>CM069547.1:40722500-41990000 GCA_035773235.1 Eospalax fontanierii
GAGCTCAGGGACCAAAGGGAGCAGAAAGATTGTGAGAGCCAGGGGTGGTGAATGGCCATAAGAAAACAGTCTTCCAGGCTTCTGAGAACTTGCCCATGTGAACTTACAGCAGCAGTGCCTGACGCAAACTCAATCAAACAAAAACTCAGCACAGAATTGGGGAAATGGGCAGGAGGCTCTAACCTTAGCCCAGGAACTATTGGTAGCCGATCACCGATCGCTGGGTGACAGAGAGCTGATCTTCTTTAAGGGAGCGACTCTAGATAGGCTGACTAGATTCCAGAGGATGAACTCACACCAAGGGACATAAACTTGACTCAGTAAGCCTTAACATATATGACAGAATGCCTGAAATCTGTGGGCGGGCTATGGAGAATACAGGCTATAGGGGAAGGGATTTAAATATGATTAAGATGTATTATATGAAACCCACAAAAATACAGTAAGATATGTATTCAGAAAATTGTCTTCCATCTTTGTCTTCTACCTGTTGAGTTCGGTGGTTGATATCCACATGAGGCACCTCGAGAGAGAATGGAAAGCAAGCCAGTTGCTTCTGCATCTCCAGCTGCTAACCTAAAAAAAACTCTTTTGGATCAAATCTTTGATCTTTTGAGGAACATGTGAGGGCTTCTTTCTAGGTTCTCTTTGTCACTAGTAGTGCTACTTGTGGTGTCGGAGAACCCAGAAACGGGGGGAAAATAGTCAAGGAAGGCAGCAGTGAATGAAGGCAGCAAGAGTGAAAATTCTTTTCCTTCTGAGACTGAATGAGGCCAAAGCAGGAGAAGGAAACTTTAGATTCTAGGGTAGGAGTTTGGACCTTTGGTATCGGCATGGATTGGAGTAAGAAGGCTGATGCAGCGGGTGGGTGGGCAGCAGCAGGTAAAGGAGTGGAGACTGGGCACTCACTGCAGAAGATAAGAAGTTGTTGATTCTAAAATGAGTTTAGAGCATAGAGCAAACGGGATTTGCAGTTGGCTTGGATACAGTACTGACCGACTCAGTCACCCTCAGTTCTGGCACCCTAACCACTTGGCAAATTACAATGCCATTACCAGCAGAGGGGGAACAGGTTTTAGAATAAATAACGATTTGATTGCAGCTGTGATGCTAGATTTTTCAAGATACACATAAGCAAATAGATATAGAAAAAACTGACTTTTCTGGCTAGAAGTTTCCAGCATTCCAAATTGCAACATTTTTTTTCTTCAAACATGAATGCATTTTAATTTAATCAAATCCATTCTCCCTCCCCTCTTCCAGCTCCCCCAGGTTCCTGCCTGCACATACCCCACCTTCATGTCCTTTATACATACATATATACATACATACACACACATGCACACACACACACACACGTATAGTGAGTCCAATAAGTGCTGCCCTCATGTCTGTAGATACAGGGCTTTCCACTGTAACATGGGCAACCTATAAGGGGCGCTATCCCTGAAGAAAACTGAATTTATCTCTTCTGGAAGCTGACAACTACCTGTAGCTTCTCTACTAGAAATGAGGCCTTGTGAGTTCCTTCCCCGACTCATGTGGAATATTGACTAGACTGATTTTGTACAGGTCTTATGTAGGGGATCTAGTGGCAGTTCATGGGTGAAACTGCCTGTTATGTCCAGAAGATTTGCAGGTGTCTTCCCTGACTTCTGAATCGTATGATCTTTCTGCCTCCTTTCCTTCAGTGTTCCCTGAACATTGGTAGGCAGGGATGTGATATACACACCACATTTTGGGATGAGCGCTCCACAGTCACTTATCTGCATTTTAATTGTGGTTCTTCTTGTTAACCTCTGCCCATTGCCAAAAGGAGCAGAGTTGAGGAATGTGAGCTGATCTATGGATTAGCTATATAATCTATATGAGCCAAAAGGAGGCCTCTGTTGGATCTATGGATGTAAAGATAAGTGCTTAGAAGGCGTACAGTTTGGCAGACCGATAGTCATAGCTACTCCCCTGGGTCTCAGACCTCTGTAGCCATGGATTCTTGGCCAGGTTTACAGTACCAGGCATAAGATCCCTCTTGCTGAGGAGGCCTTAAAATCCAATCAGACAGTTGTTGGTTACCCTCAAGACATTTGTGTTACTATTGCACCAATAAACATATCTCACCCTGCGAGTCATTATTGTAGTTGCAGGGCTCACAGCTGGCACTGGTACCTTTTCTCTCCCTACAGCACACCTAGCATGTTGTAGCACTATGAAATCTGGTCGTTAGGGAGGAGGCTTTGTGTTAAGTACCAGTTTGATTTCTCCAAGTCTTGTGGCCAAGGTATGTAATATCTTCAGCAAAGGGTCTTACCCTCAAGTTCTGGTGGGGGAACCAAGAGCAATGGCAACAACGTATCGTTTTGGGGGTCTCTTGGACCTCCCTAATGAATAACTTGAAGGGAGGTACCCAGTGCCTAGGAATGGGCTTTTTGTTATGTAGCCAATATTTTCTAGGAGGAGCATTATCCCCCCCCATGTATTCATGACATTTATTTAAAAGCTCCTCATTAGTGTGAATTTCCTGTTGTTAAAAAGCCCTGCAGACCAGATGTGAGGGCAGCACGGATAGACTGGTTAAAGTTCCTATTATAGTCCTCACATGCCTCAAATTTCTCTAGCACTAATCAAAAATGGAAAATTACTTTCCGTTGCCTGCCAAAGTAGAAAAAATATAGTCCTCATTACATACAATGAATGTCATGAATACAAAAATAACAAATCAATTTGATTTACTATAAAATATTTAACAAAAGTACATTTCCATTACTGATTCTAATGGAAATAATACAAAGGCTTGATCAATATTAATGATATTGTTTTAAGTTTGTTTGGCTCTGTAAAATGTTCTCTCTCCTTTTTTTTCTTTTAGGAACAAAGCAAAATTGTTTCTGACTTGATATAATTTTTAGTAGAGAAAAGACATTTTGAGAAGTTTAGTTATTGGGGAAAATGATAAAAACAAAATTATATACGTTAAAAGTATTGGTTTATTACTTTGGAAGGTGTAAATACTGTAATTACAGTCTGCAGGTAATATGGCAGTCATCTTTACTGATGTCTCTCTGCAACTGAAAGCTGACATTCTGGGCCATTCAAAATTTTAGCTGCAATAAATTGTATGATCCCAGGTGGATTTCAATTCAGCTCATATTCATGAGTACATATAAAAATTATTTTGATCTTTATTATGCGAAGCTTGAGAAAAAAGAAAACAACTTATGTAAAGCTTCAAAAACTAAGATCATCATTTAAAATGAATTCATGTAACTGACAAGCAGTTACTGATACATCTGCTCTGTCAGACTCCCATCATTGTATGTACTCAATGTTTAGCCCCATCCACAAAGTCATGAAGATTTCATTTTTGTTTCATATGGCTTTGAAGATATATTGATCTGTATCTTTATTTTTGTTGTTCTCAAAATATATCCTTTATTTTACATTTAGCTTTTAATTTTAATTTTTAAAATTAGCTTACAAACTAATTCCTATATGGAGTTTGTATAATATCGGCGGTCTTGTCCTTGCTTCCCGCCCTCTCTTCCCTGTCCCTCCGACACCCTTTCTCTCCAGTTCTCCCCCTTCACTGTGCTCTTTTGCCTTCCCTAAACATAAGAATAGACCCTAAGATAAAACCACATAAATATGGACACCTAATTTTTGATATAGATGTCAAAAACATGTACTGGAAAAAAAAGACAGTCTATTTGACAAATGGTACCATCAAAACTGGATATTCACCTACAGAAGAATGAAATTAGGCTCATATTTCTCACCCCGCACAAAAGTGAATTAGAACTGGATCAGAGACCTTAATTTAAAACCAGAAACACTGAAACTGCAAAAGGAAAACACAGAGAAATACTTCAAGGTATAGGTACAGGCAACAAATCCCTGAATAGAATCCCAGGAGCATCAGAAACAGCCTCAAGAATTGAAAACTGGGATTATATGAAATTAAAATCTTCTGAAGCACAGCAAAAGAAACTATCAAAAAAATTAAACAGACTGCTTATAGAATGGGAGGAAAATCCTTGTCAGATACCTCAGATAAGGGGCTAATGCCTAAAATATATAGACTTAAAAAAATAAACATCAAAGAAACAAAGTTGACAAACAATAAATGGGCTAATTTTCACCCTCAAAGATTAGTGGTTTATCCTCTGGGTTCTAAAGAACTGACTATATGTTCTAGCCAAACAGGATGCCTTCAAACTTCAGAGCTGTGGAAACAGGACACCTACATCAAGAAATTCATCCTAATAGAACAGAAAAATGTGGGCATATGTTCCTATGCCTATATATCCAAGGAGGAAAGGTATGTGTGTGTATCCATATCTACACATATAGACATAAATTGAGATTATTAAAGTCAAATGTTAATTAAAAATCTGTTTTATAATAACTAGCAAACCCTAAAGTGTATCTATATTTATGTCTACATGTGGAGTGAGATCCCAGCTTTGGAATAAGAATATAAGAGCTCCATTCTGTTACCTTTTCAGTATGAGAAACTCAAGCTTCTCCAGACTCTATTAACTTCTGAGTATAGAGTGACTTCCAGATTTGGTCAAGAATATCTGGAGTTTTCTTGAATTTACTGGGATGGAATTTTCTGCTTTTGTGACCAGCACTCTGTAGCCTGAGTGTTTTGTTGACTGGCAGTCTCTGAATTCAACAAGGTTTTCAAGCCAGCAGGAACCTCTCTTTGCGGATACTTATGTTTAACACCATAGGATATCCCCAGCAGAGCTAAACCAAAGATAAAGGCAAGTTCCATTCTTTCATGGTTGTGGCTGTTTAGCTCATTCAATGGGTTTCATCTTGGTGAACATAAAACTGAAACAAGCACGTCCAGGATCTGAGTGGATGAAGATTTATTACCTCAGTTGATAGGGAGAATATAGGAGTTATTTCTAAAGCAGTGCATTCTGGGAATGGAGGTAGTATGGGGTTTTATTTGGGAGATCTTATATATATTCATATAGGAAAACATTTTGAGTGGACCCATTCCTGAGCATGCTCAGTTTAACAACACAATTTAAGGAGGAAAAGTTGCAGTATTTACATACATGCTTAACTCAAGGTCATGGAGCATGCATTTGCAAGGTTCAAATGCCAAAAGATGCTTCTAGACCTGCTAAGCTTATGAAAATAGTTAGGGAGACTTCAAAGGTGCATTAATGTATGATTTTGGCCCTAAAAGTATTTGCCGGAGCTAACTGCTGAGACCAGCATGGGTGTGTATCCTTGGGGAAGACAGGTAGTCTATTCATGCCTGACACCAAATAATGAAGTAAGTGACAGTCTAATATTTCAGTTTGGGGATTTTGCTGAGGATTTGTCTGAGCTAGTCTGATTTTTGTCTATGGTCCAACCACATACCTCTTGGTAGGCAGACTGTCTGAACTGGAACAGGTGGATTCACGAGTCAGGAAAGAAGAGTAGTTAAATGTAGAATCCCATAGATTTTACTATTATTTTAAGTCTAAAGAAGTCTTCAGGTCCAAGCGAAACATTACATCCAGGTTAAGGAAGCATCACTTCAGCCTACTCAGCCCTTTGGCTCTCTTCCTAAATGGGAGCTGGTGTTGGAAGCTAAAACTCAATTGTAGGATGGTTTGTGTAACTTGAGATCTGACCTGGGATCAGCTTTGCTTTACCTGGGATGAACTTGGTTTGTCTATGATTTTTTTTGAATTGAGGATTTAGAGAACAAAACTATTTGTAGACTTAGGCAGTCTCACAAGGTCTCATTGGGAAACATCTATCACCAGTCTTGATGAGATCTACCTTAAAGGAGATTTTCCCGAGCATCTGGTTCTCCCCCTGGCTGTGGATTGAATTCATCTGAGGGTTGAAATAAGCTTGGCTTCAGCTTCGAAGGTTTAGATTCCATCAGTCTGGGATAGGCCTGCATATCCATAATTTTATCAGTAGTTCCTAATGTAACGTCCAGGTTGAAAAGTTGCCTGGGGATTAAATATCAACCCTAAAGTACATGTTAGAATAACCTGGCATACATTGCTATGGTCTCACTTCCAGAGATTCTCATTTAATTGCTGTGTGTGTGTGTGGGGGGGGCGGGGTGTGTGTGTGTGTGTGTGTGTGTGTTGTGTTTCTTTTTCTTTTTTTTTACCACCAGTGATCTGATTTTTCAAAATGGAATGGAGAGGTGCTTTTAGTAGTTTCTGAAAAAAAATTCAGTTGATTGCATTCTGTACTGAGAACACCTGTCATGGTTTATAGAATTGGAGAAAATTATGTCTACGACCATTAAGGGTCCAGACAGCTACATGGCTTGAATGTATTCTTACCCCCTTTGCCAGTCCCATTTAATGCCTTCTGCATCAGCCAGGCCTAACCCTAAAGAACTGCTGTCCTCAGGCAGACATTGTGGTAACTGGATGGGGCTTCGTAGTCTCTATGTAAGAACAGAGGCTTAGCTTCTTGTGGGGTTCCTTATGGATTCTGGTGGTACACCTTACCTAATTCTTCTGTTCAGAGTGATCCCTTGTCCTTTTAAGTTCATTACATCACATATTCTTTAGCCGGTCAAGAGATCTTCACATTTGACTCACAAGCACTAGGGTCTTAGAACCTTTGAACTGATTCAAAGATTGAAGGTTATAGGGAAACCTTGGGCTCAAAGAATTTGCTATCCATTTCTGTTGGAAACTGAATTCCTGATATCTACTGATGTATGTGGGAAGAACGGTTAAAAGAAGTTGATTCATTAAAAGGGATACTAACAGAAGTACTTTAGGTGCTTTTAAAAAGGAACATGGACTGTGGATATAACTCAGGGCTGGAATGCCTGCCTAGTTTGTATGCCCAGGTTTGATTCCCAGCATTAAAAAAATAAAAAGAGGAAATGGTTCCTCAGGGATGAGTTAATAAATGAGATCTCTGGGGGGACCTCCGGATGATTTAGAAGGCAATCCTTCTAGTCCTTGAGACATAGTATAGTGCTTACGCAGACTGGTATGAAAACAAACAAACAAAACATATAAATTCAGGTTCTGTTTTGGATATAGTCAAGACTGGCCTCCCAACATAGCTAAAAGACGCCAGATCTGAAGGTGCTATGTTATCTTCTGCTTCGAGCACTAGTAATCCCTTCCACATTGCCCAAGAAACAAAACCAAACAAGACATCATGTAGTCTCCCTCACTCCGCTTTGTAGACTCACTAAAAACTCCATTTCTCAGGATCAACAACTTATGACAAGTTATCCCCACCCCAGATTTTATATAGTGGCCCCATTAAGAGAATTCTGTCTAGAGTAATGAGATCTGTGTAGGGCAACTGGACCCTAGGGTACTGACCCAGAAATGTATTCATCCATATTGAGAAAGAATCTCGGAAATTCCAGGAACAGTTACGCCAAATGTGCCGCAGTACGGCCCACTTGCATTTGTAATGTGACATCAGAAACATCAAGGCCTGCGGTTGGCTGATTACCCAGACCTTTGCCCTCCGCAGCAGCATCTCTATTTCTCTTCCTCAAGGAACCGGAAATGAAGTGCCGAATTGACTTAGCTTTGCTTACATCCAAGAGCTCTAGCATCCCTCATTTCTCATTAGCTTCGGAAGTGTTTCGTACAGTAGAAAACTTTGCTTCACTTCCTCTCTTCCTGTAAACATTTCTCTTAACTAATTTTGTTACCTGACAATTTAATACGTGTGTATAATGCATGTCCTCTCTCCTCTCGCTCTCATCCCTGTTCACCACCCCCTCCTCCATCCCCGCCAGTTCTTTTCCGAGGTCCATAACTCTTGGTTTTGTTTTGTGGCCCATTTAGTTTAACTAGGGCCATCTGTGTGACAATTGGATTGGAACTATCTACTGGAGCCTGGCGGGATCACTAGCAGGCACACAATCGAAAGTCATGAGAAATACTTAGGGCCCCTGAGCGTCTCCTCCGTTCATGCCTGGCTGTTGATGGACCAATTCTTGTGCAGACCCCAGTGCACGCATTTGCAGCTGCTGTGAGTTTGTGATTACAATGGTTGTGTCTTGCCCAGCTGATGGAATTTTATAGCCCTTATTTTCTGCCCTTACATTCTTCCTGCCACTTCTGACCCACGTGTTTTCCTCTGAAGCTCCTTTTCTCATAAGATCTGCTGGGTCTTCTGTGATATAAGATGCCTACCTCTTCTGGTAGGAATTCTTTCTTTAAAAAAAATATTTTATTTATTATTTTTTATTTGATGTGTATGAGTGTAAACCTTCATGTGTATACATGCACCCGAGTAGTGCAATGCCCAAAGAGGTCAGAAGAGAGTGTCAGATCCCTTGGAGCTGGATTTACATTTGGTTGTGAGTCACCATGTGCTTACTGAGGATTGAACCTGGAGAGGAGTCAATGTTTTTAACCCCTGAGTCATCTCTCCCACTCCAAGGCAGGCATCCTTTATACCTGCAGGCATAACTTAATTTCCCTGACCCTCCTTCCTTTCTAATAACCCCTGCTCATTAAGAATTTGTATCTCATCTCCTGTCCACTGTCAGTCTCAAAACATAAATGAGATCACATTCCTTTGTCTTGCCGACAGCGAGAATCTATGAAATCCTACCCCCTCCTCAAATTGCCAAAAAACCGCTCACAACTGGAGTCCCTCACATTTTCCTTACGTTACTCTACCAGTTGGGCATCTACCACACAACAGAGAGACACAGTTTCCTTTAAGATCTTCAAATGGCAGGTGCTCAGGTTTTCCTCCTCTCCCTGTTCTTCGAAACTTTACCTACAAACAAACAATTTTGGTGATGCATCCTGGTCCTACTTTCCTTTTCATAATAATAGAACTCGACAGGCAATTTTATTTGCTTTTTTCCCATCAAGGCCTAGACCACAATTTCCCGAGACTATAGCGCAAAACCTTAAAAGTGATTTAAATTACATTAGGTTTCCTGGAAACTCTGTTCTCATCTAAAACATTAGTGACCTTTCCCTGCCTAGAAGCCTACAAATAAGATGCCTTCATCACACAAGTGCTGCAAAAGCCTCAGGTGAATAATTACAGTTAAATCAAGCCTGCTCTGAGTAGTCTGTTGCAATGGCTTCTGGCCAGGTATGGTGGGGATTGGGTACAATAATACCCTTTGTTCATCTGAACCTGACACTAGTGAAAAGTTGTGTTTCTTTCCCTTTGACTAAAGTTTTGTAGTTCTGGGCTCCTCTTTCCTGGTCTCAGTGCTCCCATTCTGTGCCATGCCCAGCAGTATTGGTTTTGGTTCCAAAGAGCTAGAACCTCATGATCATTCTCACTATTCACTTGACTAAAATCCATGAGAGCTCAGACACTTCACTTGAAAATTATGGTTTCATTTTTTCTAATATTGGTTGTGCTTTGGTTTAAATATGGTTTGTTCCCCCAAATTCATGTTAAGGTTTAGTTTCCATTGTTGAGGGGAGCAGGGGGGCCTTGAAGAGGTGCCTGAACCTATAGGAGGGATTAATGTCCTTCTTTTAGCAGCAGTTAGTTTCCCGGGACTGAGCCCAGCCCTCGGTGTTTGTCGTCCTCACAGATGCTCGCTTCGCCTATGGCTTTTTCCCCATGGTACGAAGCATCAAGAAGCCCTCGCTGCCTGCTACCACCATTCCCTTCGACCTGCAGCTTCGGAACTGTAAGTGAAATAAAACTCGATTCTTCATAATTGCCTACTTTCATTAGGTGTTCTGTATTGCAGCAGGAGTTGAGGCATGATGGTTGTGGTTAGGACAGGACATGTCCTCTGTAGGTATATTACACTCGGTCTCCGGCCAGTGGCACTATCTTGAGAGGTTCTGGGAACTTCAGGAGATTGGGAGCAGAGCTACAGTTAGATCTACTGATCATTGGGGTATGCTTTGAAGGTCATGCCCTGTCCCCTCCCCTTTCTCTGATTCCTGTCCTTCCTGAGGGGAGCCCTTTCTTTTATGAGCTCTTGCTGTGATGAGGCTCTGTTTCTCAAAAGGCCCCGAATCAATGCGACTCTGAAACTGTGAGCTTAAAGAAGTCCTTCCTCCCTCAACCTGCTTATATCGGGTTTTTTTAATCATCACAGTGAAAGCGCTAAGAAAAGGACAGAGTGTGGCTCAAGAGCCCGTCAGAGAGTGATGGTCTAAGATGAAATAAAGGTGCCTTTTGTGATATAAGTCTGTTCCACAGAAGGGAATTCCTACCTGGTACTGTAATCCTGGCCAAAACCATGACTCATGAGGCCACAGGGACTACAGAGGAGCCTAGTACTGTTGTTTTGCCAAATGGATGTGCTATCAAACTTCCTTGTAAATACTTATGGTTATACCCACAGATTGGTGCTGCCTCTGACCTCGGCCATAGAAACTTCATCTGCGGTGGGCAGCGGTCAACGCAGAGACTCATAACCGGTCAAAGTGCTAAGAAGAGGTGCCTGCTGAGTGCTCAGTCATAATGGGACATCTATATCAACCTCCCCAAGGTAGGGAACATCCTGGAAGAGGAGGTGGAAAGAATGTAGTCAGAGGATGGGACAGAGTGCTGGGACTGCTACCTTCTGGACATGACTTGACCATTGGTCACTCACAAGATCAAGCCAGTCAACATTCCATCAGGAAAGGGGGAAGGGTTCGTGAGGCCGACTCTTAGTTGAGGACTTACAGATATCTGATGGCTGCTGGGAGGGAGGAGATGGTTTGCTTTGGAGGTGCTACTGCTGGTAGGTTGTCTGTGTTCTGGTGGATAGACCCAGTCACTCATATACAGGAAATGCTAATTAGACTCAGTGGGGTATAATAAGAGAAGACATGAAGGTGAGAAGGGGCTGTATTGGAGATGGGGTTCACTGGGTGAGTGGGAGGGAGGAGTTGGGTGTAGATATGATCAAGATACACTGTATACATGTATTCAGTTGTCAAAAAATAAAACTATTCTGAAAGAAGGTATCCTTTTGCATTCTCTCTCACGCCCCTTACTAAGGAAGTACATTTTCTTTTTTATAAGTCTGTATTTTGGTATTGTTGATTATGCATTGTTATGGAATCAATGGATTTTTCACCTTTTGAAAGAACATTTTAATTGAGATTTCTGTAAGATCAATTGTGTCATAGGAAACTTTCTTTGATGTCACTCATGGTCTGTGGTGGAGGTTTGGACTAATGTCACAGAGGAGCCAATAGTTGTTTCCCTTCCCAGAATATGCCTTTGTTTCTTCCCCAGCTGTCTCACAACTGTCTCTGATACTTCCCGTTCCCACATAATCCCCTTTTTCAGAGATGTCATTTCTGTAATGAAGGGTGAAGTGCTCCATATTGGATCCCGACTTCACGGCAAGGAGATCTGCTCCGGGGAAAGAATCCAGAAGGGTGATGGGCACCTCCCTGTTAAGGGAGACTTGAGGACCCTTGAGGGTCCCTTGAGGACCCTTCCTGAGCTCCCTTGTGAATTCCAGTTAGCACCACTTTTGTGGTTTTTAGTTTAGCATCATTTTCTTGCTTACTCTAATATAACCTATAATAAGGATGAAGGAGGGTTTGAAAAACGTAGCCATTAAATATGAAGAGGACTTATTTCCTCAAATATGAGCCTGTCATAGTTTGTTAAGGCTTGTACAACATAAATTAATGTTTATACAGTTCTGGAGACTCAAAATTTAAAGTCCAAGTGTTAATAGGGTTGGTTACCTCAGGAGGCTGTAAGGAAAGATCTGATTCAGGCTTCTCTTTTGGAATTGTAGGAAGTATCTTCTCCCAGTGTCTCTTTCTTTGTGTTGTTCTTTATCCATATATTAGATTAGGGTCCACGTTAATGTTCTCTGAGTGCTAGGACTACAGGTATGTCCTACCATGTTGGGTTTATGGAGTCCTGGGGATCAAACTGAGGTCTCTGTGCATGCTAGGCAAACACTGTGCCAACTGAGCTGTCTCCCCAAGCCCTCTATTCTCATGGTCTCACTTTTAACACCTATAAAGACTCTGTCAAGATAAGATCGCATTCTAGGGTATGGAAGTTACCTGCATGTTGGAAATTAAGACTTCAACTTAATAAGTGGCCAAAATTTGATACAAACACTGTTTCCAAGTATTTCCGGTTTACTATGTAGATAATCATAAATATGTTTACATCTCTGAGCCCCAACTGTGAACAGTGACAAAGTGTCTTCCCATTACAGAAGTTTTCTCAGTACTGAAAATAATTAATGAATATATTTTACATGGCTTGACTTCAAGGAAAAACCTATGTGTTGGGCATATCTAGACATTAATTCCAGAACTAGAAACAGATCAGTAATTCAAGTCTCAATCTTGAGAATTTATAGAAACAAAAAGAAAGCTGTGATTTAAAAAAAAATATAAATAGCAAGGACTGAAGAGATGGCTCAGTGGTTAAGAGCACTGGCTGCTCTTGCAGAGGACCTGGGTTTGATTCCCAGCACCCACATGGTGGTTAACAATTGTCTGTAACTCTAGTTCCAGGGTCTTCTCAGGCCTCCTGAGCATTGTACAACATGGGTGTACTTACACACATGCAGGCAAAACATTCATACACATTAAATAAAAATAAGCAAATTAAAAACTATATAAACAGCACAACTACTAAAGGGGGTCATGTTTTAGGAGAAACTAAGTATGCATCAGTGTTGGAAGCCAAAAGCCAGAAAAACAGCCAGCTTACAATTTGATTCCTTCTCAGAGACACCAGCTCTGGGAAAACACTACCCCCTGCGACCACCTGCATGTAATGTTTTGATAAGTGTGTTCTTTGATCCTTGTAACTAAGCTTCACTGGAATGTCCTGACCAAATGGCCCACTTTCTTATCTCACCAGAGCTGAGCTACAAAGAAAGGCCTGAATAGCGCTACTTTTAGCACTCTCCTCTGGTTCAAAGCCCCTGCCTCCCCTCTTAGTGCAATCTTCCTGATAAACTTTATGGTGGGTTTTGAAGGTTAAAGATAGTGTCTCCTAGGAAACGGTTCTGGCTCTGTTAATTACCACATCCTTGTAAATGCCTGTTCACCCCCATCTCCCAAGCTCCTGTATATAAACCCAGTAGAAAAAATAAAGTTCACGGCTTGAAGAGAAAGCCTCCCAGGCCGTCTGTTCTGCGTGTTTGTCTGTCCCTACTCATTTCAGGTAACTTTGGGGTCCTTGCTCACCATTGATACCCTGCTGGCAGGGACGCATCAGGAACATTTTTGAAGGAGGTGGTTTGAATGTTGAAAGATACTGTTCAGGAGTCTCTGCCTAGGGAATGATGTTGCCCACAATGGACTGGGTTTTCCTCCATCAGTTAACAATCAGGACAGTCTCCCACAGGCATGCCCACAGGCCAACCTGATCTCTATAATTCCTCACTGAGATTCTTTTCTTAGGGGCTCAGAGATGGCTCAGTGGTTAAGAGCACTAGCTGCTCTTGTGGAGGACCAGGGTTTGATTCCCAGCACCTACATGGTGGCTAACAGCTATCCATAACTCCAGTTCCAGGGAAGTTCAAGGCCCTCTTTTGACCTCCGTGGGCATTGTACAACATGGGTGCACCTATACACATGAGGGCAATGCACTCATTACATAAAATAAAAATAACAAAATATTAAAAAGGATTCTTTTCTCAGATGATTCTTGATTATGTCAGGTTGACAGTTAAAGCTAACTAGCACAATCTACCACTGGAGGGAAGGAGGGAGGGAGAAAGAATTTTTTTATTTTGGTGTTATTCAGGGCAGAACTGAAGGCCTTGGCCTTGTGCATGCTGGGCAAGTGCTCTACCACTGAGCTACATAACCCAGTTGAAAATTTCAGAGCAAAATTTTGATGACAAATCCTCCTGGAATTTGAGGGGGGGGAACTACATAATTATAGGAACATGTGTGGATGCACTAAACATTTCCTTCAGCATGCATGTAGGTTTGTTTGGGGTGTGGAAGGTGAAATCAGGTCTGTGAAGACTCCTATATTTTCCAAAAGGTCACTGACACAGTGGGATGCTTTTCAGGGAAGGAGTGACATGAGAACTGTTTGAGGGACAAGTGATTAAGGTGTTGAGAATACACAGAAGGGAGGTAGAGAGGCTCCAGTGTGGGCGGTGTGTGCTATGAGGACATGAGAGCAGGTGGATTCATTCTGAGCCTATAACCAGCTCCTGACTTAAGGACTATAAGAGAGGGCCACCTGTCAGCTCACACGTGCACCTTGAGGCATGGTCCAGTGCAGAAATTGAGAGACCCCCTCAGACAAAGTCAGATCATGCTTGGAATTTAACATAGGCCTGTTCTGTAAGGCCCAGAGAATGATCTATGATAGCCAGATTTTTGTTTTGAGTAAGTGAACTATATAAGTATATAGCAAGCCAAGTAAAAGAAAAAAAAAAGGCAAGAGATAGATAGCGAAATATCATCAAACTGGGTGCTGAAAATATGCAGCAGAAGTTGACTGGGGAAACTGAGGCAGTCAACTGGAGTTCCTAATTGAGCCTTTAAAAACATTTCATTATTCTAATTTTATGTATGTGAGTGTATTGCCTGCATGTATTTAAGTGCACCTATATTGTGCAATGCTCACAGCAGTCAGAAGAGGGTGTCAGGTTCCCTGGAACTGAATTTAGGGACTATTTTAGTTGCCATGTGGGTACTTGGAATTGAACCCTGATCCTCTCTAAGAGCAGCTAGTGCTCTTAACAGCTGAGCCATTTCTCTAACCCCCTGATTAAGCCTTTAGTGTACAGATGGGTTTCTCATGGCTGGTTTCTCGTTCCCACTGCATGCACTTTTATACAATGGGATAAACCATAGTAACCTCTGTTGGAAGTGGTTTATCTTCTAGTTGTTCTCAAGGACACGATGTTTTTACTCTTGGTCTGTTTTTCTGCACTCTTCCCTCCAAACAGAGTTAGGGGCTAGACATCCATAGACAGGTGGCCTTGGAAGACACTTTGAGACAAACATGATTGGGTCTGAAAGGGGGGGATGGTAACCTGCTTTCAGAGAGCCAGTTTCTCAATAAGCTCAAACAACACATGGCAATTTACCAATATAACATACATTACAAGTCCTTTGTATTCATTTTCCCACAGGAAATCCCACAGGAAAAATGTACACGCACCAGAAAAATAAAACAAACACCAGGGACATTTGGTAGGAAAGGCCACTGGAGTAGGTGTGCTGACATTTAGATTTCCTGGGTGCCTGTGGCCCTGCCAGAAAGAAGGTAAACAAAATATTCAAGTAGGAGTTCTAACCACAGTCAGGACTGCTTTTATTGATCAGTGAGTGAACCCTGTCGCCCCTGCCAAGAACTGATTTTGGTACAAAAAAACCCCCATACACTGGGGTTCAACAGTCTTCAAAGCAGCAACTTGCCTACCTCCAAGCTGTCTGCCTGCATAAAAGGAGCGTCCTTTGCAGATCTGGCTCCAGATGAAAACCAAATATCTGGTACAGAATGAACCATTTTGTTTTAGCCATAAGATAGATGCTTGTAGATTTTCTTGAGACAAAATGGATCTCTGGGGCCAATTCTTATTTAATAAGAGGATAAAAATCAACTACAACATATCATAAATATTCAAGTCCTTCCTCATGATTCCTTTAGGAGGCTTAAATACTGATGCTTCTTAACTCTAACAGAAGTTTGTGGCTCCTAGAACAACAATGAAGACAGCTAGTGTTTATTAGTACTTAGGCACTGTGGTGAGCTCTTTTAGTACTCATTATCTTATTAAGCTCTAACATCAACATCGTGGGAACAGTATTGTTGATTTTATTTTTATAGTAAAAAGCAAGCAAATAAAAAACCCATACGCCAAGGCTTTGATTTTTGTCCAGTTTTACCCAGACAGCAAATGGTTGGATTGAGGGTCAACCTCTGGCTGTCTGGTTCTATGCAAACTCTGTGAATGGTAGCCCACTCAGGTTAGATTTATGATTCAATTTGAAGTCATCTTTATTCTTCCTTCTCCATCTTTCAAACTTCCCTTTGTGTCCAGATCATCCCAGAGCAGATCATTAAGCAACAGAATGAGACAGGTTAGAGGGTGTGGAATGACTCTAGGTAGATTTATCTACCAAATTAATTCTTTAAAAATATTTTAACATTTACTTTTTGAGAATTTCGTACCCATATACCCTGTATCATGATCGTATTCACCCTCAGCTCTCCCGGACCCCTACGTGTCTCCTTCCAAACTTCATGTCCTTAAAAAAAATTCCCACTGTATCAAATTAGTGCTTCCCATATGCATGTGGGGACGCCCACTGGCTCATGGACAACTTACTAGTGGCCACAACCTCAATGAAAAATGATTATCTCTTTCCTAGATGCCATCAACTGCCAATATCTCCTTAGCTGGGGGTAGGGCTTTTTGAGTTCCTCCCTTATCCAAGCATGCATGTTGACTGGCTTGGCCTTGGGCAGGTCTTGGGTTGGTAACCACAGCGGCTGTGAGTTCATGAGTGCCGTAGCCATGTTATGTCTTGAAGACGGCACTTCACAGCATCCTTCCGCATCCTCTGGGTGTTACATTCTTTCTGCCCCCTCTTCCAGCTCACTTCTCTCTATTCTGGAAAATCTAGGGAAACCGAGGAATACCTGATCTTGATGGTCGTATGTCCCCAACATCACTCTCTTGGCTCCACTCTGCTGAGACAGATGACTGACCACACATTGGGCTACTTGCACTAGTCTTCCACCTTCAGCACCTTACCTCTTCCTTCAGAATTATGAGGGGCGGCCATTTCCTGAACATGCTTGTCTAACACGCACAAGGGCCTAGGTTTGATCCTGGCACCCCCATTAGCCTCTTATTTTCCTGCTGCCAAGACCAAGCATTCTTAGGGTTGATAAGATGGTTTCTATGTGTCTGTGGGTTCCTGAGCTTCTATAGACATGTATGCACATATATGCATAGTGTGTGTATGAAGTGACCCTCTCAATTTCTGTTGCCATTATGCTTTTACAAAGTAATTCATGGTCTTTTAAATAGAATTTTGAGAAAGACTAAGGGTTCTGTGAGCAGAGGCCATCACTGACTATAAATCTTGTCTCCTCTGCTTCGTTAGCACCTTTTGGACAAATGTGAGTGGTTTTATAGCCTGTTCTATTACTATCAACTTCTAATTAATATTCAAAAAATTTTTGTTTCTGCATCGATATAAGCTTCTTAACACAAGTTTAACACCCCCAATTGAAAAAAAAAAACCCCGAAATCTGATATCAGAATGTCCCAAATCTAAAAATTTTGAATATCATACAGGATCTCAAAATTTTTTGGAATTTGGTGGGTACCAGGATCAATGGTAGTTCCAAGTCCATCGTCACACAGATGATCTTGGTTAAATTTGATGGGTCTCGAATACATACACACACACACACACACACACACACACACTCAAACCCCCCAAACCATAAAGCAAACAAAGAGACATGAATGAAAGGGAGTTATAGGGAGGAGGGGTTAATAAAGATGGGAAGGCGATTAGAAAGGGGCGGGGTTATAGTAACCACAGTGCACTTTTCACGTGAATGAAATTGTTAAAGGAACAAATTCAATAAAAGTTATAAAAATTTAAATACAGTTTTGGAATTCAAAGCATTCAGGTTTCTGAATATAGGATTAAGGATAACTGATACCTTCTATGCAAATAGTCTAAAAGCCAAAAACTCCTGAAATATGAACGCTCAATCTGTACTTTCTTTTCTTTACTTGATTATCCTTTCCTTTTGAAATTACCTCAGACACTATGGTCTAATTCTCAGTATTTCTAATTGGTTATTTAAAAAGTCACCCACATATGAATATAATTATTGATTTTAGTTGTATCATTTTTTCTTAGTATACGAACATTAGTTATTCCTGTAATCTCAACGAAGACTTGTTTTAATTAATTAATTAATTGTCTTTTTGAGACAGGGTCCCCCTGTAGCCCCATCTGGCTTGGAACTCACTATGTAGACCAGGCTAACCTTGAACTCACAGAGATCTGCCTGCCTCTGCCTCCCGAGTGCTGGGATAGTATACACCACCACGCCTGGCTTGTTTTATTTTTTAAAGTTTTATTTTTCCTTATGTGTTGTGTCTGTGTGTGATTATGGGTAAATGAATGGAGTGTTTACAGAGGCCAGAGGTGTTAGTACCTCCTGAAGCTGGAGTTACAGGCAGTTGTGAGCCCCTGATGCAGATTCTGGGAACCAAACTCTGGTCATTTACAAAAGCCACAAGTACTCTTGACTGCTGAGCCATCTCTCCAGCCCCTGAAGACTTTTATGTGGAATGCAATATCACAATTTTGTGAAAGGCAGTGCTGGCCTTGGTTTAGTGCAGTGGCTATCTTCCATGACAGTTTTATTCACCTGTTTTGGAACTTTGGTTTGAGAGGTCAGGGTATGTGTGTGTGTGTGTGTGTGTGTGTGTGTGTGCGCGCGCGCGTGTGTGTAGATGCTTATTGTATGTGTGTATGACTTTCTTGTCACTGTGTTCATTCCTCCACCTTCACCTCTTCAAAATGGCCTTTCAGGCAAAACCAGGCTTCTGATGGCATGGAGCTCTTCTCTGGGGAAGAAGCAGGTACAGCTCTCATCTCTGAGTTCACAGCAACCTCTGTTCCTTTCACCTTTACTGGAAGCATTGTTACCCCATGACCTGAGCACTGGTCACAGCCTTGCTGCTCTGGCAGGTAACAGAAGTCGATGTTAATCTCAGTCCCTTCTTTACTCCTGGGACCTGTCTTTGGCATACTAATGTGGTGGTTTGAATGAGAAATGTCCCTCATAGGTGCAAGTATTTGAACACTTGGTTCCCAGGTGGTGGCACTATTTGGAGACTCTTTGGGAGGGACAGCCTGGCTGGAGGAAGCATGTCCCTCGGTGTGGGGGTCTAGGTATTGAGCAAAACCAAGCAACCCCGGATACCCTGAAGGGACAGTAGGAATATGGCCTGTTCTGCCTAATGCGATAATCTGGCCCCAAGAAGCCACTGTAGATACAAATCTTTTCCCCGACAAAGATCACCCCAGACCAGAACCAGGTTTTTAGGTTTCGTTTCCTCATTCCTGAACTTCCATGTCAGCCCTACAACCTTCCCACCTTAACCCAAAATCCCCACCTTTAACTTTCCCGCCTTCTGTAATGGTCAGAAAGGCCTCCCTGTATAAACGTCTGCCTTGGTTTTGATAACCGAAGTACCCACTGACATAGTATCCTGGGAGCTCCTCCTCCCGCCACACTCTGAGCCTCCTGAGGCCCTGTTCAATCGTCCTCCATTCTCTGGCATGGCTGGAGCACAACAGTGTGCTGGAGATGGAGACCCACCCACAACTGGGGTGGGCTTTGAGAGTTCATAGCCCTGTCCCACCTCTTGTTCGTTCTCCCTGCTTTGTATTTGTGGTTGAAGATGTGCTCTCTCAGTTTGCTGTTCCTGCTGCTGTTCCTCCCTTGCCATAATGGACTCTCCCTCTGGAAATGTAGCCAAAATAAACTCTGTTTCTTCCATAAATTGCTTTTGGTCGTGGTGTTTCATCACAGAAACAGAAAAAATAGCTTATACAATCAACCTTTTTGGGGTGCTATTATCACACTGAAGCCCAGGAGTTCTATGTCTTCTGCTCCAGCTCTGCTACATTCATTGCAATATCATCTCCTCAACAGTGTTAGCCCTGTTTTATTTACATCATTTGTGAGATAAAGTACTGAATATTGCTTTGGGTAGGGTTGAGATTTCTGCTTGAACTCACAGTTATGTCTTTTTAAAACTCAGATTTTTTTTGTCTTTTTGAGATAGGTCTCCCTGTAGCCTCAACTGACCTGGAACTCACTGTATAGACCAGGATGGCTTCAATCTCACAGAAATCCACCTGCCTCTGCTTCCCAAGTGCTGGGATTAAAGGTGCTGCCACCATGTTTGGCCTAAAAAATCAGATTCTTTAGAATCCTTAGGATGAAAATATGCAAGGCATAGGGGAGGAACTACCACTATTATGATAAATGGACACAGTATTAAATGGATTAAAAATGGCTTTTCATGCTTATAGATTAATGCATCTCTCAACTCTAACCAGAGAAGTTTCTTCTTGCAGTGGATGGTGATTAGCATAGAGACCCATAACTGGTCAATGTGAAGAAAATAAGAGACTGTGGAGTGTTTGGCCTGAAATTGAGCCCAAATGTCATCCTTTCTCCTTCCAGAGATCTCCAAAGGGATCATTGTGGAAGCGGGAGTGGAAAGATTGTAAGAGCCAGAGGTGGAATACAAAGGGACTATGTTGTCTGGATACCACAGGGTAGTTGTACATATGAGTCCACAATGCTTGTGACAGCATGCATAAGACCTGTGCAAGACCAAGTCAGACAGAAACGCAGCATGGATGGGGAAGGTGGGTAATAAGCCCTCATACCGTCTAGACTCTATTGGCAACTGATAGCTGTTGGGAAAGGGAGAGTCAATTTTCTTTATTGTTGCTTCACTTGTAAGTTGACCAGACTCCAAGGGATAGGCCTATCTATACCCAAGAGCACACTAGATTTGATACACCTTTGAATACACCCAAATAGTAATAGAAGTCATGAAATTGGTGGTAGGGGGGCAGAAGGGAAAGTGATCTGAATATGATCAAAATACATTGCATGAAATTCTCAGAACAATAAACATATTGAAAGATAAAAAGGTAAAAATAAAATAGTCAAAGATATAGTAATTTCCTTTTGTTCACATTTATACATTTTTGTAGTATGATTATCACGAGTCACAGAGTAATCAGGCAATCAAAGTGTTTGTATCTTTACATAGATCCCTCAGGGAGTTAAGGGGGAAGGAAACTATTAAGGGGGAAGGAAACTACTCTTTCAGCAAGATTAGTTAACACTGATCTTATTTCTACATTTAAGATTATGCAGCTTAACACCTTTGAAGCCTCTTAGTGTTTAGTGCTTGGGCTTTAGTTATTTTCTTCAAGGCCTGGCTCAATTCTTTCCTTCTTTTAAAGCCTTTTCTCATGACTGGGACCCTCTACTGTGACACATTCTCCTATTGTTACATATGAATGTACTCAGAGTTTGTATATTGTATTCTCTTAACTACAGATTTTTTTTTTTTTTTTTTGTGGAGTGTCAGTTTGAGCTGGAATTGTTCTTTATGTTTCAGTCTTATCTCCTCAATAGTGTAACTTTGTAAAGCTATTTGTATGAGCATATTATGGCTTATGCAACAGCAAATGCTTAATACACACAAGATCTGTTTTCTTGGAGATATATAGAATGGCTTCAGCTAAGATTGCTATCCTGGGTGCACCTAGAGATTATATCTCCAAGATGCAAATTTATCTTACAATGGTACTTGATTCTATCTATATCTCCAGTGTCACAGTGTTAGTTTACCAGAGAATTGTAGGATTGGAAGGGACATTGAGGACAGATGGTACAGTTTTTTGTTGACTGTTTTCTTGTTTAGGGAGCACTGCCTTCCAAAATCTTAATTCAAAAAGGGATCTAAGAGATAAGAACAAATTTGCCCTTGTTACATGGGATCTGAAGTGGATATTCGGATGCTCTTGTGACTATATAGTCTCACCATCTTCTCTATCTCTTAGGATGTGACCCAACATGTAATTGAAGAATCCAGAATGCACCACAATATCTGAAAACCAGTAATGTAGTAATTTCTCATCTGTACCTGGATGGGGAAAGCAGCTTGCCTGTGGTCTCGTGGGTGACAGCTGAGTCAGGTTTAGGGCACACTGTTTCTCCAGCCCGGTCTTCCACCACAGTTCCTTTCCTGTGGTGACCGAACAGATTTTTAAAAAGTAAAAATTCAATTGGACTGTTAGCTAAAATTTCAGAGTTCTTCTACTCTTATCTCATCCCTTCAGAGGCTGCCTCCTGGGTTAAGCCCCAAACACCAGAGCCTCTAGAGTCTACTGTCAAATCCTCAGTGGTCCTCTGGGGCAGACATCTCCTGAAGACATGTGGGAAGCCTTGGGCTTCATTCAGCCTCACAGGAAGTATTCATTGAAAACGCATAACGAATAACAACGTAGCTTAGATAAGCAATTCCTTCAAGCCACCATTAAGCCTCTGACTCACATGACCCGTGTCCCAAAGGTCTTTTCTGAGATCACAACTGAGCAGAGGGCATGGGGAGGCAGGTGCATGGATTCAAGACAGGGTGAGGAGATGACAAGGCGCAGTAGCTGATGTGAGTACTTGGTTTACGGAAGAATCTGTGAATGTCCCTATTGATTTTTTAGAGAGTGAAAAACGAGGGAGTGGGCGGCTGGTCTCCATCTTGCGTGTGTGTGCTGGAGGTCCCCTGCGCTTCTGAACAAAATGCTGGCTCCCCCATACGAAATTTCTGTCTCTCTCCCTGGGGATGAATCCTTTGTAAGTAACCTCGAAATAAACTGATTTCTCTAATTGGAGAGCATTCTCCATTTGTTCAATCAGTTCAAATCTGGGCGGGGGGGTGCTGAATGCCAGGCCTCACTGAAAGAGGATTGTTAAGACAATCTTAACTGCTAAGCCGTTTCTTCGGTCTTAGGTATTGATCTTTTCTGAAACTGTATGTACTGATCTTTCATCACTCAAAAAAATTTTTCTTATCCTATCACTCAATATAATTAATAGTTCTGGTTCTCTTTGATAAATTACAGTGATTTCCAGTGGCATGTCTGCATATGCTTCTGTGTGTTTTCTGTGAAGTATTGATACCAAAAAGCATGGGGAAACTTTTGGGGAACATTCTAAATCTTAATTATGGTAGGAAGAAGTGTGAAAATACATATATTTTGACCAAACTCATTGAACTGTACCTTTAAAGTAGGTGACTTTTGATATGCAAATGAGTCTTCAGTAGATTTGATTTTAAAACCTCATGTAGATTCCTGTTGTAACTAGATACAATCAAAACCCTTCTTCAACCATATTGATGAGACCTCAAATTCTTGACAGAGTCAGGAAATTTTAAAAATAGATATTCCTAGAAAAGTTAGTAACTGGATTTCTTAAAAGAAGTTAATGATCTCCAGTGTATGAGAAAATCAAACTTCCACATACTATTCAGTTAGATTACTTTACATGTCTAGACTGCAAGAAAGTTTAAAAAATACTTAAAATAAATATTTTTATCAAGCTCTAGTACTCTAGTACATTTTATACAACAGTTCTTAATCAAATTTAGAACTTGCCCCCATCCACGCCCCTCCCCTCAACATCATGCATTCTGCCATACATGTTAAGTCCTATCTGGTCAAGTATTTGTGCCCAGACAGCCTTTGGTGCAAGTTCATCCACTCAAGTCTAGACAGCCTATCTAGAAATCTTGAGGAAAGTTTATCCTCCCTTACACAGTAATAATCTGACTCTAACAGTTCCCAGGCTAGGGCCAGCCTGTGGCCCATTTCCCTTGCTTCATTCTGGACACTTGCCTGATTGAGTCAGAATGGGTCTTGTGCTTGATGCCATCATTGCCACAAGTTCACACGAGGAAGCTTCCAGTGGCCTGAAAGCTTCTGTTTCCCTATGTTCATGGACCAAGCCTGATTCTTACAATCTTTCTGCCCCCCGCCCCCTTCCACAATGGTCCTTGAGCCATGGTGGAGTGAGGTATAATATAGGAGTTCTATCCAGGGACATACACTCTGCAGTCTCTTATTTTCTAAAAGTTGTCCAGTTGTGCCCTTCTGTATGCATCACACTCTGTTGTATAGGGAAGCTTTGCTGGTGAGAGCTGAGGAATGCACTAATGTTCTCTCTACCCCTTGTTCCACTATGTTCCGTGAGCCTTAGGTATAGAGATTCCACTCTATATATGTTACCTGGGGGTGGGCATCTCTCAGTCATATATTCTTTGTGTGTGACTAGTTGTGGCACTCTGCAATAGCCTCCATCTATTGCTAAAAAAAGAGGGGGTTGGAAAGATTGTAAGAGCCAGTGAGGAGGTGTGTGATCATTTGGAAACAGAATCCTACAAGCTCCTGAGATCCTGCTCATATGAACCTATTGCAATCATTTGCTTAAGACTCATGCAAACTCAAGCAGACAAAAACCCAGCCTGGAACTGGAGAAATGGGTAGCAGACCCCAGTCTTTGCTTAAGAAATATTGGTAACTGATTATTGTTGGGTGAGGGTGAGCTAATCTTCCTAACAGGAGGGACCCTGGGTAGGCTGACTAGACCTCAGCGAATGAACTTGCACTGAGGTCACTTGAGGACACTAACTTGACATAATAGACCTTAAGGCAAATGAAAGAATATATGAATTCCAGTTGTAGGGCGATGGGGGGGGGGGTTTGCTGGTAGAGAAAAGGATATAAAGATGATTAAGATTGATTGAGATGTTTTGTATTAAACACACAAGGGTTCAATAAAAATATTAAAAAAAAAGAAGCTTCTGAGTGGTGGCTGGAATTCTTGTCTGTAAATATAAGGATCCATATTTAGCATATGGTAAGAAATTTCATTTGTCTAGAGAGATGGCAGAGAGAGGGTTTTCTCTCCAGTTGTGGATGTTTGACTATAATTACGTGCCACCCATGATTTTCCTCCCATTTAGAGAGCTCTAAGTCCAGTTAGATAGCTGTTGAGTTCCCCTCCCGCACACTGCCACTCTTGTACCAATAGAGGCAGTTTGCTATGCCAGTTGTTATGGTTATTTGGCTTTAGGGCTGTGTTGGACCTTTGATTGATTTTTCTCCTTTAGAAGCTTGCATAGTATCCTCCAGAACCATGAGAATTAGTCTTCAGGGAGAAGCTTCCAAGTCAGTTTCTGCTCTGTTGCTCCAAGTCCTGTGTCCGAAGTATGTCCTGTCTTCAGCAGTAGGGTCTTCCCTTTGAGTTGTGGGAGATAACCAAGGGCTCTGACAATAGCCTGTGTTATTTTGGGAGTCTCTTGGATAGGATAGTGTCCAATTCAATTTTCATAACATTGAGAAGATGGTATATTAGACCTTTTTAAAAGGATTAAAACACTCTCGTGCATACGTATGTGTGTCTCTGTGGGGATGGGTGCACATGAGTACAGGTGCTCACAGAAACTAAAAGAAACGCTTGCATCCCCTGAAGCTTGAGTTCCAGGCAGTTGAGACCCAACATGGGTGCTGGAAATTGAATTCAGGTCCTAGAACTATTTTACAGATGAGTCAGTTGAAGTTGGGTGTAGGTAAACAACTTGCCCAATGTCATACAGTGCAAAGTGATGGAACCAGGCTCCAAATCCAGATACTTCTGTCTTTGAATTTCATATTCTTTTATGCCCTTTAAAAGGCAGAATTCTGGACAGGACACATCATTGATCTGAGCCAGTTCGGTAAGTTTTATGTACAGAGATGCCTCATTAATCTCATATTACTGGGGAATGAGCTGTTCTATATAAGTGAATATTTCACGTAATGGAAGTTTTAAGCACTAAAGCTTAACATAAAACTTAACCATTTTGAAGGGAACCTTTCTGGCTTGTGATAGATATTTTTCTTCTGTAGGTGACTTCCTGTGCCAGCCCCGTTTTCTCTATATTTTCTGATTTTCTAATGTTGTCTGCCATCTGCAAGAACCAAGGCTACCGAGGCCCAGGGCCAGTAGAAAATGGACTGGGAACACATGAAGGGTCTTTCCAATTGAGGAAATTGGAATCTGATCTGGGGATTCTATTGCTTATTGAAATATGTGGACGGATTTAAGCCCTCGGGTGTCTTTATGGTCACTGAACTGTGGCTTCTTCTTCATACTGTCACATGCCTGGATAGCAGACATTATAGGCCTGATTTGTGGGTACCTGCTACTGAGTTAGCCCACAGAAACTGTAAAGAATGATGGGCAGGAATAACTGTCGTTCCACAGAGCTAGGAGCCTAACTGGGGTTCTCCATGGTCATTTTCTTAAGGTAAGATCCTGCTTCAACATATTTGACATTTTCTTTTTTCCAAAAATAAATAAATAAATAAATACTCCCTCAAAAGAGAAGAAAGATCCCCACCCACTGCTAAATATCAGTCAGAAATCTACTAGAGTGTCACATTCATCTCCCTTTAGTTTCAAGATTATTCCATGATATAAAGAGAATTCCACCTTGGTATCTGGCTCACATGCTATATGTTAGACTACTACTCTGTAAGGCCAGATTCAGTATCATGTGTCCTCCTTTATGAGACCAGTGCTGAGATGTGATGGGAAAGGTATGGATGGTCATAGCTGATATTTTCAAACCCCTGAATTAAATAAAGACTTATTCCCTTACCTGATGTCAGTGCAGTCCTTGCAGTATTAACATTGCATCTTGTCCCATCCCTTTGGACATGACCCCTTGGACTTTGATGTGGCTAAGAGCACTATTGGGTTTGCTGATCCAGTTCATTTTCCTTAATTTGCATGCTACTATATCATACTCCCTTAAAATTGTCTTTATTTATGTGTATATGCTTGCTTGTCTGTATATGCAGCATGTGTGCACAACACAAAGGCCAGAAGAGGACATTGAATCCCTAGGAACTGGAGCTAGAGGTGATTATAAGCTGCTGGATGTGGGTACTGGGAACCAAACCTAAGTCTCCTGTGAGAGCAAGTGTTCTTAACCAGTGAGCAATTCTTCCAGCCTCTGAGTTTATTTTTAAAGTTACATAGAATTTTGACAAAGTGTTATATAATTTTTTAAATTGAATTTTTGTGTATTTCATACAGAACATCTCAATCAATATCAATCATTTTTTATGTACCCCCCTCCCCACTCCACTGGAATTCATACACTCTGTCATTTGTGTTAAGGCCTATTGTGTCAAGTTAGTGTCTCCAGACATTCCTCAGTGCAAATTCATCCACTGAGGTCTGGTCAGCCTTTCCAGAGTCCCTTGTTTTAAGAAAATCAGCTCTTCTTCACCCAACAGTAATCAACTGCCGATATTTCTTCAGCAAAGATCGGGGTCTGCTGCCCATTCCCCAGTTCCATGTGGGTTTTTGTCTGCTTGCTCGGCTGAAGAGGTCATAATTTTTTGTGTTTTAAATAATATTTTATATATTTAAGAATTTTGTGTGTTGTACTCTCATCTTTGTCCTCTTTCCCATGTCCTCTCAGGTCCACTACCATTTTCCTACCCCTATTTACTTCACATCCTCTATTTTTTTAAGGCCCATTGAGTCTCATTTGTGTTTCCCAAATGCTCTTGGGTATGGGGCCATTCCCTGGAGCCTGGCCAACCTACCCAGCACCACACGTAAAGAACACTCTCCCTCTCTGGGCAGCTATCAGTTACCGATAGTTCTTCAGCTACCTACCTCCTCATATCAATGCTGGGCTCGCATGGATCTCATGGATGCTTTCATACTATGGGTTCACGTTTGTAACTGTCCTGTGATGTGTGGAAAACATTATTTCTTTATATTCACCCACCACCTCTGATCTTACACACTTTCTGCCGTTTTTCTCAGTGATCCCTGAGCCTTTGGAAGAAAAAGAGTGATACGTGGGTTCCAGTTAGGGCTGAATTCTCTACGGTCTCTTATTTTCTGCACATTGACCAGCTGTGAGTCTCTGTTAATTGCCATTTGTTGCAAGAAGAGCCTTCTGTGGTGAGAGTTAAGGGATGAACTTCACTTAGAAGTCATTAAGAGTTGGTTTTATGCCATGTCTATTTAGTAGAGTAATAGTAATAGGTTCTCACTATCAGCCGATGACATATCTTGCTACAGGTTCTTGACACTGATAAGAGTTCTGGGTGTGGGCTTCACCTTGTCAAGCGGGCCTTAAATCCAATCAGAAAGTGGTTGGCTGTTTCCATAACAGTTTGTGACACTATGACACTAGTGGGCATCTCTTGTCAGGTCAATTTTTATTTTAGCTATCAAGGGTCACATGTAGGTGAGGTTGATGATGACTTTTCTCTTCTGGTAGCACGCATAGAGCATCTTCCAGGACTATGAAAGCTAGGCAATAGACATGATGCTTCAAGATCAGTGCTAGCATCCACATATGAGAAAGAACATGCGATATTTGTCTTTCTGGGTCTGGGTTATCTCACACATTATGATTGTTTCCAGTTACAGCCATGTACCTGTGAACTTCATAATTTTATTTTTCTTAACAGCTGAGTACTACTCCATCGTACAAATGTACCATATTTTCATTATTCCTTCATGCATTGATGGATCTCTAGGTGCTGCCATGTGTGGCTAAGACGATAAACAATTAAAAAATATTTCTCAGTCATTTGTGTTTCATCTTTTGAGAATTTTGTTTAATTTGTTGCCCAGGTTTTTATTTTATGTGCATAAATGTTAGGCTTACATGTATGTAAGTGCACCCATGTCATGTAATGCTTGCAGAAGCCAGGATAGTATGTTGGATTTCCTGGAACTGAAGTTATGGGCAGTTGTGAGCTGCCATATGGGTGCTGGGAATTGAACCTGTGTCTTCTGCAAGAGCAGTCAGTACTCTTAACCACTGAGCAATCTTGCCAGACTCTAATTGATTTTTTTTGATGTTTACTTTTTTGAGTTTTTTGGTATAATCTAGAAATTAACCCTCTGCCAGAGGTATAACCGGTAAAGATGTTTTTTCTATTTTGTAGGCTGCCTCTTTACTTGAATAATGATGCCCTTTGATGTATAGAAGGTCTTACACACTGAGGTTCTTAATCCATTTGGAGTTGAGTTTTATGCAGGGTGAGAAATAAGGACGTAGTTTCATTCTTTTTTCATGTAACTATCCAGTTTGAGCAGCACCATTTGTTCAACATACCGTCTTTTCTCCAGTGTGTATTTTTGGCCCCTTTGTCAAAAAATTGGGTGGTTGTAAGTGTGTAGCCTTAAATCTGAGTCCTCAGTTTTATTCCATTGATCATTGTATCGGATTTTATGCTAGTACCATGATGTTTTTATTGCTATAGGTTTGTAGTATAATTTGAAATCAGATATCTTTATTTGCAGATGATATGATTCCATACATAAAAGACTAAAGACTCAACAAAAAACTCTAGAGCTAATAAACACATTCAGCAAAGTTGTAGGATGCAAATTAATACACAAAAAGCAGTAGCTTTCTCATATACCACTAACAAACATACTGAGAAAGAAACCATGAAACGATACTCTTCAGGATAACTTCAAAAATATTTTGGAACAAATCTAACCAAGGACATTAAAGAGTTGCATAATAAAAATTGTAAGACACTGAAGAATGAAATTGAAGAATATTCCAGAAGGTAGAAAGACCTCTTATGCCCATGGATTGGTAGAATCAATATTGTGAAAATGGTCATCTTACCAAAAGCAATCTATAGATTCAACACAATCCTCCTTAAAATTCCTACATGATTTTTTCACGGAAATTGAAAAAATAACCTTAAGTTTCATATAGAAACACAAAAACTCAGGATAGCCAAAATAATCCTGAATAATAAAAGCAATATTTTATCATCGTCAAAACAACTAGAAAGCTATTAAAGAGAAAAGGAAAGCAGCAAAACCCCCAAACAGAAACATCAGCCCCTCATGGTGGCCCTAAATTCATTTGAGTTGAATGTTAGTTGGTGATTTTTACAAATACATCATTTCAAAAATGTTATTGGATTCTTATATAAAGGAGGCTTGACATCTTATATAATTCAATATCCTTGCTTCAGCTCCTATTTTTCATATGAAATTACATAAAAATTTAAGCCATAATAATGAAAATGCCTGCCCAATTGTCTGTCTAGCATTTTGTGATTGCATTTTCTTTCTTATTCAAAATGTGTTGCTTCCAGGAATTAATAATCCCTTTGCCTTTTTCTGTATCTTCTTATTTGCCTATGTTCCTATCGCTAATTATTTTCAAATTGTCTAATGCCAGTGACTATTGTTCATCACCCAGAAAAACATCTCTTTCTCGTTCTTAGAAATGTTCCTCTGGAAGATCCTCTGTCCTCTCCTTCTGTTCAGACTGTACTCTGGGCATGCCGTTCAGCTATTCTCCTGACCTTCTCTTGTCTCTGCTGCAGGATGTCCATTTTGATCCCCTTCACACATTTCTTCCCTAGTTTACATCTCAACTTCAGTAGATCATATTTTTCTGTACTTTATTAAGAAACTATGAATGAGTAGTTTTTGAAACAAAAATTAATATAATTGATAATTTGTTTAGGTATAGAATTCTAGGACTCAAATACTTCTGATTATTTTCTCCTTTTATTTCTGAAGTTTTAAAAATCGCTTGACATGTTTTATATTTAACAGATTTTTAAGTGCACAGTGGAGTATTGATACCCGTAGGCACAATGTTGTAATACAGATAACTAGAACTTATGCATCTGTCAAACAGCAACTCCCCTTTCTCTACCTCCCCCCACCTCATAGAAATCAGAATTTTATTCTTTGATCTGTAAGTTTGACTGTTCCTTATATTCTGTTAAACAGAACCCTGTAGTTTAGCTGTTTGGTGACTGTAAGGTTTTGGGTTTGAGAGACGCAGCAGACAGAAGGCACCAGACTTCACTGGCAGCTAACAGGACCCGGCTTTATTGAGAGAAGACCAGATGGGACTAGCTCCTCCGCACCCACGAGTGGAGAAACGCTAGCCCCCCTTGGGGGCTAGCCTCCCCGAAGAGATGGGGGGAGGGTAGCCCTCCTCACCCCCATCTTGGGGCTGGGGCTCCAGGGAACCAGGCTGGTGTGATCAGCCCAAGTCTGAGTCTCAAAGCCCAGTGCAGTGCCAGCAGCAGCCAGCACCAGCACGTTGTCTAAGTCCTCAAAACCTTAAAAACCTTCAGCCCCCTCCTGGCTTTTAGGGGAAGGGGGTTGCCATAACATCTGATTGATGTTTAAGGCAAGCTTCTGGCCAGGAAGTAGTCCTTTTTCAGAGCTGTTCATCAGTTCCTTGAGTCCTGAATCTTATCTGCCAAGGAAGCCCAGTGTCCTTTGGAATTTGGGGTCTGGAGTTTTTATCTGAGGTATTTGCAAGGTTTAGATCTCTGAGAGGTTGTAAAAGGTCCGTCTTTCTTCATTCCTCTTTTGCAAACTCTGGCTCCAGATTTCTTCCTGAGTCTGAAACTGTTGGGGGTTTCATTCACACCTTACAGTGACCAGCTTCCTTCAGTCAGCATTAAGGCCTTCAGATCCAGCCATACTCCATATACAACAGGATTTATTTAAAATTTTTTTCACATATGCCTATATGCACAGTCCAAAGACAATTTTCTTCAGTACCTTTGGTGTGCATATATTTTTAAAAATAATATTTTTATTACTAATTCTTTGAGAATTTCATAAAATGTCTTTTGATCATATTCATCCCCAACGTCCTCTGAGATCCACTCCTTTTCATACCCCCAACTGCATGGACTCTGTTTTTTAAGCCACAAGTCCAGTTTATTTTCCCCAAGCACTCTTGGACCTACTAAAAGACACACTCTTAAAGAAAACCAACTCTCCTCCCAGCAGCTGTCAATTGCTAATAGTTCCTCAACTTTGTGGAGGTTGGGCTTTGTGCCCACCTGCCGCCTCCAGCAGGGATTTTGTCTGCTTTGGCTTGCCCTGGTTTTGTGCATACTGCCACAGTCACTATAGATTTTTATGTGAGATCCAAGTTTTTAATTTCCAGCTTGAAGCAGCTGCTGTATTGTTGCAAAGTTTGAACTAATGATTATTTGTGACTTGATCTCTCTATCTTTACCTATGAAAATTCAGAGCTGTAATGTATGACCAATCTCTTTGTGTTAGACTTTCATCACTGTGACAAAACAATCTGGGAGGGAGGAAAATATTTTGGTTCATGGTTTCAGGTCATCATTTTTAACTAGATAAAAATGGTCCTGGCAAAGCAGAACAGGTCTCGTCATGACAGCCAGGAGAGTAGAGAGAGGAGAGAGAGGGAGAGAGGAGACAGAATCTTCTTTCTTTCTTTCCCTTCCCTCTGGGCCTCCAGACTTTTGTATTCAGGGTGGGACTTCATCCTACAGTTAATCCTTTCTGGAAAAACACTCATAGGCGTGCTTCATTAATCTGAATTCTTAATCCAATCAAGACAACAGTAAGATAAACCATCACACTGTTCTTTGTGCCATATAGTCTCAGATTTCTGTCTGAGGATCTAATGCTTCTCAGTTACGGGAAAATCTTTGGGCATCAATAATCAATAGTTTGATAGTTTTCTTTAAAAATTATTTTTTCTGGTGTTCTACTACACAGTTGTTAGACTTCTTTGTGGGGAGGAAAATATTATTCTTATTATCAAATAATGAATAATACTGCCAGCATTAAAATTTTTCATTATATATATTCATTGTATATGGTATTGCATTACAAAAGAACGTCTGGATGTAAGTGCGTGCTGTACACTGAACACACCCCACACTCTCCCATCTTCCTTCTCTACCCTTCTCTCATTAGTTCTCTTTTTTTCTACTTTCATGTCATATATATGTGTGTGATTTATGTATCTGTGTAAAATCTAGGAACCAAAAATGAGAGAATATATACAAAATTTGTTTTTCTGAGACTGGATTAATTTACTTAATATGATTATCTCTAGTTGTATCCATTTCCCTGCAAATAGCAGTTCATTTAAAAACTGTTTTATTTACTGTTTTTATTTTATGTGTATGAGTGTAATGCCTGCATGTAGGCAGGTCTATCTGTGTTGTGTCTTACCCTCGGAGATCAGAAGAAGGCATCGGATCCCCTGGAACTGGATGGGTGTTAGCTGTCATGTAGGTGCTGGGAATTGAACCAGGGTCCTCTACAAGAACAGCCAATGCTCTGAACTGAGCCTTCTGTCCAGCCTCCAACACTTCATTCTTTATGCTTAAATATTTTCCCTTTGGGTATGTGTCTTAGATGTCCTTTATCCGTTTTTCTGTTGATGGACACCTAAGTTGGTTCCATAACTTAGTTACTGTGAACAGTGCCGCAGTAGACATTGATGAGCAAGTACCTCTGTGATATGTTGACTTGGAGTGGTTAAACTTGGCATGATTAATATTCAATTATCTTCTTTTCTTCCATTGTTTAATCTCTTTGTCTTTTTGTTCTGCTTTCTGAGATGTGCGTTTGACATTGCATTAAGGTTTTTAATTTTTTTTTTCTTTTCTTGTTCAAGTTTTTGAATATGTGTTTAAAATTTTTTGAGTTCTGGGACTGGAGAGATGGCTCAGTGGTTAAAAGCACTGACTTTTCTTGCAGAGGACTCGAGTTTGGTTCCCAGCACCCACATGGTGGCTAACAACTGTCCTTAACAGTTCTAGGTGATTTGATGCCCTCTTCTGGCCTCTGTGGGCATTGTACAACATGGGTATACTTACATACATGTAAACATATACTCTCATACACATAAATAAAATCAATAAACAAAAAGTTTAAAATATATGGGTTCTGATTTGTTTTCTGTTCCTTGAACATGATACCCTGTTATTTTGCCATGGAAAAATATTTCTTTATCTGTATTAAGGTATGTGTTGCACACATTTCAGCCTTTTTCTGTGCTTGTTCTTAAGTAGCACACAAAGTAGTGGCTTTCACTGCGGTATTTTTGTTTGTTTTTTGACCCTTCTCTACCACTCTGCTCCCCCATCCTCTCTATGACCTTCCGCTCCCAGTCATCTTCTTTCCACTTGTCAGATTACACATGTTCTATTGCCTTCCTCTCCTTCCATGAAGCCTCTTTTTCCTCTTTCGTAGGCCCTTTCTGATTTCATGACTTAAACCCACACTGACTCCTACATGAACACACAGATACAAATTAAAAGCTAGGATCATCGTATGAGAGAGAACTTGGCATTTGTCTTTCTGAGTCTTGGTTACTTTACAACATAATATTTTCTAAATACATCTATTTTCCTCCGAAATTTCACTTTTCTTTATAGGTGAATACAATTTTACTGAGTGTATACGCCACATTATCATTATCCATTCATATGCTGATGGACACATAGGCTGATTCCATGCCCTGGCTATTGTAGATACAGCAGCAATGAACAGGGATGTGCAGGTATCCCTGTGATAGAATACAGAATCCTTTGGGCACAAGCTCAGGAGTGGTACAGCTGGTTTAGTTCTTTTTAAAAATTTTCCTTTACTTTTACTGTTATAATTTTCTCTGTTTCTTTTGAATCTTTTTTTTTGGTCTTGATTTTTCTTGTGTTAAGAGCTTTTGTCTGTTTATAATAGACTATCACGTTGGAGGTGTTTGTTTTTTGTGGGAAAGGCAGAGCATCAATATTTAGGGACGTTTTGGGGCCTAGTCAAAGGTAAGTTTAAGAATCTTCCAGAAGGTGGAGCGGGGGTGGGAGGTGGGGATAAATCTTTAAATTGTCACTGCTGTGTTGAGGGCTTCAGGGAGCCTGGAGTCTCACACTGGGCTTGCAGACTTCCATTCATACCTTTGTTTCTAGGTGTTTCTACCATCTGCTGCACTCCTGGGGCTAGTCCTGGAGCTTTGCATTTGAGGAATAAATCTTCAGTTTCCTGCCATAGTAGAATAGAAGGAGCTTAAGGATTTAAGCACTGTCTTTATACACTTTAAATAGACTCCCTGTTTGCAACCCAGCAAATGCTTTTCACATATTGCCTTTGGTTTCTGAGTCAGGAATCAGAGGCCTGAGCTGGATGGTCTCCCATTGGCTCTCTTCTGAAAGAAAGCCTTTTCTACTCAGTTTTACCAGCTCTGATAATTTATTTAATGTTTTTCAGTCTACAAATGTTGGCTGACATTTCTTTTCCACTGTGTATCTTTCCCTCTGTCTTTTTCCCTGTGGAGTATAACACATACAGTTACACACACACATGCACACGCACACACACACTCTCACACACACACACCACTTTATTCTTATTTTTACTAGGGCATTTTCAGAAAGGAGAAATAAGCATATGTTTAATCCACCATGTTCAATCTGTAATAATCTTTTGCCATTTTAATGAGTGCCTTTTGGACATACTTTGGATTTTTATTGCCGAGTTTTGGCAACCAAGAAGGACATTAATCACAGCAGAGGAGCAGACTGTAGGAAGGGCTTCAAGTGCTCCATCTGAGTCTGTATTGAGTGTCCCCAGTAGAGGTACTTAAAGAAACTGCATTCCTTCATGCAGTTGCTTTGCTGTGCCAGACACTGGGTGTGTCACAGTGGCAGACAGAGCTCCTGCCTCCTAGCTCCCTGTCCGCTTCTCCTTTGGGCTTTCACTCACTTCTGTCAGTGTTCTTGTCGATTTCTTTCTCTTTTCTTCAGATCAGCATTTGTCGTTACTGTGACAAACTACCTGACAAAAGACACGTAAGGAAGGAAGTGTTCCTTTTGGTCCACACTTCAAGGTTACATTCCTCGCGGTGGCAAAGGCAGGCATGGCAGCAGAGATGTAAGACAGCTGGCCGTATCCTACCCACAGCCAGGAAATGGACGGATGAGTGCTGGCGCTCGGCTCACGTCTTCCTTTTTGTTCCGTCCTGGCCTCCATAGAATGATAAAATCCTTGTTCAGGGTAGATTTTCCTATCTCAATTAATCCTTTCTAGAAGCTCCATCATAGGCATGCGCAGAGGTTTGTCTCCTAGGTGATTCTAGAGTCTGTGGAGTTGACAACATTAACGATCATAACATTTAAATCCAAACTCAATATATTTAAAAGATTGAATATTTCTGTATGCTGTAGGTGTTATATGTACTAAAAAACAGTGTATCTCATCAAAAGAAAACTAATGAAATAAAATGAGAAGAAATCTCAGACCATCTATTTCTTCCTATCCTACAAACGACTAATAAATATGTATACTCTCTTCAACATTTTCAGATGGATAAAATTAGTGTTCAAATGCAGAAAATGCACATTAGCATCTTTTATAAGTTCATTTACAAGTTTAGCAATAGTGGCAGCCTTTCTGAATTTCCTTTCCTTCACTTTTAATTTCTTTTTAAAAAGTATTTTATGTATATGAATGTATTGGCTGCATGTCTGTAAGAGCACCCATGTCATGCAATGCCCACAGAGGTCAGAAGAAGATGTCAGGTCCCCTTGAACCCGAGTTATGGCCTGTTTTTAGCTGCCATGAGGGTGCTGGGAACCGAATCCTGGTCCTCTGCAAGAGCAGCTAGTGCTCTTAAATGCTAAGCCATTTCTCCAGTGCCCATTTTAAATTTCTAAATAATATTTTCTCTTTAACTCACATTTTATTTTATGTGGTTAAGACAAACCAAAAAGGACGCGCCCATAAGACAATAACTCTAGTTAGTGGTTAAGTTCTTAAAAAACATTTACAATGCATAAATTGATCAAATACCCTCACAATCTTGCGTAGAGACTGGGTGGGGTGGTGCTCACCTTTACTCCGGCACTCAGGAGCAGAGGCAGGCGGTCTCTGTGAGTTCCAGGACAGCTGGGGCTACAGGGAGACCCTGTCTCAAAAAACAAAAACAAAACAAACAAAAATCCTGCAGAGAAAGTGCACGATAGAGAGGTTGGGTCTTTGCACTGAGCAGCAAGATCTTAGCAGCTGCACTGCACCCCCCTGCACTGTACAGAGTGTAAGTCTGATCTCTGCAAAATCAGGTTTGGGAAGTATTTCCAGCAGTCAGGATTTTTACCCTTCATCATTCAAGTAAAATCTTTTGTCAGTCCATTGAAAAATCCTATTACCTGTTTCCTTTCTCCAGATTTTCCTTCTGGTAGGTTGTTTGCCTGGCAAGCAGGGAAATCAAGTTTATTAGGCCAGTGTATAAAGGAAGAGTAACTAGATTCTGAGTATGGGTGTGCAAGGTCCTGGGAAATTTAAAATGCAAAGACGTTGTAATATTAATTCATGCTTTTCATGGACCTTTTCTTCCTTTTTTTAGTGCCCTACTTTTGATTCGTGGCTATATTTTTGATAGTTAAAATAGTCAGGAAGGGGCCTTCTGAGCATAGAAGCTGTTTAGGATCAAAGAACTTTAAGAGTTTGATGAGAACTTCAAGGGCAAACAATAAAATCTCTTCATTTTAAAGTAGCAGGAGTTCATGCCTAGGGAGGGTAAATATTGCCATTCAAAGTTGCACAGTGAGTGACTGACCTATCTCAGGGTGAACTCTAGCTCTCTGGGGGTTTGTACTTTAAAAAGAGTGCTCCAGCTGGGATGGAGAGACGGCTCATCAGTAAAGGGCTTACTGTGCAAGGATGAAGACTTGAATTTGATCCCCAGCACCCATGTAAAAGACCAGCTGAACACCTGTAAATCCAAGCACAGGGGATGGGCGATAGGAGCATCTCTGGGGCTCACTGGCGAGCCACCCTAGCTGCAGCGGCAATTTCCACCATCAGCTTCAAAAAACAAGACGGATGATACCTGAGGTAGGACACTTGAGGTTGACCTCTGGTCTCTACACTCATGCACTCATATATGCGTGCAGATCTACACACACATATACTCACCCACACAGGAACACACACATACACACACACACACACACACACACTCACACACAGGGATATATATTTAAAATGCTGTAGCTGATAGTTTAAGAAGCATGGGTGAAAAAAAATTAGCAGCCAGTTTGTATAGTGAGAAATAGCATCAGAGATAAAACTGTCTTTTCTAAAGGAAGTCAGTCTCTTTCGAATACCAGGGTATCTGCATGGTGAGCCAACCCAAGATTGGAACAAGAGGTGCTTTAATGTTTGCACTTCCCTGATGTGTAATGTAATTACATTCTCACTTCAACTTAAATGGGAAAAGAGCTTGAATTTACAGCATGCATGATCTTTACGTGTTTTCTGCTGATCACCACTTAACAAGGTATTCCACAGGAGAGGTTTGTTAGCTTTAACAGCCCTTAAATTACTTATGGCAATTACCTGCATCACTTTTAACTCCATGGAGGTTATTAAAATGCTCTCATGGCAACTGTAAAGAAATATGAAAATAGGTAAAGATGAAATTATGTCCACTCCCTGAAGGCATTTGCTTGGAATATATTTGCATCGTTTTTACATGAGGAGGTGAATTTAGTTAAAGAAAAAACCCTAACCTCTGAGACTTCATCAGTCTAAAAGAAGATGTATCCCATTAACAAAAATTCTTTTCTAACTTGGCCACATTGAGTCCACTGTTATCTTCACGGAGGCAATGGGGAAATTCTCTTTGTGAGTCTCAGGCACTGCACCAGTAATGCCACATGGACGGCTTCCTTTGATGCTCAAAGAGGCTGCCTATTCTGCATACTTAACAGAGGCTTCGGGTTATTGCAAATGATAAATTGTAGAATCACAGAGCAGAAGAGTACAACATCTTCACCGGTTAAAGTGGCCAAAAGCCCAGAAAAATTAACTGGGATAGACTAAACAATCTCCAGGGCACCTGTTGAGAACACCCCTCCCCCCCTTCCCAGTTTCACTGGTCAATCATTTGGTCATTTGGTCACAGGACTACCCCTGGGGAGGCGGGTTAAACTATGCTAAATAGATGGGCAGAATACCTAGTGTGTTAATGAGGTAGAGAGTTTTTCCTGCCTGCAATCCTGCCTCCTGGTGCTGTGCTCTCTAATTCTCTGCCCAGAGAGTGCGGTTACTGGCCCAGTTAAATAAATTTAGCTGATTTGGAACATCTGGACTCTGAGTGATCCTTCCCAGAGGCCTGAACACCATAACACAACCTCAGTTCCAGAATGTTCTGTCATGTGCCACTTAACTAATCTGAAGCACCTTTGTGGTATTCTGAGAGATTTAGAGGCTATTTGACGTCCTATGAGTTCCATGTGATTGCTGAGATTCTGTTATTTCTCATGTTCCTATGGACTGAAGAGCTCTTTTTCTGGCATTTTCTTCTGGGAATTAGAATAGAAAGTTTGGTAAAGTGTTAGGTGAATATCTAACTCTTCATGCTATGCACATCAAAGTGTGGACCACGGGCAGGCAGTTTCTGCATCATTTGTTAGAATACTACAATCTCAAGCTCTACCCCAGACTGTGTTGGAATCTACATTTTTAACAAGATCCCTAGGTGGCATATATGTACACTGAAGATTGAAAGCCATTGTCCTGATGTGCGGGAGCTTGCTAGAGAGCTCTTTGTTCTGATTATGGGTATTGATCACTCTGGGTGTGGGAGAAGAGGACTTCTATGCAAAAGGAGAGAATCTTGCTACATAGTGGGACATAACCTATGAATCTCAGAATCTTAGTCCATTTGCATCTTCTCTAGACTCTAACCACAGGAAGGAAGCAGTCAGTTCATCTGCATCCTAGTGTTGTGATCTTCCTTGGGAATGCTTCACAGCAGTTTTACATGGAGTGCATACTGCCTTCTGTGGAAAGAAGACTCTCTCAAATATTTCCTTTCTAATTTAATTTCTTATCCTACCCTGTCCTGGATCCACCATCTCTATCTCTGATGTATTTCTGAGCATGCTAATCCAAGGGTTTCCTAACGCCTTTAACCCAGGGTCAAACACCGCCCCCTTCCTTTCTCTCTTTTTTCTGTTTTTATTAATAGTCAACAGCAGTACTTGCTTATGGATCAGTCATTCTACTTGGAGTTGTGATGCAGTTGATAAGAGTTGGCCACTTTAATGGCTGTGTTCTCAGCTCCAATCTGATAAGGTTGCTATAAATACACAATTACACCAAATGTATTAAGTGTTTTATTAAGATCACATGAGTGACTACACTTGTAATGTGATCAGTCTGCATTGTGACGTGTAAGCACAAAACATACACTGTGTTCCAAAAACTTAGAATGAAAATACACAATATTAATATTTTTAAAAATTATATGCTTCATTGGTACAATATTAGTTTGGAAACACTGGATTAAATTGTATTGACAAAACTAGATTTGCTTGATTTTTTTTGTACTTTTTAAAATGTAGCTTCCAGAAAATTCAAAGTTGAATGTGTGTGTGGTTGGCATTACATTTATATCCCCATACAGGTTTGGGATCACAACAGAACCACAGAGAGAAAGAAGGCTTCATGGGAGTGAGGTCTGCAGGAGGTTCCTGGGCAAAGGAAAAGATTCTCTATGGATTTAGTGACTACAGAAATGAGTGAATTATCAAAAGGAATCAACAGAACAGTTTCTCTTTCATTACTGGCAATCGTATTTCTACTAAAGAAGATGGAAAGCTTCATAACGTGTCTGGTCAGAGAAGCAGAGTCTATCTCCTGCTGTGGTTGTATAAATGAGCACAGTCTTACCTGCTTGTTCTACTGCAGGAATTTCTAACTTTCATACAGTCTCCTTGAGGTGGAGTCCTTGCTTGCTTCTGCAGGCTGCAGCATGAGACAAATGAAATCCATTTCCAACTCTAGATGAAGGGTTAAGGATAGTTCAAGGTTTGTTTGTAATGTCCTGTTTTCTCTGCTAAATGGTGACTTAAAATCAATTATAATCAAATGGGAAGAGGCGAAAGTAGCTGATTCCAGAGGCTCTGGAGAGCAGAGAGGCTGGGACTTCACTCTCATTTTTTTGTCACTGAAATAAAAACTGGCACTTGTGAGGCTGGTTTATTGTGTGAATAATAGTTTTGACACGTGTCACATTTTCATGCCCCAAGAATTTTCTACTAAAGTCCAGATCAAGGGCTCTGGACTCCCAGATGGGAGAGCCACAGTCTTGTCAAGCGGCGTCTGCCCTTCTTTCGTCTGTGGATCTCTTCATCTCTCTGTCTTAGAAAAACACAGGGTATTGAAGACCTACAAAAGAGGAGAGGATGAGACAGGAACTAAACATTTGGAGAACGTCTCAAAGTGATGGCCTCTGGATTCATCTTTCAGCCTGTTGAAAAAAAAAATCCTTCAGTCTAGAAGGTAGCCATACATGTAGACATAGAACTACCTCTGGACAAAGTATGAAGTTTACTCAGTAAATATCAAATTATTTTCCTATGCCAAGCCCTGCTTGAGGTAGGAGAAATCCAAAGGAAACACCATAGTCTTATGGTTAGGTGTTTTTGTCCCTATTTTATGAGTGACCAAACTGAGGTTTAAGAGCCTCCATGTCCGAGAAAGTCTGAGGCTCAATTGTTTTCACATGAATAAATGAATGAATAATTAGTTTACTAGAGAGGAAGAGCGAGAGTGGGCATGAGAGAGAGAGAGAGAGAGACAGACAGACAGACAGAAAGACAGAGAGAGACAGAGAGGAGTGTGTGCTTGTGGAAGCCAGACTAAAACTTTCAGGAATTAGTTCTTATCTTCCACCATTCAGAGGCAGCAGCAGCTCTCTTCTTTCTGCGTCTCTGTGGCTTAGTGCATGCTAGCTGGCCACAACAACTGGCTTTTTATGTGGGTTCTGGCATCAAACTTAGGTTGTCCCATGAGCCATCTACCCCGCTGGCTCAGACTCTTGGTTCCCAGCTGTTTTGGAAAGTTGTGGAACCTTTAGGAAGTAGAGCCTCACTCAAAGCAGTGAGTCACTGGGGGCTGGTCTTGAGGTTTGCTGGCTGGGCTCTGCTTCCTGTTCTCTTGCTTCCTGAGGGCAGATACATAGAGACCAGCTACCTCAACTACTGCTGGCAGGTCACTCTTTAACTTCTTAAACTATAAACAAAGATAAGACCCTCCTTTCTGGAAGTTGCTTCTTTTCAGGTATTTGGCCACAGGAATGGGAAAAATAACTAATACAGTATATAAGGTGATGTGTTCCCTGATTATCTTGATTGTGCTCACCAACAAAGTTGATAATGTTGTCAACTTGACACACCAGGAGTTGAGGAAGTCTCAATTGAGGAATTGCCTCCATTGGACTGGCCTGTGGTCATGTCTGTGGGGCATTTTCTTGATTGTTGAGTGATGTGGGTTCCGCCACTCCTGGACAGATGGTCATGTAGTACTATTAGAAAGCAGGGTGAGCATGGACCCAGGGGAGCAAGCCAGTAGGCAGGTTCATGCCCTGGGTTCCTACCTTGGGCTCTCTCAGTGATGAACTGTGACTTGGGAGATGTGAGCCAAATAAACCCTTTCCTCCCCAAGTTGGTATTGGTCAGCGTGTTTCGTCACAGCAATTGAAGGCCAACTAGAACACTGGTTGATACCTTCTACAATACATGAATGTGCATATATCAGAGCAGCAAATACATCGCATACATATGCACAATTATTATTCATTAATCATAGCAAACAGAGTAAGTGCCTGTGTTTAGTTGGTCTCAAAACCTTGGTCAGTGACTGCAGTTTGTTTTCCACAAAGCCATAGTGCATTTGTGACCCAGTTTGTCTGCTTTTTCTACTCCTGCTCTGGTGAGATTCCGAGGTGTCTATCTTGGGCCTCAGGTAAGCGCCCCCATAGGTGCTACCCACCACCTTTTTCTCTTTCAGGACGTGTTTAGAGGGGCAAGCTCTGGGAAGAGGCAGTCAGGAGCAGACTCTAAGCTCCCAGTCTGGGTTTTGAGGGATCAGGGGATGGCGTCAGTCTTGAGCAAACATACTTAGCAATTTCTTTCAATTGTTTGATCTCATGTAGGGCAAAGAAAGCTGTTATTTCAAGTGGAGCAAGGAGAATAGTTGACAGCAGTATTCTCTTTGATTTTATTCTTTCACTTGTAACTCTTTTTCTTAAGACTGGGCTACAAATATGTTTTTGATAAAAGGTTAAAAAAAATGTTTTTTGTTCATGGTGCTGGGCATTTAACCTAGGGCCTTGTGCATGCCAGAGTGCTACCACTGAGCTAGAGCCCTCGCCCCCAAAGAGAAATATTCAAAACTTAATGTGTAGTGTGCACCCTAATCCTCATCATGCAGTATAAACTGGGCACCCAGAAATGACACGGGTCCTGTGTGCTAGGGTGTCCAGATGTCTGAATCTAGTCTAGTGCGTCAGGTTTAGGTACCAGACTGTGAAAACTTCAGACCTGTAAAAGAAACACATTCTGTTCATCTTGTCTAATAAGTATTTATCATGTATATGAGGTATTTTTGTGGAAACTCTCTGGCAAGTCTTTCTCTCCTTTGGAAATCCTGGTAATGAGAGAAAGGAGGGATTCAACCAATTATAAAACCAAGGAGAAAATAAAAATGGAGAGAATTTAGACATTTAGGAATTTCCATCCAACTCCTTTTGAAGAAATGTGGAAGCTAAGGGCATGTGTGTGTGGAGTGGGGTGGGGCGGGGCGGGGTGGGATGGCAGAAGAATCTCTCATGTGGTGAGCAGAGCCATGCTGGATCTGGGATCCTAATAGCCAGTTAAGCAGGGGATTGCCTCAGGTCAGGAGTTACCTCAGAGAGGGAGTCACCTCAGGGAGGGGATTACTTAGGTAGTGGGCTATCTTAGGTAATGAATTTCCTCAGGTAGTAGACTATGTTAGGTAGAAGGCAGCGGATGTTTAGATCTTGGCCTCTCCTCTTTTATCAGTCTTGCCTCCAAGCTAGAAATGCGATAGTAGCCTGCATAGCCTGGGTTCACATTTGGCATTCAGAGCCTTACTCCACTCTGGAGGGGGTTTGTTACCTGGAGGATGCTCTGAGTTTCTCTGTAACTCCCTTTTCCTGTCAGTGAGTGAGGGGCCTGTTGGACTTGCTGGGATAATCAGCTAAGGTGTGGGGAGATGTCAGAAGAACCTCCTGAGAATCCAAATCAATACTGTGCATGAAAACAAAGCCGGCTTTGAAGCCCTGAATTCACAAAGCAGAGGCTCTATGCTGCGAAGACAAGTTAGAACAACACAAAAATGGTTCAAACTAGTTCAGGACTTTTTCCTTCTCTTCCTTCTTTTCTGTTTTGTTTTTTTCCTCAGAAATTTTGGTCTTAAGAAAGTATTGTGCCGGGGTACATCTCAGTGTATTTGGAATTTCTATGAAGAGAAAAGAGATATGGAGTAATTACTTCGCTGCCTGTTGGTTGATAGTTAAAGTACCCAGCAGCCACTCACCTTTCTCAGGACTTGTGCTCCTCCCTTACTGCTAGCTTACTGCTCCTAAACCGAGCCTTCTCTCCTGAGTATTATTTTCATTCTGGAACATTCCTTCTTCCACCCCAAATTAATGTGTACAGTGTCTCTCCATTCCCTAACCCCCAAGGCCATGCTCATGAGTGCTTGAAGTAGGTTAAGTAGTTAGATGCTGTTTGAATTTTGGATATGAATGCCTTGCCTTAAGGCAGAGGCTAATGCTATATGGTTTTGATCAAGTCTTTTAATGGCTTAGAAATTTCCATTTTCTTATCATTGGAGAGGTGCAATTTACTCTACCAACCCAAGAGTATTACTGCAAGCTTAAAAACCCACATGAACTAATGAATCTTTGTCAAATTGATCGTGCTTTATTAAGCATGATATAATGGGATTAGATGACTTAGCTTAAAGAAGTAAGTTTTCAAGACTCCTGTCCCGTAAAAGAGCAAGCACAACCTCCCAACCTCCCAACCTCCAGACTCATGCACAGAGATGCTCTGTTCCTTTGCCTATGCCCACAGTACCGTATTCTTTTGTTAATCCCTCCCTTGTCTTGCTGCTTCTCCTAGACTAAGATGGTGTTCTCATGGCCACCTAAGCACTGCCTGAGTCCTAACAGCTAGGGAGGGACCCTGGGGAACCCAATCTTAAAAAAGCTTTCACAGAAGCCGAACTAGTGGCTTCCATTGGAGAAGGAGCAGAGGTCTTTGCTCTTTACTGCTCATGAATGCCGGCCCGGACTGGCTGGATCATTTGTTGTCCAGAATTAGTGCCAAAGGAGTAGGTAAAGAGGACAAAGAAATGCCAAGTAACCCATATCGTAGCCCAAAGAAAAAATTGTGCTCCTTTCCCAGCCTAGCCTTCTAGAAAAGTGGCTGCTCTTCTAGGCACGGCTCCCCGCTTGACACTTCGTCTCCCGGTTCTGAAAGAAGAGAAGGGCTGAGATGCTCCTGGGGGGAGACATTTCCAGTCCTCCCTCTTGAGGGAGGAGGGGGAGAAAGTATCTTTCCTTCTCTCAGGCCCAGGAGGAAAGGGGAAGGATCCCAGTGCATCCTCTGAAGCTTCTGGCTTCCTGTGAGAAGGGACAGTCAGTGTTTTATTTCCTAATGGTGTCCTTCCTCATTCCTGCAATGTTCTGTGTGAATGTGAGGGACAAGAGAGGCTCTCTAGGAAGCGGCCTTCATTCCTATAGTTTGCTAGGCTTCCTAGGGGTAAAGGAGACCCCACAGAAGACAGTCATTATGTCACCAAGCAAGGTCACAGCTCAGTCAGAGAACATTGGCATCAGATATTCCTGGGTCCTGAAAGTGATCCCCAGGGGAAGGTGATACAGACGCTGAGTTCCTTCTTCCATAGAGAACTGTGCTCTGGGGCTTCCCAGGAACATCAACAGTTGGCTGACTGCCACATGGAGGTCAGCCTGTCTTGGCCAGAAAATACCCACAACCAGTAGCAAAGGGCTCTGAGAATGGCTGTTGAATACCAAGCATTCTTTAACCTCACTGGTTCCTGCAAGCTGTAAAGAGAGGGAAGCGACTCAGAGCAAGGCTGTCTTTGCTCTGCTCCAGGAGTCAGGGTCCCAACCTATTCTTGCACTGAACAGAAAGAGGAAAAATTAAAACTGAAGATAATAAATTTCAATAGTAAAACATGTCCCTAAAGTTATGGGTTCCAATCAAACTGTTCTTAAGAGATCTGCTCTCCAGTGAGGGGACTTAAAGTAGTTGAAAACACTTAAATAATTTGCATCTACATTCCCCACTGAACTGTGTCTCCTCTCTAAATTCATCATGGTCACCAGGGAAAGAGCTATGGGAAGGCCAGCACACCTTGAATATTTAAAAAATATTTAATTATTTAGTTTTATTTTGCATATGGGTGTGTGTACATGCGTATGTGAAGGCCAGTGTGTTCCTCGCTTGTTCCCCACTTGATTTTCTGAGACACAGTCTCTCCTGGAACCTGGAGCTCACGATTGGCTAAGCTGACCGGCTAAAAAGCTCCAGGGGTCCGCTTCTCTCTGTTCCCCTGGCGCTGGAGTTACTGATACACCACCGTCTGGCTCTTAAGTGGGTGATGGGGTTCAAATTCAGGTGGCTTGTGCATCAGACACTTTACTGATGGCACCGCCTGCCCAACCCTGGATATTTATTTTGTTGTCTCATGTGTCATGATTCTTTCTAGGCTAAAGCGCTGAGTTCCTGTTCCAAAGGCTCATCATTGATGAGCAGTCCATTAAAAACACGGTCTATATTTCCAACACAGGGCTGTTAGGCTCCTAAGGTACCAAGGTTTTTGACTTTGGCACCCTCAGCAACAAGAGAAATCAGAAGGGATAAGCCTGAGATTCCAGGAGTTTTCACAAATGTCTATAGTCCCAGGCTCCTGCTCAGAAGGGCGCTGCCCGGGGCCCGGTGTGAATTCCTTGGGATCATCCAGGCCCTGGCTGTGAGCAGTAGCTCCAAAGAGTTCATGGTTTCCCGGTCATGATCCAAGTTCCTGTCTGACCTTCTGCAGCCCTCAGAATGTGAATCGTCCTCTGTATTGCCCTGGTTGAGAATCCTTTTCTGCAGTGTTCAAATCCATCCAGCAGCCTGCAAGGCACCGTTCCTGGTTGCTTTGTTTATGTTGTAACAGGTTGATCCTTAACAAGGTTCGCCTGCAACTGACCACAAGGTGGCAGCAGAGGACTAGTTTGGCCAGTGGCCCCATACTAGTGAAAATAGGAAACCCTTGGTGGCATTTCCCATGGGGCAGGTTGAAAAGGAGAGGGGCTAGTCAACATTTTAGAAATCTGGGAGATCAATACAAACAGGTGTAGTAAGAGTCCAGGAAGATATTGAAACGGGACTTGAATAGAAAGACTAATAATCACGTATTGAATGCTTATTATGAGTTAGGCAATGTATTTAACTCATTCATACCCCATCCGTTTCTTGGAACACCTTTGTAATTATTTCTATTTCACTTGTATGGAAATAAGGACTCAGATGAAGTTACTGACCCACGTTCATACAGTGATTATTGGATGGAATTAGCAATAAAAGCCAGATCTGCCTGACTTCCAGTCTGAGTTCTGAACTTCTTTGTTAAACACTGCAAAGGGTAGGGTGTATCAGTGGGTCTCAGAGTGTGGTCTGAGACCCCCCAGTATTTGCATTAGTCAGGAACTTGTTAAAATAGACATTACTAGACCTTGCCCCAACCTCTGAAGTTAAGTTCAGAGACTGTATTTTTTAGTTCAAAAGCCTCATATTTCCATCCATCCATCCATCCATTCATTTAGTGTGTACACTGTTCTCAGACGTGCATACCTATGCCCCTGAGTCAATTTTCCTTCCACCATGTGGATCCCAGGGATCAAACTCAGGTGATCAGACTTGGCAGCAAGCATCTTTACCTACTGAGCCATTTCACCAGCCCCAATCGGTGTTTTTATAACAGCACTGTGTGGAACTTGGATGCAGCTCAGGTTCTGAGAAGCCGACCTGCCTTAACTCTCACTGCACTGCAGGTCTGGACAACGGTTCTCAAGATGCAGTCATAGCTCTGAAGCATCGGGACAACCTCATGAACTGCTGACCTTTGGGCATCTGGTCCTAAAGGTCAGAAGGGGCTTCACAGTTCATCTGAACTTCATCCCCAGAACAGCAACGTCTCCTCTCCCGCTTCAGCTGTGGGATAAAAAAGTCTGTGGAACTTGGAACTTTTCTCTTCATTAACATGACAAACAGGCTTCCTCCATCAAGGGCAGTCCGGTGAGACTGGCCTGGAATTTAGAATCTCCTTATAAATAAAGTCTCAGCTTTAAGCATTAATGAAAGACAAAGGCTTTTTATGGCGCCATTCATTTTTGATCTTGCCAATTTGGTAGCTAGAGTGTCTTCTGTCTTTGCTCCAGCTGCTAATTATGGAACTGTACCTTGATGCTGGTGGTAGTTCAGGTTCTTAGCAAATGTCATTATTCATCTAAAAATGTTATAGAATCCGCAAGTCTGAAAGAAAAATCTTCTAGTTCTTAATCTTTGTTTTTTCCAGCCAGGAATTTCTAAGCGATGTTAACGGCTTTCTTTGTGCCTTTGGTAATTTTCTTAAACTTTGAAGTGTGCACACATTTTTTCTGTAAGGGGAAATGATAAATGCTGTTCTATAAACAAGTCTTTTGTTCTGGGAGATGAACCTGGTGGAATGAAAATTATGAAGCTGAAATTCCTGATGGAGATGGTTTGACGAGGAAAGAGCTGTTTGAAGCTTTTGTATAGCCATTTAAAGAAAAAGAAAAACTCATTAATTTTCACTTTATTAGTTTGAAATTTATGATTCTATCCATAGGCGATAAGAGCCCCTTTTGCAGAGGCTACAAAAGGATATTAAAGACAAGAGGATGTTTAGGAGAATAGATTGTTTCCATGGATTTGAGCTTCCTTTGACATTCTCATTTACATACTAGGATTAATATGCTTATTATCCACTTTTCTTATTTATTCATGAGTGTATTATAAATGCTAGACCTCTCCATCAGCACCTATCTCTAGCTTTGAAATCAGAGTGTGAGATATCTCCACATAGCAGTTAAGTTCTAATTGTCTGTGAATGTTTATTCAGATAAACATGGAAATGATAGTTTCTGGAAATCTCTCTGTTTTGAATCTTGGATGTCCAAGCCATTATGGCTTCTGGATTATTGTCACTTGATAGAAATAGCCTAAGGGAAGGGCTTATTTATCTTAGCCTGCAATTTTAGAGATTTCCATTCATAGACCTTGGTAGTGTTGATTCTGGGCCTGTGTTGAGACAGAAGATTGGTGACAATGGGATCATGTGACAGAGGTTACTCACATAATGGGAGATAGGAGTCAGAGGGAGGCTGGGACTGGGAACCAGTACAACCTTCAGACGTATGCCTACTTCCTTCCACTAGGCCCCATATCCCCAAACTTTCCAGAACTCTACATACAGGAACACGTGACATTACATTGTGTGTGTGTGTGTGTGTGTGTACATGCATTTGTATACACGTGTATGGACACCAGAGGTTTATGTCAAGTGTTTTCTCACTTATTCTCCACTTTATTTATTTTTTATTTCATCTGTATGAGTATTTTGCCAGAATGTATGCAAATGCATCTGTGTCATACAATGCCCATGAAGGTTAGAAATGATTGGATCCCTTGGGAACTGTAGTTCTGGTTGGTTATTAACTGCCATGTGGATGCTGGGAACCAAACCCAGTCCATCTGCAAGAACAACCAGTGCTTTTAACCGCTGATCCATCTCTCCACTTTATTTTTTGAGTCAAGAGTCTCTTACTGAACCTAGAGCTCACCAATTCAGCTAGGCTGGCTGGCTAGTGAGCTCCAGGAATCTACCTCTCTGCCTTTCTGGCATCACCAGATCTGGATTTTTATATAGGTCCTCATGCTTGTGTGAAAAACATTCACCAGCTGAGGTTGACATTTCATATTTGACAGCTTCTAATATTTCAGAAGTAAAGTAATAAGATCTGTTGAAGTGACCATCTTTTATGGAGTGGGCTTCTGGGCACTTTAAGATCATTTAGAAGTCAGGCAACTTTGGAAGATGAAGACATCTTCCAAGTGGATTCTCATTAGCGAACTTTCCTCTCGTCGATATGGAATATTCAATAGCTGGGCATTTTGCAAATGCGCCTGGCTCTACATGTCCCTTGATGTTAGACAAGCTTTTGAGGTTTTGATAACCAGCACATGCTGATTATCCTCATGAATGAGCCACTGGGGAGGGAGCCCCTGGTGTCCACTATGAGACAAAGTAAGTCCTTAGAATGTGGGAGGATTGAGCGGGATAGAACCAAGCGGAGTTTATGTAGGATCTCTTCCAGCCTGGCTCAGAGACTGGAAAACATGCACGATGGGACATGATCTTATCTATACACTTGTATCTCCATATTAGAAAATGAGCTTCCTGATAGTCAGACCCTGTCTCCTAACTTCAACATGGTCCCTCAGCATCAAACACATGGGGGAGAATCAGTAAATAAACACGCGATGAATGAAAAGGCCAGGGGGAGCTTAGCTTTTCATGACACTTTTCCTTAAGTTATGGTACTTTCCTAACAATCCAAGCGAATGTTTCTTTTCAGCTTTGCATAAAGGTATTTCGGTAACCAAGGTGACAGTAGGCAGCTTCAAAGCTGGTGGTAAGAAAAAGTTTCCATGATATATAAACCCTGTAGACTCTTAGCGTCTAAGAACTTTAAGACATTGTGTTGTAAATGTGTTAATCCTTTGACGTCAGTGCCCTTTCTTCAGTGGAAATCTGAGGTGGAAGTCCAATATATAAATAAGATAAAGGTGAGGAGGCTCAGGTTCAGTTAGGCATCCAGAGCTCTGAGTCTGCCCTGCTTGGATCACCTCTTTCTTTCCTCCGAGGAATTCCCAAACAGTTCCCTGCTACCCGAGGACAGTGTGCTGCGACCATGGCTGCAAAAGAGAATGACCTGGGAAAACTGGGTACTCGATGTGGTGAACATCTCCAGTTCTCAGTTTGACACACCTGGGTAGAAGGACTCTTCACTGGATTGGCCTGTAACCATGTCTCTGGGGGCATTTTCTTGCCTGTTGAGTGATGTGGGAGGGTCCAGCCTACTGAGGGTGATGCCACCCCTAAGTGGGTGTCCTGTCGTGTATAACAAAGCACGCTGAGTGTAGGCCATGGGGTCAAGCCAGTAAGCAGCATTCCCCCATGACCTGCGCTTCAGCTCCTGCCTCTGAGTTCCTGCCCTGAGTTCCCTCAGTGATGAACTGTGACCTGGGAGATGTAAGATAAAAGAAATCTTCTTCTCTTCGAGTTGGTTTTGGTCAGTGTTTTCATCAGAGCAATAGAAAAGTGACTAGGAGACTTGACTTTACCCAAAAGGCAGAGAAGTGATCCCTTTAAATCCTCCAAATCAGTTAGCAAACCAATGAAGTCAGAATCTTTAGGAGAGATGACATTAGTTTTGTTGGAGAGGTGGAGACAGAAGGATCCCTGGGGGTTACTAGTCAGCCAGCCTGGCCTACTTTGCGAGTAGTGAGTAGTTCTAGGCCAATGGGAGATCCTGAATCAACTGAAAACTTGCATGGCACCTGAGGAGCAACACCCAAGGCTGTCCTCTGCACACCAGAGAGAGAGAGAGAGAGAAAGAGAGAGAGAGTGAGAGAGAGAGAGAGAGAGAGAGAGAGAGAGAGAGAGAGAGAGAGGGAGAGAATGTCCCTGCAGTAGCTTTTGCCTTTTTCTGTGCTGGGAATTGATCCTAAGGCTGCGTGCCAGGCAAGCATTCTACCAGTGAGCTGTACTCCTGGCCTTATCTTGTCAGTTTTTTTGCCTCTGCCTCTGGAGTGCTGGTATTAAAGGTGTGCACCATCACCCTTGGCCTTTCTTCACATTGTTGTTCATCCGAGAGTTTCCTGCGATGCTCTTTGATCACATGCGGACCCTCTCCCTCTCCTCCCCTTACTCCCTGGCCCTGACTTCATGCCCTCTATGATTGTCTTTTAGAAAAAGGGATATTGAGTCTAGTCTGCGTTTCCTAAATGCTCTTGATCGTGGGTCTATCCCTCGGAGTCTGGTCAGCCAATCGGGCATCACCTCAGTAAGGAAAACTGACTCTCCTCTCAGCAGCTATTACTTGCCAGTTGATTCTCAGCGAGGGTTGGGGCTTCTTGTCCCACTCCTCCATCCATGCTGGGTCCCTCTATGGCTTGAGTTTGCACAGGTCATGTGCATGCTGTCATGAGTGTTGTGGGTTCGTATATGCAACTACTCTGTGGCATTCAGATGATAGTTTTCTTATGTTCATCTATCATCTCTGGCTCTTACAATCTTTCTAAACCTTCTTCTATAGGATCCCCGAGTCTTAGGAGGAGAGGCTGCAGCAGAGGTGCCCCGTTTAGGGCTGACCACTCCGCGGTCTCTCATTCTCCATGTGTTGACTGGTTGTGAGTCTCTGCGCTAATTGTCATCTGCTGCAAGAAGAACCATCTCTGGTGAGGGCTGAGAGATACAAGCACAAAGACTTGGCCCACTGCATCAGTAGTGCACCAGTATTGTGGAAATAACCAATCACCTTCTAATTAGATTTAGGGATCACTTCACAAGACAAAGTCCATACCCAATACTGTCATCAGAGCATTCAAGCCTACACTTTAAAGCCTCTACTGTCCCTCTGTTTTTATGAAGAAACTCATGTAGCTCAGCATTTTGATCCCTCATTTATGTCTGCAGTGATTGAAATTCCCTTGAATTCCGGAATGTGGGCACGATATGCTTTACCTTCCTGTTCCCAGAGTTGATGTTTTTTAAAAAGATTTTTATTACATTTATGTGAGTGTGTGTGTATGTGTGTATGTGTACCATGGTGCCTGTGTGGAAACCAAAGTTTTTTCCCTTCTACCATGTGGGTCTTGGGGATCACACTCAGGTCGTCAGGCTTGGCAGCAAGTGCTTTCACCCACTGACCCATCTTGTCAGCTCTAAAATATTTTTTTAAAGTACAATTATTAACACACATTAGCTGTACTAATTCCGCTATTCCCGTACATAGATTCACGGTGCAGCGGTCATGCTTTCTGCCTTCTACTGTTATCTCCCTTCAGCCCACCCTCACCGTTAATAGTCTTAGGTAATCCCTCCTCAGAGTAGATTCTTTCAGTTTGAATTTTTATTTGTAGAATGGATGAATGAATCGCCCATGAGCCTGACTCTGTTCTAGTAAATACTTGGTATGATGGTTAGTATTGGTTGTCAACTTGACAGGATCTAGAGTCACCTAGGAGACAAGACTCTCAGCACACCTGTGAGGGATTACCTAGATGAGGTTAATTGACGTGGGAAGACCCACCTTAACTGTAGGTGACACTTTTCAATGGGCTGAGGTCCTGCACCATTTAGAAAGGAGAGACTGAGTGAGTACTAGTGTTCATCGTTCTCTACTTCCTTACTGTGGAAATAATGTGGGCAGATACCTCATGCTCTTTTGATCATGATGGACTATACCCTGAAGCTGTGAGCCAGAATAAAACCTTTCCTCCTTAAGTTGTTTTTGCCAGAGTATTTTATCACAGCAACAGGAAAAGCACCTAATATACCTGAGGTAGAGCATGCACCTGCCTTGAAATTAGGGAGAGGATTCTAACAGTTCCAAGGGAGTGAGGTACATGTTTGTAAAGACAACTGCAGATTTTCCCTTTATGAAGGTGCATATGCCCTGGCACTAGCACCCTATTGCTCCCCCTTATCAAGAAGTGGGCTTAATTTTCCTATCATTGAATCTGGCCTTATGAGTTAGTTTGACTAAATGAATACATTGCCATTGTGAAGCTTCTGAATTTAGCCTCCAAGTGTTTTGCAGTTTCTGCTATTGCCCTTTTGGATGGCTGGCCAGAGTCCACCATGAAAAGCAGCCTGCTGGCGCCTGAGAACCACAGCACTGCAGTCAGCAGCCAGCAGCCAGCGCCGATTGCTTGATATGTGAGTGGGGCTGTTTCCTAGCATCCCCTTCTGGACAAGCTGCCAGATGATGGCAGCCACAGGAGTGAGCTCTGAAGAGACCAGCGGAAGATGCACAGATGCTCTCAGCCCAAACTGCTGTCCTGCAGAGTTGTGGCCAAATGCATGGTGATTGTTTAAAGTTGCTAAACTTTGGGTGGTTTGTTATGCAGCAGAGAACTGATGCAGAGATATTGGGAACCAATAAGCAAAAGAACAGAGGTGTGCTGTGTCCCTGATATTCTCTGTTCTTTAGTCATTCTCAGTATTTGCTCCTGGTGCCTGTTTATGATGCTGACTGTTGTCTCAAATCGTCAGTTAGTCACAGACACTTTGCATTTGGGTTAGATTGCTAGGACTACTATAACAAAGGACCACAGGCTGAATGCTTTAAACTATAGAAATTAATTTTATTACAATTCTTTTAAACATACTTTTATATATTATTTGTATTTTATGTGTATGCATGTATTGACTACATGTATGTAAGTGCACCTGTGTCATGCAATGCCTGAAGAGAACAGAAGAGAGTGTTAATAGACATGGGGGTGCCGGGATTCAAACTTGGGTCTTCTGCAAGAACAGCCAACGCTCTTAACTGCTGATTCATCTCTCCAACCCAAATTTTCTTAAAACGTTTGAGTCTAGAAGTCCCTAAACGAAGATGGCATGGTCGATTTTTTTTCTAAGATCTCTTCTTGGCTTACATATAGCCATATTCCAGTGTATTCACAGTCATGATCCTTACTCTGGGACTGTGACCTAATCTTCTCTGACATTGATCAAAATGAATTAGGCCCCATATTCATATATCTCCTTTTACTGTAACTACCTTTGTGAAGAGAAGTTTGAGATAGGCTCTTACTGTGTAGCCCAGGATAGCCTTAAACTCATAATCTTCCTACTCAGTCTCCCATGTGTTGGGATTACACGTGTGTGCCACCACAGCCCATTCTTAATTACCCCCTTTAAAGGCCCTGTCTATGTGCAGGTATACCTTGAAATACTAAGTATGCAGATTTCAGCATCTAAATTTGAAATTCAGTTCATGGAAGTGCTTGAAGTTTACGAATTAGCTTATTTTTGCACCTTCTTCCTCTTGGCAGTTAATGTCAAGCTTGGGCTGAGTGACAATTAAATGGCCAGGGACCATTCTGAGTAACTTCCTTCTAGGTCTGCAAAAATCCAAACAATTTAGGGAATGCAGATGCATATGTTACGTGCCCATTCGACCTCATCCTGGCTATTTTCTGGGGTTGTCTATTTTCTGGAGTCACACTGCAAAAAGCAAGAAGGAAGCAACCTGAGGTAGGGGTTCATCCATCTGCGGAGGTCTCCACAACCTGGGGCTGACACTATTTTTTATATTCCTGATGTGTGAGACATCTAAATAAGAATAACACATTTCTTCTTAAGCAAACGATAAAGGTGATGATGCTTTTGCTAAACTCTTCAATAAGACTCACATGAACTTTCAGAATTAGATCTGGCCCTTTAGCAGGCAGCCCATCAATGCAGACAGTGATTTCCAGGGTCGAGGTGGTGACAGTGGATGCGCACGTGCATGTATTGGATGTTGGCCTTGGTCAATCAATACCCACACAGCAAAGAAGGAATTGGATTGCTAGAATTATCTGGATTTCTAAGGAGTAATCAGTTTGTTTTTATTGAATGTTTGCTGCCTGTGAAGCCCTATATAATAGGCTGTGAAGAAAGATTCCAGTCTTAACTCTTGCTGTTTAAATACTTTCTGAAACATCTGAGTCAACATTTCTGACTAATTAAGTCTTAACTTAGCTTGTGAGTCTGAGTTTGATGGTTTGGTTCCTCGGTAGCTGGAGGGTGCTAATTCTTATTTTTAGTCATCATTGGTAGAAGGCTGGAGCTAACTGTGGGAGATGACTGGGCGGCTTGTCAAGGGATTCAGTTCATTCATTTGTACAGTAAGCAGTTGATAAAGATCTCATGGGACTGGAGAGATAGCTCAGGCATTAAGAGCTCTTGCTGCTCTTTCAGAGGACCAGGGTTTAGTTCCCAGCACCCATGTCAGATGGCCTACAACTCTCTGTAACTCCAGGTGCAGGGTACCTGGCACTCTTCCTTTGGCCTTTGTGGACACCCATACGCATTTGGACACACAGATACACATATATACATAGACAGCAAAAAAATCTTAAAAAAGGTCTTGTGGGTGCCAGATTTGGATTATGTGTTCTGAGATCTGCAGAAGCTACTAAGTGAAGACCACTGTGCCAGAGAGCTTAGATAGAGCCCAATGGTTGTTTAAAGATTTAGCATAGAAATTACTCATTTAAGTGAATTCTTGAAAATCATAGAAACTGTCCCTGATATTTGCATTATTTGAAAAGTGACCTTCACCAAAAATCATCTAGATAGTGGAAACCAGTTTATTGGCTTATATGTAATTTTATGTTATGTATCTATTTAACTATACACATTTAATTATACACTATATACGGTCACTTGTGTGTTAAATCAAGCTGTCACTATTATTTGCCTGTTCTTGCTTGTGGGTTGACTTGCACAAATACATGCCGAGTGACCTGTATATGTAAGTATGTCTGGTTAAGAGAAGGGTCTTTGTGAAACTCTCCGTGCTGATTTCTAGGAGGAAGGTCATAGATCGAATGGGCACTAGCCTGAGATTTCAGAACCAGGTCCTCGGACCTTAAATCCACTACGAGGGGCTAGGGGTATAGCTCAGCAGAGCTCTCCCCGCTCGTGACCAGACACTGGATCCCCAGAAACCATGTAAGTGCCAGGTAGCTGTGGAAGCCTACCTCTAATTCCAGCCTTGGAGGGCAGAGAAGGGATCCCCAGAGCAAGCTGGGTAGCAAGACGAGCCATCTCAATGAGTGCTGGGCTTGACTGAGAGAACCTGCCTCCGTGGATAAGGCGGAAGAGTGATGGAGGATGATTCATGACATAAGCCTCAGGCTTCTACACATGCAAAAACATGCGCACACATGCATGCACATTGCACACACACACACACACACGAAAATGGAAAAAGAAAAAAAATAGTATGAGATTTGTGGTAGGTAGCTAGCCTTGATATTGTGGAAGAGTGTTCTGAGGCTGGCCTGTGCAGAGGCAAAAAGGAACACAGAGGAAGTAACAAGACAAAACAAAGTGCCCAAAAGGGAGGGACTCAGCAACTCTTCTTCAGAAGTCTGAGAGATCCTCTTGCTAGGTCTGTCCCCCTTCACTGTTGGGCTGTCTCTGGTCCTCAGTCTAATAATATATTTACATGTAAAGTCTACTTCTGGACTCAGAATCTGAAACCTTCAGGATATTCTCTTTTTAAAAGAATAAGAAGACCCCATAAAAGGCCAACACGGTAAGGAGGAATGGCACGGGAAGCGCATGGGACTGGGGCTTCCAGGGAGGAGAGGACTTTCCAGAGTTCGCTTAGCAAGGGGAAAAACATTCCTGACAGAGGAGAGCAGGTGGTTGCAAAGACCTTGAGAAACAGCAGAGCTGGTTAGGCAGGTTAATAATAAATTACTGGCGGAGAACAGAAAGAGGGAGGGACTGGCAGGCCCCGAGTCAGTCTGGTGGGCAGTGACTACTTCAAATGGCCTAGCAAGCCAGGCTAGGGAGTTGGAACAACCTGAAGGCTCTGAAGTGCCTCTGATGATCCTTTTGGCAGGAGTCGAGAGAGAGCATTAGCACTAGAGGGCCAGTCCGGAAGCTGTTGAAGGAATCCAGCCAGGAGGTAACATGTCCTGAAGTAAAGTCACAGAAGTGGGACTGGGAACAGGAATGGATTACACTTGTCATAACGGCAAGGCCAGTGAACGGCTAAGTCAGAAGGCAGCCTGAGTGCATGGGCAGGTGACAGGAACACAGAGATGGAGCGACAAGCAGAGATGACATTTTCAAGAAGCTCGGTCTGGAGAGAGAGGAGAGTTCAGACTTAAAGACAGGTTTAGGAGGATAGGAAGGGCTGGTGTTGAAGACATAATTCATTCATTTGTGTACAAGGAAAAGGTTCTAGAGCTACAGAGAAAGTAAGAAACATCCTCCAAGTCTGTCCAATCCTATCCTTCTTGTTCTTTGTTTCTTTTTTACGGGCATGAAGGTCTATTGTCACAGATGTGTCCTTAACCCATGAGCAAAATGTGTGAACAGCAAGAAGATATCAGGACATTAAAAAAAGATACTTCAAAAGTTCAGACTTATTCTTGTCCAAACATGACTTTGAAGATAATTTATGTTTTCCAGTCCAGGCGCTGTGGGAAAAAAAATAAAAATAAAAAAGACCACAACCGTACAAGCAGTTCTGTTATGGCTGCAGAGGGCAGAAGGTTGGAAAGAAAGTTCAATTAAAACTCTGCCTTGCTCAGCCTGATAATGGGTTTGACATTTGCAGTTTCTGGGCAACAATACCTGCCATTGCCAAGCCACAAATTGGGAAAGGCTTTTTTTGTGGGAGGCTGAGAAAGCACTGAACAAAAGGCCTCAGGCAGCAGCGTTTTTCATGTTTGAAGGGCCGTGGGGTGAGCCCCAACAGCTCCTCAGGTGTCTCACCCCTCCTCTGCGCCTCTCAACAGCCCCTTCAGGTGAGTCCAAGAGTAAAAACTAAATGCTGCTTCTAAGCTGGTGAAAGAATTCCTCACTAGGGTTTTGAAGACTCCAAAGAAGCTTCTAGTTACCTCAAGACCTTGTGCAGTCTTTAGCTAAGTCTCAAAAGTTAGACGTTGACAGTGAAAAGGAAGGCATTTTCCAGGATAATCTAAGCTGGCATTTGCCTTGGAGTGCTGCAGTTTACAGAATAAACACATGCTCACACTGCATCCTTGAGCTAATTCTGCATTTCTCCCATTCTACAGCATAGAAAACAAACATTCAGGGTATGTCTTTTTTTAAATACATAGTTTATTTAATTTTTGTGCATTTCATACAATACATCTTAATCATTTTCAGACTCACTCTATCTGTACCATCCCATAGCCCACCCACCAGATTTCATGCATTCTGTCATATATGTTAAGGCCTATCAAGTCAAGTTTGTGTACCCAGATGTCTCTCAGTGTGAAGTCATCCACTGAAGCCTCTTCAGCATCACTCCCTTAAACAAGACCAACTCTCCCTCACCCAGCAACGTCAGCTGCCAATAATTTCTCACCTAAGGTTGGGGCCTGCTGCCCATGTCCCTGGTTCTATGTTGGGTCTCGTGAATGCTGTCACCATTGCTGCAAGTTTGTATACGCAAGTTCCCAAAGGCCTGAAAACCTGTTTCCTTATATTCATCTACCAACCCTGGCTCTCACAATCTTTATACTCCCCCTCGTCCATAATGGTCTCTGAGCTATGGGAGGGTGAAGCTTAATATAGGAGTCCTATCCAGGAACACACACTCTGTAGTCTTTTATTCTCTATACATTGGCCAGTCGTAGTCTTCTCTGTGCATAGCCTTTCACGACGAGGAAGCTTCACTGGTGAGAGTTGAAGGATGTACCTCCTGTTCTGTTATGTTCCATGAGCTGTAGGTGTACAGGCTCCACTGTAGGAGTGCCACTTAGGGTTGGGCATCTCACAAATACTCTTTGTGTTTGACCATTTGAGGAACTCTGTAATAACCTCCATCTATTGCAAAAAGAAGCTTCTTTGATGAGTGGTGGCATGTATACTTGTTTGTAAATATAAGGATTCATATTTAGCATACAGTAAGAATTACATTACATATGAAAGATGTAGGGTTTTCTCCAGGACCTGTGACCTCTCCAGCCATGTGTATTGAGTATGCTTACAGTACCACATGTGAGTTCCCTTCCATTGAATGGCTGTAAGTCCAGTTAGATAGCTGCTGATTATTCCCAAGATAAAAGTGCAAGAGTATGTCTCTTGGACACTTGATCCTTTGCTCTTTCCACTCAGTTTACATTAGTTATGAAATGGAATAGAAGTTTTAAAAAGATGAGCTGTCACAGTTTGTGAAAAGTGGGTGGGAATTTTTTCTATAAAACTTGGTCAAGGCAATTAATAGGCAAGATGTGCCCATTGGTGCAATAGTGGCCCAATATGGGAGCAACAAAGCACTTTCAGATTGGATTTGGGACCTGTTCCACAGGACCACATTCATGCCTGGTACTATAAACCTTGTCAAAAGGCAGTGATTCAGGAGGTCGTAGGTCCGAGTGGAGTAGCCTATTGCTATTGTTCTGCGAAGTGGACATGTTGTGGGATTGCTTTCTAAGTATTTATGGTTCTGCCACTGTGAACCTTAGCCAGAGAGGCCTCTTTCTGCAGTGGGCATCCGCTAACATACGAACTCAGAACTGGTCAAAAGGCTGAGAGTAAGCGACTGTCAAGTGCTCAGCCCTAAATCGGATACCTGTATCATGAATTTCTCATGCTAAAGCTCAGCCTTCAGCCCCACCCCACCCCAGGTTTGAACCGACTGAGTGGACAGAGAATGCTCTTTTAGAGAAGTCGATTTACAGGTTACTTACAAAGGATTCATTCCCTGGGAGACAGGGAGATGGAGGTGTTGCATGGTGAGGGCCACATTTTCATATGTCCCCCCCAGGACCTCTGGAACCTGGGTGCGAGAATGGCGCCCTGCTCTTGGGCCCACCTCCCTCCTTCCTTGCATTTCTGCTAAACCTCCCTGCTTAAGTCATTGGTTAGTTGGCTGTCAATCACATTTGGAAACCCATCCTTCACAGCAGAGAAAGAGAAAAAACTGCCTTTCTATGCAACAATATCTATATCAACCTCTTCAGGGCTCAAGGAACATCATGAATGGGGATGCAGAAAGAATTTAGGAGACAGAGAGTGGAGAAGAGTACTGTGAATTGTTATATTCTGACTATGACATGGACACTGCAATCATGAACTTATGCAGCTATGGCTGCACAAGACCTTACTTGCACAAGATCTGCACAAGAATCAAGCCTACATGATCAATCAACATCCCAGCAGGCAATACTAATTGGATTTAGTGGGTTACAATAAATAAATAAATAATAAATGGAGGATATGAATGTGGGAGAGGGATGTGTTTGGAGGTATCTGAGGGAAGTGGGAAGGGGGATTTAGGGGTAGATAGGATCAAGTAAATCATGTACATGTATGAAATTGTCAAAGAATAAATAAAAGTCTTTTAAAAAATTTCATCAAGATAGATCATGGTAAAGCATTAATAAATGTGAAGCACCACCTTGAAGATAATCTTTGGTGGATTTTATTCTTTTGTTTTCTATTTCTCTCTTTCTCTTAGGGTCTCAGCCCCTCAAACACACTCTGTAGCCAAAGATAACCTGTAATTTATGATCCTTCTGCTTCCACCTTTCAAACACTAAGATTATAGGCATGTGCCACCACTACCAGCCCTCTATACAGTACCTTCCCATACTCAGTCCTGCCCTGTACTGAAGAAGAACCTCTTCTGTGTTTTCTACAAGAATGGCATCCCACTCTAGCTTCTCTGACTCCTCTTTCTTTAAAACCTACCTGTCCTTACTTGTGCCCATTTTACTCAGTCTCTCTCTAGACAACATAGGTATTCTAATCTGATCATTTAACTTCCTTAGGAAGTACCTTTCATTCTCAGAGTCCTGTTCTGCATGTGTGTTAGGGTTAAGGACTGATGCTAGCCCTCCCAGGAAGCACTGCTTCTCTGATGAGGAGTCTGTTGACTCAAGTCCAACCCCAGGCTAATAAGAGTTTCAAGCACTGCTGAATCCAATATGTATAGCTATTACTGGCTAGGAGCTGAGACTATTTCAGGCTTCCCACAATCAGGCATCATTGCCCATCCATTAGTCTGATCGTGATCATGGATGATAATAAAAAATACCTCCCCAAAGAAAAGCCCATGAAATGAAAAGAAGTCAGTCCAGACAGTACCTAAGCATTTGAGCTTGGAAAAGCTAAACATAGTCTTTGCTCTACCATTACAGGGATATAAAGGCCACCTAAGTGAGCAGTGGTGCCTTTCCAAATGACTGGTCCATCCACATGTTGGCGAGATATTAGTACCTGGCCAGCACTGGCAGCTATAGCTGGCTGGCTTTGGTGAAACAGTTCTCTGAAATAGCTAGGAACAGATGGAGGTTTGGGTGACTGACAGAAGCCTGTCCTGAGGAGTGCCAAGTCAAGGTAAAACTGAGTACATTTTGTCACTTTCCAAATACTAAGAGAGCGCATGAGCAACTGAACTAAAGGGGGAAGCTGCTGGTGTGGAGGGGTGCTCTAAGAATGAGCACAAGAGAATACAAGACAGTAAGTCTCAATGTAGTATAGGAAGAACAAGAGGACTTGTATTTGCTTTCCTGCCTGAGTCCTGGTAGGATAGGGGCCCAGGTTAGAGGTGTAGATATATGAACAACATCCAAAGTTATCTTCTCAAGAATGGGCTAATGCTCCTCCAAAATTAATGTCTTATTATGGGAAATATCCTTTGATGGACATCTTCACTCAATCCTCCAGGACTTAACCAGTCAGCCCATTGTCCTCCCATGATTTCATATGTCAAAAACCCTGCTTGAGTCAGTGCCAAGAACTGGTGGATGTTGGTAGGAGAACTCAGCCACAGGGAGATGGGAACAAAGTGGACAGCACACTTTGTAGAAAGAAAGCACCTGTGCAGGGCCAAGGCAACCCTGACTGTAGTAGTCACATTTCTCATTGTTGTGACAAAATGCCTGACAAAAGCAGCTTAGGGAAGGAAAGGGTTGGTTTGGCTCACAGTTTAAGAAGGGATGTATTGCATCATGGTGGGGAAGGCAGGGCGGCAGGACCACGAGGCATCTGTAGTCAGGAAGCTAAGCAAGATGAATGATGCTTCTCAGCTTCCTTTCTAATTTCCATTCAGTTCAGGAACCCAGCCCATTGGATGGTGTCTCCCACAGTGAAGGTAGATATTCCTCACTTTGTTAAACATTTCTGGAAACATCCTTATATTGATGCATCTAAATGATGCAATTCTTGCAGGGTCAATGGTAGCACAGGAGTCAGTAGTACGAAGCAATGAGACTGAAGGTATTCATCTGCTCATAAGGGACATGAGATGTAACTATACTCCTTAGGGCTTGATGGTACTGGGAGCTCAGCTACTGGGAGACCATCATCCATCCTTGGAACCAAAAAACTTCAGGAGTTCTTTCTCCAATAAAAGCTGACCACAGTCCCAGAGAAAAGAACCCAGAAGCTAAAACTTGTCTCAGACACTGAATTATTCTTAGAGAAATGTTAAGATCCACTATTAGAAACAAACAGTAGAGACCAAGAAATACTAGAAAGGAGACTTAATTTGTCTCAGAGTTCAAAGCTGGCTCCAGTCCCAGCTCAGACGTGTACCAGTGGAGGAGCCTTGGGCAATTTACAAAACCCTCAATGTCCTCTGATTCCTGATCTGCAAAATGCAGATAACATAGCCTGTTTAGCCTTCTCACAGGTCTGTCCTGAACTCCAAATATGGCTCTCGGAAAACTCAGTGCAGTCTGAACTTTTCTGTCACAAACAGGGGAGAAACTTGTTGCCCAAGGAAATGAAATGACTCACTTTCCCATTGTCTTAGTTAGGGCACCCCCCTCCCCCCAATAACCTTTGAAATGAGCCTTCAGATGCAAACAGCCTGTTTCAGATGTGCAACTAAATCTGTCAAGGGAGCAGAAAAGTGAACCAAGGAAGGAAGGTTAGCAGCTAAGAATGATCTACCACTGTGTGCGCCTGGAGGTTAATTTCCCAAGGAAATTCAAAGACTGAAGTGAAAGACAGGCTGGATTATCCCACCCCTCAAATGAAAGAACTGGAATATTGTCATGCCAACCCCTCAGAGCCATTGGGTGAGGGCTGATGGGGCAAGTGTGCACAGAGGTGCCTTCCCAGCTCTTTAAAGCAGTCCTATAGCCTGCTGTAGCTGGATGTCAGAGAGCACTGTAATGGTAAGAACCACAGCACATGTCAGGGGATAGGCTAGCCATCGACAGCTAAGAGCTGAACTCCGCCTCCCTGTCATGCTCTGAAATGGTTCAACACTCCTGACTGGGCATCTTAAGAATTTTCTGCCCATGCCAACTACTTCCTGACAGGGTTGTGTTTCTCATATGTGGTAACATCAGTGGGCAAGAGCTGTGGGAGCAAGGCCTTGTAACTACACTGCCTCTGCAGGCAATTTCCCATCATTACAAGGCAGGTACAGTGTCTGTGGCAAGAGAACTCACCAATCTGGGGGCCTGCTTCCAGGCGTGCAGGGTCTACTCCCAGGAGATCTGTCCAAGAGGGCATTTTGGCAGAATGGTGGCCCCAAGAAGTAACCAGACAGGAGTGCTTGAGTTCAAGTGACAGGCGTATAAGATGGTATAGGGAATTCAGTACCTGGGTTCAAATGCTGAATCTACAATGAGCATTCTTTCTGGTTTACAGAAACACTTGTTCCTGGACATGGCTCAAAAAGCCCAGGGCAGAGCAGGGTGTGGTGGTGTACACCTTTAATCCCAGGCACTCAGGAGGCAGAGCAGGTGGATCTCTGAGAGTTCAAGGTCATATTAGTCTACATATCATGTTTCAGGCCAGCTGGGGCTACAGAGAGACCCTGTCTCAAAAGACCAAAAAAAAAAGAAAAAAAAGAAAGAAAAAGCCCAGAGCACTTGAGAGTGGCCCAGTCCCCCAGGGAATGCAGAATAACCTTAACTGGGAAAAGGTGGACATTGGACTTTCTTCAACTAGACTCTACCAAAGTGATTAATGGATCACTGCAGGTCTGTCTGGTTTTAAAAGCTCAGTCTTTAGTAAGGGAAAAGCTGTTGTATAGAACACACAGAAATGTGTTCTGTGTGTTCTGTTGCTAGGGAGAAGCTGAATGGAAGGGAAAGGTCCTTAAAGATCAAGGAGAAGCCAAACTTTTAGGTATGGACACATAAATAAGATGCAGCTTGGCTTTATTCCTGCTATATGCCATCAATTCTAAGCCGTATTTTCTCTTTTTAAACTTCTTTGACAATGAAATATGAACATATCCACCCCTTCCCATTTCTCCTTCAAAAACAGCCCCTGGCTATGCCCCCTCAGGTCCTTTTCTTCATAACCTCTTCTTTTCCTTAATAAACCACTGAGTCCATTTAGTGCCGCCCAAATATGCATGTGTGTCAGGCTGTCCGCTAGAGCATGGGAAAGCTGCCAGCGGCCACACCTCCAAAGAATGATTCTCCTTCCCAGTAGCTCTCCCCTGCCAATAGTTCCTCAGTTATGAGTGGAGACTTGTGAGTTCTGCACTTAGACAGCTCTGCAATTTGGGTGCTTGTTGCAGTCACGGTGACCTTCAGTCTCTCACAGTTTAATGGTGGCTGTGGTAGAATTGTCATTGCCCTCAAGTCCAAATTGGTCAGAACTGCTTCTGTTTTCTTCTCTCATGTACCAAGTTTAACTTTAATAGTTTAATTACTATTTAAAATGTCTTTAAAGTAGAGTAGCCAGGGCTGGAGATGTAGATCAGTGGTAAGGCATTTGTTCAGCATATCGGAGACCTGAGATTCAACCCTCAGCACTAAAAACAAAACAAAACAAAAACCAAAACATAAAGCCCCCAAACCAAAAATCAAAAACAGTGCCGCAAGATGCTAGTAATTATTGGGCCTACTGGAGTCATAGGAACTCATCATCTACTCTTTCTGCATTTTTCATATTTAAACATTTCCATAATATAAAGGAACAAAATCTTCAAAAAACACACACTGCTTCAACACTGATTATTGTACTTTCAGAAAAGGGGAAAAATGAACAGTAGGGTGTCAGTGTGATATTAGAAAAGCAAATATTTGGCATCGAAGGAATAAATGCAATTTTAATATTATCTTAGAAAACAGCAAGTAAGCCCCGTGCAGTGTCTAAGAGAGAAAAATCTCCTGGTGGATGAAGCTATGTGACCACGTGAAGGGGCGTGCAGAGCTAGCGTTAAGAGCTTGTGCCGAAGCTGAGCACTGTCCTTCGGGCCTGTAATCCCACCTCTTGGGAGGCTGATGCAGGAGGTTTGCTACGAGTTCAAGGCCAGGGATGAAGAGATTGTTCAGTGCGTAAAGCTCTTGCCACATGAGGACCTGAGTTCGGATCCCTAAAACCCTTGTGGAAGCTGGACACCTATGACTGGAGTCATACTGCTCCCGTTGTGGTAAGATAGTGACAGAGATAAAAGAGTCCCCAGAAGCTCACAGGCCTGCTACCCTGGTACACAGCAGAGAAAAAGAAATCCCACCTCAAACAAGATGGGAGGAGAGAACCAGTACCCAGGCTGTCCTCTGATCTCCACATACGTGCCTGCACTCAGCACACACAGAAACACACACATATACACATATAAATACAATAAATACAAAGAGTCCAAAGCCACCCTGGGCTGGTTTATTGAGTGAGTCAATAAACTTTCAGAAGAAACACACATCTCACATAGTTCTAACATAGTAGACGGTAGCTGGGTTTATTTAGTTATTTAGTTAGTTAATGTACAGAGTACAAAAATTTAATGTATAGAGTAGAAAAATTGGTAGATAATTCCCAGTTGCTCCAATTTTCTCCCCAGTTTGCAAAGGATGAGGACAAGGACGCTGTAAAGGGCTGGCTGCAGGTGGCCGTCACCTTTCCCTCTCTTTCCATGGGTATGAAACCTGGGCTCAGCAAGTCCAAGGGGCTCAGAGGCCCAACCGTGTCTCATAAAATAACACAAAACATTTTGCACTGTAACTTAAATGGTGCAAAAATAACACTAAGAATAGTAATGATGCATTTCTTCATCACTGTAGGCAATTCTCAGTATTGACTTTCTAATACAAAACATAATATGCATATTTAAAGAGATTAAAGAAAATGATTTGTCCAACAGGAAAACTTAAACAAGAGATAGATATAGCGTGTTAGGATTGTAATCATGAAGTCTAAGACTCAACTTCCCAGGTTTGAATCTCAACTCTTTTTGTGCTTACCTGGTACGTTACCTACCTGTTCTTTGTCTCAGTTTTCTCATCAAAAGTGGAAGTTGATAGAACAGAAAAACAAAAGCCTAGAACAGAAGAGGCCCTGAGAGAAAATCTCTGGAAGTCACAGAAACAAACGAAATTCTGTAGATCATTACAGGCCATTTTAGATCCTCCACCTGCCATCTCAAAGACAGAAACTACTTCCATTTTAAGGACCAAATCTGATTAACTTGAATGATGTATTGCAAGGATTAGGGAGCAGCACCTAGGCTTTCCAGAAAGCATCACTGTGAGGGTTTAGTAAAATCCTGTGCCAGAAGCTAGAGATTAAGTCACAACCAGAACAGTATTCTAGCCAATCTGGCTGCAGGCCAGGCTAGGGTCCCCAAGCTATTCAAAATGCATTTAAAATGAAAAAAAATACATCATACAAAATCTGTGTCCCACCCAGGTTCTCTGGACCACAGAATATACCCTGAGGTCATAAAACCAGATTGGATTCTGAGGACTGATTCACAGGCAAGCCATTCCTTCAAGAAGAACGCCAAATAGGAATGCTCCAGCCCAAATAAAGCACCAAGCTGATACCCAGGGAATTTTCAGGCAATGAAATGCATAGATATTCCTTCTGTAGGCAGGGAATCTGTAACAACAAAAAAATGAATTGAAAGTTGTAAAATCCGTATTACCGGCATGAAAAATTTTTGTGGGAAATATACAGGAAGATAAGTTTTGTAGCTCAGATGGACCTTGCAGTCATTTCATTCAAAGCCCTTGCTGTACATGAGAAGAAATTAAGGCCCAAATTTAATGGACTGTCAGAGGCAGGCTTGGGCCTCTGAGCCCCTTGGACTTGCTGAGCCCAGGTTTCATACCCATGGAAAAGGGAAAGGTGAAGGCCACCTGCAGCCAGTCCTTTACAGCGTCCTTGTCCTCGTCCTTTGCAAACTGGGGAGAAAATTGGAGCAACTGGGAATTATCTACCAATTTTTCTACTCTATATATTAAATTTTTGTACTCTGTACATTAACTAACTAAATAACTAAATAAACCCAGCTGCCGTCTACTATGTTAGAACTATGTGAGATGTGCGTTTCTTCTGAAAGTCAAGCCCAGAGCCATTTTCAGATTGCATTAATTAGTACCCTCATCATTTATCAACAGACTGCAGAAGAGATTGTAGATCATTTGTGAAGGTTAGTTCTAATTATTACCTTGACACAATCTAAAATCACCAGGAAAGAGAGCCTTGATGAGGGACTATCTCCCTCAGGTTGGCCAGAAGGCAAGTCTGCAAGGGTTTGTATTGATTGCCTCACCCAAGGTAAGAAGATCCACCCTGAATGTGGGTGGCACCACCATGTGAGCTCTGAAGTGTTCAAGAATGAAGAGAGCTAGCTGAGCAGGAAGCACACAAGCTCTTGGATGGGGCAGAACTTGCTGTCTTGATTTCTTGCCTTTACTTCCCCCACAAAGAGGAACTATAACCTGGAACTGTAAACCAGATAAACACTTTCTCCCCTAAGTTGCTTTTTACCACAGCAACAGAAATAAAACCAGGACATCATACAGCTTCATTAAGATCTTGTGCCAAAGCTGAGTGCTGTAGATCATGCCTGTAATCTCAACACTTAGGAGGCTGACCCAGGAGGACTGCTGAGGGCTGGGGAGACGGCTCAGTGAGGAAAGCACTTGTTGCCACACGCATGAAGGCCTGAGTTCAGATCCCCAGAACCCACATAAAGTTGGACACACGTAGCTGCAATACCAACACCCCTGTGGTGAGTTGGAAGGCAGACAGGAGAATCCCTGGAGGCTCACAGGCCAGCTACCCTGGTATATGCAGTGAAGAACGACCCTACCTCAAACAAAGTGCAACTTCACAGATGAGCTCTAGACCTTCATTATTTCCCCATGAAATGCTGTCTTCTCCCCCAGGAATATCCCCAGTGATTTAGAGAGACACTCCGTACACTTTCTGTGGGAGACTCTTTCAAAATAATTGTAAAAAGCAAATTAAGTCAGTCTCAAAAAGACAGATACTACAGTTTTCTCTCATTTGCAGTTCCTATATTTTATATATAGATACATAAAACCATGTATGTGCCTATATATATATATATAGTATATCACATATATATAGATATCACATATCTATTATATATAGTATATATATATACACATATATATATATCACATTTGTCTATCTATCTATCTATGAAAGTAGAAGTAAAACTGTCTAAAGGAAACCGAGGAGCTCATAGGAGGGGACCAGAAAAACAAAGATGGGGATATAGAGGAATATGTGTGTAAACAATATACTTGTATGAATTTTTAAAAATAATAAAATGAATTCTCCCGGCTCACTCAGACCAACAATCATCCTCATCTACCCATAAGAGCAGCAAAGAAGCAAGACCTCAAGAAGTCAGTGCCGTGATGATCAATATCCGGCCCGAAGAGCTTCCTTTTGCTGTGTGATTTCTGGCACGTGTCCATATTTGCACATGTCACTCACCATCTGCAGGCATCTCAGCTTCCTCCCAGGAGGACACCACTTGTCCTTCCACATTAAGATCAGAAAGATATGGGATTCAGTTCTCCCTGGATATTTCTTATGCTCCCTGGTGAGTTAAATAGCTGTGAAAGTGGTGAAAAGGAGGCAATTTTCTCATCTTTTATCTAAGATGCACATTTTGGAGGGCACTGCATGTTCTGTTTGCATCTTTCCTGACAGTGCATGGCACCCTGAAGACCCCAAAGGCAGCTTCAAGTCAGAGAAGGAAAGGGACAGGACTCGCCAGAAGACTTCTAAGTTATAAGGCTTTGTACATGTTATTTAATCGTCTCAACAAGTGGGCAACAGAGGTAAGATATGGAGAAGCACTGGATGTGTCACAACACTCTGGCTTCACATGAAAATATTATATGACCCAGCCTCCCACGGAAGCGCCCTCTAAGTAGACTTATGGTCGATGCAGCCTTAACCTACAGGGAACTCTGGAGGAAGTTATGTCTCAGATTGCCTATGGCAGACCTGGGAATGGGGGTTTGGATCTTAATAGTTACAATCACTGGTCAAGAGCTGTTCCAGGGGAACCAGCTTCCCAGTGTTCCAGCTCTTCTTTAATGTGTGTGTGTGTGTGTGTGTGTGCGCATTAACCTCTCAGGGGCATGGGATCCTAGATATTAAAGCTGTTTTCGCTGAAGATAACTGGCAGAAGATGATCCCAGCAGGCTGAATGGAGCACAGCTATGGTCGCTTGAGTTGTGTGCCTCACGTGGCTTGTCCTAGTGCCTGCAGTGCCTGGTACAGAGAAGGCATGCAGTGATTTGGTTTTTGCAAGAACAAAAAACTCAAACAGTAAGAAAAATATCACAATGAAAAGCAAATCTCTAATCCTGAACATCAGCCCTCGCCCTCTTCCACTTGAACACACTCCCAGAGTCGTTTCTGCATGCTCAGAGATGGAATCCAGCCGCTTTAATTCACGGATATAGTTTGGGCTGACCTGGTGGGCTGAGCCAGCGGGCGGTTAGGAATCGGCTGCATTTGCCTTGGCCTTCTCGGATATGCAGGCTCTGCTGAGTAATTCAGCTGTGCTTTTCCTTCCCCGATGGAAACTTGCTTCTTAATCTCTTACTGCAGCTGCTTCCTTTTGAAATCATATTAGACACCTTTACACGTGTTCGTGTATTTTTCTCAGGGTGTTTGTGAGTCCCCTGCATGCAAACTGGTGTTCTCTGAATCAGGAGCTCTAGTTCTAAATCTTTAATCACCTAGTTGCTGCTGCACTGAACAGTCATTTAATCTCACTGAGCACTTATTTTCATTTGAAACAAAAAGATTTATGCAAATTTCAGTTCAGAAACTAAATGACTATGGGGTTAGGAAGCCACAGACGTTAGCCTTCAGATACTCCCTTCAGAACAATCTCCAGAGAGGCAGGAATATCTTTGTAGATATTCCTCTGGTTCCCGGTGTGTGAGCCCCGGATGCTTATTCCCTTCCCACAGCCACACCTTGCTGCAGCCCTGCTCTGCAGTTCTTCCAACCCAGACCTTTTTCACCTCTTTTTGTTTTCTTTAGAAATTCCTGGGGGCTGGAGAGATGGTTCAGAAGTTAAGAGTACTACTGGCTGCTCTTACAGAAGACCCAGGGTTCAATTCCCAGCACCCACATGATGGCTAAACACAGTCCATAACTCCAGTTCCAGAGTGATCGAATGCCCTCTTCTGACCTTCAAGAGCACTGTACAATGTGTGCACACTTACATACACACAGGCTTTGCACTCACACACACACAAAATAAAAATAATAAGTAAAATATTAAAACCTGAAATGTAGAAATTCCTATGTTTCTATCAAGATTGAACTTTTCTATGTCACCTTTTCTATGGCTGGTTTTGTTTTTCTCTTTTGGCAATGTAGGAGAGTGAACTCAATCGTATGTGCCAGGCAAGCAATCTATCCCGGGTATATCTCCAGCCCCTCTGTGACTTTTCTGGCTTATTTTTCCTCTTGATTCCTGACTGAAGTGGTCATGTCCCTAGGATCAACAGCATCTCCAGGACTTCCGCTGCTAACCTATGGCTCTGTGCTGGAGACTCATCTTAGGTGTTGCTTATGTTTCTCTTTAGAAGATACTTGAGAGTAAGTTTGATATTAAGATTTATTCAGGCCATGTAGGTGCATTCAGCAAACACTTCTTAAGTGAGTTTCTGCATATTATATATAATCATCTTAGTTAGGAAGCCCTAGGGCTATTGAAGGCATTTTGAGCTTGGAGACAATTGAAAAGAGTTGGGAACTGTTGCCTTACAGGTTATAGCCCAGAGTCCTTTGTGTGTAAGCTGGGGTCTTCTGAATTTGGAAATCTAGCTCTGAATTATTAATAGTGTAGTGACAATGACACTGGGAAGGCAATCTGACTGAGTACTGAATTTCATTAAAAAAAAAAGAAGGATTCAAGCTGGGCATGATAGTGTATGCCTTTAATCACAGCATTCAGAAGACAGAGACAGGTAGATCTCTGTGAGATTGAGGCCAGCCTGGTCAACATAAACAAGTTCCAAGTCAGCTGGGGTTACAGGGAGACCCTGTCTCAAAACAGAAAATAAAAAAGATTCATAAAACTTTGAGTTCTAGAAATTAACCATGAGTATGAGATGTTTCTTAGGAGAAGGCCAGCTAAACACTGGGTGCTCAATATGCGTGAGGTAAATTAATAAATGAATGAATATACTAGTAACTTTTAGAATAAATGACACCTTGTCTAAGGAGGAAAGCTTACATAAATACCAACAGGACATCATTCTGACCTGTAAACATGTTTGTTTCCCATTTTATTTTGTGTGCATGAGCACACATTAGTTACTTTGGTATTACTGTGACAGAGTGCCTCACATAAACAACAATGGAGGAAAGATTTATTTTGTTTACAGTTTTGGATGGTTCAGACCATGGCTATTTGACCCTGTGCTTGAATAGAACTCATAGTCATGGATAGTGGAAGAGATTCCTCTCTTCATCACAGACAGAAAGCAGAGACAGGCAGGGGCCTGGTGCTCCAGGACACACCTTCAGGGGCCCGTTTTCTCCTGCTAGAAGCCTCCTTCCTAAGCTCCCACTACCTCCCCAAATAGTACCACCAGCAAAGGACCAAGCTTTCAACACACGAACTCATGGGATCATTTCATGTTAAAACCTTATGAGAAGATGTATACACATGTGCATCTTCTCCCCAGACAGAGTTTTACTTCTTTTGACCTATAGGCTGGGATATATATATATATATATATATATATATATATATATATTATTTTTTGGGGGGGGCACATTATACAACAAGCCTCTAGAAAGAGCCATGGCTGCTGTTTCGACACTGAGCCCAGTGAAGTTTCATTTTCAAGTCTGTTTTTCTTTAGTCAGAGACTGTTACACACTTTCCCTTTATGCACACAGCTGGTATGTGCCGCTTACCAGAGGATATCAACCACTCTGAGAGCTTGCTGTCGACATGAGACTCTTGTCCTCCTGGAGAGCCCTGGTGTCTTATCATGCGGGTGCAGGAAGTTTTCTTTTTCTTTCCAATACTTACTTTGCTGCCATTTTCCAGTGTGATTGAATTCTGTAAAACTTCTCAGTGAAAGGATGTCTTTTGATAAGCTCTAAAAATCCTCCATATGGCAGATTTCACTTCTAGTTGGTCTTTGTACCACATAAGTGCCACAGTTTCTCTCTCTCTCTATCTCTCTCTCTTCCTCTCTTTCTCTCTCTCTACTCTTCTCAGTCCCTTTCCATATTTGAGCATATTGGGAATAAGCTGGATTTCTTTCATATCTGCCCTTTGTGATGATTAATTTTTATATGTCAACTTGAATAGGGTAAGTGATTCTCAGATGGCTGGAAGTGTTGTCAAGGTAGAGAAAAAGTGAGCGTCCTCTTCATCCATCCACCCACCCATTCAGCCATCTATCTGTCCATCTGTCCATCCACCTTTATAGACTATTGACCTAATAGTTTGGATAATTTGACCTAATTCAGTTCCAAATTGGTCCACAATCAATCTTTGCCTTAGTCTGTTTTGCATTGGTACAGTAGAATACCCGAAAGTGGATAAATCATAAAAAATAGAAGCTTATTTGGCTCATGGTTTTGGGTGGCAGAAAGTCCATGAAACATGGAGTCTGTAGCTACTGAGGTCTGTCATGATAAGGCAAAGTGCAAGTGAACACATATGTGATCAAGACAGGCATCAAGAGGTTAACCTTGTAATAAGTCCATTCTCATTGTAACAGACCACTCCTGAGATGATGATATCAATATGCTCTTGGGGGTTCTGAATCACCTCTTAAGGCTATTGCAATATTCATTAAATATAAATATGAACTTTGGAGGGGACAGTCAAGTCCTGGTACCTTCTTCTCTATTGTCAGGCTCAGCTTTACCTTAGGTCTCAGCTTTGCTCACTGATGACCTGGTCCTTTGGGAGGCCACTGTTCTCACTCAGTAAGATGCTGTTATCTCATCTTTGTTTCTAGAGACAGTGTATTTTGAGGTTAGTATGTGGGGAAGCTCATGTCTCCCCCACTACACACTGTCCCCACACATTGGTAGCCTCTCCTCAAGGCTACCAATGTGATGTTGTATCCTGAGACTCTTCCTCAAGTCAACAACAAGTCATCACTAAAAGCCATCTCTCCCTGATGCTGTCTCATTCGAAAGACCCTTGACTGCTACAGGGTTATCGGGTTGGAGTTTTCTTCTCTGAGACACCTTCTCTACCTTCTTCACAGTAGAACTGAGAACTCCCACTGCTGCCTATCAGGCTGTTGAAGAGAAAACTCAACTTCAGTTTTGGTTTTACTCAGAATGGCTTAATCTTCCTTCTCTGTCAATCAGTTTCCATGTTTAAAATCAGTAGCAATTTTTCTCTTTATGGCACACAAATTCCTGCTGTCTCTAATATTCACCACCAGTTTTATATTTCTTATACTTTCTGTGTATTGACCCATTAAAAACGAAAAAACTTTAAGCCCATTAATCCATGGACATTTCAGGTACATCTGACTATAATCACTGACTATATTATTGCAAGAAAAATTGTTAAGATACTATTAATTCTTGGCATTGATCTATTATAAGCATCTGTGATAACTAATGATGAATAATTAGCACTTAAAAAGACTCTTTTTAGAGTCCAGTATTGTATTAGCTACTTGTCTGATTGCTATGACAAAACACCTGACAAAAGTTCAGAAAGGAAGGGTTTATCTTGGCTTACAGCTCCCAGGGCCACAGTACATCATGACAGGGAAAGCAGAGCAGCAGAAGCAGTAGCCCGCTCATCACACTGGGTCCACAGTCAGGAGATGACAGCGATGATGCTGGTGCTTAGTTTGCTTTTCTTTTATATTTAGTGCAGGATCCCAGCCCATAATTTGGTGCTGTTCACACTTAGCTTGGATCTTCTCATCTCAATTAACCTAATGTAGATAATCCTTCACAGACATGCTCAAGGCTTTTTTTGTGGTGATTCTGGATTCCACTTGACAACCAGTATTAATCATCACAACCCAGGGTGACACACCAGAGCAGGGCATCAACTAGCATGCATTTTGATTGGCCTACTGTGACCATTGTGATTGATGGATGCCTTGCTACATATTATTTCCTAACTTCCCTTGTCCATGCATGTCTGGCATAAAATAAACAATTAGAAATAAAATCAGTCAAGCTTCTAATTACTTGGGAGCTCCAAATCCAAACATTAATTTATTTTAATTGCTAAATTGGCTTAACTAAACAGGCATGTGAATTTCCTAATCATATTCTAAGTGTTGGGACTGTGTTCAGGTAACTTAAAATAAAACTGAGTATATTTTACATCCCTTCTAATAGGCACTATATGTTTCTGCATGCTCTGCTTGTTTGCCCAGATCTTGCTTACTCTTGAGTAGTGAAGGCCTTGGCTAATGATGACAATGGTATTTTATTCTGATTAATCCACACAATCTGACTCTCAGATTCTTTCTATGTGGCTTGGGTTTCTGGTGGCACTTTTGCTTTTCTGGTGGCACTTTTGCTTTTTTTTTTGGTTGCTTTTTGGGGGACAGGTAATTCTCCTTGTTTGCACTTGCAAGTTTCTTGTCTCTGTTCTCTGACCTTGTCTGGACGGTCCTCCTGGGTTCACAGGAGGTTTAGTGCTCCAGCTTGCCTGTGGGACAGAGCTGGGAGGAGGAAAAGAAAAACGAAGGGAGACTCTCATGCCTAGCACCCAGCACAATGGAGGTGTTGGACTGCGTTGGAAATAAAACCCAGAGTTAGCTAATTTAGGAGATCAGGCAGGAAAAAAGATCTGGGAAAGGTGCTTGAGGTGATGACCTGCAGGGTGTGGGGGTCTTTCCGAGGGATGGGAGGCTTTTTTGTGGCTATGGATATCAAGTGAACAGGAACATCAGTCCTAGGTTTTCGTATCTTTCCCATGCTTTAGTTTAGGGTCTGTCTTCTCCCTTTCCCGTCTGTTCCAGTTATGGCTTATTGGCCTCATGAAGAGTCTTCAGCACTAATCTGCCCTTGAGTGCCATTTCCTAGGTTTTTGTATCTTTCCCATGCTTTAGTTTAGGGTCTGTCTTCTCCTTCTCCTGTCTGTTCCAGTTATGGCTTATTGGCCTCATGAAGAATCTTCAGCACCAATCTGTCCTTGAGTGCCATTTGTACAGTTTGTACATGCTAATGCTCTTCTCAGTAGGAGCAGGGTTAAGAGTTCTCAGCATGTGGTCCTCACGGGGCACTGAGGGTTGCTACAATGCCAGCCAAACTTGACAGGAACCTGGGCAAAGGGTCACTGCATAGTGTACAAGCTGTCATTTGTTGTCAGTTATTGGCAAGGAAGACTGATAAGAATTTTTTCTTTTCTTAAAAGAAAATTGCAAGATTCAGCTTGTCTTTGGTAGTGAGGTAGACCCTGCCTTTCTGGCAGGAAATATATATATTTCAACATTTTCATAATTGTTGTGGTTTCTGTTAGAAGAAAAAGAAATGAATCAATGGAGATCCTTGCCAACAGTCTCATAAATGATGGTAGTCTAGTCCTGGAGTTCAAGATAGATGCTGGAAGTGACATGAGGGTAAAATAAGGACCAACACATTGAGACTCATTAAGAGACACTGGATTCTGACCCTGGGCTACTCAGAGTAGTCGAAGGTCTGGTGAAACACAGGCTATGAAGGGGCAAAGGCTCTATGATCACCTCTGACATTATCTGTTGTGATGGTTAGTTTTGATTGTCAACTTGGCTGGACTTAAATTATCATGGAGACTCACAAGTGTGTTTATGAGGGGTGTTTCCAGGAAGGTTTGACTGAATGGAGAAGACTCACCCTTGATGCGAGCAACATCATCTCATGGGCTTGGATGCTAGAATGACTACAAAGCAGAAATTAGCTGAGCTCTGGCATTCATCCTGCTTCCTACCTGAATGTGACCAGTCATCTCACACTGCTGCAGTCATGCCTTCCATCACAATAGATTGTTTTCTCAAACCAGGAGTCAAAATAAATCCTTCTTTTCTGAAGTTGTTTCTGTCAGGAATTTTGCCACAGTAATGAGAAAACTAATGAACTTGTATAATTTTAGCTGTTCACATTTTTTTTCCATGTTCCTGTCTATAAAGTGCAGTTCACTTCTGAATTCTCTTTCGGTTGGGAACACTTGTACAAATGCTTTAGATTTACATTTTCTGGACTTTATCAAAGTAAATGAAGACAATTTTATATACTTTGGGATAAAATGTCATATTGTGGGTTGTGATCATCACTATTCAGATGGACTCGTGGGATGCCATAATAATAACATAGTAATGTAATAACATAAATTTATAATTGATATCAGGAAGTATCTCCCTCATGATATGCTAGTATGTGCAACATGATTTAAACAGAAAGCTTATAAATTGGAAGAATGGCTGAAATCTGGAAGAGATGGCAAGAAAAGGAGCAGATTAAATGCATTAACTTTTATTTTATTATGTTCAGTTCTTCTAAATTCGCAGAAGATCCGAAAGGTGTAAGGATCGCATTGTGCAAATAAGTACGGAGGTTTCTCTACAAACTGAAAGTGCTGCCATCCAACCCGGATACACCACTCCTGGCTATATGTGCACAGAGGCATCGAAGTCAACATGCCCAGAGCTATTTGTACTGTCATGTTTCTCGCTGCATTATTCACAATAGCTAAGAAATGAAATAAGTCTCGATGTCCACCAACAGATAAGTAAAGAGACTCAGAGAGGCATATGCCAAGTTTTTTTTATTACATGCAGAACTTAGATGAGAGAGAGAGAGAGAGAGAGAGAGAGAGAGAGAGAGAGAGACATGAAATGACAAAGGGGAGCTATAGAAGCAGAGGACAAAATTTTAAGGGGGGGGCAGAACAGAAGGTAATGGATACATGTGACTTGAAAGTAGATGGGATCCATTTGGGGTGAAGAAAGGAACCAGCCAGAGTCGGGAGGGAGCACGGGGGACAGCGAGAAGGGGAGAATTGGAACAATGTATAGTAACGCATGAAAATGCCAGATTTGCAAAGGAGTGTGCTCTGGGTATCTTTTGTATTAATCTTTTGCATAATTCATTACTGTAACAAAACACCTAGGATAATCAACTGAAGAAGAGGAAAGGTTTATTTTAGCTTATAGGTTTTAAGGTTTCTGGCCTCTTTTGAGTCTTTGTGTGTAGGGCTATGGTAAGGCAGCATGTTGTGGTGGCCATGAGAGGTGGGAGAAGGTATTCGATTCTTAGTGAGGACTGAATGACTGGAAGAGGAAAGGGCTGGGTTGCCAAGGACTGGAAGACCTCCCATTAAGCGCCATGTCAGGTTTCTACTACCTCTCAATAGTGACAACAGGTTGGGGACCCAGCCTTTGACACATGAGCTTTTGAGGGGCATGTCACCAAACCAGAGTACTTACACACAGGCAAGTGGAAGTGCCTCAGCGTGCTCATCATAGAGTACTGATGGATAAGGAAGAAGAAAGGCACATGGGAGAACCTAGCAGTATGACCCTGAAGGCTTGAAGGAAGGAGACTAGAATATTTAGGAATGTTCTCACAGAAGGTATTGGAATTCAGTTAGCCAGAAAACTGATTTAGGAGAAACTTTGATTCCTTTAGAGTTTCAGGTAGTTGAGATTTTATTGTACTGAGGTTAATATTTCAGGCTCTATTTTTAGGGCTGAAGCTTGCATCTGAGAAACCCAGTAGGTGTGCAGATCAAAGTTCAAGACATGCAATCTTTCCTATGATTTTTCAAAATTTATTTAGGAACTCAAAAGTATAGCGAGTCTCTGTTTCTCTGTATCCTAGGTAATTTGTCCCAGAAGATAAGCCCTGCCACAGGGCATGTGGATGAAGAGTCTGATGAAACGTGGAGGCGGGAGGTTGCAGGAATGCTTAGAATGATCACATACTGTAATTAGCTTTTCATTTAATTCCATTTTCCTGTGGTGAGTACAGGTTTCCCATGGGAGAAACAAAACAGAGAAGCCATCATTAGTATATATTTGTGACTTGGTGTGGGTGTCTCTTCTGTACACAGGTGAGGTGCTAAGAAGAGGCAGAGTGGAGGGGAAGATCTGAATCAAGCAGTAGGTGTGGTGGGAAGGAGGACAGTTAGAGGGTGTTTTGTGGGTGGTGGAACCCTGGAATGGAGAGCTAAAGTTTGGGGAGAATGAAGCAGGGAGCAAGGCTGGGTACTGTCCTGGCTTTATTTCTGTTGTTGTGATAAGATACCCCGATAAAAAACAACTTAGGAGGGCTGGAGAGATGGCTCAGCAGTTAAGAGCACTGATTATCTTGCACAGGACCCAGTTTTGATTCCCAGTGCCCACAGGGTGACTAACAAATGGTCTGATACTCCAGTTCCAGGGATCTGACACCTTCTTCTGGCTTCTGCGGGCTTTACAAAAAACAGGTGCACTTATACAATACACATGTGTGCACATAAAATAAAAAGAATCAATAAAATATTTTATAAAAATATCTTATGAGAGAATGGGGTTCATTGCAGCTTATACTTCCTGGTTACCGTCCATCATTGTGGAGAAGTCAAGGCCAGCACTTTGAACAGCTAGTCATATCAGCCCACAGGCAGGAGCAGAGAGAAATGAGGGCATGGACACTTACTGCTTGTTTGCTTCTGGCTTGTGTTTGAATTCTCTACAGAGTCCCTGGCATGGTGGCTCAAGCCTGTAATCACAGACCTCAGGAGGTGGGGCCAGGAGGATCAGAAACTGAAGGCCATCCTCAGCTACACAATGAGTTCCAGGACAGCCTGGGCTCCATAAGATTGTGTCTCAAAATATAAAATAAGAAAGCAAAAGTGACATTGACCTGAGATGAGCCCATTCTGGGGTCGAGGATGGACAGCCCAGGAGACGGATGAAAGTATATCCTTTTAAATTAGAGCTGATCCATCCAAAGTGAGGCAGAACTGGGCACCTGGTTTATGAACCATCTGAGGAGGACCGTGGCTGTTATCAAGCCCTTCTCTCCATGCTGCCTTCTCCATCCTGCTCCCCTGCTCTGCGGCTGTGTGGATGCAGAGACTGCTGCTGACACTTCAGCTTTAATTGAGAGGTGATAGAAACTGCACTGCTTGAAAGTTAGAGAAAAGAAGGATCCAGTTTGTTCCTTGAAAGCTCCTTGTGTTCAGAGTTTTTGGCTCTCTTTAGGATATCTTCACTAAAATTCATTCTATCACAGGGTGGCAGCAGAGATATAATCTCAATTTATAAGCTATGATTCATGGATGCATCCCAGTGGGGAAGAAAAAGTCTAATTTATGTCTCTCCATATATTTTTCTTTGGTTGGTGTTTGTGTTCGAAGTTTCTGGAGGCATCAAACACAGAAAAGCTCTGTAATTCCAGAGGGGATTAACACAGACAATATTTCATCCAGGAAGTACAACCGTAAATAAGATGAGGTTCCTTGAAATGCTCTCTAAATTTTTTGAGGAATGAGTCAAGTGCCTGCAAAACCCAAATCAGCTTTCTACCTGCATTCCTAATTTTCTCTGTACCTCGTTTCTCTGCTTGGTAGGGATGGTTTCTCAGGCTGGCTAAGAAAGGAAGGATGCTTGGGAGAGACTTGGACTGTCTCTGATTGTCCATTATGTTCATCCTAATTCAGAATTCCTTCTGTTTTCTTCACAAAATAGTTTTCGTGGGTTCTACAGTGATAAAGCCACAGTGAAATATGGATTCGATTATGATGGGTCAAAAACTTTTATCTGGGAAGTTTTATGTATTTTGCTTTTGTTTTATTTTTTTCTGGATTCACCTCCCTCAAGCCACTGAAGGGCTCTGCAAATGAACTAGTGATGTCAGGCTTCTGAGAGTGTTCAGATTCCTTTTGTGATTTATTCATTCACCCAGTACTTAACAGATGTTGTTAGGTGCCACATACTATGGAAACAAAGCTAGGTAATATTAAGCAATGGTGAGATGTACCATCTAGTGCTTCAAACTGCCTCGTTTGATCCTCTCCGGCCTGCAATAGCCTTATTCATTTCATCATGGAGAAAACTGAAGGGTAGGAAGTCAGAATGACAAAAATAATGTGGTCAGTCAGGATCATTCACGGTCATCCATCTAGCAGCCTGATTTCAAGTACGGTAGGAGACCTGTTCTTTCTCCAAGTAATTCATAATCTAGTAGTAAATGAAAGTCTGCAGTTTGTAGCAGACAAGCTGAATCTAAGTGACAACAAGAAAGGGTTAGCCTGCAATATGGATTAATTCATTTATGCTTTAGGAGTTATACCTGTAAGAAGTCAAGAAATAGCAAGTTCCTCCACTTAGGAGTGAGATGGACATTTCTATTATTATTATTAGTGCCATTACTATTATTAATATTTTGGTTTTCTGAGATGGGGGTCTCCCTGTAGACCCAGCTGGCGGGGAACTTGTTATGTAGACCAGGCTGGCCTCCACTTCACAGAGATTCACCTGCCTCTACCTCCAAGGCATTCACTATTACATTCAGCTTATTATTATTATTATTGATATTTTCACCCACATATACAGTATTTTGTGATCATATTCGGCCCCAGTCCATTTCCTGTTCTTATCTCCTTCCTGCCCTGCTGACCCCCATCTTTTTCTCAGTCACATCCCCTCCTACTTTAATGTCGTTTTTATTTCTTGTGCAGGTGGCCACAAGTGGCTGTGGGTTTATAATACAACAGCACATCCTTCTCAGAAGACAACATTCCATAGTGTTTCTCTCTCTTTGACTCTTAACAATCTTTCTGCCTCCTCTTCTGTGATGTTCCCTGGACCATGGAGGGGGTGACAGATTTCTGAGTAGGGCCAAGCACTCAACAGTCACTTGTTCTCAGTATTTTGAACAGTTATGAGCCTCTCAATTAACTGTTGCACACTACAATAAGAAGCTTCCTTAACTTGACATGGAAATCCCTTTTCTTTGCTTTGTCACCCTGGACAGCGGGGTGGGATGGACTTTCTGAAAGGAGAGGGAAGGGCATGAGTGGAAGGAATCTGGATTGGTGGGAAAGTTTCTCTCTCTCTCTCTCTCTCTCTCTCTCTCTCTCTTGTGTGTGGGTCTGTCTGTCTGTCTTTCATGTTCACTCTTTTTCTTCAAATGCTTCCCTCCTGAGAGCTTGCTGTTGACTCTGGAAGCTTAGTATAGATAAGCAGGCACACTGCCTGATGCGGTGCTGAACTCAGGGTGGGAAGGAAACCTTGACATCCCCTCACCTTATTCGGCATAGACACTAACAGAGGCAGGGCTGTGGGGAAGAAGACTTCTCTAGGAATAGAGAGTATAACTTTGTCTGAAAGGCCTTTTGTGCTAAAATACAATTCTCAAGAACCAGGGTAAGGTTGATGGATTATATAAACTGAATGCCAGTATCTTCATACCAAAATTAATTCTCTGCCTGAATAACAGAAGTATTGTTATTCAGCATTCCCAAATTTTGTTTACTTTGTATTGTCCAATTAAGTTTCATGGTAAGAACAACTTGGGACAGTTGATTTTCATCCCAGGATAAACTATTATGTTAGAGCTTTCATCCTCTCTGCTTTTGCTTTTCTATATTTTGAAATTTGCATGTGTGTCTTACAAATTAAATACTTAAAAAAGCTGATTTGGGGAGGCTGGAGAAGTGACTCAGTGGTTAAGAGCACTGGCTGCTCTTGCAGAGGACCTGGGTTTGATTCCCAGCATCCACATGGCAACTAACAACCATCCATAAGTTCAGGTCCAGGGGTTCTGACATCCTCTTCTGACTTTCATGGGCACTGCATGACACAGGTGCACTTACTATGTAGGCAATATACCCATACCTATAAAATAAAATAATAAAATTAAAAAAAAACCCCAAAACTACAACATTTTTTTCCTGTAATTCTGGACCCAAGGGATACTAAACTCTTTTCTGCTTAATCCTGTTTTGGTCTAGTTTTAAATGTCTTGAGTTTGAGAAAACTATCTTCAGAAGATAGATAAGGGACTGAGGCCATTCTGAGAGCTCATGACATTAAGTGGCACTAAGGGTACTCAAAATGACAAAAACCCAAAGAATAAAAATAATGCTTGACTTTTGTTCCGTAGTTCCACAATTCGAACTATTAAAAGTGAGAAAATTTATTACAGTGCAACAGTTTATGTTTTCCCATTTCTAAAGAGATAAATAAATAGGTAGACAGGGTCATATCTCTCCAAAGATGAATGACTTAAGACAACAGAGGAGACTCTTCACTAAAAGCTGTAATGAGTAGGGACTGAAAATATAGTCACTTTACAGTATCCGCAGTAGCTCTTCATACCTGCATTTTGCAGGGTGGAAGAGAAACTACCTTCCGGTGCTCTGACTTATCCTCCTCTCAGGGAACTTATTCTATCTCTCAGCACCATTTATCTGCATCCAAGGATTTCCATTTATTGGTACAATAACCAAGAAGCAGACTGGCTTAAAAGGAAAGCCTGAAAATGAGGTAGAGGAAGGCAGGTGAGACTTGATGTGTCAGCTTTGACCAAAATGGCGATCTGCGTGAATTTCAAATAGTAGAAGTGAACATTTTCACCAGTTTGTTCTCACGCCTCATCCCCATGTTGCAAACATCCACATTAAAAATTAATAAGGTCAGTTGTGAGTTTCTGTGTTAATCACCATCTGCTGCATAAGGAAGCGTCTCTGGGGGAGGATAAGAGGCTGTAGAGTCCTTACTCATATATATATATATGAGTACATGGAATTGGAGTGGTAGTGTGCAGGAACATGCAGTCAGTTTTAGTTGTGCTCTACAGAAGATGCATCTACTGATATATTCTAGACAGAAAACCATCCTTGTTGTTCAATCTCTACCCCTACTTTAAAGACTCATCAGACATGGGTTCAAATAATAAATAAATCTCTTAAGACTTTGAAAGGAGCAATGCTGGGTCTCAGTTCAAGAAGCAAAGGCTCTTCTAACCAGTACAGTTCTATCTAGTCTACTTATCACAATTCAGAGATAACAGGAACAAGAGAGTATTATCTCCTTTCTCTGTGCAAGTCTGGCTTTTGGTTGGCTTCACATCATTCTCTATCAATGTCAAAATAACCTAGCCAGTGTTGATCTTCCCAAAGGGCTCTGGAATATTACATATTCTCACTGTATCTGGCCTGTGCATAGTGTAAGCCAATGAGAAAACCACTGTCTTTTTATCCACAGGAGGGCGCCTTCTGATCTGTGTTTGTGTGATGAAAATTGTAACATATATGAACTGGGACTCATTACATTCTCTTCTCCAGGAATTGTCTTTGGAGGGAGCGGAGGGAGGAGGTAGGGAAAGAAAGGGGAGAGAGAGAGAGAGAGAGAGAGAGAGAGAGAGAGAGAGAGAGAGAATATGTGAAGAATGACAGTATGACAGTGGTGGACCAGAAACATTGCATTCATAGAATGTGTGTCACAGGCTGTGGGGTAGCCACATTCCTTACAATCAAAAGAAATGAGGAAGCTGAGAAAGTTGATCTAGATTCAAAGTGAGAAAAGAGAAAAAGGAAAAGTAACTTTTCAGCATTTGTGTGTGTGCGTATGTATGTATGTGTGCATGTGTATGCATGTGTGTTTGTGTGTATATATGTGTATGTGTATTTGTATGTATGTATATATATATATATGTGTATGTGTGTTTGTGTGTATGTGTGTATGTGTATCTGCTTGTTTTTGTGAGCATCCTGACATCCTGTGTAATAAATTGCTCCAAAGTATATTTTCTATATCAAAGTGGTTGCTGTAACTTAAAATCAAAGGATCTTAACACTCAGACTAAAGAAGACTGTTAATTTACAGGACTTGTGGGTTTACTCCCAATCATTTAAGATGTAAATTGAAAAAATGACATGTATCCAGCTTTCTATGACTCTGGAACAGGAAAGTCAGGTGTGCTAAAGGTGGCATGCGGGTGTGCTTTGGAATTAGTGCAGAACAGATATGAATGTCTTTTGATATCTGCTGCAGTCTCTGAGAAAGTGGGCCTATGATTTAACCTCTGTAAAGCTTTGTTTCCTTAACCTCAAAATGGAAGTCATATTTTATAAGATTGTTGCTAAGATTCTAAACTACAACCAGAGAGGCATCTCGGCAGCATACAGGTGTCCCTTAGCAGTGAAGGGAGCCTGCTGTTGGGACAAAAGCTCTTATTTTGCTTTTGTTTTTCTGATTTTGCTCAAGGTTGTTTCAGGAATGGATGGGCCAGTGTCTCCCGCAGAGCCTTCAGGGCTGGGAGGGGAAGGAATTATGAATGAAGGCTGAGAGCCTGAAAGGGGAGATGAGAGAGAGAACAGAGCAAGGCAAACCCACGCTTGGCCTACTTAGAGTTTTGGTGCTGAACTGCCCAGGCTGGTAGATGCCCAAGAAACCGGTGGTAATGTTGCCGCAGTCCCACTGTGAGCATGGCTTCCTGCCTTTCCAGCCCCTGACTCCGATCCACCTGCATCATTTGCTTCATGTGTATTTGGCACTCTGCTCCATTCCGCCTCCTAAACAGAGGTTCTCAGCCCTATTTCTGTTGACATTTGAGCTTCCAGCTCTTTGTCTGGAGCACCGTCTCCTGTATTGTAGAACTGTAGAATGTTCAGCAGGGTTTCCGCTCTTTATCCATCAGGAATGACAAGTGAAGACAGTTCAGGACACTGAGAAGCGACCTGCGGTTGGAGTGGGCGCACACGGAGTCACCCACTCTTGATTGAGAATCATTGCTCTCAAACACTCATTTTACAAAAGATTGGCTAGTCAGCTTTAATCAGGCACTTGAATCACAGAAAAACTGTCAGAAGATAAGGGGCACGGCACTTTATCCCCATCCTCCCCAGCTCCCTCCTCCTCTTCTTACAGACGTCATTCAGGTGACCTCAGGAGATGCAGAACTTGGGTGCTGGATCTGGAAGAAGACCCTGGTTCAGGCTCCTTTGCTGTCTCCTGCCTTAGGGAAACATAATTCCCAGCTCTTTATATTCTAACTGGTAACACAGGCTCAAAGATCATTAGTCATAGTGATTAAAGTCCGGGGCTAACGTCTGCATCACTGTAAAATTGCTCCTATCCCCCAGCTAGTTGTAGGCACACCTCATACTCTCCAACCTGTCCAAGACCTATAGAAAGCAGAGGCCTTTCCTATCAGGTAGAATCTCCAATTTGTGCTACTGAAACTCAGACCCCCCAAATCTGATGGAAGCCACGTATCTACAGTTGGCGGCAAGAACCAGGGATCGAGAAGTCACAAGGCACATAAGTAATGACCATTCCGTGGCCCCACTGTTAGATCTGGAGACTGATTAGTGTCTGCTCTCAGAAATTGAAGGATACCTCCTCTAGGAGGCGGGACTAAGAGGGAAGAGGATGTGGATTGTTATTCTCCTCCAACCATCTAAGTTTGGGGAGGGATGAGACATTTTTTCCTAGAAACAGATAAACAGTGAAAGGAAAGAAATATCCACCCTAAGAAATGCACCATTCTCCCTTTCCTTTTCATAACCCAGGCATGTGCAGGGGAGAGAGAAGAGGATGAAGATTAGGAGGAGAGGAAGGGCAGAGGAGGGGGAGAGATTATCAGTTCTTGTTTTTGAATTGCTTTTTATTTACTTATTCTGTGTGTGAATGTTTTGCCTACATGTATGTAAGTGCACTCATGACATGCAATGTCTGTGGAGACCAGAAGAGAGCATTGGATTCCCTAGGACTGGAGTTTCAGATGGTTACTAGACACCATGTGGGTGCTGGGAGCTGAACCAGGAACCTCTGGAAGAACAGAGAGCGTGCTATTACTGCATCTCTCCAATCCCAACTGATTGTTTTTCTTTCTTTTTACTTCTTTCTTTCTTTCTTTCTTTCTTTCTTTCTTTCTTTCTTTCTTTCTTTCTTTCTTTCTTTCTTTCTATTATTTAGAGACAGGATCTTCCTGTAGCCACAGTTGGCCTGGAGCTCACTATATAGACCAGGCTGGACTTGATCTCACAATGATCCACGTGTTTCTCTGTCTCCTGAGTGTTGGGACTAAAGGTGTGTGCCATCAGGCCTGGCTCTTACTGTTGTTTTAAAGAGGGACTCGGAAGACTGTTCATTCCACTGTCAAGATTAAGAAGCTCCGCCCTATCATTTGCTATTCCTACTCTCACTCGCTGGCCACAGAGGTTATGTCAATTTGGAATCAACTGAGTAGAACTAACAAGAATTTAGAGGTTTGATACTGAAGGTTCAGAATGAGCTTGACGGGTGACTTCGGAGGAGCAGGGATGCATTAAGCTCAGTCCTTTAAACAGTATTTAACCCAAAAGTTTGTGTAATCCTTTATATGATCTTGAGCCAGGGGCAGTGAACACCATCTGCTTTGTTTTGCTTTGCTTTTGGAGTGATGTTTTGGAATTCCTGCTGACCCATGATGTACGCACAGCATGGACCCCAGTGGGCACAGGCACCTCTGTGGGTTTCTTATGTCTGTTTTTCACAGTTGCCTTTGTTTATCATTACGGAGGACTGCTCACTGTTGTCAGGATTTGCTTACCAAAAACTCTTCTTAATTTCCTGGCGAAAATCAAATAAAGCAAAAGCACCAGTGATTAAATTTATTACAGTGGTCTCCAAAGTAGGAATGAATGGACTCAGACTGAGGGCCCAAGGCACATTTCTCTGAGAAGTCATCAGTCATCTTACTTATTGTATTTAATAATATCCATTTTGAGAGTCTATAAACTATATATATATATATATATATTTGTATTTCATTTTAAACAAACAAGTGTTACTTTGTTCTGAAGTTTTTGATAACTGGTCTTTCTTAAGTTTCAATTATAGAACACACACAAGTGTAAACCTACTTCCAAGTGATATTGGCTGAAAACTGAATATTTGTGGAAGAGGAATCAATTCTATCATTAGATCTGTCAGTAACCAAAGAATAGATCATAAGTAAGAAAAACTGAGAGAATACATTAAATGCTATTTTTTGGAAAAGACTTTTTCAAAATGTATGTTTACATCTTAGTCACTCAATCAGTTGCCTTTGGAACAATTATCAGAAAATTATATACTCAAGTTACTGTCTACCAAACATATTGCTAAAATGAACATTTTTCAAGGTCACTTTGTATATGTGTGTATGCACGTGCATATGCCATTGCACAAGTGTGGAGGTCAGAGTACAGCTTTCAGGAGTCTGTTCTCTCCTTCCATCATGTGGGTCCCAGGGATCAAACTCCTGTTGTCAGGTTTTGTGGCATCTCACTGACCCTCCACCTTATTTTTTGAGGCGTGGCTGGAGTTTGCGATTTTGTCTACACTGGCTAGCCAGCGAACCCCCCCAAACCTTCCTGTCCGCCTCCACAGTGCTGGGGTTACAGGCATGTACCACCATCCTGGGCTTTTCTATGGGTTCTGGGGGTCAAACTCAGGCTCTCATGCCAATGGGACAAGCACTTTATCCACTGAACCTTCCCTTTACCCTTCATCTTCTCCTTTTAGAGATGAAAAGGCAAGTACCTTACTCTTGGCACATCTATCAAATACAAATTCTTGAGCAGGAAGGGACATGGAGTAAGTTCTAGGGTGTAAAGCTTTCTCACATTTTCTATGGATAGTTGCTACTGGACTAAACGTATACCATGCACACAATTTCTCAAAGCCTTGTGAAACTGTGCATGAATTTCCATCAGAATCCTGGCCTCAGGCTTTGGTGATTCATATGCCGTTCCCCACTTAGCTGTGGAAGCAGCAGGTGGAGTGGAAGAGGCTGTTCAGAGCAGCCAGATTTTGTTGTGGTTGTCAGCTAAAACAGAAACCCCATCATTCTGGACTTGGCAGCTCGTTAGTAGAAAAAGCCACCGGGAAGCTCTGAGTTGGTAATTTAGTACACAAACTTATTCCCTGATACAGCTGCAGAGCAGCAGGTTGCTGTAACTGAAGCAAACTGCAGCTTTCAAAAATGGAGTAAGGAAATGGAAAAACTTTTTATCATTATTTCTGAACATGTCAATATGGTTAAGGATGTGAGAATTTTGTCCCCGTTTCTTTGGATTCTTTCCTTATTAACTCGCATCAGCATATGCAAGAAAGCATCTTCTCTCGTTTAAGTTCAGGAAACATGGAATGCATACTCTGTGTCACAGTTTTATGTGTTGGGGAATCTTCACTTCTTGTTTTACATTTTGGTATGGAGCCAGATATGCATAGTTTCCTAATAAAGGAACAAAGACACTCCCCCAGAGCATTGACCAAGAGTGATTCTGATCATGGAGTGAAGGAAAGTTTGAGAAGAAAATAATTATGAACCAAAAGGATATGTAGAGCAGAGGTGGATTTGAAGGAGAGGGTCTAGGCAGAAGGAGCTTTTACAGAAATATTTGAAAATTTCTAGTGTTTTGAGTGCACGTGGAAGGTAAAATACAGGATTGTTCATTGCATGTCTCCATGTTATTAAAATTTCTCTTGGGAGAGGCAGACTAGCTTAGTCTGTCTCTCTCCCCAGATCCTGCAACAAACCACAAACCTCTCAGCTCACAGTTAGGCAAATTCTATCTAGTTTACTTGGGCTTAGTAACAGAGCAGTGGGTAGGGGGTTACTTACAGAGCACGGGCGCCCACCCTCCCCTCCGCAAGTTACATTAGTAAATCCACGAGGCTTGGATCTTGAGACTTTCTGGTGGTTGGATCCAAACTGCCAATAGGGGAGGAAAAAAGGCCGGCTTCCTGGAGCCCCCAGGTTAAATACTTCTAGTTCTCCTCTTCTCACATCCAAGGCCAATGGACAGGTGGAGAGGGGCATAGGACTTTCCCAGCTCCTTGTCTTTCCACGCAAGGTGGTCCTGGGTGATACAACTCTGTCTGGGCTCATCAGGCTTTTACCTCGAAGAATCAATTTACTGTACACTCCATCTTATATGTCCATTTGACAAGCTCCTTCTAACAAACCCATCTTTCCTGAACATGACAGACCACTGACACCCCAATCCACAAATGTAGATGGCAATAATCTTATAGAGATGCGGAGAACAGAAGGGAGAATTTAAAGAAAATTACCTTTGAGAATTTTGTTTCTAAGTGTTGTCTTTGCATTATTTCCGTTCTTCCCAGTCCTTACCAACTCCTCCCATATGCCCTCTCCCTCTTAATTTCTTGTCCTCTTCTTTGATTATAAATACTATATTATTACATATAATAATTACATACAATGTATATACAATAATAATATACATAATATATTATTATATTATATGTATGGCACTGTGTTAGGGATGCCTGCTTGGGATCAAATAACCTCTCAGGGAGCTAATCCCTGGACAAAACTCATTCTCCAGAAGGGAGAATCCTAACAAGCTTGGAGAATAAAAGAAGATGTGAAAAACAAAATAGAGATATGAGAATGTGAAAAGGCAAATAGGTCTAAATAAATACAGGGGATTCAGTAATTCTTGTGTCTATTATTGCTTCAAAGATGTTCGTGAAGAACATACCCACATGAGCAGTAGAAAGGTAAAATAGCTGTGATTTACTTGAATAAGAAATTTGATGCAAAGCCTAGATAAAGAAAACTGTAAAATGTTATAGGAACTGTTTTAAAAAGGCTAAGATGATTTCGCTTAATGACTAAAAATGCAATGCTTATAAATAGGAGCCCTCAATTTGTAAAAATAGTATGGCTTCCTAACAGCTTTATAGGTTTAATTTGATTCCAATTAAATTCCAACAGGAGTTTTTGAAGTTTTTAATATGTACTCTCTTAGTAGATAGAAAAATGTATTTTAAACTACTCAGATTTTATGGTATTGAAGAAAAAAATGCAGATAATTCAATAGAGAATGCTTCTAAAGATCCTGAAACAGACATCTGCATATATAAGAACTTAGAATGTGATTGAGTGCTTTCTAATTAGCGATCACTGTATTAGTTTGTGTAGTATACTGGGACAATGAATTAAGTATGTGGAAAAGATGTCTGATTTCTACGGCACACAAGATATTAAAATACTGAAACAACCGTGTTAAAGAGTTTAAATATAATAAATAGGTTGTGTGAGAGAAATGCCCTTTTAAACATTAAGGATAAAGATTGATAGGTGGTGAATAAAATAAGCTAAATAAAAGTGGAAAAGTATTTACACATCTTATTTAGTGGATTAGATCTTTGATGCTTAAAAAGTGCTAACAGACCAATGAAAAGTTATAAAAAAATAGCAAGAAAACAAAGACACAGCTAGAAAGTTGGCAAAAACAAAGCAATAACATATTAAGATATGTGCCTGCTCACTGCCAAATTTGAATAAAGTTTGCCAATATAATCTTTAGTAGTCCCCAGGGTGAGGAACAGGGAATGGTCTTGTAGAATTAGTGACAATTTAAAATTCCCAAACTTTAGACAGTCATGACAAGCCATGAAACTGGCCACTCTCACTCAGAAACTTCCTTTCTAGGATGTTAATCTTAATAAAATATTCAAAATTGTGTCTAAAGAGTTTGTCCCAGGTACTTTGAGAATTACAGTGAATAATCAGAAGAGTGACTAAATAAATTTCATAATAGAACATTAGTACCTTATGAAATAATGTATAAGATTTTAATAAGCATGTGAAAATAGTTTCTACTTACTTCATATTGAAAAAGAGAAAGGAGAAATAGGAGGAAAGGCAGACATCATAGTGCCATCTTTTTAATGTATATTTTAACTGGAATTTTGTGGATTTCATATAATACATCTTATTCATATTTAGACCCCCTCCCCCGTCTGTCCTCTGTTAACCTCTGACCGGATTTCATGTATTTTGTTATATGTATTAAGGCCAATTGAGTTAAGTTTGCGTACCCAGGTGTCCCACAGTGTGAGTTCCATCCACTGGAATCTAGTCAGCCTATCTAGAGTCACTTGCTCAAAGAAGATCAACTCTCCTTCACTCAGTCATAGTCACATGCCAATAGCTCCTTAGCTAAGGTTGGGGCTTCTTGCCCATTTCTCCAGGTCTATGCTGGGTTCACCACTTATCAAAGAAGTTTCTTTTTTGCAACAGAAGGAAACAATTACAGAGTTCCACAACTGACCACGCACAGAGAATAAGTGTCTGAGAGATGCCTGGCCCTAAGTGATACCTCTACAATGGAATATCTACAGCTAAGGTTCACAGAACAGAGTGGAACAGGAGTTAGAGAGTATACTAACGCCTCTCTCAACTCTCACCAGCAAAGCTTCCTCATGCAACAAAGTGTAATGCTCACAGAAGGCCATGACTGGCCAGAGTGTGGAGAATAAGAGAGTGCAGAGAGCGTGTCCCTGGACAGACTCCTATATTAAGTCTCATCCATCCATGGCTCAGGGACCATTGCAGAAGAGAGGGGTGGAAAGACTATAAGAACCAGGGATGGTGCATGACCATAAAGAAAGAGAATCTTCCAGGCCTCTGGGAACATGCACATATGAACACATGCAATGGTGACAGCATGTACAAGACTCATGCAAACGCAACCCAGACGTATCATCATCTTAATGTTTAAAAATAGCACTAGCTGTGTATTAGATACTTTTCTGATTGTTGTAATAAAATACGTGACAAAAGCATCTTCATGAAGGATGTATTTATTTTGACTCACAGTTTGCGTATACGGCCCATCATGGTGGGGAAGAACGGCATCAGGAACAGGAGGCAGCTAGTCATGTTTCATCTACAGTCTTTGAAATCAGAGAGAGAAATGATCATGCTCATATTGCTTTCATTTATTCAGTTAGACCCCCAACTCATGGAAGGTGTCAGCCACATTTATGTTGGGTCTTCCCATCTCAACTGCCCAATCTAGAGATACACAGACAGACATATCCAAAGGTTTGACTCCTAGGTGATTCTAGATCTTGTCAAATTGACAATATTATCAAACACAGTTTACAAATTTAATGACGGAGCCACCAAGGATATAGAATCCCTTGTTAAGCATGGTTCTTAATAGGTAGGATGAAAAATTATTTTAATTTCACTTTTGAAATCCACTAATAGAAGTTGAAATTGAAAAACATTCTCTTTCTCTTCTCTCCCCTTCCCTCCCTTCCTCTTTCCCTCCCTCCCTCTCTTTATCTTCTCTTTTCTCTCTTCTCTTCTTCAACAGCCCAACTTCTGTGCCTGGCCCAGAACATCCTATCAAAAATAGTGGCATAATTAATTGCTAGAGTAGAAATTCTAGAAACAGGTGTGAGTGGCAGCGAGCATGGCATTAGAGCCTAGCATCTCTAGAGTCATGGCAGACTAGAGGAGCCAGAGGCCTCACGAGACAGGGAGAGCAGACAACTGTAAATATTCCAGAAGCCTCTGCTCCCTGTTCTCAACTCTCCCTATCCCTCCCTTGTCTTTGCTTTCCCCACAACTTGAGCCAGAGGAAGCAGTTTAGTCTGCGTGGGACTAAAGGACTGGTAACACGCTGGTGCTGAACTCCAGTGGTTTATACAGTGATCCACACCTTGAAATCTGTAGACCTTAGCTGCTGTGGCTTTGAGACATGCCTTTATGTAAACAGAAGAAAAAATCCTTTATTCTTTAAGAGTCTGACACACTGGAGAATCAGAGGGAATGGCAGTTAACATGGACCAAGGAGCTCTTAAGTCTGAAGGTCAGGAGGCCCTTCCAAAGGGGGTCAGGAAGTGAATTCCCACTATCGCTCTTGAAAATGAAAGGGGTTGAGTGTAAATGAGTAGAATCCAGAGCAGTATCCGGACAAAACTCGATGAACACTAACACAATGGATCAAGGCTGGCCATGTATTACGACATGTTTGTCTCTTCTCTCTGTCCCCCCCTTTCCACATTAATTCAGCACCTACTGTATACTACCATATTCTGGTAGTCTGACAGGATTTCAGACAGTGACCCTTAGAGAGCTAGCTGTGAGGATGGGTTTTGATTGTCAACTTGAGAAGTGAGAAGTGCTTAGGAGAATAGTAAATCACTCCTCTGCTAACATCTATGAGGGAAGCGCCAGAAAGAACTAACTAAAGACAGAAGACTCCTTCCAAAATGTGAGTAGCACCATTCTACAGAGGTCGGTACAGAATAACAGTGGGAAAAGTGGAAGCTGTCTAGCCCAGGCGTTGTCCACTTTTGCTTGCTTCCCAGACACTGTGACACTCTGTCTAAAATCATGGAACCAAGTAACCATGGACTGAAATCTCTGAAACCATGAGCCTGAATAAGAGTCCCCTCCCTTATTGTGGGTTAGGGACTCTCTAGCTGGCTGGTACCCTCTCCCAGGATTGCTAGTCTTTTGCCTTTCTGTTTTTCTCTGATGGGCAAACTGGGTTCTACTCTCAATCTGCTCAGTCGGAATATTCAGTTCTGGGTCCACACATCTACCTTTTCAATAACTTTGCTTTGTTGCTTCCGTGGTATTCCGGCACTTGGAGAAATGTTGAGGCTTTGATCCCATCTCATCTCAAGCTTCTTTCAGTTTTAGGTCTTAACAGAGGACAGGTTGCATTTACAGCCGCCAGAAACTTCTGTGAATAACCACTAGATTTCCAAGCAGGCTTCAGTCCAGGTCCATATGGTGTTTTACCTTCCCACTGAGCCCTCCATACCATTGTACAACTTGGTCAAGGAAGAGCAATTTTAAAGGGACTTCCTCCACCTCTTCTAGGTTTTACAGAGAGTCCCCGAGAAAGTCTCCGTCTCTCCAGCAGAGTTTAGAAGGTTCTTCTCTAGGTCAGTGTGGAAGGAAGGATTAGCACAGGTGTTAGTTTTAGCTACTATTCTAGTTTCATTTGTGTTGTAATAAAATACCCCGACAGAAAGCAGCGTAGAGGAGGATGGGTGTACCTTAGCTCACAATGCTGGGTATAGTCCATCACTGGGAGGAAGGCCAAGGAGGAACTTCAAACAGCTGGTCACATCACACCCACAGTCAAGAGCTGAGAGGAAGAAATGCATGCTTGCTCACTTGCCTTCTCATGCTCAGCCATATTTCTACTCTCGAATAGCTCAGAAGCGCCTGTCTAAGAAATGGTGCTACCCGCATGGGCTGCGTCTTCCCATATCAATGGATTTGATTATGACAGCTTCTCACAGATATGCCCAGAGGCCAACCCAAAGTCGACAATCTCTCATTGAGAGTCTCTTTCAAGGTAATTTGAGGTTGTATTAAGTTGACAGTTACAGCTAACCATCACAGTTGCGAGGAGAGAAGTTTGGATCGATCGCTGCAGAATAATATATTGATAAACGAACAAACAACAAAAACACACATTCACATGCCTCTCAGGTAGTCTGAGGCAGCACATCCAAGCTATTGATTGCTCCAAGGAGGGAGAGCATCAACATTCAAGAATCTCCATACTTTCTTCTCTATTTACTTGCCATGTTTTGATCTTATACTCTTCTCGTACCTTTTACTTCAGGACTGACTGTTGTGCTTATTCTAGTTAAGTCTGTCCAGGTGCTAATGTGATCTCACTATTAGATGGATTTTGGGGCTTGGTTTCTTACATCTTCATGCTTCATCTTGACTCTTGAGAGTGTCTGATCTATGTATTATCTCCCAGTAGTTGATGTTCAGCCCGAAGACTAAGAATGAGGATAATGCAGTGACCTTATATTCTGGTTCACCAACAGAATAGATTACAGCTTAGATCTGTGTTAAAATATGAGTGCTGGGAGTGTGTGGTGAGCATTCTTGAAGGAGCCGTTGCTAGTTCAACAGACAGTCAAGCTTCTGCCAAGATGAAAGGTCTAGGGGCTGGTCTCTGGACCTTTAATCAGCTAATCTCAAAATGTGACCTTTTCCTAACTGCTCACCTTCATGCTTTATTGAAGGAAACAACAAAGGGCTCACACTCTGATGGGATTGGAGAAAGTGGAAGATCTTACTCGTTGTATCTGAGAGTTCGAAATGATTTAACCAAGTCAGAGAAGCTGTAAAGCACATCTCGAATTCATGGAGGGCCTCATGCAGAGAGACAGGAAGGGCAGCTGATCTCTGAGATGGGAAGCAAACCCATGCTAGTTCTGTTCTTCATAAGGCATGTAAAGACAGACAGTTTCTGGGGAGGGACTGATGAAAGGCTGCACTTGCAGTAGTTGGCAAGCCTGCTTTTTCTTTTTTCCGGATCTGGCCTACAGTTTATGATTTACTTCTGAGTCACTTCTGCAGAAGAGCTCATTTCTTTCAGTGGTAATCCTACTCTAAATTACTTGATTTAAAAAAATTCTATGTTGTTCTGGATATGTCTCTCTTGTTTTTGTTTCTGATCTCTGTCTATTGCTGAATTGTGGAGATTTATTTTCTGCTCTTCAGGCCTCCATTTCCATTCTCCCTGTCTGACTTTCCAATATGGTCACTATGTTGTAAAAGTCCCCTCTGCTGCAGGACTCACTGTGGTACTTCTTGCCCCTGTGTGTGGTGTGCACTAGTAGACTCCTCCTCCTCCTCCTCCTCCTCCTCCTCCTCCTCCTCCTCCTCCTCCTCCTCCTTTGTTTTCACAAGTTAGAATTTTCTGGGCCTTTCACAATGGAATCTTGAACTTCTCCATTTGGTGTTGGGTAGAGCTGCTTAGGTTAGTTGTGTGTGTGTGCATGTCTGTGAGTGCCGTGTGTGTGCACGTGTGCTTGCACATGAAAGGAGAGACTTCTTATGAAATCCCAAGCTATGTTGTAGTAAACTGGTGTGAAGGAGCTCCAAATGGGTATTCAGTTTAGCTCTGTGATCATATATTCTATATTCCCCTGTCTTAAGGGAATTGTTCTCCTATGCTCTTTTGCATTGTACAGAACTGACTGAATGAGTGAAACAATGAAATACTGAAGGAACAAAGGAAGGTGGCCTTTAGACTCGCACATTAAAAAGTGACTTGAATGTTTGACAGTAATGGAAGAAGACACACTCCCTGTGTGTGGGAAGAGCTGGCCCGAGGTGAGTTTTGTCCAGTAGTTAGCCTGGTTATCAGGGGCCTTATTTCCCACACAGTCATCTAGTTTATTAACCCTGCCTTCAGGCTGTCCAGATTCTTCATGATGATTTCATTCTACTAGTTTTGGGTTCAGAATTAACTCCTCTTTCCTCTAATATTCTTTGCCCACCACTGAGGTAAATTAAGTTCAGTGTTTGAACAATGGCTGTTTTGAGTTACGCATTTAATATCTGAGGGAAATGCATTTCTGAGTATGAAGTTAGAGATCTGGAATGTTGGGTCCTCTTAGAATTGTGAGTCTGTGGGGAGGGGAAAGGGGATGATTCCATGTATAATAGGAGCTTGGGATATATTTGCTTTGTATTTATTGCAGAGATAAGGTTTCCAAGGTCTGACAGAGGGCCAAGAAAGTGGCTGTGTATCTCCCACGGAGGATGAATCATGAAGAGGAGACGATCAACTTTCTTGGAAGGAACAGTTGAGGTCATGGGTATGGCTGTGAAGGCAGTGGCCCATGTGGAATAATCAGGTGGGTGACAAAGATCTTGTTCAAGAATCACTTCTCTTTGGCCTCTCATGGTGTTGGAAATGTCCACACTTTTAACCTTTGTGGATTTAGGTATATTTTGCACAATCCTTATAAAAAAATCACCAGGTTAACTGAAAGGTAATACGTAGGTAAAAACCCTAACTAGGAATTGACGTATCTGTATTAGATCACAGACCTTAAAAATGCAATTGCCTTCAGAGGCCAAACGCTGAAGATCTGAAGGTGATCTGCTCATGCTTCCTGCAGTCTCATTCTCTCCCCTTGGATACAGGGGCAAGATAGCCAGCTGGCGGCCCCTGCTGTGCTTCTGCAGGCCTTCCTCAGCCCCTGCTGCTTTGGGAAAGCCTAGCCCTCTGCTGCCTGGACTCAGGTGGCCTAGAATTATAGCTCTGCTCTCACATCTAGTGTCTTCATGACTTCCTTCCTCTCACTGTCACTTCTAACATGTAGGCCAAGTCATGCGGTGTGAAACTTTCTCTCTCCCTCAGAAACCTGTAAGAGTGATGGGCTCCATGGGACTGAAGGTCCTCTCTGCGTGGTTTCATTCTCTTTCAGGTTTCATGCATAACTCTCCTAACAAAGCTCTTCCCCTGAAGCACCTTTCATTCAAAACAACAACATAATTTCCACATTTAATATTTGGTGCTGAGACCTGGGATCAAACAAGGGACCTTTTAACAATATGCACCTGTGAGCATGCAAGACCCATAGGCGAAGGTTATTTAATAAGGCAGGGTCATCTATGGCTGATCTTGGGACTGAAACAGACCTGTAGTGTATTTGGAGAGGCTGCTGTGTTGCCAAAGGTCATATGGAGATGTTGAGCATGAAGAGAAGACATGAGGCTTTTAAATATTTGATGGAATAACCTGGAAAAGTCTGTGGGAAGATGTCTAAATAGAGATGGGCATAAAAGATAATCTACCAGAGCTTTCCAACATTTACTTTCCCATGGCTACTTTTTGTATGCATTTACATATTTGAGAAGGATCCATAGCTCATCCTAGGAGGTACTTTTAATTAATTGTGTATCAGATTATGTTAGATTACCAAATTGGTTATCTCAGGCTTGCAGTGAACTCTGTGGTTTGTCTGTCTGACTGATTCACATGAATGAGATAACTGATGTGTATAACTTTAAAGTCACTCCTTAGTATATATTGAAAAAGAAAAATGTTTATTTATTTTCATGGCCTGGGTTTTAGAAAGTAAGCACAATATTACTTTCTGTCAAAGAGGAGGCAGGGGGTGATTTATTTTTCTTGAGATGTTTAATTTTATGTGTCACCTTGACTGGGATTTAGATACTCAGCTGCCAAAATAGCATCTATTTTCTAATATCTATATAGGGATCTATCTTCTATGTATCTATTTATCAATCTATAATCTGTCATCTATCTACTATCTATTATCTACCATCTATCTAGCATCATCTATCATCTGTTTATCTAGGCATATCAATCATCTATCACCTATATACCTAGGTATCATATATCAATTATTTATCTATCTGTCATTTGCCTATTTTCTATCTATCATGTATCTATCTATACCTATCTATCATCTTATTATCCCTATATTTATCATCTATCATCTACCTATCCATCTGTGGTGGTTTGAATGAGAATGTCCCCCGTAGGCTCCAAGTAGTTGGTGGCATCTGTCTTAGAAGGTGTGTCCTTCTGGAGGAAGCACATCACTAGGGGCGGGCTTAGAGAGTCCCTAAGCCTTGCCATATTTCCAGGTGCTCTCTGCTTCCTGTGCCTCCTTGAAGATGTGAGAGTTTGGCTTTTGGTCCTACTCCAGCCACCTCTGATGCCATGCCTCCCTGCCATGATGGACTCTTGTCCCTTTGGGCTACTAGCTAACAAGATTAAATAAGCTAAATAAACTTCCTTTTATGGTCATGGTGTCTCTATCACAGCAACAGAAAACTGACTAAAACAGACTATGTATCTATCCATTTGTCATCTCTATTATCTGTCTATTACCTGTCCATCCATATCTACTATCCTCTATCTATCTATCTATCTATCTATCATTATCATCTATCATATGTCCGTCTTTCCCATTTTTATTTTTCTGGGAAGTCCAACACTTGTCAGTTGGGACTGGAGAAAACAACCATGATCCCCCCTTCACCTGTATGAAAATAGACTCTTAGACTTTTGTGAAAAGAAGTGATTCGAACCCCCCACTGTTCTTTAATAGCTTGGATTAAAAAATAGCTTCTGTTTTTGTCCAGAAGATAATCTACTACCTCGTTTCACAGTCAGTATGGTGACCGTCCTTACCAGTTTGGCTCTGGAAATGTCAATCCGTGCCTCACATCTATCAGTGTATTTATCTGTGACAGGCTCAGATATGCTGCAATAACAAGTATCCCTTGAAATGTCCAAGGCTACCACAAACTATTTCTTTCTCATGTACATCTAATGTGACAGTGGGGCTCTCTTCCAAAAATGTTCTATTTGTTCAGTAAGTGGCACAATCTCTGCCATTATCACTGTAAAAACAAACAGAACTTATGGGCCTGTGAGATTAGGCTGATCTGGGTTTGAATTCTGTCCACCATCCTCTTCCCTGAAAATGCAAACCTTGAGAATTTTGCCTTGAGAATGATGCCGCCTTCATAAGGCTCTTGTTCAGTGCCTGAGTCTGAGCAGATACTCAACAAATATTCCTTCCATGTACTTCCTGCATTTGACTATGTCAGACACAACGTCCTGCCATGATGGGAACATTCTAACCCAACTTGTCTTTTCAATATCCTCTGTGGGTCATTTTTGGGGACGATAAGAGGCAGAAAGCTGCCGAATGTTCAGGTTCCTGCCTTTAATTCTTTCTTCTGTCTTTGGCTTCTCTGTAGATTTAACATTTACTAATATAAGCAGGAGCATCTCTGACCATCAGAATCCCGAGCTGGAGAAATAGTCACATTGCTTTCAATTAACCTGGCTATTCCTTAGCACAACTTTAATAAGCAGAGAGATGAAACATTCCAATTATTTTTCTACAATGCTGTAATCCCTTTAAAAGTGCTTTTCTATGATGTCTGATCTCCTCCATCAGACACTAAAGAAAAAAAATCATCAACAGCTTTGACTCAACCAGCTTCTTGTTCTCTCTGGAGGAGTGGGGAGAGGCATGCCATCCCAAACCTTGATTCCAACAGCTGTGACTTCAGAAGGATTTGTTTTGTTGTTGAGTGCTGGACTCTGATTGATCTGTTTCCTGCAGGGCTGTTGCTGATGGCCGCATTTGGAATCGGTGGTTGTTTTCTTTCCTATGAGAGTGAATGCTTGTGAAGCGGGTGCAGATGGAGGGGGTAAGGGGGAGCAGTGGCAAAGGAGGAAAATAGCTGGGGTGGGAACGCAGAAGCAGTGAGAGAAAAAGGCACAGAAAGATGGCAGGCACCCGGTGCGCTGCAACTCTTCAGAGACTCGCGGCAGAGATGGTGCCGCGAACAACACTTGCACAGGGCAAGAGCTTGGTTCCCAGCACCTGCATCAGCGGCTCACAACCACCTGTAACTTCTGTTCCGGGTGATCCAACACCCCCTTCTTGCCTCTGTGGATGTTATCCACCTAAATAAAAACAAACATTTGTAAAGAAAAGAACATGCAACAATAGAACTGGGGTGAAAACCACCTAGAGACGCAAGCAGAAACCATGACTTTTAGTTTTGTGGGAACAGAGAGTTGATTTTGAGTCCCACATCTACCACTTTTAGCGTGTGATTTTAATTGCTGACAAGTAATTATTATGAGGTTAAAAAATAAATGAAAGGACCAGGTGGACTCAAAGGCATCATGTAAATATCAGTTATTTTTAGCTATCTAGAGAAATGAAGTTAGATGCACACAGAGTCAGACTGAGAGACAGCAGGAGCGTCAAAGCTTGTACCCATTTAGGAACGTTTCTGAATACGTATTTTAAACAGGACAAACTTAGGAAGACTCTGTACTCACTGCGAGAATAAACAGAAAGCACCTTTGTCTTTCTGAACAATTGCCACCTGCTGTGCCGCAGTCCACCCATTCTGCCCAGTACCAGGGTTTCTTGTGGCCTTAGTTTGGTTTCTTGATCTCTCAGACAAATTTTGTTAACCAGGCTGTCTCTGGTAAGTTCTGTGGGATCCAAACCCAATTATATGGAAACTTCATTTTCCTGTTTAAGTCGCAACTACTCATTGCTTCCCTCTCTCTCCATGCCTGGGTCATGAGCACGAGAGATCAAGCTTCCCATTCACACATGGCTGGTCCATATCTTTTAGCTAGTTATTTGCCCACGGGACAGTATGGTTGTTGATAGTGAGTGATCCTAGTTTAAACCCTCCTTAGGCTTTCACTGCCTCCTTTCTGGGAGAAGGTCACATCATCTGGCTCACCTTCAAAGGAAGCCTTGCCAGTATGATCTTCAGCTCACAGCCCTTGAATATTATGGCTGAAAACAGCCAGACTTTTGAGGAGACTGTGGCTCCCAATAAAGAATATAAATGTAGAAGTGGGACATTTGTCCTTTTTTCTTAGTTGTGTTCTTAAGTTGTCAAAACTCAGAAAAAGGAGGAAGGGAATATATTTCTCTAGAGTTTGGTATGTATATTAATATGTAAATGCATAATATAATATTGACACATTTACCTACCATTTATCATACCACCTATCATCAATCTCTCTCTCTTTCCTTTTTATCTAAAGTCTACAACAGAAGTTTTGAAGTCTTAGGCACAGCTAATTTCAAATTTCCCTCTTTGAAATGTTCCCTTTAATTTTACCAAGGACATGATGATCATATATGTAACACTTTCTTATGCATTTTTGGAATTTTTCATGTAGCAAGCCAATGATGTTGAGAGTTTTCAAAGACGATCATGATGGAGAATTATATGCAGGAGATGCTATGAAATGCAAGACAGAGTTGGAAGTTTCTTGTGATTAACCTTACTTACCCTTGATGAAGTGGAGCTTAAGGTCAATGTTTTTGCTGAGAAGAAATGAGATTCCCTAGTCAAGTTTATTATATCCTGAGTTTCCCTATTAAGATATGGAAGACTCACTTGTAATGGTTTCTCAATTCTGTCCTTGGAAACCTTTTTACGGGTTTATAGCCTTGAACTACCTTTTCCTTGAATGCTAATTTCATGTCAGTATTTAACACTAAGCTCATTTAGGCCTTAATTCACAAGTGGGAGCAGGACATCAAATATCTTAGGAAAGATCCACCTGTTGCTTTGACTCTTCAGGCCTATACTCCTTGCTCTGTGATGATGATACTCAAAGTAATTAGAAAGATCTCACTGAGGAATGCTTGTAGATCACAGAATCTTAGGTAATGGAAGCATAGCATCCAATTCTAGGGATGCTTCTCTTTTTAAAACATGTATGTAACAGGCTGGAGAGATGTCTCAGTGGTTAAGGGCATGCACAGTTCAGTTCCCAGCACCTACATCAAGTGACTCACAATGGCCTGTAACTCCAGTTGCCAAGGATCTGACTTCCTCTTCTTGCCTCTGCAGTAAGTATACTCACATGCGCATACCCCAACACAGACACACAGACAGATATAATTTAAAACAAAAATAAATCTTAATAAAATGTGTATAACCAATTTCTTTTTTTTTTTGGTTAACACAATTCTATTTGGAATATATCTTCAGATATATTCATTCAGCAAACTAAATTCATTCTAATCACAGAATCAGAGGACATGGGAGTGGGAACTAACACTGAGAACTGTGTAGACTAGCAAGCCACCCTGTCTTTAATGTTCTCTCTAGTAGCCTGCACATATCTGTCAACATCTGTCTGAACTGGCCCAGGGATGAGGCAAAGGAAACCCAAGCAGGAGGTGGCACATTCATAGACATGAGAGCACATCCTTCTGACCTGTCCCGCCCATTCCTTAGAGCGCGAGTCCCATCATTTTCTCTCCTGTGTCTTCTCCAGTCATTCCCACTTCTTCTTCATTTGATGAAAATTCAAGGTCTCTGCCATCTTGGTTGCTATATCCACCTATCTTTACTGTACATGACATTTCTAGATTGCAGCCCAGTGATCCAAGTGAGATCGAAGAAAGTTCCCACCTCCACCTGGAGCACTAGGCAGATGCTTAACATGGTTAAAGCACTGTAGGCATCCTTTAAAAATCCCTGCACTCAGGAGGCAGAGGCAGGTGGATCTCTTTGTTTGAGCGTGCAACCTTGTCTAGATAAGTGAGTTCCAGGTCAGCTGGGGCTACAGGAAGATTATGTCTCAAACAAACAAATAAACAATCACTTGTATTAATGAGTTCTTTAAGGTCTTATTACAAACACTCCTTCTGATATTCATTTTCCTCCAAATAAGCAAAGATGCTGGGAAATGAGGCAATTTGACCACCTGATTGGCAGCTGTTGGACTCTTTCTTGTTGACATGGCTACCTTGAACAAAAAGGCTGTCAGTCAGAGAGTGGTCTACCTTTACACCAGCCCCAGCCATTCTGAACATTCATTCCATTAATGCCTTGAGAAAACCATACACTGATTGAAGCTGACTGAAGGTACAGGAATGTTCTGACAGTTTGTACCAGACTTTTTACTATCACCATTTTGTTGAATGTTAGATGACCTGTAACCATTTCTATTTGGGCACCGAGGAGAGCACTTCTGCTCTTGGCCTGTAGAGGGATTCCTGTGACGGGTGCTGTGTCCAGATGTGCTGTGATTGGTGCAAGCACTCGGTTGTCTATTCAAACAGCCTCTTTAGGCTAAGTTGGTGAGTGGGCTAGAGGCACCTTACTGTGTTGTCTCCTCCAGAGTTGCAACATCCCAATTGAAGGCTTTTCTTGAATGGCCTTTTCTTGCTGGCTGGTTACATGAGGAAGGAATCAGCAGAGATAGCAGAGGTCACAGAGAGACGGCAGCTGGCCGGCTGAGCTGCAATGATGGCAAAACAGCCAGCTGATAACGAAGAAGCCACAGTTAAACAGTTTCAGAACATTCTCAGGGCAGGAACCAGGGAGAGAGTAGTAGAGACATGATGGAGAACTGAGGCTGAAGAAGAGCGTGAGACTGCAAGGAGTCTGAGAAGAGAAGCTGGAAGACCCTAGAAGACTTTGAGAGAACTGTCAAGCCTTTAGGGCCAATGGTCTAAACTTCCCAACGCTGGCCGCTGTCAAGGGCTGAGGAGTCCCAGTGAAGCGGTCAGTAGAGCCCATCTCCTGTCTCCAACTGGGTTCTAGTTCACTTTCCCTCCAGAAATGGAGCAGGAAAACAGCAACGGGAAAGCAGGGGAATGTTATTGCCAGATAGGAATACCAATTTGAATAGGAAATCAAGAACTCCTAAACCTTGGGTGGCAACAGGATGCCAACTGAGAGAGACTGGGAAGTTGGTAAGGTTCCAGCTCATTGGAGGTCTTAAACCTCGTTGGAGGTCCAGAAGACCACGTTTTCTGGTACCATCTGTATTTTGTATATTTTATAAATACCTTTTAAAAGTCCTCTGCAGGTATTGGGGTTCATAGCTGAGAGAGTGCAGGTATTACAACCTAATCCCTTTCAGGCTTTGGGGTACCAACCCAGAGACTGTTACAGCTTAAAAGCTCTTGGAGCACTTCCGGATGCCAGTCAGGAGCAGTCCTTGTAGAGTATGAAGGTCACTGATGAAGTAGCAGGAGCAGGTTTTGAAGGCTGGAGTTGTAGGTATTTTGGTGACAGAAACAGGAATGAGTCCTCCGCCTGCAGACATCATCAGGTTCCTGAGGCTGGCTGGAGTGAATTCTCTGCTGGGGGTAGAAACCTCAGGCACAAGGAGCCAGTGAGTCCATCTCTGGAAGAATTTTTCTCTGTCAAGGTCTTGTCACATCTTCTGTGCAGCCTTGGAATTTATGGAGTGTTATCTTGGCCCTGATTGGCTGGATATAGTTATGCCAATGGGAAGAGTTATCAAAAAAGGTATTGTCAATTCCTGCTGCTATGGCTGTCTTGGCAAGCCTCCACCTGCGGCTTTTGGGATCTGGTTTTGTGCTGGGCTCTAGCTGCCCGAAGCTGGGGGCCTTGTGCAGCTCCAGGCTTGAGTTCCCCAACTATTAGAGTGTGCAGCTCCAGGCGGGAAGCTAGGCACCAAGGGCCCACCTTGGCCTGCATTCCTATCCCTACAATTAATGCCTTGGTGTGGGTGGAAATTGCAGCCAGCTGCGGCTAAGAGCTAAGGCATTCCTTCCTAGACTACGTTCGGAGAACTCAATATGTGTAGAGTTAACGGTGCTGGGTATGGGAGACCTGCCTGAGAGCTGTAACTCTGCTGGGCATCACTTGCTAAGTGTTCCCACCTGCTTCCTGGTTTCAAATGCCTAGATATACAAAAGCTGCCAAAGAGCAGCACTTGAAAGGCTTTTTCTCGCTCACCCATAATTTCTGTCAGGGTAGAGCAGTTGGCTGATACCACAGACAAGGTCTAATCAAACAGAGGGTAGGTAAGAGTCATGTCTAGTTTTCTTAAAACCTCCAAGTTTTCTTATATTCTCTCTCTCTCTCTCTCTCTCTCTCTTTTTTTTTTTCAGATAAAAAGTTGCATTTTCTAGTGCAGTTAAATTTTGAATTCCAGGACATTTCATTTGTGAATACTAAATTTCATATTCTTAATTTCTTTTATAAATATTTTCTTATTTATGACATGAACCATCTAACTTGCCCATTTCACACATTTTCTTCATAACGCTTAAACTGTATTTTATTTTTCTCTGATTAAAAACATAATTTCAGGTGCTAATTTCTCCTAGGGGTTTATAATGATTTTTCAAATTTTATTCTATGTGAAGATCAGTTTGTTTCTGCCTCCTGACCTCATGTCCAAGAAATACCACTGACAGATTTAGAAAATTTTCATACTGAAAATTTTACCTCTGATGTCATGTCCTTATTTTTATTTGAAACATACACACACACGCAAACCCATTACTCATTCTTCTTTTTTCATTTTTATTTTTGAGACATGGTCTCACTGTGTGGCCTTGGCTGCTCTGGAACTATGTAGAGCATGCTGGCCTCAAACACTCAGAGACTCACCTGCCCCTGCCTCCTGAGTACTGGGATTATAAGCATTTACCACCTTGTCCAGCTTTTCTTTTTTTTTTTTTTCATTTCTTTAAGTCAATAATTTAAATACCATGTTGTCTGGCACTATCTGTATTTCATATATTTTATAAATACCTTTAAAATGATTTCTTCCTTCTTATTTGGTTTTAGAGGATGATTGTGGTGATGTTTTCTATTATTACTTTTTGTCGTCTCTTCTGCTAAGTTCCTGAATGCCTGTGAATAAGTGATTGTCTTTGATCAGCAATGAGTTGACCAGTTTTAGGGATTGCTTAGAAGATTTAAAACAAATATTTATTTATTTTTATTTTCTGTGTATGAGTGTCTTACCTGCATATATGTAAGTGCACCGGAGTCCTGCAGTGTCTGTAGAGGCCAGAAGAGGGCATTGGCTCCCTTGGAAGTGAAGTTATAGACACTTTGTTAGCTGCCATATGGGTGCTCAGAATCGAACCCCAGTTTTCTGTTCTGGAAGAGCAGCCAGTGCTCTTAACACTGAGCTATCCCTCCAGCTCCTGTTTAGAAGATTTTTAACACATACTATTGATTTAGTAAGCGTGCCTATTTCCTCTTTTCTCTGTCTGTCCTGTGCCTCTAATTCTAAAGTCCTGTGTGTGTGTGTGTGTGTGTGTGTGTGTTTTCAAATGGTCTTAGATTAGCTCTGTGTTTTAATGGTCATTTTGCTCTCAGTTTTTTTCAGCACATAATATGCTAATTCCATACCAGCAATGGACTGATCTCTTTCTATAGTGCCTGTATTTAGTCCCTTTCAGCTCTTCTATTAGCCTTTGTCCTTACTTCAGGGGTCTTATGACTTATCATGGAAGTTTTCAAGGGTAGCTTTTCATGGACATTTCCCTCCCTCCCTTCTCTCTCTCCCTTCTTCCCTTTCTCCCTCTCTCTCTCCCTCTGTTTCTCTTTTTTGTAAATTGTTTGTATGCTTCATGTTTTCTTCTTTTTTATCTTAGAGTCCATTTGAAAATTCTTCTGCAGGGCAGTGGTGATTAGCCCGCACATTTCACTTGCTTATCAGCTCTACTAGATCCAGTCGCTGCTTACCGATATAACGTGGTCTTTGACATTTCTCCAATGTCTGTGCAATTGATGATGACCACATGAATAATTCTGGCCACAGAGGTGACGCGGTGTGCACTGTGCCTTCCTGTTCCCTTTTGTCTCACTGTCTGTGGTTGGCAGATCCTCCACATGATCAAGAAGCTGCAAGTTGGTAGAGCTGAGTGATGGAAGCTGTGTCGGTTCTGATCACAGTCCAGGACAATAATCCAGTGTACATCAGGCTGTGCCATGAGAGAGAACCAAATTTCTGTCATGCTCAGCCACTGAAGAGTGGGATTTGCTTGTTACTTCAGCGTAGATTGGTCTACCATGACTAATATACAATCATCTGGCATCCTGCACAGGTGCGTGACAGGGAAGCCAGGAGTGTACTTGGTTGCTCATAGCACTTGTGGTCATTAGCATGTGAGTAGTCCACTCCTCTTTAGCTCAGAGACTCTTCTCCCTCTTTGTTTCCTTGGCTTCTTGTCAGTCTTTCACCTCTGTCTTCAAAGGTCTTCAATTCCACATTAGTTATCTTTTTGTTACTCTAGATCACACATTTTTGCATTCATTTCCCTACCTTTACACAGGCTTCAATAAAGACCCCTGCTCAAGTCCCAAATTATTTCTCCTGGTCTTCTAAATTATCTCAGAACTCTAGTTTGCATTCAGTTTACAAAGCCTAACCCAAAGAATATACTCAAAACCTAAAGGATAAATATGTGAGCAAATAGTTCTCTTATGTTTACCATTTAAATAACAAAGTAATCAGTCACTTTCAAATTGATGTCATATACTCTTCTTATTAAATCAATAAATCATACCGAGACTGAAAAAAAGATTACTAGGATGGTGGATGAGCTACTGGGTTTCCATTAGTGGTGGCAAGGTTTCCAGCTGTCTTGATTTTAATTTTTTCCTTGATAGTTTGAAAGCATCTTCTCTTTCTTATGCTTTCTGAAGCTTGGCTTTTCAGAATGCAAACACTGAACCAATTTGTATTCATAAGATTCTCTCTGACTTTAGGTTCAGCCAACAGATTGAAAAGAAAATCTAGAAAACTCATTTTGCTTTTCCAAGATTTAACCAAAGCCTCATTGGTACAGACTCTTTTCCACTTGCTCAGTGATGTTATCTTTTAGCTCAGAATGCTGGAGGCTCCTATTTAGATCTGTGGCCAAATGTACCCGACAGCTGCCTACCTTAAACTGGGTTTCAGCAGCTGAAAATCTGCCCAGAGAAGAACTAGGCAGATTTTTGGCTTCAGGGTAATCCCGAGGCAGCTCACAACTTTGCTTCCTCACATGCTTAACAGACAGGGTATGCAACAGATGATCAAGTGCTGCTCCCTAGGTGATTTCGTGCTGTCTGGATCACTATAGGAGACAGACAAGCTTTCATGATGCTTCAAAATAATTCTTATTTCTTGTAATTGGATATAAGGGACAATCTTCAGAGGATGAAGAACCAAGACCTATGGTTGGTTTCAAATATAACTGCTGAGAGATATCCTATATTATCCTTGGAAGCTCGAAATCCAGTTCAAGCATGGAACTGTACCTTTTTACTCGAGTGGTAGTCCTTCACACCTGCCCCAAACCACCCAAGGTTAATGCAGTAACAGTGTCAAAAGTTTTTGGAATGATGGACTGTCACAGAGACAAAATAATGTTTTCTCCTCCCTTATTAAAGAAGAAGGTCGATAGACACATGGTCCTGAAAATAGTACATTTCTGCTATTGGCACCAAGACTAGTTTCTCTTTTAAAAACAGTAATGATCTTTTTTTTTAGGCAGAGATTCGGCACTGGGGATGGCTTTCAGCAGCCTCTTTCTTTTCATCATTATAATTGAATAATTATCATATACACTTGAATGTTCTGTTTATGCTAATGCATTGGTTATAGAGAATGACACAGCAGCGTGCAGATTATGCTGGCTGCATTAAGCTTGGGGAAAAAAAGAGGCCACATTGAAGTAATTTCATTTCATTATTTTTGTAATTATTTCCTCTTCGTTAATGCTCCTTGAGATAGTCATATTCAAAGCTGGTGTTTATTGAACAAAATTGCTCTTTCTTGGGCTGGATCATCATTCATAAAACCCTCAAGGCAGGGAAACATTTAGCATCAATGCTCATATTCATAAGTTTGGGTAAGTTTCATCTCATGGCAAAAGACATTTAAACTAAATAAGTTGGAAGTTTACTTTTCTGTGACTTTCAGCTGTGGAGACAGGTTGGCCTTCCATGTTGGTGAAATGCTTCTGTTCTTTGTGCTGTGAGCAATCCAGGGCCCTTCTACAGTGTTGCCCCATGTATTGTGCCTTGTAAGTCTAATGCTTTGTTTGCTAGTTTATTTTGAGATAGGATCTCACGTTGTTAGATAGCCGTTTCCTCTGACTCGAAGAATCCCCTCCTGGAGGAGGTTGGGAGGCTCCTAAGATCAGGTAGTACAGAAAACTTACAATTTATAGAGTCACAAGGCCCCTCCCCAAGGTCACACAGGCAGGGATGAGTGCTGGGGAGAAGAACCTGATTAGCCGAGCTGCTGACAAGTCACACACAAATTCCAGGGATGCAGTTTTCATTGGTCATCACCTGTTCTGGGATGAGCTTTTTTGGAGATGTCGCTGTTCCTGTAAATAACCCCTCACCCATGTACCTGAAGTAACCCCAACAAACTCACTGTTTTACTATGCCAGACTTGAGTAGAATAATTTCTTTGGTTTGTTGTTGGTGCCTTATCTGGGATGAATAAACATTCGTTCATGACTCCCCTAGGAAGTGACAGAATACATGTATACCAGGCTGACCTTGAACTAGTTACTTAGTCAAGTTGGCTTTAAACTCATAGTCTTCAACCTCCACCTTCCAAGTCAGGATAACAAGCATTGAGCCAACAGGCAGAACTCATATTTCTTAACCCATCATGACCCAAGATGGCCACACCAGCTCCAACAATCAGGTTTATGTTGCCATTTATTAAAAAGAGGAAGTGCTGTGGTACGAGGTGCATTCTCAGTGACGTAAAAATGTTCATTTTATTTATTGAGACAGGGTCTTGACTATATAGGCCAGGATGGCCTTGAATTCATGACTGTTCTGCTTTATCCTTCTGAGTGTTCGCGTTAAGATTACAGACTTGCGTCACCATGCCCAGGGGTCAAGTGATTTTTTTAGGATGGTCTCTGAATGGTAAAAATTCAAATGGTGTGGGGCAGACAGGGTATAAACATGTAGGTTAAATTTGGTCAGTATATATTATTTGGCATATGGAAGCAGCAAACTGAACTACACTGTGTACACATGCTAATAAAAAACTAGAAAAAGATGGTCTCTGTAATAATCTTAATCCTCCTTCTCCTCCAAGGCTCAGGAAACACTGAGGAAAAGGGGGTGGAAGGAACGTAAGAGCTGGAGGATGGGGAGGAGAGCTGTGAAATGTCTGTTGCACACATGAGATCACAGCAGCTGTGGCTTCCCATACAAGACCTGTACAAGCTAGAGCAATAAAACAAATGAAGATAAAAGGGACACAAGTTGGAAAGGAAGAAGTCAAAGTATCCTTATTTACAGCTGATATAGTTATATATCTAAAAGACCCTAAAGACTCCTCCAGAAAACTCCTACAACTGATAACCACATTTAGCAAAGTATCAGGATAGAAAATTAACATACAAAAACCAGTAGCCTTCCTATATACCAACAACAAACATACTGAGAAGGAAATCAAAGATATGATCTTATTCATGAGAGCCTCAAAAAACATAAAATATCGGGGAATAAATCTAACCAAGGAAGTGAAGGAAGGACTTCTATAATAAAAAATTTAAGATACTGAAGAAAGAAATTGAAGAAGATACAGAAAGACACCCCCTGCCCACGCTCATGGATCAGTAGGGTTAATATTGTGAAAAAGCCATCCTATCAAAAGATATCTAGAGATTCATCTCAATCCCATTAAAATTCCAACACAATATTTTATAGAAATTGAAAAACTAATCTCAAATTTCATATGGAAACAACAAACAAACAAACAGTCCCAGGATAGCCAAAAGAATCCTGAATGATTAAAAGAAATGCTGAAGGCACTACATCTCTGACTTCAAATTGTACTATAGAGCTACAAGAATAATATACACAGTGTGGTATGGGTATAAAAACAGACACTCTGATCAATCAAATAGAATCAAGGGCCCAGATTTAAGTCCATATAATTATAGTCACGTGATTGTTGACAAAACGGGTCAAGATTACACATTGAACAAAAGACAACATCTTCAAAAAAATGGTGCTGGTCAAATTGGATAGCTACATGTAGAAGAATGAAACTACATCCCTGTCTCTTATCCTATACAAATCTCAGTTCCAAGTGGTTCAAGTATCTCAACTGAAGACTTGATACTTTGATTCCGATAGAGGAGAAAGTAGGGAATACACCAGAACTTATAGGCACAGGAAAGGACTTTCTCAAAGGACCCTGATAGCTCAACAAGAATTGACAAATGGAAAAGCTTCTGCACAGCAAAGGACACTATAGAATGAGCTAAAATCTTTACCAGCTACATACCTTACAGAAGGTTAGTATTTAGAATATACAAAGAACTCAAAAAAGTAAGCATTGAAAGGAAAAGCAAAACCTCACAACAGACAACCCAGTTAAAAATGGGGAAAGGAGCTAAAGGGTTTTCAAATGATGAAACACAAATGAGAAATAGTTTTTAAAATGTTCAGCACATGTCCATCAAGGAAATATAAATTAAAACCACTTTGAGATTTAATTTTACCCCTGTCAGAATGACTAAGATCCAAAAAATGCCAAATGATAACAAATGATGGAGAGGATCTGGGGAAGGGAAACACTTCTTCACTGCAAACTTGTGCAGTCATTGTGGGAATCACTGTGGAGGTGCCTCAAAAGTTAAAAACAGATCTCCCATATGATGCAGCTACTCAACTCTTGGATATGCACCCAGTTGACTCTATATCCTATTATAGAGATACCTGTTCATCCATGCTCATTGCTGCTCTATTCACATCAGCCAAGAAATGAAAGCAACCTAGAGATTCATCAACTGATGAATGGATAATGAAAATATGATTTATTTACACAATGGAATACTATTAATCCCTTAAGAAAAATGAAGTTCACAGGTAAGTGGCTGTAACTCAAAACAGTCATACTGAATGGGGTACACAGACCCAAAAAGACAAACATGGCATTTTGTCTCTCATAAATGGATGATGGTTTTGCATCTTTCAATTGGAAAATCCTTTGAGGCCATTGGAGAGGGTGGTTCATGGTATATGGAATGCAATTATATAAATGAAAAGTGGAATAACAGATAGGATTTAAATGGCATGAGGAATGGGAGGGAAAGGAGGAAGAGGGAGCAAGAGAAGGATAACTAACACTAAAGGCCTTTTGAAAGCGTCATATGGAAACCTATTACAGAAACTTCTTTCAGCATATACATATGCAATACAAAAAGAGTTTAAATGTAGTTTCTCTGAACAGGGATTAAGTGGCCTAATAGACAGGAAGATTAGCAAATAAAAAGCCCAGTGCTGGGAATGGACTCCCTTTTTTGGATTTGTTGACCAGAGAGATCCCATAGATCCTCAAACAATGCTGATTTTTGGCATTATGCTTGGTACTCACCAAAACTTGACTCTAAAACCCTATTGGTAAGGACACTAAATAAATACCTGAGCCACAGGGAAAATAAGGAGAAATCAAACTGGTATTAAATTTTAAGTAGCATCTCTGCTGGCCAACTTTCATGGTTCTAGAGATGCTATGCATACTACTTGCAGAGAAAGCTAATCATCAACTGTGAACCTTGTGAGCTACAATAACTGACTTGGCAAAATATGCCCAGTGGTTATAATAATGGCACAACTGTTGCAGGAGTAACCAACTACTTTCTAATAGGATTTTAGGCCCACTTTACAATAGGAAGTTCATATCTGATACTGTTATCAGGACCAAGAACCTGTGGCTAGACAGGTTACTGGCCATAAGAGAGAACTTACTACTATCATTCTAGTAAATAGACATAGTATTAAACTGACTTCTAGTGACTTATTGTTATATCCATAGTTTAGTGCATCTCTCAACTCTCCTAAGAGAAAGTTCTTGCAGCAGATGATAATTAACACAGAGACCCACAACTGGTCAACAAGCATAGAATAAGAGACTGTGAAGTGCTCAGTTTTAAATTGGGCACTTAGAAGGTACCGTCTCTCCCAAGGCTCAGGGATCATTGTGGAAGAAGGGTCGGGAGGATTATAAGAACCAGAGATAGTAAATGAATCCAAAGAAACTGTGTTGTTTGGACAGGACAAGGTATGTATTTGGACAACATGAATGTCAAGAATGCTGGTTCTCTGGAAGAACAGAACTGGCAGAATGGATGTGCAGTACACAGATAATGCATTAGAATGGCTTACATGATGGGTGCTGGGTAGTCTCACAATAGCCATCTGCCTGTTAGATGGGCTGAGAAACTGGTAGCTGCTCAGTTCATGAAGCTGGATGCCTTGGAAGTCTCAGTCTAGTGCTGAAGGTCTGCAAGGTTCTCGGAGATTCAGTCCAGGCTGCAAGGGTCAATGGGTTCTGATATCACCAGAAGATGGCGGCAGCTGCAGCAGCAACAGTCTAGATGAGTGAGCGCTTCAACAAGAAGGGTCCAACAAGCATCACTATTTCTTCCTAGGACTTCTGTACACCTGCGCAGCCATCAGAAGGCACTGCCCACTCTAGGGAACCTACTTCTTTCCGCAGGTAAACCTTCCTGGAAATACCTTTATAGACGTACCCATAGGTGTGTCTTTTAAGATCTCATCTTGCTAACAGAAATAGCTACACTCAATGATGGAGTATGAGGAAAAACAGGTGTGTACCAAGCTAACTATGTAGCTCAGCCTGGCCACCATCTCACAGAGATCCAGCTGCCTCTGCCTCCCAAGTGCTGGGATTAAAGGTGTGCATTTTTAAATAATAAAAACTACTTTTAATTTTTAACTTACACAGTCTCAATCACACCACAATCCCATCGTGTCAAAATGTCCTGCTTAAAACCCACTCTCAGTGCAGAAAAAGCACTGTGAACATCCTGCCTTAGGAAAGGACTCAGCCACTGAGGAGGGATGTGGTCCTTTGGCACAGCAGGAAATATGAGGACACTTAGGGACAGCACTAGACCTAAATTTTACTTCCCAGGGACATGGGACCGTGGGCCTGCCGTTTGCTCTGGATGTGTGCCAGTCACCTGTATGGATCAGAGTCTGTGCTTTTGAGCTTGTGCAATAGCATGACTGAGATGTAGTGTGGAGTTGGCCTTGAGCAGTTATTTCCCATAAAGGCTGTTGCTGAAGAATTGCTTCCTTCCCCACACTTTACTGTTGCCATCACGCTGCTGTATGTGAGTGCAGCCAAGCACCAAGGTGCTCACTAACCGTGCCTTTCAGGGCTGTGTAAATCCTTTGCTTGATAAACTAGGAATTCATAAGCAAGAAAGATGTTCTGTAAGGATGACGATCTCCAGGATCCTGGAGGAAAAGTTCCTGGCATATATCAGCATGCAGAGAATTTCTGCTTAGGAGAGGATTTTCCAAACCTTAAAATTTTCAGTCATATGTTTCATTGTTTAAAATCATCTGTGTGGAAATGCCTAAAAATTTAAGAAGAAAGAAAATGTGGCCATATGTCTCTAAATCTTTATTTCTTCATTTTGTGTGTGTGTGTGTGTGTGTGTGTGTGTGTGTGTGTGTGTGTGTGTATGTAGGTCAGAGGACAACTTACAGTAGACTGTTCTCACTTTCCACAATGTGGTCCTGGAATCAAGTTTGGGTCATCAGGCTTGACAGGAAGTGCCTTTCCCAGCCAGCCCATCAACCCCATCAGCCCCATCAATCCCATCAACCCCATCAACCTCACCAGCCCCAACAGCCTGTGCTGTCCATCTTATCTTTTTTACTTTGGATATTCTCACGGGTAGCTTTACTATCTCTAAGTATGGATTTAAGGAGTAGAGTAAGAAGGCCATCATACTTAGAAATAGAGATTACTGACATTTGAGAGTGGACACGTAAGGTCACAACTGTGAAGCAATGGGAGTTTTGAATAAAAGTAAACTGTCAGCTCCTACCTATAGGTGTTACAAACAGTTCTTGGATAACACAGATGATACACAGGTTAGGGCTGTATATCATAGTCGTGTTGTGTAAATGAGACATTATAATTACAGTCATACCTCCTGGGCATACATCCAGAGAATGCCATACACTACAACAGAGATATTTGCACACTATGTTCATTATTGCTGCTCTATTTGCTACAGTAAGGAAATGGAACCAACCTAGATGTCCATTATCAGATGAATGGGTAATGAAATTCTGGTGTATATATAAAATGAATATTATTCAACTTTAAAGAAAAATGAAATCACAAAATTGACAGAAAAATGAATAGTCTGAGGACTTATAATATTAAGCCAGGTTACCCAATCTCCAAAGAAAAAGAGCTGCATGTTCTGTCATGTATGTGGATTTTAGTCTATAATATAAACATGAACATATATGAAGAATGTATGCATGGGATAGTATAACATTTAGAAAGGAAAATATTGCGAGGAAAGACAAAATGTAGGGAAAGGGCCCAGGAATTGGGAAAGATGACGTAAGGCTAAGTGGTTTTCTAGCTTTAACCCTCATCTTATGATTTTATTTTCTAGTGGATAAGTAGAAATTGTAATTGATAATAAAAATGTAATTGATAATGAAAGTGTAAAATCCTAAGCAAAGCTTCATGGTTTCAGAATGGTCATCCTAACTGTACAGAGAGGTTTACTGAGATGTATGATGTTTGGGACCAGGCAAGTGTTTGTTTGAGTGACTACCTTAATCTAGCTGTGTGATGTTTTGATTTGTGAGTTCATTACAACAAAGTGATTCTTACATTTACAAACAAACTTTCATGTGGAGAGGTACAATGACCTACTGTCTGCTGTAGACTGGGGTATAGTCATCACGGGAAGTAATTATTGGATCAAGAAATAAGACACTCATAATATATGGTCAAAATTTCCCACACTTAAATCTTGACTTTAAAATGAGAATGTAGATTAAATTTAGAACTTGAAACCAACTATATTAATTTGTAGAATTTATAAATAAAAGCATATATGTTTCAAACTCCACAGAAATGTTTGTTTGTCTTTCTTTTTTCCTTTGTTAAACAGGGAACCAGTCTGTATTAGACCTGAATTTGAATATATTAAAAAGTCAAAGACATGAAACACCAAAAATATATCCTGGATCAAATGAAAATTTCATTTCATCGTCTCTGGAGAAAGTGAAATCATGAAAATAATTCTCACGAACAGATTTCATTACTGGATAGAGGACAGGGACAAGTTGTGCATCTCTAGCTGTGACCTTTTTCAAACTTTAAAAAGAGAAGAAATCAGAAGTCCCTTTCTTCTGAATTCATTTGCCTCTGAAGCACCTTCCAGCATTTATATTTTCATTTATTACCACATGGCACATTTTGCAAGGTAAATATTAGCTTAATTCCTGACAGATTTCTTATTTCTCTAGTATTTGATTTCATCTAGGGCTTTCTGGTTGGCTTTTAATTGAAAGCCTCACGGAGTAAATATGCTGGACTCCCGATTCTACATTCATTAATTCATGGAAGATGCAGCTTGCCTGGGCCCTGAGATGCCGTGTTTATTGATCACAACATTGAAGATTTAGACAGGTGCTCACAGAGGGGGGACTGAGGAAATGCAGTGGGAGAGCAATCTGGAAGTTAATAACTTGCCTCTTGTTTTAAATTTTTTCATGTGTCAGGGAAATCAGGAATCTTAGACTGTGTGTCTGTGTGCGCAGGTGCACCTATGTGTGGGGGCCAGATGTCAACCTTGGGTATCACGGATGTCAGGAGCCGTCCATCTTTCATTCTAAGAAAGGGTCTCTCACTGGAACACGGAGTTTGCTCTGCTCCCTTGGCTCTCCAGCCTGTGAGTCTCAAGGTCCTTCTGTCCCTGCTTCCCCAGCACTGGGATTATGAGCATGTACCACTATGCCTGTCTTTTATTCACATGGGTCCTGGGAATTGAACTCAGGTCCTCATGTCAGTGGCGATTGTATTTTATGGACTGAGCTATCTCCGCAGCACCTATCTGGTTTCTGAAAAACATGGCTAGTACTTTGTTTAGTTTACATGGTGAAGCCATTTACTATTTCTGATCAAACATCTAGGTAATTTGAATTAAAAACAGGTACTGGTTTATGAACCAACTTACAAAAACAAAACTAGAGGAAAACTAGTCACGGAGAAATTATTAGGACAGGGGAACAAAACCACTAGAAGCTTTGCACGTCTTTAAAATGGCTTTTCAACTTTGAGACTTTCTTGGGGCCTGACTCAGCTTTTCTCAGGGCTCTCACTTTCTCCTGGCTTGATTCTTCACTTTATATTTACAGGCTACTTGGGGCTTACATTGGTATGCCTCGGGGGTTGGCATTTGGGGCTATATTACGTTGGCTTTATCTTCACCTGGGGCACATGGGGTTGATATCATAAAATAACTATAGTTCAAACACAGCCAAACACAAGAGAGGAAGGAACAGGCCTGATGCTTCCTGGCAGTACTCAGGGCCATTCTGTGTCATAGTTGGACTAACACCTTGGGCAAGGTGGGCTTACCCAAAGCAGTTGAGAAAGAACCCAAGGGCAATTAGGGTAAAGGCAGTGAGGGTTTTCTACAAGTCCTGGGTGAGGGGTGCTTAAGCTTTATTTTGTTTCTGCTGTTATTGTTCTTTGTGGAGCATGTGTATTCGTTATTTTTACATTGCTGTGATGGAATACTTGGCATGAAGCTGCTTAAGGGATGAAGGGTTTATTTCAGCATGGAGGTGAGGTAGATGGGTACCTCGTGTCCACGGTCAGAAAGCCATGGATGCTGGGGTTCAGCTCATCTTCTTCTTTTTTTCAGTCCATAGAATGGTGCCATCTACATTCAGGGTGGGTCTTCCCAACTCAGTTTTTGAAATCTAGAAACTCCTTCATAAACATCCCCAGATGCTTGTTTCTATGGTGATTCTAAATCGTATCAAGTTGATGATCAATATTAACCATCAGGGCATGTCAGTCCCTGTCTCCTATTGGACATGATCAAGGACAAAACTGTTTGGCCATAACCTTTTCCTCTGGCTACATCCACTGCAATAGGACTTAGCTCAGAGGTAAACTCCAATGGTGACTGATAAAAGGAAATCCATTTTTTCATTATCTTGCTGTTTCCCTGGAAGGAGATGTCCACTTTGCTACTGGTAGAATGAGGGCGATATTGGAGTGATGTTTTTGCTTCTTGCTGTAACCTCTTTACTCAGTTCTTCCCCCAGGGAAGAAGAATGACTTACTTCAGCAGTGAGACTGGTGAAGAGCTAAGTTCTGTTGGACCTCATTACCTAGGCAATGAGGCTAATACATTGAAATGCCCATGCTTTCCCTCACTGATGCTCTATATTCCCACTTTGCTGAGCAGTCTTGGGAACAGGCTTAATCCTGTGCTTTGATCTCAATCTCCTCATCAGCTCTTTGTGTTTATTCTTAACCTCTTGTCAAGGAGGCACAGGCAGGAACTGGATCTCCCTGGGTGCCTACTGCCCTGGTGCTGCCCAACAGATACCTAGGACTCATCCCTGCTGTGGCCCTTAAAGGACTAACCTGTAGTTGTTCCCCGACTAAGAGATCAGAAAAACAACTTGGGAGAGTAGGTAAAAATAGAGATTCCTCATACCCGCTCTAGAGCTAGTGGATCAGAGCTCCATGGGAGTACAGGACTAGACTAGTCTCATTTCTATTGCTGTGATAAAATATCCTGACAGAAAGAAGCAGGGGAGAAGAGCATCATTTGACTGACAATCACAGGAGACAGCCATCATTTCATGGAAGTCAAATCAGCAAGAACTGGAAGCAGCTAGTTGCATTACACCCACAGTCAGTAGCAGAGAGAGAATGAATGTGTCCATGTTTAATTGTGCTCAGCCTTTTAGCACATATACTGTCCATGAGCATCTGCTTAGGGAATGATGCCTGCCATTTTCAGTCTGGGTCTTCCCATACCAGTTAGTGAAATTAAGACAGCCCCCCACAAACATGCCCACAGACTTACCCGATGTAGACAACCCCTCATGGATATTCTCTTCTCACATCATTTCAGTTTGTGTGGAGTCAACAATTAAATTAACCATCACAAGAATTTTATATATTAAAAAAGTCCTTTGGATGACTGTGACGATAAACCAAGTTGGAGAACGTGTGTTGAGGCTTCCCCCAGTGTTTCCGCCACAGTGAAGCTTAACTTACCTTTTCCTCATCGTTCTTTTTCAGGTTGCTGTTTAAGAATCTATTGGCACTATGCTGGGTATGGTGGTGCATGCCTTTAATCCCAGCACCGAGGAGGCAGAGATAAGTGGATCTCTGCGAAACTAAGGCCAGCCTGGTGTCCATAGAGGGTTCCAGGCCAGCTAGGGCTACATGGAGACCCTATCTCAGAAAAAGAAACAAAACAAAACAAAAAGCTGCAACTGTTCCAAAAGAGGGCACTTGTATATGTTAACATAGACCTTCTGGATATAAATGTTAGAATTAGAAAGGGGATTATGTTCCATACAATGCACTTATGATTCAGAAGATGAGCAATAGAACGCCTTTTCCTTTTGAAGTGAAACATCTGAATATCTCTTCAAACAATAAGCTTTCTTTTATGTTACTTAAATATTGTTTTGGTGAAAATAAATACATAGCAACAGCCCTCCTCAAAGTTTCTTTTACACTTGCTGTCACTTTCCACAAGGGTGCTTGCCATTACATTTTTTAATAGGTGAAAACCAAATTGAAATAAAACAGACATGAAGAATTGTGCCTCTGATAAGGGTTTCAGGTTTTACTGGTTAAACATCTTCAGAAAAAGATGGGAGGCACCCATTGGTAGGCAGGTAGAAACATGATTGTCCTCCAAAGAACAACTGAAACTTCCTAACAGGCTTCTATTTTAGTCCAGTAGATATTATGGTGTGTAACAGAGTACCATGATATTTGCACTTTCTTAGTCTAACCATAAAGTGTCAGTCAAACAAAAACGTCAACAAAAGAAGCATGAAGATAAACTGTTCTCTTGGGGGTGGAGAGATGCTCACCCGTTAAGAGCGCTGGCTGCTGTTGCAGAGAATCAGAGTTTGTTTCCCAATACCAACATCTGACTGCTCACACAATGGTCTATAAGTCCAGCTCCAAAAGACCTGACTCTATCTTTTGGCTTCCACGGACATCTGCACGTACATGCTCATACATACATGCAAGCCCACACACATACACATAAAATAATCTCTAAGAAAAGATATCCTGTTCCCATGTATAACAGAATGCTACTCGATAATTTTTAAAAATGTCTTTACTTTAAAAAAATGAAGAACACTTCTTATGTTTTCTGGCATCTTTTATTCAGCATCTATTGCCTCTTTCTAAGACAATCCGTGATGGTTCAGTAAATTTTGCAGTGAGAAAGTAAAAAAAGGCTGGGATAGGTACCAAAACTAAAAGGGGTAGATCTTGATCAAGTTTGTCCCCTTTGGAAATGGCAATTATTCCATAGGCATGAAGAAACCAGTGGCTGAGCAGAACAAGAAGTCTTTCTTTTCTGAGGAGATCACTGAAGTTCTTTATTCTAGTAAAGACCAGATATACAACCAGATTAACCAGAGATACCACTGATATAATGTATGGAAACGCATAATACAAGAGGCCTCCAGCAACAGCCTGCAGCACAGTTAAAATGGGGAAGAAGTACAGCGCGGTATAAATACTTTCGAATCGGTTAGGCTTCTCTTGACCCCATTCAATCTTCTTTACCAGAAACGGTCGGAGCAGCATCATGAACAGCAAGCAGAAGGCATAATAAATAAACACGATGGTATACAGTGGGTAGACTGCTTCCTGAGTACAGTGCACTGTGGTAATGTAATCTGGACTTGGGTTGTAAAGCATCGTGTACCAATCGGAAAGCATCAACACTCTGCATGAACGGATGGAAAGGGCTCCCACTGGCTCACTCATGAGTAAGGTGACGATAGCTGCCATAAAGCATTCAAATAGTGCACTGACCTGCTGGAAGAGCCCGCGGGAGCTATTTTTCCTTGAGTGCCATTCAATGCAGAACCAGTGTGAAAGGAGGGGAAGCAGAGCCATGAATCCAAGATAGAGCCAGTCATAAATTTCCGGGGACTCTGTACAAGGCTGACAGTATTTCTGTGCATTTGTCCTCTGTCCTCTTGGGCACACCCCACATTCTCCGTATATTTCAGTTGTGCTATTTTTAAATAATAGGGTCTTTCCACAATAGAGTCCAAGGCATGCCATCGGGCCACAGTAAGCTTCCCTAGAGGAGCGCTGAGATCAGTGGATGAGAGCACAGTCCGTTATCTAGGCCTCAACGGTTCATGCAGCTGTGCACCTCCGTAACCTGGGCAACCCTTCTGAAACCCCGCCCCTGCTACATCCGGGCTTCTGGTTCCTCCCTAGCTTTCCTAGGCTAGTCTCCCCTGCGTTGCCAGGTTCCAGCTTCTTGGTCAAGGCTGTTGAAGCATTCTTAAGTCCTGTAGATGTCCTAAGGCCCTTGGAGTGTATTTTAGGGTGACAGACTTTCCTGCCGTTGCTGCTGGTCTTAGAATGAGAGGGTAGATAATATGTAAATTCAGACACACTTAAGAAACAGTAGTTCCTTCTTTTGAATAGATTGGCATGGAGTGGAAGATACCGGTGACAGGCCAGGGACTGGTGACATTCATAAATTTATCAGTTCCCCAAATTCACATTCTAGCAGGATTATTTTAAAGAAGCTTCTCTCTCTTTGGGTGCATAATGTCTTATTCTTTCATTTTAAGCATTCGTGTTTGATGAAAAATGATTCCTCATGTAAATTCATGTATTGTAATTCAGTCCTTCCTAAACTCCCTTGATGTGGAGCTACAAAATGCTACTTTCTGTTTCTTTCCCCAGAAAGGTGCTAAAAATGCGACACAGCCTTATGGTGTATGAATTCACTCAAAAGCTTGGAGCAAGTTCTCTGCATTTTGGAAGCTTTGTGCTTCCATGACTTGTCTTTCACCTTCTTAACAAATTACTGGTTCCTTGAAGAAGAGGAAGAGGAAGAGGAAGAGGAAGAGGAAGAAGAAGAAGAAGAAGAAGAAGAAGAAAAAAAAATATATATATTTATTTATATAATGTATGTGTGTGTGCATTTGAAATTGAATTCAACCAAATCATCTGCCTTGCTTCCTGCCCCATTGCTGATCAGTCTGCCATTCTCTGCCTTCATGATTTCCAGGCACCCTTTCATCTCCATAGGATAAATGCATCTCTAGCATAAACACTCTATCCTGGTTACCCCATGGTTTTGCCAGTCCCAAGTTATGGAACTGCTAGGGGTGCCAGCGATGACAGAGGTGAGGGCTGGTTAACAAACTTCCTAGTACTGACCTCAAAATGCTAAGGGGGCATATCGTTTGTCCTTCTTTGGTAACTGAAAGCTAAAATGAACTGTGATATGGTAGCTACAGAGCATTTATCTTGTAAATATTTGGCTTATAGATTGAAGAGTCAATAAATGACTTCTAGGCATTTGGAGAGAGCAAGAGAGAAGAGTTCTAGGTGGTTTACCTTGCGGCAGATGAAAAGGCCGATGGACTTAATCTGCATGTCATGTGGTTCTCACTGCTCCTCTTGCATGATCAGTGCAGTCCAGTGTTTCACTTTGTAGATGGTCCATGCCTGGTAAGTGGAGTAGCTCATCCTGGGAAGCAATGATGCTGTATCTTGCTACTAACATGTTGGCTGGGACCAGTTTATGCTATTAGTCATTGCTATGGAGCAGTGAATGAGAAATTCAGTCTCAGAAGACAATAAGACTAGAAGTCTCTGGTTTTGCAGTTACTTCTAATCTGCTTTGGAACTAAGAGAGAAATTCTTTGGTATCTCCAAACCCTTCCCTTGGAAATTCACTTCTTGGGTTGCAATGTAAAACATCAAGCTAGGGATGTAGCTCCTGATACACTACTTACCCACTATACATGCAGAAGGTCCTGGGTTTGGTCTCCAGTACCCATTTCCTGCCCACTACACACACAAGTAGAGTCTACATTTCTTATTATGTCAAGTTGCTAGTACTGTCCCAAAGAAATGAATGGTGACTTGTCATATGTTAAGAGCCACAGCAGCAATTGGAAAAGCTCAAGGCTAAGTGTGTGATGGCCAATTTTACTTCCTTCTAGGAAGCCACCATTGGCACTTTGGAAGTAGGCTACGGTAGGCAGTGTGAATGTATTTGCCTGTGTCCAACCTAGGGAGCCAGTGCTTAGAATGAGATCCCTAAAGGTCCAGGGTCTGGGATGGACAAGGCTCACTTTTAAACAGTTCTTTTAGTTCTTGAGAACTCTACTGAATTCTAAGGCATCTGAGGAAGTGAGCTTCTTGCTGCTTGGATTTATATCTCCTCTCAGGCAGCTTTACTCAGGGACTTGCTTTAAACAAGCATGTGGATGGATGTCACAGTGAATTGCCATCTGACAACCTGTATGAATGTGATTTAAATTTTAAAATGTTTGTGAAAAAATTGTTTATGCTGCTCTTCTTCTGTTTTACACTGAAGAGAAATATCTCTAGAGCTGCTCCTTAAATCATAGACATTTTGAAGTAAAGAAGTAGTTTGGTCTCAGAGGCTGACTTGGAGGATGTGCTAGCTTCTAAGCCAAACTTTATTTGATTAAGAACCTAGATGTAGCCTTAAAACATTATTCCAAGTTGAAGAAGCTAAAGTTCTGGTTAGTAGGACTTGAGTCTCAGGAAGGCTCAGCATCCATAGGTGTGATTCAGAGTGTCTCCAGAGAAGGGTGCAGCTCCTACGGGTAGAGAGCCCTAAAGCTGCAGAACTTCTTGTCATTTCTGAGGGTGCTCTCAGGCACAGATTGCTCAACTGGAGAAAAATGGAGAAAGGGAGAGCTAGTATTAGCCCACTTGTCTCAGAACAAACCTTCAAGTTTGAACTACAAAGCTCTCTCTCTTCTCAAAGTTAACTGAACCAGGCACCTTTGATGGTTGGTTCAATAAACTTGTCATAATGGGAAGAGACTGTCAATGCAAGATTGTCTAGTAGGTTGGTTTGTAGGCATTTCTGTGAAGTATTGTCTTGATTGCATTAATTGATGTAAGAAGACCCATTCTGAAAGTAGGCAACACCATTCCCTTGCCTTCAGAACTGTGCCAGAACAGAGAAAGGAAACTGAGTAGTAGCCACACATGTGTTTATCCTCTGCTCTCAGATGAGATGTGACTGGTTGCCTGGCATTCCTGTCTTGACTTTTCTGCAATGATAGACTGTAACCTGGAATTGTAAACCAAATAGTTTTTCTCCTGAGGTGTTTTTGATAGGATATTTTATCACAGAAGCATAGAAGAAATGAGGATACAAAATAAGCAGGAGATTGTCAAAAACAGTACAGTAATAAGTTGGTGTTTATGGATCCTCCCAAGCAGTGAAGACCAGTGATTAAACTGAAAAAGAGCCAGGCCCAAACCCCTGATCCCAGGGCAGGTGACGCTAAAGGCTTCATTTTGGAATAAATAGGGAAACAGGCGTTTATAAAGTACTCTAGACAATTTAAAAAAAGAAAACAACAACAATAAACAAACAAAACCAAAACTAAAGGCAATCATTGGAGGGGAGGGGAGAGAATAAATATCTAGTTCTACAAAAATATGTTACTTAAAATATACTATGTTCAACAAAATATAAGACAAGTGATGAAATGAGGATGTGACCCAAACACAGAAGAATAAAACTAGGCAATGGAAATACTTCCCAATATTCAAGAAACAGAGCTTGGATTTAAGAGATAATGTTTCATGAGAACACTTAGCAGAAACATAGATGAATGCATTTGTGTTTTTCCACAATCTCAGAATTTATTGAATAACAATAAATTCACAGGGGTACAGTGGCTTCATTAGCAGTAATCTTCCAGGTAGTCCTGTTTTCATTGATAACCCTGGCTAAGGCAAACATAAACACAGGCTCTTTGATTGAAATTTTAATGATTAATATTCACTTTCAGATCACACCTTATACACCACATAGTGAATCTCTCTACATGTGTATATATGTAGGTTACAGAATGGTTATAAAGGGGTTAAAGAAGCTGCAACAGAGTTCAAGGAGTTTCAAAGAGGCCTGAAAGACCAAAGGTGGGGTGGGGAAGCAATAAGGAGGGTGCATGAAGAGTGAGGTAATTGAAGAGGTGATTAGGTCATGAAGAAATGGAATAATGCATATGTAAAAGAGGACTCATGCAGCAGCCAGCTCTTTTACCCTCTCTCTTCTGCAGAAGTATTCCTTCCTTTTGGAGTATGTGATATTTGACTTATCATCTTAGAAGGAAACCCTCACCAGACAAGGAGTTCATTAGTGCTGTGATCTTGGACTTCCCAATATTCAAGACTATAAGAAAAATGCTTCTGTTGTCTATACATTACTTACTTTATTATAGTACCATGCTAGTTTTGGTATATGTTTATCTTCCAAAAGACTAATATGCTAGAAACCTAGTTCTCAATATAATGGTCAAGTCTTTAGAGGTAGGACCTTGTGGGGAGTTGATTAGGTTGCTGATTCCTTTGGGAGATTAGGTCTCTGGTCACCAAGAGAGCAGTTAGTTGACTTTCTCAGCTTACTCTCTTGATTATCTTACCACGTGACCTCTGCCTTTCCCACATGCACTTCCACCATGTGATGGCAGGTCTGTAAGACTCTAGAATCTGATGCTCGTCCTGTTATCTTCAATCTCTGGAACCATCAGCTAAATAAACTTACTTGTTTTATAATCTACTCATTCTCAGATATTTTGCTGTAGCTACAAAAATGGCAAAGGAAGACTTGTAAAGCATCATAAAACAGCTATACTTAATGGGTATCTAGTGAGGATTCCATCACTGACAGCAGAGTGTACATGGCTAGTAAGACGAGTGATCCCTAAGACATTTTCCTATAGAATTACTACAAACTTTTTTTTTAACCCATGAGTTTTTTCATCCAGGCTTTTTCTTCCATATTTGGCTTAGTTTCTGCATGGTGAGGGAATACTGGTTTCATTTACCTGCAAGGACTGAGACTCGGAGTCTCTGTGGCTTTAACTGTCAACTGAACGTGGCCTGGAGTCACCTGAGAAGGGAATCTTAGTTGAGGAATTGTCCAGATCTGATAAACCTCTCAGGGACTATCTTTATTGCTAATTGATACAAGAGAGCCCAGCCCTGCTGTGTTACTAGCATCACATTACAGTTATATTTGAATAAACAGCCTGATTCTTTTAAGAGTGGGTCCAAACTCCGAGGGCACTGTTCCTCTAGATGTCTCCTGGAACTGTGCTCCTGAGCCCAACCTTATCCATACTTTTATTCAAAGCCATTTCTTCAATCCTGATTTCAATCATCCTATCAGACGATCTTGCTTTTTCATCTCTAGGCCAAAAACATTTCACACACATAGTGTCAAATATTCTTCTCAGTTCCCACTGCTTTGATTTGCTTATTCAAGCACACCCATATTCATTAGCTATCTTGGGTAGAGGGCAGATTGGGCTCGGGATCAAGGTTATATGCCCAGATCAGAAGAGCACATGGCTCAGTGAGTTTGTTTATACTATAAATAGTAGCCTTTTGGTTGCAAAGTTAAGGAAAAGCCATTAGTCTAGATTCTGTCCATTTTGTAAAAGCCACTCTTACATGGCCCAGTGTGGAGAGCACCAGCCCAGCCCAGGTCCAGCCTATATAAGAAAGCTGGCTGAGGATCGGCTTGTGAGTGAGTGCCAAGCAGTGTTCCTTCATGGCTTCTACTTCAAGTTCTTGCTTGAGTTTCTGTCCTGACTTCCTCAGTTATGGACTATGGTCTGAACAGGTAAGCCAGATAAACCTTTTGTGAACTGTATTTTAATCACAGCAACAGAAAGGGAATTAGAACACTCTGTGAGCTGCATGTGAGACGTAGCCCCCTCACCTTACATCTCTCCATGAACAAAGTAGGGGCAGTGACATACGTGTGATGTAGCACATGCCAAACTCCTAGCAAAATTCTGCCTATAGAAGCTATCCGTTAGCATGGGTTGCACTGTTTTCACTCTGTTGTATCACAGCATCAGTGAGAGTCTGTCATTTTCAAAGTCATCTTTACCTTTTCTGTCCTTGAAGACAAAGTTTTCTAGCTCTTGGGCATTTGGTATTTACTTTATTTGTAAGTAGGTACAAGGTAATCATCTAAGGACCAAGGCAATGACAGCGGGGTCATTCTCTGCATGAGACAAACATTCTTGGAGCCTTTTTCTGGCTTGAGAATACCAGCCAGCAACTTCAGCTAATGTCCTACTCTCTTCCAGCCTTAGGCTTCTGGGGAGAGCTGCTGAGAGGTCTGCTCCTCATTTGCTCCCACTGGCCCTTCACCCTTTGCCCAAGAAGCACAGAACAGTTCTGACCACTCCAGGTTCTATCCACAGGACATGTAGATTGCAATCTTGGGAATCTTTACTCAATGATTATAAAGTGAGAAAATATTCATATTTAAAAGCACTGCTCTTTTAAAATTCAATGTGCGTGCGTGCGTGTGTGCGTGTGTGTGTGTAGGCTAGAGGAGAACTTCTGGAGTTGGTTCTCTCTTTTTGCCAGATGGGTCCTGGGGATTGAACTCAGGTCACCAGACTTGGCAGCAAGCCCCTTTACCCATTGTGCTAGTTTGCCAGCCCAATGTTACTCTTATAAACTGGTTTCCCATCTGTTGATAAATACCCTGCTGGTTCTTATGGTAAATTTTCACAAAGATTTTATGTTTGAATAATTCACACACAGGCAGTGAGTTATTAAAATTCATTCACGCTATAGCTCAGAGAGTCCAGCAATTTGAAGGTAGTAAAGCAATAAAGTGAGAGAGGGCCTCTTTCTGCTAAGAAATTAAGAATCAGAGCATGAGAGCATGAAAGAGATCCCCATTATCAGCTGGTGAACACTGGATTGCTTCAGGACTTATTAGCAATCATGTTTGCAGAGATGCTGGGGGAGGTTAGGAAATAGGCTTCATATTTCTCTTCTGTGTCATCATCCTTTAACTTCCCTAAGCAGCAAGAGAATGGAACCCTTTGAAGAGTGTGATAAAATATCCAGTTCATATTTTTAGACTGCTTTCTACACAATAGACTGTGAGCCATTCAACAACTGTCTTCAGTCTGTGTCCTCGGGGTGACCTGAGGACATCCATGTAAGTGGAAGGTCTCCGTTTTGCTGGACATCTAGGAGGTTCTGTAGCATGTCGTGCTGACTTTGCAAAAGCTCAGTCCAGAGCCTTATCTCAGTGAACATGAAGATGATGTAAGTACTGTCCTGTTTACTGAATCGACAAACATGAAATGTCTCCCCATCAGTGATGTTCTGAACTTCACATTTCCATGTTCAGGACTTAGGAGGAGCTGGGGCAGATTATAAAGAAGGGCAGGCAAAGAGAAGGTGCGCTGATGGATCTGCCATCCAGTGCCCAAGGCCACCATCAATATTTTATCCAGACACTCTCCCATTGTGTGTAGACAAAGCCTTGGCATTTTTTCCCGAGGGGATGCTCCAGGCAGCCGCTCCCAGCAGATAGGAAATGACAGCTGAGGACTGTTCTTTGGCCCCTCATGTGCACTGAACCAGAGCTGCCCTCCAAATCTTCCTTCTTTACTAATTCTTTAACATTCACTTATGTTTCTGAGACAGATTGCCTTTGCCCTAAATAGAAGGGACTTCCCCAAATCTGTACCCAGTCAGCAAATTCCTCTGCTTAATATGCATTTACCTCAAAGTGTTCCTATTGATTTCTCTAAATGACTGTTCAGTTATTTTACTTCGCATTAGCTGAGTTCAATTATCTTGGATCTGAAAGTCAACAAGTTTATTTCAACCAGGTAGAATCTGCACTAAAATAATGCCACACTAATAATGCACCTCTAAGAGATATCACCTTTATGAAAAGTTCTTCTTTTCCCCAGCTTTCCACAAACCCCATGTTCTAGCTTCCAAGGGAGTTCAGCTTGGTTCCATTTGCTACCATAGTCCCTGAGGTTTTCAGATCCTTCTGTAGGAAACCCATCTGAACAGTTGATTTTTTTCCCCACTTTTATAGCCTAGCCTGTCTTCGAACTCACTATATGTGAGGATAACTCTGTACTTTCATCCTCTTCATTCTTCTGCTTCAATTTCCAGAATTTGGGCATTACAGGCATGCACCACCATGCCTAGATTCATATGGTTCTGGGGAAAATACCTGGCTTTGTGCATGCTAGATAAACACTTGACCATCTGAACTATATTTGGGCTACATTAGTTGACCTCTGGGTGGGAGAGAAGGCATACAACCTTTGAACCTTCTTGTCTTCAGGGATGCTGGGGATGGTACTAAGCATACAGTGAACTTCCAAAAGATGCCTGAGGGGTGAATAAACATATACAGAGATGCTCACAGTTTATTAGGTTGGCTTTCACATACACTATTTCCATATAAATTCTCAAGATGTCCTTTCAAGGTAAGCATTTTTCCAGAAGATGACCTCAGAAGTATTGCATAACTGCGCCCGTTGGTTTTTGTCAAGTTGACACAAACTAGAGTCACTTGGGAAGAGAGAACCTCAACTGAGGAATTTCTTCTATTAGACTGGCTTATAAGCATGCCTGAAGCTCTTCTTCTTGATTGCTAATTGATATAGAAAGGCTCAGGCCACTGTGAGTGATGCCATCCCTGGGCTGTGTAAGAAATGGAGCCGAGCAAGCTGAGGGAAGCAAGCCAGTATGCAGCATTCCTCCATGGTCTCGGTTTCAGTTCCTGCCTCCAGATTCCTGCTTTGAGTTCCTGCCCTAGTTTCTGACAGTGATCAACTGTTACATGGAAGTGTAAGCCAAATAAGCCCTTTCCTCCCTAAATTGGTTTTGGACAATATTTTGTCATAGCAGTAGAAAGCAAACCTGAATAGCATCTGTTCTGAAGATGTGTAAGGCAAGTAAGAGGTTGGACTGGGACCGTCACTTTATTCTTCTCCCTCTAATGTTGCTTCTCTTCCAGATCTTAGTGTTTTGCAGTTATATGTTATTAATGTATCATTTATATACCATGATATTCTGGGCTCACATCATGTGTGAAACTATATTATAAACTCCTCAAGGGTAAGGTAGACATGTTGCTTTTTCTTTTTTTTTTTTTGTGCCTCTATGCCTCGTTATTGTAATAGGTTGGAAATTCTAAAACTATATATTCTGTGTTATTTGATCACTGGATATCACAAATCAAAATTTAGTGTGCGATTGAATTTTTTAGCCCTGCTTTGCCAAAAACCTGATTTGTCTAACGAAGTCATTAAAAAGAAGCATGAAACACATTGAAAAGTGTCTGAGATTTTATGCTGGGATGGCAGTATCTGAACTGCCCGAGTATGCATAAAAGCCATTACAAAAGACTGTAAGCTTATTAAATCTTATGAAAAAATTTCTGCTAGCCATTGTAATTGGAAACACTTCAGTATAGCCCTTGCCTGCCAAGAATCACAGGTGATCTAGTAGGGCCGACTCTGGTAATAAATCCTGGAGACAGGTCGTCCTGGGCTTATGAAGGTCTCGAATCTGGTCTGCCCTCTTCAACTCATCCCTGCTGACTGTATTTAAGTCAAGTTAGTGTAGTCTTCTGGGTTATACACTTTCCAGACTGAATAATGCCACTGCTTGGTTATTTTGGTAGTGATACTGTCTGATTTTGTTCTGCAGTTATGTCACTGGAAGTTATATTCTCATTTACCAAGAACATGGAGGCAAAACCATTCAATGGTAAGTCTTACAAAATCTTATGTGCAGCCAAAGTGATATATTTTTTCTTTTTTAAAATTTAGTTTCGATTGACACAAAGTTATACATATTTATAGAATATCATGTGATGTTTGATACTTATGTACATCATGTAATGTTCAAATAGTGATAAACATATCTCTCCTCAAACATTTATCATTTCTTTGTGATGAAAACATTCAAAACAATTTTTTCTAGCTATTGTGAGATACACAGTACATTGTCTTTATTTATCCCACCCTCCTGTGCCATAGAACACCGGAACTTACCTCTCCTATCTACCTATAACTTTGTACTCACTGCTCAACCTTGATGCACCCCTCTTTTTTTCTACCTTTTCTTGCCTCTGGTAAGCATCATTCTACTAAATATTCCAAATCTTTCTCCTTGAAGAAAGCCAAGAAGCTTCATCAAATTAGTTTGAATTCATCTCAGAGAGGTTTTCATAGTTACTGATGATGTGGAAAGTACCAGACTAGGGTCAAGACTACAAGGGTGCAGGATCCCCTATACTTCCAAGTAGCTTAGAATGTAATGTGAAGTTAAAGCCAATGCTTCTTTAAAGGCAAATTCTCCAAGAAACATTAAGCCACATGGCTATGTAAAGTAGACAGTATATGACCAGCACAGGCACTCAAGACAGGTTTCATGCTGAAGACAGAATCCCACTGAGTCTTAAATGCAGAACTGGATTTTGAGAGGTGACACACCAAAGGTGAAGTCATCAGATAGGGACCAGGGAAAGTGCAGCTTGTCAAGCTCTCTGGGTGTGAAGGAATGGGCAGAGAAGTAATGACAACATTGGCTGAGGTTATGATTACTGAGGAGTATTCCAAACATACACTGCTGGGGATCACACTCAGGGCCTTTGTACATGGCAGGCAAATGTTTTTCCAATAACACTAGGCTCTATCTTAGTGTTTTTGCTGACCAAACTGTGACTGCTTCCCAGTTTTTTAAAGTGAGAGATAAGAATTTGAGCTAGGTCTTCAAAAATCTGTTCAGACACATGGTGATCTTTAAGCTAGGTTTTTATTTACCCCTAACTAATTTTTCTTAGATGGTTATCGCTTTCAACTAGATTAAAACAGCACTGTGTCTATAGTTAGCAAGCACCAACCCTATTAAAAGAGCTTTGTTGGAAGAAGAATAAACCCTCTTTTGTAATATAGTTGATTATAGTCAGTTTTTTTTTTTTTACCAGTTTACCAAAAAATCAAGTCTGTCTTGAAAAAAATCAACCTGAGACTGGAGATGTATGCATGCAAAACCCAGCCATAACACGAAAAGTCAGGTTGCCCTGCCAGGACAGCCAGTGATGCAGGGGATATGATCATGTGGCATTTACAGAGGGGTTTGCCTTCTTTGTCTGCTCTGATTTTTCAATACTATGGAAACATTTTTCTTTTCTGAACTATTATTCTTATCTATGTAGGCAGAGTAGAGAGTTTCTACTGAAGATTTAAATGTTTGCTTTCCTTTCCTTTCTTGCTTAATATTGCTTTATGATCTTTTTCTTCATTTCTGAGAATTTCATACATGCATACAATGAAATATGATTAATTTATCTTCACTTCCTCCTCCTGCTCCCTTTGCGCCCTCTCCAACATGCCTCCTTCCCGGCCTCGTGTCTTTCTTTTTTCTGATAACTCATTGAGACCAGTTAGTACTGCTCATATGTGCATGGGTGCAGGGCCATCCACTGGGGCAGAGCCAACCTGCCAGTGGCCATATCCTCAAAAAAGAATGATTCTCCCTCTCCCAGGAAGTATTCACTGCCAGTAACTCATCTATAAGGTGTGGGTCCTTGAGATCATCTATCTTGTCTGTGTTGGGATTTTGTCTGGCTGATCTTGTGCGGATCTTATGCAGATCTTAACTGCTGTGAGTTGATGGATTTTATATTACCAATTTTGTTTTTTAAGCTCTAACTTTCAGTTCTTTTAAGTTGAATTTGAAATGCCCTTTTTCTGAAGCAACCTCTTGGCTAAACAGATCTTGTAAATGAGAACTTGCACAAATGCAATGTTTCTAAGAATTGGGGACATTTCTGTGTGTCATTCTGCATGTCACTTCTTAACACTTACACAATATTCAGATTCATCCTTAGACCAAACTTGGCCTTCGTGGTTATCAAGTCAGGTTCTGATGTCTTGTTTAGCATTCTTGGACCTTCTTGGTCACATTACTTTATAAGGTGACTTGTCTTGATGTGCTCCCATTTCTATCCTTTTTCATAATAAACATTTGAGGTTAAGTCCATCATATTTAATCTTGCATTCTGACTGCTAATACAGAACCTGACCTACCCAGTAGGTACCTGATTGAAAGTAGGGATGAAATTGAAAATCATACTATGTGCTTGTCATCACCAACATTTGAATTTCAGTACATACAATAATGCTTGGTGGTCTGGGCTGGAGGCAGGGGGACTTGCATAACAAATTTCTGTATTCTTTCTCTGGGGTCAGTCTCCAGAGGTTCTGATCCATCAAGACTGGGATACTGTCTTAGAATGTAAATGTTTGGAAATATATGCTATGAATTATAACAGAAATAAAGGCCCTTGCATGGCCAGGATCAGGAGGGATACCGGTCCATTTTGCCTCTGAATTCACAGACATGTACAATGAACTTGAGACTCTAGAAAGGTGGCTTCACTTAGTTGGCTTATTTATTTTGAGGCCTTTAGCCTCAATTGGAGAGAAATCATTTTATGACAACATGAGGGGCAGTTAATTGGATGGTTTTATGTTCAAACACATTGTTAAAAAAACAGTGAAAGTCAGAGTTTTTTGTGTATTGAAATTTGGAATTCATTTTTTTTCAAAGATTTATTTTAGTTTTAGTAGTGTGTGTGTCTGTATGTGTGTACATGAAGAAGGTCTTGTATGCCCTGGAGCTGGAGTTATAGGCAGCTGTGAACTACCTGATGAGGGTCCTGGGAAGTAAGAGCAATATGGGCTCTTAACCAGTCAGCCTCCTCTCAAGCACCCCTCCCCCTTTAAAAGATTTGTTTTATTTTTATTTATGTGTATCTATCTGTGTGTGAGTATGTGCACGTGAGAAATTTGGAATTCTTAAAAGATGGCAGAAGCTAACAAGCTAAGACCTATTTTTATGTGATTAGATTTGTTTTCTTCTTTAACTGATGGTTTTTAATGAATTTTTGCCCATGTAAAGAACTTGCTACTGAAAGTACCACCTCCTCTTACACAATTAACCTTTTCATTTTCTTTCAAAGCCTTTTCACCAGTAAATAGGTTATCTTAACATCTCTTTTTTAAAAAAAAATTAGTCTTCATCCCAATCTTAAAAAAGAAATCCCTCTTGCTGACCTAATTGCCTCTTAAATAACCCATACCACAGCAATGCTAATCAAATTTCAACTTGAATTTTGGAGGGTATAGACCATATCTGAAGTATGGTGAAAAGAATGCTCTATATGGGATAAGAAAGCAAAATGGTAACCCAGTGTATTTTTCTGACGTTTTGCCAATGGCGGGATAAGAAGATAGAAACCTGCTTAGAGGCAGGCAGTATAAAATTCGTACAGAGGCTGAACAATTGGATCATTTGAGAAAATAGATGAAGTTAAAGTGGCCTGACTTACTGTGTGAACGTCATTCCCATCTTCTGTTCATGAAATTAGCTTTCTGGATTTACTGTCTAGGAGCTGGAGGTGGCATCACAGACCTCCTTTCTTATGTTTTCAGAATAATACATAGCACCACTAAGTGTGCTGGTAATGTCAGATTCAAATGGGTCATGAGTTGCTTGACCAACTGTGATGGTTGGTAAAGGGACATTAAGAAGAGGTAACCTTTAAAGTTCAAATCGATCGAATACATTATCCTAACAACGTGATCTTAAAACCGCAAATCTAATGATCAAAAATGCTGATCTTAGCATTATGTTTTTTTCCTTCCATATTTTTTTCCAGTGCCATGGCTCAGCGCTTTACAGAATTCCTGGCACACAGTGGACACTCAATAAATATCCCTTGACTAATTAGTATCTCTTGGCAATGTGTCTACTATTTAAGAATAGGTGCCTTAGCTCTTGGACCTCATCAGAGAAGTTTCTTTGTACAGTAAATGATGGTTAATGTAGAAATTAACAACTGGACAAAGTGAAAGGAATTAAGTATCTGTGGAGTGTTCATATACAAATGGGACATCTGTTTCACACCCCTGCCCAAGGCTCAATGACTATAATGGAAGAGGGATGGAAAGGTTCTAAGAACTAGGGGTTGGGGAGGACCAGAGTGAAACTGTCTTCTGAACCTGACAGGACTGCTGCTGCTGCGATCATGAACTCATTGCAGTTATGATTACCTGAACAAGATCAAGCCAGACAACATTTCAGCATGGAGGGCGAGGGGCTCATAAGCCCCCACCCTTAGCTGAGGAGCTACTGATGATTAATGCCTTCTTTAAGGGTGTGGCCTCTGGCAGGTGGACTAACTCCAGTGGATGGTCCCACACCCATGAGTATGTGGGCAGTGTGGACTTGATGGATTAGGAAAAAAAGAAGACACAAGTTGGGAATGGATGAGTATGAATCTGAGAAGAGTTATGATCAGAATACATTATATGAAATTCTCAAATATTAATACAAATATATTTAAATTAAGAAAAAGAAGAAGTGCCCTAGAGAAACTAAGTTCTAAGTTTGTGGTTTTCATCACATGCTCCTTGTTACTGTAACTTTTAGGTTCTTTTTTATTTTACTGGTCATGTATTTCATCAGCTCAATGTAAATGGACAGTGCACACGCACATCTGCACATAGGCAGCTCTATATGTGTTCTCTTCTCCATCTTTCTAAGGAATGATTTACTATGCTTCATGAGTACTTATATGTTAGGTACAACTCTAAATATTTCCCATAAATAAACTCATTTAATCTCAACTACAAAGCTGTACATATACAAGCTTCATACATGATAGGACAATCACAGAGAGATTCAGTAACTTGCTTAGCTAATAGCTGGGTTTCTGGGATCTGAGTCAGTCAGGCAGCACTTGACCCTATACTGTCAACCACTGCATCTCGTTTCCATGGTTATGAATAAAAACACGTGTAACATTGTACTTCAAAAAGTTTTCTCTCTTATTTTTCTTTTCTCATTTTAGCTTCAGTTGAAACTCTTGTTAAGGTTTTGGGTAGCCTCAGAAAGTTGAATGAAGCAAGACTTTCTAAACTCAGAAGTCGGGGTAGTGTATTAGTTCAATTTTTTTGCCATAATGAGATACCTGAGTCAGGCTTACATTGAAAGAGGAAGAAGTTTATTTAGTCGTCAGTTTTGGATATTTCGAGTCCAAGATCCAGTGGCCCCATTGCTTCAGTTCCTGGAGAGGACCCAACTGGCATATGATGCCACAACGGCAGGTGTGTAGGTGTGTGTGTGTGTGTGCGTGCACATGTACGTGTGTGTGTGTGTGTGTATTAGAAAGAGAACGTAAGTGGAGAGAGTTCAGGGATTGGGATTGTTGCTATAAGAATTGCTCTTGTGAGACCTCAAGTTTCCATTAGAGCTACCTTAATATTTTCAGTGCCCACAATGCTTTAAGGATCTCTCAGTGGGCCCCACCTCTTAAAGACTCCATCACTTCCACATTGCTAGGCTGCAGACTAAGCTGCTTCCACACATGAACCTCTGGAGACCAAGACATACAGCCATTATGGCTGGGATTATCCCCAGAGCAGAGGACGTTAACCATGGCATGTTTTGTCATCAATCTGCATCTCCAGTGTTGCTTTGGGCATCATGAATCGTGACCATGTAACACTGCTCTTAGGGAGAAGCCCATTTCTTTGGGTTCTCAGTACAGCATCTATGGCAGTGCATACAACTGACAGTTTACCTTCAGAGTAATGATCATATTTGTGTTAATCCATCACTCAGCAAAATATCCCCAAAGATTCATGGAGATTGAACCAAGTGGTGGAAGATCAATATCATATTTCGCTTTGTTGGCAATGGATGTCTGAGATAACTGAGTAGGATGCGGGTGGAATGAGTGATTGGATGACTGAGTTGGTCCTCTGTGGAATTTTCTAGAATTCATTAGAAATTAACTACAAGCTGAATGTTTTGTTGGCCACAGACCCAGAATGAGATGGAAAGTCTTTCACTGGATAGCTGATAAAGTATAACTTATGGAGCATGATGCAATATTTTGAGTTATAAAGTAAAAGGTCTCTGTTATGATAGTAATTGACTGTATGTTTATAGCCCCCTGTAGCTTTTGATACTTTTTGAGATGTATGGTATGCCACAAATATTCCTTTCTAGCCTGCTGTGCTTTCCCCATATCCATCTATCCCAGCATTTCTGGAGGGAGTATAGTTTTCACAGATAATTTTTTCTTTTATTATGGCAATAGACTATGAAGATTAATTATTTATCAAATGCTTATTTTCTGTTTAGAAGTTTCTGTGGTGGACAGAGCTAATGCGGTACCTTCCCTATCATCCGAAATCTTGCTGATGTGTAAAAAAGGAAAGAACTGAATGTCCTGGTCCAATCGTGTGCTATAAAATAGACTTATTTGAAGAGAAGAGTTGAAAATAGTCAAGAGAAGAGGGAAAATAGTCAAACTTAAAAATCATAAGAATGATAAGAAGAAACAGTAAAGAGAAAGGAATTGGGGATTTGTTATTGTTGCTGTTGTTGATGGTGGTGAAGTATGTATGTGTGTGTGTGTGTGTGTGTGTGTGTGTATGTGTGTGTGATATGTAAGATATCTGAGAAGTTCTTTTATTACATCAAAATATCTGAGAACTGAGAACTGATTCAGGGACAATTGTTGAGAAGAACAGAAGGACTCTCAGATTAGGACACTTCATTTTTAGTGACAAATGAAGTCCAGATCTTCTTGACTTTTTATAATAAAGACATTTTTTTGTCCACACACGATTCATGTACCTCAGGTGGGGGGTTGGTGTTTGCTCAATGGTTCCTGATGGCTGAACATGAGGTTGTCTGGTTGTCCTGTCAGTGAGTTTCTGGTCATCAAATACTCATAATTTCTTGGCCAGAACTAGTCATGCAGTCTTGAAGAACCAGAGGCAGGCCGACAGTATAGCACCACCATGTGCTCTGAAGATAGGCAGCTAGAGCTATGTGATAAATAGCATCAAGAAACTGAAGTTACTACAGAATATGGAGCAAGGAAGTCAGCTACTAGGGAGAAAGAACTGAGCCTCTTCTGAGCACCAGGAAAGTGAGGGCAGCAAAAGTGGTACAGAAAGGAAACAAAGTGCGGACACCAGATTCCAATGGCAAATGGCAGCCTGACCAATAGCAGGCCTCCGAGTCACTGCTTCCGTATTAAGAACAAGTTTCTGGGATTGGCCCTTCAAGCTTCATGAATAGTTCGTGTGTGTGTGTGTGTGTGTGTGTGTGTGTGTGTACATGTGTGGAGACTGGTGGACAACCTCAGGTGGTGTTCTTCAGGTGATATTCACCTTGTTTGTTTCAGACAGATTGTCTCACTGGCCTCGGGCTCCCTCAGTAGGCTAGGCTGACTGATTAGGGAGGCCCAAGTATCCACCTTTCACCACCTCTCCAACGTTGAGATAGCAAACACATGCCATCACCCTTTGTATTTTTTATATGGATGGGTTCTGGGGATTGAACTCAGGTTCTCTTGCTTACAAGATGGGCTCATTACCAACTGAGCTATCTCCCCAGCTCTCAGACTTCAAACCAATAAATTTTGGGCATTTAATGGCCAATTTTAGGGGGGCGGTTCTGAAAATATTAAAACGTTATACATAATAAGAATAAGGAGATAAGGGTCTTACTGAGATTTCCTGCTTTTATCTTCTCTTCTCTCCTGTAATGTTTCTCCTGCTTTTCCTAAGCAGTTGTGTTTTCTCTCTGGTAAATGAATGAAAAAGCTTGAGACTTTCTCTCAACCTATGCAAGATGTGTCTACAGGGAGAAGGAGGAGGCTGAGAGACAGGTGAATGTGGTTCTAACCTAGAGGTTCCTCTCCCTCTGCCAGAAATGTCTGGGCCTGTTGGAGGCATTTTAACTATTTGAAGTGATGGGTGAGGGGGAGGAGGCAAGAGGGGGAAGCCCTTTTGGCAGCTGGTAAGTATTAGGCAGGGATGCTAATCATCTTGCAAAGTCCAGAGCAGTCCCACAGGATAAAGAATTGTACCATCCCAAACACCAGCAAGTGAGAAGTGTTAGCAGGAGAAACGAATGTCAAACAGATAAAAAAAACTCTGCGATGGCTGTTCTTTCTAAAGACATGGGGAGCTTTCCAGCCTGTGAGCTTGGGATTTTAGTTTTCTTTGTCTCTTTAGATAAGTAGAATGGCAAAACAATTATTGGTCAGTTAAATACAGGGCAAGGAAATGGCCCAGTTACTATAGACTCATGATTGTGCAGCTTCTTGCCTTGCAATATTCTTTAAGTTAGCTAAAGGCTTAAAGGAAGGTTTAGGTGAATTCACAGGTGGTACCCAGAAACATATACAATGATTATTTATCAATTAAAATAGAGTATAACTGTAAAGGAGGCAGATACATTTCTAGGACATTACTGCTGCTCCTTGGCTCCTTGAGCCCAATCAGAAAGCAGACTTGTTCCTGAAGGGACAGAGCTGGAACTGAGGTCTGGGTTATTCTTTCCTGTGTAATTTCATTGCTTGCTTATCTCTAGCCTTCTCTTCAAAAGTCTACTGTTCTTTAATGTCAGGCTCAATTATGATTCAGTAGGGAAAAGTTTGATAGAACCGCAAGCAAATCGCAATCTCCTTGTCCTTTACAAGACCGCCTCGTTTATCACCTGAAACTTTCATCTTGACTGCTTGCTTCTTCTGAGGGATCTTAAACAACAGACTGAGATTTGTACCGAGGAAAATTTATTATGCAAGTAGAATAGAGGCTGAAGGTGAGGAGAGATAAGAACCTAAAAATTCTAGATACAGTCAGTGCGGCTACAAAGATGTTTTGAAAATGCCAATTTTCTCGAACAGGATTGAAATATTTGGCAACAATTTGAAAACAATGCAGACCTTTTGAATGTCTTGTGCATGAATGGTAAGCAGTTTGAGTGCAGAAACCACGCTTTGCATTGTGAGCTATTGAGAATACTCACACACAAAATGGCTCCCTCAGTCACCAAGCTTGTTAAAAACTGTGTCCACCCATTTCTGATCTTTCAATATTTTGTGTGGTTTCAGATAACCCCCAAGTGACAGTCCTTTCAGCACTCAAGGACTCAGGTCTTTCTTTTTCAAGATAAAGAGTCATATTGCCATATACATATGTTTCATAACAATTTGTCATGTGCAAAACTGCTGCCAGTTTTATTTGGTTCTTATCTTTCATTTATATGTCACCAACATAACTTCAAATGTCATGTCCCTAGCCTCATTTTCCCCACAGGCCCTGTAAATTTTATTGCAGAATTTTGTGTAGCATGATGATTTTTTGAGGAAGGCATATGTCAAATTATAATAGAACTGACTGTAGTTTTTGCTATCCAGGGTTTGGGCTGCTAGGCTGAAATTGTTTACAAGAAGGAGAATATGGGGCACAACTTTTAACCTACTCATTATTAATGAAACTCTTATTCAGTAATAAGTCTTAAAGAGAGAAGCTTTGGGGGAAATCAAAGCTATCTATCTGTATATTAAATGGCCAGGAATTTGCTCTGAAATGTTCTTTCTTTCTTCATAGCCCCTTAAACTATCTCATTAGGCAGGAAAGAATTATCAGCATTCTTCAGAGCTACATGCCTGCTATAACTTTATCTGTTTTTAACCTGACTTTTGGATTTCTCTTTTCAATTCATGTTTTCAAAAACACAAGGTTATTTATGCATATGTATATGCAGCAAATTCTATAGAATAATAATGATAAGACAAATTGTCAGAATTGCACCCTAGGAGCCAGCAATATTGCTCAGCAGATAAAGACATGTCCTGCCAGGTTTGACAACTTGAGTTTAATCCCTAGGACCCATATGGTGGTAGAAATGAACTACAAGTTGTCCTTTTCCTATTTTTCTACCACTAACTTGGGGTGTCTAATCACTAAAGCTTCAACCTCAGGGGTTAACGAAAATCCCTATATGTGCTATGTTTTGTTCTCGTTCTTTCATAGAACTTCCATAAAATGCTCAAGGAGAAAATGAACATTTGCCACAAATTTACAATTACACTTTTGCATAGCGATTGAATGTCTTGGAAGGTGGCACCCAGACCCTCCATTTGGAAGGTGGGAGGTGAAACACGCAGGCACTGGGTATTCCTTTGCTCATCTTAGTCCAGAAACATTCTTATGGGGTTTCTGGTGATGTTTGATTGAGGATATTGAGCTATTCAAAGTGAAGATGAGAGTAGTTGGAGGTGAAATTACTATGGGACAAGCAGACTGAAAGGATGAGTTCTGTTTCCTTCATTCTAGCTAGAACAACAAGATTTCTTTAATCAGCTTCCTCTTGCCTGTCAAGGCAGAGAGGAAATGATTGGTGTGAGATGTTTCCCTGTGTGGAATTTCTGGGACTCAAATCAACAAAATGCCATCCATGTTATATACCGTCCTAGACCCTTTCGCATAGCTATAACCAAAATACCTGAGTGAATAACCTAAAGGGAGAAAGATTCATGTTAGCTTATGGTCTCAGAGTGTTCAGCCTATGACTGCTTGGCTCCATCTACTTGGGAAGAGCATCACGTTGGTGGGAGCACGATGCTGTGTACTTCATGGTGGACAGGAATCAGAACTGAAGAGAGAGAGAGAGAAAGAAAGATTGATTTATAAAGGACTGAGTGGAAAACACTTGGACGGGGAAACCTCTCTGCATTAGGGATTTGATGCCCTTAAGAATCACTTGGGGCCCCGAAGATATAATAACTGCTGTCATCTTCATCCCCTGGATTCCCGTCATGACTACCCTGAGGTCACTCTAGCTCACAAATTTGGGATACTTAATTGACCTGACGATGCTATTGCCACAATCTGAGGAGGAAACAGTGGTGAGGCTGATGTTGCCCCAAAACTTGCAGAACTAAACATGTTGCAGACAATTATTCTCTGTGTTTGGCCAGTTATGGAACTCTGGTTCATCTTCATTTGTTCCAGAAAGAAGCTTCTTTGATGAGTGGGTAGAAAGATCATAAGAGCCAAGAGGATGGATGACCACAAGAAAACAGAGTCTTCCAGACTATGCGCTCATAGCAATAGTGACAGCATGCATAAGGACCATGCAAGTTCAAACCAGACAAAAGTCTCAGCAAAGACATGGGGAAGTGGGTAAGAAATCTTGACCCAACCTAAGGAACTTCTGGCAATTAATGGCTCCTGGGAAGGGAGAGACAGTCTCTTAAGGGCTGGGATAGTCTCTGCCTCCCTATATAAGTCTTTTATAATCTCTTGGTAGGTGGTCCAGGCTCCAGTGAATGGACTCATGCTGAGGGACATAAATCAGATTCTATAGTTCATACTGTATATATTGTGGAGTACATTGAATTGTGTGGGGACTATAGACACAGGTGTGAGTGGGAAGGTATCTAAATATAATCAAATTATACTGTATAAAAAACTTGCAGAACTGGGCACAGTGGCGCACACTTTTAATCCCAACATTCAGGAGGTAGAGGACAGCATATCTCTGTGAGATCAAGGCCAGCATGGTCTACATATTAAGTTCCAGGTCAGGTGGGACTACAGAGAAACCTCTCAAATCTGGAGCCCTGAGAGATGGCTCAGAAGTTAAGAGCACTGACTGCTCTTGCAGAGGATCTGGTTTCATTTTCCAGCACCCACATGGTGGCTGATCACCATCTGTAACTCCAGTTCCAAGGAATTCAACAGCTCTTCTGGCCTTTGTGGGCAGCACATGTAGATGATGTACTTACATACATTCAAGTAAAATACTTATACCCCAAATAAAAATAAATCAATCCAATAAAAAAAGATTCGCAGAATTCCAGCTCTTTAATGGTAAGTTAGTGTGACTGGAAACTAACTACAAACTAAGCATCAACATGATGCTTTGTGAAATGCCTCTTCCGTTTGCATATGTGCATACTTTACCAAGTCACATTTGACAGTACAATCACTTCAAAATTAAACTAGGATTCAAAATAAGACATAGTCAGTAATTAAGTACACATCATTTTCAGTTGGGGCAAAAATATTTTTTGCAATGTTAATAAATAAAATTTATGTTATTTGGAGGCAGAAAAACATAATGAATTATATTACCATTGTAAATAATGCAACTCCCAAACTAAAATAAAATGCTAGTACCATTATCAAAGGGGAAACTCTTGATGTTAGTCTTTAGGGAAAGTCAAGCATCTTGTACCTTCTTATCAATGTGCAAGAACTAGTTCTTGACAACAAGTGCTGTTCAGTCCCCTAGATGTATTTTATCATCCATGTATCTGATGTTTCACTCACATCCATGTGTGTGTGTGTGTGTGTGTGTGTGTGTGTGTTCCCCACCACCTGGGAGCTCTATAAGCAATTTTAAGCACCACAGGGAAACAGTGACTAGGGAAATGAATAATACCATCTCCAAACAACTACCATAGCACAAAGCTGTAAAGCTCAGTGGAGGTGAAAAAGAAAAGCTGTGGAACGCAGGTGTTCCCCCAGGCTTATGCTTTAAATGGATGGTCCCCAGTGGTGATGCTATTTGGAGAAGTGGGGGTTCTGAAAAACTTTGAAAGATGGGGCCTGGTTGGAGGAAATAGGCTTCTAGACATGTGCCTTTGAATGTTATGCCTGATCTTCAGTTCTGATTCCTGTCCACCATGAAGTACACAGCTTACGTGTACTGATCACACTCCATCATTGAAGGAAGCCGGAGCAGGAGTTCAAGGCCGGAACCTGGAGGCAGAAGCTGAAGTGCACATCATGGAGGACATCTGCTTACTGGCTTGCACCTCTGGTCTTTACTCAGCCTGCTTTCTTATACAACACAGGACCACCTGCCCAGGGGTGGGCACTATTCACAATGAACTGGACCCTCCCATATCACTCAACAATCAAGAAACATAAATCCCTCACAGATATGCCCACAGGCCAGTCCAATAAGGGAAATTCCCCAGTTCAGGTGTGTCAAGTTGATAACTGAAGCTGTCCAGCCCAGGTTTTATTGAGCTTGGATCTTGCCATCTCTGTTAGACAGGCTGTGGGATCTGCTTGTGTCTCTCCCGCCTGTCTCCAGAATTGGGGCTACAGATATTCACTACTAAGCCTTTAAATGGCTTGTATATGGGTTCTGGGGTCCAATTACACACTGAGCCATCTTCAACAAACAACATGAAATACTTACTTTGAACTAGTCATACCAGGAAAAAAGAGATCTGGAGGCCTTCACACATACAGAAATATCATTTTTGATTACTTTAGTAATTTTAGCAGTTATCAGATGAGAGAAAATAGCTGCTAAATAGTCAAGCTGGAGTTAAGTCTTTAGAAATGGTCATGATGAAGTTATTAACTAGGTTATTATGTCTTTCTGCTAGAGAGTGCATTTTTTGGTACAGGACCTTCCTGTAGCTCCAGCCTGCCTGGAACTTACTATGTAGACCAGGCTGGTTTGATCTCACAAAAATCCACCTATCTTGCTTCCCAAGTGTTGGGATTAAAGGTGTATGCCACCAAGCCTAATTAGAGACTGAATATTTATTCATTCTTGAAATTCATATTTTGATTAGTACCAGTTCAGTTCCTGTAAGTGCCTTCAGATGTGCGTGGTGTCTTCTGTCACAAGATCTTACCTGCAAGTTCTAGGAGGCAACCAGAACAATGGTAGTAGTTTATGTTATCTGGGGGAATCTCTTGCACCTTCTTAACCAACAATGCAGTGGGGTGTTTCCCTTGCTTTGTACTGGGGTTTTTATTGGATAGTGTATGACTCTTGGAGGGAACATCATCACTCTGTGTGGCATCGCTCCATTTAAAGTAACTCTCTCAGCATTGGAAGGTGAAAGGCAAGCTGCCAATAGAGAAGAGTAATCTATAGTTCTTTGCAGCTGTGAAGCCCTTGAATTACAACAGTGACTGGTCTAGCAAGATAACCCTAATGGTGCAACAGTGGCATTTATATCTTAGGGGCAACAACTGATGTCTATTTGAACTGAAGACCAGCTTAATATGAGGGAACTCTTGCTTGCTACTGTAAACCTAGCCAAATAGTCATGGCTAGAGAGGTCCTAGGCACCAGAGGAGAACCTACTACTGCCATTTTGCTAAATCAATGTAGTCTCCAACTGTGTTCTAAATACTTATCCTTATACTCACAGATAAGTGTAAAAAGTTTCTTTTTGCACTAAATGGAGACAGTCACAGAGATACACGACTGCAAAACGCAGAGAATAAGTGACCATGGGCTGCTTAGAACCAATTGGTAAATCTGAATCACAACTCCTCCACCCAAGGCTCAGGGAAGATTGTGGAAGAGAGGGTGGAAAGATTGTAAGAGCTGGAAGACTAGGAGGTCTGATGCCAGATAATGTCTTCTGGGCATGACAGGGATGCCATGCCATGAAATCTCAACAGTATGGTTATCTAAAAAAAACTCACATAATGACTATACCAGTCAACATGCTAATTTTGAATAGAGGAATTTTACAATGAGCCACTCCTAAACAAAGAACTATGGGCAATCAATGGCTGCTGAGAAAGGGAGAACTAGATCTTTACAGGGACGAGGCCCCTAACAGGTTACTCAGTTTACATTGGTCAACCCTAAACACATGTACATAAGAGCAACACTAAATGGATTTATTAGGTATATGTATACATATACGTAATAATAATAATCATAGAAGAAGAGATGATGAATTTAACAAGGAGTGGCAGGACTTGGGAGGAGTTGGGAGAGAGGGAGGGTAATAAATGATATAAATATACTGTACTCATGTACGAAATTTTCAAAAAATAAAAATACATATTTTTAAATCATAAGAGTTATTAATGCTATTTGGAGGTAAAACCTGTGTGGGAGGTGACTTGTTCATGAGGGTAGAGCCCTTATCAATGGGATTAGTGACCCGTATCAAAGGAACCACATAGAACTTTCAACTTTTCCATCCTGTGACGATACTGTAAGAATGTGGCCATCTATGAATAGAAAGCAGGCCCTGACCACCAGATCTTCCTGTGCCTTGAACTTCTCAGCCTCCAGAACCATGGGAAAAAGGTGATGTCTCTAAGATACACAGTCTATGACATTTGTGTTATAGTAGCCTGGACAGATGAAGAACATTTCATGTCACTGGGCTCTGAGTGCTGTGATCAATCACCTGTGTGAGAAGAGAAGCCTTTAGAAAGATATTAGAGGTAGTGGTTCCTGCCCTGTTGTCCAGAGTCCCATGAAGAAGACGAAGTTCCTTCTGGAATTTAGTCTATCTTAAAGGGGGAAAAGGAGGGTGGAGGGAGAGCTTGTAAACACTAGCTTGTGTCAGCAATGGTCAGGGGCCTCGAGGGCTGCAGAGCAGGTGGATCTGGCTCTTAAGTGAAGCCTCCCGCCTGCTGGGCACCCCGGTGGTTGTCTGGTAGTATCACATCAGCTTTAGGGGTCTAGAGAACTTTCCATTGAAGATAGCAGGCTTTTAGTAGCCCAGTGGAGATGGGTGGCTCTGAGGGAGCCCCTGAAGTGGAGCTGAAATAGATATATACTTAACGTAGTACCAGGTGCCTTTTCTATTTTTTGTTATAATATGGATTTTATAAGATGCCAAGAGTCTGCAAAACACCATGTGGAACTTCTTAGAAACATAAAAAACTCCCCTGATCTGTCATTTCCAACAATCAATCTAAGAAATTCTTATGGATAAGGGCCTTCTGATGAGATTTTTGGGTTTCCTAATAGTGACACCAAACTTGGTTTATTTAGCATGTCTATGACCCATGCAGCCCTCAGACTCCTTGCCGCAACCTTGGCTTTTCTCAGGTCCACCTTCTAAATGCTTCCTTCTGCCATAGTTACTTTGGTCCTCTCACCCCATATTGGGTCAATTGACAAAGGAGGCTCTTCTCTGAGAGGTGGGCATTCCTACTTGTGAAATATAGGGGAAAAAGGGAACAACCTTCCAGAGTTCTAGAATCCCTCTGGATTGGGAGGGAGGGTTTCACTCCCTTGACATCTTTCTCTTCCCACCACTGACTGAGGTTTTGATTAGAACACAGGACACAGTGGCGCTCCAGCTTCAGTCTGCCTGGTGGATCCCTCTACCGCCTTCTCTCCGCAGTAGTCTTCTCCTGTGTATCTGGGCTTCCTGTTCTCTATTCTCTCTGCACATAGCTCTGTCACAAAAACAGAAGTTTCCTGCTGATGTGCAGAGGGCAATTTCTGAATATAGAATGCTATTTTCTCCTTCAACATAGCCAGGGTTTCGGAATTACTGTTTTAACCCATAAAAAAAAAAAATCCAGTTGAAACTCAATGTAAATCAATGACCCAGCTATTTTAGCCCGGACCACACCCTCTCCTGATTCACAGGATGCTGGGAACCAACAGGGAAATGAAACTTAAAGGAAATGCGAAACAGTTTTCTTTCTTTTTTTTTTTTTAGTGTCTCAACATATTACTAAAGCAGAATTTAAAAAATCCTCTGTTAACTGGATTCTCAAATTCCGGAGAAAATCTGCAGGCCTCTGAATCCTGAGGCACCAGGCCCTCCAAATCACTAACTGCAATATTTGTCTGGCTTGAGTATTGTGTCACACATTTGCTTACTGTGTTACATAAATATATGCACGCACATATTCTAGGTACAAGTTCCTGTGCTTGTGGTGACTCTAAAAAGAACTGGAAATAAATGACTTTGCACAAAAATTCAATTGCCATTCTAATAAATGAGATGAACGCTATTAATATTATTAATATGATCTGCAGTATTTTCCTAATATACTATGTTTAATTAACAATTAATCGAATAATTTTTATTGTTTTGTGTATTGCATGCACGTATGCCTACAGAGGCTAGGAGAAGACATCAGATTACTTGGAACTGGAGTAACAGATGGTTGTGAGTCATTATGTAGGTGCTGGGAACTAAATCTGGGTCCTGTGCCAGAGCAGTGAGTGCTATTAACCACTAAGCCATATCTCTAGTCCCTAATTTATTACTTTAAGGTATTTATGGCATCAGAACATGTTATTCTTTGTATGTACGTGTGTATGTGTATGAGTGTATGTGTGTGTGTGTGTGTGTGGTGTACATGTATAAGCAGGTGTGCATGCAGATGTGTGAGTGGAGGCCAGAGGACACTCTCAGATGTTGTTTCTCAGGCATCATCCACCTTTTTTATTTTGAGACAGGATCATTCGCTGATCTGGAACTCTACCAATAGGTGAGACTGACTAGCCAGCAAGCCTTTCTCCTCCAACCCAGGCCGGGATTACAAGTATGAGTCACTACACCCAACTTTTATTGTGTGGCTTCTGGGGTTCATACTCAGGCCTTGTTCTTTTCAACTTTAATATAATAAGATGGAATGTTAGTGTTTAAAAAAAAACATTTAAATTCAGTACATTCAATTCTGCTAAAGTCAGAAGTGTCTGGTAAGTCAATAAATATAATGCTATTGTTGGTCATCACATCAATCAAGATAACTTGATTGAGGTTGGAGAGATAGCTCATTGCTAAAGTACTTTACCTCACAAGCAGGAGGACCTGAGTTTGGTCCCTAGAACTTGTGTCACAAAGATGGCGTGGTGGTATGTGGTTCTGCAATCCATTGCTGGAGAGGAGGAGACAAGAGGACATAGAGCTCCAGGTAAATGTGAGACACTGTCTCAAAAAACAAAGTGGACATTGTCACAGTATTAATTCTAGGAGCATGGCAGGTCGCCTCCTGGTGTCTCTCCCTCTATCTTTCTACATTTTCATTGTACATATTGTTAATGTTTTTGGTTAGATTTATTCCTAGATTTTTTTTGAGGCTACTATAAATGGGAGGGTTCCATGAACTCTTTCTCTGATTGCTTGTTATTGGTATATAGAAAGACGACTGGTTTTAGTAAACTGATTTTGTAACATGCCACTTTGCTGAAAGTATCGATCATTCTAGCAATTTTCTGGTGGAATTTTTGGGATATCTTACATATATTATCCTGTCATCTGTGAATTTGCAGCAATAGTGACAGCATACACAAGATCCACACTGACTCAATCAGATAAAAAAGCCCAGCATAGAAATGGGTAATAGGCAGCAGACCCCAACCTTAGCAGAGGGGCTATTGGCAACTGACTACTGCTGCATGAGGGAAAGTAGATCTTCTTTAACAGAGAGACTCTAGATCGTAGACTCCAGTGGATGAACTTGTACCGAGGGACATCTGGATACAAATGTTTGACCAGCTAGGTTTTAACATATATGACAGAATACATGGAATCCAGTGTTGGGGGTCCCTTGTGCTAGGGGCCAGCCTGAGGGGACGAAGGGTCTCTTCTGTGGGGGAGTGAGTAGGTGCAGAATCAACACACAGACTCTGGGGGCTGAGTGAGAAGCAGGCAGTGGCAAGCTGCTACAAGCACTGTTTATTCAAGGAAGTGCAAAGAGTCTTATAGGTCTGATTAGCCAATGGCCTTATGGAGTAGGGTCCCGAATGCAGCCAGTAGTGGTCTGTCCCCAGGTAGGCAGGTTCTTTCCAGATGCCGAGCAGAAGCTGGTCTCATGACTAAGCAGAGCAGAGCACCACGCCCACGGGAGCCAGTGTTTGGGTAGAGGTAGAGGTGGAGTGAAAATGGGGAGGGGCCTTAAAATTGATCTATTTTATGAAATGCACAAAAGCTCAATAAAATATACATTAAACTAAGCAAAACAAAACAAAGCAGATGGCCTTTCAGGAATGATATCTGAGATTGTCCTCTGGCCTTCATATGTATGTACACATCTGGACACATATAAACATGCACATACACACATACAAACATACACACATATTCAAAAGATAACTTGATTGACATTGCTGTAATAAGGTTTCCATATCTGTATGAAATGATCCCAGGGGATACCTGAACCCATGCACAGTAGCAATACTTATATATACAATATTTTTGCCTATGCATTCATATATGTATTGAAATTTAATTTATAAATTAGGCATGATAGGTGATTTGCAATAATAGTTAATAATAAAATAGAGGTTTCAAATTTTGTAGCACACTGTTATAACAAGAATTTCGCAATTCTGTATCTTTCACATTTTGTACTGTGCTCTTCTTGTGATGATGTGTGATGACATGAGATGATACATTGACCGTGTGACAAGAAGGAATGATAGTTGTGACAGCGTTAAGTTACTATGGAAGGATTATTTGAACACAAACAAACATTATGGATAGAATAGCAATGGGTCTATTAGAATAGCAACCAGGATGACTGCTGAATACCTAATGGGAAGGCAGCATATATGGTGTGGATAAACTGGCTAAAGGGATGATTCACATTCTAGTAGGGCGGCGTAGAAGGGTATGAGATTTCATCATAATACACAGAATGTTGTGCAGCTGAAAACTGGAATTTTTCTTGTAAAGTTTTCTGACTGTCGTTGACATGGGGTAATGAAAATGTTGGAAAATGAAATTTTCAATCATGGTCAGAATACTCTATCTGTAGATATATTAACTGAAATCTGTGTGGTGAAACTTGTGATGCCTTGAGACTATGTTCAAGTAATAGTGGGCTAGACCAGTATGCTACAATAACCACTGTTTCACTCAGTATTTCACAAGGAGGAAGGGTTAAATGGTTTAGTGTAGTAATGATAAAGTAAGTTTATTGTTCATTTCCTATTTTTCAAACAAAATTTCCTTAAATTATTGGCCTATAAAGGTCTCCTATATTGTATTTAGAAAAAGTTTGTCAAAGGCTTTTGATTGTTTGGTGAGTAACTGAGCATCACATTGAAGTTTTCTTGTAATTATTATTTTTTTGCAGTGTTGATAATCAAACTTAAGGTTTTGTACCTGCTGCCTAGGCACTCTATCACTGAGCTACAGTCCCAGCCCTTGTAATGAAGTTTGATTGTGTGTTTAAAAATTACAATTGGGGGACTGGAGAGATGACCCAGCAGTTAAGAGCACTGGCTGTTCTTGCAGAGGACTCAGTTTTGAATCCCAGCACCCGTATGACGAATAAAAACAGTCTGTAACTACATTTCTAGGGCATTCGATGCCCTCTTCTGGCTTCTGTGGACGTTTCATGACACAGCTGTATGTACACACAGGCAATACATCATACACATAAAATAAAAATAAATAAATAAAGATAAAAAATTACAGTGTGTTACTAACTATACCTTTGGCAGATGGTTAGTATCTAGAATATACAAAGAACTAAAAAATAAACATCAAAACCCCAAACAAGCCAGTAGGAAGAGGGGCAAGAGCTGAACAGGGAGTTCTCTAAAGATGAAGCATAGATGGTTGAGGAACTTTAAAACAAAGTTCAACATCCTTAGTCATCGTGGAAATGCAGAGTAAAACTATTTTGAGATTTCATCTTACTCCTCTAAAAATGGCTAAGATCTCCAAAACAGACAGTAACAAATGCTGGGAAGGATGTGGAGAAAGGGGAACCATTATCTACTGCTGGTGGAATGCAAAATTTATGTAGTCACTATAGAAATCATTGAGGAGATTCCTCGAAAAAGCTCGCTATTGATCCAGCCATACTACACTTGGGCATATACCCAAAGGACTCTATATCCTAATACAGAAATACCTGTTCATCCAAGTTCATTGTTGTCATTTTCATAATAGCCAGGAATTGGAAACAACCTAGATGTTCTTCAGCTGATGAATGGATAATGAAGGTGTGGTTCATATACACAACGGAATACTATTCATCTTTTAAAAAAGTGAAATTATGAATTTGCAGGTAAATGGATGGAACTAGAAACAGTCATCCTGATGGAGGTAACCCAGACTCAGACAAACATGACACGTTCTCTTTCATAGCTATATGCTAGCTTTGAAATACTAGATGCTAAGATCTTGATCATATGATCATATAGAAATGGTGCCAGCATGCATAAAACCCGTGCAAACTCAATCAAACAAAAACCTAGCATAGAACTGGGGAAATGGGCAGCAGGTCCCGACTTTAGTATTGACAGATGATTACTTCTGGGTGAGGAGGAGTTGATCTTTTCTTAGGGGAGAGGCCCTAAATAGGCTGACTAGACTCCAGTGGAAGAACTTGAGCTGAGGGACAGCTGAATACACAAACTTGACTCCATAGGCCTAAGCGTATATGGCAGAATGCATGAAATCTAGTGGTGGGAAATGTGGAGGGTGTAGATCGGGGAGGGAAGAGGGCGATTCAGATGTTCTGTGAAATGCTCAAAAATATACCAAAAAAAAAAAAAAAAAAAAAAAACCAAAACAAAGCAAAAAAACCCAACAAACAACCAAACCAAAATGCCCGTGGGCGGTAGGAGAGGCTTTCCGAGAAGGTGGTAGAATGCAGTGATACGAAGGGGGAAAGTGGAGCTTCAGAACAAAAGTTGAGTGGGCGGGGAACGGGAGGGTGGGGTAAGGAGGAAGGACGGAGAGTGAAGGAAAAGCAACATGAGAACCTACCACTATAAAAGTTTCGTAAGGTATGTACATAGACACCAAAAAGGGTTCAAAGGCACTAACAGGGAGCGTTGCCCTTCTTAGACATCATAGGGTAATGAAAATAAAAAGTCTCAATGCCAGAAATGGACTCCCTCTCTAGAAGTTATGGACCAGGGGTCCCTTAGAACCTCAAATAATTCTGGCCATTGCTGCTGCTCTTTGTTACCCACCAGAACAGGATAGTAAGACGCTATTGATGAAGATAGTACATACCTGAGGAGAAATCATGCTGATGCTGACTTCAGAGCCTCATCTCCACTGACTGGAAGGTGCTATGCATGCAACTAGAAGGATAAAAACTAACCATTAACCTTACTCCTCTGTAAATTCTGTGAACTACAATAACTGGCCTAGCAAGATATGCCCATGGTGCAATAGTGCCACAAATATTATGGGAGTAACCAACTACTGCAGTTGGATTTTAGGTCCACTTCCTGGGATGGAGCCCATACCTGATGTTGATACCAGGCTTAGGAATCTGAGGCTAGACAGGCCACAGGACATCAGGGAGAACGTAATATAGTTTTCTTCTAAATAGTTATTATATTAAACTCATAAAAACCCACAAGTGGCTAATGTTCTGATAACAAAAGGCTGCAGAATACTTATCTCTGAATAGGACACCTACATCAAACTTCTGCCTCCTAAGCCTCAGGGATCCATCGGTGGAAGAGGGGGATTGTAACAGTTAGAGGTGGTTGATGACCATAAGGAAACAGAATTTTTAAGACAGCTTATCAGTTACTCAGATGAACTCACAACAATAGTGACAACATACATAAGTCCCATGCAAGCTCAAACCAGAAAAAAATTCCCAGCATAGACACAAGGAAGTAGATAAGAAGGTCCATTCCCATCTAAGAAAACTACGACAATAGATGGCTGCTGGGAGGGACAGAGACAATGTCTTCCAAGCATTGTAATCTTGGTAGGTTAACCAGGCTCCAGTGGATGGACCAAATTAGACACTATAGGATATATATCTATATCTATATCTATCTATCTATCTATATAATCAAATTATATTATATATGATCAAATTATATTATATGAAAACCAAACCAAAACACAAACCAAAAATAAAAGCAAACAAAAATGAATTCCTCAGCCTTAGGATTCTGCTTTTCTAAATCTGGTTCTACTTTGTCTTATTTTAATTTAATTTTCCATCGGGTTCTTCTCTCTCAAGGTAATATTACCACTAGGAGTTTCAGATTTAATCCTTACCATGCTCAGTGGGACTTACTCTTTCTCACTAATGTAGCAAGTATCCAGGGGCTGAGTCTTTTCTAGCTAACCAGGGTCACATGCTCATCTCTGTTGCAGTCATTGGGTCTGAGGACAAGGCATTCTGATTTGGAGCCTAGCTATCCATGGGATTTTTAATGAATGAGTTAAATTCCTGTGAGAGGAAAAGGATTTACCTAGTAGAATTTCATAGATTCTATTGATGAGGCAAATTAATCTATTGAGAAATTAATGAACTATGACCTTAGTACTACTGTTCTACATAGTAAATTAAAAGGTGGCAAAAATACATTTGATAAGAACCTTACGTACTCCCAATAACAGTATGCTTGCTGATATATGTAGAAATGACAGGACTTTGTAATAGTGTTTTTATGGTTTTAGCCTTATAAACCTCTACTGTAAGTCTGTGTTTAAAAGTTGTAACAAGGAAAAGTCTTCTACTCCGAATTCAGTCTCAGGCTGCCACAGGACAGGACAGACAAAGCCACAAGAGTACAGTCCATGAGCACCTTGAGAAATGCTGCTTTGCAATTGCCTTAAGAAATCATCTGCTTGAAAACATCATAGGAGAGATAAATAATGCTTAGATAGTGTAAAAAAACCAGAAGGAATCATATTAGTCCAACAACCCAATGACAAATTATACATACAATATCTTTACATGATTTCATATGTATAGCTGAAAGCTACACATCAAGAAACAGTGCTAGACAGGAAAAATATTCCTTTGAGTTGTTGGCCAGGGTAGTCTGAGACTCCCAAAATTACACAGGCTATTACTACAGTCCTTGATTGCCTCCCAGAGCTTGAAGATAAGACCCTATTGCTGAAGACTGAACATAGTTCAGACATAGGAGCTGGAACTGACTTGGAAGCCACTTCCCCTGAAACCTAGCTCTCATAGCTTTGAAGAGTACTAGAAAAGTTGCTAAGGGAGAACATCAATTGATGGTCCAACACCAGCTTCAAAACCAAATAATCACATCAGTGACCAGCACAGTACATGACATTGGTGCAGTAATGGCACTTTTATCTTGGGGGTGATCAACAGCTACTTAACTGAACTAAAAACCCACGCAGAGGGAGGAAACTCATGTGTGGTACTATAAACACAGTCAAATACATATGGCTGGAGAGGTTATAGATCTTAGAGAAAGCCTCAAGACTATCACATCCTTAGACTTAGGTAAGTTCTTACTATGTGCAAAATACATATCGTCATATTTACAGATAAATATCCCAGTCACCACTCATCAAAGAAGCTTTCTTTTGTACCAGATGGAAACTATTGCAGAGTACCACAACTTGTCACACACAGATATTGTCTGTGAATTGCCCGTTCCTAAGTGGCACATCTACAATGCAATCTCTACACTGAAGGCTCATGGACCATAGAACGAGCGGAAAGGCCCATCAGCAGAGGTGGTAGCTTATAACCGGCCAGGGCTTATTTATTATTTATTTGCACAATTTATCTTTTATCTGATGTGGTGGTACCTGAGGTGTTGGGAGGGAACATTGTGCTGTGTGGTCATCTTAAAGAGTCAAGACGCCATATGCCACAGCCAGCAGGAAATCAATGCTTCATTCACAAGGATCAGTGTCTGAGCAAAATCTCTCTTGGTGGATGTCAACAGAGTTGTGGAACCTCTTCATGCGATTCTAGAGAATGTACCACTGACTACAATGAGGGAACAGACATTGAACAGGTATTGTGACATGCATATTCTTACTGTCAGTGCTATGTAATCATTTCCTACAGAAGCATTCTCTCCTGGACGGAGGCTCTTCAAGACTCAGGAAGTACACTAAACTCATAAGTCTTTGGAAGTTCCTAAAATATAAAGGATTCACAAGCTCCTTCCCATGGTTTTATAAGCAGTAACTACACTGGGGAGAGGAGACTGATGAGCCATGCTGTCTGTAAGTCATACAAGGAGTCAAAGGATGCAGCTTTTGTGAGTTTGAGCCATTACCTAGGTAGGAGTGTGCTTTTCAGCAATGCAACTGCCTTTGAGCATCTATAAGAAACTTCTTATGTACACTCCTGTGAGTAATTCCAATAAGCTCACTGACTGCTTCATCAAGCTAGACTTAACTGGAATTGTTTCTTTGGTTTGTCATTGGTTCCCTATCTGTGGTGAACATATATTTGTTCATATGTCCATAGGAAAAGCCACATAGCAACAGGTATATTGTTAATAGTCACACTCATCTAAACTGTGACCACAAGTTCACAAGTGAGTACAGACTGGAGAAAATGTCCCTGCTGTACAAAATCTGGTCCTGAGTTCTGATGTAGTCTCCTGATATCTTTTGTGTGATTCTCAGCAAGTCCCTAAGGCAGGTCTACATTTTAGTTTTTTTCACCTGAGATATGGACACAGTGATAATGTTGATCAAATTTTACCATCCTTGGATTAGTTCATTCATTCATTCACTAGATATCTGTGAAATGTCTGCAGTGTGCATGACATTGACTTACCTACTGTGAATAAAAAAAAGTTGCTGCCTCAGTAGAGACTATTTTGAGTAAGGGATTGCATAAAATACCTCTTGTTTTAAAAGGTGGAATAGTCGTGAACATGACGATGGTGGTGATGGCAATAGAACCTTAGTAAACACAATGTTTTACTGTCTTAGACAGATGCATACCCCCTGCGTCCATCCCTTTAAGCTTGGTGAATATACAGCATCAGCAGTTTCCTTCCCTGAGAGCAGAAATCTCATTTTCTTTGTCAGTCTAGGCAAGCCTGGTGCAGTTTCTTGTATTTATAATTGTCCCTGCACAGGCTCCCAGGGCCCCCAGGGCCAGGCGTGCCAAGGTCGTTAAGATGTGCCTCCCCTTACTTTCTGTCATATAGGCAAATATGTCATTGATGTGTAATTAATGACAAGGGAGTGAGGTGCCCAGCATTAACATACACCAATCAAAGCCTTGTCAGCCTGGGAGGTGTCAATGGGATTGCTGTTCTTTTAGCAATATTTATTGTTACAAAATGCTGTGCAGTCTAGTGGGGAAAGGGACATGCCTTTGTGGTGCTGGTGATGTGCCTGTTTACAGCAAGCTAGAGGGGCAGCTGATTAATTCAAGACTGCAGCTGAAGTGGATGAGGGCGCTGGAAGGAAATTTCTTCTGTGTGAAATGTGTGTGGCATGCAGATTCTTTCTGAATGTGAATTGACCGTAGTCTCGGCAAACCTGGGGGGATTTATAATTTTTTTGTATACCACAGGAATACGATTTCATAAAGCATTTCCTGAATTTCTAGCACTGAGCTAGGCCCATAGGCAACAGAACAGGATGTGACTTATGAGTTCAGCAATTTCACATTTAATTGATAGGGACAAGGCAGTCAGAGCTGGATTAAATCTGAGAGTTCTTATTGCAAGAATCTTTTTCTATGGCATGCTCTCCTTCTAAGAGCTCATCTTTATTTTCCTGACTCTGTTTAGATCGATACAACAGAGGGTCATAGCATGTAATTCCTGTTCCTGACCTTTGGAAGATGACAGTGAAGAATGTGCTGCAGGCTCACGGTGCAGTGAGACAGAACACTCTCATACCCACCTTATCTGAAGTGAACTTATTACTTACAGATGTAATGTGGGGCCACTAAAGCCTGCTATGCATAGCGAGCTCATCTTCCATGGTTTTGCAAGGATCGCTTAAGGCAGGTGGATTCTTTTCTGTATGGACCCTACCTGCTTTACAGTCAAGGGAATGCAGGAAGAAGCCTATTTTAAGTCTTTCACCTGCAGAACAACGATACTCACTGGTCTAGAGTATTGAAGGATATTCTGTTTCAAGGGAGGACTGGGAACAGAATCCAGGCATCCTCCATCTCAGAATGTTCCATTCCCCCAAAACCTACAGTTAGTTTTGATAACTGCAAGGGACAAATAAGGAAGAATTGGGTTGACCCTGGGCCACCTAGAAAACTGTCCTCTAATGAGGGACCCCAAATAGAAAAACATGATACCTTTCCCCTTCTCTGAAATCTCCATGAGAGTCTGGAGTGTGATAATGTGCTGGTTTGAATGAGAATGGCCCCTATAGGCTCCAAGGAGCCGAGTCCTTGACCCCTGTTTGTGGCGCTGCAGGCAGAGGTTCAGGAGGCGCTAGAGGAAGCACATCGCTGCGGGTGGGCTTCAGAGATCACAACCCTGCCCCCTTCTCCAGTTTTGCTCGATTCTTGTGCCTTCTTGAAGATGTGAGTGTTCAGCTTTCTGCTCCAGCCACCTCTGCCACCATGCTTACCCACCCACCCACGATGGACTCTTGTCCCTCTGGAAACAGCCCAATAAGCTCTTCCTTCTGTCCATTCCTTGGCATCGGTGTTTCATCACAGCAACAGAAAAGTAACCATTAGAGACAGTGATGGAGAACCCAAAGCAACTCCATGCTTCATCTGTGAACTCCAGGGTGCTGTAATTTATGGTCATCAGGCCATATGTTGGGTCATTAGGTTCTGCTCATTGACAATGTTCTGCTGTCACAGCTATGTCTTGGGATTTGTCACTCGTTAGAGATTAATCCATCTATAATCTTTTTAAAAATATAAAAATATTTTTAAAAGTTCATACGTGAGTACTGCATTTATATAATTTCTTTCCCCCTGAAACTCTTCTCATGCTCAATTTTGTGACCTCTTCTTTACTTATTGTTACATCTATTTATCATCTACCTACCTATGTGTCTGTCTATCTATCTATCTATCTATCTATCTATCATTATCTATCTATCTATCTATCTATCTATATCATTATCTATCATTTATCATCCATCATCTATCTATCATCTATCTGTGTCGCATTCATCTATTTATCATCTATCTATCTATCTATCTTACTGAGTCCATTTAGTGTTGCTCGTATGTACATGCATTTTTGATCACTTGGGATTGAATAACATATCAAGGAACTTAGCCCCGAGAAGACGGTTGAAATTTCATGGATGCAGCAGACATCTTGGTCTTCTGGAGCTTACAACCTTTCCACTTCTTCTTCCATGATGGTTCTTGAAACTTAGGTATGAAGGTTGCATTGTACATATATCAATTGGGCCTGGGAACCCCATGGTCACTTATTCTCTGTGTTTTGATTGGTTGTGGACCTCTGTGATAGTCTCCATTTGTTGCAAAAAGAAGCTTCTTTGATGAGGAAGGAGAGCTGCACTTATCTGTGGGTTTGACAAGTATTTAGAATATAGTTAGAGTCAAACTGATTTAGGAAACTGGCAGTAGTATGTTCTCTCCTAGGTCTATGACTTCTCCAGTTATGTATACTTGGTTAGGTTCATAGTACATGAACTGTTTCTTAATGAATGAGCCTTAAGTCCAATTAGACAGTCATTGGTTATACCCAAGAAAAAAGTGCCACATTTGCAACATTAAGGATAATTTGGTGGGCCAGTCGTGGTTCATAAGTTTTACAGCTGGATAGAACTATTGACTGCTTTTCTCCCTTGGAAGCTTGAATAACACCTTGCAATACTTTGACAGCTGATCCTCAGGGAGGAGGCTTCTAGATCAGTTGCAGCTTGATTTCTTCAAGTCCTGTGTGAAAAATGTGTGCTGTCGTCAACAACAGAGTCTTACCTTCAAGTTCCGGTAGGAAAACAAGGGCAGTGACAATAGCTTATATTGTTGTGGGGGCCTCTTTGACTACTCTGATGAACAACCTGAAGGGAGGTTTCTCATGCTTGGCACTGGAGTTTTGTTAGATAGCCCACAGCTTTTGGGGGGAGAATTATCACTTTGTATGGCATAACTGCATTTAAATTCTATCTTCCTGTCTGCCTATCCCCACTCTCTATCATCTATATCTATCTATCTATCTATCTATCTATCTATCTATCTATCTATCTATCTATCATCTATCTATCTATATCTCTATCACATCTATCATCTATTATCTATCTATCTATCATCTATCTATATCTATATCACATCTATCATCTATCTACCTATCATCTATCATCTATCTATCATCTATTATCTCTTTCTATCAATCATCTATCATCTAAAGCTCTATGTCTATCTAAAAAATACATATACATACATACATATTTGTATAAGCATTTAAAGTCTAGTAAGCTTATAAGATAAAGCTACCCTATGTTTTTTTCAAACATCCTTAGTGTTATTTCTGTCTTTCCTTCCTCTCCCTCTGCAATACTGTTCCTTCCTTCCCCTCTTCCTAGTTAAAGTCTCCCCCTGTTTTCCCCATTTCTCTTTTGATGTTGTGTGTGTCTCATCCTCTCTCTCTCTCTAGACATTTACTTATTGATTGATTTTCAGTGTCTCATGTGTCCCAGGCTGTCCTCAAATTTGCTATGTAGCTGAGGATGACTTTGTACTGATGCTCCTGCCTTCAGTTCCTGAGTGCTGGGTTTATAGTCATGGAGACCACAACCAGTTTATGCAATGCTGAGAATGAAACTGAAGACCTCGTGCACGTTAGCAAGCACTGTACCAACTGAGCCACATCCCCAGCCCAGGGCTGACTCAAATCCTAAATGTTACGCACAGCCTCACCCATTTCCCAACAAAATTTTCTGTCCCTCCAGCTCTCCTGCTTTTGTCCCCTTCTCGCACAGGACTCTTCAAACTTAACTTCTGCTCTTCCCCCATCTTTGTACTCACAGCTTTTCTGTACTTCCTGTGTCATGGTACACCACCTTGGTCCTTCTCTTTTCTTGAGCCTGCCAAGGCTTTCATCCTTTGGGCCTTATGCTGAGCTTCCTTTATACTCTATTCTTGGGATTCATTTGAGCATCTGCTTCTCAGCGCTTGTTCCCAGATGGTTGCATGCTGTAAGGAAGGGAAAACATACGACTGTGCAGGTATGGTTTCCAACTTTAGACTCGTGCTCTGTGCTGCTCTGGTGGCCTCTTATATAGCCCCAGTTGGTCTCCTCGTTTGTTCTTACACCTATCCACTTTAAAATTGTCTTTGGCAGAGTTGACCATACTTGTTACTGTCAGAGTGAATTAAGCTCATTGTGAGCTATCTCTATTTCCCCCGATCCTTGTTTCAGATGGTCTCATCTCACAAAGTCTCTTTTTAAAAGTTCTTTCCATGCCATTTCTGAGGATTAAAGCATATGTATATTACTTGGAAGTTGCACCCAGGAACCATTAGTAAGAAACGGACAGGAAGGAAAATAATAAGGGCTGTGATAGCAATAGGCTTCCTTTATAAGTAACTGGAACTTAATTCTCATGGGGACTCTGGGAGTTATTACCAAGCTCATGATTCAGAGTTGTCTCATGAAGGAATGAAGAACATTTGTACACTAGCTCTTATCAGTCTGGGTCACGACTGCTTTAGGAAGTCATTACTTCTTTACCACCAGCTGTGGTCTCTTTCTTTCAGTAGGGTCAGCTGGTTAAACCTCTAGAACTTCTGAGTGAGATCTACCTAGCTCTGATATACTATGCTTACACTTTCCGATGTATTATTTATTCAGAAATATTTAGGCCTTTTCTGTTAGTTTATAATTATTTAATCATATCAGGAGTTGTATAATAATATTAAACTTTTAAAAATATTTTATTATTTTAAGTGTATGAGTGTATTGCCTGCATGTATGTAAGTAGATCTCTATCATGAAATACCCGCGGAGGTCAGAAGAACCTCCATAAATACCCAGGAGCTCAGGCGCCCCTGGAACTGGAGTTATGAATGGGTGTTAGCTGCCATGAGGGTGCTAGGAATTGAGCCTGGGTCCTCTGCAAGAGCAGCCAGTGCTCTTAACAACTGAGTCATCTCTCTAGCTCCCAATAATATCATTCTTTATCAAACGCCTGGCTCTTGGATTTAAAAGCCATGAGTTTCAGCCCTCCTTCCTTCCCACTCTCCTTGCATGCCTCCATCCCTCCTTCTCTCTCTATTTGTACATGCTATATGTTTATAAATTAATATGTATCTTTGTCTTATATTTCATCTTCTCTGAGATGATAAAATTATTTTTCCTCTATGTTTAATATTAGAAGGAATGCAAATAATCTTGATGACACTGAATAGAATAGCAAAGATGATGATGATTAAAACAACCCCCAGGGAAGAAGGAAATAGGTGCCTTTTGTCTGACAGCTTCCCACTGCCTGGCCACCGCTGTTGAACAGACTTTTGATGTATACTGGTGTCAAGTGTTGATTCTGAAGTGGATGGCCACCAGTCTCTCAAATGATGTTCAGAACGGAGGTCATTTGTTTGCCGCCGAATCTTTTACTCCAGAACCTGAAACTGTTCAGATTCTTAGTTCTCTGAATCCTGTAAGACTTTGAAAAGAACAATAATTTACATTATAAAGATAGTTTAAAAATTTAAAAATTAGCATCCAGAATCGTGTTGCTCTAGGATGTTTTCATACACATTTTGTTTGTTTCATCCTCCTCTGTTGCTTTACAAAAGAAGAAATATAAATAGCCAATAATTTTTTTATTGAATCATTGTGTATTTCATACAGAATATCTCAGTCCATTCCCATTCCCCCCTGGCACCTCCCCAAAGCTCCCCAACTGGAATCCATGCATAATTTTTAAGTGCTCAACATCTGTAGTCATCAGGGAAATACAAAATATAAAGTGCTTTGAAATGAAATTTCACCCCAGCTCAAGTGACTATCATCAAGAAAGCAAATTAAAAGTAAGTGCTGGCAAGGGTATAGGGAAAGAACCTTTACTTTCCGAAGCTGTGTGGATACACAGGCACATCCATTATTATGGAAAGCCGTGTGGTGGTTTCTCAAAAACCTAAACTAGAACTGCCATCTAACTCAGCCATTCCAAAGCACATATACTACAGAGATACACGCATATACATGCTCTATCTAAAACAGCAAGGAAACAGAGCCAGTCTTGATGTGCCTTAGTGGATGAGTGGATAAGAACATGTGGTACATATGTACAACTACATTTTATGGAGCTGTGGAGAAAAATGAAATCATAAAATCTGCAAGAAAAGAACAGATCTCAAAACTATATGAAGTAACTGAAACAGAGAAAGACAAACGTCGCATGTTCTTTTCCATATGTGGAGCCTAGATTCTAATTCTTATGTATGGGCACGTTGTGAGTGTGACTGCGGGTGTATGCAGGTCACAAAATTGTTTTACTTTTGTTCCTGATTCTTGTTTCTAGATTTTATAATTGTGTTTTTACAGTTTTCATACATTAGAGCTTGTTGGTATCTAGATCCCCTCCTATCCACGCCTCTCCATGGCCCCCAGCCCAATTTAATGTAATACATATATACAGTCTGATTTGTGTCCTTCAGTGTGGGTCTATCCACTTGACCCATCAAGAGTCTCATCCCTGTAAGACACTGTCTTTCCCTCGCCCAACAGCTGTCAATTGCCCAAAGTTCCTTGGGTTTGTTTGGCATTTCTTACCCACTTCCTCATGTCTAAGCTGGGATTTTGTCTGGTGTGAGCTTGACTTGTATAAACTGTCACCACTGCTTTGAGTTTGTATGAGTAACAGACCAGCTGTCTGGAAGACTGTTTTCTTGTGATCATCTACCCTCTTGGCTCTTAACAGTCTTTCTGTGTCTACTTCCACACTGATCTTGAGAGGTTTGAAATAGGCATCTTATTCAGAGATAAGCACTCTGGGACTACTTGTTCTCTACCCATTTGCCAATTGTGGGTTTCTCTGTTAATCACCATCTGCTGCATAAAGAAATTCTCTGGTGAGATCTGAGAGATGAATTCATCCTATATTAGAAGCCTCAATTGAAGATATGTCACTTACTGTTAAGTGTCTCACAGACACTTATTCTCTGCATTTGACCAATTCTGAAACTCTTTAATAGTCTCCATCTGTTGCAAAAGGAAGCTTCTTTGATGAGGAGTGCAAGTTCTCTTGTCTTAAATATGAGAGTGCATGTTTAGAATAAAGTAAGAAATTGTGTTGTACTAGAAATGTGGCAAAATAGAGTTTTCTCTAGGATCTACGATCTCTCCAGCCATGTGTATTCTACCACACGAGTTCTCTCCCAGTGAGTGCGCCTTAATTCCAATTAGACAGCTGTCAATTACCCCCAAAATAAAAGTGTCACTACTGCTACAGAGTGATAGTTTGCTAGGCCAGGCATTTTTTATTAAGCTGGGTTGGATTACTGATTGTTTTTCTCTTTTGGTAGATTGTATAGTAATCTTTGATACTATACTAGAGCTAGTATTCAGGGAGGAGACTTCCAGGTCAGTTCCAGCTCCACTGCTCCAAGTGGTGCATCCAAAGTGCAGCTGTCTTCAGCAATAGGGTCTTACCTTCATGTTCTGGGAAGCAATTAAGAGAGTTTCTTGCACTACTCTAACAGCTTTGAAGGGAGGTTTCTCTTTCCTGGTTATGTGTTTTGCTATTATATAGCCTTCAACTATACAGATACAATCAAATATTTAAATCAGACATCAGTCACTCAGGAATTAAAGTCAACAATCAACAAATGGAACCTCATTAAACTTGAAAGCTTCTGTGTAGCAAAGGAAACAACAAATCAAATGAAGAAGCTTATATAGTGGGAGGAAATCTTCACCAGCTGTTCTTCTGACAGAGGATTAGTATCTAGAATATACAAAGAACTCAATAAACAAAGAAGCAAGAAAATAAATGACTAGTTGAAAATGGGCAATGGATCTGAACAGATTGCTCTCAAAAGAAGAAATAGAAACGTAGAGAAAGAGGAATACTTATCTACTGTTGGTAGAATTGCAAAGTGGTACAACCACTGTGGAAATCAGCATGGAGAACTCTTACAAAGCTAAAGACAATTATACCAAAGATCTGATTATACCACTCATTGGCATATACCCAACGGACTCATTCATTCTACTGCAGAGATACTTGCCCAGCCATGTTTACTGTTGCTGTTTTCCCAATGGATACGAGGTGGAAACAATCTAAATGTCCCTCAGCTGATGAATGATAGTGAAAATGTGGTACATTTACAGGGTGGAGTTCTACTCAGCAGTAAAGAAAAAAAATCATGAAATTTTCAGGTAAATGAATGGAACTATACTAAGTGATTTAACATAGACCAGACATACTTTCTCTCTCTTGTTTCTGGATCTTATTTCCAAATGCTTAGGTGAGAGTATACATCCTGATGTCATGACAGAAGCCAGGAAAATAGGTAGGAAACCATGGAGATAATGGGAAAAAGGAGCTTGAAAGAGAGGGATAGTAAGAGACAGGTGTCATTAAGGAGAAATGTGGCAGAGGCGAGTAACTTAATTGAGGAGCGGGAAAAAGGGTTATACAGGGAGAGTGAGAAGACAATAAATAATGTGTAGATAGTATGAAAAGCCAGAGGGAAATGTTTTAAAGTACTACTGAAAAATACATGTACAATAAATATATAAGTACTGTTTCCAGATTTTTGCGCTTAAGAATTAGGTGAAGATTCTGGTGGTCTATAGGAGATAGAATTTAAGTGACATGCAGTGTTTAGCACACCAAGTGTCCCTTTGTACCTGACAACTCTCATCCTCCGCTATGGAGGATGGATGGTCCTGCATCCAGGCGACTACTATCATTTCCAAGTTCTCTCATCTGCACCATGTGCCCACACACGTCTGACTCCTGGTTTGAGAGCCCTCACATTCCCACCTTGTGTATACGTGTAAGAGAAAAATCCCCGCTTCTACATGCATTAATCTTTGGGGTCCCCCGCCCCAACTGTGCACGACTGCTTTGTCAGTTTTTCCTCTCCTACTTCTGTTCTCAACTTCTCTGCTTATCTGTCGGGCATTTTCCTATGGTCCATAAACAGACTCGAATGTCCCATCTTAAAAAGAAATTCCCCCTCTAGCCTACTGGCACTTTTAATTCTCTTCCTTCCATCACAGTCTGTTCCTTGACAGGCTGTCTCTAGGTCCAGTGTCGTTCGCTCACTGTTCGTCACGCTTCAGCCTGGCTTCTGGCCTTCCACTCAACCGAAGCTTCTGTAGCACAGTCATGCAGCTCTTATCGTGTCTGACCTCCGAGTGTCATTCATCATTGACAGCCACACCATGGCTTGTGAAGCTTTCTTCTTTCTTAATTTCCATCATTCCCTTTCTTTCCGTTTCTTGTACGATCTCTCTGATGATCACCTTTGGTGTTTTCTGTTCATACTCTAGAAAGGGCTTATGTTATCTCCCCATTAGTGTTCTGTCCTCAGAGGACTTGTCTCTTCTCATTCTGTGTGATTTTGCTGGAAAGAGTCCATCTTCTATCAGATCATCTTGTTGGGACTTCTATGTGTTGACTGATTCATTCATTCCTCTCTTTCTCCCTCTCTCCCTGCTAAGGAACTTACTTGAGTGTCTATCCATCACGTGTGTAATTGAAAGGCAACTCAATTGCCACACAATGAAATCTGAACTCTTTGACCTTTTCAATACAGGTGACTATTATCATTTCATCTATTCAGACAGATATCTTAGACCATTTTTTTTTCCTAATCAAACTTCTGAATGGTCCCCAGGCCTTACTCGTGTATTCCTGTTAGTCAGCTTTCTATGACTATACTCAAACACCTGAAATAATAAGTTTAAAAAGTAGACAGGTTTGTTTTGGCTTATAGTGTTTGAAGTTTTGGGAGGCTCCAGTTCATGATCGTTGGCTCTGTGGTCTGGGGCCTATGGAGAGGCAGTATTTCATGGCAGAAGCAAGTGGCAAAGAAACCTGCTCATGTCATGGCTGGGGAGAAAAGCTAGATGAGACAGAGGCGACAGTATCTCTATGGGTGCACATCTAATGACTTGAAGAGCTCCCATTAGGTCCTTTGTTTTGGAGGTTTTCACAAACTTTCAATAGTGTCACACTGGGACAAACTGTTAACACAAGGGACCTTTGAGGACATTTAAGACCAAACAACAGCCGTCATTTTAACATCTATAAGATATATCCATATAATCATCTCCATTGTACTGAGGTAGGTTCTTCTTCTGCTTGGTCTAAAGTGGAGAGATGCTATAAGAGACAATGCCAAATAAACAGTGTGGGCACATAACACGCATCTTTCAAGTTTCATCTATTAAACTGAACCTCCAAGCTGGTTTTACCATCTGTTCTAGTCTTTTCTAGGTGATGCTTCCAAAAAAAGCTTTCATGTACTTGTACATGTCACACAGTCCACTGCCTATAGACTAGAGAACAGACTCCTGCACAGCACACTCGAGTCCTGGCATGCTGTTGGCATTTGGTTCAGTCTCCTTTTGCCCTTTTTGAGCACATGGCTCCGATCACATGCACAACCTGTCGACTTCACTGCTCTCCCCTTCTCTGCTCTAGTGTATGATATACCTTCCCCTGCCTGTAACCATGGAACTCAATGATTTTAGAATCTTGGCCCAGTCTTCCCAGTGTCTTCCAATAGAGGAGGAGGTAGGCTCTTGCATGTGACAGGTTGGTGCTGATAGCATCTACCACATAGGTGCTAGGAGGATTTAATTACATGCAATTATATAAAACCTGAATCTTTGGTTTGAAAGAGCTAATATAGGATTAATGTCAACTGTCTATATTAGTGTACTTTAGAGATTTCTACTGTGAAGATCATTTTAATTCATAGATGTAATCAATATGCATATTTTCCAGTGACTACAGCACATAAATAGTTTCCTATTCATCTTTGTGTCACTGGGATTTAATATTATATTAAGTAAATGAAAGGATGAAACCTATTGCTGCTGTTAGCTGACATTTGTCTAGAGTTTTGTAGGTCAAAAGAATACCTCATTATTTCATTTAAACTTTAAACTTCCTCAATGTAAAACCAAAGTTTTTAGGACAATGAAACCAGTGTATGACACTGTAGTGAGAGTCATATGACATTAGTCATTGGTTAAAACACGTAGAGCTGTGACAGTCATTGTGGTTAGTAGACTTTAAAGCTGGAGTTGAACAACTGACTGATTTTTTTCCCTTAGCAGCTTGCATTGTATCCTCCAGAACTATGAGAGCTTGTTTTCAGGGAGGAGGCTTGAAGGTCAGTTCCGGCTCTTGCTTTAAATCCTGGGTCTGAAGTGTGGCCGGCCTTCAGCAATAGGGTCTTACCTTCAGGTTCTGGGAGGTAATTAAGGGCTATGGCAATGGCCTGTGTTGTTTAGGAAGTCTCTTGGACCACCCTGACCAATATCTTGAAAAGAGATTTCTCCTGCCTGGAGCTGTGCTTTCTGTTTCATTTTGTGTGTATTTTTCTGGGAATTTTGAGCTAATAAATTGACCTCTGGTTTTTTATACCACCTAAGCTTTATTTATCTCTCCTTCCTCTCTGTCTAACATCTCTCCTCCCTCCCCTCCCTCTTGATAATACCTCCCTTTTGGTATCTTGAGCTCCTTCTGTACAATACTAAGGATGATAAGATATGTACCACATCTAACACATACACCACAGTAATTCAAGGTAGAGAGGATGGAGGGAGAGGGTACATAGGAATTATTTATTCTTTCCATTCAATTTTTCTGTAGATCCAAAATTGTTTTAGAAAATAAGCTCAATTAAGAAAAACCAGCTACATTAAGGTGTTAAGACCTGTGTGTAGTGTTATTTGTCAAGAAGAGACGTGGGGTTAGAGAGATGGCAGATTCATGGTAAGGGTATATACTGCTCTTGCAGAGGACCTAAGTTCAGTTCTTAGCAGGTGGCTCACAACCGCCTGTAATGTCAGCTCCAGGAGTACTGACTCACTCTTCTGGACTCTGATGCACTTGTACTCATAGGTGCACACACATGCACATGCAAGCACACACATATACACAGTATAACATAAAATAAAATGAAAAGTCTTTAAAGTGATGTCGTTTGGTGAAGCCAAGGTCACACAGTGAACACATCAAGACAGAATTCTTAAGCTCTGGTTTCTCTTCTACGGTGTCCTCCATTAAGAAAGCTGCAAGGCTCCAAAGAGTTGACTTTTTCATCTCCATTCAACTTTTTGTGAGAGATTCAAGCTCATCATCAACATTCTCCTTTTGGCACTTTTGGAGAGTAAGTCTTAGGTAGAGTGGAGTTTATTAGGGACTGTACACGAATACCCTTCACAAGACTAATTTAGAGTCTTTATGACTCAGTGGAGGCTGTCAATCCTAAGTTATTTGACGTTTAATTCCTGCTGATGTAAATTTTATATGACAAATAGTTTCATTTAATTGTGTCACCTCTGGCTTATGTACACTATGAAATGTTTCAGTTTTAACAGCCAGCAACAAAAAAGCCCTGGCTGAGAGGGGGAATGTCAAGATGGCTTGCAAGGGCACAGCTAGATAGGGAAGGGTGGGTGGCTCATTTGGAGAAAATAGCTCTGGAAGGAGGTGGGGCTTAGGGCAGCCACAGACTGGGGCCTATGCCTCTGCGGAAAGTGGCTGTTCTGCCAAGAACATTGCCTTTTAGGACTTTGGCTGATGATCTCTCTTTCCTAGTAATGATTGTACACCACCGTTATCTCATGGGTTCCTATTGAAAGATTTCTACAAAGAATAAGTACATCTCATGAAAATTACCTGACTATCTTTGTTTCTTTATGTAAAACCATTGTGATCATGCCTTTGGCATGAATAAATTCTATGAAGTATTGGGAAAGTACTGTCTTATATCTATGTATCAATAAACATAATAATTCAGTAGAATACTTGCTATATGCCAGGTTTCTGGTAGATATGTGTTAGTGTGGAATCTTGCTAGTTATATCACAATGAAGATTGAGCCAACATTAAGCAATCTCTGCATTGATTTCTTTACCATTGTAAGTGAGCCATTTCTGCTCCCAAGACATTTTTTGTTGAAAAAAATCACAGAGATACGTTCACACCAATATTTATTGCAGTACTATTTAAAATAGCTAAGCTATGGAGCCAGTCTAGATATCTAACAATAGAGGAATGGATGAGTAAAATGTGGTATATATGCACAACTGAATCCCATCAGTCATTTTCTTGCATTGTCTGTAAGAAAATAAAAGCAATTAGAGATAGCCATATTAAATGGATTAAGCCAGCACGATGAAATTTGCAGACAAGTGTACCTCTCACCACTCATCAAGCTCCTTTTTGTGAAAAATGGAGACTATTACAAAGTCTACCACAACTGGTTACATTCTGCTAACAAGTAACTGTGAGGTACCCAACCTCAAGATGCATCTGCAATGCAACGTCTACACCCAAGGCTCAGGGAACATCATGGAAGACGGGGAGAAAGAATGTAAGAGCCAGAGGTGCAAGACACCTGCTTCTAGTAATGTATTCTCGACATGAGAGGGAGGCCGCACCAAGCAAATCTCCATTGTATGGTGGTCTAACGAGGTCTGCATAATGACAACACCAGTTCACATGCCAAGGTGGATGGGGGGATGTCATGGGGTCCCACCTCAAGACAAAGAGCTACGGGCAATCAATAGATGCCGAGGGAGGGAGAATCAGTTTTCTCCAGGGACTGGCTCCCTGAAAGGGTATCTGACCCCAAGTGGACAGCTCTAAATAGATGTACACACAAGCACCACTTAATGAACTATGTATGTGTGTATATAGTGTGTATTTACAAAAATATGTATGTGTATGCAACACAGTACCATGTTCAATGAATATATACAATAAAAAATTAAATCTATTAAAACTTTCTGTTTATTGGGGGAGATCTGATATTCCTAAATAGAAAGATACCAGTCAGACTCCTATGTATGTGCAGTGCCTCATGGTATTTAGAAACGTTTAAGTCTCTGTTACAGAAGTGCACTGTAGGTGAGTAGATATTATTTCTTCATTTTTCTGGTGGGAACCCTGAGGTACATGTTGTGATAGCTGCTTTTCCACTTCTGAGGTCTAGCACACAACTCTCACCCACTCTTTGTGCACACATTTATATCCATGCTACAAAGCCCCCCAGTAAAATATGAGATCTTCAATGTATTATCATAAAACATGTGATGCTTTTTATATATGCCATTGTTCAGAAGGAAGGCATTTTTTACATTTCTAATGATAAGGGAATCAATGCAGAGACTAGGTAATATTGGCTCAGTCTTCATGCTAATATACATGTTACTATGCCAATAGTAACATGTGAAAATTTTAGCAGAGAGTCATCTTTCTTAGGCATTTTCTATTCTGAGTTTAACATTTTTTCATAGCACTAGCCTTTGACTATTATTTATATTCTTTGTACAAGATGTGTAATATCTGGTCAATATTTGAAGATAACTCTCAATATTTGTGTTGAGTAGCTCCTGTTCGCTCCATGCCATAATCCACCCTTCACTTTTTTCTACACTGTAGTGCCTATTCTCTGTCTATAGGATCTCTACAAGCAGGCTTCTGTGCTCTTGAGAGCCTGCATCCCAGTAAAGTTGCTCAATACAGATACCTGATCAAGAATCAGAGGAGGAAGTGAAGGTTGCCAGATATTTATCCCCCAGGATCCACTTCTCTGAGGCCATATTGGGCCGGCACACTGATCTTAAGGAGGTTTTTCTCCTTTCTGGGTCTTCTCCTTGATCCTTCCAGTCAAAGGACAGTAACAGCTGTTTGTAAGAAGAAATTTCTACTAACAATGGGAAATGCATTATCTGTAAGTAATATCCTTATTAAATTATCTCGGAGTTCTTTGAATCTTAGAATGCTCCTGATTCCCTGCTCAGATCCCATTTTCTACTGGACTCCTTAGAGCCCAGGCCCCATGGGGATCCATGTTCCTATGCTGTCTGTCTCCTGCTCCATCCTTGCTACTAACAGATTTTTCAAGGTAGAAGTAAGCACCATGACTGAAGTAAGAAAACCCTAGACATGAGGAGAGGGGAAAGTTCATGTGACACAAAGAATGGGTGGGAGTAGGTTGAAGAGAGCAAGAGCGGACAGAAAAAAATAGCAAGAATCTTTGTATTTCTTGTCCTTGAGTGACTTACATCAAGTCTCAGGTATTTTGAAGTACACAGAAAGAATCTCCTATGGAGGAAGGTCTATTTCTAAAATACAAATATTAAGGAAACTGACCTGTGCAGTGGGAAGAGACATTTGTGATCTACACCTTACTAGGTTTGTCTGTTGATTCCCATGAGGTTTAGTATAATTCAGATAATCTTGTCATAGGCTCTTAATTATGGCAAGTATTTTACTATTATTTGAGATTTAATTGTATTTTAGATATATTTCTTATGTAGAGGCATATAAAATATGTATTTCTGGAAATATATTTTCCTTAGACAATATTTCCCCTCTAGGGAAGAAACTTCATTTTTTTCTGTCAGACATAGGAGGAAATATGCATTGATTAATGTTCACCCTGAAATTAATTTTGTCTTAAATTATCCATCAGTCAAAGTCTGCTATTCAAGGTTGGGACAATCTCAGCTGATGCTAGCCTGCCATGAGGAGACATGTGCATTTGGGATTCTGAGATTGATGGCCCTACATTGTACCATTGATCGCATCTTTCAGCGAAATGCCTACGAAGTAGCTGAATGTCTGCTTCGGTCCTGCAGGATCTGTGTTTGAGGCTTCCAGTGTAAAACAGCCTTGGTCAGTGCCTTTAGGGGAACCCAGACCATGCAGGGAGAAGGAGAGGAAGTATAGTTACCAAGACTGTAGTTGATGACTACTTGTCTTTTGAATCTATATTGGTAACATACCTCTGAGGCCACTGTGGGTATCATGAAAGTCTGTTAAATTTTCATGAGTCAACTTTCAGCTATTCCAGGCATGGAATGAAAAGATATCCGAAATTCAGAGGATCTAGGCACAGAGATGCATACCTCTAATCTCAGTATACGAGAACTGAGGCAAGAGAACCGTGAGTTTGGCCAGCTTGGGCTTCATAAGAAGATTCTGTTTAAAAAAAAAAAAAATCAAAAACGAAAACAGAAAAAGAAGGAAGGAAGAATTTCAAAAGAGAAAGTGTTAATTGTGATTGTGTCCTTAAAGTTTCATGGTGATGGAGGAGACAGATGTGGCCTTAATCAACACATATATTTGGATAGCTCTAGAGGGGCAAACCATATTTCTAGGTACTAATTATTTGCTCAGTACAGGCTCATTGAAATAAAAATATCAAGCAAAATGGTTTGAATTTGACTAGAAAGTGATTTGCCAACACAGATTTACATAGATTTGGTTTGAATAGGACTCAGTTTGCAAAGACAATGCAATAGTTCCTATCATTTATTTTTAAAGTGACACTAATGGCATGTCATATTGAAAACACTATTTTACTGTAACTATACTAGCATGTTGTCTTTTTAAACAGGAAAAATATTATTCACTATAAATAGGATCGGTGACAGGAGATTTCAACTTCAAATGCATTAGGTTAAAACTTTAAGTAATTGAGCAAAGACAGAGTTAAATAAGATGAGACTGGCTACACTGCGGAAGAGGGGGGGCGTTATAAAAGAATAAAGGCTGGTAAAACGGCATAGTCAAAGGGCAGAGAGGTCACCGTGGCCTCAGGGCTGGTCACCTGGAGGTGGCTGCCTGTCGTGTAGACAACAGATGCTTAATAGATGATGGGAAATGAGAAGGGTGCAATTTTCAGGAATCATGTGACTGGTGTGTTCCGCAGGCTTGTAGGAGTACTCGGTGTTCCAGGCTTGTCGCCGGAGGAAAGAAGAGATGTGCGGCTCGAGGCTGCCAGTAGGGGGCACTGCAGGCGAGGGGATCAGGGACTGGGGATCCTTGTGCTCAGCGGTATTAGCTCTTTTTTCAGATATCAAAGAGTTTTGAGAGTTGCAGGACATCCAGAAGGGCCAATAAAAAGCAGAAGTGCTTAAGGAGCTTTTGCGGAATATTGGGAGAGAAATGGGACCGTGGAGAAGGAGAAGGCATTAAGAAAGGCTTACACTGGAATTAGCTGGAAGGGCTCAGAGTAGGACTTGCTCTTCTCTTTACTAGTCATTTGATTTGGGATGAGGCACTTTAACATGTCTCTGCCTCAGTTTTCTCATTTGCGAGTTAGGATTGTAATGTTTTAGTGAGATGTTACTTTTCATAGTAACAAAAATTTTTCTGGCATATGATAAATCTTAACTTTTCTTTTAAAGACAGGGTCTCACTATGCAGCTCTGGCTGGAAGTCTATGTATTCTATGTAGACCAGGCTGGCCTCAAACTCATGGAGATTCTCTTACTTCTGCCTTCCTAGTGTTGGGATCGAAGGCAGGCATCACCAAGCCTGATTTGTAAGCATTTCTGTTGGTGGTAGTGTTGTATTTTTAAGGTATGGTCTTCTTTTTCTGGTCTTTCCTTTTTCTGTATTGTTATGGGAATGGTGACTGCATCCTGTTGCTGTTGTTACCTGAGGAATGAGAGGGCTGGAGAGATAGCTCCGTGGTACAGATCACTTGCTCCTCTTCCAGAGGATTTGAGTTTAGTGCCCAGCGTCATGTTGGGGTGACTTAATAACTGCGAGTCTAGCATCAAAGAATCTGATGCCTCCTTCTAGCCTCTATGGGTGTACACGTTAGCCCCCCCCACCCCCCCATCAAAGAAGGAAAGAGAGGAATGGAGCTGTGGTATACAGAACAGCCCTTTAATCTCTGCAAACATTTTGGATGCTCCAGGGGTTGCAGAAGAACGCTTCAGTGCCCTTTACAGGAATCTTGTCTGATTAACATCCTCCTAAGCCTTCTAAGCTGGTGGACACAGAGCTGTGCTGTATACAAAGTAACTGTCAGAAAAGAAGCAATGCAGGGACCAGGGCAAGCGTTCAATGTCTGCTACGGTCTCCTGTCTTCCCAGGGGTAGGGAAAAAAGTCTGGATTGACTTTTTGAACTTAGCCCGAATATGACTCTCTTTGGGAGGCAGCTGGGGCTACAGACCAACTTGTGCAGTTCACGAGACCCTGGGGTCCCTGCCTGCCCATTCCCAGTCTTGGCTTAATCCTGATTTTCTCTTCTTTTATGTGAGGGTTTATGTGGGTGTCATCTGTTTTGATGGGCTTTGCTCCATAAGGTGAGCTTATGGGCTTTGCAGAAACCTCAGCCCGTTTTTAAAACCATTTGCCTCCTTGGTTTATCTTTTTGTTGTTTGTCTGTTTTAGTTATGTGATTTTTCTTTCTTTCCTTGGTGTGACCTACTGAAAGCAAGTAAACATTTTTCTGACAAGTTCAAGCCCAGAATTTATAGCTTCTGTGCTGTTTCTGATGGTTCTAAACTTGGTTAACGTTAAGGCTCTGTGAGAATCCTGCTTTGAGTGATAACTGCGACGTGGGTTGGAAGGTTTTTCCTGTCTGTGTGTGCTGACAGAAAAAAAAACAAACCATCCAGCACAGACTCGGGCTTTGCGTTTCAGATGGGGAATAAAACAGGGCTTCTTAGCTTTGGGTTTCAGGAAAGTGACTGTTTGAATGTAGATGAAGCTAGGTTTCAGAGTGCATAGAGCTCCTATCTGACTATGATCATCTCGGTCGTGAATTAGTTCGTAATACCGCTCTATTCTAAGCAGAGACAGAACCAGGAAAGGACCGGGCTTGCCTAGGAAGAATGCTGTGACACAACTGGAGGTTCTGGAGAACCTGGGAAGGCTGTGGAGCCCATGCTGTGCTGCTGTTGTGTTGGTGACAGTGGTGGTCTGTTGTGGGGAAGGTTAGAAAAGGAAAAGCAGGGCTTGGAAAAATCATCACCCATCTTAGCTGGAAAACTTGATCTCACAGAGTGACCTGGGGCGAGCCTCTATATACCAAAATCCTTTCAATCAGTTATTTCACATCATCAGGAGACTTCTGTTGAGGAACAAACAGATTTGGGATTGCCAGCTCGTCTGAGGGAAGGGGTTCTATCTTACAGAACAGTTGAAAAGTAATTGCAAGATACTGCAGTTTTTTTTTAATAGGAAGATAAAGATTTCCTCTTGATCTTTGTATATATGAATGCATGTGTATGCTATATCCATGTGATAAATGTTCATGTGTGTGTGTCTGTGTATGTGTATGTGTGTGGAGGTATACTTTGGGTGTCAGAGTCTCTCACTGAATAAACTGGTTCAGCTAGACTTGGGCTGTGGTCTGAGGATATACCATGTTAAAGGGTCACTTTTGCTTAAGGGTTTATTTCTAGCCTTTGTCTTAAGATATTTATCAGCAAGCCCTGTGACTTCTGGGATTTGAAGTAACCTGGAGGGGAAGAAGTGAGGAAAGCACAAAAGGAAGGACGGGAACCAAGCTGGAGGTGGATGGTTTGGGGTCTGGTCTCTCTTTTGGAACTTTTCTCTTCAGCTTCTGCTCAGTCGTATTCTTAACTCAGCCAACTATATACTGTTGGCTGTTAAGAGCTAAGTGTCGGGTTTACATTTACCTTCAGAATGACAATGATATCTTGTCAGACTTAGCTCACCACTCCAGTGTGTTCAGATATATTTGAAACTGGATTATAAAAAGTTACTTTCCTTTCAGCTTAATGTTACCTGACCATTTGATGAACGTTGCTCAGAACCTAAAACATTTGCAAAGACATAATAGAAGAACCCGGTGTGCTGAGGCACATTTGTAATCCCCACACTTGTGAGGTGGAGGATCATGAGTCTGAGGCCAGCTTGGGCTCTATAGTGAGATCCTGTCTCACACTTGTGAGGTAGAGGATCATGAGTCTGAGGCCAGCTTGGGCTCTATAGTGAGATCCTGTCTCACACTTGTGAGGTGGAGGATCATGAGTCTGAGGCCAACTTGGGTTCTATAGTGAGATCCTGTCTCACAACAGCAGCAAGGACACGACCACAGCTAAGGGATACTCCTGTTCTGGAGGCTGTGTCGATGTCAGGACACTCAAGTCCAAGGCTAATCCAGGCCCACAGCAGCCCAAGGAACACTGAGCTCTAGGCTGCTTCTGATAACTGTGGTGCACTCCCTACATGAATCTCCATCCTTGTTTTCTCTCCATCCTCTTCCGCTCCTCTTGTAAAGGATGGGAATGCCTCCTTTCTAAGATGCACTCTTCTCTTGTGAATGGCCATGTGACTCAACACCCACATTAGTATCATCCCTGGGCTACTTTAGGTTCTTTTACTACTCTTAGTATTAAAATGATGATTCTGCTAGTAGGTATTGATATTACCTGGCACTTTAATATGCACCAAGAATGTAACGAATGTATCACACGTAGGATTTCACTTATCTCCATGGGAATTCTATGCATGGCCTTCTGTAACCACTCCATTTTTAAAGTGAGGAATCTAAGCAGGATTAAGTCACCTGTCAGGCTACCAGAATGGGCCACACCTTGCATAAAGATCTTTCTGATAACAAAACCTTTTCTCTTTCTAAGTGTTCCCCTTTGAGGTGTGAAATCTAATTGCTAATTGGTTGTGAAATTCAGAGGTTGGGGATACAGACAGCCTTGGTCAGACGTAGTCATAAAGCAAAAACAATTGTCATGAATGTGAGAAAGAGATGTGTAGGGAAGAAGGGAGTTGGACAGGGTCCTAGGGAGACAGGAGAAGGTGGAGGAGTGGCCATTATGCATTATGTGCACGTGCAAATTAGTCAAAGAGCAAGTTTGATGAATTATAGAAGAAAAATACATCAAATGAATGGGTAAATCAGTGAATAGGATAGATATTTTACAGTAGTCATTTTCTTTCTGATGCCAAGCAAGCATCCAAATCCTTTTCAAGGCAGGGCAGCTGGTAGGTAATCTGTGCCCTTCCGAACTACTGGCAGACAAAACCCAAAGGGCATGGTCAAAGTGTCAGGAAGTGTTTCTTTATTGGAACCTTCTACCAAGGCCAGGACAAAAGTCAATCTTCCCTTTGGGTTTGTTTTTCTCACCAGATTGATATTTTCCTTTCAATTAAGTCAAAAGTATTTTAGACACTGAGGGTTTTTGTTCCTTTCCTAGAGGTAAAATCAATGAAATTAACAGGGTGGAGTAGGGTGAGCACTGAGTGAGAAGAACCTGATTAAAAGGTTAATTTCCTATCCTTGCACACCATCTCCCTTATCTTGGACCTCTGTGGATATTTTCCTTGAAAGCATTTGAAGTTAATATTTGAAAAAACTTGACATCCACAGTATTGAAGAGTAGTGTTGGGATAGGACGTGCCCAGGTCTTTATTGTTCTTCTGTTACTAGCTGCCGAGTTGAACCACATTTCCTTGGATCTGTCATTTGCACGGAGATAGAGTGGTGACCCATGCTGCATATGCAGGATCTGTCAGTGTTTCTGAGTTCCAAGGATGCCTAGTCCAACTCTTTGGCTAAATTTTAATCTCAGGTAAAGCACAAATTCTCGGGGGAGGGGATCTTACAGTAAGTGATATGTACCTTATCTTGACTGAAAGCTCTAATAATGAGAAAGAAATAAGACAGTGTGCAAATCACTGAAACCAGGCAAGAGACATAGAATTGGGAATCTTGGAGGCATAGAAGACAAACTCCCCTGCCTTGCAATGTTGACCTTTAAATAAGGGTTATTAAGTATTAATAATTAATTAATGACCTACTCATAAGGACTTTCATGGGAAGTTCTGTGGTTTATTTTTTGTTTGTTGAGACAGGGCCTCCCTGTAGCGCTAGCTGGTCTAGAACTCTATATCTAGACCAGGTTGGCCCGTATCTCACGGAGATGGTGTGCTTGGATTAAAGGAGTGTGCTACCACATCCAGCTACAGTGACTTCTTAAATTGCTTCCCTCAAATTACTTTAAATTTGGTGGCTTAGCACAACACATTCTTATTTTTCCACAGTTCTGAGGTTAGAAGTCTGGAGGTACTGAAGGATACCTTGCTTAAGGTCTCAGGAGGCTGACATTAAGGTGTCGGCTGGGCTGTCATTTGTGAGCCTTGTAAAGAAGCTCCTGCCAAGATCTGTCAGCTCCTTTCAGCTATAGTTCTGAAGTGCTGTTTTCCTGCCGCCCTTCAAGGTCTTCAACAGCTCTTAAGACCAGGCTAGCTCGCATCACTTCTGTTGTGGCTTCCTCTACCTTCAAAGCAGTATTAGCACACCGATTCGGTCTTCCGTTCTAACTCTCTGACTTTCTTTATGGCCTTCTTTTCTCTCAACATCTGGAGAAAGCTCTATGCTTTTAAATGTTAGTGTTAATTACATCTATGTAGAAAAATTCCAAATTTTAAGATCAAATGACTTGGGAGCTTAATGACAACTGTGGTATCAAGACAGTGATTGCTTTGTGAGGTGGAATCTTCAACATTTTGCCTCTGACTTAGTCATTTCTGGCTCCGGAGAGCGGTATCCTGAACTCTACCGTGTACCTGCATCCACCCTGAAAAGGAAGAATTAACCTAATGGCTGCACACAGAGCGCCCCTCTCAGCTATGTTTCTCTTGATTCTCTCCCAGTTCCCTTTGTGAAATATAAGTTCCTGGGCCACTTACTTTTCTCCCTTAAGACAACAACAGCACATTTGGATTTATACTCTGTGATCGAGGGCCTTGGGCTTGCTGTGATGGGGACTAGGTTCACAGATGCAGCTAGAGAGGCTTCCCAGTGTGTTTGAGAAACTCAGCAGCCACAGACTTCTGATTTGTACTTCATAACCTTAAACTCTCCCTGGAGGATATCAGACGAATGGCAATTCAGACTCTTCCGGAGCTTCTGGCTTCCCACCACTCCATAAAGAAGTGTCTCTAATGTTGTCTGATGCAACTATTATAGTGATCTTAACTCAAACTGAGCCAAATTTGCTTCCTGTTGGCGCCAGTTCTGGCACCGTATAGAACAAATCATTCCAGACAGCTCTGTTCTTCTTTCCCTCCTTCCTCCATCTTTCTCCTACCTTTCTTCCTCCTCCTGTCCTTGCCCCTCGTCCTCCCCATCCTCCTTCTCCTCTCCCCCTTCCTCTTCTTTCCCTCCTTCTCTTTTTTTTTTCTTTTCTGGGAAGCAGCACATACTTCTGTCAGCTGGGTTTTAGATCACAATCTTTCTTTCAAACAAAAATACACACTGACCATCTTAAGCTTTTTCTTCCTCCACATCTGCTCTTAACTTTCTTCTTAACGTGGCTGTCAAGTGTAGAATGTGCAGTGTAGGTGTCATGGAAGCAGTCGTGGGCACAAACTGCACACTCCCGGAAACCTGCTCAGCATACTGAGAAAAATATTTTCTGTTGAGGTGACTGAGTTATTTATTCACCTCTTTCACAATAGGAATGCACAGTGGATGGAGAGGAAGCCAAAAAAAAAAAAAAAAAAAAGACACATACTATATCCCAGGTAGGTCACAGGCAGATCAGACATCTAACCACAGGGTTATAGAAAACCTGGGGTGTTTGTAATTAGCACTTACATACAGAATGGGGTGGGTGATTAAATTAAAACTTATCTAGAACATTGGGTACACATCTTTAATCCCATCACTCAGAAAGTAGAGGCAGGAGGATCTCTGTGAGATGGAGGCCAGCCTGGTCTACATAGTATGTTCCAGGTGGGCTGAAGCTATGAAGACTTTGTCTAAAAAGAACTCCACCAAAAACCAAAAACCAAAAAAACAAAATTTAACTGGAGGATGAGGTGATTTGGAAAATTCCAGCGACCATTTACATCTCAAATGGACCATATATGTATATATATATATATATATATATAAATATAATGTATAAAAGTATATAAGTATATATACAAGTGTATATAAGTACTCGATGTACTCGATATACTTTAAACTTATTTAGTTAAATAAAGTGAATGCTATACGCATCATATTTTCAGATATGTCATTCAAAGATATTCTACATAAAAACCACCCTGATTTTTGAGCTATGAGTAACAGTTGTCTCCTCATTATTCTGTTGGATATCCCATGAGAGACTCAGCATCCTCACAAGCCTTCTGTGAATTCCTGGGTTTCTGATTCAGCACCTGGCCCTGTATGAACCTCCAGCTTATTTCTTATTCTACCCCATGCCACTCCCCCACTCTCCTATCTCGTTCTAGAACTCAGCCCTCTCTCTTTGCTTCTCATGAAAAAGTAGCAGATCAACTGAAGCAATGATGGAGGAGAAAAGATGGTTTATAGACACATTAATAATTTTAATTGGGATACCAGCTATTTCTGTTCTTAAATGTCCTCCGGTTACCCCGTCCCTGTCCACTTTGTTTTATAACCAATTTCCTGCCATATTTCTTAGCCCTTTCCCCTTCTCCTCTCGTCTGTCCGCTCTATTTTCCAAGTTCTCCAATTCCTGTTCATTTGCCAAATGAGACTGTTCGGCTGCCCAATTAGTCCACTGCCAATTTCTCAGTCATGGTCTCAATGGCTGTACTCAAAGGAGCTTTCCCAAACACAGTTTTGGCACCATACAGAATAAACTTAAACCCAGTCATTTCCCTTATGGAATCTCTTCAATTAAAAGTCCTTTTACCCACTACACATTGATTACCTGGAAGGGATTTATCACAAACTTGTGTGACTATTGGTGCTGCAGTTATTGATAGATAGCTCTCATCCTGGCTGTGGGCTCTCTTAGGGCTTAAGTCTTCTGGATCACTATCCTTGTGTATAATCCCTCACAGTTCCTCAGTCCAGAAAAGATACATGGAATATGATGGAATGATGTAATCAAGATTCTGTTTCTTGACCTACATGGGTGCTTCTACATACGTGCTCAGACTGTGGCAACAGAGCTGTGCACACAGTTTGTGGTCTCTTCTGTGCATTTCCTTTGTGTGAATAGTTACACGTTTGAAGTAGTGCACAAGATGCCGTAGCTGTAGACAGTGATTGCGCAAGACTGAGTCTGAGGACTCTTGGCGAGCAGCAACCTTCCATGAACTGTGCTACATCTCTGAAGACTGAGTTGGGTTGTGGAGTTCTGTGTGACAGAATAAGAAGAGCTGTTTTACCTTTTTTTTTTTTTTTTTGGAGTCAAGGTCTTATGCAGCTTAGACTGGCCTCAGATTTTCCATGGTGGGTAAATAGGATGGAAATATATTGTATATATGTATGAACTTTTCAAAAAATAACTAAAAATATTATAAAAAAACTTTGCTACATAACAGAGATGATCTTGAATTTATGATCATCTTACATTCGGAGGGCTGGGATTATAGGTGTACATCACCATGTTCAGTTTATATGGTAGTGGGGATCAAGCCTGGGGCCTTTTGCACACTGGGCAAACACTTTGCCATCTGAGCTACAGCCCCAGACCTGGGACATTGCTTGCTACCACATTCTCAGTTCTCCTGCAAGTGACTGGTAGTCATTTGAATTTTTTCCTCAAGAGTATTATTACTATTATTATTATTATTATTATTACTATTTTAGGTAAGGTTTTACTCTACCTCTCTCCAAAGTATGGGGTGATGTGGCTTAGAACCTCTGGCCAGAGAAAAGGTCTTAGTACAGGATGCCGTTTTCAGAGGCTGCTGCCTGCTCTGCTCTGATTAGGGGCTCTCAGACTTGGATGATATAGTTGAATCACTAGGGGAGCTTTTGCAACTTCTGAGCCCTAAGGCTCCGTCCCTCTTCTCTAAGAGTTCACAGTCTAGTTGGTTTGTAGACACAGGTTTTCAAAACTCTGAGACAGTTCTCATGTGAGTTAAAGGCAGGAGGTCACAGTTCTGATTTAACTACTTGTCAGGGCCTGCTGGGGTATGGGGATCTCAGCTAGAGACAGAGACTAAGAGCTCAGAATCAGCGTGTGAATTTCAGCTGCACCTGGGATGGATCTGCTTTCTGAACCTATTAGTGTCAAAAGTTTTTGCTCAGAAATTTCCCTTTTGTATTAGCTTCTATTGTTTTGGTAAAGGGAAAAAAGGTTTACTTTGGCTTATAGTTCCAGAACGATACAGTTTATCTGGACAGGAAGGCATGGTATCAGAAGCCTGAGCCCCCTCAGCGCATTTCACCCCCAGGCCAGGAGGGGAGAGAGAACAAGAAAAAGGGCCAGGCAAAGCCTTAAAGCTTCATCTCCACCCTGCAGTGACGTACTCCTCTAGCAAAACAACAGCTCCGTTTCTATAGCCTCCCAAACCACCAGGTGGGAATCAAGTGTACACACAGGAGCCTACAGGGAACATTTTGTATTCAAACCACAATAACCATGCCTTGTTGACTCCTCACCCTCGTGCCAAATTAGACTGAATAACACAACAGAGAAGTTCTTGTTAGATATAAAAATGAGTCTTCTTTTATTTCTTTTGTCACTTTCATGGAAGCTATTTGGAGTTATGTTTTGGTTTGCCACAGGAATGGGCTAGGCAGGGAGCTCAACTCTCCTGTCTGGGTGAGAAGGAAAGGAAAATAGGATGCATAAGATTAGAACGTTGAAGGAAAGTGACTCAGATACACTGGGCGGTCTTGGTTAGGTCTCAGAGCACCAAGTCTGAAGACAAAGAGGGGCAAGCATGATTTAGGCACCTGGCAAGTACATGACCTCTAACCAAGGCATGATGCATTAGCCAATCAGGAGAATGCTGGCTCTTATCAGGAGACACCGAGCATGTGATACCTACCCATAAGCAAGTAGCCTTACGTATGAGGTGTGTGCACAGCTCCCTAGAGAAAGTAGACTTTCAGATCCAGTTTACAAACAGAGTTCAGGCTGGGATCACATACTAGAAGAAAAGTATGTAGACTCTATGAATTCAGGAGGTGAGTCAGAGGGGACAGATGAGAGGACCTGATGACCGTATATCCAGGGCTCACCTGGCGCTTTCAGTCAGTTATTAACATATAGCTGACCCCACAAATAGAGACTCACATTCCATCTTAACTTTTAGGGCTCTGAATTGAGACTCATGAGGTCCTGTTGCTGTTGTTAACTACACAGTGTCTGACAAGCCTGACCTACAAGCAAAGCCAGGGCGGGGCTTGCTACAGACACCACCCGTAGGGCAGAGTACAGCTGGAGAAGGCACCACTGTATGCTGTGGTGTGGGAGTGCAGGAGGAGTCCAGATTTCATCAGTTCCTGGGGTTGACCCAAGCCAACTTCCTTTTAAAAATAAACTCATCCTCTGGGACTGCGGAGATAGTAAAGCGCTTGCCATGCAGATATGACGACCTGAATTTGAATCTCTAGACTTCCTGTTAAACAGAGGTTGGGTGTGGTGGTGTGTGTTTGCAATCCCAGTGCTGGAAAGGCTGACACGAGAGGGTCCTTGGCCTAGCTGAGTGATTTAGCTTTATTCAGTGAAAGACCTTTTCTCAAAACAAGGTGGAGAGTAACTGAGGAAGACACCTTGCACTGACCTCTGACCTTGACATATCATGTACGTATGTGTTTGCATACACACACCTCTCAACTTCTGGTTAGTAAGGGGTTCATCTGTCACCTGGTGATAGGACTGCTTTTTGGGGCAGTCATGTCTGTCTCAAGTGTTGAGAATATAGTTAATTCCTGTGCTCATCACATACAAGGTGGGTGTCAAATGCCATTAGCTGATCATCCTGCTTGCAGTGGCCACTGGAAACATATCAGAAAAGACTGAAGTGTTTGTGGAGTTCTAGGACACGTTTTTGTACTTCACACTGACCCGGGCACTTCAGTTCTTTCTCTTTTCCTGTCCTCCTGTTCCAATCCTCATTCCCACGTGGGAGGAACTACTGTTTTCCTTCGAAGATCAGTCTGTGAACACCTTTTCAAGAAGCATTTTTTTTCCCAGTAGGAATTCTATTATCTCTACTTATCCTGCCTTAATCTGTTTGGAGCTTCATTATAGTGCTGGTTAAAAGCTTCTTTCACATTTAATAAGCATTCCTGATGTTACTATTGTAACTAGCAGTATGATTATCTTCACAGTGTGGCTTCTGCTAGTTACATCATGCTAGGCTAGTCACTATCTTTTTTGTTGCACTTAATTTATTAGGTAGATATTGTGGATAGCTCTATTTTATGAGTGAAGTCAGTTTTAGGGATTGAGTAGGTGCAAATATGTTCTACTGACTCAGATACTATTTACTTACTTATCTCACAGGCCTAGGAGGTCACAGAATATAGGAATATATTTTTATGTTTAGTGACTGCCTGTCGTAATCCATGAGTTAGAGAAAACAGCCAGCTTGTAGTTTGAGTTCATCTCAGAGAAACCAGCTCTAGGGAAATTCCAACCCCTGTGACCACCTGTAGGTAAACTCAGTCTTTAATCCTTGTAACTAAGTTTCACAGGAATGTCCTGGGGTCTGACAAAATGGCTCACCTTCTTCTCACCGGAGCTGAGCTAAAAAGGAAGCTCTGACGGTGCCAGGGCTCAACACTCTCCTAGTTCAAAGCCCCGGCTTCCCCTCTTAGTACCTCCTTCCTGATATGCACATAACCTTATGGTGGGCTTTTGTCTCTGTTAATTACCACATTCCTGTGTGGGTGCATCTGTATTCCTGACTCCCCAAAACTCTGTATAAGTACCCCCCCCCAGAACAATAAAGATGGGCGGCCTGAAGAGACACGATTCCCAGGTCGTCTGTCCTATGTGTCTGCCCTGTGTGTGTCTGTTCTGTGTGTGTGTCTGTCTTCACTGTCCTGCATGTTCTGTCTGTCTGTCCCCACTCATTTCAGGTTCCTAAAAGAGTCTCAAGCTCACTGCTGTCCCGCCGGCTGGGGCAACTACCTGCTTACATCCATTAGAGTGCCTTGCACTGCTGTTTTTCAAATCAGAATATGACCCCATTTCTTTTTATTCTTAAAGATTTATTTTATTATTTTAATTGTGTGTGTGTGCGAGAGAGGAGAGAGAGAGAGAGAGAGAGAGAGAGAGAGAGAGAGAGAGAGTCTGTTGATGTATGAGGTTAGTGCAGATGCTTGTGGAGGCCAGAAAAGGGTGTTGAGGGAATTGAACTTGGGTCCTCTGCAAGAGCAATATGACCTTTTAACTGCTGAGCCATCTCTCCAGGTCTATAACCCTGTTTCTGAAAATGTATTTTATTGGATTATTTTCTTTGACTTATGTAAATGGGAGACATGCAGGCATAGGAAAATGTAGTAATAAATGGTTCAAAATGTTCAAATGTGCTATGTATAATTTTGATAGGTATTTTAGGTACACTGGACATTTTAGGGCTGGAATATTAAAATGAGAAAATCTCACTTCTGGCATACTTACCTCTATCAACAGTTTGAATTCCTCACAATCAGCATGTCAGCTCCATCTGGAAGCTCAGTCTTGTGCAATCCCAGTAAAGGAAAACAACCCCAGATAGTGGAAGAGATCTGTTCCTTGCAGGTACTGGCACCCCCACAATCAGGTCAAGTGTCCCCGGATTGTTGCCCTTCTCATCTTAAATCTGACAGAAGGGGGCTTTGAAAATACACAGAAAGATGCTCCAAAACCTCAGAGTACTGAGGCAAAAGCTAAGGCGAGGTCCTACTTGCCTGTGATTAAAGTACAGTACTGGCTATAAATATACAGTAGAAAAAAACAGCTATGATAATTGTGCCAGGCTTTATAGGCATATATGAAACTATAGGATAAAGTTTGATAAATACCAAGATATTTCGGTACTTTTGAGCTCTAAGTTTAGAATTAGTTTCTTGCTTTCTTATAAGATCTGTGTTGGAGAAGCATGGATCAAACACTGGTCTGAATGTGTTTTCCTCATGTATATAAGGAGTAGTGTTTGTTCTCTGCCCGGGTCATGTGCAAAAGTGCTATTAGACTATAATATTGAATTCAGTTATTGAATTCTTACTGTGTGCCAGACCTTGTCCCAAATGCATTGCGTGGATGATCCCATTTATATCTCATTACAGCCCATTGCATTGGGTTCTCTTCTTCTTCTAAATGAGAACAAATTAGTCACGAAGAGGCACTTGAGCCTGTGAGGACAAAGCCAGGCTCACCTACCTGGCTCAGCAATTTTCAACCGGAGCTGCAGAGTAGAATTACTTGAGAGATTGTAAAGTTCTCAATGACCAGGCTTCACCTCGGAGAAATTCCAATTTAATTGGCCAGAAGTGGAGCATAGTCATCGATCCTTTCTACTATTCCCCAGCTGCTTCTCATGGCAGTCAGACTGAGTACTAATAGAGAGCAGACATCCAGCAAATTTGTGTTGAATCTCAATTAGGGTGACTCAACCTTGACAACAGCAGATCAGTCCATGAGCTGAATGCATTTCAAAACCAAGTTCTTCACACATACAAGAAAGAATCAATGAAGCAGCTATTTTGACCATTGTATATTTCTTAAGTTAGTATGTATTCTGTTTGTACCATTGACCAGGCTAACATTTATGTGCAGAACATCTTTAAAGAAGGAGAATATTAGGAAGGGAGGGGAGAGATAATGGCATAGCACAAAAGGTCTGCTACGTTAAAAAAGTTCATTACTAAGTTGTTTAGACTTGCAGCGTGTGCTGATGATACAATACAGAATGGCTCTTGTTTGGTGAGTGTCTATATTCCATGCACTTTATTACTGCTGGCACCTACATGGGACCACTCTCATCCTGCCCCATTGGTAGCTACCACTTGGCATATTACAGTTGTTCTTAAATTTAATGTTAAAATGATAAAGTTCATGTGCATACACAAATATAAAAATAAAATTATCCACTCAGTATTGCATATAAATAAGATATGCTATGTGGCAAATAATATTTACATATAAATTATTTGTATATTTATAACTTTATGCAGTTATAGTAAATAAATTTATGAAGGGTTCTAGAAACAAAAATATGTCTCGTAACAGTCTTTTGAGAAAAGAACCCATATGGTTTGAATATGAAATGTCTTTTATAGGCACACATGGTAAATGCTTGGTTCCAGTTAGTGGTCATGTTCTGGGAGGTTCCGGAATCTTTAAGGGATCTTCAAACTCCAGGTTTTTTTCTCATATGGAATCTAGAACTAAAGACATCACACACATCTTCCCTTTAAGAAAGGCACCCGCTGTAATCATTGTTTTTTTTACCCCTCTCCTTTCAGAGTTATAATATTGCCTCATTTTACAGATGGAAAAGATCTAGGTAACCGGTTTGCTGATACCTCCAGGGTAACACAGGCACTACTAAGCTTTGATCCAAATGTGTCCTGACTGTGTTTTTTTGGCTGGAATTTAAGATGGTGGCAAGCAACAGGTCACTGTGGAGATGGACGGGAATTGGGAAAGTGAGCTTGGATGCTAGGTGTATGGACCCTGCTTGGAGAGGCAGTAAAACAATTCCGATGTATTGAAGAGAGAGACAGCTCAGCTGGTCAAGTGCTTGCCTTGAAAACATGAAAACCTGAGTTTGATCACCAAAAGCCTTGGAAAAAGGCTGATTGTAGCAGTTCCCAGTGCTGGGAGAACTGGGTTAGGCAGGTCTCTTAGCCAGTCTAGGCCACTGGGGTTTTCAAGCCAGTGAAAAACCCTGTCTCCACAAACAAAGTGGATGACACTCCTGGGAAATGCTGCCCAAGGATAGCCTCTTGCCTACACCAACACACACACATACACACACACACACACACACACACACACATAGGATTTCAAAATGAAAAGCTAGAGACAAGTATGAGAGGCTGCAGGATGCTGGCTCATCATCCTTCCAACACGGAGCTACAGATGGATGGAAGAGGGACTCAATTACCCACATGCTGAATGGAAGACCCAGGGTTGAATCAAGAAGTGCTTAGGCAGAACTGAGATTAGCCAGGGGTCTGAAGCTGTGTACATCTGAAGTTGAAGACATGGTAAAGAGAATCAGAGACAGTGGGCAGGACGAAATCAAGAGGGAAGAAGGAAAAAATGGTCTGGCTTCCTCTTCTTAAGATTTTTTTTTTTTTTTTTTTTTTTTTAAAGACAGAGTCTTACCATGTAACTTTGGGCTCGCCTAGAACTGGCTAGGTAAACCAGGCTAGCTTGGAACTCAGAAATCCTCCTGCCTCTACCTCCCAAGTGCTGAGATTAAAGGCACATGCCACCATACCTAGCTTCCTTTTGCAATCTTAATGAGCCATGTTCCAACTCAAATATTTCCTAGATGGACAAGGCTCAGAAAGTTACTTTGGTTTTGATTCCTTTTTAAACTTATTTTTGAAAAGAATTTCATACATGGGTATTGTATTTGCATTGTTTTCACTCTTCTCAGTCCCCCTCCACCTCTTCCCATTTCCCTGTCCTCTGTTATTTTTACATATACAGACATACATTTATAACTGTATATATAAAATGAACGGAGTCCATTTTGTGGTGTGCTTTTGTACCTGTGTTCAGGATTTCGCTCTTAGGATTAGATGCCCTCTCAGGGAGCTAGTACCTAGAAAAATTTTTTTTTACCCCCTCAGTCTCCATTGATTGCCTGTAGCTTTCATCTGGAGATGGGACACCTGTGAAGTTTCCCATATCCATCTTGGCATGTCAGTTGGTTTTGTCGTTATTCAGATACTGTTAGACCAGCACTGTGGAGATGTCATTGGTGCAGCTTTCCTTTCATGTCTAGAATGATTAACTAGCAGCAGCACGTTGTCCCTCTGGCTCTTACATGCACTCTGACCTCTCTTCTACGATGTTTCCCGAGGTAGAGGTTGGGCACTTCACAGTCATTTATACTCTGCATTTGACTGGTTGTGGAACTTCATAATAGTCTGTGTCTGTTGCAAAAAGAAACTTCCTTGATGAGTGTTGAGAAGTACGGTTGTCTGTGAGTAGAAAGATACACATTTAGAATACAGTAAGAAATTTCGTTAGCCTATGGAAGTGACAGAAGTCCCATGCCTTCTCCTTTAAACAAGGACTAATAAAAATATGTTCATAGCTGAAAGGATTAGAGGAAATAATAAATATAACTCATGCCACAAATGCTTTCAATTTATTACTATCTTAGCACTAAGCAAGTGAGTTAAATTCTATTTTTATTTCTTCACCTGGAAAATACAAAATATAGTAGTATAGGATTAGTGAGATGTTTTTAATTGCTATTACCAAATATCTAACATAAATAACTTAAGGCAGGAACGATTTATTCGGGTTCATGACTTCAGAGACGTTTTTAGTCCATAGTCCTTGGCTCCACTCACTATGGGCTGTGTGAGGCAGAGCATTGTAGTATGAAAGACAAAGAACTTTTTCACATCATGGAGGACAGAAAGGAGAGAAAAAAAGAGGAACAGAGTCAATAATAACTCTCAAAATGATCTCCTTCCTCCAGGTAGGAAAACTGAAAATAGGGACTGGAGTGATGGTGCAGCAAATGAAGTCCTTGCTGCACAAGCATTAGGACTTGAGTTTGGATTCCAAGCCCCCATGTAAAAGCTTGGCCCTGTGGCATGTCCTGTAACCCCAGTACAGATGCAGAAGACCCAGAGACAGGAGGATCTCAGAGACTTGCTAGCCAGCCAACCTAACTGAATGGATGAGCTCTAGGTTCTTAGCAAGAGACTCTGTCTCAAAAAATAAGGTGAAGAGAGATAGAGGAAGACACTCATTGCTGAGCTGTAACCTTCATGTGTACAAATGTGTACATAGCACATGCACTTGTGTACACATACCATACGCACATATGTACACACATGCATCTACCTCACACATACACATACATAAATAAATAAAAGAAACACATTTCCTGTTAAAGACTAATTTTCACCCCTTCCTCCAAGTCATATGAAGGTTTCCCTATCAGTGTGATGGACTGCATTGGAGACAGTGCCACTAAAGAAATAATAAGTTGAATGTGGTCCTGAGATGGGGCCCTAATCCATCTGACAATGTCCTTGTAAGAAGAGAAAGAGACAACCAACAGGATGCATGGGCTTAGAGGAAACAATGAGACAGCCATCCTCCAGGCAAGGAAAGAGGTCTCAGGAAAAGTGAAGCCTACTGGCACCCCAGAAGTGTGAGAAAATCATTTCCTTTTGTTCAAGCCTCCCGTCTGTGACATTTTTTTCACAGCAGTCCCCGGAGAGAGGTACAGTCATTCACCTCTGTGCTACAAATCTTACCCAAAGACGATGACTTCCGATTTGCCATTTTGTCATCTTGGGGGTTTCATCGGGTATGAGAGAAACCATGAAGGCTGCCTATGTGGTTCCAAGGCATGTGGATTTCATCCTAAAGAAAACAAAGATCATGTTAACGTGCACAAAAAGACTTTTTTTTTTTTTAATCTCGAATGACCCAAACTGCATAAACATCTTTCTGGAATTTCTCTTTGTACTGTACTCCTGAACTTCTGTGTCTTTTAAGGATTTACTTAAAAAAAAAAAAAGCCTCTCTGATGTTTGTCCCAATTTCATTTTTGTAATAAAATCTCTGCCTGGCATGCTTCCGAGGTGGAAGCTTATGCCATCTTCCGCCTGTTAATTGGACCCAGCACTGAGTGACAGATCAAATGATCCTAAATTAATAACAATGACAAACTGCCCTCGGATGGCACTTGCACATAAAAGGAAACACTTCCATTAGACAAATGTTATGTCATCAAGAAACCCATTAATAGTTCTGCTGTGATCATAGCTGTATAATTTTTCTCATCACTGTTAATAACCAGCAAAGTTATAATTGCATATGGGGCTTAATTAAAACTTTCTATCCTGTTAATGAATGCCCATGCTTCACATCTCCCATTAAATGTTTCTCAAAATTGGGACCATATTTCTTAAGGTGTCAGTTCTTGGAACACATGAAAAGGTATAGACAGAGATGAGGTTGGAGTATAAAATCTCAATATGCCACAATTACTAATCAATGGATATTAAAGGTAGAATTGGCCCTATGCATTATTTAAATCAGATATTTTAAGTTGATTTATCTTACATTTTATGTATTTTACATATACTCTGACATAAATGGCAGAATAAAGTTTTTACTTAGCAAGTAAACCTGCCTCCTAAGGAAATTTTATTCAAATGGAGCTGGAAGATGTGTGGCTAATGTTTGACCATGGCCATGGCCTGAAGCTATGGTTATCATCATAAGTACTGTCAGTTAAGAGCAGATTAGACTTCTCTGTCATCTCACTTCTTGCCAGATGGGGAGGATCAAGAGGCTAAGACACTGGGAAGTGGTAGAACCACTAGCTGGAAGGTTCTTGGTTCCTAAATAACTATGGACCACAGTCCATACACTGCTCCCTGCTGATTTTAATACAAGTAAGAAATTAACCTTAATTTCAGTCTCTTATGTTTTAGGATTATTTTGTAGTACATAGCCAACCCTTAGATATATTTTATACAATTCCATAGTTATAATTTTTTATGTTACTTGTCTTATCTTTAACATTATGGGTATGGTTTCCATATATTGTACAGTTTCCATGTACTACAGAGGTACACTTTTTATGAACATGTTTCATTTTAAATAATGTGCTAAATTGATACAACTACATTGAATATATTGGATAAGTTGATTTTGTGTATTCTTCTTTAGTGGATATTTACATGCATGTATTTCCTTTAAATTACATTATCAAGTTTTTACTTTCACATGCTTGTTTAGAGTCCCACTAGCCATTATAAAAATATAAGAGTCATAATCAACTTTTTCTGAAGTTGAAGATCTGTTTGTCCTTTGAAAATGTACTTGGCATTAAAGGACATTCTATACATAAACTGTGCAGGCACATACTCTTTATGCTGCTTTAATGACTGGCAAGTCTTGCATTTTTACTATATGTTTATGATTAATAGCACCTTTCACATAGGGACTTTAATCTCGTTCATTGACAAGCCTACAATTCCTCAACTTAACAGCGGATACAGATGAGAGGTGAAGAGATTAATAAGAGGAAGCAATGTTAAGAAAATGAATTAATATAGAATACAGATCTTTCTATTTAAATACAAGAAATTTTCTCCTATAGCAAAGCATCTATATTTATATTATATGGTATGTCATTGTGATCATCACAGCTGTCATTCTGAGAAGAATCTTTTTAGTAGTAAATAAGAATGCATTTCCCAGAAAGTCATGGCTTATCATTCATAGGACAAGAAGAATACCATGAATGACCCCAGGCTCCTCTCAGAGGCACAGATACCTTCAGACTTGCTTTTGTTAATGATGGAGACAACCACAATGAAATGTTTTGCATTCTAAACTCCTGAGATTTTTCTATATGATCTAGGCGTGAGAGTAGTTTTAGATGAATGATAGAGTATTGGTTATTGAATAACTGGATGGCATACATGGTAAGAAGAGGCTAAGCAGAGGGACTACTTAGAAGAAAAGTGACTGATAGTCTGGAAAAACAAGTTGGAGCAGCTACAATTTAATTAACTATTGAGTGTTTACTATCTTTCAGTGCTGCTGAAAGTTAAATGTCCGCTTTTGATCTCCTACATCAGTAAGAAAGACTATAGTTTAGTGAAGAAGACAAAAAGCTTTGGTATTAACCTTGAGACTTCATGCTAAGGTCGGAGTTTGGGTTTCCTACATAGTGTCTCAATGTAGCTTTCCTTCTCTGTGAATTTAGGATAATTATTAGTGTGTATTTTTTGTTGAGAAGCTATGCCGGGATTTTATTCATGAAGATTTTAATGTACCATCTGGTGCTTAGTGTGTTCAATAATAAATTGTACTATTATTATTATTATAGATTTTAAATTTTATTCTTTGAGAATTTCAGGCATATACAGTGTATTTTGATCATATCCACCTACCACTCTTCCCTTCCAGCTCCTTCCAAACCCCACTTCTCTCTCCCCCTTGAAACTTCATATCCTCTTTTTTAATCCATGGAGCACAATCGGGGTTGCCCACATGTGTATGGGTAAAGGACTGTCCACTGGGGCATGGTCTACCTACCGGGTAGAAAAGTGAAGAAAACTGACGGTCCCTTCCCCACAACAACTCAGCTAAGAGTGAGCCCTCAGAAGCCCTTCCCGCATGCACGCTGGAATGTAGACTGGCTTGACCATGTGCAGGCAGCCATAGAAACTGAGAGTTCACGAGTGCAGGAGTCCTGTTATTAACTAGAAAGACTGTTAAAGTAGTTCCATTATATCACATTGAAATGCAACTGTAGAAACACAGACATGATACGCACTCAAGAAGAGACCTGTCCATATAGTTGATATAAAACTAGACTGAATGATTTGTACATGTTTTTGATCCTTTCTCAGTCCAGGACCTTTGCCACATGACTTCTGCAGTTCATTTCAACTTGACAGAAAATTGTGTCTCCTTGTTCTTTCCCTTTAGTCTGCCATCCGTTTGCTTTCACCAGTGAGTATCAGCAAGCATGAGGCTCTCCGCAGCACTGACAACACTTGTGGAATTGTGCATATCACTGCCTAACTTCTACCAATCTACATGACAAATGCGTCTTGGAAACCAGTTGTCCTAGGAAGGAGATGGTAGACTCTGAGCTGACTGAGACTCACAGACTGTAGCTTAAAGCAGAGCTATCTGTAAACCCAGATTATATCAGCTAACCTCCAAACTCATGGGCAAGAAATGGGTGCTCACTGTTGTGAGCAGATGTTCTGTCAGTAGCAAGGTTTGACCAATGTGAAAATAAATATTCAAGGATGATTGTTTACAAGAAATAACTTGCAAACTGGATTTAGGAAAGATAAGAATTTAGTAGGAGGAAAAATGTATGCAGATATTCCAGAAGAAATCATATCAAGTACAAAAAGTTTTGAGGTATTTAATGCTCAAAAGTGTGTCCTGAGGTATGAAGTACTAAGTATAGTGAAATAGTATTTCACTTTGGTGTATGAGCCCTGGAAGGAGCAAATGGTCTAGAGTTAATGAAGGAAACATGGAAAGTGAACAAAGATCCCAGGATGGTGTTTTGTGTATTAAACAATAAATGGAAAATACGTTGAATTATTTACCAATTTAACTACAAGTTAATGGAGTGGCACAACTTCTCTAGGCAGTGGTTACATAGTTTTTTAAGAGACTTAGGTTAAATAAAGTTTAAGGTCCTTTTAAGCCACAGAAGCCCATGGTTTAATGTCAAAGTGGAGGCCTTTAATCTGTGTTTGATCTGTATTCTCTTGCTATTCTTTTGAGTGGCCACTCAATATATCGCACAAAACTGAAGAGGGGGTATTTCTCTTCTGGCTGGGACCATCTAACAGAAGCAGCCTAAGGAAGGACGGTTTATTTCATCTCTCAATTTGAATCCACCATGGCAGTAGGAGATGAGGTGGCTGCACATTGCATCTGCAACTAAGAAGCAGAGGGAGGGAGAGAGGGAGGGAGGGAGGGAGGAGGGGGAGAAAGAGAGAGAGAGAGAGAGAGAGAGCGAGAGAGAGAGAGAGAGAGAGATCGACCTGCGACCTGTTCATCTCATGTTCTCCTTTTCATTCAGTCCAGGGTCTGAGCCTAGGGTATGGCACCATCCACATTGAGGATAGGCCTTCTAACTTCAATTCATCCAATCAAGAAACTTTCTCACAGGCATGTTCAGACATTTCTTTCTGTGGTGATTTTAAATCCCAAGAAGTTGATGACCAAGACTAGCCATTACAAGATCCATTTTATTACTAGAAAGTTGATTCTTTGTTCATACAAACACCAAACTCTGTGGGGTATTGAAGCTGAAAGCGTTTTGATTATACAACATCCTGTTCTGAGGCTGATGGCCTACCTAGAACCACAACTTTGCAAATTTGTTGGAAAGTTGTGCGGTATCTCTTGTTATGCCTTTATATGATTACCTAATCCAGGAGTAGAATCCTTTGAGTCCATGACCATAGATAACTTGTTCTCTTTTGGGTTTTCAGGGGAGGAATCTGTAAATCATTGAACTGAATAACTGCTCTCTGAATAGTAAACTAATTAGGCTCCCATAAGAAATTAATGGCCATTCTGAAGAATAAAATTAAATAGAATTAATTAATTTCCAGGCTATTTCCAAGTATTATGGGTACAATTAGACTTCAGCTCTAAAACTTTTATCATGATTTTCACTTATGTGATAAAAATATAATAAAGATTTCATTTGCCAAATTTCAAAAGGAGAAAAATTTCTCCATTCTACTAGAAAGAAATGTTATTGTAGAAGCAAATTTTTAGAGGGAGAAATAGTTTATCAGTCTTATGAGAATGGCCCCAGACGTGAGTGACATATTTCATATTTTTTTTAATCTTAAAAAAACTACATATCATTTAAAGTCCAGTTATTTGAAAATATCAACAAAATAGTCATAGAACATTTTTATCTCCAGGTATTGTTAATTACAGATACTCTATGGCAAGAATAATTAATAATGTTAAAGTAGTGCCATTGGTTTTAAAGATTGAAAAGCGATGGTGGCAGCCAGTGAGAGCATGACGACTGAAGACAGTGTGGAGAAGGGTGGATGAGTTTGTCTTACTGTTCACTGAGATCTACTGCACACCTTTAGAGTCAGTTCTTCACAGGATTGCCTAGAATTGCAGAGCGAGTAACAGCAGAATAGCAAATGGCAGAATGTAGGAAAGTGTTGTAAGTTCTCATTTGAATTTCTATTAACCTTCAATAACTAGTTTAGGTCAGAGTCCAAAGTCACCTCATCTTACAGTCATGAGTCTATTATAGGGTTGCCTGTCATCCACCTTCAAACTGAGGACTGTTTGCAACCCAGGGGCAGTTCATGAACTCTCATACACTCATGGCCTGAAGGTTACTAGAACTTCATTTATGTGTATGTCAGGCAGGGTCAGGCTTGCTTTCATGATATGCATGAAAGCTACTATTATAGGTGCAAGTTTTGCAAAAAAGCAAAAGCTGAAGGTTGCTGGACAGAGACAAGAGGCAGTCCAAACCTTTTTCTGAGTGGGCAGGTGAAATAATCTGAGGAGATAGGTCAGAGAGAAATGGAAGGCTGATTGGTTATAACCCAAGGTCTTGGTAGGACACTTCAAACCCTAGACTTTGTACTTGTGGAACTATGTAGTTTCCAGTGTCTGCATTGTTATCTATACAGCATCTGCTTCTGCTCCTGCACCTTGAGAAACAACTTGGGCTCTTTTTAGCAACAGGAAGTTGCTGTTTTATGACTTGGTTTGGAAGTTTTGCTGTACCAGACGAGACTATATTATGATGCAGAATAGATCTTATTTTCTCAATAGATCACTTAGTGCCAGGCATTGGGGATGTGGAGACTCAATCAAGTGTTTACTCAAACCAAACATGCTTTCTGTTTAAAATCAGCTTTATTATGGTACCATAAACACACAACCGCATATATTCAATGCATGCAATTTGAGAATGGCCACAAAAATGGCATAACCAAAGTAATAAACAACCAACTTTCAAAGTCTCCCCTGCCCCATGTATATGTGTGCTAAGGAGCCTTTTTATTATATATATATATTTCTGTGTGTATGGAGGGGTATGAATGCTATGGTATGCATGTGGCAGTCAGGGGGACAACCTGTAAGACACAGTTCTAGCCTTTCTCCATGTGGGTCCCAAGGACTGAACTCAGGTCATCAGGTTTGGTGGCAAGTACTTTTGCCTGCTGAGCCCACTAAGTACTCTTAACATAAGATCTATCTCTTAACAATTTTTAACGTATGAAATACTGTATTAAGTATAGTGTCATAATAAATAAATTCCTTACAACTGATTCATTTAGCATAATTGAACCTTTGTATCAACTGAACTGAACTGTCCATTGGTATAGTTAACACCTGAGACAGACAACAGAAGAGACTCTCAACGATTGTTTACCAAACAGGAATTTGGCTAGGTGTTGTATATTAACTATTATGTTTTGTCTTTTAACCAGTTCCAATGATTAGTTTTTAGCTTAATTTATAGTTTATTGGGCCAGAAGCTGAGAAAGATAATTAATTTGATTTAGTTTACATAGTAGTGGAGCTGGAATTTGAACTGGCATCCTATAATTTTGAAGCCTATTCTTTTCACGTTGGTGTCTCCACAAAAGGTATAGATAGCCTTCCCTAGTGTTTAGGACACATTGTAAACACTCTTGCTATCAGTCTGATTGATTTTCTCTTCCTGTGCTCTGTTCTGGGGCTATCTCAAACATAGCTGCAGAGCCACAATGAACAGCTTACATTCATTGAGCACATGACATGAACATGTTGAGAGCTTTGTAGAAACACACTTTACTGGTATTCACAAATTCCAAATTCCGTGAAAATACATGGAAAGTGAGTTTCCCTATGTTTTTTATAATTAAAGGGATGGGCAATTTGGTATTATCAGTTAATCCTTTGAAAAGAAGTCCAACAAGAGGCTGATGCAGCTTCCTGGGGAATATCATGACATTTCAAAGCCAGCAATACCGTGTTTGTTCTCCTTTAATCCCACGGGACTTTTCCACCTTGGAATACCAGTGGAGAATCCCAACGTTCTTGAAAACAGACTGTCAAAGAATGAGCAAGTCATAATAGTAGTTGACAGTCTTTAGCTAGTTTGCAGTTTGCTTGCTCCAGAGGACTCTACAGAAAAGACAGGTAAAAATAAACATCTTGCCCCTAGGAAATTAGCACTAGAAGGCTGTCAGGTAATTTATGTGTAAGTGATCATAATTATACATGTTCATATATATTGATTCACATGCTTCTAGTTTTAAAGAACAGAGAATTTAATAAATTGATTAGTAATTTGATTGTAATTCATTCATCTGGCTCTCCAAGCTCTTTACAGAGATCTTTATAAGTTTCTACTTAGTGAGTTCAGCCAACAACCGTGGGTGACAGTAGATTCCCTGCTGTTGGGATGATTTAGCCATTAATTTATTCATGTTAACAAGTTTGCTCTCCTATTTCTAGGTTGATCAATAATTAGAGCTTCAGCTTCTATGCTTGTGGGGAATAATCTGGTTGTGGAGGCACTGGCCCCAGGAGAGTGGCCAGTCAGTAAAGGTATTTATCATAGGGTGGAGTTTCTGCATTCATTCCCCCAAGATGAAGAAACCTGAATTGCTTTTTGAAGTACAGAGTTATCCAGATAATGAAACACAGAAAACATTACAGGTGAAGCAAAGCAATAAGGTCTCTGGTCTTTAAAAATTCATAGCAATTGTGTGATCATAACTGTAAGAAAGTTCTTAACACATGATAGACACACATACTAAAGGGCCAAATCTTCTCCTTTCCCCTCCTGCCCTGGGGAATCAGAGACAACTTGACTGTAAGCATGTACTACAGTCTATTCATCAATTGCATGACACGAGCTGCCACCTCCTTCTGTCTGAAACCTGTAAGAGGGAAAATCCTACATTGTCTTGTGGATCTGAACTCTTCTCAGGGCTCCTGACATGCTGCCTCTCTATGGTGCTCCCTATTAAATGTCTCTCTTGATCCCCTAGTCTCAGACTTCACACCAAGGGAGTAGATAGGGCGACTAAGGAAGAAGGTTCACATCTTGTGTGTGCGTGTGTGTGTGTGTGTGTGTGTGTGTGTGTGTGTGTGTGTGTGTGAGATATGGCAAACAAATAGTCTTGTGATATATTAAGGAGTTTTAGTTTATCGTAAAAACTAGGGTTGATGTATACGATTTTAAACCTAGGGTAACATACTAGATTTTCATCTTGTAAAGATTGTTCAGCCTTCCCTGTGGAGAGAAGATTGGATTTTCCACAGGTTCTGGGCAGGGCATAAAGTCAGAGAACTGTTAGAGGAATAAACAAAAATGATGCAGCTCAGAGCATGAGGAGGGTGAGACTCAAGTCAAGAGCTATGAGGCAAACACAAGTCACCCCTCGAGGACATCACATCACATAATGAGCGATTCAAGGGAAACACGGGCCCACTGAAGGCAAATGATGGATTGGGAATGTTATTTGGAGAAATGAGCATCATTTAGTTTTAGGATATGGTAACTTTGAGAAGTCTGAATTTGTGCTGAGCTGAAGTATAGCCACTCTCTCAAACTACTAACAACCAGCACACAAGAGATAATCTATTCTTCATTCTGTAATAGGGGTGTCTTCTGACCTCTGCTTTATAGATATGCCTTTGCTTGTAGTTGGGTGTTGTATCCTCCCCTCCCGAAGGCATGCTTGTGCTCTTATAAGGACCATCTGCTCTATGGAGGCTTCTGACCTGTCATTCTCTCCCACTGTGGGCATCTTCATACTCCTCCTTACTGTCCTGGAAGAGCTAAGTCTTACTTGTCTCTCCTTACATGTCACACTGTCTTATGATAAGTGCATGCCTGTCTGTCCTGATGTATGGTAGCTCCCTGAGGACAGAAGTGACCCTTATCTTACTTTTCTAATCTCAGAACCCTCAAAACTATTTGTATCCTCTTCCAATAGCTCTTTCCTGTCTCTAAATTTCTTTCTTACCTGACTTTCTATTTTCATTTGGTATGGAAACATAGCTTTTTGCAAGTGAGACAGGAAGGACTTATGCTTTGACTTTGCCCATCTGCTTGGTGGCTCTGTACATGGGAAATGCTGAGGGAACACGGCACAAAGCTCAGCTCAATCGTTTCTCACAGAAAACTAGAGGAATCTTAAGAGAAAGTTCATGCTAGAAAGTTTCCATTTCCAGCTCCCGGCTTGGCAGGGATATGTAGTAAGAAAATGTACAGGAGCAGAGTGTGTTGGGAGCTCATGGTTACCATGCAATGCATTTCTGAACCTGGCTTGATCAGATACACACTGGGGCTTGGCTTTTAGAATGTTGACTTGGAACATCAGTAAACTAACTACGAGTTGGCTTTCCTAGTCTTTCCCAGTTCTACCTTGGTACCCACAGCATCACATGAAGACAAGCCTATGAAAGCATACCCAAGCAAACCCACCTGGCTCTTAATGTTAGAGGCAACTTGCTTGGCTCTAATAAGTTGTGCCTGTACAAAAGCTAGTCTTGGATACTCTGTGGCTAGTGATTAAAGACTTCATGATAGTGATCTTTTTGCCACTGTGACAAATAATCTGATAGAAATGTCTTAAAAGAAAGAAAATCTTATTTTGACTTACGTTTCAAAGGTCCTTGATTGTCTGACTCCATTGTTTCTGGGCCTATGGTGAGGCAGAGCATCATGGTGGAGGAGCCATGGCATAGTGGAGCTGTTTAGCTCATGATGATCTAGAAAGGGAGGGAAGGAAGGAGAGAGGGAGGGAGGAGGGGAGGGGGGGGAGCTTGTGCAGTGAGCTTCTTCTTCTGTCTGTGGTCTCCTTTTACTCACCCAGGTTCTCAGCCTATTAATGGCTTTGCCTATATTAAAGTTGGATCTTCTCTCCCTTTAGAATTACTTTCTGGAAATACCTTTACATCCCACACAGAGGTGTGCTTTATTAATCTCCTAGGTGCTTCTCAATTCAATTAAGTTGCTAACAAAAACTAGCCACCACAGATTTTGAGATGAGGTTCCCTGGGTTGGATGCCAGCAGGCTCTAACTTTGTCTGTTCTAACCAATTCCACACAAGCGATGAGTCTGCCTTGTCAACCAGTTTTGAAGTTGGGTTTAAGTTGTGGGAAAAGTTTAGATTATTGGGCATCTCTGTTTCTGCTAGTTTTCTATAGAGGACCTATAAACCTGGGATTTTGACTCTTATTCCAGTCTCTTTTCTAGATTGCCTCCAATTATGCCCATTTCTTGTGTCTTAGTCTCATGGCTAAGCTTTGCCTCTCAATCTCCTATGTCATCCTCTAGTCTACACAGTGACCTTCTTTCCTTTTATTGAGATAACTGCTTCATTGTTCTTTTTAGTCTCTTGCTTTTGCCCAGATATCACCGAGACTGTCACCTTCTCTGACTGCTTCTAAAAGTTAGGTGTTCTTAGAGCTCTAATCTTGCCTTCAGTGTTCCTCCTGCCCCCTAAACTAAAACATCTCATTTTCCTCCTGACAACCTCTGGCTAGGGCTGCTTCTATGGCTGTGGCAGTTTACCCTGGACTGTACTGCACTGGGATGTGATCTCTGCCTGCTTTCTCCTCACCGCCCCAGGGGCCTCTAGTAGAGAGAGCAGCCAGTGTCAACGCTGGCTTCTTTTCTTTCTATAAACAATGGCCGCCCTTTGTTGCTGATTCATTTGTTACAATGGACTTTGTGGAATGAAGGCATAAAGAAAGAGCAGCAGGATTTGTTCTGGAAGGGAGCCAGGGAAGTGGGGTCTGTCACTTGCTTATTCCTGAGCCATGCTGGGTAGAAGCCAGGCCATTTAGTTTAGGGGAGAAACAGAGAACATCCAAATGGCAGGAAGAGAGGCTCTGGGGTTGCACTGCCAAGAAGTAGCATCCCGGGCTTCCTGAAGAGGAGGCGTGTGGTGACAGTTAGAAACGGAGAACTCAGCTGGACTAACACAAAGAAGAATTCAGAGGGACAGACATGAGGATGAGCCTTGCCTGGGATGCATTTGCTGAGATCATGCTGAGAGTTAACATCGCAGACCCCCAGAAGTTCACAGCTGGCAGGGAGGACAGTACCAACATGGTAGAGAAGCACGAGGAAAACACTGAGTGAGCGGAGAGGCAGGGCGGAGGCAGACGCTTTCTCACAGACAGCAGGCACTATGCAGCATGCTGGCCCAAAGTGGGAGGTCCTTTATGTGTTTTAAACACAAAACAGCTATCCAGATTATATGTGAACTCTCATGATTTATAAATTCTGTCAAATAATTCAAATTGTTTTGCAACCCATAAAAAACCCAAAACATATCTATGGGATGGTGATAACCTCCAGTCTGAAGCCTGCATCTTAAAAGGCATGGAAATAGATGAGGCTATTAAGGAGTAACTGGGTTTCTCTGGAGTCAAATGGTTAATTGAGTAAACGTGCTTGATTGTTCTCTCTCTCTCTCTCTCTCTCTCTCTCCCTCCCTTCCTCCCTTCTCTCCCCCTTCCCACTCCCTTGTGGCGATGTGGGAAGCATGCTACTCCTAGCCTCCCAATGACAAAGGATACAGAAATGCCAGAGATCTCATTTCCTCTTTATTTCTTGCTGGCTTGGGTCCTTTCCCACAAGTTGGCTCCTTGTTCAGTGGAGCTGAAGTTGTGGGTATCATTTTAGTCCTGGCTTAGCTACTATCCTATAGCATTTTCAAAAGGTTGCCCTCTCTCTTGATCCCATTGCCTTCATACATATATTATATGAGTTTCAACCTAAAGAACTCAAAGATCCTTGGAAGTCTAACCCATGTGAACCCAAGCTTACTTTAAATATCTTTAGAAGCTCTCATTTGAGGACTTTCCCTTGTCACTTCTTCCTGTCCCCTCTTTTTCTGGGTCAACCTCTAAGCATTCATATCCACATCCTGGGTCTCTGTGTGTTCAGGTTGTTCCTCATTTCCCATATAACACTGAAATCTGCTTTTCATTCCTATGTGGTTACTTCCAAATCCCTTTTACTATGAAAGCTTTACTACCCAGGTAGAGAACTAAACTCTAAATACAGACTTTCTATATAGGAAGGAAGATTAAACTGAAAACAAACCTCAAGAATAACAGAACTGCACAAAATGGTCAGCAACAGAATAAAAACGCCCAAATTAGTAGCTCTCCATCTGATGAGCCATAACCAGTCACCATAACCAGTCACAAATTTCTATTTATTGACACTCAGTTCTCCTAAAAACGGCCTGATTAAAAATTGCCTGTGACTTTTGGGAGGAAAAATACAAACCTTTATCATGGCACATGAAGAGAAAAATATTATAAACACTCAGGCAAGACAGCTCCTTTTGTAATTTATGTCACCCAAGGTAATGTATAAATTCAGGGGATTACTTCTCATTTAATACAGTAATACAATACCAGAGGAAAGAAATCTCAATTCCATTTTGGATGTGGTAAAGGGATAGCTACAAGAGCTCAGATTTTTTGAAGAAACGAAGACATATCTTACAAACAAGGTGAGATCCAGTGACTTCTTTCCTTCTTTTTTAGGAGGCATCTACATTCCTTATGAGACAGTAAAGTTGTCTTTAATTTGTCTTGAACTGCTCGCTATATGTGTCTCCTTCAGTTTTTTTTCTTAGCGTAATCTCTGAGTTCAAGTGTAAGTTCAGTCGTGCCACTTTGCTGATTAAATTTTTTCTATAGCTTCCCATCCTTTAAAGAGTGAATCCAAAATTTATTCTAATGGCATGTAGTGATTTATGTGATAGAACTGCTGTGGAGCTTTCCTGTCTCCTACTCTTTCCTTCACCTGCTCAGTATGTCCAGAATCAGTGCTCTACTGGGCATTCTTCACAGATGCTTCATGTGTTCCACCTCATGGCCTTTGCACCTGCTGATATTGTTGCCTGGAATGCTTTCCCACCTAATGTCTGTATAACTCACTTTTTCTCACCTTTGATATTTACTCTCAAAATCACAACATGAAGGAGGCTTTTCCTGGATATCCATTAATAGTCTAAGTCTTGTCACTTGGACAAAATCCTTATTTTATTCTGTAGCTATGAACATATTTGATATGCGCTGAAAGAGTATTTTTGTCTGTTTTAATAACCTCAAAATACTCATTGCATGGACATGACTTATAAAAAGCATTCAATGCCATAAGGAAACCTATTAGTTTGCATGTTAGTTTAAAAAGTAATAAAAATAAATTCCCATAGGCAGTCATGGTGGCACCTGAGACTCTGGCTCAAAAAACTGCCATCAACACCACCACCATCACCAACAAAGAAACCCTTACAAAATGTCAATGTAGTTCATGCCAATGGAGCATATATGTAAAATGGGTTAAGATGATGAATTAATTTTAGCATGATTAAAGATGAAATATTCAGTTATACAATTAATATAATCACTTAATGATTGAGTAATGATATCCTGAAGAACAAAATTAACATAGTCATAAAATTAGACACAGTAAAGCCTCTAACAAAATCCCCCACTGTTTTATAATGAAATACTCTACCAAACTAAAACCCAACCCAAACCAAACAAAACACAAGGCACTTGGAATTGAAAGGATTATCCACCACATGATAAAAATCACCTACAAGAAAACCTTCTATAACCTACATTATTCTTAATCATGAACGGATGGATGCATTCCCCTTAAAATAAAAAAGGAATGATGATATTTCTGATGTTTTCTAAGTAGCGTTGTGGTCAAGATTCTGATCCAAGCAATTAGGCCAGAAAAAGGAATGAAAGTCATACAGCTTAGGAAGGAAGAAGCCAAGTGATCTCTTTTGGTCAAGGAGACAATGAGGATGATATTTATTATAATAGTGTTAACAATAATGCTTTGGATCTAGGTAACACCGTCAATTGTAATTGTTTTTAATAACCTCACAATTCTCATTCCTTTTCTAAATAAAATGGGAATCACACGAGTAAGTAAAGTGAATCGTCTGTGACATAACATAGCCAGTGGCAGAGGTAGTGTTAGCACTATCGTTTGTGATACATCTCTTTAAAAATATGACTCTGCAAAACCATATATTAACAAAAGCTACATGGAAACCAATTCCTCACCTGCCTGTTCTTGAGAACCTTCATTCTTAGGGCAAGGCCTAGGCTCCAGAAAACACAGTTTAAAAATTCTTGTTGTGTGACATTATTGTTGAAGACATGTGAACAACCATCTATCACCCCAGAGGGAAACAATAACAGACCAAAGCAAGGATAGTACCAAAATCCAAGTGGGTGAACCAGTTATTGAAGTTACCTACATGAGCAGAAATGACTCACAGACACTGTCATCACCAAAGCCCACCCCAGCATGAGTGACATCTCATGAAAACAGGAAACCTAGAGCATACCACACAACCTAAAGGCAGTTCAACAGGTTGGAGAATGTCCTTACCAGGTGGCTCTGTATGTCTGAGCCTCTTCAGTCAGCTCAGCTGGTCTTTGTGTCTACCAGGTGTCATGGTTGGTCAGAGACCATGTGATCTCTTGGCAGTTCTGAGCACTTGTATCTACCTGGGGATGGAGGGGGTTTAGGGCAAATTTACATGGCGCTTCACTCTGGCTCTATGGACATGCCCATGGAGGGATAGACACACCCATGGAGGCACCAAATGCATCCAAATGCAGCAGCAAGTGACAAACAGTGGCCTCTAGGAATCTGATTGATGGAAATGGAGCTGATAGACTCAACCACTTTCCAACCAAACAGTGACTTGAGGGGGAGAGACTCGGGGGAAAGCAGTGAATGCTGGGTAGGAGACTTGTGCTGTCATGGGGCTGGTCACTGTCTTGGAGGTGAGCCGGAGGTCTGCGGTGGTTCTGATTAAAATGTAGACCTTAATACGAGATTAACATCCTACTCCCCAGCGGGGGGGAAAAAAAAAACCTTTGTAAGTAAACTCAAATACTCTAATTGGAGAGTATGCTCTGTTTGCTCGGCTGGCTAAGATAGAATTGGCATAACTGGCAGGATTGGATGACAAAAACAGAGAATGCTTCTGGGAAAAGGACTTATGTGGCCACTAATATGGGAACCCTTGAAGGGAATGCAGACAGAGGAGGTTCTGGCAAGGCTTGTTCATTGGATCCTCAGGTGGCTGTCTAAGATGACATCACCAAGGCAGACAATGTCTGTGGGAGAAATCCCAGGATGGGAATCCACTTGTAGCTGACATAGAGTGGCATGCTTGCTGAACTGCTGGATACTATTGCAAAATTTTTGAGGTGCTCTGAAAACAGCAGAGGATCTAGAGCAGACTCTAAGAACTCTACCAGTGCCTTAAGGGCCAAAGTTCCAGTGGGCTGCTGCAGAAGCAGCTTGCGTACGGCTATGTGTGATAATTTATCCCAAACAGAGACTATAACCCAGATAGAGACTGAAAAGTGAAAGAGAGATGAGAGGGAGAAAAGAGGGGTGAGGCTAGCCTCTGCAGTATTGGCTTCTGACCTTATGTATCCATAAGGTCATAATTAAATAAAAGGAAAAAGAAATAGAAGTTTTAACCTGCTGCTTTTTCTAAGAGGGCAGACAGGAAAGAAAGCCCTGAGTAGATCTATAATACAAGGTCTTTCCTGGAACTCCTCAACTGGGAACCCACAAGAAAAGGTGTATAGTGATGAGGAAAGGAGCAATCCAGAAGAAGACTAAGGGTGGACCTCAGTTTCAAACTGTAACACAAAGAAAGGAGAAATCCCGATGTCGGCATGCTGATGGGAGCCATAACAAGTGTGAGAATTTAGCAAACGGAGGGTACTCACACGAGCTGCTGGAACTACAGAGAACATTCAAACAAGAAGCAAAGGAACCCGTTTTCTTCTGGCTCCTCAAAATATGGGACACAGGTGCAGATGATATTAGCTTAAATGCTGTAGAGGCAGAAAAGCTGAGCAATATAACCACTCATCCCTCCTTTAGATCTAGGCTGCATTCCTGTGGCAGTACAAGGGGAAGCAGTCTCTGATGAACTGCTGGTGTGAGCCATTGGAGATGCTTGGTCATCACCAGTGGAGGTTCCTATGGATGTCAATGGATGTCAGGAGTTGGAGGACAATAAAAGGGGGACAGGCACTGCTGTGAGATCTAAGCAATGTGTGGTGCCCCATTCATAGGACCAGCTAGGACTGTGTTCAGTAGAGATTTAATGAAGAACTTAATTGAACAAGATCCTTGAAATTGACATGGAGGTTTAGTGTCTGTGCTAAGTCCCCTAGTGGGACAGGATCTTTACAAGGCAAGAGAGGCTTTGACAGATTTAAGCCACATAGACCAGCATGTAAAGTATATGTGTAGAAGAATAGAACAACCTAAAAAATGTACAAAAGAGACTGCTTGGGTTACTCAAAGACAAATATGGCAAGACTTGTGTCTAGCCCAAGTTTCTAAAGAAAAGATTGACAAAAAGCCAATTCTGTGCTAAAGTGCCTCTGGGAGACTTTAAAACCCAAGGAACAGTGCACAAAAGGTATACAAAAGATAAAAACTATCCTAGGGGTAGATAATAATCCCCCTAAGTAATAATAGGGGATAAATAATCCCCAGAGTAAACAGGATACCCTTTTCCCTGTGAATGGCTGTTTGAGGGATGAAGACAGTTTACCCAGCCAGGGCCTCTCCCAGCAGCCAGGTGTGGTCAATGGAGAGATCATTGGTGTGGCTAGAGCCAGGAGTCTGACCCAGAGTCTACCTGGCCCTGGGAAGCAACAGGTGCAACAGAGGCAAGAGGGGCCTTATTCCTTCTCAGCCCCATGTGGGGCCAGGCAGTTTGGGCCAGCCCCAGTGAGTTTATCGAGGATAAAGAGATGCATGGAGGCCCCATGTACGAACTCCAGGATACTAATTGGATTCTAGACGATAACTAAAGATAGTAAAGGATTAAGTTACATGCCATTGTACCCAACACAGATCTGTTGAAAAAACAGCTGATATAAATGAAAAGGGATTTTCCATGCTATGTTGTGGAATGTGTGTAATGTTAACTTCTGAGTGTTTTACAGATGTGAAACCTGGTTGAGAGTCATCAAATACACCTGAAGAAATAAGATTGGAATATAACTCATACAGGGTGCAAAGATGAGGTATAGCTGTGAAATTCTGGGGAGCTTTATAGTCAGTTAGGCACATGTAGTATCCACTGTGAAAATGGAGAAAAGGCTACAATGACCAGGACCTATAGATGCCAAAGAATAAAAGAACGCTTTATATAATTGCTAACTAGAAATAACAGTACCAAATGTGGGTTGCTTCCCCCGTGAGCTATTGGCCAGGGAAGGCTTGGAGTCCCTCCTCTACAACAAAAAGGCAATTGCCAATACTGATGTTTGCACACTGGAAGCAGATGGTAAAATCCTATTGATGAAGATGTGGCATGATCTGAGCATGGAAAAGAGAAATCTAGCTGGAACCAAGTTGGAAACTCCCTGCAAATGAATGACTGGCCTTCATAGTGCTAGAGGGCGCTATGCAAACCATCATGGGAGAATTGTCCTTAAAAGCTCTGCTTAACGACAGATCTTGTGTGTTCCACTATCAGATGATAAACAAGATGTTCCTGATGGTGTAATACTGGCTTGTCTAGTATATATACAACCAGCAGATTCTTAATTGGATTTAAGGCCCACTCCTCAGGGAGAAAACACACATCTGATACTGTGAGAAAAAGTTGACCCCTAGTGATGGTGGGTGGATTTATATGGTCCTATGAAGAAGCCCCTGCAAGTGTTTGTAAGATGAATGTGGTGTTCCTACTTAAGTACTGTCCAAGCATTTGTGTTTATGCCCATAGGTTAGGTTATTACAGCAGTCAGCATGTGATGGAAATGGAGCCAATAGACTCAACCACTTTCCAGTCAACCAGTGACTTGATGGAGAGGGCCTAGGGGGAAAGCAGTGAATGCTGATAGGAGACACTGCTTATGTGGCCAGTTGCCATCTTGGTGGAGTTGCTGGAGGTCCGTGGTTGGTCTGATCAAAATGTAGACCTCAATATGAGATTACGATTCTACTCCCTGGCAGAAAAAAACCCTTTGTAAATAAGCTTGAATAAACTCCCATTTATCTAATTGAAGAGTATACTCTGTTTGTTCAGCTGGTCAGAATCAGAAGGACAGGGCCTCACTGGGAGAAAAATTCTTAAAAAGGGTCTAATAAAACCTGGTCAATTTCAGGGACTTTCTGAAGCTTTTGAGACAGTTACTTCCCGAGTTAAAAGAGCTACTCTGAAGGATGGAATGTGTCACTTCTCTTCAAAACTTCCTGTTGTTTCCCTTTTAAAATTTAGAAATTAAAATTTAGAACATCCTGTTGTTTGCTCAGATTTCCTCTGAGCAAAGGTGGAAGGTTTTATCTTGGAGGAAACTGAGACACAAGTATGTCATGCTTTCTTTGGGGATACCAGATCCTGGTAAGTGAATGTGTTGTGTAACCCTAATAATCATTCTAAGTACTCTAGTGTGTCTATCCAACCTGAGACTTTCCTTATGAACATTGCTTTAAAAATGAAATGTAACAAATTTAATGTCATCTGATCCTTCTGACATCAATCAGGGCTATTGAGCTAGGCCCAAGGCAGGAAGGTTCTGAGTAGATCTTCAGATCCATCTCTCTGTGCTTGCTGGGATTCCTTGACCCTGCTTGTCATCTAATTCTTGACCAGGCAACTGGAGTGTGCCATATTCCCACAATGCTTATTGACACTTCATTCTCTAAAATCAGAACATCTCTTATGAATCCTCTCAAGTTTCTCTGAGAACTGAGCATCCATAGCAGCTCCTGAAGAGCCTGAAGACCCTTCCTTACTTTCCTATAGATGGCGGATGAGTTTTCTACCAGATCTAACCTACTAGTCTGTGCTAGCCTTCTTCAGACCAGAGTTCTTGCCTGCATCTTCTTTGCTTGGTCCTTAGGCATGCCGTCACTTTCCGTCTTTTTTATGGGACTTTCTTCTATGTTTTTCATTTAGATGAAATCACTTTTTGCACATTCTGCAAGACAGAGACTTAAGATTTTCTCTATCTTTGCAAACATAGACTTCCTGACAGATAGCAGCTCCTGCACCAGTTGCTACCCCCTCACTGTCCCCTGTCCCACTGTCCTCCCTCCCCCGCCCCGTCCCATTACTGACCTGGACCTTTTTGAGGTCATTGGAATAGGCAGGAATGTGAGCATGCAGAGTAAGATTTACAGTGGTATATGACTGCTCATGATCACATCGTGTGGCCAAACAGCCTTGTCTTCCACCTAGGTATGCCTGTGGCGTATGTAAAAATATTTAGGATTTATCATAAAAGGTGTCTGCATTGGCTTCAATTGTGTTCCCCAAAACCTCACACCCACCCGGAGCTTCAGAATATTGCTCAGTTGGAATAAAGCCTTTTTCTGTTACTATTTGTTGGCATGAGGTCATATTGGATAAGGGTGGTGTGGTGTCTCATAAGACTGTTCTATGAGTAGATGGAGGCCCACATGTAGAAGGATGCTTGCTGATGGAGACAGAGTGAAGGAAAGCATCTGTAAGACAAGGCGGAGATTCACCAGCCATCACCAGAAGCCTGGAGGAAGTGAAAAAAGATTCTTCCTTAAGAACCTTCTTCAAGAGTGTGGCTTGCTCTCAAACTTCTGACTTCTGAGCTATAAGAGAATACAGCTTTGCTGTTTTAGACCAGAAAAGTTGTTATAGAAGTCACAGAAACCTAAAACAATCTCTCTTCTGAGATCTGGCATGTTCTTGGCAGAGCTAGAAATTTCCTTATGTGAGCATGGTACCGTTTATTTTCCATCTGTTTCCATGACATTCTCCATACTTACGTGTACTCTCTTTTCCCCGGAATTACGGCATTGATGGGTGGTGCTGCTCATCTCCCTTGCCTTCTAGTGCCACTTGATTTGGTCATTGGGAGACCTGTCAAGAATTCTCAAGGGGAGAAGAGAAAAACGTCAGACAATTACTCACATGGCTCCACTCCCACTGAAGGGAAGATTTTGACTTTCTTCTCTGGCTCCATCTCTCAATTAGGTCCCCGTAGTAGCATTTTCCCCCCATTGGTTCTTCCAATCAGGGCAATTGTTGCTAGTTCTGGGTCCTCAACATCTCCTGTAAATATCCTCAGTCTTGCCTACAACTTGGCAATTAATTCCACTATTAAGGAGTCTTTTCACATCCATCCTGTATATGGAGCATGCCAACACAGGACCCTCCAGATCCACTTGTTGTGCATAGAGAACTTAGCACATACTTGGTGTGGATTTGGTTTGTCCTAGAGTGTGGTCCTCCCAGCACAGTCATCCTTGAACATCCAGAACATCCTTGAAGTCGCAGAAGTTCTTACACAGACCATCTCATAGTAGTTGCTGGCAAATGAATACACCAGAATGTAATCCATTTCATACTCTGAAGGTGGTTGATTTAGAAATCAGTTTCCCAGTGCTCTTAGGGACAGCAGGCTTGGATTTGGAGATACATGGCAGAATACCTCATTTCAATAATAAAAAAATTAATTGTTGCAGCTTATTAAATTTACATAGTGCTGCTTCATTTATTATGGCATTGGCCTTTATCACAACCTTTTGAGAGAGATAAAAAAAAGCCAGAGATTATCTAAGCACCTCAAAGAGATAATAGCGCTATAGAAACAACATTACCTACTCAAGGTTACCATCTCTGTTTAATTAATATACCTTTAGCATTTTCAGTATGAAGAGAGATACACAAAGGCATCTTAGCCTGAAACACAGATAGTTTGGTAACTGGCAGAGAAAAGAGCTATCTTTGAAGGGAGCTATTATTAATGCTTCTTCATGGATTCACCTTCTATTCACCTTCTGTATTTTAGCTGAGACCAGAAGAATGAAAAAGCAGGAGTATGAGTCAGAGGACTGGGGATTGTGGTGATGAACGTTCCAGGCAGGGGAACTAACAGAACACATAGGAATCGTGATACCATGCACAAGACCTGTGAAAGCTCAAGTCACACAAAAGGCCAGCATGAAGAAGAGAGTTGCGAATGATGTACCACTGCTCTCTGAGGAGCTATTGGCAATCAAGAGCTACTGGCAGAGGGAGAGTAAGTTTTCTTTAAGGGTGTGATCCCTGATAGGTTGACCATGCTCCGATGGATGACCACACACCCAAGAATATACGGGTAGAACAAATTGGACTCTATGTATTAAAAAAAGAGAATACAAAGTTTGGTACTATAGAATGTGGGAAAGTGGGTCTTGGAGGAAGGAGGTGAATGTGATTAAAATATATGCATGAAATTCTCAAAGAATGAATGAAAAATGAGGAAGGACAAAAATGTGGGCTGTAGATGTAGCTCGGTGGCAAAGCACTTGCCTCGTATGTGCGTGTCTCTAAGCTTTATACCCAGCACTGTAACACAACTTAAAAAGTAAAAGTTTTTAAGAATGAAATAGAGATTAGTCCATTCAAGGACCCAGAGCAGTAGTGAAGCTGAAGTTTCTTAGGGCAGCAGAAACTCACAGCCTTGGGAGCTCCTACAGGGTCTGTTTGACCCAGAGTGCCCCAGAAGTGAGAGAAACAGAACTGATTACTCCCCTGCTCGCCTGGAGTCAGTGAAAGACACTGCTGGCGAGAAGAAATTTAACAAAATTTTCCTCAGCCTGGTTGTTTGGGAGAAACTTCAAATTCTTAATTATAGAACATTAGTTTTGATTATGGAATTGACCCTTTGGGCATCTAGAAATAAGATCAAGGGAGTACACTGAAAATGTTGGAAAAATTAGTTGATGACTGACTGCCTTTTTTCATGACTAATTTTAATAAACAGAGGAGAACTAGTATTCTAAATGAAAATGTTGCTGTACCATGCCAAGAATCATCACTTGTTTTGTAAAGAGGAGAATTTTATGAAATGAGAAACAGATGTGTTTCATATGATGTAGTAGGGATTTATGTGGCCCAGGGAAAGGGAGAGATTAGCAGTGGCCATAGCAAAGTCCTGATGGGAAACAGATGGCTCACACAAAAGGCTAATTGGAAAGTTTAATGAAAGTATCTGTCTGTCTGTCTGTCTGTCTCTTTCTCTCTCTCCATCATCTATTTATTTATTTAGAGAGAATGTCATGTAGTCTGAGTTGATCCTGAATTTACTATGTAGTTGATCCTCAATTCACTATGGCCTTGAACTCCTGATCCATCTGCTTTTACCTCCCAAGTACTAGATTATAAGCATGAACTAGAAGGACTGTTTATAAGGCATCCATCAGGTTGAAAGAACCCACAGGAACTAAGAAGATGGTGACATGTATAATGGGAAATGGGTGCTATATATAGACCTTAAGAGTCTCTGTCCAAAGTTTGTTTCCTGTCTGCATGATGCCCACCCAGTGTTCTCTAATTCTTAGAGAGCCAAAGACTTCTCTGCCAGTGTGCCTTTTTTAAATAAAGCAATCATTAGGAACTTACATCCCCACTATCTGCTTTATCAAACTCTTATATGCTGACCAAATAGTCCCTCTGCTCTAAGTCATTTCAGGTCCACTGTGATGGCTAATATTATTTGTCAACTTGAGATGATGTAGAATCGCCTATCAGACAAAGCACTGGGCATGTTTGTGAGGGAATTTCTATATGAGGTTAATTATGGCAGGAACACCCACCTTAAACATGGACAGCACCACCCCGTGGGCTGGACTGCCAGGCTGAATAAAGAGAAAGCAGGCTGAACACCAGCACTCATCTCTGCTTTCTCCTGACTGGAGTTGCAGTGTGATCACTTGTTTCCTTTTCTTGCCACCTTGCTTTCCTGAGATGATGGAAGTATCCTCAAACTGTGAGCCAAAATAAACTTTCTTCTTTAAGTAGCATTAGTCAGATATCGTGTCACAGCAAGGAAAAAAATTAATAAAGTCACATTCCATAGTATCATTTATAGACCAGAGTCTGCCCAAGTTATTTAAGCCCATCCCCTCCTGAGCTTACTCTAAGTATTGTCCCCAATGACCCATGACAGTTCCCAATCCATGTTCTCCCCTCTTCTTCTTCTTCCTGAGAATCAGTTGTGGTACTTCCTTTCTAGCTCTCATGGTGTGGAGCCTCCTGTTTCCAGGGATTGGAAAGGCAGATTTCTTCCTATGTGGCCATCATTTTCTGTGCATGCCTAAGTAAAACAAACCCTGGGCACACCTTTAGGACTGTGGGTAAGATCAATGCTTGGAATGTGGAAAGAGCTATGACCGCAGAGGATAGTCCTTCCATGGGCTACGGCTGGAGGGAGGGGCAGGAAGCTGGTGCTAAACACTGGTCACTCTGTAGTGGGAGCTGAAAAATGACTGCCTCACTCTCTGATGACCTGCCTGGATCTTAGATACAAGTCACCTGGAAGCAACGGGGTGAAGGAGTCAGGTGACTCAGGCTGGAGCAGTAAGACCCACTGGGCACACAGCGAGAGAGGGAGGTTTGGAGAATAGTTTCAGAGTCAGAAAACTACAAAGAAGTTGTTCTTGCTAGTCCTGAATTTTGGCCATGTGGCCCATCCCTGCTATAGTACCCCTAGAAGTACTTTGACTATGGCTCAGATCTGACAGATACATGCATTGAGAAGAAAGAAGTTCATTATCAGTCAAGGGAGCCTCATCTTTTGACAGTGTGATGTGATGTCATATTCAAATATGTTAGACCACATTCTCATTCACTACTCATGTAGTCCGAAGGCTGCAGGTTAGATTTGCTTTCATAAATGGCCTGTAGACTTCCACTGGAGGCTTAACTATTCTCCAGAAAAGTTTTAGAGGCAGCACTTGAAAAGTTCTTGCCTTGCAAACATGAGAAGCTGAGTTGGATCTCCAGAAGGCATGTAAAAAACAAAACTGGGTACATACCTATAACTTTCCCCGGGGAGGTGGGGATGGGCAGATCCCTTGGGGCCAAGTTTAGCCTACTTGGCAATTTTTAGGCCCATGAGAAATCCTGTCTCTGAAAACAAGATGGATGGCGCCTGCGTAATGTCCTCTGGCCTCCACACAGGTGAGCACATGCATGTATATATGCATGTATATCACCACACATGTGCATGCATGCATATACAAGACAGACAGACAGACAGACAGACATGTGCATGAAAAGATACGGAAAGTCCAGTGAGTGCTCTAGCTGATGTTTCTAATCCACATTTCACCCTTCAGCCTGTTACCTTTGTAAAACACAGGACAGGTGATGTTATTCCCTTCCCAAAACCTGCCAAGGTTCGCCTTAACTTTCAGAAAGACTGCCGAGGTTCTCATCTGGTGTGGACCTGCATCCAGCACAAGCTTAGCTTTCACTCTCTCTCTCTCCGTTATTTTCCATGTCCTTGTAGGTTGAACTTTTGTTTATGTTCCTGAAGCAAACTGAATCTTTCCATTTTAGGTTTATGAACTTTTGCACATGCTTCTGATCCTTCACTCTACTGTTTCCAATCTTTGCCTGACAAACATCTTTTGCAACTCCGATGAAATGTGACCTCCTTTTGTAAAACCCTTTCCTCTGACTACAACAAGCACAGGAATGTGCTCCATTCCTTACCTCTTTGCTCACACTTTTTATGGGCTATACAGCTCAGCATTATTTAATTAAATAAGTTTAATTATATGATAATGTATTCTGTATATATTATTTTTCAGCTTGCCTTTTCATTCAGTTCTTCCACGGCAGTCTTAATTTTCTATAAACTCTATTTTAATAGAACTTTATTTTATTTTTTACAGAAGCCTCAAGTTCACAGCAATGTCTCAGTCAAACTTTTGCTTTTGAAATTTCTTTCAGTTCTTCAACATCATGTGACACATACAGGATATGTCTAGAATTTCACTACTGTATTCTTTTATTGCCAAGGTTAAAACCATACTTTATTTCATATGTAACAATATGTTATATGTAAATAATTTACATATTGAATTACATGATAGTTGCTATAATTAAAAATATTTTATTGAGTTTTGTGCATTTAATATAATAGATCTTAATCAAATTTAGAACCCCTCTCCATCTGCATCCCCCCTACCCTCCACTGGATTTCATGCATTCTGTCATATGTGTTAAGTTCTATGTAGTCAAGCATTTGTACGCAAATGTCTCTTAGTGCAAGTTCATCCACTGATGTCTAGTCAGTCTATCTAGAGTCACTCCCTTCGAGAAGATCTACTCTCAGCAGTAATCAGTTGCCAGTGGTTCCTTGGATAGGGTTGGGGCCTGCTATGCATTTCCCTTGTTATATGCTCAGTTTTTGTTTGACTGAGTCGGCGTGGGTCTTGTGCATACTGTCACCATTGTTGCAAGTTTATATGAGAAGATCCTAGTGGCCTGAAAGCCTCTGTTTCCTTATGTTCATGCACCAACTCTAGCTCTTACAATCTTTTTGCCTCCCTTCCCTGCAGTGGTTCCTGAGCCATGGGTGGGTGATGTGTAATACAGGAGATTGATCCAGGGACATATACTCTGCAATCTCTTATTGTCTAAAACTTAGCCAGGTATGGCCTTCTTTGTGTATTACACTCTACTTTATGAGGCAGCTTTGCTGGTGAGAGTTGAGGGATGTATTAATATTCTCTTTACCTCCTCTTCTCCTTTGTTCCATGAGCCTTAGGTGTAGAGGTTCCACTATGGATGTGTCACTTAGGTCTGGGCATCTCTCAGGCATATATTACTGTGTCTGATCAGTTGTGGAGCTCTGTAATAGCCTCCAGTTGCTGCAAAAAGAAGTTTCTTTCATGAGTGGTGACAGTTATAATTGTCTGGGAATATAAGAATTCATATTTAACATACTGTAAAAAAATTGTCTAGAGATATGTCAGAGATAGGGTTTTCTCTAGGGTCTGTGACCTCTCCAGTCATGTGTATTTGACTGTGTTCACAGTGCCACAAATTCCCTCCCACCGAGAGGCCTTTAAGTCCAATTAGATAGCTGCTAATTACCCTTTAGATAAAAGTACCATTACTGCCCCAATAGAGAGTTTGCTCTGTCAGTAATTGTGGTTATTAGGCTTTAGAGCTGGGTTGGATCATTGATTGATTCTCTCTCTTAGCAACTTGCATTACATCCTCCAGAACTATGAGAGCTAGTCTTCAGGAAGGAGGCTTCCAGGTCAGTTCCAGCTCCATTGCTCCAAGTCCCATGTCTGAAGTATCTCCTCTCTTCAATGATAGGGACTTACTTTGAAGTTCTAGGTAATCAAGGACTGTATCATTGCCCGTGTTAATTGGGGAGTCTCTTGGACTACCCTGACCAACAACTGGAAGGGAGTTTTCTCTTCTCTGGTGCTGTGCCTTGTGGATTAATTCTCTGAGGGACAAGCTGGATTGACGAACTGTGGACAACACCTCCCTCCCAGGCTGGGTGGTGTTTTCCGACCCAGGACTACCTTGCCAAAGAAAAAGAGGAGCTGGGAAACTCAGACGCCCCTTCCAACCAGCCCATTGGCCTTGGATGTAAGACGGGAGAGGCTAAAGGCATATAAAATGAGGTGTGAGGTGGGCCCTTTCAGCCTTTTTGGTCTGATTGCTGGGAAGTCACAAGATCCAAGCCTGGTTGTGGATTTACTGGTGTAATTTATGGAGGCAGGAAGGGCTCCCATTCTTCTGTAAGTAACCCCTTACCCACTGCTCTGTTAAGAAGCCTAAGTAAATTAGCTAGACTTTGCCCAACTGTGAGTAGGATGGGGGAAGAAGGGACTAAATTTAGTGCCTCCCAGGAGGAATTTTAGTTACAGGTTGTGTTCCTTGTCATAGCTGCTCTACTTTTAAAAAGAAGAAAAGGGAAAAATTTCCAGTTACACCCCCAAACAAATCCTTGGAGCGTTTATCGGTAACTGAATAGCTGAATCAGACACGCGCCCTTGCGTTTGTCAGATATTGCTGACTTCTTTGACCACTTAAACTTCGGGCATTTTCTGTCAGTACACGGCTTTTTCTGGTGGTGGCTTCAGTGGGTGCAGGTGAGTCGATGAAGGGCAGAGGACTTGGATGAATTCGTGTGCTGTGAGCCTCTACCTAGTCCCCTGGGTTTCCTGCTGATTATCTTCGCTAGGCTGTGGTCTACTTGTCCTCCTGCCATTGAATGCCCGGGAAACTAGATAGCGCTTGGGCCCCGGATCTTCCTCCCACCGGCTTTTATTGTGTCTTCTGTTTAACCTCCCTTTCCCATCCATCTTGCACTGACAGGAGGTTCTCACCTTGATTAGATGTATTCCCTTGATTACACGTATTATGTGCTCCACAACTTAAATTTCACAGCTCTGTGGCCAGTTGTAGAAATATGCTGCTAATCTGTCATCAGCTTTAACATGTAACCACGAGAGTCCATGGACTTCTACAGGCCTCTTTAACCAGAAGGCGTCTGTGTCTATTATGATATAAGTGTTTTCCACTGTTGGCATAATGAAGTGCTTTCTGTGCACATAGGCAGGATGCTCCCCACTTCACTTAATCTCCTTTCACTTAATCTTCATGCTTTCTAGATCTGGGCATGACCTTTTTTGTTCTCAGACTTACCATTGAAATCACCTTGAGATATTTAAAAACTGTTTATGGCTAAGTCCTGCTGCCAGAGATTCTGATTTCATTGGATTGGGTTATAATGTTGGTATTAGGAGTTTCCAAAGCTTTCTGGGGGATCCATATCAACAGCTAGTGTTCAGGATAATCACATTTCTTGGTCTTATTTCTTTTCTTTTGTGAATTAATGCTACATTCTCTCTCTCACATGTCCCATGCAATTTGATTTACTTTGTTTATTATAATAAGGCTGAGTAGTTCACAAGAAACTCTACTTTCTTCAACAAAATGATAGCACACACATCTCTGAATCTGCTTTAGAGGCTGTCCCAGTTCTGTGCATGCAGAAAGTATTTAATAAGTGCTGGGTGGATCCATGTGTCAAGACCACAATGTCCCCTCACAGAAGAACAGACTGTCCTCTTTTCCTCCTATTGGATCTGAATTCCCATTTCAGAGGTAGCAGCCAGCCAGAAGGTCAAGGAGACAAATTAGTTTTGAGAATGTCAACTTGAAAAATGAGAAAACTACTTTTAACAGTTGGAAACCTATTTAAACTCCTAATCCTCTTATTAAACCAGTTTGAAGACAGCCTGGAGAAACTGATGCCAGAGATGCGTCCATTTACCATCCAGATGTACAAAATAAATAATGGAATTTCAATCAGCTGGAGAAGCTGTACAGCCCCAACACCTGATGAGAGTCTTTTATTCATTTTTCCCCTGGGAAAACTAATTACAGCAAACCATTTCATCAAACTGTCTCAGAGAGTGGTAGCACTTGGAATCGTGGTGCCACTCTTGGAGAGATGGAGTTTACTTAATAAAAGAGGATGACTTTAATTTGCTATATTAAGGGGACAGAAATGAATTGTTTGAGTGTGATTGTCATAAAGACTATTGTAAATAAGTTTTAAGGAGAAAGGAAATATTACTGTTTTGGAACAGTATCTCAATATCCCAAGGCACCATATTCATAATTATTAATAACATACCTACTTGTTATTTTATATGTGCTTAACACTAGCTTAATTCCACAGTATTTCTGAAAAATGGAAAGAGCATCCTTTATAATATAAATAAATAACCTGAGTCTCAGGGCAGGTACTTGTTCAAAGTGGTGCTGCTATTCAGTGATAGAGGTAAATTAGACCTGCATTCTTAGCTATTCTATTTTCTCTAGTTGTCTTTCATTATAATGACCCAACATACACATCATGCATCACACCACACACATCACACACATGTACATCACCTATTACATATACATACTTTCCACACCAACACTTATAGTAGCACACATCTACACATCATATCACACACAACATAGAGAAATAACACACATACACATCACTCACCATACCCACATGTAGTGTGAAAGAAGAGGAAGCAAAGAGCAGTTTTCTCTCTCTCTGCTATGAGGGATGGACTTCAGCCTGAATGACAACTGAGTAGCCAATGGCTTAAGGGAAACGCAGGGGAGGCTGGGAAGAAGAGAGGCGGGTACAGGGCGAGGTCTCCATCTTGGATGCACACTCTGGGTTCCCGTGATCAAAATGCAAGCTCCGTCATAGGAAACCTCCCTCCCCCTCCCTCTGGAGATGAACTTTTTGTGAGTAACATGGAATAAACTAATCTCTCTAAAGAACATTCTCTATTTGTTCAGTCAGTTCAAACCTGGGGGTGAGATGAGGCTGAATGATGGGTCCTGCCATGAGAAAATTTATGCAACACCACAACACAACACATCACAAAACATACCCACACACCCACACATATATACCATATACATACATCATACACCACACACACATACACATCACATACCACATACATGCTAGGTGAACATCACATCACACATATGTGCATCCACACCAGCCTAAGACTTTTGACTGTTTTTATAATATAATATAAAATATAATAAATATAATATAATATAATAAAGCACTTGGATAAAATTTGTTCTTTTGAGTCACACGAAGATAGAGATTGGATTAGAACTCCAGACTAAGACAGTGAATCAAATGAACACACACATATCATACACATATACATCACATATTGCATACCCGCACTTAGAACACCACACACATATAAGCACACATATATCACCCACAAATCATTGGGGGAAAGGTGAGAGAATAACTCTTGGGACTGGTATTTTTCTTGTTTGGGACCAACTGCCTTGAGACACTGGTGGAAGGAGACCGCTGTCTACTGGGTACTACCAAGGTCGTACATTTGGTGCTTTCCTTGACATGGGAGGGCACTGCAGCTCCAGCCTGCTGTGGTGATGGCCACTGCATTTTGGCACTGTCATCAGAGTTTTGCTTGCCCCTGTTACTTCACATGCCAGTCCCCATTGATTTAATTTTCGCCGTTATCCTCTGTCCTGACGGGAGCATTTTCCTTTAACAGTGCTCTCTCTTTCAGGGTCACTCACGTGCTTACAAACGTTTTCAGACTCTCCCCACATGGGCTGCCTCTGCTTTGCTTCTTCTGTCTCACACAGTAGCTCTGTTCTCCATCCTTTTTCCAGACTCCCCAGTCTTCCATGTCAGAGGCGCTGTCTTTCTCTGTTGCACTTTCTTCTCTCCCTTCTCTCTCTTCCTCTTTGTCTTCTCTCTCCTTTGCAAAGTGAAATCCTATAACAGTTCCAAGCCCAAATGAAACTTTCTTTGCCAGAACATCTCTCCCTGAGTTTTGCCTTTTTGAACGTGACAGTTCTGTCTTCATCTGACAATTCTGCCTTCTCTCATTCCTCGCTGGCCTCATTTATGTTCTGTTACCAATACTGCTAAATAGTTGAACAGTCAGGAGATACTTAATCAGCTTCCATGCTCAAATGCTCAAGGACAGAAGATGAGATGGAATGTATGGCAAAACTGAGATTTCCACAATTCTTTCTTCCCAGAAAGGAAAAGACAGAAGAATACCGTAATTACATGTATACTAATTGTATTCTGTCAGGTGCGGTTTCAGAAAATGCTCCCCTTCAAGGGTAGATAATCAGTACAAAGAAAGACAGCAGAATATGGTAATGTATGCACTCATTTGGTCAGTCATCCATTTTCCTTTGAATTTCAGGTCATGAAGCCAGTTGTCCTGGTACTGAATAATTCATAATCTCCTCACTGATTCAAAATAACCTTTTATCATATACTAACATCTGTTTTTTGTCCTAGAGTGATATCTTTCTGGGTTAGTTTTTCAATAGCTTTCCAACTTGTTTTAATATTTGTTAGAGAAGTATTTCTTTAGTTTTCCTGTTTTAAAAAATTCTGTATTCACCTCATGATTTTTTTTCCCAAGAGAAAATGTGAATTTATTTGGACAAGGGTTATATAACTATTTCTCCCGAATTCAAACAATCCATTTTGGAGTGATGTTCATAAGACTCAGGGAAGAGCGAGAGGAGAGATAAATAATGCCTAACAGATGGAATCATGTTAGTACAAAACCCTACTGAAAAATTACACATACAATAGCACTACATGAGTCCCTATATATGGTTAAAGGTTATATAACAAGAAACAGTGCTAGTCAGAAGAAACCTCCTTTGGAGTTGTTGAGTAGGATAGTCCAAGAGACTCCTAAAATTACACAGACTTTTGATTCAGCCCTTGATTGCCTCCCAGAACATGAAGATAAGACCCTATTGCTGAAGACAGGGACCGGATTTGGAGCAGTGGAGCCGGAACTGACCTGGAAGCCACCTCCCCTTAAGGCTAGCTCTCATAACTTTGGAGAGCACTACACAAGCTGCTAATGGAGGACATAATCAATGGTCCAACACCAGCTTCAAGGCCTAATAACCACATCAATGACCAGCACAACAAGTTAGACTGGGGCAGTAATGGCACTTCTGTCTTGGAGGTAATCAACAACTACCTAATTGGAATTAAAACCCATTCAGTGGGAGAAAAGTCATTTGTGGGACTGTAAGCATAGTCAAATACACATGACTGGAGAGGTCATAGATCTTAGAGAAAACCCCAAAGCTGTCACATCCCTAAACACATGTAATTTCTTGCTATGTGCAAAATATGGATCCTTATATTTACAGACAAGTAGACCAGCCACCATTCATCAAAGAAGCTTCTTTTACATCAGATGGAGATTATTAGAGAGTTCCACAAAGATTTTCTGTGAGTTGCTCAAGCCTAAGTAATACATCTACAGTGCAATCTCTATACCGAAGGCTCACGGAACATAGTGAACCAAGGGGTAGAGAGAACACTAATGCAGTAGTGAAGCTCCCTCATTCAACAGACAGCATGAACACAAAAGGAAACAGCCAAAGCATAGTGAATAAGAGTCTGCAGAGTGGGAGTCCTTGGACAGGACTTGTATATTAAACTCTAGCTACCCAGGCCTCAGGGACCATTGAAGAAGAGGGAGTGGAATGATTGTAAGAGCCTGGAAAGAGGTGCATGACCATATGGAAATAGAGTCCTACAGGCTCCTGGGACCTTGCTCTCACGAACCTACAGCAATGGTGTTAGCATGCACAAGACCCATGCAAACTCAAGGAGACTATAACCCAGCAAAGAACTGTGGAAATGGGCAGGAGGTCTCAATTTTAGCTGAAGAATTATTGGTAGCTGATTACTGCTGGGTGGAGAAGTACTGATCATTTTAAAGAGACGGACTCTAGGTAGGCTGGCTAGGCTTCGGTGGATGAACTTGCATTAAGGAACACCTGGGGGTAACTAACTTGACTCGCAGATCTTAACACAAATGACAGGATGCATAGATTCCAGTGCAGAGGGAGGTATAAAGATGATTCTGTATGAAATTCACAGGAGTTCAGTAAAAAAATACAAAAAATGTAATTAAAAGAAGAATATTTCACAGGGAGCCAGATTAGGAAGCAGAGAGGAAGTAAGACTCAGCAATGGGTATAAGCTAATAGTCCAAGAGCTGAACTGTCAGAACATCACACACACACACACACACACACACACACACACACAGGTAGCTAATGAAACTTACAGGATTCAGAATGTTCAGAAAGTCATAAAAATCACAAGACCCACCTCCCCAAGATTATATAAGAAGTAACAGCTGTCAGGGAGGAGAGACTCTCTCTTTGGTGGAGTTACCTGCGAGTTGACAGGAAGCCTCTGGGATGCAGGTTTCGTGGGTGATTGTCCATGCTGGGATGACTCTCTTATGATTCAGCTGCCTTTGTGTTATCCTTCAAGCATGCTCCTCTGCGTAGCCCCAATAAACTCACTGGTTCATCCAGCTGGACATGAATGGAATAATTTGTTTAGCTTCTCTTCAGCTCTCCGCCTGAGATGAACACACTTTTGTTTACATCTCCCCAGGAAAAGTCATGCAATAATAAATTTCAAGGTTCTGTTGGAGTTTTGATTGGATTTTATTAAAACTGCGCTGAGGGAAAATTGGCATCATCCCTATTCATAATAGCTTCATTCAAAAGCTGTTTGCTTCAGTGCTTATTTTAATTTTTTTCTGCTTTCTGGCAGAAAGGATCTAGAGTACAGGACTGTTTTGAGTATTCAATGTAATGTTCCCTGTAGATTCCTTAATGTACTCTGCACATAGTAAATAATCTGAAGGAATCTGTATGTGCGAGTGGTGGTATTGACAAGGAAGGAAATTATGGCTGTCTTTGGGCTTTTGTAACAAAGTATACACTATAGAAATTCATTTTCATAGTCTGAAGCCTGAGAATCCAAGGTCCAGTTGCTGGCATTTTCAGCTAGCAATCCAGTAAGGCTCTCAGGTAGTACTGAGGATCTCCGACTACTCACTGTGTCCTCACATGGTAGAAAAAGCAAGTTGGCTCTCTTTGTCTTGTAAGGACACTGCAATTGCTAGTTTTAACTGGCAACGGACACAACCTGGATTCATCTAGGAAGAGAGCCCCGATGAAGAATTATTCACATCAGCTTGGCCTGTCTGTTTGAGGGTTGTTTTAATGCCTTACCATAAATTCGGGCAGTGTGTTCTGGTAGTGGCTCAGATAAACAACGTGGAGGAAGGAAGTGTTTTCAGTGTTTTGCTTGGCTTTTGCTCTTGATAAGTTCCTCTATCCTATTGCTTCTGCTGCGGATCCCTTTGCTGATCGGAACCAGCTTCTTTGGGCTTCCCACAGGGACTGAAGACCAGTGGTTCCCCAGGATTCCACCATGCTTTTGGTGCCAGGTTGGATTTCTGAGGCGCCCAGACTGAATAACTACTGGATTCTCAGCCTCTGTGATGTGAGAAAGCCATTGCTGGACTACTCGGATCATATTGTTTAAGTCAATCTAATAAATTCCCTTTAAATGTATATCCACCCTTTTCACTCTACTTCCCCAGAGAACCCTGACTAATACAGACACTAATCTTGTTTTAGGAGCTCTGCTCTCATCACCAATTGCTTCTCAAAGACTTTACCTCCTAATAATGCAGCTGGGGCTATGGTTTCAACATGGCAGTTTGGGGAGTCCGCCACATACCTACACTATTTTTGCATTTCCTTCCTATGAGACAAGGAGTCAGGGACGGAATGTATCAGGGATTTCTCTGAAGCTTCTGCAAGTATTATTGTATTTGCCATTTCTCCAAGTCAAACTGAGGCCTCATTGCATTAAATCAGTACTCAGAATCTTGATTGTGGATCACCTAGCAAGAAATTCAACACAGTTCTACATGATCTACATTGCATTCTCTGTGGATATGGGTCTCTCCAGGATGGGACACTTATTTCTGTTTACTATTTTTGGATACAGGATCTTCTGTAGTCTAGACTTGTCTAGCTGAGGATGACCATGAACTCCTGACCTTCCTGCCTCAGTCTCCCATGTTCTGAGATTATAGGAGTGCACCACTATACCTATCTGAGAATCAGCATTAGTTACTGCAGTTTTGAATATTTTTCTTTTCTCTTTATTTGATTAGATTTAACACTAGAGAGCTTGGCAGTTTTGTTTTTTTGTTTTTGGAAGATATACTGCTTTCAAAAGACCAGTCACTTCAGCTCTTTATCCAGAGTGATTTATCCTCCTAGGCCTTATGTTTTTATTTTCACTTGTATTCTTGTTAATTTTGTCTTTTGCTTTCTGCAGGATTTTGTCTTTGCCCTTTATCTAATTTGAGCTTAAAGTATAATTTAATTTATTTTCTTTGTTTTTGGTTTATTAATGAAGTCATTTATGTTTATGATACTGCCTCTGAACATGGCTTTTACTGTGGGCTTATTAGAATTGATACACCCCTTTTCAGATCTAATAATGTAATGTATAATTTCAGTGTAGATTCTTTTCACTGGCTCAAGATTTATTAGTTAAGACAGTAAAAGTCTTTGCTTTAGTATGCCTTTTTACTTTTAATATCCAGGTGGTCATTTAATTTTGTTTTTATTTTATTGAATGATGGAGATAACAGCGTATGCATTTCTGATAGGGATAATTCATGGAGCTTTCCTTAGTGACTGAATATCTGATATGTTTTTGTAAATGTCCCACATTTACTTCTCTCAAAGGCATTTGATATTTTTCCCTTTCCAATGCAACTTAAATCCAATTTATTACAAAACTGTCAGATGTGGAAAGAACAATCTCATGAGCATCTGTTCTCAAAGCTCCTGTCGTACCTCCCGCTAAGTAACTGCCGTCTTTGTCTCTTGGGCCCAATTTGACTCTTGCTCCTTTACTATTGACTGCTGTCATCCAGGTCATCCTTCAACATGCCGAGTGATCTCCATTTATTTCTACTCCTAGGACAGAATCAGCTCCTGAACACACTGTATGAAGGAGTCCTGTTCTCCTCTGTCATGTGACCACAACCCCTTTCTGCCCTTGCTTGCTATGGCATGACCCTCTTTCTGAGGTGAGTTCTTCCCAGACTACCTGATCTAAAGGGAATCTCTGCCGCCCATTCCTCTGCCTTCCGCGGATTCCACACTGCTCCACAATAAACCTTAACGCATGTCGTCATGTTGTTGAATATGCCAAAAGCTCAGTGAATACAGACTCTTTATTTATGGCCTGCAGAAAACCTATTGCTTAGCATACTTTGAATAGGCCATAATCTCTCAAAACATGCTGAATGGAAGAGTGACTTTTGCAGAGCACAGAGTGAAATGTTCCCAATATTGAACCTTATTAATTTTACTATTCGGAACACACATCCTTATTTGTTCTTCTTCATCAGTCAAGTGTGGAGTGACAAATATTAAAGTTTCCACCACAATTAAGTTTCTGCCACTTTCTTCTCAGATCCCTGCCATAGTTTGCTTTATGGATGCCAGCACAGTTTTGTTCAGGGCATAAGTGCTTTTTTAAAGCATTGTAATTTTGTATGATTTAGGACTCTTTTTGTTGTAACTAATAGAATCCAATGTGAGTTTGCAGCAGTGGACCATGAAGGAAGCAGTAAAGACTACAGGAACATCTTACAGAATCCAGGAACAGGAAAGCAGTAAGGCCTTACCACTTTGCATGTGTGTGTTTGTGCGTGTGTGTGGCTTGTATATGATAAGTGTGTGTTGTGTGTTTGTGTGTAGTGTGTGCTATGTGTATGAGGTATGTATGTTGTGTGTCTGTGTGGTGTGTGTATGCATATGTGTGCAGTGTGTGTGGTGTTTGTGTTTGTGTGCTCATCTTTGATTGATTTTAAGTCTATATGGGCCTAGGACTCGCTCCTAAACAATATATGTAGATTTTTCTTACTGTTCCTACCGGTCACCAAGTAATTTAGATTCTTCCCACACCATAAACAGAGGCCTGATGACTATGACTATCTTAAGGTGGATTTGATACCGTCACCCTGTCTTGCCTGGGCTAGGTGAAGCAGCCTCTCTGTTGACTAACTTCTGTCCTCCCTGAGTTCTAGCTGTCACCGAGCCGAGGCTAGACGAGCTCAGCATAGTGTTTTCCTTCCTGCCATTCTGCTGTGACTGATATATAAAAGCTTGGTTGTCTTTTTGGAAGATTCCGTCACTTTCAGTGCTGTTTACAGCTTCAAGACAGAAACCAAAGCCCTTGGCCCTTGTCTGTTCACAACCAGCCCTCAGTTCTGCACTTCAGAGGGAGGCGATGAATCCCCAGTGAGTGGGCAGTGATGGAAAAGTCTCCTTTTCTTCCACTCAGGGCTGTACCTCTGCTGCCCCGCTTTCTGCTCAGCCAGGCAGCTGCTCAGCACAGGCTGCCTTGAGCTTACATCTCTCTTCAAACGCTACTTCACAAAGAAGGGCTCTGAGAAAGCTACCCACACACGCATTTCCAACTTGTCAGATAAAAAGCCAAATCTGATCTTAGCAAAGGGAGATGTTATCACAAGGACTACTGTAGCAGGAGGAAGTTTAGTGCAATCCATGGGCGTAAGAGATGAGCCCCTCAAGAGTTACACAGCGAGGTTTTCTTTTTGCAGCGAACACCAGACAAGGGAGAAAGCGCGGGCGGAGGGGAGCGACAGGAAGGTGGCAGAGGTGATGCGGTCCGGCCATGTCCAGTGGTAGACTGATCGCTTAACCGGTAGCTAGACTATTTTGCCAACCCTGAAGGTTTAAGTTGGAGCTGAACAAAAGACCAAAGATAGAAGCTTCTATAGTGGGTTTCCAGACGACTTCTTCAAAGGCCTTAGTGTCAGTTATATCTCCGCTTGCTCTGTCTTCTGCCTTGCTGTCCTTTTCCGTACCCCGTTAACCCTGGTCTATTCCATTGTTCCTTTCTCTGTTTACATCACTGCATTACATCTCTCCTCCCGTACACACCACCCATTAAACTTTTTCCTATCCCATTATCTATTTTCTGCCCTTTATGGCACTGCATTTTATGTCCCATCTCAGGATTCCCCCTCCCTCCCCCCGAGTCCTTATTAGTTTCCTGACTTCTAGGAATTTTCCAATTGAAACATACCTATCAAAACACACCACTCACAGGAGAGAATGTGTGATCTCTGTCTTTCTGGGTCTGGGTTACCTCACTTAGGACGCTTGTTTCCAGTCCTATCCATTTACCTGAGAATTTCAGAATTTTGTTTTTCTTAGCAGCTGAACAATATTCTGCTGTATAAGTGTAACCCGTTTTCATTATCTATTCATCTGCTGATGGACATCTAGATGCTCTCGTTTTCTAGCTATTGTGAACAGAACACAATGAACATGGACGAACAGGTATCACTGTACCAGGATACAGAGGCCTTTGGAAGGTCTAAGCCAATCTGTTCCCTTTTAACATGTACTCACTGCATTTCTGGAGAACTCTAATACAATAGACAATGGTGATTGGATCTGTAAATGTGACCATGGAAATAGAACTGCCCATGAATTCTTCTACACCCCAGAGTGGTATGGCTGGAACTTGTGGGAAAAGCTTTTTTGTTTGTATGTTTTTGATTTTCTAACAGGGTCTCGCTAGTCTCAGCCCACCTGAAAGTTACTATATGGACTAGACTGACCTTGATCTCATTGAGATCCACCTGCCTCTGACTCCTGAGTGAGGACTGTAATTAAAGGTGCTTGCCACCACATCCGGTGAAAAAGCTTTTAGAGGAAGTTTTACCTGGCTTAAATTCTTAATCTTTGATGTTTTCTAGAGTCACAGGGCTCAGATAACCTCCAGTACTAGCATCTTCCTTTCATTCTTTAACCCACTCTGCTCTGGCTCCTGCACTGTATTTCCTTTCGTTTTATGCAACCCATGCCCTGCATTTTGCCAAATTCAATTCATCAGATAGTCCTAATGTCCCCTCACTCCCACCAGTAGTGGGAGTGGCTTGACATTTGCTTTCTCCTTTCCTGGAGTGGCATCTGTTCTTGATCTCCCTCAACCCATACTCTAACTGAGCTTCCTCCTCTACAGTGAGTCTCCTCACCCCCTTTGTCTATTTTCTGCCCTGTGCTTAATGCGTCTGTTTTGTGTCATAGTCAGTGTTTCTTCTCATACTTCATACTTTCTTGAGATGACATTGCTCATTTCTATACCTGAAAATGTGAAGTCTCCATCGCTGCCTTCCAACCTGACTCTCCTGCCCAATCTTCATCCGTAAACGACATATATCTGATATTTGAAGTTGCTCTTATCTATCTAAATGGAATTTGAAAGTTAAACTGCCCCAAATGAGACAGTTTTTATTTCCCCTTCCCCCACCTGCCTCGTCCACACTTAGCTGTGAAATCTATAAACACCCAACGTCCATGCTCTTCTCATAAATCCATTGTGAGGCCCAGTTTACAGACTGTAGAATATCCTCAGAGCCTATGCATAGAAAAACTCATGGACAGTTCTGTTTCCACAGTTACATTTATAGGTCAAATCCTCAGTGTCTATTGTGTTAGTTTTCCAGAGGGGTAGAACAAAAGGAGTGAGTACATGTTAAAAGGAAATAAATTGGCTTAGACCATATGGTTTGGACTACCCAAAATCCAATAGCTGCTTAGTCCACAGGGCTGGATGTCTCCACAGTTTCCATCTTGTAGTGAAGGTCCAGAGCATTCCTGGAGAGCTGCTGACCTTCAGTCCACATTGGAAGCACAACTAGTTCCTAATATAAGCCAAGGAATGCAGCCATGGCAGCAACTAAGTACATTAACTTGTCAATCAAAACAAATGGAGGCCAGAAAAATACAAAAAGCTTTCTTCTGTCCTCTCTTCTCTGTTCCGTCACTGGGAGGTACCACCCATACTTGAAATGATCGTTTCTTTTGAAATCATCTGAACAGTAAAATTCACTCAGGAGGCTCAGTGGCCTGCCTTTCAGTTAATTCCAGATACAATCAGGATGACACCCAAATATTACCACCATGTCTATCATGTTGCTTCAAGTTAATTTAATCCATCATCTCTCCACCCAGTTAGCTGACCATAGACTTGATTATCTTTTAGAAATGCTTTATTTAAGACATATAATGGTGGTCTTCAATTGGAAACTATGATAGAGTTTCTTTAAACTTGAGTTTTATTGATATTTTGGTCTGGATAATTCTTTGTTATAGGGGACTGTCCAGGGCACTCTAGGAAGTTTAATAGCAGTCCTGGCCTCAGTTTATTAGATACTTGCAGCATCTCAAATTCCTTTCAATGGAATGCCTTGTTTGACTTTTGAAACTTCTTCATCTGTCAAAAGTCTGCCCAGCATGTGTCAGACATGCCAGCTTCTTCATAGATCCTTCCCAAGGCTTCCCAACCCACCAAGAACTAGCAAAAGAAATCAGTCCCTCTCCTCCGACCATCTTCTATCTGTAGCCCAACTACAGTAACTATAAGGTTGCCTTCATCCAAATTAACCGATTAGTTAGATATATAGTCAAGCTTTTGCAACTCTTGTGGATTCAATCAAGCCCAGATCAGAATATCTGGCAAAGCATCGTATGTACTGCGCAGGTGCAGACTTTCTTCTTTACTGCTAGTGCCTGATTATTCCATATGACATTTATTTACACAGAATTTAGGTTGTATTAGATATTTAAGTAATCCAGGGTGATTTAAAGCATTCAGGAACAGGCTCTGTGTCAGTATCGTTCTATATATATAAGGGACTTGGGCAGCCACAGGTCTTGGTCCCCGTGTGGAGTCCTGGAACCAAAATATCAAGGGACAGTCCATTTAATCCCCCATTTAAGTATAACACATATATCATGTAGGAAACTTTTTGATCATTTGATCATGTTCTTCCAGAAAGGTTACTTCCCGCCCCATTCACCATAACCCCTCTCTACAAACTGAGACGAGCTGGTACTGTGCTGCCTCTTGAGCCCAGGTTTTCCCTGATGGACTCCTCTATCACGTGCCCCTTTAATACGCTTCCATTTTACAAAAGCTATTTCAGCTTCCAGTTTTTCCTTCCCAGTGCCAATCTTCATGGCCACTTTTCTACTTGTCTGCAAAGTGGAAAAATCTACCAGAACAAAGTGGCTCAAGGTCACTTGGCTTGTCAGAGGCAAAGCCAGCACTCAAATGTGGCCAGCAAACCTGTACTTCCTGTCTTTTAACAGATGGTCTGCTGGAGAGGACAACCGAGACCAAAAATAGACCTAGAATGGCTTATTAAGAGGCATTTAGGGAGAGAGAAAACACAGTGCACAACCCCTGGCAATGATATAAATGCAGTACCTCACAGTTGTGTAAAACTTTTGCAAACATCCATCTGCGTGATTGTCACATAGCCCGTTCTTTGTGGCCAGTCTCCCTTTCTAATGCAGTGGAAGTGTACCTGCTCTCTTGATATGATTTCTGGGATGCTGAGAGCATCTCTCTGTTTTTCAAAATTCCTTTCTCTTCTGTTATGCAGACACTCGACATACCACTCAGTGCTCTTCTGTGGACCATAACCCAGTGGGGACTTGTCCTCATTTAAATGCAAACAAACTCAGAGGAGCAACCAACTGGGATAAAAGGTGGAATGTGTCTGTGGACCTATGCCTGAAGTTGTCTTCTGATCTCCACATGTGCACAGTGCCCGCACATGCACACACACACACATGAAATGTCAAGTGCATGCATTAATTTCTTTAAATTGTGTGCACTCTCGATGAGCCAATGTGCATCAACACCTCTTACGAGATTTTTTTTTATTGATTTTTTATGTAAGTTTCACTTTCTTTTTTCGGGTTGGGAGGCAAGAGGAGTCACTTAACTCCTTCCTTTGGCTAAACTGAGGATTTGATGGAGGAAAAGTGAAGACTGAGACAGGAGCTGGAGAAGAGAGCAGGAGTGGCAGGTGGGCTAGCCTCCTCATGAGCTATGGTGTCTTGCACACAAGTAGCTTTTGTGTGTATCTTGGGTCTGGGAGTCAGAATTTTAAGTTTGCTAAAGCATCATATACAAATGAGAAATGAGTATTAGAAAGCCCTCCGTTATTTTGATACAGTATCTGTATACATTTAGTGTCCTCTCAATTTATCATAATTTGAAAAGAAATATTATTACACACCAGTGAATAGACTTCACCATATTTTATTGGCAGTGTTATTATTCTTAACATCTGCATGTGTAATTAAAGAGTTCAAACAAATAGATTGTAGTTCTTCATATTCGAGAGAGATGGAAGGAGAAGAATTATCTTCGGAATTGATGAGATGATGTTTCCTAATGGTTTAGAAATCAAAATAGAATTAGAAATTAAAATAAGCTATCAGCTTTATTTTAGTTTTTGGCTTATAAATTGTCATAGGAAAATATATGCTAAACAAATAATTTTATGACTTCATAGGAAGTTTAAAGTGAACTTATGAGCAAGTAAAAAAGTTCAATGACAGCACACATGCACAAACACACCCTTTAAATAAGCCCATACATTGTGGTAGTCAGGGATTTATAGATAACTGGCTTCAGATGTCACTTGACATACCTGGACAGGGAAGAGGGAACTTCAGTTGGGAGAATGCCCTCTATTGATCGACTTGTGTCAGGTCTTCAAGGCATTTTCTTGATTGTTTAGTGATCTATGCTTCAGTTTTTACCTCCAGGTTCTGCCCTGAGTTCCTGCTGTTTCTTCTCTCAGTGATGAACTATGATCAGCAAGTATAAGCCAAACAAACCTTTCCTTCCCAAGTTGGTTTTGGTCAGTGTTTTATTAGAACAATAGAAAGCAAACTAGAACAACTGTAAAAGAATATATGGAGAAATAAAAGGACTTTTCCAAGGTCACACAGCATCTCATTAATCTTTATTTTCTTAATTATTCATATCACTGGGGTCCTGTTTACCACATTACATTTATGATGCCTGAGCAAGGTTTAGGGGGAGAGAGAATGAGAGAGGATGAGAGAGAGTGAGAGCAAATGAGAGAGAAGGACCATGAGAAATCCTGGGATAAAATGTAGAATGTCTGCACCCTTCTAAGCACCCAGTTAAGTTCTACCTGGATCTTTCACTGAATGTCTTCTGAGGTGGAATGAAGCTCAGTCATCTCTTTGATCCTGGCCGGAGGTTAGGAGTAGATGTAGTGTTCCCGGATCAGAGGATTATAGACCCTGATAGCTGCTGAAAGACCACTGGTCACCACTGTTCTGTGTTCCAAGGAAGACACTGAGGACCCACACAGCTACTATTTCAGGGTGGCTTCATTTTTTTCTTGACAAGTCTTCCTAGGCATTACACTCCTTCTGTCCCAATTTCCCAAACAGTAACCAGGGACACAGTCTAAGCCCATTTTCATGACTCTCACCACCACTGAAGTTACTGAATTATTTGTCCTCTTTTTACCACATACTCACATGGCTGACATAACAAAAATTCCCCCAAAGAGACTCCTTTTGGCACAAGACATTCCTGTGTTCTCCCCATTCTACTGACTTTCTAACTTCTCTCTGTACTTTTCTACCTTGAATGTTCCCGTGTTCCCACCCAGCACTCTTCTAAGGGTACTGCTGGAGTTACACACACACACAGCAGGACAGCTAACGTGATACTTACCAAAGTACTTCCTAAGGATAACCAATCCACAGCCAACCCATTCTGGTTTTACCGTTGGCAATTTAAGACCAACCATGTCTGCAAAGTGCATTTAAAGCTATTTATTAAATTCATGTGGACTTTTTGGGCCAGAGATTAAGGCGACAATATAGAAAAGGTAAAAGGGGGCTGGAGAGATGGCTCAGCAGTTAGAAGCACTCTTGACGGAACCTGCGTTTGGTTTCCACCACCTATATCAGGTGGCTCACAAACTCCCGTAAACTCCAGCTCCAGGAGATCTGATGCCCTTTTCGGGCTTCCTGGGCACTGCACACTCATGTGCACATACCTACACACAGATACAAACACATAATTAGAAATAAAATAAATCTTTAAAAAAAAAAAACAGTGTTTGTACTGATTTGCATCTCCACCTGCAGTGGAGCTTGTAGGATACTGCCTACGTTTTCTTCTAGTAGTTTCAGACTTTCAGGTTTCACATTGAGGCCTTCAATCAATTTGGAGTTGACTTTCATGTAGGATGAAAGGTAAGAGGAGATACAGTTTTGCCAGCACCATTTGTTGAAGAGGCTGCCTTTTCTCCAGTGTGTCCAGAGCACACACCTTTGCCAAGCATCAGGTGACTGAGATTGCATGTACTCACATTTGTATCTTCAGTTATGTTCTGTTGGTCTATGTGTCTGTTTTTGTGTCAGAACCATGTTGTTTTTATGACTGTAGCTCATGGTACAGTTTGAGATTTGGTATGGTAATCCCCCCGACATTGCATTTTCTAATCAAAATTGTTTTGGCTATTTGGGGTCTTCTGTGATTCCATATGAATTTTAGTTTTCTTTTTCCTAGCTCTGTGAAGAATGTAGTGAGAATTCTTGTTTGCATTGAATCTATAGATTGCTTTTGATAGGATGGTCATTTTCACAATATTAATTCTGAGTCCATGAGCATGGCAGGTCTTTCCATCTCCTGGTATCTTTCTCAATCTCTTTCTTCAAAGATTAAAAAATTTTATTGTACAGATCTTTGATGTCTTTAGTTAGGTCTATTCCAATGGTCTTTTTTTTTTTTGAGGCTATTGTAAATGGGAGGGTTTCTGTGAACACTTTTTCTTTGATTGCTTGCTATTGGTATATAGAAAGGCTACTGATTTTTGTAGATTGACTTTGTTTCCTGCCACTTTGCTGAATATGCTGATCATATCTAGTAGTTTTCTGGAGCAGTTCTTTGGGTTTCTTACATATAATACCATTATAGAGAAATTAGACAATATAACTTTACTCTCTGCCCATCAACTAGATAACCACAATATACATATCATTCAAAGTTTCCAGGGGGTGAATGATCTTAATATAATTTAGTTATATTAAATATATTATATTGAAAATGGATTATTAAAGACAACTTGTCAGTATATATTGAAAGAACCAAAGTGCTACTTCTCTGACTTTAACTTTAAGAAATCAAAAATATAATAAAAGACATATTTATGAAATTGTCTAAAGTGTCTATAACACCTTGTCATGCATTAGAAAAAAGCACAGCTGAGAAGTAAATTAAACCATTAACCACGCTGTCTCCTTGAAAAGAATTATACTAGTTAAAATGTGCCAAATGTTTGTAGGACAGAGAATTACCTTTATAACAAGAAAACACCAACAATAAATATCATCTAAAAACACTTTTACTGGGAAAACCAAGCTATTTGAATTTACAGAGAAGAAAGTGTCCAGGTATTCGGATATAGCTAGCTGGTGGCACTCAGTTTTAGCTCCAACTTCTTGCGGAAGAATGTGTGGAGGCAGTGCCCAGTGTGGCTGATGGGGCTCCAGGGAAGAGGTATATCAAGGAGAGATCTTCGCAAGGGCAGCTAAGGAACATCACCTCCTACAGGACAGGGTGGACTTTGATCTGCTCCTTTGCCAGAGTCGCATGAGCTGACACAGCCTACGCAGGGAAGAGGGACACTATATTCCGAGTGTGGCTGCCACAGCACAGCTGTTCTTGCCATCTGTTCTGCTTTTCATTCGTATTGTTTGCCAGGTCCCTTGCGCCTCTTTCGGTAGGCTGCTGTCCAGTGCTCGTTTGTAAGTGACTTCTTTGAGACCAGGGGATTGATAGTCATAACAGCATGATTTCAATTCTGTCTTACCTGGAGCACTTCAGTTTCAAAAAGAGAAATCCAAGCAATACATCAGCAGCCTGTGTGGGGCCCTGGAAATTCAATCTCAGAAGTTAATCACGTTTTTGTGATTCTTTGGCTCTGATGTCCTATTTAAGTAACTTGAGGATGTTAGAGGGGATGCATTTGTCTTGAATATAGAGTGAAGGACAGACATATAGTTTAGGTGGTATATAGACTTCAAGTCTCAAATCAGTCAACCCTATCGTTCAGCTCTCTGTTGTTCTCAGTCCAATGATATATTTAATTGAAGATTTTCATCTTTCTATAGACATTGTGTTTTCCCAATCGAAAAGAAATTTTAAATAAAACAATCAACCACATTTACTTATTCACATGTTCAAAATTCCCTTTAGTACTTGAGGCTAGCACAGCCTTGGCCTGGAGTTACAAAGAGCAAAGGCCATCCTTTGGCAATTAGTTTCTTTACTGGGATAAACAAACGCCAGGTAGGGGCTTTGCTCATTGTCACATTGTCACAGTAAGTGGATGACTCAGAGGGAGAAAGCACTGTAGAGGGAGAGGAAAAGGAAAGTAAAAGCTGAGCTAGAAGGAACCACGGACCCTGACAACAGTGAGTTCTAAGAGAGGAGGAGCGCATCAGCTGCATAAAAAGAAAGGGCCTTGAGATCTCAGATAGTCAGTGTCTAGAGAAATTCTTATCACAGTCCATTTTTCTTGACCCTTTTCTTGCTGTGTCCAACCCAAAATCTGCTATACCAGACCACTCTGGTGTCCACCATTTAAGAACCACCCTTTGATGTGTAAGACCATTTCCTCTTGTTTGGTAATAACAACATCTGCGAAAACATCTGCTAACATTCAACATGCTTTGTATGTATGGTATGGTGCTTTATGTTAGTAACGTAATTCTTAAAAAAAAGCCTGAATGGCTAAAATTTTATTGCCCTCATTTAATAGGCAAGGTTATTCACGTTTAGAGAATTAAGAAAATTGTGAGACACCACTTAGTAAACCAGGAGGGCGTTTTTGATCCAGGCTGGTCTGACTTAAGAGTGATGTTCCAGAGTGCAGATTATTTTAAGGATATGAAGGACGATTCTGGTAATCATGGATACCATTTATAGGATATTTCTTACTCTCTTCTCACAGTAAACTATTACATTTTTTGGTTCCCCTGTGGTACAGTGGAGCCACACAACTAGCTTAGCCCCGGAGTTGAAAGTTGGAAATTACGGTTGGTCTATGTTCTGCAACTTGTCTGAATGAACATCAAAAAGGACATCAACAACAGACCAAAGAAACAATTCCACCAAAATCTAACAAGGTGAACTAATGAGCTTACGGGGGTCACTTACAGGAGCATGGATGAAGGATTACTCACAGGGGCAGAGGACCCACAGACAGCTGCATCACTGAAAAGCCCACCCCAGGTGTTGACTCGCAAAAACCGTATCCCTAGAGCTCTCTGTACAACTTGCAGGCATTGCCACAGGATAGAGGCTCTCCTTTAGGCAGCTGGGCAGGTCAAGAAGTTTCCCCCAACTGTTCCCTTCTTCTATAACCTTAGGCAGAGTCCTTGTGAATCTTGTATATTTCAGCATTTCTGGATTTCTGAGGTTTATTTACTTCTCAATCTCATGAACTGCCCTTTTCCCTCCACGAGAGAAGGATTCATTCTGGAGGAAATTGCTACACAGTGGCATGACATCTTCCAGAATTTCTCCCACATGGGTAGAAGCTGGCAGCAGTTAAGATGGTGGCTACTCACCTAGCCTCAGCTCTGAGTGCATGGGAAGGACAGAGTTCCTGATGACCCGGGAGGGTCATGCAATACGAACTAGAAACAAACAGTTTTTAATCCATTAAATTTTTAGGAGCTGTTGCTACAGCATAATTCAGCAATCCTGGGTAGTAGAAGCTAAGCTCTTTTTCTTCCAGACAAGAAGCTTCATGCAAATGATGTCTCTTCTGTTCTCTCTGCACACTGGAGTAATAACTGGAATTAGCAACAGGATTCACTGAGGGTACTTTCCTTAAGACCATAAATAGATAATTTGAAAATGGCCACATAATGAAATGAACTCTACACATATGTTGAATGGTTAAGGTATTTTTTTCACGTACTGCTGCAAAACCCAGTGGTTGTTATGAAAATGTCTCTTTGATTGGACTGAGACAGAGGTCAGACAATTCTATTTCTGTGTGATCTTTAAAATCCCCGTAATTATCATTAAGATTTGAGTGTATTTTCTTAGGAAGACTGCTGTTAAATGCCAATAATTGAGAATGTTCAAAGGGACAATTCTCAAATTGGATTTACTCAGAATCACTTGGGCAGCTCTTATAGATTTAGAGGCCTGGATTCCATTTCTAGATTTCAATTTGTAATATTTCTTGGACAACCAGAGGGATTATATCTTAATAGGACAGAAGCTAATACCTCAGTTCTGGAAATCCTCTGCTTCCCAGAGGACACCACTGACCACAGGCAGGTCTGGCTGTGCTTAATATCTATCCTTTCCTAACCCCCATCTGGAGCATGTACCTTGAAGTCCTTGGATGAGTTACATTGGTCAGGAAAGGTTTTGTCACATAATTTCCACAACAGGGAATTTCTTGGGGAAACCCAAGGGCAGCTAAAGAGAGAACAGAGGACAGAAAGGACTCCCAGCTCCACTTACCTGCTATTCAAAGGAGCCCATTGAATAGACTGGGCTTTCTGCAGAGACTTTTCACACTGTCAGAAACATATAAACACAGCCTATGCATATTAAGCATAAAACTACCAGTAATTTATTGCTTTGAAAGGGAAGAATCTTTTTTATTACTTACACTTATAAAAAAAAGCCTTTTACACTAACTCAAAGACAAATCAGACCCTGAGCTTATAAGACCAACATATGGCAGAGTTATATCAGCCACACTCATGCAGGTGTGTGCTTATTCCCAGGCAATTTGCAAACTCCACTCCCAGGTCACATTGCTTAAGGGACAGGTCTCCTACTGACCTGTCTCGTTTTATTCATTGTTCAAGCATCTTTACCATCACGTGCTTCTTTATTTAGAGTGTCATGATAGGAAAATTCCTCACAGGACCCCACCTAAGAAGCTAAGCGTGGTGCCAGTCCACCACTGTCTTTAAAATTCTTCTTTTCCTTAAGATTTTTCAACCCAGGTAATTTGCTCATTAAGATATCATACACATAAAGGAGCCCATCCATAATTAAGTGGTGATTAGTAACATACTGTTGCAACTTACAGATCCTTCTGTTTGTCCTTTTCTTTAGAAATTCTCACCCTAGTAAGAAGTAACTAAAAGGTTGCACCTATATGTGTATATCTGAGAATTTAAAATGACTGTAGAAGCACAGAATTCGGGGGGGGAGGGGTCAGTTTCTCTTGCCACTGTTAGTTGCTGAGTCACGTTATCTTGGTTTAGGGATTGTCTTGCAATCACACCAGAATTGTTCTTGTTTTGTGTCACGCTGTTCTGAGTATAGAAAGTCATTCATGTTCTCCCGTTCTTCACAAAACTGAACAATCCAAAATAAATAATCACAGAGATGCTCACAGAACCTGTGAGTGTGAGTGGAAAAGTTTCAAAGGAAATGGAAGGACTGAGTAAACCCTAAAGGTCAAGCCTGGTCCCCGGTTCAGGCTCAGGCTTCATACTCCCTGTGTTGATGGACTCTCCTGCCCTTCCTTTCCTCATTTTCCTTTTTACCCACCAGATTACTTTCCATAAAACAATACCTACTGCCTTTGTGGCCTTCAATCCTAAAGTTCAGATTCTTAGAACTCATTCCCTACTCCCAAAATGTGATCAAAGTGTGATGTAATTCTTCCCTTACTACCTGAGATCAGCAGTCAAAATGTGTGATAGCTGTTTGTCTGTCTGTCATCTACATACCATTTATCCTCTACAATCACCTATCATCTATCTATCATCTATCCATCTGTCACCTGTCATCTATCATCTACATATCTTATATCATCTGTCTATCATTTATCTATCATCTATCTACTGTCTATTATTTATTTATCTATATCTATCTATCTATCTATCTATCATCTATCTCCTATCCTCTATCTATTAATCATCTATGTATCTGTACATATATCTCTATATCACATTTGGGGTATCACTTGGGCAGTCTCCAATATATTTATCATCTGTCTGTCAATCATCTCCATATCTGTATATGTGAGGAATTATAAAACATACAATCTTTAGTTTTTATTAGTATATATTAATTAACATAATGATTTCAATTATGACATTTTTATACATGTATTTAATGCACTTTTATCATATTTACCCTGATAACTCTTTCTTGTCCTCTACACGCCCACTGAGTCACTTCCTCTTTCCAGCTAGTTCCCCTTGCTTCCCTAGTCAACATACGGTTCTTGTCAGCAGGAGTCTCATGATGTCAGTTGCTGTTTGGGCTAAATGAAAGCAGGTACCTAAAAGGCAGAAATAAGATCTCATTGATAAAAAGGAAACAAACAAAGTAAGGCAGCATGTCAATGGGAAATTACCCTCAATCCCTTAACGCCTGATGCCATTCTACCAGGTTAGTAATTCCCAGAAGCCCCCAGAAGCCCTAAGGCACACAATGCTTTCTTTCCTAACGTCTGTTTTATAGAATTTTCCCACCTTAATCTTAAAGACAGTTTCAGATTTGAAAGCTGAACTCAGGGGTTTGACACGATGTGTTTTAGGTTACACCATACGCTTTACAGCTCATGTTTTAAGTTGCAGGACTTCACTTCAAAACCTACACATAGCAGGAAAGAAGAAGCCCAGAGTTCAGAGATCTTATCCACACACAGAATTAGCAGAAACAGCTGCACCGTCCTGATTTAACACGTGTAGACATCTAGGGAGTTCCAAGTGATGACTGGGGCTTGATCACAGTACTGTAAGTGAGTGACAGGGCTAAGCCTCAGGTAGACAGCACTGTGGATCTACTCCAAAGAAGAGAAAGATAGGGTCTGGAGAGATGGCTCTGCTGTTAAGAGCACTGGCTGCTCTTGCAGAGGACCTGGGTTCAATTCCCAGCACCTACATGGTGGCTACCAACCATCTGTAACTCCAGTTCAAGGGAAATTTGGCACCCTTTTCTGACCTTCATGGACATTGCATGACACAGATGTACTTATGCATGTTCAGGCAATACATTCATACACTTAAAATAAGATAATAAAATATTATTAAAAACTGGAACAAGGGAGCAAGGGAAATGGTGAGTGGGACCCCACTCTCTTACCCTTGATACATAATGAGCTCTTCAGCCTGTTTTTAGCAAAAAGTTCTCCATGCCAGATACTGGAAAAGCAAAGGTCAGAAAAGGAAACGGAAGCCCACCTTGGTGCATCACTGTGCAGTCTACAGGGAAGGGCCCAGAGGTCCAGAACATGTTCCTAAGAAATCTACCTAGCTGAGCGGATTTAAGAACAAAGCCCCACAGGGCTTACAGGTGATTTTTGAGACTTCTAATGTGGTGGTTAATATTGATTGTCAACTTGGAAGGGTCTGGTGTCACCCAGGAGACAATTCCCTGGGAATATGTGTAAAGTTTCTAGACTAGGTTAAGTTGGGTGGGAAGACTGGGGTCCTGGAATGGGTTAAAAGGGAGAGTTGAGCTCGAGTGTTCATCTCCCTCTGCTTCCTGATTACAGATGCAGTGTGAGCAGCTGCCTCGGCTCCTGCCACCATGAGAGAACACATCCTTCCTCCTCCCAATTTTTTAAAAGATTTATTTTACATTTATTTATGTGTATGGATGTGTATGTCTATGGGTGGGTATGCGCATGTGTGTGGGTGCTTGCAGAGGTCAGAACAGGACATCAGGTCCTCTGCACCTAGAATTGAAGGTGCTTGTGAGCTACCAGATGTGGGGGTGGGGAACTGAGTTCTAGTCCTCTGTAAGAGCAGCAAGCACTCTTAACTGCTGAACCATTTCTCCAGCCCCAAGCCTTCCTTTCGCAAGCTGTTTTATAGCAGGTATTTTGTTACTACAGTAAGAGAAGTAACCAATAGAGCTGGTGCACGCTATTGAGGCAGGCAGGGGTGAATGGACTCTCCATTACTGATGGAATCCTGGACATTGGTGGCTTACTTCTTTTTTTTTCTTTTTTTCCTATACTAGAGCTCTAAGACTCTACAACTCTCTCTTAGCAAGAAGATTACATTCATTTGCCACATGTTTTGGCTCTAAAAGGTAAGCCAAACACATTTATAAATGAGTAGTTTGTTCTGTAAATTCTTCAGCAGTTTCTAAATTTGCAGACCCTCTTCAGATCCCCAGCAAATCACTCAGACTTTCCATTCACCTGAAAGGATTCTTTTTTTCTCCTCCGCTTCATTTTTTTTTCCTTACTTGAAGACTTCTTGGATTCTCTCAGATTTGGGGTGCTAGTCTTCCTGTGCCTGTGAATACCCTTTGTATAACTCTCTTAGCCTAGGCTGCATTATATTACAATTTCTCTTTTTACATTCTTGTTTCCTCTTTTATAGTTGTTCATTTTAGTGCCTTGCGTCCCCATTATAATGCTTTAGGAGAAAAGTGTTTGGTCAATATTTGTCGAAGTAAATGAGCTTCATGATTATAAATAAATATTTCCTTGGGAAATTGGAAGGCGATCCTTTCACTCTCTATAACCACAATTCTTTAAAAGGAATTCTTTTTGATCCTAACAAAAATGATCACACTCATTAAAAATTAACCTGAAGAAAACATGAAACGTGAGAAACTAGCACACACTTAACAAGTCAGGAAAATAGAAGCTAAGGTTAAAATTAAGGGAGTGTTTTCATCTCTTTGTGTACCCCATTCCGATAGATAGAAACAATTTTATACAACTGGGAAGGGATGTGTAATACTAGGTTTAATTTAAATTTTTAATTTTACTGGACTCTTTCCAAAAGGAAAAGAAAAATGAAATAGAATTGCTGAATTTCAGATAAAAACATACTCATCTCTAAAAGTCTTCTATGCATTGCAGATGAGGAGATAAGAAGGAATGTTAAAAGTTCAGAAATTGTGTACATTTTCTAATTACAGATTTCAGTTTTATATGGTGTAGGAGAAAATAGCTTTTTCATTTCTCCCTATCTTTTCTTCTTCCAACTCCTGGATATTGTTGTTCATGTTTAAATTTTAATTTTTTTCAAATGCCATAACATTTTTACACTTCTGGAATTAAACAGCCTAACCAAGAAGTGCTCTGCGATTAAGGACTCTGGAGTAGTTTGGTTGTAGTTAGCGTGCATTCTTTCAATAGTAGAGGCTCTTTACTGAAGGAAATTACATTTTCCATTGTATTTGTAAATATTTCTCATTGTATCTGATGGAATTTATCCTAAATCTTCAATAATTCTTCTCCCTCTCCCACTTTATCCTCTTCTTCTTCTTTTACCTCAGGGCTTCATGTAGTCAAGACTGACCTTGAATCTACTACATTGACAAGGATGATTTTGAACTTCTGATGTGCCTGTCTCTACTCCCTGAGTGCTAGGATTGCAGATGTGCATTATCACACCTGGTTGATGTGGTGCTAGCGATCAAGGTCAGGGATACATGCATGCTCAGCTAGCACTCTTCCAACTGAGCTACATCACCAATTATTCTTCCTTGGTTATTTTTCTTCTTCTGCCTGTTATCATTTTTCTTTATCTCTTTTCTTCTGCTTCTATATTCATTGTGTGAGGTTATTTTAATAAGGAAACGTGTTTCTGGAAGCAAAACTGTCTGTAAGAGTTCTATAGTAGTAACTGAGCACCAGAAAGCCTGGGATGGATGTGGAGCAATTCACGTTCAGATCAGACACAAGTCAGAAGTTCACTGCGATATTGGTTGTGACACTTGATTTTTTAAGCATTCTGATGATAATATGAATTTAGTAACAATGCCATTTATTATCCAGGCCAAATTAAGATAATATATATGATGGATACATACCCAGCCTTCACTATATTTTAAAAAAGAAAATATCTTGAGAAACTCTGAGTACTAAAACAAACATTATGTATTTATATGTCTGTACTAAAAATAACTTGATTTTTTGAAAAAACAAATTTTGTCTCTTTAGTTTTTATTTTTGTGTTAAACATAAAGTTGTTAAAACTGGTTGGGTATGCAGTTAATTTAGGAATGAATTAAGGTACTAGCATAGTAATACAATCAGCTGTAGCTCCATAATACATACAGATAGAAAAATTAAGACTAGACCCTACTGGTGTTGAATTTATCCCAGTTACAGCAGTGAGAAAAAAAATGTGAAAATGTTTCAAAATGTGAAGTTCAACGAAGAGTTCAATGACCAACTTTTTGTTTTCAGAAATGTGATTAGGGAAGCAAAAGAAGCTCAGAATTTGGCAAATTTGTTTGTATCTCACATTTAACATTTAAGAATTGTCCCATTGAATGTGGCTGTGTGGTTTGGACTTTGTACACCTTATTTTCCATATTTTGGGAGAATTTGGAAGTTAAATTCAATGTTACAGGGATATTAAAATAATTTTGAATAACTTGGCATAGTGCTTTCTGGTAGGTTTGTTAATGGTCTCAACATCTCGCCTCTCTCTTTATTTGTTGCATGGATTTGCAGCTCTACTCTCTGTAGTTAGATGTTCTCTCTTGGCCTGAGCTTAGGCATACACTCTGCTTTGGTAGAAGACACAGTAAATGAAGGTTGACGAATGCATGGTGAGTTTGACCTGTGCTTCTGTTTTGCCATCATCCCTAGTAGAACTTCCTTGAGAAATCTCTGTCTCTTCATCTTAGGCCCCAGGATGAAGACAGGTAAGGAAGGTTGTAGCCTAAGATGCAATGAAGAACCAAACTTAAACTCATAGCTTGGATCACTGATACCCACAAGAACTGAGTTTAAATTGACTGATTCATGTCTGCCTGTAAGAAAAAATGGTCACTGAGTTCCAAAGGGGTTCGTTACATAGTGCCATTGTGAGAATAGATAACTGATAGTCTGACTCACAAGCATATGCTCAGTATATGTATGTATAATTAGTTAAAAAATTATTAATGCTACCACTATGACCATTCTTGAAAAAGTTTATGTGGAATTAGGAACACAGTACCAAAGTAAGCATAAATAGTTCAAAAGGATAAGCAAAGGATCAGAGCAGGTATAGTGTTTTCTGAATAAATTACCAGGGATTGATTATGCCAATTTTCATATTTCTCCTGTTCTCAGGAATATTTTCAGAAATTATTCAACTAAACCTCATAAACATGTCCTATCAAAACCGATAATGAGGTAAAAATGAACTAGTACTGTTCTGTTCTGTGCTGCAGTCGCTCTTGAAGTACAAGAGAAAGTACCATGAGATAATTTTGCAAGTAACCATAAACAAATACTATTAAAATTTTTATTTACGTATGTGTGTGTGTTTCTGATAGAGGCCAGAAAATGACATCTGATTCCTTGGAACTGGACTTAAAGGCAACTGTGAGTTGCTTGACTTCAGTGCTAGAAACCAAACTGAGGTCCTCTGCCAGAGCAGTAAGTGCTGTTAACCACTGAGCCATCTCTCTAGCCCTACAGATACCATCCTGAAGTGTTAAATGGTAATATAAATTTCGATGAATAGGAGTAATCCATAGCAGGAAGTTGGCTTTGAAGCTATCTTTTGCAATTGTATCTCTGTTGCGAATCAGGCTTAAATTCAAATCTCTCCTCTAGGCTGTAGGCAGGTGTCCTGGGATTAAAAAATGCCCTCTGAGTCTTAACTTAATGATAACATATTAAATGAGTATGTAAATTAAATGCACTTCAAGAGAGCTTCACAGAGCCCAATATTTTCGTGATGAACTGGAAGTGGGTGTTTCTAAGTCTAGGTTAAGAATAGGAGGTCTGTGTCTACAATGCAGCTTCAAAACCCAGACCCATAATCTTCCTTGGCCAGTCTTCACTTTCCTATTTGGCTTCTCCAGGGGTCTCTACACAGTTAATCTATTTGCCTTCAGTTTTATCTGATGCCTTCTTATTTCACAGTTTAAAGTCTGTAGCTCCTTAGATACATGCAGTTTGGTGTCCTGTTGTCTTTTGCCTTGAAAACTCTCCGGCACGCACGCTACTCCACAGGTGACTCTCCACAGTCAGCAATTTTTTTTTCTTCTAGAGGTTCCTGCCTTCAGGCCTTTCTTTGTTTCAGAAAAACTAGATTAAAAAATGAACTTGTGCCCAGAGAGTTTACACATCTTCATAAGAGGTATCTTGTACTAAGTGATGAATGTATGAATGCCAGACACTGTAAGTAATTACATAGCAACCTGGACTTAATGAACCAGAGTACTTTTATTCCATTTAAATTCATTAAAACATCAATTTCCTGTTCTGTCAAGGGTATCAGGAAATTCCAACCATTTATCTGTATTATTATTTATATCTACCACTTGACATCCACTTTAGCAAAATAAATGTACACATTTTTGGGGTCACTTTTTGAAAAGATACATGCCTGTGTATGCCTATGTATCTATGTGTGGGTATATGCCCATGAGTGCAGCTGTCTGTGGGGGCCAGAGAGGAAGTTGAATCCTATGGAGCTAGAGTTACAGGTGGTTGTGAGCTGCCCAACATGGATGGTAGGATCAAACTCAGGTCCTCTCCAGGCTTTCTTTTGGCCCCTTTTAAAAGGAGAGTGATCAATTAGTCTCTTGAATTTGGTGACGAACATCTGAAATGTAAGATATTGAAAATAGAACTTTGGCACAAAGATATATTTGATATGGACAGAATTAGGCACCAAGTTGCTACTGAGGTAAAACAGAACATTTTTTTTTTCTTGGATACTGCTCAACCTTAACTTTTTGGTTTTAGAATACAATAGAAGCAGTGGTATATTAACGAAGCATTCACAGCACCAAAAGAAATGGAATTGTGTCAAAGTCATTAGAAGAGAGACTGAGGGTGAAGATGTTCAGCTGTATTCTCTGAATTGCTCTCTATGCTGCCTATTAATAGTGTCTCATCATTGGCTCAATTTTTCTCATTTCCTAAAGAAAGAAGCAGATCATCACCTTCTCTGAAGCTTCTATATCTTTTCAGCACTCCCTCAAATTCAGAAAACTGCCAAAGTTATCCTTTTATGGAAATTGAGGAATGTTTTGCACCCACAGGGATATTTAAAGATGATATTTCATAGTTCTTTCAAGGATACTATCTTCAAATGTTTAAACGGAAAGATGAATCTTATCTCTCAGAACTCCTGAAATCAATGGCAACAGTAAAACCAGCACGGTCCTCTCTTCTGCTACGTCTCACTTCTGTGCAGAGGGCTGAGTTAGTTTAACTGAGCGCCATTCTCTTTCTCCTGGCGAAGTTCCCATCACGCCTCTTAAAGCTCAGGCCTTATCTACTGACCATCTTCACAGGAATGTTCATCACTATATTTTACCTTGTGTGGCCTTCACCCCTCTGCCTCACAGGACTGCTGCTTGTTTTGGGTATTATGGTTTGAATGCCCCCTCCAAAATCAGACTGAAACTTAGTTGCCAGTGTAACAGAATTAAGGAGGTTGAACCGTTATGAGGCCCCAAAGGGTTCTGCTTTCACAAGTGGAGTAACGCCCTTTTTACAAGACCAGGTTCCTGATAAAAGAATAAGTCCTGCTGAGGTTTCTGTGGAACACACTCATTTATTTCTCTCTTCTTCCATGGGATCACACAGCATCAAGACCTTCACCATACACCTGGGACATGCTCATAAACTTCCCAACCTCTGAACAGTGGGCAGAATAACCTTCTAGAGTTTATAAATCACCCAGTCTGTGCTATTCTGTGATAGCTTCAGTAAATGGACAAAGACACCTTGTAAGCATGAGATCATACAGAAACTCAATGAACAGAAAGCATTATAATCTCTATGAAGCATTATGAAGCACTATATGAAGTGAATGGTTGTTTTGACATTGCTCACATGACCACAGGCAGCTTTTGTTGAATTTTAGGTCTAATCCATCTATTTCCTTTATTTTCAAGATGGACTGGATTTCTTTGAGTTCTTAGAGTTCTAGTTCTTACCGTCCTAGACGTTCCTCCATTATAATGGTTTGGATGTCCTGACTGTAATTCTCAGCTCTTTCTTTGCTGTCAGCCTGGAGACAAATGAGGAAAAAAAAAACTTGGATTCACATCAGTTGAAGAGCGCACAGTTAGGACCTGTGATGATTAATCTTCAACAGATAAATGCCTAGGCATATCTGTAAGAGTGTTTACAGAGAGGTTTAACTAGAAAGATCTACCTTAAGTGTGGGCAGCACCAACCCATATGCTGAGGTCCTGGATGGAATGAAAAGGAGAAAGTGAGCTGAGCACCAGCAGTGCTTGCTCTCTGCTTCCTGACTGCGGCTGTGATGCCACCAGCTGCCTCTCTTCTGCCCTGGACCTTCCCCCAGCGACTTTATCTCCTCAAACTGTGAACCACAGTAAACCTTCCTCCTGTCCATTGCTTCTTCTCGAATATATGGTCACAGCACCTAGAAAAGTAACTAAGAAAGGTCTTCCTCTATCGGTTTGTCCTCCCAGCTGTCTATTTACAAACGTTAGGGAAGGTGGTTTTCTGTCCATCCATACCAGAATCATCCAGGCTGCTTGTAGAAATATTCAGATCCCTGGACTTCTATTTTTAAATTAAAGTTTACAATTTTATACAGTGTATAGATCCTCTCCCTTATCCACACCTCCTTCCCCTGCCTCCCACGATTTAATGTATATGTATATATGTATATATATATGCATATATATAAAATCATCTAGAGTCTGATTTGTGTTCTCAAATGCCCAGTGGTGACAGCCTGCAGAAGTTTGACGCAAATTTGACTTCTTCCTATAGATCTATTCATTTGAGGACCAGGGATCTGAAATAGTTAAATGTTCTTTAGGTGATTCCTATACACATTAGAGTACGTGTCTTGACACAGTAAATGGCACCATTAGTTATCCAATTGTTCATGTCAAGCCCTGGCAATAAGTCCCCACTCTATGTCTCTCACTGTCCCCACATTTAATCAATAAGCTAATCTACAAATGTGCCTCTTAGAGATGTCATGACTTTAAGAGATATGGTCTGAGAGAGTGATTTATCATCTGATTAGGTTGGACAGTGAAGCATTAAATTAATTAATTCCTATGTGCAATTTGCACTCTGCCCACGAAACTTAAAGATAGCTACTCTATAGGGAATAAGAGACTGAGTGGTTGGATAGGATACTAAGTCTAAATCCATGAGGCCCACTCCAGCTTCCTTTATCCCTTTGGGTTTCCACCTCTCCTTCACCATCACTCCACACTTACCTTCTACATCTTGAAGCAATACTTGTTATCTTCCTTAATTCCTGTTTGGGGTTAAAAGGCACTGTGTATTTTATGCTGGTACATTAAGGATAACAGTATTAGATCATGTGTTTGGCTTTTAGGTGATAGAAACTGATTTTCCAGCAGTTTTAAAAATAGCTCAGAACATTTTATTTTTGCTATAAATGAAAAGAAGAAAAACGCTGTGCTGATTTTTCATGTAATTGTATGAATTTGCTTGAATTATTTCCTGATAGAATTTCTTCATAATAACCATTATTATAGCTAATGCATCAGAATATATGACTCTATTTTCTAGTATTTGCTTTGTTATTTCAATCTTAATTTGTTTTGCTTTCTTCTAAATGTCTAGAATTCGTTTATAATTTCTGAAGATCAACTTTTTTTCTGATTATAATATGGTAAGGTGTATAGATGAAAGAGACCATGAAAAATATAAAGACAAAGAAGTCATTTCTAGTTCTATATGTATCACTATATAACATCAGGTACTAGAAAGACTAGTTCCTAGCCAATACAGGTACTAGCCAATACAGTTCCCTGTATTGGCTTAGCTGCTGATTTCCTTTTGGTAAAAGTTGTACTCGTTGTTTGTTAAGCACATATATTTCTACCAGGCGTGTGTTGATAGCTTAGCATTTAGGAGTGAATAATCTCAGATACAGATGCTGTAGACTTCCTTGTGGAGCAGTAGAATATATAATCTCAGCTATAATTCAAGTCATTTTCTTTGCTCTGCTGTGCAGAAGTCACTATGGGAATGATGGCTGATACCAGCTAGTTCACTATTTCAAGCAGCACTTATCGAATGCGGCTCTATTCAGGGTAAGCAACACTAGCGGCTGTTGGAAAACACTTTAAAATCTTAATGGCTTAATAGAATAAGACAGCTTTCTGTTCATGCTTCAGTGTGACGATGGTGGGGCTTTTCTCCAAGAAGTGCACGGAATAGGGATTCTTTCCTGTTTATCTATAATGCCCCCATTTCCAGTGCAACTTCATGGGAGAGTGTTAACATTCATGTGGAATGTTTACCAGGAGTAGACTTGGTCTTCAGTCTTATCAGCTCTTGTTCATGCACCCAGAGTGAGTCACATGACTTGCAGCCTGACTATGAATAAGGAGGCCAAGAAGACAGCATTAGAATGGAATTTTGTGAATATGTATGTGTGTCTGCTAGCGTTCACCTAAGGTGTCTCCATGTGTCCCCACATAGAACTCTCCATCCTCTCCCTAAAGATAACATCGTATCCCAGTCAAGCCCTGGTTTCTCTGAGCTATACACAGTCCTCCTTGGCACAATGGCATCTCCTTGATGTACAGAGTGAAGACAAAAACTATCTCCCCCAAACCTATAGGTGCTTATGGGATGGGCACCATTTAATAACAGTAGACACTCACAGAAAGAAAAGTAAAGGCCAGGGACACACCAACAGTCCCTTCTCGGTGACAATCTAAAATCCCACTGGACAGACACCAAGAAGGCTTCCTCAACTGGAGATGGCAGGAAGGATAAAACAAAAACAAAAGCAAAACTAAAGCGAAGAAAACCAAAAGAAAATAAAACATTCCAATTAGTATAGGAAGAATTTTCTCTGACAATTATGTTTTACAAAAATAGAAATAATGTATAAGAGACATAGGCATACTAAGCTTCAATGAGTTAACAGGAAGGGGATTTTTTTTTTAAATGCCTAGAACTTTGCCTGTCATATAATAAGCATTTGTTTAATACAAGCTAAAAGATGAGTTTGCTATAAGAAATAAAACATGCATTCAAGCTAGCTTTACTAATTAGGAAAAATTTATCATCTCATAAAACTCTGAAATTTAGATGTAGTACAGACCTGACTGCTGAGCTACTTAATAGCCCCTTGTTCTGATCTGCTCACTGCTCTGTTGGAGCACTCCTTATGATGAAGCTCACAGTGGCAGGAGGAACAGCATTCTTTCTTGGTAGGAAATAAAAAGAGCCTTTGCCTTAATTTTGCCATGACGTCTTTCCTTTTAGATTGCTTGGACCAAATTGAGTCTCATGAAAATGTATGACTAATAAGAATCCCCAGGAAGATATCTTTGTGAGCTTGACTGGCTTACACTTAGTTTTTACCCTCTGATCAGAAAATGAACTCTACCTATACTTCATAGGAGTCACATGGACTAGGAAAGAGACCGAAGAGGAGAAAGACTGATGGGCAAGCATGACGTCCACTGCATCTGCAATGTGTCAAAGAAAATGCCGGATGCTGACTATGTTACGATGTGTGTAATATAAGAGAAAAAAAATCCCTCCGTGTACTCTAGTGAAGAAAGTGCCAAGTGCTCTGGAATGCATAGGGGCGACATGAGTTGGAGGTGGCTGGCACAGCAGAGGAGAATATTGAAAGGGGGACCACTCCAGGTGGAGGTGGCAGCCTATGGAAAATTCTAGAAACATGTGAACAGTGAAGAAGGGGAAAGAGAAATGTCTTAGAGTTGCCCTGACTCATAGGGCCCTTGTTAGCCGCTTGTCATTGAACTTCTGAAATAAGCGTAACGATGCATGTTGAAGTGCTAACTTTTTTAATGTATCAGGTTAACTATAACATTTTATTGACAAAACTTTATTAGCGTGTTCTATACATGATAAAGGGTTCCATTCATGAGTGCATATATTGATTCTCCTTGCCCCCTCAGAGCCTCCCACAGATTCCCTTGCTCTTTCCAACTAGTTCCCCTTCTACTCTCATGTCTTTGATTCTTTTTTGACCCACTGAATTTCACTGGGGCTGTTTATAGGAGCATGGGGGAGATATTCACAGGAATATGTACACTTTGTCAGTGGCTGCATCCACTGAAGAAAATGATAGTTCCTCTACCAGCAATCATTACCTTTAGATCCTTAGGGAGGAATATGGCTCTGCTGCTTTTAATTTTTTTCTGTGTGTGACTCATAAGCTGGGTCTGATAGACAGACATGAAAAATGCATGGAGGGACATGGAAAGAAGTGATGTCTGCAGACTCATGGGGCAGCTCTGGTGGGCTCTCATGCCTTGCCAGTGTTTAACTAAATGTTATCCCCTTCTCACTGGGCAGTCATTAAAGAGCTCATGTGCATTTCAGCAAGTTCACTGACTGCTTTTGGAGATTAGACTGAAGGGGCCAAAACAACTGGCAAGGAGCCCAGGACAGAATTGCTATAATTTAGGCCAGAAAGGACCAGGCACGAAATAGTATCACTGGTGGGATGATGAGCAAGCAGAGTGTGTCAGGACAGAATCAGCAGAAGTGTGTGACTGAGTCTGTGCACACTCTGTAAGGAAGACTCTATGCTGGAGGAGGAATCTAGTGGATCTTGTGGCTTTCTGGCTTAAATACCTAAAACTCTGTGTTTGCTGATTATTCTAGTTTTCTTTCTGTTTTTATGATAAAACACTGAGCAAAACCAAGTGGAGGAGGAAGAGGTTTAATTGATCGAACAACTGTCAGGTCAGAGTCCATCACTGAAGGAAGTCAGGGCAGGAACACAAAGCAGGAACATGGAGGCAGGGACCATGAGGAATACTGCTTACTCATTTGCGTCTTCTGGCTTGCCCAACTATATTTCCTTTTAAAAACAATTTTTTTGATTTATTTATTTTTATTTTACATGTATGAATGCTTTGCCTACACGTATGTAAGAGCATGTTATTATGTGGTGGCTGGGGAGGCCAGAAGAGGGCATCATATCCTTTGGTACTGGAGTTTCAGGTAGTTGCTAGCTGCCAAGCTGGTGCTGGGAACTGAATCAGGGTCCTCTGCAAGAGAGCCAATACTCTTAGCTACTGAGCCATCTCTCCAGCCCCTCGGCTACATTTCTTATACAGACAGTCTGGGCTCACCTATCCAGGGATGGTACCACCCAAAGTGGCCTGGACCCTCCTACATCAATTAGCAATTAAGACAATGCCTCGGACATTGCCATAGGCAATTCTGATGGAGGAAATTCCTCAGCTGAGGTTCCCTTTTCCTTGGTGACTCTAATTTTTGTCAAGTTAACAACAATTAACCAGCATGAAAAATTCTTTGTTAGCTTGACACACAGGCACATTACTATAAGTCATATAATTTTCATTCCTTGTCCCAAAGACCTCATGTTAGTATCACAATATAAAACAGAGTCCAACTTTTAAAAAGTCAGTCCCACAGTCTTTAAAAAACTCCATTAATTTGAAAGTTCAAGTTCTTTTCAAAAAACCCAAAGTTTGTTAACTGTGGACTGCTGTAAAGCCCAAAACAAATTAAATACTTTCTTATTTCAAAGTGGAAAAACTGAGTAGACCTAAGCAAACTGAAATCCAGGAGTGTAGCTCAATGTCTGACATCAAGGATTCATTCACAATCTTCAGGGCTCCCAAAGGCTTGGGCAGTGGCTCTTCCTCAGTTCTGCCATCTGCAGCACACACAGATTTGTAGGAATGACTTTTATTGATGCACATAATCTATATTAATGAATTCTAATTAGCCCAAGCAAAACCATACTCTTGGGTCATACTCTTGCCAGGGTGTCTCCTTGGCAACCTCAGTGTGGTACTCTATTCAAAAAAGATAATGAATGAATGTGGGTGTGCTTAACAATGAACATATCAAGGCACTGCAAGCAGTGCACTGACCCACTGGAAACAGTGGAGGTTGGGAAGACTGCTTGATCTTGGATGAGTATGAACTACTAGATGAAAAGACTAGATGGCCTGTGAGGATTAAGGGTGGAGCCAAACTTGAACTTATACTTCCCCAACAAAGCCAGAGACACAATTTTGAATAAATTATGGGTGTGGCCTGACCATGGAACACAGCGGGAGAAACTGGGCACAGGGTGAGGACACAGACCCTGACACATGGTGCCTAAGTTTCTCTTCATGACCTCATTAATCCTGTACCTTTCACTCTTCCAAATCTAGTACCATGTGGGAGATTCTTGAACATTGTCCAGTTCAGCTGCCAGCTTATAGTACAGCCTTAGACTCTCCTGGGCTACTTGACCAACAACTTGCAGTGAGGTTATTCTGTCTGGCACTATATTTCTTGTCATGTAGCCTTCAACATTCTTACTGTCCAAGGTCCCATAGAGCATCCCATTAAGCCATGAGCACTCAATGGCTTTTCCAGACCAAAGTTCTAAATTCCTTCCACAATTATTCCCCAAACCCACGTGATCAGATCTACCACCGAAACACCCCACTCTCTGGCACCTATTTCTGTTCTCTTTTGGTTTATGTTGCTCTGATAGAACCCTGACTAAAACAAACATGGGGAAGGACAATTCCAAGGTCCATCACTGAGGGAAGTCAGGGCAGGAACCAGAGGCAGGAGCTGAAGCAGAGACTGTTGGGGAATGCTGCTTACGACTTGTTTCTCCTGACTTGATCAGTTACCTTTCTTCTTCAGCTCAGGCCACCTGCCAAGGGATGGCACTTTCCACAGATCGAAAGGCCTTCCTACATCAATCAGCAATTAAAAAAATGCCTTACAGACATGGCCACAGACCATTCAAATGAAGGTAATTCTTCAGTGACCTCTTTCTAGGTAACTCTGGTTTGTGTCAAACTGACAGTGCTAAGCAGCACACCTATAAAGGGAACATATGACAGAGGCAATTAGGAGTGAGGGTCCAGAGACAAAATGTCAGGTGACAGGAGAGACTGGGAATGGGTCTGAGATAGAGTCTTTCTTGTATTCTCATCAATATGTTTTCTCTTTTCAATTAAAATATTTTCTTTATTATTTTTAATTTTATGTGTATGAGCGTATTGCCTGCAGGCCGGTAAATGCACCCGTGTCGTGCAGTGGGTGCGGAGATCAGAAGAAGGTGTTGGATTTCCTGGAACTGGAGTTATGGACAGTGCTTACCTGCCATGTGGGTCCTGGGAATTGAACCCCAGTCCTCTGAAAGGGCAGTCAGTGCTCTTAATTGCTGAGCCATCTCTCTAGCCACAATCAATATTTTTTCTATAGAGTCAAAATGACTGGTAGAATCGGTGGGGTCTCTCTTTCTCTTCTTCCTCTTTCTCCTCCTCCTTCTTCTTGTTCTTTTCTTCATTCTTATTCTTTTCTTCCTTCTCTTCCTCTCTTCCTTCCATCCTTCCTTTCTTCCTTTCTGCTAGGAGTGGCACTTAGGTTTTGTGTATGTTAAGGAAGGGCCCACCACTGAGTTGAATTCGCAGATATGGCTGTTTTCTGAAATTTATTTTGATGTATGTGTATGTGTATGTGCCTACTTCTCTGTAAGTGCACCATGTGCATGGAGGTCCTTGTGGAGGTCAGAAGATGCCTTTGCATTCCCTGGAACTAGAGTTATAGACAGTTGTAAGCCACCTGACATGGGTGCTGGGAAGTAAACCCTAGTTCTCTGCAAGACCTTCAGATGCTCTTAGCTGCTGAGCCATCCTCCAGCCCCCGTGGACTGTTCTTGATGCGTGCATGTTTTATGTTTGAAATCTTGTTCTTCCACTTTACAGTCTTCCTTAACTCAGCACATACTCATTCTCCTAGTTGTTTTTAGTAAGTTAGCTTATGCTCTGACTTCTAATAATGAACAAAGAGCCCAAGTGCTTTGGAGTATCAGTGTGCCTCATTACTACTAACGAGCAGGTATTTCCAATTCTTACTCATATTAGGATCTTATTTATGCCTGGATCTATTGCAATATTTTTAAAAACACAGATAAGACATCTGTCCTGTTACAAATTTCTTTGCAGTCTCTGAGGTCAAAATGAAGAAAAATTAAAATCCTGATATACATATATGTTATATATGCACATACATACATATATGAATGCCATACACATATATGGTATTCTTACACATCTCACACAATACTGTCGTCTGCTGCATAATTTCCTATGTATACACATGTACATACATATAAATAGGGGTTGTTTTCCTGTGAGATATGTACAGAGGGATATGTCTGTCCCCAGGGAGTTTTGGTCGTTTTGTAGCTACATAACAACAGTGTCAGGAGTAGAGGCTTGTGCCAGAAAGAAGCTGCTGGAGACAGTGAAGCTGCCTGAGGAAGAACAGCCTTTCATTCTAATGTCACGTTTTACTTCGGCAGGATCTTGCTGTTTTTGATGTTATTGTTAGTATATATTACTTATGCATAATAATGGGTTCTGTTACGGCATTTTCATGCTTGTACATAGCGTACTTTGGCCATATTCACCCCCTTTACCTCTCTTGTCCTCTTCCATTTCAGCTGGTCTCCTCCTTCTTCCCAACCAACTCCCTTCTAATTTTATGTATTTAATTGCATTTATTTATTTAGGTGACCCAGTGAGATTTCCAGCTTATGTCTGAGTATTGAATAGTCACCAGTTATCAGCATTTTGGCCAGTTATGAGCTTCCTCAGTTACTACCAATTTATGCTTATGAATTTGCCCCTAAATGATTAAATTGGAATTTGATTTTCAGTTATGCCTTTAGTGTTTCATGTGATTTTCTGCTTTTTCCTTCTCTTGTTCCTTCCACTGAGGAGGTCTCTATCCTGAACTTAAAACAAAAGTATCTGTATTTAAACTTATTTAAATGTATTCTGCAGACTGTTTTGAAAGAGGGTACACACAGACAGACAGACAGACACACACACACACAATTAGACCCTTACTATATGTTATACATCATTGATGACAAGAATACATTCTGGGCTGCAGAGATGCCTCAGAGTTTAAGAGCACAGCTGCTCTTGCAGAGGACCTGGGTTCGATTCCCAGCACCCCCATGGCAGTTTCATGGAATCTGACATTCTCTTCTGACCTCTGTGGGTATTGCATGACATGGTGTCCTTACATATATGTAGGCAAAACACTGATACACATAAAATTTTAAAGAATAGACAAATGTAAAAAAATATATAACATATATATAAAACAGTATAAATTTTCCAAATAAAGTGCAGGATAAAAATCTTCAGTGAGGCAAAGGATTCTTAGATACAATCATGTAAAACATAGCTGTAAAAGAAAAACAGATAAATTGGAATTCATCTGCAAAAGAATCCATGAATGTCAAAAAACTTTAAAAAAAGATAGGATCTGCATATCAGAGATATGATAGAGAACTTATATTCCATTTTTATCTATCTGTGCCTATCTCTCTATACATCTGTCTATAGAATTCTCAACTCAAATATAGGAAAACATGCAGTACAATTAAAGACTGGTCTGAAAATTAAAAAAAGATATTTCAAGAGATTCCCAAAACAACACAGACTATTGCCACAGCCCTTGATTACTTCTCAGAACTTGACGGAACACCCTTTTGCTGAAGACAGGACATACTTCCGACACAGGACTTGTAACATGGATCTAGAACTGACCTGAAAAGCTCCTCCCTGAAGACTAGCTCTCATAGTTCTAGAGGATACTATGCAAGCTGCTAAGGGAGAAAATCAACCAGTGGTCCAACCCAGTTCTAACACCCAATAACCACAATGACTGGCGCAGAAAACTATCTCTACTGTTGTGGTAGTGGCACTTTTACCTGGGGGTGATCAACAGCTATCTAACTGGACTCAGAGCCCGCTCAGGGGAAGAGAACTTATGGTTGGAACTGTCAATATCCTAGAGAAAAACACTATCTCGGTCATATCTCTGGACAAATTAAATTTAATTTCTTACTATATGCTAATGGATCCTTATATTTACGGACAAGTATACTATACACCACTCATCAAAGAAGTTTCTTTTTGCTCCAGATGGAGGCTACTGCAGAAAACCCCAACTGGTCAGACACCGAGAATATATGTCTGAGAGATGCCCAGGCCTAGATGACATATCTACAGTTGAACTTCTACACCTAAGGCTCAAGGAACATAGAAGAACAGGGGTAAAGAGAACATGAGTACATCCTCAACTCTTACCAGCAAAGCTTCCTCATACATCAGACAAGAGACTGTGGAGTGTGTGTCTCTAGATAGGACTCCTGTAGTAACGCTCACCCACCCATAGCTCAGGGACCAAGGTAGAAGAGGGCTGGAAAGATCGTAAGAGCCAGGGTTCATGCATGAACGTAAGGAAACAGAAGCTTTCAGGCCACTGGCAGTCTGTTCATATAAACTAGCAGTAGTGGTAAAGGCACTGCCAGACCCTTGCAGACGCAAACAAAACTCAGCAAAGAAGAAGAGAAATGGGCCGCAGCCCCAACCCTAGCTGAGCAGTTGTTGGCAACTGATTACTACTGGGTGTTAGAGAGTAGATCTTCTTTAAGGGAGTGACTCTAGAGAGGCTGACTAGACTCCAGTGGATGAACTTACACCAAGGGACATCTGGGTACAAAATGTTTGACCAGAGAGAACTTCACATGTATGACGGAATGCATGAAATCTGGTGATGGGAGAGTACAGGAGGCCTGGATGGGGAGGGGGCATCTGAATTTGATTAAGATCTATTATATGAAATGCATAACAACTCAATAGAAATATTAAAAACAGAAGTTTAACCGGAAGTGCCTGTATTGGTGGGCACTTCGTCTTTCAAAGATCACGGGCTAGTAAATGGAATCTCAGTGCTAGGCATGGGCTACTTCCTTAGGAGTAATTGCTCAGGGAGGCCTCAGAGGACTCCCAATACATACTTTGATCATAGGACATGGAAACATCAAGCTGGAACTGACCTGAAATCTACCTCCCAAATGACTAGCTTTCATAGTGCCAGAGTGATTATGCAGGCCACTGGGGCAGAAAATTCATCAATAAGCTTCCTGCTGCTGGACCCTGCATCCTAGAATACTGACCTGCTAGGAGGATGTGCTCATGGGTGAAACACTGGCATGTCTGTTATGGGGGGTGACCAACTTCTGATTGGATTTGAGGGAATTCATGCCTGGTACTTGGTACTTGGTACTTGGTAAAAGCCCATGGTTCGGGAGGTCATAGGCTGTAGTGGGGGAATCTACAACTGCTATTTTGCTTAATTGCCTTCTAAATATGTGATCTACACCCATAAATTAGTGATATTATCAATCTTGATCAGAGAAGCATCTTTTTGAAGTAGACAGCAGTCTATACAGAGACTCACAACAGTTCAAAGTGCTGAGACTAAGTGACTGTTGAGGACTCAGCCCTAAATGGGAGTTTTCTTTTATCACCCTCTACAGGGTTCAGGGCACATCATTAAAGATGGGGTGGAAAGAATGTAAGAGCTGGAGGATGCAGAGGAGTGCTGTGAAACTGCACTCAAACTCACAGCAGCTGCGATTACCTCCACAAGACCTACACACGATGAAGACAGTAATTCCAGCGTAGATGACACTGGGCTCACAAGCCTCCCCCTAGATGAGGAGCTATTGGCAATTGATGACTGCTGGGAGAGGGAGAGTCATTTTTCTTCAGGAGTGTGGCAGCTCCCAGGTTGCTCATGCTCAGGCAGGTAGGACTGGAGTGGGAGGAGAGAGCTGGGGGATATAATCATATATTGCATATATGTGTGGAATTGTCTTTTTTTGTTGTTTGTTTTTTGACAGGGTCTCCTTAGTCCCAGCCAGTCTGAAAGTATGATGTGGATTGGGGTTGCCTCTCCCTCACAGAGATCCACCTGCTCTTGCCTCTACCTCCCAAAGGCTGTAATCTGTATTTTTTTTATTGCGGAATCGAGATGGCACAATGTGTATTAATTCCTGTTATTTTGTTATAATGATGTTGTTTTCTTAGACCTCTTTTAATAACATGACTAAACATTTTAAATTAAGGTAAAGAAAGAAGGAAGGTAGAAAAGACAGAAATATGGTATGATTCTATGTATATCAAATACATGATACATGGTAATTTTTGCTTAAGTTTTGGAGTTAAGTGGTCACTGATAGAGAACTGGTAAAGGGAACTTTGGAGAACAATAGAAACATTTTAAAACTGGGCACTTAACCAGTGGCCAGCCTCCTGTGTCTCCATTTTGGACTGGGCACATTTTCCCCATGCTATTTTGTATAGAAAGTATTTATTATTTATTTGTTTATTTTTGCTAGGGCTCACAGCTAAGAATTTGCCTTGAGTGAGAGAAGAGACCATGGACTTTTGGAACAGTTTTGTAGCTGTAAGACTATAGGGACTTTGGGACCCTGGGGTGTAATGTGATTTGAATGTCCAATATCCCAAATAAGCTCATGTGTTCCAGCACTTGGTCCCCAGATGGTGATGTTGTATGAGGCTATGGAACCTTTAGGAATTCCCCAGGTGGTGATGCTATGTGAGGCTATAGAACCTTTAGGAATTCCCCAGGTGGTGATGCTGTGTGAGGCTATGGGACCTTTAGGAATTAGAGCCTAGCCAGATGAATTGGGTCATTGAGGACTTATTTTAGGGGCTATAGTTCAACCTCATTTCTGGATGTTCTTTCCTCTCTGCTTCCTGGTTTATTGTGAGGACTCTCAGTCACAGATTCATTACCACCATGAACTCTGTGGAGCCTTCCCCACAATGGTGGACTGCAGCCTTAACCTTTGAGCCACAATAACTCCTTCCTTTCTTCAATTGCTTCTTGGCAAGGTTTTGGTCGCAGCAACAAGAAAAGTAACTATTGAATTCTGCTGTTAATAACATATGCTGATTTGGTATGTTTACTATAACCAACGAGCAAATATTGCTACACTTATTAATCAAAGGATATATATTAAACTTTGTCATAAAAATTTAGGGATTTTTGTAAAGTTAAGGCGTTACGTATTTACCATCAAGTATCTTTCAGATGTGTTTACTCTCTAAGCATACCCTTCTCCTCTTCTCTCTTCCTCTTGCATTTTCCTGAACTGGCTACCGCTGACCTTCCTGCTGATATATTATTTTTTATTTTGCTAAATGCTATGTATTTAGAAACAAGGAATGTAGCTGTCTAAGAGTGGCCGTCACTATTTCTTTTAATGTTTTCTTCCTTTCCTCAATAAAGTTGATCAAAATTGGTCCCACTTCATTAATCTTTTCAAAAGCTCAGTTTTGGCCTTTATTAATCTTTTAATCATTTCTCAGTTTTCAATTCCTATCCCCATCTTATCTTTGTACTTCTAATTTCTTTGGGTTATTTTTTGTTCTTCCAAATTTCTTAACTTGTGTCATTATCTTATTCATGTTTTGATCTTATTCTTTTCTAATGTAAGCACACAATGAGGTAGATTTTCCTCAAATATTGCTTTATAGTCCCAAGCTCTGAAATACATTATTTTCAACATTAAGCAATCATAGAAGATATTTTCTTATGAAGTAATTGTTTTACAATTTTGTTTGAATTTCAAAATATATGGAAAGATTTTATCTATTTATGTTTTTGTGAGGTGCTAGTGGTCAAACACATGATCTTGTCATGTGATGCAAACATTCTGCCACTGAACCACACTATGATCAGGAAACAGGTAGTCTCCATTGCACCTTTCCTTGAAATCTGCCGTGCTGTGCCTCATGCTCTAATACATAATTTTTATTTTTGTGGTATAACTATTTTCTTGAGATGTAATTTTTCTTCGAGTAGAGATATTTCTTAACTTATTTATATTCTGGCAAACCCACTGTAATTTGAAAATATCATAATTCAAAAAGGTTATTTAAGGCAGCAAACTTAACTGAATAGGAAAGTTAGCTTTCTTTGAGCATGCTCAGAACATTTACATTGGTCTAACAGTTGGGCAGTATCACCTGCACAGGAGGCTTTTCATAGTGAAGTGTTGCATGCCTGTATCAGCGTTTCATTAAGATAATAAATGCTTAAGCTAGTCAAGAGAAAAGATTTATGTTGGTTTTTGAAGTTCTAGGCATGAACCCTTGGTGCTGTGGTGGCAGTGGGCATCGTAGCAGTGGAGGAGGCCATTCACCTCAGGGCCAGGTGGAAACCTATAAACTTAAAAAAATCCCAAGTTGAACCGCAGTTAATTTGGGAATCCCTTCCTTCCTTCCTTCCTTCCTTCCTCTCTCTCCCTCCCTCCCTCCCTCCCTCCCTCCCTCCCTCCCTCCCTTCCTCCGTCCTTCCCTCCCTCCCTCCTGCCTCCCTCCCTCCCACCTCCTTCCTCTTCTTCACTCCCCTCTCTTCTCTCCTTTCCTTTTCTTTTTGAGATAGGTCTTCCCATATAGACTAGACTGGCCTGAAATTTGTTTTGTAGCCCAAGCTAGTCTCACATACAGTTCTCCTATCTCAAGCTTTAGAGTGCTTGGATCACAGACACATGCAACTGCATTCTTCCTAGTTTAGTGTTTACAGACGTCCATATGTTGGTCCAGTTTATTTATTGTATTTAGATCCATTATATGCTTGCTTCTGTTTCTCCGTATTTTAATTTTTTATCTTTTGGGAGTTTTAGACATGAGCATTGTATGTATATCCTCCCTTTCCCATCCATCTTTCCCACATCCATCCTATTCCCTCTCTACTAGGGGAGCTCTTCCTTGATTATTATTGTTACACACACACACACACACACACATACACACAGACACAGACACAGACACACATACATACACATGAGTCTTACTGATTTATTAAGTGAGAAATCTCTCACTCTAATGACTGATTTATTCATTTATAGCTGTTTTATCATTTTATTGTTTGATATTTAAAAAATTAAGTTGGATACATGTTCAAAAGCTTACATCCTCCGTCTTTGTGAGTGGAAAAATTTTAAATTAAAATGTAGAGACCTCTGTCTCAAGTAATTTTTAAAAAAATTTTGAAGTCTATTCTGCCCAACATTAATATAGATATTCTAGCATGATATTTTTGTCCTTAGAATACAATAAATGTCTCTTATTTTTACCAATTTATTTTCATGCTTTACATATATTTACACTTTATCAGTTTTGCAAAGATTAGAAAACCAAATTCACAATTTCTAGCTTTTAAGTCCCGAACTAATTTCTCATATTTATTGTAAATATTAATATGCTTTATTTCTTTCTATTTCCTTTGTTTATTGTTTCAATCACCCTAAATTTTTTGTTGTTCTATTTTCTTATTTTTCTTCTTTTGATAAGAATTGATATATAACTTTTAATCCTAATAAGACAAAAATTTTTAACTAAAATTTCTCCCTTCCTCAAATATTACATAGTTAAAGCTACATAGAATTTTAATTTGGTATTATTATGGATATAGTTTTTCTTTTTGTATTTTAAAACAGCTATGAAATTGTTATCATGTTAAATTTACTTTTGATTATAAATAGATCCCTTCCTCCTCCTCCTCCTTCCTCCTCCTCCTCCTTCCTCCTCCTCCTCCTCATCCTTTTCCTCCTCCTTAAGGCTTAAGGACAATTTTATCATGTTTAAAAGAAAACAATACATACTGTGAGTTTGAGACCAGCCTGCACACACTACTGGTGAGAATCTGTCTCATATAAAACAAAACAACAAAACAAAACAAAACAACAAACACAAACACAAAACAAATAAAAAGGGAAACAATCCAGGGTAGGCAAGTTGCAGTCTCAGCAGCTGCTCAGAGGCAGAGAACAGAAGGGAGAAGGAAAACAAAACACAACAAAACAAAGCAAAAGGTACAGAAACAAAAGCATGCAGTTAGACATACTGGTGTGGAGGACTGACACATGGCAGCAGACAGCCACAAGGCTGGGACAGAGGCTTTAGAGAAACAGAAGGAAGTCTAAAGTATCAGGAAAAATCCAAGTGACAAATTTACAATGGAACTTGTACACATAGGCTCATGGATTATCACAGATGTGTGGGTAGAGAGAATACTGATCCCTCAACCCTCACCAGCAAAGTTTCCTCATGCAACAGAGGGAGAAGCACCAAGAAGACCACAACCGAACAAAGCGTAGGGCATGAGTCCGAGGAGCGTGTGTCCCGGGGAGGACTCTTGTATTAAGCCTCACCCACTCATGACTCAGGGACCAGTGTGGAGGAGCACAGGTTGTAAGAGCCAGGGTTGGTGCATGATCATAAGGACACAGAGTCTTCTGGCCTCTGGGAACTTGTTCATATGAACATACAGAAATGGTGACAGCATGTAAAAGACCTATGCAAGCTCAATCAGACAAAAACCCAGCACAGAACTGGGAAAATGGGCAGCAGGCACCAACCTTAGCTGAAGAACTATTGGCAGCTGATTACTGCATGGTGAGTTATTGTTGATCTTCTTTAAGGGAGAGACTCTAGATAGGCTGGCTAGACTCCAGTGGATGAATTTGGATTGAGGGACATCTGGCACACAACTTGACTCACCATGCCTTAACGTTAAGAAAGAATGCATGATTCACTTAGGGGAGGACATGGAGGGTTAAGATAGGTAAGGGATTTGAACATGATTAAGATGTAGTGTGTGAAATGCACATAAATTCAATAAAAAGTACAGTGAGGAAAAAAAAGAAAAAGCTAAGTCTGATTCTGTCCAGTATCCAAAAGATAGGAAAAATAGTAAAGGAAAAATTGTACATTTACATCAGGATTCAGAAGAATGGGGAGACCCAGCTGAACATGATGGTGGCTCAACCTTAATAGCTCGCTTCTTTCTTCCTTCCTTCTTTCCTTCTTTCTTTCCTTCCTTCCTTCCTTCCTTCCTTCCTTCCTTCCTTCCTTCCTTCCTTCCTTCCTTCCTTCCTTTCTTTTTCCCTTTTTCTTGAGACAGGGTCTCCTTGTAGTTCCAGCTGGGCTGGAACTCACTATGTAGACCAAACTCCTCTAATTTTAATATTCGCTATATACTGTTTTAAATGATGCATAATATATTAAAATTTCTGACGCTTGTGTCTGCTATGGATAATGTATTTGAGCACATGTAAAATATGGAATATTAGTGTGTGCCTGTATTTATACAGTCATTTGTCTAGATGTAGGAGTCTGTATTCAAATTACTTATCCTTAATTCTTTAGAAGAGCACTTAATCGCGTGCTTGCTCCGTTACTGTGTTGGAATGGCTCTGAAGTCACTGGTGCCGCAGTCTTTGAATGTACTAGTACTAGCTTCATTTTCTCCAGAGCCTCTAGAACTTCATATTTACCTTTGGTTTTCATCTTTTCACATAAAGTACTTTTCTTTCTCAGGTGTTACGATAGTGATGTCTGCAGTCCCAGCTCTTGGGGTGCTGAGGCTTGGGCTACATAGTAAGATCCTATTTCAAGAAATAAACAAAGATGCTTCTTCATATTTCTTGTTTGACATTAAACAGGGTTTTTCCAGTCAGGATTTGTTCACTCTTTCCTTTTCTTTCTCCTTCCTTCCTTCCTTGTGCACTTTCTCTCTCCCTCTTTCTTCCCTCTCTTACCCTCCCCTTCCTTTCCTCCCTCCCTCCGTCCCTCCCTCTCTTCCCCCCGCCCCGTATCTTTCCTTCTTTTCCTCTTTCTTTCTTTCCTTTTTTCTCTAATACTCATGTTTCTTATATAATTTCTCTTAATTTTACAACACTGACATTACATTTATTACAGTTATTATCACTTTGGGTTCCATTTTCTTTACTATTTCTCCCTCTGTTCTCTAGCTTGCTGTTTTCTTTTGAACTTTTTCCGACTTGTCCTTAAGATCCATACCAAGAGAAAGGGAACTGGAACTTCTTTCTGTAGATTATGTAAGAATTTCCATGCATTCAAAAGGGCAGAGGGAAAATCTTAATGAGAAAAGCTACAGAAAACCACAGTTCAGCAGCTCCCGGAGCACGGCTTTTCTTCTCAGGCCCTTTACCCACTTCCCGTGGGGTAAAGATCCCCTCGATTGTAACACAACATTTCAGTGCCTTTCTTTAAGAGCCTTTGCACAACTGACCCTAAGGAGAAAGGTCTAATAACTACAAGGAAAGAGATTGTCTCAAGATATTTCCTGATCCCAACGACAGGACCTATATGCGCTGGAGCCCTCACCTTCAGCTTGCACAATAACTCAAACACCTATTCCACTTTCTGAGCATTTTTTAAAGTAAGAAATAGTCTCTGCTCTTTCCCAGGTAAAGTTTTCTCTGAATAGATCCTTCAAGCCATCACAGGTCTTTGGAGAATGAGCAGGCAGCCCATGTTACTTCTCTTTGTTTGAAATCAGAATCTAAAACTGGTTATTGAATCACATCACAAAAATGGGGACAGTAGGTTAAATAATAAGCAGGAAGACTCCATGACCAGGCTTCAAGATCTGTTTACCTGAATCTAACACTCTGTGCTCCTTCTCCTCGACTTTGCTGTCTGTAGGAGACACATAATCTAGTATAACTACAGTTCTGTAGTTCTGGAGCAGCCAAGCTTTTCCCTTAAATGACCCCAGGAAAAAGCAGTTGGGGAGGGTGACGGAATACTCTGAGAGTGGCAACTTCTCTGAAACTCTGCAAATGAGCAATTACAGTAATAAACAGCAGCAGCAGCACATCCGCCGCCCCCCCTCCAAGGAACAAATGTACTGTTGGTTTCTCTGACCTTGAAACCTTTGTGTCACTGCTTTGAGCAATTAGCAGAATCTAAATGTGTATTCGGGTCACATCTGTGCTGAATTGTTTTATTTATGGTGATTGATTGTGGATTATGACACAGCATTGCTACTTACCCAGAGTAAGGGCAGCGAAGACTTATAAGGACAAAGGACAAACCGTGAGCAGCAGCAGAAAGGTTGAGAAGACAGAAGAATGTGAGGTTGCAACTTCATAATGTACTCCTTAAGCAGGAGATTTTATTAAGCTATAAAGAACATTTGCACCATTTCAACCTGAATGTTCAGGAGTATCAGATACTCGTTGCATAATGAATTTTGCATACAATCCTCATAAAACTCTTGTCTCCCGTGGCTCCATATGAGGAGTATTTGCTATATTTCCTACCTAAGAAGTGCTTTAAGCTTTCCCTTATGTTTCCTGTAGTGATCCACAAGAATGAATATCTTTAGATTGGGTTTTAACTTGAAATATCTATAGAAAATTATTATAAAATATTCAAAACCCTGTTGAATCATTATATTTTACTTTAAAGAAAGAGTAAGTAGAGCTGAGGAGTTAGCTCAGTTGGCCAGTGTTTGCTGTGCAAACATGAGGCCCCAAGTTTGATCCCCAGAACCTACATACGAATCTGGGGCATAGTAGTTCATGCTTGTAATGCCAGCACTAGGGAGGTAGATAGGAGAAGGTCCCCGGCTGTCTGCAAACCTTCTTAGCCTCTCAGTGAGTTCCAGGCCACAGTGGCTCAGAAAACAAGGTGGACAGTGATTGAAGAAGAATGGCAACCTAGGATGGCCTCTGGCTTCCAATGTACCTGCACACATTTTCACCGCCGGCCCACAATGAACACACACACACACACACACACACATTTCTTTTGAATGTATGTAATTTTTCACTCCAGAATGTAGCTGTGTTTATATCCACATAAAAGTGGCCACTGGTTCTGGTGGATGTGACACATTTGTGATTTGTGACATATCTTAGTTCTAAGTGAAATTCTAGAATCTTAGAGACAAGGAGTTCTGTCAATTTTTGTAGGGCTGTACAAATGTTTCCGATGTGCCCAAACCATTGCTCTATGAGATGTTTTAATTTTGTTCTATGAGATGTTTTAATTATCATCTGACTTACAATGCCCTTGATATCAGAATGAACATCTCTGCTTGAGACCCTGAGGACTCTGAAGACTGTATTGAATTCTCTACACATAACGAGTAATAAAAGGTGTACTGCTACAAAAAGAAAACACAGCAGCATGAAGATGTCTGAGGAAGTTTTTACCAAGTGATGTGCTGGATGTGCTGGTGCTGGAAGGAATGGCAAAGGCCCATGGTCTGAATCACGGACAGTGAAGGTTGCAGCTTCTCTGGCACAAGCTACTGCACTGAGAAGAAAATGGGATACTTTTGAAAATTAACTTCTTTAAAAGGTTTAAGATAATGACTCAGTTGATTGCTGATTCAGATATATAAAAAACATAAAAAATGGCTCTCTCTGGCTCCTCATCCAGGGCTTCCGCAGTTATGGTCATTTCACACCGAGAAAGTGAACAGTAGGCTTTCTTATGGCCTTTAGGGGAAAATGAAAGGGAGAGCAGAAAAGTGTTGTAGGAAGCTACTTTCTTTAGTAGCATAAATTATTTATTTATTCATTTATTTTGAGCACTTGGATTTAAGTTACAATATAAAAATTAAATCATGTTAGATGGTAAAACAATGAAATTTTCAGGGGCTGGAGAGATGTCTCAGTGGTTAAGAGCACTGGCTGTTCTTTCAGAAGAGGGGGGATTGAATCTCTGCACCCACAGAGTAGCTAACAATGTCCATACCTCCAGTTCCAGGGGATTCTATGCCCTTTTCTGTTCTCCTTGGGCATTGTATGACATGGGTGCACTTACACACAGGCAGTCATCACATTCATACATATAAAATAATAAATAATAAATAAAATTTTCTTCTGTTGATCTAGCCTGTATACTTCTATTCAAACATCTTTTTTGAGGTTTAATTGAAAATTTGCAAATTTCATACAATGTATTTTGATCAGTATTTAAATCCCTTCCTCTATCTTCAATTCCCCCTATACCTCCAATTATACATGTATGTATGTATAGATATGTATATTAGAAAGGCCTGTCAAGTCAAATTGAAACAATACTGACCATTGCCCGTCATCTTGGTTATACACCAGGACTGTAAAACACTATTGCTGAAGACACTATACACGAGCTGTAAAATAAACAAGGATAAATCAAGCTAGTATTCACTTCCAAGCTTCGTCTCTACTGTCTAGTTCTCGTAATTCTGGAAGGTGTTATGCATGCTCCTGGAAGACAGAACTAATCACCAGCATTACTGAGCCATTATTCTTTCGAACTCCAACAACAACTGGACTGGCAAGTCCACTGGTGCAATGGGGGCACACATGTTTTTGAAGTAACCAAACACTTTCTGATTGTATTTGAGGTCCATTTCACAGGATGGAGCCCATACCTGACACTGATAATACGCCTAAGAACCTGAAGCCAGACAGGTCACAGGCCACAGGGGAGAGCCTATTAATATTATTCTTCTAAATAGATACAGTATTAAATGGTTCCTAATGGCTTACTGATGTATCTATATATTAATGCAGCTCACAGTGTCTATCTGAGAAGAGAAGAGAAGCTTCCTCATGCAGCAGATGATTGTTAACACAGGGAGCCACAATTGGTCAGTGGGCAGAGAATAAGAGACTGCAGAGTGCTGTATCCCTGATACATTAGGAAACATGTATCAAACTTCTGCCTTCTAAGGCTCAGGGATCATTGCAGAAGAGGAGGCAGAAAGATCGTAAGAACCAGAGGCAGTGGGCGACTGTGGGGGTCTGGGTATTGAGGAAGGCAAGCAACCCTGGATACCCTGAAGGGACAGCAGGTGTCTGGCCTGCTCTGCCTGATGTGATAACCTGGCCCCAGGAAATCACTGCAGATATGAATCTTCTTTTTCCCCACCCCAGACCAGAACCAGGTTTTGGGTTTTGTTTCCTCCTTCCTGAACTTCCATGTCAGCCCTACAACCTTCCCTCTTTTATCCCAAAACCCCCACCTCTAACTTTCCCGCCTTCTGTAACAGTCAGGAAGGCCTCCCTGTATAAACCCCTGCCTTGGCTTTAATAACCAAACTATCCACTGCCATAGTATCCCGGGAGCTCCTCCTCCTGCCGCACTCTGAGCCACCTGAGGCCCTGTTCGATCGTCCTCCATTCTCTGGCATGGCTGGAGCACAACAGCCGTGCTGGAGATGGAGACCCACCCACAGGCGACCACAAGGAAACTGAGTTTTTCAGTTAGCTCTGGGCAGTTTCTCATGTGATCTCACAGGAGTGATGACAGCACGCACAAGTTCCACTTAATCACAAGCCACATAAAATCTCATCATAAAATGGAGAAGTAGATAAGAAGCCCCAACATTAGCTAAGGAACAATTGTCAAAGGTTTGATAGCTTCTTAGACGGGTAGAGTCAATACTTTTAAGAGAGTAATTCTGTGGATATTAACCATTTTCCAGCGAATGAACCCACACTGAAGAACACTTGGGGAATCAAGTCTATCTATTTGAACTCACCTTGCTCCCATCCCACTGCTGTGGTGGTCTTTAGTACTTTTCCCTGTGAATGGTTACATTGATAAGATGTCCCTCTGCCTCCAGGAGCATAGGAAGTTATGCTTATGAAGCATAGATGGTTATTAAAAAAATTTAACGACCAACATTTAGGTAATAACACTGTATTTCCCTCATCCACAAATAATTTGTTAATTGTCCATTCTCCTTGGCTGTCCATATCTTCTGGTTAGCAATATGGTGGTTCATCAACCAGTTTTTCTTGATGTTTTGGATGCATTTTGGTGGTGCTGAAAGCACCCATATTACTAATGTATATTTCCTATCGATTCTTTCAAAGAGTTATAGAAGAAATAAACTTCTGGAATTTCTCAATATAAAAAAATGCTCTTATTTTACCTTCAGAATTGATGCCAGTTTGACTGAATAAAGCCTTTTTCCTGTAGAACTTGCATGATACTGGTCCACTGATTTCTAGCATATAAGTTGCCCAGTGGTAAGTCTACTGTCAATCTGATTTTGTTGTTGTTGTTTTGAAGAATTTGCTTTCTTTTTTTCATTAACTTGTCTAATATTCATTGACTGGCCTTAATACTCCAGTTACTGTGGAGGCAAACTAGTGAGTGGAATGAACTAGATATTTGTTACCATGGAGCTGGCATCCCCCTCTTCATTTCAGAAGGAGAGGGAGGTTAAGAAGAAAATTAGCAGTTTTAGATGGTGATGATTGTTAAAAAGTGGGGGTCTTTCTAAAGAAATGGCCTGTGTTGGTTATTTTTGTGGTTTGTAGCTTTACAGCTGGGTTAGACTACTGATCAATTTTTTCCCCTTAGAAGCTTGCATGCCGTCTCTCCATACTATGAAAGCCAGTCCTCGGGGAGGAGGCTTTCCAAGTCAATTCCAGCTCAATTTGTCCAAGTCCTGACTCCAAAGTGTATGAGAAGGGGAGGAGGAGATAAATAGTACCTAGAATGTCTGAAAAAGCCACAGGGAAATGTATTATTTTATGAAACTTGCTGTGTGTGTGTATGTGTGTATATGTGTGTGTATGTGTGTTTATGTGTGTGCGTGTGGTTATCTAACAAAAATTCCAGTGCCATGCAAATGGAACCTGCAGGTTTTGGGTCAGGGTAGTCTGAGTAACGGCCCAAAGAGGCAGGTGTTGCCACTTGCCTTGTTTGCTTCCCAGAACTTGAAAGTAGGAACCTGCTGTTGAAGAGATCAGTCTGATTTCTGTTCCTCTGTAGGTTATTTCTTTCACTCTCTCTGGAAGTCTTTATAATGTTCTGTTTATCACTAAAATCTGAAAAAAAATCACAAAATATTTGTCTATTTTTACCATAGTCAGAGCTTACTTTTAGGTCTCTGTCACATTTGCATTTGACTTTGGGTACATTCTGGTTTAAACATGGTGATGTCATTCTACTATCCAATGAGTCATTTGGGATGATCTTTTTACCTAATTCTGGTCCCAAATCAAAAGAACAGTTTTCTTTTGCAAAAAAAAAATATTTTTTTACTATTTAAAATACTTTATTATTATTTTACAGGCAATATATATTTTATTAAATTTTGTACATTTCCTACATATATCTTAGTCGTATATAGACCTCCTTCCCTATCTGCACCCAGTCCATAGTCCCTCCATCAGATTTCATGCATTCTGTCATGTATGTTAAGGCCTACTGGACCAAGTTTGTGTCCCCAGTATCCTTCAGTGTGAGTGCATTCACTGGAACCTTGTCAGTCAATCGAGCATCATTCCTTTAAAGAAGATCAACTCTTACCCACCCAGCAGTGATCAGATGCCAATAGTTCCTCAGATATGGTTGGGGCTTCTTGCCCATTCCCCCATTCCTATGCTAGATTTTTGTCTTGTTTGAGTTTGAATGGGTCTTATGCATGCTGTCACTGTTGCTGCAAGTTCATATGAGCAAGTTCTCAGACACCTAGAAAACTCTGTTTTGTTGTGGCCATCCATCATCACCCCTGGTTCTTACAGTCTTTCTGTCCTTTCTTCCCCAATAGTCTTGATCCCTTGATCCCTGACAGAGGTTTTATATAAGAGACCTATCCAAGGACAAGCACTCCGAAGTCTCTTATTCTCTACATTTTGGTCAGTTGTGACTTTCTGTGCTAATCACACTTTCTTTCATGCGGAAGCTTCGCTGGTGAGAGTTGAGCGATTCATTAATATTCTCTGTACTGTTCCCTGAGCCTTAGGTATAGAGGTTCCAGTGTAGATGTGTCATTTAGGGCTAGGCACCTCCAAGATGTTTATATGAAAATTTGTGGAACTTTGTGTGTGTTTGTGTGTGTGTATTTTTCAGTAGGTTTTTGAACTAATACATTTCCCTTTGCTTTTTCAAACCACTAATTTTTATTTATCTTTCCTCTCTTTCCCTCTGTATAGTCCTCCTCATTCCCTCCCAGTTAAAATAGCCCCTATTTTCCTGATTTCTCCCTTGATAACACCTGTCCCCTACTCTGCCCTTTTCTTTAGTTTCATTTTACCCTTTGTCCCCATGATTACGTTCCATTTTCCTGGCGCCTGTGGTTCTATCAAGATATATGCTCATATCTAAGGATTTAGAGCTAAGATCCGCAAATGAGAGAGAACATACCAGTTTTCTATATTTTAAAAATTGTTTTATTTATTTATATGTGTGTATGTATTTACACATGTGTGCAGGTGACTGCAGAATTAAGAAGAATATATTGGGTGCCCTGGAGCTGGAGCTACAGGTGGTTGTGAGCCACCAGACATAGAAGCTTGGAACCGAACGATGGTCCTATGAAGGAACCACAAGCACTCGTAAACTCTGATTCATCTGTCCTGTCCCCAGAACAGTTTTCCTTAAAGACTTCTCTTATAGGAGAGATTGCAGAAATGTGTATTTGTTTTCTGGCTTAGGCTATTGTCTAGGTGTAACATTTTGAATTCCAGAGGATCTCTTGCTCTATGAGAACTAGACTGGAGGTAAACTTGAGCCACTAGAGCTGATAGAGTGAAGAAATGGAACATAATGGGGTCCTTGGAATTGGTACTTATGCTACCAATCAGCTGACTGGGAGTCCTTTGGCATTTTTCACTTCCTTTGCATTTTGTAGCATCAAGCAGTGCCCTCAGGCTGACGGAAGTTTAAACAGTGGTGCCTTCTGCTGTGAAGTTTCCATGCAGGCTCTAGTACAGAGACCCTAAGAAGTTGAAATTCCTCAGCCCCTGGCATTAGCCATTGTTACAGCTTTTGTGTAGATCCAGAATGTTGGAGTTTCTTGGTTCTTAACACTAGTCAGTGGTATAACTTTGGGTCAAGTGTCTAAAGACTTACCAGTTCTCTGAAATTCTTCTGGTGACCAAGGCCTGCAGGTTCTCTTGTCTACTTTGTACCTTGGTCTTTCTTTAGCCTTAGCTCTTAGCCCCTTCTTGCCCTCTCATTAATTTGGCCATCCTTTTTCCTTCCTGCCCTGTCCACTTTTGAACCATTCCACAGCTGCTTCATCTATCAAGCAGCTGGCTGTCTTGTTGCTCTCACAGCTTGGCAACTTACTGCTTCACTGTCTCTGTCCTACTTCTGCTCTTCTGTCTCTGCTGCTTCTTTTTATACCTTGCTAGCTCAGCCCCATGCTGCTAAAAGTAGGCAAGAAAAGACCATTGGAGAAAAGCTTTTTGTCAAGACTTATGCTGCAAAAACAGTGACAATGGCACAGGAGTGGTCTCCTAACCACTCATCAAGTGAGACCAAGCAGCTTGCTCATTCATATAGCCCAAGAAAATGTGCTTGGACCAGTTATAGTCAGTTGCTTTGGAAGAATCACAGACTTGCCTCCAGTTGCACTCATAACCACTGAAGCTTGTGTTTTGATCAATCTCCTTAGCATCAGTCATAGAAGTCCCTTTGCTAGGATATCAGGGGAAGCGCCTCCCCTTTCCCTGGGTAGAAATGGTTGTAGGCTCATCTACAGTTTACAGAGGCTTATGATAACCAAAAGTCTGGTACACAGTGCTTCAAACAACCCTGGCTAAGGCTGTGCTTTCAGGGGTTGGAGCAATCAGTTGTGATCACTGCTTAGTCTTTAAGACATCCATGCCATGCTTCAAGTATCTGGTGCTACTGTGAAGGTGGTCTGGCTGGCTGTTTGATTGTTCTTTGGCTCAAAGCAGTGAGAACAGCAAAGGAATGTATAACAGCTGCTAATTAAGGAGCCAAATTGTCTATCCCCTGTGTTTTTGCTTATTTCTAGGACAATGGACGACAGAAGGAATGCTTACAATAAGAAGTAAAATAACTTGTCATTAATACTAATGGTGACTCAAACAGATTTTAATTGGGCACTTGTCTTACTTGTGCTACAAAATTGAAAAGAATTCTTGAGATTTAGCTCTGCCTTAACAAGAATAGGCATTATTTTGAGAACAGTTTTTAGTTCATAACAATATATATATGTGATATCTCCACTTTGAATTTGAGTGATACATTTGCTATAATCATTGAACCTACGTTATTCCAGAAAAAGACAACCGAAAAAGTCACTAAGCTTCTATGCAGTGTGGAGTCCAGGGATCAGGAGCTGAGCTTCATTTGTTGGCTGGGGTTCAATTACTATGTAATTTAAGAACTTTCCCCTTCTAAAACAAATATTGTATATTTATTGTGGGACCTAAAACTGGATTACTGAAATGCATTTTGCTTTAGATGATGGGTGTAACTGATGATTGCATGCTATCTCTCTGACAGGTGTTTTTGACTACTGATACGTATTTCCTAATTAGATCTAATCAGATTAGAGAGGGAGCATGCATGTCTAATGAAGAGACAGTCTTCTAGCTGCACGTGGACAAACTGGCACTCATCCTTATCCATCAATGGTGCTCCTCTTCTCACTCTGAGAACAGCCACACGATGAAGTCCACGCCAAGGGTAGACGATATGAAGGATGAAAAGTCCCTCACTCTTTGCTTCACTGGTTAGAACATATGTTGAGTTGGTGTTAGTTCTGGCACTTCTAAAAAGAGACAAATTAAATTTATTGTTGATTACTTGGAATCTAGACTTTATCCTGTTCAGCTCACTTTATCACGATGGACACCAAAATTTTATAGAGAAAAGGAGAGACTGTAAGAAAAGATATTTTGAGACAATGGTGTAAGAAGAAATAGTTCTTTTAGTAGAGTAAGCATATATTTCCCATGGATAGTTTGGAAGGTGTGTAGGTGAGCAATTACTGTATATATGCCAGGGGAGGGGCCCATAGATTTTTAATTTTATTCTCATAAAAATCAGTGAACTCTTAGTAACTCTAGATGCTAGACGAGGCAAATGAGACAGAGACAATGAAGGACTATAGAATACATAGTTGACACATATTAGTGTGGATACATTATATCTAGTTCTGACTCCGTTCTTCATACTATAAGTTGTTTTAAGCTAACTGTTCCTGACAATAATTAATGAAGAATCATAAAAAAAATGCTGATATTATGAGTGAACACACACAGAAATGTGAGAAATCCTGTAGTTCTCAGTAAGTGGGAAAGGATGCTGGAGCACAGGTGCCCTGGTGTGAGGGAGGGAGCCAAACATCAGGAGTTCGGGGGGAGGAGGGGAGGAAGGTGAGCCAGGCTGGACTGGAGGAGCCAGCACATGGGCAGTGGGTAAATGACAGTTTTCAAACTGGAGCATGCTGCAAAAGAGGTCACGTTCATATGTATTCTTAAGAAAAAGGTAAGTTTAGGGCTAGAGAGGTGGTGCTCAGCAGTTAAGAGTACTTGGCTGCTCTTGCAGAAGACCCAAGCTCAGTTCCAGGGGATCCAATGCCCTCTTCTGGTCATGTCTTCATTATCCATTCATCAGTTGCAGGACATTGTTGTTTCCATTTCTTGGTTATTGTGCAAAGAATAGCAACAAACATGGCTGTGCAAGTGTCTGTGTAGTGGATGAATCCATTGGGTTCATACTTCTTAATACTGACTGTGATAATTTGCAATGTCACTAACCCTGACTTAGGGTCCTCTTTTTTTTTTTTTACACATCCAACCAGACCCTTGTGACCTCTTGTCTTTGTGATAATAGCCCTCCTAAAATCAGGAGGTTCTGTTCACCATGATTCTGAATTTTATTCTCCTGGATTTTAGTGATGTTCAGCACCTTTTCTTGTACCCATTGGCTATTCTCATTTCTTTTGAGAAGTTTCTATAATGTTCTTTGCCATTTTTGCCATTTATTTTCTTGTTATTGAATAGAGCTCCTTACACACACACACACACACACACACACACACACACACAGACACGCACGCACGCATACATGCACGCATGTATATCTTGTGTAGTTTGTGAACATTTTCTCCCATGTCGCAGGTTGCCTCCAGTTCTTTTGTTTTCCTCTCTGCTTCCTTTGTCATGCAGAGGATGTTTAATTTGACTGTTCTAGTTACTTCTCAATTGCTGTGATAAAACACTGACCAAAACCACTCAGGGAGGAAAGGGTTTATTTGGCTAACAGCACAGTTCATCATCAAGAGAAGCCAAGGCAAGAACTCAGGGAAAGGACCTGGATGCAGGAGCTGAAGCACAGACCATGGAAGAACAGTGCTTTGGCCTTGCTCCTCTGGCCCATGCTCAGCTTGCTTTCTTATACAGTACAGAACAACCTGCCTAGAGGTGGCACCATCCACAGTGGGCTGGGCCCTTCCGCATCACTAAACAATCAAGAAAACACCCCACAGACATGACCGTAGGCCAGTCCAATGGCGACAATTCCTCAGTTGAGGTTCCCTCTAACCAGGTGTGTCAAGTTGACAACTAAAGCTATCCAGCTCATTGACCTAATCCCATCTGTCTGTTTTTACATTTGTTGCTTGTGCTCTGTGGTTCAGACCCAAAAAACTCATTGTATACACCAGTGTCATGGAGGTTTTCTGTATGTGCTCATCTAGAAGTTTACAGCTTCAGTTCTGATGTTTGCTTTCAGTTCATTGTGAGTTGATTTTATTTTATTTTTTCAGTGTGATAAAATAAAGTTTAAGTTCACTTTTCTACTTGTGAATGCATTTCCAGTTTCCCCAGCAGAGCACACAAACAAATTTTTGCAAATACAGTTTGCAGCTTCTTCCAGAATCAGTTCCAATATTCTACTCACAGCATGTGGTTGACATCTTCCTGTCAACTGCTGAGCTGCGACAAGGCTGGGGTGGGACGAGCACAAATGAAACAGAAGCCTTTTTTCTACCATCTTAAAATGACATTTTCTTGATTTAGCATGCACTTGGCTGTTAGAAAGTTTTTACTCTTTTCCAGAGTTCTGATACACTTGAGGCTGACAGTTTTTGTTGTTTATCAAATGCTCCTGTGGAGGGACTGATTCTTGGAGTTTCCTACTCCACTGATTTTACTGATCTCACTCCCATCCCATTTATTTTTGTGATCTCCCTCTGCCTAGGACTCTTTCCCCCATCCAAACACTCCTCTAAGCTTCTGGAAACTGTTTGTTTTGGTTCTGTTTTATTTAGTTTGATGTTTTTGCGATTTTATATTTTGTTTGTGTCTGAATTTGAATGTTGAGGACAGTTGGATGATGGCAAATTAGAGGATCCATTTGGCAGATGAGAAATTTTAAATCCGCCATAATTAGGTGTCTCTAAATAGGCATTTCTTCTTAAGTTGAATGCCATGTGTTTAAAGGGGCACAGTCCCTCTTCTGGCAAAATTTTAAAATGGGATTTTGAAAACATTAATAATCAGGAATTTATCTATCTAATAAAAGGGACAGCCAAATGTTTATTGAAGCCGGTCACTGTCAAGCTCATTGTGTCCTGGTTTATAAGGTGCAAGAAATAGCCATTATGAGGGAATTAACACAGCAAAATATAAATCTTGCAAGTAATTAGACAGCTGTATGTTTATCAGTACAGAATGTATTTTAATTTTTAATCAGGGATTTTGTTCCAACTGACAAAATAATGGCTTGTTTGCAATCTTCCTCTGAAGCAGACTTCCCAAAATGGGATTTAGAGTATCAGTGGCCCCTCAGTGTCTCATTTGCCTTCGAGTCTGATGCACTGTATAATGCCCTCTGTGAGAGGAAGAAGTCCCATGGAAACCACTCACATTTTCAAATCGTATCTTTTCCATGTATGACTCATAAGATAAATAAAAGTGATCTGTTTTAGGAATGCATCTCACAGGGAAATGAGGAAGAAATAAGACAAAGGTATTATTATTATTGTGGGAGAAGCCAGAACGGCTTTTAAAATAGAATTTGGGGGATTTTCATGCAATATAGTTTCATGGTATTTAGATCCCCTCCCCTTATCGCTTCCTGCATAATTTAATGTGTTCTATTATATATTATATGTAATACTTATATATTTATATAAAATAAGGTCTCCAAGTGTATTTCAATGTGCATCTAGCCACTGGAACCTAATTAACCCCTACCAAGAGTCCCATGCTTGAAAGACATTGTCTCTGCCCCTCCCAGCAGTCATCTGTTGCCACAGTTCCCTTAGGTCGGATTGGAGCTTCTTATCCACTTTCTCATGTCTATGCTGGGACTTTTTTTCTGGTTTGAGCTTGCATGGCACTTGTGCAAACTGTTGCTTTTGCTGTAGTCATTCAGTAGGGTTTTACCATCAGATGTCAGACTCAGGGAAGAGGCAGGTCAGTGCCATTTTGTTAACCTAAATCTAATTCCTTCAGTTCTCTTCACCACGATTTCCTCTTTGGGGTCAATAACCATTGTTGTACAGGCACTTTGCAGAATATACAAGTCTGCATTATCTTTAGTGAAATATGATGAACTTATTTGAACTAAGTTGTCAATGAGCAAAGATAAGCTTTCTGTTCTTCTGGAGTTGCAGAGGTGTGTCAGGAAGAGAATAGTGACTCCCAGCCCTCAGGCAAAGTTGTCAGGTGTCACACCACCTAGTCTGTTTGCCCCCATAGCCCATGATCTATCACTATGGTATATAGCATGATGGAAATTGTTATGCAGTCTGGCCCCTGACACTAACAGCTGTGTAACTTCCAGCCAATCGCTTTCCATCCAGCGTTTCAATGACCACATCTATGAAAGGGTGCTGCTGTATTAGATGATCCACTTTCCCATTGTCACTTTCCTATAGAACATAATTTCTACACAGGAGCCTTACTGTCTTTGTAAGGTACCTGTGCTTTCAAGCACCAAGGAACTCTTCCTTTGGATTAGACCAGAGACAGGTCAATTTTGTACTGTTTCAGTGTGTACTGAATCTTATGAATATTTTGCTTTTCAGGACCTAGAATGGAGGTTCCCATTCAGTCTCCCACTCTTCTTCTTCCTGCCACTCTTCTCTAACCTGTGCACTCTGACCCTGTATATTTAGAATGTGCAGAACACATTTCTGTTTGGTGGAAGTATATTGTGCAAAGTGCTACTGAGGAGGCAGTTCAGTGCAGTGGTAATGTCCATGGGCTATGATGTCGGGGAGACATGGGTCCTAGTCCTAAATCTATCATTCTCTATGTGACTGTACCTTAACTTGGTTTTCCTATCTGTAAAGTAAGCAACATTCCTATTTCATGGGAAAATTTTGATGAGTATGACAGTGATAATAAAATTCTAAGTATAATAGTCGGAATATGGTTGGATCCTTTAAAAATTGACTTCTTAATCCTTTAGTTCTCTATAGAAAGTTCTAAGTCATTTCCTAGCATAGAGAATCTGGCTTTGGAGCAGGGCATGGTGGTAGATGACTTTAATCCCAGCACCTGGGAGGCCGAAGCAGGTGGATCTTTGTGAGATGGAAGACAGCCTGCTCTACACAGTAAGTTCCAAGGCAGTTGGGTCTACAGAGAGAACCTGCCTCAAAATAAACAAACAAACCCAAGAGATGGCTCAGTGGTTAAGGGCACTAGCTGCTCTTGTAGAGGGCTCAGGTTCAGTTCCAGTCACCCACATGGTGACTAGTAACTGTCTGTAACTCCAATTCCAGGGGATTCTATGCCTTCTTCTGGCCTCTGTAGGGCACACGAGTATACTTACATACATGCAGACAAAGCAGTCATACACAGAACTAATTTGAAAAATAATACTGCTTCAGAAAGTCTTTCCAGTTTTCAGCTCTCATAACCGCCTGCTTTGCTTTCAGTCTGTCCTCTGCAGGATGCTTCCCCTCAGTGCACATGGTAGAGTGCTCCAGTTGTGGCAAAGATGGATGTGCACACCATCACATGGAGTGACTTTTCATCAGAGCTAAGGTGCACATTAAGCTGAGCACAAAGCAGACAGTAGTCATTTTCTTTTCATTCTGCAAAGCAAATACTACTGGAATAAACCTTACAGATTTCATTGTAAGAGAACTGTCCTGTGAAGCTCAGTATGACTGATTGTGGAGAGAAGGGAGGATATCAAGACCAAGTATATATATTATTTAACTTGAGTGATGAAGCTAGAAGTTCCATTAAAGCCAAAGAAGATAAGCAAGATACAAGATCGGGAAAAATAGTAAGTCAAGATCAGAGGCTAGAAAACTGTCTAATGAGTTAGATGAGAGATATTTTAAGTTGATGGACCTTATGCATCTTGGAGGCGTTTATTCAATTCTGGCCTTTACGGAAAAGCAAGCATAAAGAGTGTGAATGAACGAACATGGGTGGGTTCCAATAACATTCGTAGGATTCAAATTTTATGTTATTTTTGAAAATTTAAAAATACAAATAGAATTACTAGCCAATCTGTACAAAACCAGGGACAGGTAGCAATCTGCAGACTCCGTTCTAAGGTCATATTAATGGAAGAGCAAATTGTAGAGTACCGAGCTAGACAGAAGATCAAAGCTTTGGGAAATCAGCCACTGGGCAGTCCTGATCTTTCTACCTGTCAGATTGGCATGCCCCGCCTCACTCAGGAAATTTGGGTATGTTTTACTGAAAGGCACTGGTTAATCCTTACATGTAGCCTGAGGCCATCGGAATCTGTATAGGGCCATGAAGGAGAAGGAATGCTACTGACAGAGAGTGGCTCCGGAAGTCCTGGCCTACTTTTCGCTACTATTTTTCACGTATTTCCCTTTAAAGCTACCTGTCTCTCTGTTCTGCTGGTTTTGACCCATCTCTTGTCATGACATCCTTCACTAGTTCCCAGAGTTCTGTTGAATGACTACACTGGGGTTCTGTGAAAGCCAGATTTGCTCTACAAGGACTTTTTATAAAGTGGGTGAACGCTGGGCTTCATCCAAGCGATTTGCTCATCAGAGTGAAACTGAGCTGCTGATGGGATGGTCCTACCCAAAGTGAATGCTATAGTGGAGACGCTGTGGTCTGAGTACACTGGCTTACTAAGTGTCGTCTGTTAATTCCTCTCTGTGAATCTGTGCTTTTCTCCTTTTGTTCAGGAAACACTGAAAACAGGCATAAATATCAAGTCTGGAGAAAGAGAAGATGTATATATTTGTGTACATGAGTATATGTTTAAAAGTTTGTTTTGATTACGTGCGTATGTCTGTGAGTGTGTGGGTACCCACAGAGGTCAGAAAGCAGTTTCTGCTCCCCTAGTTCTGGAGTTACAAGGGAGCAGTCCACTGTGGGTGTTAAGAACTACATTTGGATCTTCTGCAAGAGCAGTACATGCTCTAAACCACTGAGCCATCTCTCCAGCCCCATGATATAGATTTTTAAAAGATTCAGTATTTCTATCTAACGATACAAATGTGTCTGATTTTAGAGTGTTTAAAAATAAACACACTAGGCAGGTTTAATTCATTTGTATATTCAAGTAGATATGTGCTAAATCCTTTTATATTTTATTTTAGCTATCAATGCTGCAGCGTCTTTTAAATATCATGTGTACACAGACATATACTACAGTAGAAGGTATAGGGACATAAAGCACTTGATATACATACTTTCTGATTTTAAGAGCTTATCTTTGAATGAGATAATGTGATATAGCAGAAAGATTCCTGGATTAAAAATATCTTATTTATTTATTTATGTTCAAGTGTGTTGCCTGCATGTGTCTAAGCATATCCATATTGTATTGCGCAATGTCTGTGGCGATATTAGAAGAGGACATCAGATTCTCCTGGAACTGGAGTTATGAATAGTTCTTAGCTGCCATGTGGGTGCTGGGAATCAAACCTGGGTCCTCTGCAAGAGCAGTCAGTGCTTTTAACCACTGATCAATCTCTCCAGCCCCTTTTTCAATATTTTTTTTTGTGTATATGTTCATGTATGTATGCATGTGCTCCTACAGATAACTTTTTACATTTGCTCTGGGGATGTAAAGGCAGCAGGTCATCTTCCTGTTTCAAAATGACAAACAAACAAAAAATCAATTGGGATAATGAAAATTAAATAATGAAAATATAAAAGGCAGTGTTTGGCAATGTAAATCTTACCTCCTTGGCCACATTTTCTTCCCCATGAAACCCTAAAATTCTGGCCAGTGATTCTGCAGACCCACAATTTGGACATCACCAACAGAATGTATCACTAACAGTGAACTTTTGGGATTTTTGTAGTTGACAAGTAAAAGATGTTTACTGAATCTATCTGTATAAGACTAGGAGACCAACTGTATATTGTCCTTTATTGCAATTCAAAAAGTTTTCTCAGAATTCACCAAATACGTTTTCACTAAATTCTGAAATAAGAGTCTTCTCATACAGCCCACAGATGGACTCGTTTTCTTTGGATCTGTTAATACGATGACTGTTGGGTCACTTAAGCACTAGGACTGCAATGTTCTTCCTTTGATCAGGAGAGGGCAGAACAATGGCTTTGCCAGAATCATAGGGGGGAAGAATTTCTTTCTCAGCTTCTATAGAAGGTCAGACAACTGGCCAATTTTATTAGAGCAGTCAAGCAGTTAGTTGAACTAATTGCTTCTCTGAAATGACTTTCTCTGACTAAATACACTAGGTTTTTGAGTCCAGAGGGCTTAACTCACATTACTTGCCTGATCAAGTAACATAGAAAACCACAGGCAATATAGTTTAAGGCAAAACAGAAACAATTACAGAGTGACCCTAGGAGATCTTTTATGCATTGAATGACTCTCTTTTTCTCAGAGGATCAAGAAACTCTGGCTTTGAATATAGGCTCTCGAAAAGGACTTTATAGCTTCTGCAGGAAGAAGAAAGTTTTCTTTCTTGATCAAAGCAGTGGAGGACTTCCTTGGCTCCTTGATACTCAGCTTGCCCATCATGAGAAAGAGAAGTTATATGAAGACAGTAGAAGCACCAAAGGATAGGAAGAAAGGGAGCCTATTTGTTCCTATTATTAATGTAATTATTAGTGTGTGCTGATCAAATTAATAAAAGCAAGATATCCATTTAGCAAAGTGTGCTTAAAATGGACAGTAGACCTGAGACAATGTATGATACAAGATACATTTTGGACATAGGAATTGCTCAGCCTGTAATAGATCTGAGAACTTCCCAGGTGAGATAACTGGATGTCCACAGGCGCAGGTGTGCCATCAACGCAGGTGCAACTGGGTCTCTATTTCTGTCCTAGCTCCTTTTCCTGTTTCGCAATAAACTACTCTGACAAAAGTAACCTAAGGGAGAAAGAGTTTATTCCAGCCCACAGTTTCACCATGACGGTGGCAGGAGCTTTCATCACATTTCACTCACAGTGGATGAGTGCTTTTCCATTTTATACAGTCCAGTATCCTCTGCTCAGGGGATGGTGCCACTCACAATTGAGATGGAGCGTCTCCCATCAGTGAAAATGAGACTATTCCCTATAGACTTGCCTAGAAGACCCATCTCACCAGTGATCCTAGATCCTGTCAAGTTGGCAATTAACATTAACCATCACAATGCCCCCATCAATTCCTGATCCCATTTCAATGATATTTCTTATGTCTCTGTATCTAGGTTAATTCAGTTCTCTACACTCCATCTAATTGTGTTGTTCATAAGTCTGTGTGAGTGTCTCAAAGGCATATCCAATGCAACATCTCAAAACTCATGATATTCTTCCCAAGTCTGACCTTTGTTTGGAGTCCTTCCCCTTGGTAACTGTCATTACCATCTGTTCGGGAACAAACTAGAAGATGAAAGGTGATCTCTACAACTTTACTTCTGTTCACGTGTTGCTGGGAACCCATTCCTTTACTTTTCGTAATATTTACTAAGTACTTACTAAGCAATGCTTTCCAAGTGCTGGGGCCATTGCAGTATAAAAAAATGCCGTGTTAGCATAGAACACATTTAGGGGACGGTGAGAAACAAGAACAAACAGACACAAAATGTTGGAAAGGAAACCAGACAAGATAGGCAATGAATGGATATGAAATCTAGATCAACTTAGGCATAGTGGCTAGGGAAGGCCCCGTCAGGGAGCTGACCTTGAACAGAGAAGGTACCAGAACAAAGCAGAGAGCAGTCCAAGCACAGGAAACAGCATGAATGATCGTATACAGGCTAGAAAAGGCCATCTTCAAGTGCAGAGTAAACTAATATGGTCGGGACACTGTGACAAGAAAAAAGAAAAAGTGAAAACACAAGTAGCCATGGGCCACACTTGCTCACAGGCAGACAGACAGCTTGCAAAGGGAAGCTCGTAGAGGGGCTTCACCTACCGAGAAAGCTCATGAAGGTAATGGTTATTTTAGTAATCTCTCTGGCTTTATATGAAAATGTATCAAGAAGCATTTCATTTAAGCATTTATTGAAGCAACTCGGGTGAGACAACGTGGTGATGTGAACTTGGATATTTTTATTGGTCTTGCTGTGCTCTGTTTTCAATTTTTGAAATAGGGTCTTATGTCTGGACTTGGGTATATTTTATAGAGATGAGAAAAACTAAATAGATTTAGGAAGTGTTTTGAAAATAGATAAAATAGTAACTAGAAAACACACAATGTGGAAAATGAGGAAAAAATAGATCAAATCAAAGATGAGTGAACTGCTTGGTGCTGTGGGCCTAGATTGGATGTTGGTGATGACACACGTTGGGTGTGCCTGTGAGACACTTCAAGTATAATGATGACTATAGAGAGCTAGAGGAGGAAGTCAGGGCTGGAGGCTACATTTATAATAGGACCAGATCCTCTAGGAGGTTGAGAATGGAGACAAATCCTACCGCAAAGAATTGGCGCAGACCAACACTTGCAAGTAAGTTTTGGCCTCATCAGTTTCTTTCACCTTCACTTACCTCATACGTTTTTCTCTATTATTTACATTTCTACTGTGAGGATGTGATCATGAGCAGGATGGAAGAAAGGGGAATGGAAAAAAAAAAAGGTGCCAAAAATGCTGTATGGGCTTGGTGTGGTGACCTATGCCTTTAATCCCAGCACTCAGAAGGCAGAGGCAGGTGGATCTCTGTGAGACTGAGGCCAGCCTAGTCTACACAGTGAGTTCCAGGCCTGCTGGGGCTAAAGGGAGAAGCTATCCCAAATAAACAAGCAAGCAAGCAAGCAAACAAACAAACAAAGAAACAAACACAGGTGAAAACCAACCAATTAAACAAACAAAAAAACTCATATACTAGCTTCTTTTCAGAGTGTGCTTTAGGAAGCTGAAACCTTTCCATTAACAGTGCATTAAGTGAAATTCAGTGACATCACATTTTAGTTGCAAAAGAAACTGGGAAATATGTTCTTTGATCATGATCCATGTGTTTTATTATTGAAAAGAGGGGCAACTACAAAACCTAAAGCATTATAAAGATCCTTGTTCATAGTTTGTTAAATTAGTGTTGTTTTTGTCTTTCTGTTCACTCTTATTTCCCCAGATGATGTTTTCTTCTGTCACATGGATTCCAGTATTATGTGGCATCAAGTTTGTCACAATTTTGCATGCCTACATTACTTGTCAGGCTGATATATTAGTTTGCATGTCTAAACAGTTAAGTATTGGAGTACATTGAAATTTGACTAAAGTAGATATTTCAGACTTCACACAGCATTAGAAGGGACCCAAATTCTGAAGTTAGAGGAAAGGTGTCAGAACTGCAAAGAGTATATATAGCAGGGAAGGGAGATTAGTGTAGGCCTCAGCATGGCCTGTGCCCTAGGAGTTCTATCTGCTTGGCAAATCGTAGATCTCTGTTCACATCCCTCCCACTGCTTCACATAGTAAACTTTACCTTGTTCCTTATACCAAAACCTGAGAAGGCTGACATGTCGCTCAACTAAAATTTATTCCCTTCTTTTCTTGGGAGAACACTGGGTGAATAAATGGCGGGTGACTTAGAGTGACTGGGTTCTTGATGGCTCAAGTCTGAACCTAGGCACAAGGTCACATATTGAGTTACAGGAGCATTGGCATGGAGGGAAGACTCATCAGCACCTGTTTATGGACTTACTCTCTATGTCGAAGTCAGGCTTACAGAGTGGTTGGGGCAGAGATCTCCTCTCCCTGGGTCTGACTTTGTGAACGTACTCCATGAGAAGGTTGGACTTGCTGCCAGTCTCATACTCCAGGGGACATAGTTTTCATTGTATTCTGTGTATCATTCAGATACCAGTCCTATGAAATGACTATGGTGTCTGTGCACCTGACTAACCCAGGGATTCTAGACAATGTCTGAACCTTTTTCAGTTTCTAAAGTTCGTTTGTTCCAGAGGCTATAGTGTTGCCTTTTGCCCTCAAACTTCCCTGTGGCAACCTGCCAAGCATGTGCTTGATTGATGGACAGACATGCATAGCATCCTATAAATGTGTACTGTGGTCATGCAAAGCCCTTGGTATGCTGGGTACAGCTTTGGTTTCATCTTCATTTTTTTAGATTTGTGCTAATTTATGCAAATGTGATGTAATTTATAAAGATTATTATATATAAAACCTATTCAGAGTAAATTTCATTTTGGTTTTGAGAAATAACTCTTATTTTATGCATTACAGATTATGTACCACATTCATTTGTAGCATCAAAAGCGAGCATTCACCTATAATGCAGGATAAAGATCTTCATGAAGTTCACCAACCTGAGTTTTGAATGTGTTTTTCATTTTTCTTCTGTATGTTCTCTTGTGGACTTTGTAAATTAAACTGTTTGCTGTGAAAGGAGTAATTTATGTTTTGAGAGAAAGTGCTGTAACTTTTATTTAATTGAATAAAACGGTAGGAGTTTATGATCATCAGTGGGGTCACAGTTTGCTTAAGATCATACTGAGAGAGTTTATTAACCACATACTGTACATCATCATTATGATCCTAAGTTAGAGAAGATGATTCATGATTCCTTAGCAATAAGTAAATGTATAAGCATAGTTTGTTATTGTGATAAAATAAACTTTACAACACAATTTATCTGACTTTTTATGAGACACATAATCCTTATTATGATGCACACTAAAGAGACATAAATTATAAACTATTCAATTTAAAGTGCAGGATTAAAATTACTTTTATACAGATAAATAATATTTTTAGTTTTCTCACATTTTGAATCAGTATCCTCAACATATTTGAGGATCATGGAATCAGGATGAGGTATTTATTTACTATAATTTAAAAGCAGAATGTCTCGTTCTCTAGATTCATTGTATCATACGGGAAAAACATCCTATGAGGCTTTTCATGCTCTGGAGGCAGGAGCAAGTAAACTGCTCAAAATTTTAGTTAGTAGAAAATTAATAGGACAATGAATCTGAAGCCTGTGTCGACTAAAATTACATTGAATTAAATTGAATTAATTGAATTAAAACTAAAATTCTGATGATTGCACTCTTTGCTTGTTCTGCTGAATGTCCTAGGCAGAGTGATTTGTAGACTACTTTTGGTAAGATGGCCATTTTCACAATATTAATTCTACCCATCCATGAGCATGGGAAATTTTCCATCTTCTGGTATCTTGTACAATTTCTCTCTTTAATATCTTAAAATTTTTATTATATAGGCTTTTCACTTCCTTGGTATTCTAAGATACTTTATGGCATTTGAGGCTATCTTGAATGGGATTGATTCCCTGATTTCTTTCTCAATATATGGTTGGCATATAGGGAAGCTACTTATTTTTGTGTGTTAATTTTGCATTCTACTACTTTGCTGAATGTGTCTGTCAGCTCTCCAAGTTGAATCCTTAGACATGGGTGTTTCAATGGGAAAACCCAGGAAGGTCAGGAAACTAGTGAACAATCCTGGGGCAGAGGTTCCTGGGAGAGGAGACAGAATGCAGAGGTATAAAGATGGACAGAGAAACAGTGGTGCCAGAGGTTTAAACAGGGTGCGGGATGGAGAGCAGGGAATATGGGGCGGGTTAACGAATTCTAAAATCCATTAGAAATAGTCTGGAAACTCACCACTACTGAATCTTCTTAAAGTATATACTTATACAGAAGAAAAAGATATTAAATGGATTACCTTAGAAGGGGGAGCATTGCTCCTATCAGACACCGTAGACAAGCAAATAAAAATCCCCACTCAGGAATGAACTTCTTCTTTTGAAGCCGTTGATCAAGGCTTCTGTGGCCCCTCCAGCTACACTGGACGTTGCCTCTGCTCTTGGTTACCCATCAGAACTTACTGCTGTAATTCTATTGATGAAGAAACTACATGCATGAATTCTAGCACAAATAAAGAGAAATCAAGACATGACCACTGGTGCCATAATGGCACAGGTCTTCCCAGAGTAATCAATCACATTCTGGTTGGATTTAGGAGCATTTCACAGGATGGAGTCCATTCCTGGAACTGCTATTGGGTCCAAGAACCTGTGGCTAGACAGGTCACAGGCCCTAGAAAGACACTATTGCCATTATCCTGGTAAGCGGACGTAATATTAAACTGACTCGTACCGGTTTATTATTGTACTCTTAGGTTAGTACATCTCTCAACTCTCACCAGAGAACTTCTTTTTTGGTAGCAGATGGTGATTAACACAGAAATTCACAACTGTCAACTTTCAGGGAATAAGTGAGACCCGAGTCCTCAGCCCTAAATGGGACACCTATATCACACCCTTTCTCCCCAAGGCTCAGGAATCATTGAGGAAGAGGCAGGTGGGAAGACTGTAAGAGGAAGAGATGGTGGATAACTACAAGGAAATGGTGTTTTTCAGATAGCAGTTCTTTTGCACATTTGAATTCATATCATTTGTGACCTACGTAAGCATAAGTCAGAAAAAAGTCAAGCATATATTGAGGGAGAAAGGCAAGAGGTCTCAACCCTAGCTGAGGAACCGTTGGTAATTAATAGCTTCTGGTAGAGCGAGAGTCAGTTTTCTTTTAATGTGTACTGCTAACCAGGCTTAGGAGATGGTCCCATGCTAACAGTGTTGTCCTCTGACCTCCACATGTGCACAGAGGTACATGTGCCTTCCACCATCTCTCTCTCTCTCTCTCTCTCTCTCTCTCTCTCTCTCTCTCTCTCTCTCTCTCCCTCTCTCACACACAAACACACACAACTTAGATAATGAAGTAAAATGGAAAAAAATTTGCAGGTACCTACTTGTGAAGACGGAAAGGAGGGAGGTGTATTTAAATTGCTCTTTCACTTATGATAAAGGGTTAATCAATTTCCCTACTGCTATTGACATAGAGACATTTAAAAAATTTTCAAATGTATGAGTGTGTATTGTTCGCATGTATGTAAGTGCACCCGTACTGTGCAATGCCGTGGAAATCAGAAGATGGTGTTGGATCCCCTGGAGTGGTTATTAGCCACAATGTGGCTAATCCCGCTTCTCTGCAAGAGCAGGCAATGCTCTGAACTGCTGAGCCATCTCTTCAACCCCGAGCCATTCACTTTGGATAATTTTAATTTATAGTATATCAACATTATCATATATGCAGAAAGATTTAAAAGTGAATTGTTTTTCTACTGAATATAGATGCACTATTTTCAGACTCTAGATTCTCTGTTTATGTCAAAATATCAGTTATCTGTATTTCCAAATATATCATTTGTATATTCTTTTAATAAATATTGAACAATTTAAATATCCATGTGGCATTTAAAAAATATTAGTTTTTATGTTGCTTTGACGACTACAAAATATTGACCTCCCCCGAGTTACTCTTTTCTGCTTGTTGCTTGTTCTCCTTAATATTGAGTGAAATTGGAACTTAATTCTCTTCTAAACATTGTTCAGTTTTACTATACAATGGAAAGAAAGACACTGAAACATGACAGGTGTTGAAGATAGGACCAAAGCACAGTGATGGCAACCCCTACCTTTTAGGATTCAGGCTTTTCCCAGACAGCAGCTGTGTCTGCAAAGCTGCATCTCCCCCAGGAAAATGCATTAGACTTGCTGGTAAGTGACTGGAAACAAAGAGGTTCGTGTCACTGGGGCGTCTGTGGGAAGGGTGGACAGAGAGGATGAGGATGGAGCAGGGTCTTCTGAAATATTTACCCCACTTCTGTGGACCAAGGATGCTGATCTCACTTACAACTAGTCTGTACCACCTTTCAGTTCATTGACAGGGGATCCTCCACTTGGAGCTGAATCTTCTCTTCTAATACCCCTAATACTATTTTTAAGGAGAATGTCTATAGACAATTGCTTAAAATATCATTGCAACAGTGTCTTCCTTTGATTTGGTTTGTCAAAACGAGTATGATCTATGTACATTTAATTCCAAAAATTTTCACTAAGAGTAAAACAAGATTTTTTTTCTCATGTGGTTACCTTTTAGTGTTATTTTATTCACATGTGTTAATGTTTTATACAACTCCCCCCTCCCCCCGCCCAGTAACCTCAATATTCTGCTGCATGTTACTTAACTTCTCTTCCCCAGAATCTTGTTCTCAGTTTCTGGCATAATTCTAAGGGGAAGATGTGCATCTGGTGCTCACTGACTGTATGTGGAGTCTCAAACCAGTCCTGCTATAAAAGTTAAAAGTCTGCTAGAATATGGGCTTATACTCACAAGGACGTTCTCACAGCCATAGGTATCATTTTCAGTGACAGAACTGGAATACATTTTTACCTACTGAAATTTCTAGAAGGTTTTAGAAAAATATTTATTTTTTTATTTTATGTGTATGAGGATACTGCCTGCAGGCGTGTAAGTGCACGCATGTTGTGCAGTTCCCCTGGAGGCCAGAAAAGGGTGTTGGATTTCTCTGGAGCTGGAGTTACGGACAGTTATTAGCCACCAGATGGGTGCTAGGAACTGAACCCAGGTCCTTTGCAAGAAGTGCCAGTGCTCTTAATCATCGAGCCACCATTCCAGTCCCTAATTTCTAGAATTAAAAAAAAAAAAATCAGGAAAAATCCATTATAAAGCACTAACAATTTTTCAGATACTTTGCTATGGGGTTAAAAAGAAACTATTTTTATGTATTTGTGTGTGTATGTATGTGTTTGTGTATGTGTGTGTCTGTGTCTGTATATCTGTGTCTGTGTCTGTATGCACATGCATGTGTAGGTACCTGTAGAGACCAGAAGAGGGCATCAGATCCCCTGGAGCTAGAGGTACAAGCTATTGTGTGCTGCCTGACATGGGTCCTGGAAACCAAACTTGAGTCCTCTGTAAGAGCAGCAGGTAATCTTAACTACTGAGCCGTATTTCCAGGCCCTGCTATGGTAGTTTTAAACACTGACTGATTTAATACCTAAAGAACTCTATGTGGTATTATAATTTATTAGGATCCACATTGTAAAGAAAAAGCAAATTGAAATTTATGGAAAATAAAGAAGTCGTCCAAAGTTATATAGAAGTAGAAGAAACAGTTGGGATTATGTGCTCCAGGTCAGTTTGAGATCAATAACAAACTATTTCCTCAAAAGTGCAAATACCCTGCCACTTACAATGCCCACATTTTATACTTGTGAATTAGATGTAGTTTAATGGGTACAAAACTCCTCCAAAGGAGAAACCATAATTTTGCTTCTCATGATATTTTGAACATGACCAGAAAACACAGAAATATCTGTCTGCAAACACACCATTGCTTTGCACTGGGGTTGAATCTTTCCCCAGTAAGGACTAGACTTGCACATACCTATATTCACTCAGACTGATGATTGGGCTCTCAGAGACCATTTGTTGACTGACGCTTTTGTCTTTGAGCTTCAAACCCCAGAATTTTGGCTTCCTTAACCCACTGGTCAAATATGACATTGTAAAGACCTGGTACAGTTCTTGATCAAGGTTGGAATGTCCTCCACATTCCCCATCACCTCTAGCAGAGAGGATCAATGCTCTAACTGTTCTGGGTGTTCCGTGTGTACCGTGTGTGCTGTATGTGCTGTGTGTGCTGTGCTGTGTGTGCTGTGCATGTGTGCTGTGTGTGCCATGCTGTGTGTGCTGTGTTGTGTGTGCTGTGCCGTGTGCTGAGCTATGTTGTTCTATGCTGTCCTGTACTGTGTGTACTGTTTACGCTGTGCTGTGTGTGCTGTGTGTGCTGTATGTGCTGTATGTGCTGTGTGTGTTGTGCTGTGTGTGCTGTGTTGTGTGTGCTGTGCCGTGTGCTGAGCTATGTTGTTCTATGCTGTCCTGTACTGTGTGTACTGTTTGCGCTGTGCTGTGTGTACTGGGTGTACCATGCTGTGTGTGCTGTGTTGTGTGTGCTGTGCCATGTGCTGTGCTATGTTGTGCTGTCCTGTCCTCTTCTCATCACTCTTAAATTTCTCAGTTAAAAGTTCCTCATTTAACACTAGATTTATGCCAAGGTACCTGTTTTCAGTAATCTTAGTTGCCATGCTTTCTTGATCATGCATAGATTCCTGCATTTCTTAATTGGCCAACCTACATGGCTCTTTTTATTTTTGACCTCTCTGCTTTTAAATAAAAAATTACTAAACTCAGGGAATGTGTGACAGGGAGCAGGACTTCATTGTTGGGTTGACAGAGCAATCCGTTTTTTATGTCGGGCACTCTGATGTTCTGCCAAGGTACAAAGCCTGGTTTTCTTCCTTTCATTTATTTATTTTTCATTGCATGCTTTTAAGGTTTTTCCTGGTAAGGAACTCAAAAGAGAATGACTTTAATTATGTCCTTTGTATATCCACCAACCTTGGAGATGATGTGAAACTTTTAATTGCATAGGACTTACAATGGGATTGTGAGCTCTTTGGAGGGAAATGGCAGTTGTGCTGGCACCTTTCAATGCCAAATTGCTTTATATGAAACATTTGCTGCTGCTTCTGGGTTCTGCTTGCTTTGTGAGAAGCTCTGGTAAAAAAAACAGTAAACATACAGTCATGCCATGTTTTTAAAAGACTTTCCCAGAAGCTGGACTTGAAGATGTGATAGGCACAAGAGTTTAAAAGCATCTGAAATTTATAGAGGAGGAGAAATGTTTCTTGTTGAAAGGAAAAGACACATTTCCTGAACATCACCCACTCTCTTCTTTCATTGGCTTACCCTGATTTCTGAGCCTGATCAGACTTTTCTGTACTGGAGAACCCCTCCAAGACCCTGTTCAATCATGTCTATGTTTTGAAGTCTTCTTCAATTTTCCTTTCTCTCTAGTTGCCACATATTCATTCACTCGTTCTTTTATTCAGTGACACATTCCAGGATACTCACCAAGAACTGGTAATATAAACACAAACATCACTTAATCTCTGTCCTTAAGAAGTTTACATTCTGTTTGGAGGGGTGCACATGTTGAGAGAAATAAACGAAATGCAGTAATCGCCCAAACTTCTGCTGGGGGAGTTGTATGAAGGATAATGAACTCAGAGAGCAATGAACTGTCAATTCTCCTTGGAAATTAGCTAAAGTTTAATATAGATGGAGTATTAGGGTTGGAGAGATGGCTTAGCAGTTAGGAACACGTGGTGCTCTTGCAGAGGACTGGAGTTTGATTCCCAGCAACCATATCAATAGGTTTAGCATCACTTGTAACTCCAGCTCCAGGGAATCTGTCACCTTATTCTGGCTTCTAGGGGCATCCTGAGGTAGATGCAAACACATGCACACACACACACACACACACACACATAAATACTAAATAAATGATCTTAAAAACAGAAGGTCGATAGTGGATTATTACTATTATTTTGTAGTTTGGAGGAGAGTGTCTGCAACCTCAGTCCTAGCCTGACATGGCTCCTGGGAAGTACTCATATATAGAAATCACTTTTACAATATGGACATACTCCGGCCTAAAGACTTTTACCTAACTTTGTAACTAAAGAGTCACTATATACAAGGTAAACAAGAGGATCCTTGTGACTTAGACAACTGACCTAAATCCCTTCGGACCCCTTCTTGCCCTCCACCCAAGATAGTGAATAAATGTGAAACTGTGCATACTTTGCATATCTAAGCACTGAAAGAACCATGCTTTTCTCAATGCGGGAGATCTGTTTGTTGTTGTGTGTGATAATCTGGACCTAGTGACCAAAGGACAAGATTCTCTGATAAGATAAGTGTATGTCCTGATTTCAACTTTTCCATTTTATGCTGGAGATAGTGTTGTAACAAACGAATGATCTACCCCTGGCTCAGGAGCACAGTGTGGAGAGAAATCTGAAGGAGCACGTTCTCCTCTCATGGCTTTAAAAGGATTGCAAAGAGTTAGGCTGCTTCATTATTAAGACATAACCGTAATGTGTCTTAGACACGCAGCAGTCATAGAGGTACTTTTCTGTTGTGTTCGCTCTCCATTGCTGTTACAAAGCATCTGAAAAAAATGGCTTAAGGAAATATTTACCTTGACTCATGGTTTCACAGGTTTCAATCCATGGTCACTTAGCTCTGTAATTTCTGAGGCAGAGCACAGTGGTAAGGAAGATGTGATCTACAAGCTCTCATCCGTGGACATCTCTGCCCTAGGAACCAAGCCTTCCACAGAAGTCTGCACTGGGAAACAAGCCTCACACACAGTCTCAAGGGGACTTTCCATCCAAACCATAGCACCTTGGTCATGATTTTATCCTGGCTGACAGCCTAATGTCTAAGAGTTTGATACATGCCTGGGTGTCGCCCTTATAGGAATCTTGTTTAAACCTGCACACAGCCTTGTGGCTCATGTCTGACCTGTGTTCTCAGTATGAGAACCCTGAACAGGAGGGAACTGAAGTTCAGAGCTACCACAGAAGAGGTGATAACACATTCCTAGAAGTAACGGGCAGCTCATCATTTACAGGTCCACAAAGCAGAGGGCACCAGTGAAGGTCAGTAAGGTTGAGGGAGGGCTGGGGGTGTAGCGCAGTGGTAGAATACGAGCAGGAGCCGCACGGAACCAGCAGCTAGGAGCCGCAGGTCCAACCTGTGGATTAAGGCCATTGTTAAGATCCAGGCTCTTATTGACGCGTGTGTATTGGAGAGTTCTAATCTGTGAGTTTAGAGCAAGCAGACATGAGCCTTGTGAGTTCATTCTATAACTCAGTGTCATAGCTTTTCAACTCATTGAAGTGTAAGGGTCAGCTGGGGACTCTAGTGGGATTCATGCATATAAACCGTGATGAGGTGATTAGCTGAGATAAGGAAAGTGGCAAAGAGGTGGAATCTGTCATCCAGAATGACTAACCATCAGGAGGGACACGGTTGACGTTTGCTCAGAATGGGTGCTGAGACCACGTCAAAAAATAGACGTTCATTCCAGTGGCGTTTTGGGTGAGATATCTGTAGATTTGGCCAGGATAGCCAAAGCTATTACTGGCTGCCTTATATTTTTCCTTTGCCGTTAGGACATCGTTGGGAACTCTTGGCTCTCCCCACTCTAGGATGAACACGCTAGAAAATACTCCTTTCCTGGCAGCCTTCAATCACAGACATACGGCCTATGACCAGAAAGGATCAAGGCTGGGAGCAACATGGGCACTGATGGGTACATATGGCTTCCTCACCCCTCACGCCAATGAATGCTTATCTCACTGGTGGGCAGTCCTTCTAGCTTACTCTCTCACTGTCTGAACTAGTGACTTATTGTCTGACTTCCTGTCTATAGCTAAAATTGCTCCTGTGAGGCGTAAACTGCGTTCAGTCCCTTCTTCCCTTGGTCCATACTACAAACCCTCATACAATTTCATTAAACTATAGTCTACGAAACCAGTGAGTTTATTTGGGGTAATTACATATTAGCAAATGAGGGTTCACTTTCAGAAATGTGGGTGCTCACCTTGAAAGGCTGCACTGGAAAGTCTTCATTCAGGAATGGATCCTGACTCTCCCACAGCTGCACAAAATGATGAGAGACCCTCCCCTTGGCTTCCTCTACTTAAATGCCCTCAGACCCCCCCCCCCATGACTACGGTGAGCTGGTTGGCTGGGAGGAGTGGCTGACTCTCCCTGTCCCTGTCCCTCCATTCTTACAGAAAGGAGGCTGGAGGACAGGCATATGCAACACCTTCTTTATCTAATTCTCCTAGTGCTCTGATATATATATATATATATTCTCATTAAGGATAGCTTTCTGATAAAAGCAAGACTTTTATATAATATAAAGTAAATACATACCTAACTTTCCATTTTGTCTTTTAGTAAGGCAACCACTGATAGGTCAAAGCTGAATCAAAGGCATGATTACTAGGTAAAATATAGGTTCCTATATAAATTTGAAATTTGGATAAAAAACGTAATTTTTTCAGCAAAATCATTGTCTATTTGCTGTTCAAATCTATCTGGGTATCTTGTATTTCATTTTGTTAATTATAATAACCCTAATTAAAGAATTCAAAGTACTGCAGAGAGATATGAAATAAATTTATAAATAGATGAAAAACTGATTGTATCTGCAGCACAGTGTCTAGGTGTATTCTGTACATGTGTGTGGATAAGAATCACTGGCATTAGTAACAGTCTTCTACAACTTGCAGATCTGAAGGATTCTCAGAGACAGGGTCAGATAGAGCTGACCTGGAAGGGTGTGCTTACAAAGGTCATTCAGTAGTTTTTCTGGTTATTTCTACCTTTGATTTAAATTTTTTTGCAGTTTTCCCAATAATAAGAATTTGTGTTTGAGGGCCTACTATTAAGACAATATAGGCTAAGAAACTGGGGTAGTCATATTAGAAAACAAGACTGCCTGTATGGGGTTGTCTTGGGTGCTAAGTGAATGGCAGATTGGGTGCTAGATCATCAAAGGCCTCATGCACCCTGCTGAGTAGATTAATCTCTATTATACAGCGAATCTGGAGCTTACCAAAGAAGTAGCATGATCAGATTTGAATTTATAAAGAGTAATTGATGATTGAGATGAGGAATGAAGTTCATAGCTATAAAACTGGAGGTGGAAAGATATAGGTAGAAGAGGAAGTAGGTGGATGTAGGTTAAAAAGAAGGGGTAGACATGGGAAGCAACTAGAAAATGGAATGGACAGGAAGGATAATTAATGGAACGTGAGTGCTGAATTAGAAGAAAAAGCTCAAAGATAACTACTGAGTAATGTTTCCAGGGTGGTAGTGCTGTTACACAGAGAGGCTTGTATCAAGCCTTTGGTCAAAGACACCAAGTTCTGCTTTGAATAAATTGATATATCTCAAAAGGCAGCTAGACAGATGATCTGGGATCAGAAAATGGGGCTAGAGATATAGATGTGGAGGTCTTAAGTACAAGTTAGAGGCCAGAGAATAAATCAAGTCACTGAGGATAAGACAGGCAAACATAAGCATTTGTAACATGGGTGGAAGTAGAAACTACGCAAAAGATATTGAGAAGCAACGTCAGGCATTAGAAACGTCAGGAGAGGTTGGTCCAACAGAGACTAGAAAAAAGACGGAACTTCAGGAAGCAGGGATCAGTCGCCATATCAGATACCTGCACAGGTATGCGAGAGGGGACGATAGACTTGAGCCAGTGAGTACTACTCATAAACTGCTGGGACAGTGTGCCCCAAGTCCACCCTGAAGCACTTGGTGTCAGGGGTCTGTGTCTATGTCTGGGAACTTTTAGGTACATTGCCCTCTTAATGACTGAGAAGAAACATCATTTAGATAATGGAAGTTCTGCCATGTTTTTCCCCAAATAAAAGCCTAGGGAGTATGATTTGACATTAAGTCTCAAAGCTCGCAATCTGTCTTGACCTTGATGAATTTTTCACGATAAACTGTTACTCATTCACATACTGTGGGATATGCAGAAGAATGCACACGATAAAATATGAATATTGAAAAAATGTATTGACAGTGAAGAAATTGAAACACAGGTAATTTAAGATCCTTGCTTACAGCTCCCCTTGAAGCTTTACAATGATTCTAAGATGGGAAGTCCATCACTCCCCACTTTATTGATGGAAACATTGAAGATATGTTAGGAAATAGTCTCCCATAAATCATATAGTTGAAGGAGGAATCAGCTCTGAAGGTTGAGCCTGTTTGTTTGGAAAATGAATAACCAGTCCTCTCTGCTTATACATCATGTATTTTGCTTTCATACTGTAATAGAAAATTGAGTTGTTGGAACAAACTGGACCTCCAAGCCTTAATTAAACATGAACTAAACAATTTTTCACAGTAAAGTTTTGCCGACCCTTTTTCTGCAGGGAAGGCTCCCTACAATAAATAAGGGTTGTGGCTTAACAGGTAGGATTCAAAGGTACCGTGATCATCATAAGATGATGCAGGGTATTCAGACTGAGCGTGCTGGTAGGGGGGAGGGAGATTCAAGCAACACTGTACAGCTACACAGAGCAGAAATTAACTCAGGACAGAACAAAGTAAAGGGGTGGAGCAGCCCCATTGTTTTCAGAAGCGGAGAATCTCAAATCTGAAGGGAACAGACAATTTTCCACCTTCATGGTCTCTCGTACCATCAGGTCTTTTGTCTCTAATTGAGCTCCTGCTTCTGGAATCTCCTCAGGGCTGCTCTCTGCTCTCATGTGCTTTCACAAGCTGTCTTCAAATGCTAGTGGGCAGGACCGCAAAGTCTACACAGTTCTCTGTCTTGGCTCCACATCACAACTCTGTGTCTGTCTTGAAATCTCAAACAGAATTTTCATGACTCTAGCTTGGGGAGCTGCATGTCTCAGCCCCTTTAGATGAACTTCATGATAGATGTGATAGACTAGTCAGAACGAAAGATGAAACATTTAGAGATGAAGTAAATTCTTTAATAATGTAACACTAATTCTAAAGAGCATGTTGGAAGGGAGAGAGGAGAGGAGGGGAGATAGGGTCAGAGCAGAAAATGGCTTTTGTACCTAAGTGTTCTATTAGAGACATGCATCAATTTTCCTTTTGTGTTAGTCTGTCTTTCATGTTACAAGGACAACCAACTTTAAAAGAGGAAAAGGCACACACTGTCATGACTTCAGAGGTGCTTGGTTGCATCACTCTGGGCCTGTGCCATCACAGTGAGAGGATATGACTATGGCACAAAAATATCTCACTCAAACTTGGCCAAGACTCCCAAAGAGAAACAGAACTGGACTGGTATCACAGTATTTTCCTAAGGACACACTCTGAGACTTTCCAACACCTCCACCACAGCACCACACCTTGAACACATGGAACATTATATACTGTAGCACTTACAATGATGTCATAAGAAACCAAGCTGTTTATAGAAATGATGTTTATAGCAACTCATCATGAACAGTGATTCTTTGCTATATATATTTTTAAGGCATGTCCAACCTTTCTAGAACACCTCCTTCCATTATCTCCTTTGAATTTCTCCATCACATTTAACATTATCAAATATATTGTTATTTGTTTTGTGTTGTACTTACTATATTCCCCAGTAGACTACCATCTCATGAAAACAAAGATTTTACTTTTTCACTAAATCATCTCCAGTTCCTAGAATAGTGCCTGGAAAATAATATATACTTTCTCTATAAACTATATACATGTTTGTGGAATTGAAGAACAAATTCATAAATTCACTGATGCCATGTATTTAAGGCTTGATTAATAAGAGAATGGTTTATGTGGGGTGATAAGAATTTGTCCAAAAGCAGACTTAGAATTCATGAATAATGAGAGGGAAGGAGGGAAGGAGAGAAAGAGAGAGAGAGAGAGAGAGAGAGAGAGAGAGAGAGAGAGATTAGACAGAGAGCAACAAACAGTAATACAATGAAGACTTGACCAAATGAAGATCTAGAGTACTGGGTAACTGAGTCATAAGCCTGTCGTAGCTGAAAACATCAATGCATATGCGGGCCTTTCTCTTTTCTCATGTCCCTTCTTATATCCCTTTGTTGCTTCCTCACTCTTTTCATTCGGTCCTGAAATTCTTGGTCTGCTTCTGCAAACCTTTTACTGATTCCTTGATTAATGAGGCATTAGAACCCTTAGACACCCCATCAAGGAGATTCTGTCCACCTTGCTGACTCTTGGCTATATGAGCTGTAGAACAAACAAGGAGAAATCAAGCTGGTGCTGACTTCAGAGCCTCATCTCCACTGGCCAGTGTTCATAGTGCTGGAAGGTGCTGTATGTGCTGTCAGCAGGAAGACAATAATCATCAACCTCACCCAGCTGTGAATCTTGTGAACTCCATAACAACTGGCCTGGCAGGTCATGCATACCAATGCGGTAGTGCCACAAATAGTATAGAAGTAACCAACCACTCTTTAATTGGGTTTTAGGCCCACTTTCCAGGATGGAGTCCTACCTGGAATTGATATCAGGCTTAAGAACCTGAGGCTAGACAGGTCACAGGACACAGGTGAGAATCTAATACTAGTTTTCTACTAAATAGTTATTGTATTTAACTGACTCATTTTTTTCTGCCCGAAGATTAATGCATCTTACAACTCTCACCAGAGAAGTTTCCTTATGCTACAGATAATGATTAACACAAAAACCCACAACTGGCCAACATGTGGAAAACCAAAAGGTGCAGAGTGCTTAACCTTGAACAAGACAACAGTATCGAAATTCTGCCTCCCAAAGTTCAGGGGTTGTTGTGGAAGATGGGACTAAAAGACTGTAAAAGCTGAGGAGGTGAAAAAGCGCTCAGTTATGCGTATAAACTCACAGCAATTGTGACAACATTTACGAGTCTCACGCAAGCTCAAACCAGACCAATTCCCAGCATTCGACAAGAAGCTCCAACTCCACCTAATGAAACTGTAGCAACAGATGACTGCTGGGGGGGACAGAGACAGACTCTTTCAAGAAAGGACTCTTGGTTGTTTAACTGGGCTCCAATAGATGGACCCACACTAAAGTGCATTTGAAGACAAAAAATTATATATATATATATGCACATATGTATATATTACATTGAATTGGATGGGGGAAATTTGGCAAGTGCAGATAGAAGGAAGGAATCTAAAAAACACCAAATTTTATTGAATTTTAATAGAATTGCAGGCTAGCAAAGTGGTACACGCCTTTAATCCCAGTACTCAGGAAGCAGAGTCAGGTGGATCTCTGTGAGAGTGAGCCCAGCTTGGGCTACATAATCAGTTCCAGGCCAGTGCCAGGGTTACAAGGAAATCCTGCCTCAAAAAGCCAAAAAATTTGCAAAAACTGTAAAATTACAAAAATATCAATAAAAATTATAACATTCATCTAAATTCTTAAAATTAATAAAAGGAAAAAAATGATGCTTATTGCTTAAAGTCACTGAAATTTTAGTGTGTGCTTTGGCATTAATCATCACGGATACCAGCCATACAGGAAGATAAAATGAAACAAAATCTTTAAAAAATCCTTAATTTCTTTTTTATGATTTAAGTTTTTATCGAATCATTGTATGTTTCTTACAGAACATCTCAGTCAGTCTTAATCATGTTTATGTTCCCTTCCCCACTGACACCCTCTTCTACACAGCCTCCCAACTACAGCCCATTTATCCTCTCATCTGTGTTAAGGTCTATTGTGTCATTAGTGTCCCCAAATGTTCCTCAGTTCAGGTTCATCCACTGAGGTCTAATCCACCTATCCAGAGTCCCTCCCTTTAGGAAGATTAGCTCATCCTCACCAAACAATAATCAGCTGTCACTATTTCTTCAGCAAAGATTAGGTTTCTCCTCTTTGACACAGTTTCTTGTTATGTAGCCTTCAGCTGTGCACATTGACTCATGTAGAGATACTGTATGTGGAATTTGTCATTAGGTTTTTAGACTATTATGTTTCCCTTTGATGTTTGCACTAGCTAGACATTATCTAATCTCCATCTCTCTCTCTCTCTCTCTCTCTCTCTCTCTGTTGAACCCTCCCTCTGTGCCTTCATTATTTAAAGTACCCTATTTCCACATTCCTCCTTTGATAACACCAGTCTCCTAAGGGTCCACCTCTCTTGAGCTCCTTCTTTCCCTTTATCCCACAGTTTCATGTATAACTCTCTGTCCCCTCTCTCATTTAAATATCCCCCTTTTATCTATTTCTCCCTTAGTAACTAACATCTGTCTCCTACTCTTCTTCTCTCTCAGGTTCTTTCTTTCCCTTTACCTCTCTAGTTCCTTTTCAATTGTCCTGGTTCCAACAGCTATATCAGGATACATATTTATATATAAGAGTTTGGTGCTTGGATTCACAAATGAGGGAGAACATATATCCTTTGTTTTCCTGAGTCCGTGTTACTTTACTTACCATAACAGTTTGTAGTTTCACCCATTTACCTGAAAAATGTCATGATTTTCTCTTTCTTTACCACTCGCTGAGTAGAACTTCATTGTGCAAATGTACCACACATTTTCATTATTCATTCATCAGTTGAAGGACACTAAGTTTGTTTCCATCTCTTAGCTATTGTGAAAAGAGCAGCAAACATGAATGGAGATGTCCATCTACAATAGGATGAGTCCTTTGGGTATATGCCAAGAAGTGGTGTAACTGTGTCAAATGGTAGTTTCATCTGTAGCCTTTTAAGAGCTCTGCACACTCCTTTTCATAGGGGTTTTACCAGTTTACAATCCCATCAGCATTCTTCTTTGCCCACATTTTCTCAAGCATTTGCTACCTTAGTCAATTTGACTGGGATAAGATTAAATTTTAAAGTGGTTTTCTTTTGCGTTTCCTTAATTATTATATGATGTTGAATAAGTTTTAAGATATTTCTTAGTCATGTTTATTTCTTCTTTTGAGAATTCTCTGCTCAGATCCTTAGCCCATCTTTTAATTGGGTTAGTTGTTTTCTTAATTCTTTGTTTTTTTTTTTTTTGTCCTTTACATATTCTGAATGTTAAACCTCTCTCAGATATGTTGTTGGTGAAGATTTTATCCCACTCTGTGGGTTTTCTCTTCACTTCCTTGGATTATGTCTTTTGCTGTACAGGTGATTTTTAATGTAATGAGGCCTCACTTGTTGATTTTTTACCTTAATTTCTGAGCAACTGATATCTGATTTAGAAAGTCCTTTCATACACTATATCTTGTAGGTTACTGCCAATGTTTTCTTCTAAGAATTTCAGATTTTCAGGTTTCACATTGAGGTCTTTGATACATTTGGAGTTAACTTTTTGCAAGGTCTAGTTTCATTCTTCTTGAGGTGGAGATCCAGTTTTGCCAGCACAATTGCTGAAGATACTGTCTGTCCTACAGTGAGTGTTCTTGGCCCCTTCATCAAATATTAGAAGGCTGAAACTGCATGTGCGCATGTCTGAGTCTTCAGTTATATTCCAGTGGTTTACGGGTCTATTTTTGTGTCAGCACCATGCTGCTTATATGACTATAACTCTGTGATATAGTTTGAAATCTAGTATCATCACCCCTGCCCCCATTGCATTCTGTGCTCAGGGTTGCTTTGACTATCCTGGGTCTTGTGCTTCCATATGAATTTTAGGGCGAATTTTTTCTAATTCTGTGAAGAATGTCATGAGGATGTTGATTGGGATTGCATTGAATCTATACATTGCTTTTGGTAGGATGGCCATTTTCATAATGTTAATTTTTCTAATCCATGAGCATGGGAGGTTTTTCTATCTTCTGGTGTCCTCATCAATCTCTTTCTTTAAAGATCTAAAATTTCCAATGTAGAAGTTTTTAAGGTCTTTGGTCAGGATTATTCCAAGACAATTTCTTTTTTTGAAGCTATTGTGAATGGGAGGGTCTCCTGTACTCTATCTCCAGTTGCTTGTTATTGTGCATAGAAAGGCTACCGATTTTTGTAGATTAATTTTGTTACCTGTCACTTTACTGAAAGTGTTAATCATTTCTAGGAGTTTTCTGGTGAAGTTTTGGCACCTCTTAGGGACAATATCATGTCATCCACAAAAGGGATAATTGGACTTCTTTTCCAACGTGTGCTCCTTTAACTTCCTTCTCTTGTCTTATTGCTCTAGCAAGATTTTCAAACACTATATTAAAAAGGAGTGGAGATAGTGGACAGCCTTGCTGGATCCTGATTTTAGTGGGAATGCTTCCAGTTTTTCTCCATTTAGAATGATGTTGGCTGTGAGTTTTTTATATATAGCTTTAATTTTGTTGAAGTATATTCCCTCCAGTCCAGTTCCCTTTAAGACTTTTAACATAATAAATGTTGAATTTTGTCAAAGGCCTTTTCTGCATCTATTGAGATGACCATGTGATTTTTGTCTTTGGGTACATTTATATGCTTTGTGACATTTACTGACTTATGTATATTGAACCACCCCTGCATCTCTGGAATAAAATATTTAAAAGTCTTTTTACTATAACAAGATATTCAAATGAGACTCTTCAGATTTTAGAATTTCAATCGAGAACTTTGTGCTTAAACATGACCGATCAGGTACCATACCTTAAAAGAAGAAACTGGGATAGTTATAAAGAACTTTCTACATGGTTATAAAATCAGTTTGGCCACTTGCAGTCTATGTGAGAACTTGAGATTGGGTTTTGGAGAGTGTGGGAAGAGCTCTTGTAATATGAAGGCCATTTTTTCCATCATGGGAGTAGAGAAGTATAGTCCTATCTGTTACTGTCATGTCTCACCACCGAGGGGTGGGGGATGAGTAGACGCAGAGTCAAGTTGGCAGGCTGAGTGCGTGGCACTGCCAACTCGCGTGGCACTGCCAACTCGCGTGGCCCTGCATACTCGCGTGGCACTGCACACTCGCGTGCCACTGCACACTCGCGTGCCACTGCACACTCGCGTGGCACTGCACACTCGCGTGGCCCTGCCAACTCGCGTGGCACTGCCAACTCGCGTGGCACTGCACACTCGCGTGCCACTGCACACTCGCGTGGCACTGCATACTCGCGTGGCACTGCATACTCGCGTGGCCCTGCATACTCGCGTGGCACTGCATACTCGCGTGGCACTGCACACTCGTTTACTGAATAGGTGCACAAGCTCTTATAGGCCTGGATAGCCAATGACCTTACAGGGTGGGGTCCCAAATACAGCCAGTAGTAAGTTTGTCCCCAGGTAGGCAGGTACTTTCCAGATGCTGGTCTCACAACTAGCCAGAGCCGAACGCCACACCCACAGGAGCCATTCCTCTATTCCTCGTAGCAGGTGGCCTGGCTAGGCCCACCTTGTATTATGCCCAACAGAGGAGGGAGAAGGTTCTTATTCCAAGTGAAATTACATCAGTGAAACAGCTCAGAGACCTGAAGCTACAAGTCTTAATGTTGCAGCACAAAGAGACTGCTGTATAGTCCTTCCAGGAGAGGCACAGAAGCCAATGTCTGGCTCAGGTGAGTTTTCTGCAGGAATTAAAAAGGACATATACATTTGGGAACAATTTGTGAGTTCCACTAGTAGAGAATACAAGTAGGTTAGACTAGAAATGAATTGATTTCTTCTTTTCTCTTTCAAAGATTTGTTTTTATTTTTAACTTTGCGTATATGTATGTGCCTTGGCAGGGGTATGTGCGTGCAATGCGTGCAGAGGCCAGAAGATAGCATCAGAGCCACTTGGAGCTGGAGTTACACATAGCTGTGAGTCACCTGATGTGGCTGCTGGAAACCAAATTCAGCCCCTCAGCAGGAATAGTACACACTCTTAACTGCTGAGCCATGACTCTATCCCCTTCTTTTCATTTTAAAAATTACAACCTGTTAAAATTACTCTATTTTACTATTTTTTCAGATATTAGACTTTAAGAATCTTGTATCTTTCACTTGATATACAAAGTAATAAGTTGATTATGATATTTTTCTACAAATGGGCTTTGTTAGAAACAGGGTTTTATATGACCCAGGCCATCCTTAAACTCACTCTGCAGCCGAGAAAGACTTTGAACTCCTTGTCTTCTTGGTTCTACTTGCCAAGTTATAGGATTATAGGTTTGTGCCACCCTCAGACAACCTTACAGGAGTCACCTCTATGATGGCTGTGTAGAGAGGACAGGGGCCCCTGTGAGAGGAGAGTGCTTCGTGTTTAGTGATCATGCTTTGTCAGAAGACTCTTTGAGGAAACCCATGAGACCTCCCTATGAGAGAAAATGAAAAGAAGAAAATGACAAAAAAACAAGGATACAGCCATGATCCTGGCTCTAATTTCATCAGCATCATTTGATTTTGTTCATCCATAGGTTCCAGAAAGCATAGAAAACAGTGAAAGGAAGGCACACTGCAAAACCTGGTCCCCAAATCACCTCAGCTGAAGTGTGCATGTGTCTGTGTGTGTGTGTGTGTGTGTGTATGTGTAAGGATCTGAAACTGACAGCATTTTGAAATTTTATCACTTTATTAGAATAAATTATTTAATGCTTGTGTGTAATAGCATGTTTATTATCTAGTATGTATGTATGTATGTATGTATGTATGTATCATCTATCCTTCTGTTTATATCTATCTATCATTTATCTACCTGTTGCTTATCTATCCATCACATATCTATCGTTTATCAATCTATGTAACTTCCCATCTATTATCTTTTAAAAGAAATTATTTGTCTTTTACAATATGTGAGCTTGCTGATAAGTTTATGAATATTCATGATAGCACTGCCCATAATAGAGGAATTAAAAACAAAGCAAATGCTCTTTGATAGAAACAACGAAAGAAAAACAATTAGATTGTAGTATGGTCACTGAGTAGGATTCGATGCAAGAGGAAAAATTGACAAAACGCAGGGAACTTTAAGAGCAAATTTGAACTGCAGTGACATGACATGAAAAGCAAATCTCAGAGGGCTGTATGGAGTTTATCTTTTCTTAAAAGGCAAAAAGCGTAAGACTTGTTTTGTATGTGTAAAATCCTGAGTTCACTTTTCCACACCACAGATACACACAGACACACACACACGTGGAACTAAACAATCCATGGTTCGTAAGGGCATTGGATTGTATCGGGGTAAAGAAGCGACACACAATGCTGGTCATGCTGTCCTCTGGAGGTGGTGGGGAGCACAGTGATGGGGTAGGTTAGGAGAAAGTCGAGTTAATGCTCGTGTGTTAGTTCTGGAATTGGCTGGAGTATGGGATGTCAGTGCTTTACTAATATAAATGAATAAATTCAACACAAAACAACAAAAAGTCACATATGTGAAGCAATGTTCAGTCATAACCAGTAATCACAATTAGTTCTGTAAACTTCTATTTTGCTTTTAAAAATATTTTAATTGCTATTTTTATTTTATGTATATGAATGTATTGCCTGCATGTATGTAAATGCACCCGTGTCATGGAATGCCATGGAGGTCAGAGAGGGTATTCGATCCCCTAGAACTGGAGTTATGGATGGTGGTTAGCTGCCATGTGGATGCTGGGAATCAAACCCTGTAAGAGAAACCTGGGCTCTTAAACACTTAACAATCTATCCAGCTCCCTATATTTTGCTTATAACAAAAGAGTAACAGGAAAATATTGAAGACGGATAGATTCAGCTCCAGTGGGGAAAATGAGTCTGCAAAGGAAGTTCAGTAAGAGGAGAGGTTCCTTTCGTTGGAATATAAGACATTTGACTTGTTCAGAGTTGTCCTTTGTTTTGCATGTCTCTGTGTGTATGTGGTATGCCTGCTTGTCTGCCTGTATGTTCACATGCATGTGGAGGCCTCCGGCTGATGTCAGGAGTGTTCTTCCATTGCTCTCCACTTTCTTCATTGGGGCAGTGTTTCTCAGTTGAACTCAGAGTTGACTGACATGGGTTATCTGCTAGGCAGTTTGCTCCTGAGATCCCTTGTCTCCACCTACAGAGCAGAGGGGGTTACCATACCCACCCAGAATTTATATGGGTGCTGGGGATCTGAAATCCAGTCCTCCCACTTGCACAACAAGCACTTTACCCGCTAAGCTGTATCCCTAGCCCAGACATGTATGCCGAAGTGCTTTCACTGTTTATACCATGGTAATCTCTTGTTATAGCCCAATATCAAGGTGAAGAGAAAAATGAAAGTTGCCGGGCTGTGTTTGCACAAGGCAAGTGAAGTGATCTGAAAGACTAAAGAGAAGGGCTTTTATCTTCAACTTAATTATGGATTTTGCTGTTAATGCTGATGCTCACAGTTCTCCCTTTTTCCACTAAAGGTCATTCTATCACTGAATACAGAGTAGGCTTTGACCTGCAAAAGGCTGTGAGGTGGTTCTGTATGATCTCATTAGACAGAAGCACAAGTAAAGAGAGCCTGAGAGATCCCAAAAGAAGACACACTTCTCAGCTTCACAGTGGTACTAAGCTCAGAAATGTCCAATGACACTCAAAGACGGAAGCACAGGACTGAGTGTTGCACAGCACAGCTTTATCCATGTTTTATAGGCATGCCTGACAAGAAACGGAAAGATGCAGGCCTGCTTGAAATTGATGGGACAGCAAACACAGGTGAGTGTGTTCTGAGGGATCTTAACTGAGAGAAGATTCAGTAGCAACACAAGTCCCCATGGCATGAAAAGCCTCTCTCACTTATCAATACCCAGAGCAAAGGATATCTTGATATTAGCTTCCTGGGAGAGCTGGAAAATCGTGTGTGAGGACTGAGTGGAATGAAGTTAGTGGGAAAAGGGAAACAGTTTTCATAGAGCAGGAAACAAAGAGGAGGGACTTCCCCAGACTCTTTCATGAGGTGACTCACAAAAGCTCTTATTTTAAAAAAAATATTATTTTATGTGTGTGAGTTTATTGCCTGTATGTATGTAGTGTACATGTGTGTGCAATGCCCACAGAGATCAGAAGAGGGTGTTTGATCCCCTGGGATTGGAGTTACAGATGATTGTTAGCTGCCATGTGGGTGCTGGGAATTGAACCAGGGTCCTCTGGAAGAACAGCAAGTGTTCTTATCCACTGAGCCATCTCTTCATCCCCAGAACTTTTAATTTTGAGACCTGTCATGCTGTCTGTCATCTCTGTCTTTCCTTGGACTTCCAAGATTGTTAAAGGTAAGATTCTGCCTTGCTGGTGTTAAATGTACAGATACCAGGATGTTGTATTAGTTTTTTATAATTCTTTTCCTTTTATTCTTTCTTTCTTTCTTTTGTCTTTTTTGAGACAAGGTCTCTCTGTAGCCCCATCTGGCCTGGAACTTGGTATGTAGACCAGGCTGGCCTTGAACTCATAGAGATCTGCCTGCCTCTCTCTCCCAAGTGCTGAGTGCTAGGATTAAAGGCAAGTGCCACACCATGCCCGGTTTAGTTATATTTCTTATTTCTGTGACAAAATACTTAATAAGAAAGAACTTAAGAGAAGAAGAGTTTATTTTGGCTCACAGTTTAAGAGGGGATACAGCTTATCACGGTAGAGAAGATATAGTGACTTAAGATGGCTCGTTATTTTGTGAACAGGAAGTAGAGGGTGACAGGAAGCGTGCCAGGCTTCAAACATTAAGACTCAATCCCCTTGATTCACTTCTTCCACAGAGGCTCCACTTCTTAAAGGTTCCACAGCCTTTTCATGAGAGCCACCAGCTAGGGACCAAGTGTTAAAACATTTGATCCTTTAGGATATCAAATGTCAAACATTTCATATTTAAATAACAATAGATTCTTCCCAGTTTGCTCTGACTCCAAGATCCTCACAGCTTAATGGATGCTGAAATTGTTTAGCTCTTTTCCAGACTAATGACATAAAGGGGAAATGTCACATGTTGGGCTTGGAAGATGAGTGAATGTCTATTACATATCAATTATTGACATGTTCACAAGGCTGGCTGCCTGTGAAAACTGACTTAACAGACTGGAGAAAACGCAGATCAATTTAGAATCTCCTCCTAGAGCTACTGTATGAAGTACCTGATGGAAGTATTTAATGGAGCAGATGGGCTCTTGGAATGTGCAAAGTGGCATTTGGTGACTAGAATCTGCTTTCCTTTACCTTGAGTCATTTAACTTTTAAATTGGGGCAGAGGAGAAGAATATGTACAGATCTGCCTCATCCTTCAGTCAGCAGATGTTTACCTTAGTGATGTTACAGCATAGGCAGCAATTTATGAGATGAGAAACTGAGTTTTAAGGCAGCCATTCTCAGCACTGAAATGGTTTTCAAATGGGCAGTAACATTTAGTCACTCTAGAAGGAAATATTTTAAAAGATCAGGAAAGATGTCTCATTGCCTTGTTTAGGTACTCACAATAACAAATAACAGCAAAATCACAGGGCTAATTTACAGCAATTGCAAACATTGCATTGTATGGTTGCCAAGACTGGAGCAGGCTAAGAGGCCTGTATGGGACAACTGAGCTCCCTCAGATGCATACTGGAGTAAAAGAATAAAATTAACTGTCAAAGAAAATATCTCATGGACCATTTGCCGTGATATGATTGTGGCCATTTGTCTCTTATGGCAGCTGGAGGGAAGTCACACTTCATTTCTGCCAGTCCCTTACTCTTCCCAAGTAGAAAACTAGAGACAGAAGAGAGCTGTAAGAGGTAGACTATTGCTGACATAGAGAAGTTCGCTGAGTCTGTGGTCCATGAACATAGACTCAGAAGATACCTCAACTGACCAGCTTCCAGCGATATACCCTTTCCACAAACCATTGCATTTAAAGTAAGAGCATTAGCCATTATTTGCACATTTGAATTTCTTTTGTGAGAATTTTTCCAGAAAGTAGAGGCATTTGACTAACTTCAGTTCTCAAATCTAGGAAGGGGTTGAGGGAAGCCCACACAGACAGACACCAACCAATGTTTGGGAACTCAGTCACTCAGAAACAGCACCTCACTTTGCATCCATTTATCCGTTCAATCTTTGCACATATAAAGTCTTGTTTTACTTAGTGTTTTACATAGAATATACTCAGTGAATGTTTGTCCAATGCTGGTAAAATTGTCTTCAGCACATTATCTACTATCACCTATACTAGTGTTTTGTTTATTGTTGAATGCTTGGCTCAGGTTGACCTTTGGTTTATATATGTGGTTAGATTATGACCAAAAGCTTAGAGACAGACCTCCAGGGAAATCTAGTCTGTGATGGAGGCTGGGGCAGAAATGTGAGGCTTACCTCATGGGTTGTGTTTGTATGTTGGATAGGAATAACTCCCATGAGGAACCAGGAGAGATTATAAGCAACCAGGATTATGTGTACTTACCTCTGGGAAACAGTGTTACTCTGGGGAAAAGTGTGAGAAGCATCTCTCATTTTTACTTTACACACTTTTGTCTTATTTGGTTTTTCTTTGCCAAGGGCATGCATGCATTGAAAATTGGAAGATCCAAAGGCTGTGGAAGTGCTCTGTGTTCCGGATCAGAGGTTCTTTGTAGGGACAGAGACTGATTTTTGTTGTTTGTTTTTGTCTCATTTTTCTTTCTACCTAAGGACATATATATTATCAAATATTCTTCAGGGAAACAGGAAAATTTACAATAACAATCTGAATGCTAAACATTTAATCTTTGAGCTATATGTATAATTTGTAATAGCTTAACTAATTTTGAAAACAGGTCTTTGAATTGTGTGTGGCTTTAGATATACAAATATTTTGTTATACTACTCATTTGAAGGTAAGTCCGTTAAATCAATTAGTAATACTCCCGAAGTACTGGGGCAGATAGTGTTTTTCTAAAGCTTTCCCGTGCTTGGTCATTGGCATACAGTTCTCCTCTACTCAGTTCTCGGTATATGCAAAATACTTTAAGATGATTGAGAGTTTTATTTCTTTCTTTATTTTTATTTTATGTGTGTGAGTGTTTTGCCTGCATGTATGTAAGTGTAAACATGTCATGAAGTGCCCACAAAAGCCAGAAGAGGGTGTCAGATCTAGAACTGGAGTTACTTACAATCGTTAGTCACCATGTAGATGCTGGTAATCGAAGCCAAGTCCTCGGCCTGGGCAACCAGTGCTCTTAACATTGAGTCATCTATCCAGCTCCCAAATGATTCATATTTAAATTATGTCCTTAACAGCTTTCTTCTGGGGCTGAAGATGTGACTCAGCGGTGAAGAGAGTGTCCTGCTCTTCCAGAGGAACTGAGTTTGGTTATCATCACACGTGTCAATCTGTTCACTACCTCGAGTAACTCCTGTTCCAGGAGCTCCAACGCCTTAGGGCTCCTGGGGCACTTGTGCTCACTTACACATAACTTCTCCAAATATACACACACACACATGCACTTAATAAAAAAAAAATCTTTAAGAGAAAAGCTTTCTTCTGATAGGGGGGAGATGCAATGTTACGTGAGTGCTGCTCAGAGGTCAAAAGCAAAACTCTGTGGAGTGCAGTGTTAAGAGTGTCCTGGGATGGCTAACATTTCCGAAAGTACCGCGTTGTCATAGAAACAAGACAATTAAGGCTGAAGTCAGTAGTGGATTAGAAAAGGCACTGCTAGCTCTTCAAGTACTCATGTCTTTAGCAGATCCATGGTTGTATTCGTTACCTTTCTGTTGCTGTGTAGAATACCACAACCAAAATCAACTTTGGTGTTCTTTTGACTCATAGTTCCAGAGGGATAGAATCCATCATGGCGGAAAAGCATGACAACAGCAAGGGAAAACATGGAGTCAGGAGCAGAAAGCTAATCGATCATATTTTCATCCATACAGAAGCAGTAGGAAGGGAGAATGCTGGAACTGTGGTCAGGCTATACGCCCTCAAAGCCCACTTCAGGGACATGCCTACTTCCTTGAGCAAGCTCTACCTCCTAAAGCTCTCAGTATTTTCAGTACTTTCCCAAACAGCACCACCACCTGGAGACCAAGTGCTCATTTCTCATTCAAACCATGCACTGGTATTGGGTAGGATTTTGAAGGCTGTTGGACTCTAGATTTCTCTCTCTCTCTGTTCCCTTCCTTCCCCGCTTCTACATGCAAGAGTGGGGAGTGCAAGTCAAGCACCATCACTAGACCTCTGAGCTGTGGTGGAGCTTATCAAATAATAAAAAGCCCTTCAATTGACTATTCTTTGGAACATTTTCAGCTGTGATGGTTAATACAGTTGTTTCATAAGATCAATCTAGAATCATCTAGAGGACAATCCTCTGGGCATGTCATTGAGGAGCTTTTTTAGATTGGGTTAGTTGAGGTGGGAAGACTCACTCTAAATATGGGCAGCAGCATTCCACAGGCTGGAGTCTCTCACACTACATAAAAAGTAGATAGTGAGCTGGGCTGAGCATCAACACCAATCTGTCTCTGCTTCCTGACTGTGAGTGTTATGTGAGCAGACATCTTACACTCCTGAAACCAGGTCTTCGCACCATGATGAGCTATCCCCTCAAACTGTGAGCCAAAATACAATCTCCTTTTGTTAAATTGTTGTCAGATAATGTGTCAGAACAATTAAAAAAGAAACTAATACAATTAGGGCTTCCCAAGGAAACAATGTTTGATGATTATCTCACAGCCACAGATTAAGCTAAGCTATCTTCTGCCACCCATCTTTTACTTTGGAAAGTTTTGGAATGCTAAGGTGAGGATCAGAGGGTTGAGAATTAGGAAAGTGAGAGTTAACAAAATCAATGGGGTGGTTTTTAATTTCACTTATTATATCTCTTGAGGCCAAAGTTTTCTTTAAAGCTCTTATGAAGCCTTAGCCAATTGACCGAGAAAGTCCAGTATTGCTTGAAAAAAAAAAAACTCAAATAAATGACGTAATTTTGCTTAGACTGTTGTCTCTTTATTTCTCTAGGGAACTTGGGGACCATGGTATCAGGATAGCTGAGGACTTGTGTTTTCAGGTTAGTATAAGCAGCCAGTTTTTTTTCCTTAAAAAGATGATACTGATTCATCTCTGATTTGTTGTTTGAACCCTTTCCATTTCTTCAACCTTATAAACACATCCACTCTATAATTTGTCGCAAGCAGAAGTTCCAAGGAAAATACAAACATCTTTGTTAACATCATTATGCACTCTAGAGAATCTGCATAGTCCAGAAAGTAAGGCAGTAAACAATGTTGAATATCTGTCACATAATACTGTGTTCTGCATTAGGCTTCATCTTTGAAGCTCCAGGACCCTTTCAGTCTGAAACCCTTTCAGAAGATTATTATGGATGTCCTGAATCTATACACAAACTTTAATGTGCATATTAATCTAAAAGTATGGGTTCATAGTTTTGATGGACTTTCCAGGGGGATCTGTGACTAAAAAGCGTAGGAGCTCCTTTAAATATTCTCAAAATTTACTGGCCTTACTTTTCCCCCAGGTGTCTGCACCACAAAGAGCAAGAAGATAGGACGGGGAGGGAGATTCTGAACCATGTGGAAGCTGACTCCCGCCTGGCCTTCATGGTCTGAGAGGGGTAAGCACAGCAGCTTCAAGCAGCTCTTGAAGGTGGCTCTATGTTCTAACTTTTGCTTCCCACCCCACATCTGGTCTGGTGGGTCAGTTTGTATAGCTAAGCATTAGACAGGCTGGACTGCAGAAATCTTACTAATATGCACTGTTAGTACAGGAGCCTGTGTGGATGTCAGAGTACTAGTGGTTTTGAACTAGACCTTGAAGCCTGTGAAAATGTCTGTATGTATGTAAAAAGAAGGCTTGAAAATTCTGAGTAGATAGGATTGGAAAGAAAGGAAAACAGTGTTTTCTGGTTTTCTTCTGTCACAAAGAGGGTTTCTGAATAGGCAAATATATAGTGCAGGAACCAAGTACAAATATAGTAATACTGAGTTGCAGACAAAGAACACTGCAAGTCAGTTTATCAGAGTTGCTGACAATACGTTTCACAGTTGATGTAGCTCCGACATAAATCCCTTCCTGTTGTTCCTATTCAAGCTTACAGCCAAGGGAACATGCAGTTTGATTGAACTCCAGCAAGCAGATGGGATTTCTAAGACTGAAATCAGTATGGTCAATGTAAAATAAAAAAAAAAAAATGAAGCACAGATATTTCCTAAAGGTTCTCAATAAAAAACAAAACGAGGACTGGAGAGATGACAGCGGTTCAGAGCCATGTAAGTGGCTCATAACCATCTGTATCCTCAGTTCCAAGGAACCTGACACCCTTTTCTGGCCTCTCTGACCACCAGGCATGGACGTAGTGCATATACATTCATGCAGGCACAAACACAAAAAGTGCACCTATTCCTGTAAAATGAAAATTAAAAAATAACCCAAAACATAAAATTCCAACAGAAAACTGCAGCTCATTATGAGAAAAGTACTTAGGGTTTCCAGAATATACCGGGCTGGTATCTGTCACTTAGGCTACTATTTGGTCCAAATGATTTCAGGATCTGGCTAACAGTGTAGTATATTTTTTTCTGAAAATTCTGTCCCCAAACCTAGTTCTTCAATACTGTATCAGCCTTTTAGGGTTGCTGTAGCAAATGATCACAAATTTGGTGGCTTAGAGCAACAGAAAGGCATTTGCTCACCTTTCTGGAGGCAATTCAGTCAGAAATCCAAAATCACGGTATCGACAAGGAAGAGCTCTCTCTAGAGGTTCCAGGGGAGCAGGAACTTCTTCCCATCTCAGCAGTAGAGTCTTAGACTTTGAACCCTTGTCTGATACCTGCCTTCTGTTGAGTGTGTTTGTCTCCTTTGTCTTCTGTTATAAGGCCACATACTGCAATGTTTTCAACACACTTTTTCTTTCCAAGTTTTTATCATTTCTTTTTGTTTGATGCTTTACCTTTATTTTGAGATAAACTTAGGTGATAGCTTTTGTTACATTTATTGATTTAAAATATATTTTATTTTTATTTTGTATGTATGAGTGTATTGCATATATGTATGTAAGTGTACCCATGTTGTGCAATGTCCATGGAGGTTAGAAGAGGGCATTGAATTCCTCTGGAACTGGGGTTAAAGACAGTTGTTAGCCACTATGTGGTTCTTTGCAAGAGCAGCCAGTGCTCTTAACCGCTGAGCCATCACTTCAGCCCCACATTTATTGATTTTTAGTATGTGTGTGTACATGCGTGTGCATATAAGTGCATATGTGTGTGTTGCATGTGTGCATGTGAGTGCATATGTGTCTGTGTGTGTATGTGTGTACGCTACAGCATGCATGTGGAGCTCAGAGGACAATTTGCTGGAGTTGGTTCTTTCCTTACACCGTGTTGGACCTGGGGATTGAACTCAGATCCTCAGTCTTGGCAGGAACACCTTTATCCAATTACCAGCCCGATTATAGCTTTTAGATCACTTTTTTTCTAATTATATCAATGCTATAAATTTCCTCATAAGTACCACTCTTGTTGTATTCTTCAATTTCAGTATGGTATTCTTTAATATTTATTTAGTTTGAGATACATTTCTTAAGGTTTCTTAACTGTGTTGTTTAGAATTGTAGTGTTTATTCACCAATATTTGGGCTATTTTCCATCCATCTTTCTTTTACTCTTCTAATTTTATGTCATTGTGATCTGAGGGCACAGTGATTTCTAGTCTTTTAGATTTTTAAAGTGGTATGTTGAGGCTCAGAATGTGGTTTCTTGATGCTTGTCCTTTGTAAATTTGAGAAAAAGGCGTAATCTGCTGTTGCAATGTTATGTAAGTGTCAATCAGATCAATGAATTGATTGTGCTGGTAAGTTAAACTTTTTCCTTACTGATTTTCTATCTGCTGCATTTCTCTTTCCAACTATCCACTGTCTATGATACTGATATATCTCTATCATCTATCTATCTATCTATCTACCTATCATCTATCATCTATCTATCTATCTCAGTGTAGCAATAGAATGCACAATATAAGATATGTATCTACGTACACATATAAAATATGTCTCATAAATAAAATACATAAAATGTATATATAATGTATTTTGACATTATATTGTTTCACACATCTACAATAAAAATATTAAAATCTTTTGATGGAGGATTGATTCCTTTAGCATTACATTATCTATACCTTTATTCTTGATCATTTTTCTTGCTGAAAGGAATTTTGTCTAAAATTACAATAGCTACTCCACTGTCTCTTGTTGGGTGTTAGCATGGCTTACATTTTTCCATTCTTTTACTGTGCTCATTCTTTCAGTTTAAAATATATTCTTTCAAGATTCATTATAAAGGTACAGTAATAAATACTATGGGGTTGAACTTACAGAGTGATTGACAGACTCAGAAAAAACCTGAGGAATATAAATACACTTAAATGGCCACTTGATTTTTGATAATTTCACCATAAAGAATTTCAGTGGGAGAAAGGAAAGTCTGCCACAAATGCTGAGAGAAAAAAATAGCTTATGTGGGGGAAATGCAGCTGCCATCCCTTGTTCATACTGTATCAAAATAATCAAGATACTTCAAGATCCAAACACAAAAGCTAAAATGATAGTTTTAGAAAACTTTAATGTAAAGTCATAATTCACTTGGCTTTGTTCGAATGCTCAGCATTCCTTTTTCTTAAGAGAATGCCAGAGTTTCTTACAAAAAAACAAAGATCATGGTATAGAGTTGAGCCATGCACAATGCGTTATGTGTGTGTAGCGTGTACTTAAAATTGATGCCTTTTGGGGGCCACTTCAGAAAAATCTATTTGAGTTCCAAGATCTAAATGCATTAGACTGAAAGGGATGATTTGTGTCGGATCTGGATGAGGGGTCAAAGAGACCCTGTTACGTTGGTAAAGGAGTCCTTTCTCTGGTCAGCTCTTTCCCGGCTCTCTGGCTTTTATTCTACTATAAATATCAGTTTCCATCAGTTGTACAAGGTAATGCTTTTCACTGTAACGTTTATTTAGATGTGAACACTGGGCAGTAGTCATGGTCATCCTCTCTTGTCTTTTTTTGCCTACACTGTCGCACATTTCTTTACTTCCAATCTGAGATTCTTATCCATAGAATATGGTGGGCCTGGTTAGTCTACACTCACAGTCTCTATTAGTCATTGCTGTTTGGAGTGGTTATTACTGGGTTAATATCAGTCATATCTGCAACTGTTTTCTATCAGTCTTCCTTGTTTCTTCCTTTTCTTATTTTTCTTTCTTCTGTGTTTAAATGGGACTTGTATACGATTCTCTTTTCTCTTAGCATATCAATCATACTTATTTAAAAAATTATTTTGGTGACCAGCCCAGTGTTTACAACTAATTTAAATCCATTTTGCCAAGAACACTAAAGCACTTCCTGGGTTTATCAAGGCAAAGGAAACCCCATTCCCCATCTCATTCCTTTTGCTTATCATAAACTATTATACACTGTGGTTCTTCTTATTTATAGGAAACTACAGTCTGGTAGATAAATTAAGAGGGAAAAGTCAAAGCAATATTTAACCTTCATTTAATGCATACTGTAATGGTCCTTTGTATGTATCTCACGTGTACCATTTTTCTTTCTCTGGAGAGTTCTCTTAATGTTTCTTGTAAGACAAACTTACTAGCAATAAATTATTTTGATTTGATTTTTTTCTGAGAAAGTATTTTTCCTTTGTTTTATGGATAGTGTCATTGGATACAGAATTCAATTTTTCCAATATTTTAAATATTTCATTACAATGGCTTCTTGCTTATATGGTGCATTATTTACTTTTCTCAATGCACAAAAGGAACTGCATGAAACCAAAAGGCTTCTATACAGCAAAGGACACCATCAATCAAGTAAAGAGGCAGTACACAGAATGAGAAAAGTCTTTACCAGCTACACATCCAACAGAGGATCAGTGTCTGGAATATACAAAGAATTCAGAAACTAAATATCAAGAAAAAGAGTTCACGGCTAGAGAGATAACTCAGCAGTTAAGAACACTGGCTGCTCCTACAGAGATCCTGGGTTCAGTTCTCAGCTCCCACATGGTGACTGATAACTGCAGTTCTAGGAGATCTGTTGTCCTTTTTTGTGGGCATTGCATGCACAGATGCACTTACATACCTGTCAGCAAACTACTCATATGCATAAGAATAAAAATAAATAAATACATATTTTTGTCTTTTTGAGACCGGGTCTCCCTGATTGCCTCAGCTGGTCTGGAACTCACTATATATACCAGGATGGCCTTGGACTCATGGAGATCTGCCTGCTTCTGCCTCCTGAGTGCTGAGATTAAAGGCATATACAATCACTCTTGGCATAAATAAATATTTAAAAAGAAAAATAATTCAATTAAAAAGTGGGACATAGAACAGAGCACTTTGGGCTTAAATTCCCTATTTCTGATCGAGAAACAAAGAAGACTTTCCTCTGATCTTCACAGTAAGAATCACTGGGGTTAGAGCCAGAAGACTAGGATACCTCCTGCTGGATAGTATATTTTAGACATGACAGGAGATCTCAAAAGTATGGTTGCCTAAACAAGACCAACACAAGGATAACAGCAGTGGATATGACGGGGGAGATGTTCTGTAGGTACAGTGCTCGCTGTGCAAGCATGAGGATCAGAGCTGATTGCCAGCATCTCTGCAAACGTCAGGTGTGTATGGTGGCTTTCTGGCAAACGAGCCCTTGGGAGACAGAAGCAGGGGAACTCTGGAGCACATTGGCTAGCTACACTAACTGAGTCAATGAGCCCTGGGTTCAAGAAACAGACCCTCAATTGATATAGAAAGCAGAGAACAATCTAGGAAGATGCCTGACATCAATCCTTGGACTATACACCCAGACACACACACAGACACAGAAATTCTACCACATGCATGCACACCCCACACATATGAATGCACATATATGCACCAATTCACATACTCATACACATGTAATTAACAAAAAAAAATCAAAAGAGAAAGTGCTTGTTGTGGTTTGAGCTCACCACTTGTGCTGAGATCTAAAAAAAGCTGCCTCTTGTGTCTGATCTTGGTTTCTTCACTTATGTTAATTGGGTGCTAGGCTTACATTGCAGTAAAAGCTGATAGTCTGCTATTTTAGTGGATGGGTTTTTAAAAAGGTATAGCCCAAAAGTGCCTAATTAATTGCTTACCACCGTGGTGCTTGCACATGAAATATTCTATTGGCATTAAGGAAATGGTCATATAAATGTCAGCTGTTATCTAGGTGCTTCTCTGCATGGCAGGCGTCCATTCTCTCGTGGAAAGAAGCCATTTCTCTCATGCTACTTTTTGTTTTAAACATAAGAAATACATTTCCTGGTGGCTGACAGAGCTCCTGAAATTCACCTAGCTCAAGAAAGATAACTTTCTTTTCTTGACAGAGAGTTGGTCTTTAAAAGAGTGACACTAGATGGGCAGAACAGGCTCCAGTAGATGAATTCACACTGAGAGGCATCTGCAGACACAAACTTGACCTGATAGGGGACTTAACATATATGACAGAATGCATGAAATCTGGGAAGGGGGTGCTACGGGAGAGTGCAGACGGGGAAGGGGTCTAAAGAGGATTAAGATGTACTTTATGAAGCACACAACCATTTAATGAAAAATATATATTGAAAAAAAGAAAGGCAGGTTTTCAACGTTTTGTTTAAAGATTTATTTTTATTTTTATTTATGTGCATGTGTATGTGTGTGTGTCTAGAGGCCAGAGTATTTGGATCTCCTGGAGCTACAGTTACTGGTGGTTGTGAGCCACCTGAAGTGGATGCTGGGAATCAAATTCAGGTCCTTTGCAAGAGCAGCAAGTATTCTTAACCACTGAGCCACTTCTTCAGCCCCAAGCAAAAGAGTTTTTGAATAACAAATTTACTGAAAAGATATCAAAAGATAGACAGGTTTATTGAATACTCATTCAGCTCTTAATGTGCAAACTGATATATTTGCTGCAGTTGGGAAAGCTGATTTGGTTAGCTGCTGACTACTAGGTCTAACAGAGCTCCACAGAGTAGCTCTTCCTCCTTTTCCTTCTCTTCTTCCTCCATTTTCTTCACATATTTAAACATATTTTGCATAAATTTATCAAACACACTTTTTATTGCTATGTATGCACATAATGTTTCTAGCCTTTTCTAAACAATAAATTGACATTCATTTAACACTTTGTTTTTTTTTAATTAATTCAAATATTATTAACTTATTGTCCATGGATATTAGGCTTTGTTTTAGAATCTAGAAATAAAGAAATAGAACAATCGATGTGGAAGTCTACTTACTATATTGATGATAGATAATAACAGGAATATATAAATGAGCTCTAACAAAGCACAGAAGTTAAAGGATTGCTAATATTTACGAAGACCTACTAGCTGCCTCTATTCTCCTAGAAATCAGGCCACACTTACCTTCTCAGCACTCTCTCTCTCTCTCTCTCCCTCCTGTCCCCCCCCCACACACAGTTGCAGTGGAAGAATGCTGTGCTATGGCCTTGTAGCTCCTGTGTACTACAACTGAAAGCTAAGTTTATGGTCCTACCTTGTATCTGCTTCTGCTCTTCAGTACACGGGCCAGGCTGGAAGATATCTCATGGCATGGAGCTTGTACCTCAACCATGAAAACCCATGAGTCAGAAACTCCTTTTGTTCTCTGAGACTGAAAGGTCTGTTTCTCCCTTAAGGACCCCTGTCATGCCGTACAGGGTAGGTGTCTCTCCTAATATAGTTCTTCTTGGGATTTAATGGGAGACTCTGTCTCTTCAAGGCCTTTTCATCCTGCTTATGACCAGGTTGCTCTATCTCTTCCAATGCTTCTTGGCTTCAAGGCCTGATCATGGCTACCAGTGGCTGTGAGATTCTCTCTCTCTCTCTCTTTCTCTCTCTCTGTTGCTCTCTTTGTCTCTCTATCTCTGTCTGTCCATCAGCCAATAAAAATCATTCTGAAAGGTAATTTTGCGGCCCTTTCTTTTCTACAAACCTACATTAAGATATAACAGATTTGTGCACTATGAATTTATTTGGTGAATGATACTGGGAAACACCATGTGAGAGTACAGAGTTGAGAGAGACGTGCTGAAAGGTAATAAACTGAATGCTATCAATCAAGAAGTCATAGTTGTCAGCAGCTAAAGTCTACCTTTCATAGAAACTATGAGAACCAGTAGACAAGTGACCCAGGATTGCCTTGCCTGAGGAAAGGAGCTAAGATACTTTTAAAGCAATTGCTGTCAATCATTGGTTAAGGGCTGTTCTCAGGAGATATAAATTCCTGGCACTTTTGGTCTATCATGTGTAGTATGAGTGGATTTCAATGGCTGGAGAGATTCTTCTGGCAACTGTGTTGGGTACTGACAATTTTTAATTTGGGCTGCCATGTCTGAAAATATTAAGTGATCTGGATGGCCATTTGCAGACCTTCCACAGGAAGAGAGAATTTCTAGAGAGAGGTAGTAAGGAACGCTGGTAGGATTGGCAGGGCGATGATTAACAAAATCCTAAGGATTCCAGAAGACTTTAGCACTCATCATAGACTGGGAGAAAGCTGCTAACAGAAGTGGAAAATGTAGAAATAAATGAGTAGATAGGTAGATAGGGAATACATGATCAAACAGGACGCAGGAAGAGAAAAATATGAACACACGGGGCCAACATAAAGAAACCTCCCACAGCAAAATAAAATTATGATAGTATTATTTCAGGACTTTCATATCATCTTCTCTGGACATGCCTTGAACTGCTAAGATTGGCTTGCAAGCCATGTCTCTTTAAATGCATCTTTTGCTGATTTTTATGATGCAGCTTCTAAGATAGACTCTAAATTATTTATTTGCTGCTTATGCAGGGATGGTCTCAGGCACACAGAGAAGTTAGAGCTCCATTTGGTTCATTTTAGCCATAAAGCATTGAATTACTTTGTGCCTGGCAATCTTTGCACACATTAATAGAACTAAGCCAGCATCCTGGGGATATAAACCCGGCAACACAGTGTCTATCTCAAACCAAGGTTAGTCCTATTGATGATGCTTCCTCCTGACATATTGATGAGCTGTTGCATTGCAGTGCATCATAAGAATACTGAATGATTTCTTTGGAGCATTTACATTTTTTCTAAACTGACTCTAGGTGGAGGTAGTCATCTATTGTTCTTCTGATTTCTCATCATTTGAGAAGAACGATATACTCAACAGCTAAAAGGAAGTCAATTGGAATTATTTCTCATTTTAAGTCTCTCACAGACTCCCAGAGATGATTTAGAATATTATTTAAGGCACATAAGTTATGAGAAATATTTCTGAATTGTTATTCTAGACAATTTATTAAAGTGGCATGCTGCTACATGTCACCTCTCTCCAGATGTGTGCATTTTCTCAAGAAAACAGAAAACAATGCCTTTTAAATGCACAGTAAATTTAATAAAAATAAAGAGGAGTTAAAACGTTCCAATTTTTAAACTTACACTTTGGAAACAACAATGAAGAATAGAAGTCAATTCACAGTAGGAAAACATTTGCAAATGTTCTCCTATGCACTTTAAATACTGAGGTAGAGGTGAAGAGTTACGAGTGAACTTATTCAAACAGAATTAGTTATGTGCACCATTTTTTCTAGAAAGTGGTCTATTCTGTTCTTTGAGGGCAGGAGAGGTAAAGAATTGTTAGACACAAAATTGTTATACAAACTAGAAAGACACATGAGGCCACTGAAAGGTTGTAATGTACTCTTGACACACTGGGCATCAAATGGTCTCTATCATCTTCAGTTTTCACTTCTGCCAATGAGAAAAAAATTTCCCTGTTGTATCAGATCTTATGGGTTAACTGAGCCAAAGAGCGACTGTGATTACGGAACGCGGTAGGGAAGCAGAGGGAGGTGGGGTTGTCAGCAGGCTTTGGTGTTCTCCCCTGTGTCCATTCACAGAATATGCAGGTACAGGAGTGTAGGGCTGAAGCCTTCTGCTAAACCACTGCTCTGGCATCTTCTCACACTAGTGTGCTGTGAGTATCCAGCAAATGAGTGGCTTTTCTCAGCCAAGAACTCTGGGCAGACCAAGTCATTTCACTGCCTCCACTGCAGGCTTTCTAGAGGATTCTGACCATGCAGATCTGTTCACCACCTTCCAGGAGTCAGTCCAGACTATGTCCTGCAGTCATTGGTAACTTAGGAAGAAAAGACAACACAGCTCCGACATGGAGTCCCAGGAGAGAGGATATATAACTTATCTCACTGCTGTGGTCAAACACCTGATGTACACGGTTTAAAAGGAAGAGTATTTATCTTGTTCATGGTGTCAGAGGGGTCAGTCCATCATGGAGAGATGGAAAGGAAAGCAGCTCATATCATGCCAGAGGCAACACAGAGCCACGGGGAGGCCAGCACTCAGCTGGACCTCTCCCTTTTATCCTATGGGTCTCTAACTCAAGAGATAGTGCTGCCCAACTTTGGGGTGAATCTTCCCTCCTCAGTGAATCCCCTCCGGAGCCTCCTTCATAGACATTCCCAGAGGCGTTTCTCACTGGTCTCCCAGGAGATTCTAAATCTAGCCAAACTGACAGTGAAGATTAACCATTATGGGGAGGACAGTGGGAGGATGGGTCATGGGTACCCAGCACAGAATTGCTAAGTTCCATCTACAGGACAGTGGGGTAAGTGTAGTTCCCAATAACAAAGATGGTAAGCTTCAGTTCCAGCTACAAAAGTAATGATAAAGGCAAATTACTCTCTCATTTGATCAATACAGTTATGTACATGTATTGTATGTCACTGTGTACTTAAATACGCGCAAGTATTACTTATTAATCAACAATGTCTACTTACATCATTTTGGTAGTGTCATGGTTCTGCACTGGAAAGACTTGAGGGCAGCAGCATGAGCACCAAAACTTTTTTCCACCATTCCAAAGGGCTCCCCATCTCCTGTACCACCTGGGCTTCATTTTCACACTACAAGGATCAAACCTACCACTATGTCCGTTCCTTCAACTGTCCATGACTGCATGATACCGAGATGTGCCATTTTCAATGTGCTTGTCCCTCAGGGATTTGACACAAGGGATAAGCCTCAGAACTCTTTTTGGTCTCATGATGTGTTAGCTAATTAACGTTGCTACATTCAGACTCCATTGACTATCTGACAGACAAGTTTATAGATTCATGACTACATAACCCAGATGCTGGAGACATATACATGCCTAGTACCGGAGGCCACTCACATTCTGTTTTCAGCTTTTATATCTGTCACAAGGCTATTGCCTATGGGTTTGCTATAGGAAACTAGTAGAGATTTTATGACCAAAACTAAGAATGAATTTTAGAGGCCACTGATACTTTACTTAGAGTATGATCTAAGGCCCCAAGACCTCTCTGAAGAGGGATATGCACAAAGCTGGAATCATTCAGTCGTACTAGTACTGACTGCAATGCGTCTAAGGATTTGTTTGCCTTTGAAAAGCCATGGCTATCATACTCTTTGTTGCTGAAGTCTTTCTCATTTCTTTGATTGATGAAAGGAGATTCAACACCACCCTGCTTTTCCATTTTGACCCCAGAATGATATGAAAGATGAGCTTATACCTGTCTGGTTAGCCTATCCAATGGGGGCTATTAATCTTGTTCTTGACCATCCCAAGGGTCTTCCCCTCTACATATGAGGCTCTCCAACCTTGCCTAAGGAGAAATGGATGCTTCACATGATTTATTCTAAATCTAAGGACAGCACTCAGTGAACAATAAGAGTATACACTGTAAGCCATAAAGGGGCAGCTTCAGAGCTGAGCATCATGCAATAAGCCACCTTGAGAAAGTTGTTGGAAGTCATTCAAAGCCTGTCACTTAACCAAGACCAAACAGCAGTACAGGCAAAGGTACTGCCTTGCCAAAATTTCCTAGTCATGTTGCCAGAGTTTCACACAAAATACTGAAGCAATTCCTCAGAATTCAAGGAAAAGTTTGAATCTTTCTGTAAGGTTTTGAGTTTCTGAGTTTCTGCTACCCCAGGGAGTGGGGAGAATTCTTAACTCATAAAGCAAGAACATAAAAGAAGTGAAGAAGGAGGGGGTGCTACTTGAAATTCAGTAATTGCACAAATGACCAATAATTGTCTGCCTGTTGTTTTTGTTTTAGGAAAATAGAGAAATTGTATAAAAGGCAGAACACTCAGCTTGCAGATATCTCCATATTCAAGACACGCAAAAAGTTTGTTTATTTTATTATTTTTATTTTGTGTGTATTAGTGTAGTGCGTGCATGCATGTAAGTGTCCCTGGGTCATGCAATGCCTGCGAAAGTCAGAAGAGTACGTTGAATTCTCCTGGAACCAGAGTTACAGATGATCGTTAGCCACTGTGTGAGTGCTGGGAACTGAACATGGGTCCTCTGTAAGAACAGCCAGTGCTCTCAACCACTGAGCCATCTCTCCAGCTCCAACTCACAAAAAGTTTTTGAGCATCTGATGAAGACGGTGTCGGTTGTAATGAAGGCTGCCTGCTACTGAAGTAGGTTCTGTCACATATTATTATTACAACCTTGTTATAAAAGGAGTAGGACCACAGTAGACTTCTGGTATGGTCTTGGAAACATTTCAAGACCTCCACTGGGTATTTGAAATCACAGGCAGTCTTTAAAGCCAAATACAAATGTGTTTTTCTGTGCATATATACCTAGGATAAAATTTCATTTATGAATTGGGCAAGGTATGAGATTAACAAATATAATGATAAAACAATATTTATAATACTGTACTATAGTAAAAATTGTATGAATCCAGTCTCTTTCTCTGAAAATATCTATTTGTACTGTGCTCATGCTTCCTTTGATGACTTAAGATGATAAAATACCTATCAGATGAGATGAAGTGAGGTGACTGACCTAGGCATTGTGACATACTGTTAGGCTGCTGTTGGCCTTTGAATTTCTGACATATCAGAGCGAGGGTCATCTGATTCAAGTGATCCTGGATCAATGAAGCAGTCATGATGTCATCATGGCTGCATTTCAGCGTTCTGTGCTCTTGGTTGGGATCTTGCAAGCTGAAAGGTATTTTTATATTTGTAACCTCTTGGAAGAACACTATAACCAGAATTTGTTCTCTCTTGTTCCTCTCTAAAATTTGCTGCACAAGCTTTAATCCTACATCGATCACTTTGTGACATTATTATTGCATTATGACTGAGAATTATAGTCAGTAATTTTGTCCTTTAATTTTGTCTTTGCGATTTGAAACCTTTTGGCGTTCAGCAATATCCACGCTGTTATTCTGCCTTGCTTTCTTCTTTACATTCCTTTCTCTGTAGATGACTCAGCACGTTCTTTGGGTTCCTCATTCATTAAGACTCCTTGGTAGGTAGATTGTATGCCACCTTGACAAACTACATAATGTCCTGCTCAATGGGATGGAGTCAAGAGGTTGGATTTGGAGAAAAATGAATAACCCTCACATCTTCATTTTCACAGTAAACAAATTCAGGACAGCCAGATGAAGTTTCTCTTACTGTCAGGGCTTAAATTGCACCTTTCCTTCTTCCAAGTATTTTGTTTTCATTTCAGGTAGAACCATTTTGTAAACAAGGTGCTGCCATGTCTCTATACTGCCAGAACATGGCATATAACTTTTGTTTTATATTTTGAGAGTTGCTGCTATTTCCTGTGACTGCTGTTTTAGTTACTTTTCTGTTGCTGGGATAAAACACTATGACCGAGGCAACTTCTAGAAGGAAGAGTTTATTTGGGCTCATGATTTTGGAGGGTAAGGGTCATAGCAAGGGAAGAATATCAGGCAGAGGTGACTGGAGCAGAAAGCTTATCACGCGCATCTTCAAACACCCATAGGAAGCGGGGAGAGAGAGAGAGAGAGAGAGAGAGAGAGAGAGAGAGAGAGAGAGAAAGTGGGTCTATGAAATCTCAGAGCTTGTCCCTAATGCTGTGCTTCCTTAAGCATGGCCACACCCCCTAAAGGTTCCATGACCCTCCCCAAGCAGGGCCACAAACTGACCAAATATTCAAATACTTAAGCCAATGGGCTGTGTTTCTAATTCAAATCACCACACCTGGTTTTATCACATCGCCTACAATATTAACACTAGTGTTAACCACCCGTCCACACATCTGGGCACAAAAGCACCAGAGTTAATCTGTCCTTCCATGTTTCATGCCCTGGTCCCTCCTTGGCACATTTATATGTCAGTCCATCCAGAGGGATCCAGTTTCACTGTAATTGAAAAGTTTCTTTTTATAGTATCCTTTCTCTCTAAGAGATCTTTCAGTTGTGTTATTAATCTTTGACAGATGCATACTCTCGAGTCCCTTTAATATTTTTGGTGAAATCTACTCCTGAATCATTCTAGCTATTGTAGTGAATTACATGGAGTCACCCATTTCAGGGTGAAGTCTTCCTAAAGGCCCAGTGCTTTCTGCACAGCATGTCAGTAGTCTGACAGAGTTTTCTGATCATGTCTTCTTCTCACAAACTTAATGCCTTTGCAGTCTTCACTGAGAATTTATCACACACTGTGACTGTAACTTTTGCAATGTGGTGTGTGATAGGAAAATTACCAGAGTTTCATTATCTTATGATGAGGGGAGAACGTTCACCTTTCACTTTAAGTTAACACTCTACAGCTTCTCTTTGACATATCTGAATTTCCTGTACCTGTACTCTTTTGGGGGTTCTTTAAGTAAATAGGGGTTACTTGAATACAAGCTGTGAAGTGCCACAGTAGTAGATCTGATAACATGAATGTCTGCTGAATGACTGACCATGGCAGAATGTTTTGTTGGCTACATTGGACAAAGAGATGCTTCATGTTCTGGGTGGGATGGAGCTAGGTGGCATTAGATTTGTTCACTACTCAGCTAGTGTGAAAATTTAAATTTATGAATTACTATTTTCTCGAATTTTCCCTTTAGTATTTTCAGATTGCAATTGATGTAGGATAACTGAAACTGTGGAAAGACCACTATACTGGGTGATGAATCCTCCATGAAATCAGGCTCTCATTTAACTGGAACTAGGATTAGTATTGGTTAACTAATTTTAGGCAGATGAATACTACTCCTAGATAGCCACTGGATTTGGCTACTTCTGACTTAAGGATATCCCATTCAATATGTGATCACCATAGAGCCCATTTACCCATGGACACATGACTTAATATTTTGGTAACTAATAGCTTTGGACAGTTTCATATGTTGTGTCAGGCAGTGTAAGGAGCATTTCTAAGAAGTTTACTGACAAAGCATCTTTCAATGTATCACTTTGGTCAATTCACAAGGATCAGGATTTGCTAGTCACTTTTCTGTTTGAAATGATGAATGTGATGGCTAGTATTGACTGACAACTTGACAGGATCTGGAATCATCCAGGGGCCAAATCACTGGGGATGTCTTTGACGGAGTTTCTGTATTGGGTTCACTGAGATGAGAAGAGCCACTTGAAACGTGGGCAGCACCATTCCATAGGCTGCAGTCCCAGACAGAATAAAAAGGGGAATGTTAATTGATCACCAGTATCCATTTCTCTCTGGTACCTGACTGTGGATGCAATGTGACCAGCTGCCTCACGTACCTACTGTCAAGCGCCACCCACTACAATGGACTGCAGTGCTAAACTGTGAGTCAAAATAAACCCTTCTTTTCTTATTTTACTTTTGTTAGCTATTTTGTCATTGAAATGAGAAAATTAACACAATGGATGAAACCAGGAATCAGAATGAAGAGACTAATTACCTTAAGCAGCTACTATATTAAATTCATAGAGAAAATGATAAACAAATATAATAATGGCAACTTTGTAAAGTTGTTACATACAAGGGAGGCATTCCCATAACCTTCGAATATAAATAGAATGTTTCAGGACAAACTGAGCTCAGCAGGAGAAGCTCTGTTCCTGGGCACGAGACCACTGTGTATCTCACCCCTCGATCTGCTTTCTTCGTCTTGAAAAGCCAACTGACTTTTTGTCTCTTCATTTCATAATCTGCAGAAGAGGACTTGGATAAAGCACTGCACATGAAGCTGTCTGTGAGTTCAAGGTGCTGAGATAATTAGCCACAGGAGATTGCTTTGCCCAAGCAAGTTCAAATTCTTTCAAACTGTAGTTAGCTAGATTGTTCTTAGGGTTTTGAGTTACTGTCTGAACTTTTGAGGAGGAAAACAACTTCCTGCTTTCTTTTTAGGCGAGGAAGACATGGCGCTGGATAGCAGCTTCCACCTCCTCCAGGCTGGCACTAAGTTGAATAAGGAGCAGTGGAGTTGAATTGTTTCTGTAGAGTAAACTGGGAAATTCTATTAGCTGAACCTATGTGCATTAATTGTTCAAATGAGTGATGTTTTCTCGTTATCTCATGCCCCAGCCAGCTGGGACTCAACAGTGAGCAAGGACCCTAGGACGTCTGAAATGAGAAGGAACAAACAGACACACGTAACCTGGGTGGCAGGGGAGGCTTTCTCATTGAGCCGCAAAGTTTATTGTTATTACTGGGTTTAAATACACAAGCTTGGGGAGGTAGGGGTAAAAATGCACTTACACAGGAATGTGGTAATTAACAGAGCCAGCACTGTTGCTTAGGAAACACTATCTATGACCTTCAGAGCCCACCATGAGTAACTGCTTGTATGCCAGGGGAGCAAGCGCTAAGAGAAACAGAGACTTTGAACTGAACAGGAGTAATAAAAGTATCGCCTTTCAGGCCTTCCTAGCTTGTCTCTGGTGAGATAAGGAGGTGGGTGCAGGACATTCCAGTGCAGCTCGGTCCCTGCTACCAAGGCTGAATATGCTTATCATACATGCAGGTGGCTGCAGGGAGGATTTTTCTCAGGGATAGTTTCTCTAAGATGGAGTCAGGCTGTATTCTCTGACTATGGCTTCCAACAATCTCATTGACAGGAGGTACTGAGAACACTAATGATAACACTATTGATCTCTCACACACAAACACACAGACTTTTATATGTATTATATTACAGACTTGAACATTTACTATCTTCTTTTAAAGTCAGTAGTATTAGCTGACTGAATGATACTCTATCAATTCTAGGTGGATCAGTTCTAATTACATGTTCACAGCCTACTGGCTTCCAGAGGATTTAGGGTAAAACCTGAAAAATATCTTCCTAATTTTGAGTGGTGTTAATCAGTAGCTATGTTTACTTCTTGTGCTGGTGTGAATGAGAAATGTCCCCCAGAAGTTCACCTGTTTGAATACTTGGCCCACCTTGGTGGTGCATGGGGAGGTTTAGGAGGTGTGGCCTTGTTGGAGAAATACATCACTGGGGACAGGCCTTGAGAGTTCATAGCCTCGACCTACTTCAGTTTTTTCTCTCTCTCAGCTTGAGGAGGTGAGTGACCCTCCTCTCCTGCAATTATAGACTTACCCTCTAACCCTAAGCCAAAGAAAACCTTTGCTTCTAAAAGTTGCCTTGGTCATGGTGTTTTATCACAGTAATAGAAAAGTAATGAACACACTCCTCCATAGTCTTCTTTCTACCATTATTTCATATTCTAATGAACAGTTTGACTCAAAACCACACATATTTGGGCTAGAGAGATGGTTCAGTAGATAAAAGCACTTGATGTAAAAGCAACAGGGCCTCAGTTTGAATTCCCAGTAAATCTCTAAAAGCCATGCATAGCAATACATGTTTATAACCCTAGTGCTGAGGGACCAAGACGGGTGGATCCTGGGAGCTGATTGGCCAGCCAACCTAGCTAAAATGGTTAGATTCAGGCTGCATGAGATATCTTGTCTCAAAAAATAAGATGGAGGCTGGAGAAATGGTTCAAGAGCACTTTCTGATCTTTCAAATGACCCAGGTTTGATTTCTAGTACCTGTATCACAACCACCTGTAACTCCAGCACCACACATGCATCCACAGGCTTGCTTACTTGTACACACTTGTATCCTTATACTACACAGATAGAACATATAATACACTACCCCTCCCAACAACACATATAAATATATGGTAGCATGTGCTAACAATGGAAGTTCCACAGAGGTGCCAAGTAGAAGTTTTGGATATAGATGGACATATGATATATAAGTTGTAGGCACATGATATGTGCGTCTCATACATATTATCTATGTGGTATGATGGTTCAATGTAAGTGAGCACAATTACAGAATTGTTTTAGTAAGTAGATGCTCAAAATCCACCTCCAAGAAAGATTGGCGAAAGTCTTTTGAGTGTATGGCCTTTGTCAGAGTGAGTAGAAATAAAAAGGAACACGGAAAGGTGATATTCTGAGGTGTGACAAGAATATATATTCATGGGCCCTGTGCTTTGATCTTATGGTCACTTAGCAACTGCATTCCAGGAGAACATATACATCCCACTCCTGTGCTACTGTAGAGGTAGCTGGAATCTATTTAGATGAACATGGATTTGGAATAGGTTAGATATGGGTTTAAGTTCTGGCACCAAAAAAGTTCTGACTCTGTGGCAATGAGAAAGTATTTAAGCCTTTGCAATGAATTCTGTGAAAAAGCACTCAGAGCCTCCTGTTTGGGGTGTCAGTGCTCATTAGTCTCCCAGTCAATGAGTATGTTTGGGGTGTGTCTTCAGCTTCAGGGGTCTGCCTTTACTCAAGATCACACACATTTTCTCTGCACATCTGTCTGTAATGACTGGGTGATATAGGAGTACAAAGCCTTTCCTCCTTTATTTTGATTTGGAGATGCGAAGGGCCACCCTTTAAAGCCAGTCTTTAGCTTCCTATGAATTTATCTGAGGTCTTTGCTGACAGTCTTCCTCTGCCTAGTCCCCCATGCACCGTACCATAGATGGCTCTTTACATTATAACTACTGAAAGCAAATATCTATTTCAGAGTCTGTTTGCCTTAATACTGACATAAAAATCCTCTCTGATGATTTATTTCCTTGTAACAGCACTGCCCACCCCACAGTTTTACAGATAATGTAAATATCATGGCATATCATGGACTTCCCAGAAAGAGTGAGTAGTGAACTGGGAGGACACTTCCCAGATTTCGCTTCCCTGTAAGAATCAACTTTCTCAGTTATTTTGTGCCTGCCATGTTCTTTTACTTTCTTGGTTCTGTTCTTAGCCTGCTGTGATTTGTGATTTATTTATTTTTTATTTCCCTGTCAATACACTGGGCTTTTTCACATAGAATATAGCCTAATATTAAGTCCAAGTGTTATATGTTCCTTGACATCTGTGTAAAACAAGAGTACTTCAGAAGTCTTACCTGCAAGTTTCCTTTCTCACTCCATACACAGAATCAGATGTAACCAATCTGGCTTCCCTTTCATGGGTACCTGGTTCAGTTCCTTTTTATTCCTGAGAAGCAGGCTCAGTTTTCTGCAATTGTTCAAACAAGCCAGTCCTTTACTTGTGGGAACCAAGAATTACTCCACTCTCTTGATGCTAAAAAGTCTACCTCTCACTGCCCTTGGCTGTTCCTTAGTGCATCCTTGTGGCCCTGCATGGAGTGTCACATTCTTCCAGGCTGTGAATATATGTGACCAATAAACTGCTGTCCATGTCATCCACTCACTGTCAAGGACCACTTGTTCAGCCATCTCTATAACTGTCCATAGGAATCTAAAGTTTATGACAGATAAAGGAGAAGTAAACGCAACTCAGTAAAGGGGAGCGCCCTTGTAAGTGTCCTAACTTCTTATTGTAGTCCCCCTGTCTTTGGTGGTAACAAGATAAACAGGATTCCAGTCAGTTCTGGGATGTTTGTGCCTACAACGAAGGTACATCAGCTCTACAGGATAGCTTCAGTTGAAACTTACCACACCCGGGAAGAGGGAACCTCAACTGAGACATTTCCTCCATTGGATTGGCCTGTGGTCTTGTCTGTGAAGTATTTTCTTAATATTTTGTTGATGGGGAGAGCTGAGGCCATTGAGGGTATTACCCCTAGGCTAGTGGTCCTGGTTTGTGTCAGAGAGCTGAGCACACTTCAGGCAATCAAGCCAGTAAGCATCATTCTTCTGAGGCCTGTGCTTCACTTGCTGCTTCCAGGTTGCTGCCCTGCCTTGGCTTCCCTCAGTGATGGCCTGGTGTTTGGAAGACCAAGACGAAATATACCCTTCCCTACCCAAGTTGGTTTTGGTCAGTGTGTTATCACAGCCACAGAGAGTAACGTCAATGGCTTTTGTTCTAGTTTGTTTCCTGTTGCTGTGATAAAACCCCAACTGAAACAGCCTGGAGAGGAAAGGGTTCATTTTCTCTTATAATCCATCATCAAGGGAAGCCAGCGCAGGAGCTCACGGTAGGAACATAGAGGCGGGAACCGAACTAGAGACCGTGGAGTAACTTAAAAGCAGCATTCCTCCATGGTTTCTGCTTCAGTTTCTGCCTCCAGGTTCTGCCTCCTGCCCCCGCCCTGACTTTTTTTGGTGATGGACTGTGGCCTGGGAGTTATAAACTGAAATGAACACTTTCCTTCCTTAGTTGCTTTTGCTCAGTGTTTTAGCACAGCAACAGAAGGCAAAGTAGAGTAACATTCTACCTTAACAATTACATCTGAACACTTGCTAGCTTTCTGTCACCAGGGCTGAATAGCAGAGATTTATAAAGAGAATTTATTTTGGCTTATGGTAAAAGTTCCAGTCTGAAATATGGAAGACACATTCCGTGTAGACATCCACGGAGGGTGCTGGGTGACTATGGTGGGAAGTGTGTGACAGAGGAAACAGCTCTCCTTATGACCAGGTAGCAAAAGAAGAGGAAAGGACCAGGGTCCAGTGGTTCCCTCTCCGAGCGTATCCTTAATGACCACGGCCCCCTTTCTAAGTACCTCCTCCATGACAGAACCATGACTAACACATGGAGCTCTGGAGGACTGTTAACGTCCAAACTCTCGCTCTTTCAGTTCTTCTGTCACCCCCAACTCTCCAGTGTGCCCTGATTCTGAATCTCTGAGCAGCTACTGTCAGCTTGGGGGAATTGATATGGGTTCAGTCTCTTAGTGACAATATTTAGGAAGAAGTGATTTGCACCCTCAGCCATTGGAATAGCTTCTGTCAATCAAACTGCTAGCCACACCTTTTTCTCTCACTCACGTGTGCTTTTCCATTTCTCTCTCCCCCCTTCTCCCCTTCTCTTCATCCCTTCTTCCTGTCTCTTCCCCTCCCTCCTTCTCTCCCTCCATTACCTGTTTTCATTCCTCTGAGTCACTTAAATATTTCTAACTTTCAGCTGTTCAGGTAAAAGTATTGTCATTGACTCTAATTTTCAGCTTTAAGTGAATCTAGTTTTCCTTCACCCTGCATTTTCTTCTACCATTGCCTTACTCCTTACTGGCAGCAATGTTCTGCACTTACATTTCCCAGCCTTCCTTGCAGCCAGACTGGAGCCACGTGATGATCTGGCTAATGGAGTGTGAGCAGCAGATGTTGTCTCGGAGGCAAACAGGACCATTCTTCCATCTTTCTTTTCTCTATAGAGCCTTGGAAGCCAAACAATCCAGATGGCGGACCTGTCAGGTGATGGAGAATGTCAGACCCACACTAGAGTTCACTCTTTACCCGAGTGTGTGACTATTTTTTAGAATGAAGCTACTGAAATTTCTGTATTTTCTCATAATTATAGTAAATATATCTCTTATTTTTAAAGTCGTCCCTGTTGGAGACCAGTCCAGTCTGCAGAAGGAGTCACAGCTTTGCCATAGCTTAATATTTTTTATGTGAAGTCACTAATCCAGACTTGTGAGACTTCTACATTTTAAAACACTGGGTCACAATTTTAATACATAATTTGGACTATAGAAAATGTCTGTGGGCCACATTGTCCTCGTAGACTGCCTTCTTGACTCTGGTGATCTTCAGGTCTTTAATTGGCTCTGATTTTCTATATTCCTACAATGCAAGGAAACACAGTCTTGGGTATTTGTTAACTGAGCAGATACTCATGGAGTGGTCCAGGATAATATTAAGGAAACACTCATTTTGCAGCATAATGCTTTAAAAACTAAAATAAAATGCAAACAATCAAGAAAAACCCAATGTGATGCTTCATGAGTTTCACCTCGCATGCGTCCAGTGTTCCTGCAGCTGTTTAGAGCTCTTGTCAGTACAGAGCTGCCCACCTCTGCAAGCGTCCTGCCACTTACGTGCTTATTTGTTGAGTTTGCATATCTTTTCTATTACTCGGTTATCTTCTACAATCCCTTTTTGTAGCCTTAATGTCACTTAAAGTCCTTAAAGTAACCCAACTCATTCAAAGATGCCTTCCCTGCTTGGCACCACTGGGCCACTTTTATTTTGAATCCTTGAAGAACAAAACATGTAAGTTTCGCTTAAATGCATTATCATGTTTTAACAGTGCTAAGACTGACACACTGGCATTCTCTCAGACCAGAAGAAGACTGGGCCCTATTTTTATTCATATTTCTGAAAGTGCTCAGCACTATTCTTTAGCATGCCGTGGCTGGTTTCCTTGTATCACACACGATGTGATGCACTTGCTTAAGACAGTGAGTCATTTTAATACTCCTCCAACATAATGCAGTAGCTAACACAATTTAGCAAGGACAGGAGCAGTCATGACTTTAAGCAATGCATATCGTATGAATAAAAGGCAGAGGGAATAGGAGAGAGAAAAACAAATAAGCAAATGGCAGAGGGCGTCTTAGCAGGCAGGACTAGGAGCTCTATGGATCGGATATTTTTTTAATTAGCTTTTTATTTTGTTTCAGGCAGTTGGATAAGGCATCCACACTCTAGAATATCATTATTACTGTCATTAACTAAATGAAGGGGAAAAGTAAGACTGTGTAATAAAGAATTTGAATCCACAAATAAATTACATTATAAAAATAAGACATTCTTTCCCAAACATTTTCTACTGGTAGAATTGAAAGAAATATTGGTAGGCTTGTATAATGAGCTAGAATGATCTTTTTAAAGCACTCAATCTTTCAAATGTTTCACACAAATTCAACTTTTAAAAACATAAATCAAACCCCCATTTACCTTACATTTTTTTTTTGTCTGTTAACCTGCCATTTATTAAACTGACAGTCAATGGAGCTGCAAATCATGTTCTACAAAAAGCTTTGCACTGAGGCTGGATGTAAACATGTGCATATTCCATACATGGAAATGGCTGTCGCTGTGCTTCTCCCACAAACACTTTCAGGTTGAAAAAAGTCCTATAGTCTTTCACAAATTCAACTACAAACAAAGGCAGGAGAAAACGCCTTGATCTATGTAAACAATTGCTCATGTATATTTTTTAGGAGAAACAATATTATAATGCTTTGGGAGGTTAAAGATTTTTAATTGAGACACAGATCAAAGCATATTCAACAGTAATGTGGAAACAATACAAGGAGTATGTTTTAGAACTCTACAGAGAACTCTGGCTTCTGCCCATCCATTCCTTTTGCTCAGCAAGTGCTTTACCACTGAGATCCATTACTAGTTCTCTTTGGAATTTTGTTTTGATACAGGAACTTGGTCAGTTTCTCTGACTGGCCTTGAACTTGTGACTGTCCTCCTTCAGCCTCTTGCATAGTGGGGATTGCAGACATGCATCCACATGATTGGCTGCTATTATTTATATCTAATGTTTTGCATGGCCTTAGTTCCTTAAAAGAACCAAGAGATGTAATAAAATAATCTTATATTAAGTTTTCCTTTCTAAATAATATTAAAAGGAAATGTAGTGAGGAGCATAGGCCTTTCTGCACTCTTATTTCCAAAGCCAATTTGATTTTTGCTGTGATATGGCATTTTAATTAACACTATGCTAAAAATAAACTTGGTTATATTATTGTTTTATTCACATGATCCTAGTATCTTACTGCTAAAAAATTCTAAAATGATTCCAATAAACATTTTCCATTTCCAATTTCCTTAGAGATGAATCCAACCGCTTTTTATCACTGGGCTGAGCACAGCTGTGTTCAAATCCTCTAAACCAAAAATACCCCAAATTCTAATACATCCCAATCTTCATTCCAAAGTGGTACAAAGAGCTCCCGAGGAGCTGGAAGGTAGTTCATCGAGTACAGTCAGCGTCATCTGAACACAAGGACCTTAGCTTGATCCCAGAACCAGGTGCGGCAGTGCTCACTAGCAATCCCAGCCCTAGGGAGACAGAGACAAGCAGATTGTTGGGGTTCACTGGCCAGCCTAGCCTACTTACCTACTTAGTGAGCCCTGGGCAAGTCAGAAGAACCTATCTCAAAATATATATATATGGTTTATAGTGCTTGAAGAATCACACCTGGGGTTGTCCAGTGTTTTCCATATGCACACATGTGCATGCACACTCGTGCATACAAGAACATACAAATTTGTGTACATGTATACACACATACACACACACACAAAGCAAAAGAACACCAGAGATAAAGGAGTCAGCATACTTTCCTAGGAGTAATGGCAGGCAATGCACTAGTCATTTCCTTTCCATTTTCAACATCACACCATTCATACTCATGCATATGCAAGTGCTTGAGCCTCTTGCTGAGAGCCATTGCCATCCTGTGATTCTGTGTGCCCTACTGAACCATCTCTCCATCTTGTCTGTGTTTTAGCTCAGAATGCCAATGTCTAGAACCAGAAATAATTCAGATACCGAAGCAGGGTACATTCAGTTACTCGTTCAATTATCCAGAATACCCGCGTAAACCCACACACCAGGTACAAAGGTGAAGCAGCCCATCCATAGGATGATACCCGTCTCAACTATCTACTCTGGGTCTGAACTTATAACAAGCCTTGGGGACTGTGAACAAGGCTATCAACTCAGTTAAGATCCTGCATGTTCAAAATGACTAAAGTATGTTGTTGGAGCTGGAGCCTCATAATGTTGGCTATGAATTCATCATCTACCATAAACCATTGTGCTCAAAGCTGCCAGGTACCTCTATTAGATCTTATATCTGTGCTGGTGTCCAAGATACCATCTCTACATGGCTGAAAATGCAGTCATTGTATGAAGGACTCCCATCACCCAACATCCCATACATGACACACCAACCTGCTGAATAGGCGAGGTGTTTTTGGTAAAGACTTACGGTTTCTTATTCTTGTCCATCACCAAAATGCAGACCTCACCTCATCAAACTCAATCCCCTCCAGTGTTAACCCCCTGCTCTATGAATGCTGGTAGCCACCTGGAGGCGGAACATTTTCCTGTTCAGCAATGTCCGCCTTGATAAAGAGAAGCTAATGGCTTCATCAAGAGCATCCTGGGGGTTTACTTTAAACATTAAAATGTCATTTCAGGATATCCTTTGTCTGTGATTCTTTGACCTCTGAGCCAATCACTTAATTCTTGTTGAGTCATGGGTTAATGTTGACAATCTTGATGAGAGGTTTATTGACCTATTGCCAGAAGAATGATAACCAACTTGTACCCTCCCAAGTTTCCCTGGGTGGTCCTGGCACTTCTGACCCAGTCTTTATTGGCAGCTCTTGCTGGCCTCACTTTCTCTTGAACTTCCTGCAGCAGCAACTCAGGTCCTGGCTCTTTTTTCAGTTCACTTGATTTTTGTGGCTTGCAGTTTGGAGCATGATTCCTGACTGTGCCAGACCCTCACTGTCCTGCCCGAAACCTTAAGTGATTCTTTTTGAAGCAGAAATAACTCTGAAGAGAACCTAGATGCTTTTGCTCTGGTATGGAAAATCCAAACATCCTTTAACATGACCTTTATTCTTTCTGATTTGGTTGGTCAGCAGTGGTTAGAAAAAAATAAAACTGATAAATGCTCTTTTTACAAAATACATATATTTTGTGTGTGTGTGTGTGCGTGTGTGTGTGTGTGTGTTGGGGGCCTGGAAGTATGTGCACCTGCTTGTCTGTATGTGAACCACATCTCTGCAGTGCCGTTAAGAGTTCAGAACTGGGAATCGAATACCTGAGAGCTGGAGTTACGGGCAGTTTTGAACTGCGCAGCGTGGGTCTGGGAACTGAATGCAGGTCCTCTACAAGAGCAGCACATGCTCTCAACCGCTGTGCCCTCTCTCCAGCCCCATGAAAAACGTTCTCCATGGCAGGGCTCCACTCAGCCTGAGAGGAATGATTGGAGTAAAACTGTTTTCTTTTCCCCACAGGAAATAAGTCAGTGAACTGTGCTCACGGCTTCTAGCTCCAAACCCTGTATCCAGTCATTATTTTATCATCTTTACTTCATCTACTTTCTGATTATACTCACTGGTTTCAAGAAAAAAAGACCTTTTCTAAAATTATAGACAACTTCTGAGTAGGAATATTTTCAAAAAGTGTAGTCGGGGGAATTAACACTGAGATGATTTTTATAAGCTTTAACAACATTATGACTCAGGCATAAAGTAATAATTTTAAGTGCTTTGAATGTTTTATGAGGAGAAAGCAAGTTAGATGCTGCAGGGACGGCTCAGGAACTGCCATTCTGTGCTGTACCCTGCACATCTTGTACACTACTTAGAACGGGGACCTATAACTTTGGAGGTTAAAAAAGTATAAGACCAGATGGTCACTGACCTCGCAATGCAGGCCTAGCCCTGCGGACACAGGGAGTTCATGCAATGCCAGGCAAGGCAAATCTGTGTCATCGCCTCTAGAGGGCTGGACTTAGACAGAGGTCTTCAGGTTTGGTTTGGTCTGGCTGTGTTATTACTTTACTTTCCTGAACCAATATTCCTGAAAAGGAATGCAAAGTTGGATCACACAGTCAGCTAAGTCTCTCCTGGGAATAGGCGTCTTCCAGATTGTTATCTCACTGCCCTTATAAAGTCATGAGTCTTCCTGCTTGATTTCTGCCTGTCTGGGACTCTGCACCTGCCTGCTCCATTCTGCACTGGAGGACTCCCATATCCAAGCCTGTTTATCCTGCACTGTAGAGTCTTCCAGGCCCTTTTGACTCTAGATCTCTCATTCCTTGTGTGAACTTTATTTTTTTCGATTGTTAACAAAGATCTATCTATTGGTCCCACATAGGGCACCTATGATAGAAACAAAGAAACAATTCCATGCAAGTGCAGGATGGCAAATCAAGAGTTTAATTATAGTAACTTACAGGAAAATGGGTGAGGAGTTCCCTACAGGCCCACGGACAACATATGGGTAGCTACATCACTAAGAAAAAAAAAATCTCAACAACTGTTAACTGTCTATAGGATGGGGTGGGGGACCTCAGCAACTCTAGCAACCATCAACCGTATAGATTCTTGGGGGAGTTGAAGAACCTCCTGTAACCTTTCCCACCTCCATGATGGACTATTAATGAGCCTAATCTTTTGCCAGTCGCCTTAGGATAATCATAGCTGCTGATAATTCGAAAGAATGGTGGTCATGACATATTCAAAGTACAGAGTTCCACCTTGTCTCATTCAAAACAGTGCTTTCTGCTTTGTTCTTCAGTGATTACCACTTATAGTAAGTTTTGTGAAATGAACTTGCTAACTTTTACCAAATGTGTAGTGTGTGCCAAACGTGGCCTTACAACTCTTCTCTCTGACAAATTCATCTGATTCTTACGGTGACCATGAAATTTTTACTGTCTTCTAATTTAGTAACTTGCCCAAGATCAAACAGTTTCTAGGTAGCAGAGAGGAGATTCTATTCCAAGAACTTTGATGAATGAATTCTCAACTATCATACCATAAGGGACTTGCTAAATAAACAAGCAGATGATCAAATGGGAAAGCCAAAGCAGGAGACCGAATCATTCAGTTTTCAATGTCTTACCTGTGGGGCTCTTATGCATGTGATGACATATTTTAAGTTATATCAGAAAACAATTCCACGTTCTCTGGTTCATGATTTGGTGACCTACAGTGGAAAGTACGGTGATAGGCGCATAATGCAGTCTCATTTGCTAAGAGATCACAGGGAAAGAGGACATTCTAAGGGTGAGACTGAGGAATATTCCATGGTTGAATAAAGCTTGATTTGAGTCTAAAACAAAATGGAGTAAGAATTAGAAAAAAAGGGAGCTGAGCTGGCAAGATGGCTCAGTTGGTAAAGGCAAGGCACTTGCTGCCAAACCTGATACCTGAGTTCAAACCCTGGCACATACATGATGGAAGGAAAAAGCCAACTCTCGCAAGTCATCTCTGCCTCCATACATGTACTATGGTATGTGTATGCATGGAAGAAAATGGGAATGGGACAATGGTCCCAGGAAAGGGAGTCACACCAGGAAAGATACTTGAGTACAGTGTGTTCAAGGAGGTGTAAATAAATTTGTGTGAGACCTAGAATGACAGCAGGAATCACAGCTGAGAAGCTAAAGCCAGAAGTAAGACCTCCAGTGCCAGGTTCAGAATTTTGGATACACGTGAGAGGTGATTGGTGTCAGAGGCACTGAATGGACTGAGGAATCATTGACAGAGCAGGAGAATACGGCATAAATTGGAGTTGTGATGCGAAAGAAGAGTCTGATACGTTCTCTCAGGATTACTATACAGAGGTCAAGGGAAGAATAACTATCCAAGTCACTGTGGAAGCAGGGACAAAATCTTAGAAACAGGGCAAATAATTGAAGTGATAAAGAGCGGTGTGCTAAAGACAGTCAAAGTCTCCAGGACCTTTCCCTTGGTGGGAAGTGTTTTCTTTCATTTGGTTTCTTAGCACATGCTTTTGCCCCTGTAACACCACAAAATCAAGACCTCCACTTCTACACTGCTGTCTGTAATTCCCAGCAGAAGGAAAATGTTTCTTTGTCTGGCTCTGAGGACATCTGATTAAAAATTGGCAGTGACATGTGTCTACAACCACTTCTGAAAAATGTGTGTCTCCCTTTTTGAAAGTATATTAGCTCTTACAGCACTCCCCTGAAAAGAGCCAGAGGAACTGCAGAAGTAGCTTGACAGCCACAGCTCAAACAAAAATGCTCAAAGCAAACAGATCTGTTGAGGTAATTGCTCACTCAGACATTTAATCCACTCCCCCACTCCGGTACCTCAGGAAGAGGAGCAAAAGGCAAAGCATTGCTTTGAGAAGGGCTCTGAGAAGAGTGTCTTGCTGGATTTACCATCACAAATCCTAAGAGCTCATCTACTTTCTTCCTTAGCACTTACTGGAATCAAGCCACCAATAGTTGGTGGATTCATTATTTCTAAATTTGCCTAGTAAGATTCAACTAATGGCCAACATTCTGTTTACTCTGCTTTTTACAACAAATACCTAATCTTATGAACAGATGGCCATCCTTTTAGAAGAGAGGTCATGAGCTAACCTTTGGTGGTGATGGATGGGAGCTTTCCCTCCATGACTAACATCAGGACTCTGAGCTCTGAAACATGGGGACATGACGTAAATAAGAGATGGTGGTCTCAGAGGCCGCTGGGGTGAGGCTGGCATAACTACCATGTGGTTAGTACTGGGCCTCTTTTCGGTGAACCCAGAACTCCTTCCTTCTCACCAGAGTTTGCTGGAAAGCAATTTACTGCCAATGTGTATAAAGCTTATCTTTCCCTTTTGTGTCCTGTGGATAATTCAGCTCAGTTAATGAAGAATTTGGAAGGAACATTTTCAGGTGTAATTGCTTGTAATATTTTCATACGGATCAATAGGATAGAAATAAGACTCCTTAGAAGATCTAAACCTAGCACTTTAGAGAAGCCATTTTTGCATGATTTATACTGGTTTCTATCCAATTTTGTCACAGGTTACAAAGATCAGCACCGTGGCTTTCATGATGGCTGCATACTGAATTCTGTTGTGGGTAGTATAAGAGACCACACATGTAAAAGCAACCTCCTATTCTGTCACCCAATCCTATAAAACAAACAAACAAACAAACAAAAACCCTGAAGTCCTAGAACTGGGAGGTCATTCAGCGGGTAAAGGGCTTCTTGCTGTGAAAGTGTGAAGACCAGAGTTCGAGTTCACGTCTCCAACATCCACATGAATACTGGGCATGTGTGGTGGTCTGTCTATAATCCCAGCACTCAAAATGCAGAAGCAGTGGTTCCATGGAGTAAGCTAGCTAGTCTAGCTAAATTGGGGAGCTCTAGATTCAGGAGACACTCTGCTTCAGTATACAAAGGTTTATTTGGGCTTACACTGTATCCATAGTCAAAAAAGAAGCGGGTCAACTGGCAGTGGGTGGCCCACAAAATCTAAAGATTAACCCCCCAGTGACTCACTCCTGCAGCAAGGCCCCACTTCCTGAATGTTCCATAGGCTTCTTAATGAGCACCACCAGCTGGAGCCAGGTATTCAAACAGGAGTCTATCAGAAACATTCCACATTCAAATTGAAATATAGGACTTCTTTTTAAGAATGCTGCTATAACAGATAAACAGAAAATTTAGTGTCTTGTGCAGAGATAGCTTGACTGCACATTCTGAGGAACTGTCAATTCAGACCCCAGTCATAAATTGAGAACTTCCCAAAGCACCTTCTCTTCAAATCAGCTTATTGAAAATCCAAGGACCCCCAGAACTTAGGTTTGACTCAGAGTATGGAAAAAGAAAATGATTTATTATGGAGAAATTAAACAGGCTAACATAGTGAAGGAAGAGGAAAAGACACAAGAGACCAAGGGGTGGAGATCTAGGAATGGTCTAAACATCGCAGCTCAGGGCCTCCTTCCCTAGTGGAGTCATGGATGGTGATACCTCCTACAGGCAGCATATGTAGCAAGATGCTCAAAGTGCTGTCAACTAGGGAGGCTTCCCTGTGCCTTTGGTATCTAGAATTTGCATTGGAGCTTAGTCTCTGTTTACACACCTTTGTCCAAAGTCTCCATTATAACTCAAATTGTTAGGGTAACTAGGGCCAAAGGCCCCAGGCAAACAAAGACACTGTTATCAGGTAGAACATTCTGAAGATCTAGATATCATCACCTGTTAGTCTAGGAGAGGAACCATACTGTGAGGCCAAATTCCTTATGACATACCATTTAAAGATCCTAAGTTTTATTTTATAGTTAAAGATCAACAGACTGGCATGGGTTTCACTGGCCTTATATTAAGGCATAGGCAAAGCTGTGCTCCTTTGGGGGCCCTTGTTGGGTGGGTGGTTACGTGTTTCCCATTCATACCAGTTGCTAGCAGAGTTTAATCCCTGAGGCAAAATTCTGCTTTTCTTGGTGGCTTTCAGCTTGGGGCTACTCCTAATTGGGTAGAGGCTGCCAAGATTTGGTCCCTTTCCTCCACTTGTCCTTCCTCTGCCATTTCAAATCCATTCATGGCAGGCTGAGCTCAACGCTGCTTTGAAATCTTTATTTTATCTCTGTGGCTCATCCAGGGAAGATTTTTCTATCTTAAAGGATTATGTGATCACATTGTCCCCACTGGTGCCATCCAGGCAATCTTCCCCTGTCCAGCTCCTCAAATGAATTACACCTGAGTGATCTTTTGCATCACTTTTGCATGCTACAAGGTAGTATATTCCCAGGTTCTGGAGGTTAAGGCACTGACTTCTTCAGAGGCTAATGATCTGTCTACCACCAAAATCAAACATACAATTTTTAAAATGAGGTTTTATTGCCTTCATTGCAATGAAATCACGGTAAAGGAATGCTAAGATTTAACAGGGCCAGAAGGAGGGATAATTCTAGGCAAGAGGGTTTCATTGCCCATCAAATCTTACTTTTAGGAACTTTCCTATTCTGGACAGGAAGAAAGCTAAGCAGAGTGACTCTATTTTAATCTCTTGCCTGACTTTCATGTATTTGGTTTCATAAGCCACAATTATCAAGAAATGGGAGTATGTTAAACAAATTTGTTTCATTTTTTCACAGAGTCTCTTAACAATTCGAAGGAAGATGTCATTTCACAGATCGGGAATCTGGGTTTTACAAGTATTTCTCGCACAGCCCAAGGTCACACAATGAAAAAAAGATTTCTCAGAGATCTGGCTATGATTTTCCCTAAGGTGTTTTCAATCACAGAACACCACCTTTCTGACCTGGTATGTGTATTGGGTAGCTAGCTTTGTCTCTGATTTATATGTACAATGCTGGCCTCTAGATTTTTCGGTAAAATATTCAACTTTCTAGGAAAATTGATTTCTGAGCACTTAGAACCTGAAAATATGGAACTTGTTTATATGTTGAGAAACTATTTTTTAAAATTTTATCGTTTTTATTTTATATATATAAGTGTGTTGCCTGCATGTGTATAAAGTGCAACTGTGCTGTATAATGCCTGCAGAGGCCAGAAGAGACTAATGTTCTGGAACTGGACTTAGGGATAGTTGTGAGCTGCCGTGTGGGTGCTGGGAATCAAACCTGGGTCCTTTGCAAGAGCAGACAGTGCTCACAACCACTGAACAATCTCTCTAGCCTCCTGTTGAGAAAATATTAAATGTATTCTTAAGTGTATGTGTTTATAAAATATTCAGATTAGGACAATGAAATAGTACAGTTAAGCCATTTTAAGTAGAATTTAACAAACAGAGTTCATGTGATATGACACATATCCACAGTGAAACTATTCACTCAGGTGACACCTTAAAGTGTAGGTGTACGGCAGTATTGCGTGTTCAGGTGATTCACCTATAATAAGGTAGCTTAATTTTTATCTTTTTATCCTTGTACCTCCTATCTTTCTAGTCATTTAGTTCAAGGGCACTCTCAGATCAAAACTGAAGCTATTAAGAAACCAGGGAGAGAGCTGGGTGGTTAAAAGCATATGCTACTCTTGTAGAGGACTGAGTTCCATTCCCACCACCCATGTCAAGCAGTTCACAACCACTTACAAGTCCAGGTCTGATCTGAAGAGGATCAGATGCCTCTGGTCACTGTGGGTACTTGTGCTCATGTTCACGTGCTCACACTTAGTTGCACAGACATACGCAATTAAAAAGTAAAAATAATTCTTTTAAAAAAATTGAGGTAGGAGGTAGAAGCTGGAGAGATGGCTCAGTGGTTAAGAGCACTAACTACTCTTGCAGAGGACCTGGGATGGATTCCCAGCACCCACATGGCAGCGAATAGCCATCTGTATCTCCAGTTGCAGGGGATCCAACACCTTCTTCTGGCCTCCACAGGCATTTCACGAGGAAATTAGTACTACTAAATATAAGTGATAACTCATTCATAGTCGACTTCTAGGTAGTTTAATATTCTTGTTCTTTTCTTCTCCTTTAGTCACTAACCTGAAATTCTCTTATGAACCAGACGATCAGATTGCTGTAGTGGCTAATCTTTCTATCGAAGCATCCTCTTTTGTGTTTTTAATTCTTCCTGAGGCCTCTCTGGGATTCACATGAGTGTTGTCAAATATGGAAAGGAGATATTCCATCTTTTCAGCGAGGTTCACAGTGGATACCAGTCCCGAAAGTCTCAATATTTATGTAAAGTAAAAATTTAGCCAGTGTTTTCTATATATGAAAGTGATCTTTGGGAGAGTGGTCAAGATTGAAGAAATCACCAACTGAATGGCCTCTTTGGAACAGTAGGATTTCCTAGCTGCATCCTTTCTGGGATGGAAGACTTGCTCTATGCTCCATGCATTGTAGGGAAAATATTCTAAGATCCACACTGGCTGTTCAAAATCATGGATACTATTGAACTCTACAAATACATATATAAAACATGAGCTAATATATGCACGCACACACACGCACACAAACTCACCACACAGTGAACACTGCTTTTTAAAAGATGTACACACCTATGACAAAGTTTAACTTACAAATTCAACACAGTAAGAGATTAGCAACAAGAGATCTTAGCAACCCCAGCATACAGTTTTTCTTTCCTTGAGAACTTTGATCGGAATTTCCCTGATGGCTAAGGATATTGAACACCTTTTATTGAAATTAAAAAAATATTGAGCTTTTGTCCATTTCATACAACCGTGCTTAATCACATGTAGACCCCTTTGCCCATCCGTGTCCCCCAATACCCCACCAGACCTCATGCTTTCCTCCATACATGTGAAGTGCAATGCAGTCATGCAATTGTATGCAGACATCTTTCAGTGCAAATTCATCCAACCTAGCTAGAGATTGTAAGTAAGACATAGTCCCCCTCACTTATCAGCGATCAGTCTCCGACAGTGCCCAGACTGGGGCTGGCCTGCCACCCATTTCCCTGTCTCCACCCTGGACCCCCCACTAACTGAGTCTGCCTAGGTCCTGTGCTTAGTGTCGCCAGCACTGGAACTTTACACGTGTAAGTTTCCAGGCCCGAAAACCTCTGTCTCCCTATGTTCATGGACCGACCCTGGCTCTTACAATCTTTCCATCCCCTCTCTGAGCCATGAGTGAGTGAGGTTTAATACAGGCATCGTATCCAGGGACACACTCTCTGCAGTTTCTTATTCTCTAAAACTTGACCAGTTGTGGTCTTCTATGTGCATCACACTATTATACAAAGAAGCTTCACTGGCAAGAGTTGAGGGATGTAATAGTTTTCTTTCTATCCCCTGTTCCGCTATGTTTCATGAGGCTTAGGTGTAGAGGTTAAACTGAAGACATATCACCTAGGACTGGGCATCTCCCAGATGTATAGTCTCTGTGTACGATGAGTTGTGGAGTTCTGCTGTAGCCTCCATCTGCTGCAAAATGAAACTTCTTTGATGAGTAGTGTATGCTATGCTTGTCTGAAAATATAAGGATTCATATTAGGCATATGGTAAAAAATTCATTTGTCTAGAGATGTGACAGGGATAGGGATTCCTATAGAATCTGTGACATCTCCAGGTATGTGTATTTGGCTTTGTTTACTGTGCACAGGTGAGTTCCCTCCCACTGAGAGGGCTTTAAGTTCAGTTAGACAGCAGTTTACCCCCCAGATGACAATGCCACTACTGCGCCAATAGAGGTAGTTTTCTGTGCCAGTCATTGTGGTTATTAGGCTTTTAAAAATCATCAATCGATTTTCTCCCTTAACGGTTTGCATAGTATCATCTAGAACTATCCTTCAGGTAGGAGGATTCCAGGGCAGTTCTTGCTCCAGTGCTCCAAATCCTGTGTCTAAAGTATGTCTTCTGCAGTAGGCTCTTATTTTTGAGTTCTGATAGATAACCAAGGGCTCTGGCAGTGGCCTGTGTTATTTGAGGAGTCTTTTGGACTAATCTCACCACCTGCTTGAAGGAAGGTCTATCTTGCCTGACATTGTGTGTTAAAGGTTTTCCCAGCTTTTATATTTCTTCTGATAAGAATTTTATATTCCGTTCCACAGCCCTTGTTTTACTTTTGTGAATTTTGTACATGGGCATAGTCTGCATTATTTCTGTCTCTCCCATTTCCGCTCCAACTTTCCCCATGTTTCCCCCACTTGCTTTCAATGTCTTGTCCTTTTCTTTAATTATTACATATACATACCTGGCTCAGGGAGCATCCTAGAAGAGGGGATGGGCAGAAAGCAAGACCCAGAGGGACAAGATACTTGCTGCTACTTAAGGCATTCTGGATGGACACGATAGGGAAGCCACACCAAAGAAATATCCACATTGCAGCAGTCTAATAAGATCTGCATAATACAATAGAAACAGTTGACCTACCAAGGTGAATGGGGAGAATATCACATGGGGTCTCATCTCAAGATGAAGAGTTATAATCACTGGATGCTGAGGGAGGGAAGAATCAGTTTTCTCCAAGAACTGGGTCTGTGAGTGGTTATCTAATTCCAAGTGGGCAGCCCTAAACACAGGTACAGAGGAACACCATAGCCTTTTTGTTATAATTGGCTGTTTGTTTTTGAAATAATTCTTTTATTAATTTTTCAAAAATTTCATACAGTGCATTTTGATCGTATTTGTCCTTCTTTACTCATCTTCTCCCAGATAAACCCAACCTCCCTATCCCCCAACTTTATGTCCTCTTTATTTTTAAAAGCCCACCGAGTCTAGTTTATGTTTCCCACATGCTATTGTGTGTGGGTCCATTCCTTCCCTGGAGCATGGTTTATCTGCCAGAGGTCACATCCTTAAAGGAAACTGACTCTGGGCTGGAGAGAAGGTTCAGTGTTTAAGAGTACTGGCTGCTCTTGCACAGGACCTGGGTGTGATTCCCAGCACACACGTGACAGCTAACAACCATCCATAACTCCATTTCCAGTAAAATTTGACTCTCCCTTCTGATCTCCATGGGCACGGCATAAGACAGGTGCGTTTATATCCATGCAGGTAATACACTCATACACATAAAATAAAAATAGTAAATAAAGCATTTTCTTAAAAAAGTAAACTCACTCTCTCCTAGAAGTTATAAATTGCCAATAGTTCTTCTTGGAAATTTGTCTGACTTCAGTTTCCATAGGTTTTGTTCATGATGTCACAACAGCCCTGTTGTGTCTTGAAAACTGTATTTCCTTCTAGTCATCCACTGCCTCTGGCTTTTGGAGTCTTTCTATTCCCTCTAATGATCCCTAATCCCTGAGGGGATGATGTAATATAGGTGTCCCACTTAGAGCTGAGCACTCCACAGTATCTTGCTTTTTTGTATGTTGATCGGTTGAGTGTCTTTGTTAATCACTGCCTACTGCAAAAAGAAGCTTCTCTGATGAGAGATGCTTTAATTTATATGGGTATAATAATAAGTCATAAGGAATTGCTTTAATATTATGCCCATTTAGAATGTTTAGCAGATTAATAGCAGTAGGTCTTTGCCTAGGTCTATGACCTAGATAGCCTCAGGTCCTTGGTCCAAACAGTAGTGCTAGGTATGGTGTCCATCTTGTGGACGGGGCATTAAATCTAAGAGAAAGTGATTATTTACGTCCATAACATTCATGCCATTATCATATCACTGGGAGTATCTTCCCAGTGTAGTCGTTATTGTAATTTAAAGTATTCACACCTTGGTAAAATTGGTGATTACTTTTCTCCTCCAGAAGCATTCATAAAACCCTCCAGAACTATGAGAGCTAGCCAGAAGGGATCCATCTTTGGGTTCAGCACACGCGCACACACACACACACACACACACACACACACACACACACACATGCGCACACACAAATTGTTGCAGACATAAATTTAAACCTAGATTATAAATGAGGGGAAAACATTTAATATTTGTATTCCTGAGTTTGACTGATTTTGCTGACCATAGTGATCTACATTGCCATCCATTTTCCTGTAATTGTCATTATTTCATTTTTTCTGTACAGTGAGTATATTTACATCTGGTATTTGTGGCACATTTTCCTTATCTATGCATCTGTAAATGGACCTCTAGACTAATTCTGTGCCTTGCATATTGTGACTATTATAGTAATAAAGATGGATATACAGGTTACTCTGAAGTATGTTTACCTAGAATGACACAGATCTAAAGATTTATTCTTTTAATTTTTAATTATGAATGCAAGTGTGCACAGAGTAAAGAAGAGGGCATTGCATCCCCTGAAACTGGTTATAAGGGGTTGTGAGCCTCATGACATGGGTGCTAGTAACTACTTAGGTCTTCTGCAAGAGCAGCAAGACCTCTTCACCATTGGGCCATCTCCAATCCCAGATCATCCAAATTTATGCCCAGGAGTGTTATAGCTGATCATGAAGTCAGACATTTTTAGTTTTAGTGAGGACCCTCCAACCTTCCTCTCCTCTCTTCTCCTTCCCTCCCTTCCTCTCCCCTCACCTCTTCCCCCGCTCCTTCCCTCCCTTTCTCCCTCCCTCCTGAAATAGTAAACAAGTCTGGATTACCAGTTAGTCTCTAGGATCCATCTCTACTGCCCTTCTTCTGCAGTTACAAGAGTGCAACGCCACTCCTTGGTTTTATTTTTACTGCAGTTCTGGAGATCAAATTCAGGTCCTCCTGCTTGCAAGGCAAGCACTTTACTGATTGAGTCATCTCCCAAATTTGCCATTTGTTGTTTTGATGACAGCTATTCTGACTGGGTTGAGATGGAATTCCGATGAGTTTTAATTTGCATTTCCCCTAAGGGCTAAGGATATTGAAGACATACTCAAATATTTATTGGCTATTTGTATTTTTTCCTTTGAGAATGTCTATTCAGTTAATTGGACCATTTATTGGTTGGGTGCTCTCTTTTTTGGTGCTTAATTTTTGGAGTTCTTCAAAGATTCTAGGTACGGAACAGTCAGTTGTTGTTTGGTTTTAAAGATCAGTCAACAGGAGGGAATGCATGCCGCACTGTAAATCTAGTCAAGAACCTGTGGCCGGGGCGTTCATAAACCCTAAGGGAGAACCTACTACTCTAATTTTGTTAAACTGATTTAGTATCCAACGGCCTTCTAAAAGCTTATCCTCATACCCGTAGATTAGTCCAGCTCTCACCCCGCATCAGAGAAGCCTTTTTAGTTGTGGACAGAGGTTAACACAGAGAGTCAGAAATGATCAAAGTGCAGAGAATAAGTGATTATGGGAACTCATCCCCAGATGGGATATGTGTAAGCACAAGCCCTACACCTAAGGTTCAAGGAACATCACAGAAGAGAGGGCAGACAAATTTGAAGAGCCAGAAATCAGGGAGCGTATCTAAGAAACTCTTCCAGACATGACAGGAAGTTGCAGTCGTGAACTGCTCTCAGGTATGTAGTTGCCTACAGAAGATCTGCTCAAGATCAGCCTAATCAACATTCCAGCATACCTGAGGAGGCCCTGCCAAGGGCCCGTGCCTCGCTGAGAAACTGCAGAGAGTGGATGGTGGGCCTGGGTGAAAACGTCAGCTTTCTGCATGTGTGAGATCGAGCGCTGGAAAGTTGCCCATGCTACGGTAGACAGTCCGCTAACCTTGTGCGTGAGGACAATACTAATCGGACGTGAAATTGGGAGAGGAATACAGGGAAGGGACTGGGGAGAATTTAGAGGGGAAGAGTGACCAACAGATGTGATAAACATAAAATGCATTTATGTATGAAAGAATATGTATGATTGTGCTAAATATTTCATTAACTTAGCAGAAAATGTAAGTCTCTAGTCTGAACTTTTGCCTCTTCAACCCTGTAACTTGGCAGATAATATGACACCTGCAAATGAAGTCCACCATTTAAGTTGAAATTTTAAGAAACCCTAAGTGGCAAATATTCAGAAACTCTGAAAACTGCATTCTTGATACATGCACTGTCCTTCTGCTGCTCTAAATGGGAAAGTGCTGCTTATTCTTTGCTGCCTTATCAATCACATGATTGACACTTGTTGTCTTTAATGCCAATTAGAAAAACATTAGGTTCTGGAGAGAGGGTTCAATGGTCAAGAGCACTTGCTGCTCTTACTGAAGACTTGATTTCTGTCTCCAGCGCCTAGCACCCAGGTGTTGGCAACTTATAACTGCCTAGAACTCTACTTTTAGGGGATTTGATATCCTCTTGGAAACCCACACACATGTGGAACACACACACACACACACACACACATACACAAATATGTGCACCCTTACACATGTAAACAAAAATAGAATAAATCTGTTTTTTAAAGAGCAAGAAGGACTCACTGAATCGTTCCCTGACTATGGTTCTGTTACAGGAGCAGAGAAGGGATTCACAGTTCTAGATGTTATGTAAGTGTATGTTTATAATAGGCACCCAGACAGCTATAGTTAGGAATATATTAGACAAAGAGTTCTAGATAGCAATCCCCGATGAACGTATATTGGGTAAAAATTCTCTCCCATGCTGTAGGCTTTATTCTGTCTTTGCTTCAGTGATTGCTTCCTGGACAGTGCAGACACCTTCTTATTTCATGCAATGTTATTGGTGAGCACTTGAGATTATTTCCTATGCTACCCGAGTCCTTTTCAGAAAGTCTTTTGCCTACACTTATATGTGGAGTACCTTGCCAACATTTCCATCTATCAGTTGGTTCCAGAGTTCCATGCCTTATATTTAGCTCTTTAACCCATTTTGAATAAATTTTTCAAAGGGTAAAGAGAGATGAATCTGATGAATCTAGTTTCATTTGTTTACATGTGCATACCCACTTTTTATGAGGCCACTTGTTGAAGATGCTCTGTCTTTCTCCATGTATGTTTTTGACAATTGGATCAAAGATTAGGTGGTTGTAGCTGCGAGGGTTCATTTCTGGGTTGACTGTTCTATGCTGCTGTTCTGTTTGTCTGCTTTTGTGCCAGTACTGCGCTGTCCTGCAGTTGTTGGGCATTCCAGGCTACCTGCTAGGAGTAATAGAGGAATGGCTTCTGTGGGTGTGGCCTTCTGCTCTGGCTAGTCTGAGACAAGTACCTGGAAAGAACCTGCCTACCTGGGGACAAACTTACTACTGGCTGTATTTGGGACCCCACCCCATAAGGTCATTGGCTATCCAGACCTATAAGAGCTTGTGCACCTATTCAATAAATGAGTTTGCAGTGCCTCACGCTTGGCCTGCTTCCCATCCAGCTCCCAGAGTCTGTGTCTTAACTCTGTGTCTACTCACCCCCTGCCCACATGGCGGAGTTCTCCTCTGTCCTCTGGGGCTGGCCCTGAGTGCTGAGACCCCCCCCACCCGCATACGTAGTGCAATTTGACTGTGGGTGCGTCTCCATCTCCAGCACGGCTGTTGTGCTCCAGCCATGCCAGAGAATGGAGGACGATCGAACGGGACCTCAGGTGGCTCAGACTGTGGTGGGAGGAGTTCCCTCCCGGGAGACTATGTCAGTGGGTAGTTCAGTTATTAGAGCCAATGCAGGGGTTTATATAGGGAGGCCTTCCTGACCGTTACAGAAAGTGGGAAAGTTAGAGGTGGGGTTTGGGGGTAAAGGCGGGAAGGTTGTAGGGCTGATGTGGAAGTTCAGGAACGAGGAAATGAAACCCAAAAACCTGGTTCTGGGCTGGGGTTGGGGAAAGGAAGATTCATATCTACAGTAGTTTCCTGGGGCCAGGTTATCACAGTAGGCAGAGCAGGTCAGACATCTGCCATCCCTTTAGGGTATCTGGAGTTGCTTGCCTTGCTCAATACCCAGATCCCCACATTTGAGATCAGGTACTATTATGCCATTAGAATCACCCTTTCTGCTTAAAATTGATTTAGTAATTTAGGGTCTTAGTGTTTCTATATTAAGATTATGTTTTTCTAGTTCTGCAAAGAATGAACTTGGGGCTTGCACTGAATCTTCAGGTTACTTTTGGTAATATAGGCAATATTTCTCAGTATTCGTTTTGCTCACCTGTGAACACCGGAAATCTTTCCATCATCTGGTTTCCTCTTCAAATTATTTCTTCACTGTCTTCAAGATTTTAAAGCAGAGGTTTTTTACGTCATTAGTCAGGTTTACTCCTGAGTGTTTTAAGCTGCTTTGAATGGGATTTCCCCCCTTATTTCATTCTCCACAATTTTATTTGTATATAGAAAATGTATGGAGTTCTGCTTATAGAATTTGCATTCTTCTATTTTCTTAAAAGTGTTTATCAGAGACTTTCTGGTGGATTCTTTAGGGTTGGTTGCATTCTTTGTTCTTTTCTTCCCTTCATTTTCACCGTGTTAGGCATGATGAGTTCACTTCTAGATCTTTGTATCTATTCCTCTCATGACACTTATTCTTTGTGGCACTTTTGTGATTGAGGCTGTCTATCTTTCCCTGCGTGTGATATTCTGTTAAGTATCTTTGGCAGTGACGGATTGGTGGTCATGCAGTAGCTTACACTGTGCATAGCTCAGTCGGCCCATATTTCTGTAAATTTCAGAAACAACCTTGCCGTTTTTTTTTTTTTTTTGCATGTTTGCATTTAGCTACTTTCAGTGCTTGAAATAACTCTTTTCTTGCTTTTAGGATTTTGATGAGCTATCGGATGATATTCTGATGTGGTTGCTTTTGTAGGTGCATGTTTCCCAATCAGGTTTTAATATTGTTTCCTTGATTTGTATTTTTGACATCTCAACTATACTGTGCCATGGAGAGGATCTTCTCTAGTAAGTTGTTTTGGGATTCTAAATACCTCTTGTGTGTGAATGTCTGCTTTTTTCCCTAGATTTGGAGGGGTTTTGGTTATAATTTTATTGCTAAGATACTCTGTGCCTTTAAATTGATCTCAACTACTTCTATTCTGTGAATTCTTAGATCTGGTATCTTGACTGCATTCGAGTTGGTAGGAATTGTTCTCATGAGCATTTATTTTTCTTTATAGAGATCTGAATGTATTATTTCCTTGATCTTGTCCTCTACCTCTGATTTTCTCTCTTCTTGATTGAGTTTATTGACGGAGCATTTTTTCACCATCTTTTTAATGATTAGACTCATTTCTCATTTCTGACGTCTCAAGATCTCAGTTTCCTTCCCGATTTTTTCAACTAAGCCTCCTTTGTGATCCATCATGTTACACTTTGCATCGATGTTCCTGAGTTCTGCTTCCATGTCGCCGAGCCTTTCCCTGGGTCCTGGGTTGAGTTTATCTGTGTGTTTGTACTTCTTTGGTCTACTGACTATTTCTGGTAGTGAACTTTGAAGCTTCACTCAGCGTTTTACGTGTTTTCCCTGTTGGGTTCAGTAGTTCGAGAGTTATCATTTTTAAGGGAATGACAGTGCCTCCCTTTCTCATATTTCTTGTGCTTCCGCACCATGGTTTGTGCATCTCTTGGTTTCAATCTTTCTTCTGGTTTTATGTGTGGATATTCGTAGCGAGTAGCCTTTTCTTGAGGGTTTAATCTCCAGTATGATCCACAAGAGAGAAACAATAATAAAAATAAGCAAACAAACTAAGGCACTGATTCAGAAAGAACACCACCAAACCACACAAGATGTGAAAATGAATCTAAAATAAATGAAGCCCGTCAATGACCATGAGGCCCCAAATGGCAAAGCTAATATAGATTGTGCCACAAGGTGAAAAAGCTAGGGTAAATATGGAATAGTAAATTTATGGGATTAAGGAAGTAGGAAAGGAAAAAATAGAGGAGAAGAATGGATAAAGAGAACTAAAGAAGAGTGGGAAGAATGTTAGGTCTGGAAAAAGAGCAAGAGGTTAGAAAAAAATGTAAAACTCCAGAAATTAATAAGGTTACCCAGCAATGAGAAAGTTCAAAAACTAGATGAATTTAAGTTATGGAAAGCACCACTGAGATAAATCAAAATACTATGAAATAAAAGTAGAAATAAAATTACAAGAAAGGCAGAAGACAAAAACAAGTAAAGAAAAAACCAAATGAAAAGAGATGATCTATTAATAGAAACAAGCATAAAAATACATAATGAAAGTAGATGAATGCATGGAGGGGAATAAAAATTAAAACTAAAATTAAAAGCTAATAGGATTCGTATATTAGACCTCACCTACTTGTCACGCCCACCTCGTCCAGCAAGGAAGACGCGACTCCGGACTCTTCCAAAAGCAGTTTATTCAGGAACCTTGAACAACCTTTTGGCTTTTTAATTTTATAACTCCTTCTTTTCCCTCCTTACTGCTTCTCCTTCTCCTCCGGGGGAAAGCCCGCCACAAAGTTAAATTTCCTCCTGCCAGCCAACCCCAAACTACCACGTGGTGAAAGCAGACAGGCGCACACAGGCGGAAGCAGGGCCAGACCTCAGCCACAGCCAATCATGGAGCTGTTTGCTCCAGAGAGCGCCCACCTCGGGATGGTGGGGGGCGGGAGCAGGCGTCATCTTTAAGACGCAGCAATCCGCGGCTCTCTACACCTACTCAGGTCTCAGGAGCCATATCTGATGCCCTCCTCTGGCCTTCCCACAAGAATGGTTGTGTGCATCTATATACACACATGCATGTATGCCATATACACACACATTACACACACACACACACACACACACACACACTGATAAAATAAACAAGAAAAGATAAAAGCAGGCAAATACAAGGGGATGGGAGGAAGATTGTGTAGGTCCTCGAAAACTGGAGATTGTCAGTTACATACATGGAAGAAGATGCGGAGATAGTTGAACTCGTAATCTTGTCTTTCCTAGGGTTCACGAATTGAGCCTGTACAGGACAAGTTTCTGTAGTCAGCTAGTGCTGTCTTCAGTTCAGTCACTTCACTTCCTCACGTGTCTAAAGCCTCTACCAGCTTCACTTGATTTTATAGTCTATATGTCAGGCAGGTCCTCCCCACTCTCTCTGGATTCCCCAGAATATCCCCCCTTAAGTACCTAATGTTCTAGCTAGGGGTGTTTACCCAGGGTCCTGGAGGTAGGAGGAGCAACCACAGCACTGGCAACTGTACAGGCAGCAGACCTGTTTTTGTATTTTTAAACGACCTAAGTACTAACCACTCTCCTGGAGGGATGCAGCTGTGGATATCAAGTGTTCTGTGGGAACTTCAGAGGCCTTGAATTCTGCAAGCAGTGAACAGTGACCCTGGAGGTTGATCCACCTGCTGACTCGAGGCTCAGGGCTGTCACACTCCAGGGTCATTTTGAGTGGATTGATTAGATCTGTTCCTGGAACTGGGGGTGGGCTCCCTTTTCTTTTGTGCTTCAGTGCCAGAGCTGAGCCTCTGGCCACTAGCCCTCCCAGTCTTGGTAACTGCCTTTCAACTGCCCTTGGTCCTAGGACTGTGGTATGTAAATACAGGATCCCTGACTCAACTTTCAGTTGCTCTCTTCTTAGGCCGTGGTTGCCTTCATTTGTCAACTGGACACCCCTAAGAGGGAACCTCAACTGGGGGATTTCCTCTATAGGGTTGCCTTGTGGGCAGGTCTGTGATGCATTTTCTTTTTTAAAATATTTTTTTATTTTATGTGTGAATGTTGTGCCTGAATGTATGTAAGTGCACCCATGTCATGCAACGTCCATAAAGGCCAGAAGTGGAAGTCAGATCCCCTGCAACTGAGTTATAAATAGTTGGTGGCCATCATGTGCGTGCTGGGATTTGAACCCAGATCTTCTGCAAGTGCAACCAGTGGTCTTAAGTGCTGAGCCTTCTGCCCAGTGTGCATGCTCTTGAAATGTTGAGTGATGTGGGTGGGTCTAGCACACTGCGAGTGATGTCACCCCTGGACAGATCAGTCATCCTAGGAAAGCAGGCTGAGCACAGGCCAGAGAAGCGAGTCCATAAGCAGCGTTCCAGCCCCGATTCCCTCTGTAATGAACTGCCACTTGCAAGAATAGGATGAATGAAGCTTTTCCTCTTCCTGTTACTTTTGGTCATGATAAAAGAAAATAGAAAGCCAACTAGGACTGTCCTCCAGTTTAGCTTCGTTTAAACCAATAGCTTTTCTCTCAGCACTGCCTGGTCACTGCCCTGTGAGTCACACTGAGTGGCAAAATGGGATTCCTTTGGACTGCTGAGCCATCTGTGAGGAATCACTGTCTCAAAATCCTGAGCCTGGGTTTGAGGCTTGTGGAGGCCGTGAGCTATTCCTGAGGGTAGGACTGCTTTTCACCATGGCTGCCTGGCTTACCTGCCACATGAGCTGCTTTCCCTCCCCCTGACATGGGGTTGTGTGGCTGGAGCTGTGTCTGGCATGATGTACTTCTTTTTGGTTATCACCTGACTTTTTCTCCACACTCTTCAGTGGGTCCATGACCACTTTTGTGAGTTTCTATAGCTCTAACTCCCTTTGGAATGCAGCCTTTTTTTTCTCCCCTTTTCTTGCTCTTTCCTGGGTCACACAGAAGCAGTTTCCATTCCAACATAGTATCTGGAAATCTGTATTCTTTTTTTTTTAAGTTTCTCTCTAAATTTCCAGTTTCATAAGGAAACAGACATGAATGACAAGCTCGGTTGCTACATTTTTCTCTACATTTATCCCTATTGCTATTCCTCCTCTTCTTCCTCCTTCTTCTTCTTCTAGAAAAGATATATTGGGTGCTGGGAACCAAGGTGGGCTCCTCTGGAAGAGCAGTAAGTGCTTCCAAGCACTGAGACGTCTTTCAAGCTTCACTCCTCTCTTCTTTACTAGAAGAATTCTGATTTTCTCTGATCCACTGCAAACCCATTTTACCACAGTCCATTTGGCATGCAGGAGCAAAGTAAGTTCCAGCCATCTGACACACGCTGATATTCTCATATGGATCATCTGTTTTCATCCTTGAAGTCAAAAACTGCAAAAGAAAAAGCTATCTGACTCTCATCTGTCTGCTGTGTCACTGTGCAGAATGTGAATACAAACTCTGAGGCTGCGGGAGTCACCTGGTCAGGCGGAGAGGAGCATCCCTAATGATTAGACAGTAGGAAAATGAGATTCGGTAGAGTCCCTTGCCCGACTCCCTGTCTCACCATATTTCAGTTGCTTCATCCACTGTGGTATAGTTCTAAGGCCACAGTATGAAGCTGCCTCCTGGAACTGTGCAATCCTCCAACACTGTATTTTGTTTACTTTTGTTTCTTTGTTTTATGCACAATAGGGATGTTGTAATTACATGCAGCCTTCGCAATCTTAAATGGCTCACCAGGGAAATAACAATAGACATATTTCTTCTCCAAAATGTTCTCTTGGGATACATTGGCATATACTCAAGTTCCAGAACAATCCAACATCTATAGAGTAGATATAAAATTAGCAGTACTGTAAGGAGGTGGATGTTACTTAACCACGTGTCTAAGCACTTGCATATCTGTCACTGTCTGTCCTGATATTCCAGAAGTTTTGTCCATTGCTTTTGAATGGATTCACATTTCTATGATGGTAGAAATAATTTTACTGTATCTTTACAATAGTGAACCATAGCAACAATATGTTAAGATATTGTATTCTATAGGTATGTATGCTCTCCCTCAGTTAATTAGGATAAAAATTCACCCAGTTTGTTCATTAACATTGATATCAAAGGAGCCTGTTATATTTAATGTTGGTGGATGCTTCATATTATCCACTAATGCATGTTTCCAACAGCAGTGAGCTGGAGCATGGCCTTTGATGCAAGCCTGTTAATGATGTTCATTACAAACCTTCATACATTGCTCTAGTCTTTCTTTACTGGGAAACAAAAATAATTGATAGCAAGATATAGAGAGCCATACAATGTTGATTTATGCCAGGTCTCAAGGAATTGTACTAGGAAACACATGACTTATTTTTGTTGGCAATTTCCAGACTGCCATGAGAAAGAGGAGCCAGATAGGCATCAGTTGCACAGAACTCTATTCCAGGTAGTGGACTCTTCTATTCGTTTTATCCAAATGGGCGTTTGCTTGTAGCCATGTTGTTTGTAATGACCTATCTTTTGTTGACATTTTAAAATATATGGCTAAAAGCTGTGTGATACATACGTGAGAAAATTAATTTTACAGTAAAATAATTCTTTAAAGTATGGCATTTCCTATCTGAAGTCACACTTCAGACATGGGTAGTGAGCATCGAAAAAAAGACTAACCACGAGTCCCCACTTCAAAGAAAGCTCAAAGAAGTACTTCAACATCAACACCTAGATATGCACTTGTCTTTTGCTACTTATAGAATGATTTAGAGACCGGGAGACAGACATTGCCTAGGAGCACCTACAAATGCTAAAGTTCAGTATCTCAACCCACATCTAATAAGTCTGTTTTAGAAAGATCTTCATCAGAATCTGAGAACATTTAATTTGAAAAAAGCACGGTATTAGGTAGCATATGTGCTTTTAGGATCCTTGCTCCAGTGAAATGAGTAATGACGCATCATATATCTGAGTAGAAACGTTGTTTAGTCACACCAGAAGCTTTTGGGGTACATCAAATTTGGCTGTCAACTTGATTCAATCTAGAGTTCCTGGGAAGCCAGTCTCAACTGAGGAATTTCCCAGATCAGACTGGCCTGTGGGCAGGTCTGTAGGGATTGTCTTGATTGTTAATTGATGTGGGAAGGTCCAGCCCACCACCATTCCTTGGGCAGCTGGGTTTGGACTTCGTGAGAAGGCTAGCTAAGCATGATTCCGGGAGAGAGCCATCAAGCAGAGTTCTTACATGGTTTCTGATATAAGCTCCTGCTTCAGGTCCTGCCTTGACTTCCCTCCATGATGGACTGTGTCTTAGACATTTAAGCTAAGCTTACATTTTCTTCCCCTAGGTTGTTTTTGGTCATAAAGTGTTATCAAAACAGCAGAAAGGACACTAAAACACAACGACAGCCCCAAATAAACATGAAATTTATTTGATCAGGTGTCCCCTCCACTTAACAGAGGATTCTAATTTTAAAAAATATTTTATTATTTTTATTTTTTGTGTGAATGAGTGTATTGCTTGCATGTATGTAAGTTTCCCCATGTCTTGCAATCCCTGCAGAGGTCAGAAGAGGATATTGAATCCCCTGGATGTGGAGTTATGAATGGTTGTTAGCCACTGTGTGGGTGCTGGGAATCGAACCTTGGTCCTCTGCATGAGCAGCCAGTATTCTTAACCACTGATTCATCTCTCTAGTCCCTATCTTGTAATTTTTTGTTGAAATGTGAACCTGATATACCATTTGCAGTGTCCTACCGGCAAAGTGTGTGTTTTAGGCAGGAAGAGGATGGTCTATACTCCTAAGAAAGAATGAAAAGATGATCTATGATGTCTCAATGTCTGAGTTAGCCTGGGCCTATGGACTGTGCACTGCGCCAATGCTTTTCTCTCATCTTCCCCCAGGTCTGCCAGAGTGGTTAATGTGGATCAGGGTTGTGTGTTTATTTCTCTTACCCCATTTGAAGGCTAGAGAGAGCTAGAATTGGGCATTTCTCTTTTCCCCAGTAGGCTATGCTTTAGGAAAATAGTTTTTCCTGACAGAAGGTCTTGCTGAGAATAGAATGCTCCGCTGTATTTCAAAATGATTCCTTTTCTCCTTCCCCTGCCAGGAGCCTGAGAGGAAGTTTTCTTGATTATAAGATCATGAGTAAAACTCACAGACTTGAGGAGCCCCTTGCTCTGACTGGATTTTGTTGCAATTATTGTTAGAAAATTTCAGACATTCACTTGTTTGTACTGAGCCTTTAGCAATTCTTCAGTTTTAGTTCTGGTTTTCCTACCCTGACACTGGTTCCCGTACAGGCCTCCTGGGGGCTTCTGTTTTGGCCAGTTGTGATTCTCTGTATCTGCCTGTCTGTCTTTAATATTGGAAGTAGCAGTTGGCCCCTGACCTTACATCTCTGAGGCACAGAAGGAGCTGGAGAGTTTTTAGTTTCTTCAGTATTATACTTGCTGTTGGCACTGAGTGACAGCTTCCGTGTTCTGCCTGTGTTGGACTGGAATTCACAAACACTGGGGCTGGAGAGATGGCTCAGCGGTTAAGGGTGATACTGCTCTTGCAAAGGACCCAAATTCAGTTCCCAGCATCCATGTTGGGTGGCTCAAGACTGGCTGTAACTTCAGGTCCAAGGGCTTCCCAACTGTCTCCTGCCTCCTCCAGCTGTGAAGCTGTGAGGTTGTTTCAGTTTCACTATTGTGTTTGTCCTTGGAGCTGCTGAAAAACAAGTACAGAGTGAGGTGAATAGGGCGAGAGAAAATGCCACAGCTTCTGTCTGATGACAAATCTTTTTTCTTGTTTTGATGAGATGGCTCAGATGGTAAAGACACTTGCCACCAAGCCCGAGGACCTGAGTTTGATCCCTGAGTCCCACATGGTAGAAGGAGAGAACAGACTTCTTACAGTTGTCCTCTGACTTTCACATGTGCTCCGTGTTACACACACACACACACACACACACACGCGCACACACACACTCAACTAAATGGCTAAATGACATAAAAAAACCCTCCTTTAATGGTAAAACTCACTGTTCTTACTTAGATTCAGTCTTTTTAAAACTGTTCACCAAGGGCTTTCAATTGCTGCAAGTCTTGATTTTTAGTTCCAAAAATGTTGAGTCTGATAATTTAGCTTTTATGGAGTGGGTTAATTTTCACTGGTTATCAGTTAGTTTTCTGGATTTACTTTTCTTTCCTGTCAACATCAGAAAACTACTGGGACATTTATTTCTTGCCTTCCACGGTTTTTGGTGAGAAAGCTGACCTTCTTTTCTTGAGTGGTTAAGATCTTATTTTTCTCTGCATTTTATTTGCCTTTTTAATATGAAGTCAAGTCCCATGCAGGACAGGCTGACCGTACGCTGTCACTGTGTAGTCAAAGGTGACCATGAACTCATCATCATCCTGCTTCCTCCTCCCGAAGACAGCCTCCTGCTATGTACCTTAGGCTGACATGGAACTCACTCTGCAGCCTAGGCCTTTCTATTGTTTATATTGGTAATTTCTGTTGCATCACATTCCTTTGTAAGGTGCTTTGTTATTTCTGATGTCTGTTTTGCAAATGGGCTTATCTACTGAGATTTTTATTTTGTGTATTAAAATTTCAAGCTCTAGATTTTCCCTTGTTTCTTTCGATAATTGGATGACACTATTTTTCTTTGCTTGAGTGTATCATTTTTACACTTGCTTTAAATGCTTGTATATATTCATTGATGGATTCTTTAAAATGTTTTCAGGGGCTGGAGAGCTGGATAAGCAAGTAAAAATGCTGACTGCTTTTGCATAAGTCTTGGGTTCGATTCCCAGTACTACCTGCTCACTAACAACCATCTGTAACTCCAGTTCAGACATTGCATGACATGGGTGCATTTACATATATGCAGGCAATATACACATAAACATAAAATAAAAACGATAAATAAAATATTCAATACCATTCCAACATCCTGTCATCTGATTAGTGTCTTCTTTCATTTTTGTTTGAAAATCTCCTAGTTCTTTTAATTAATGATTATTTGTATTGAATCCTATAGGTTTTATGTTATGAGTATAGATCACATTTTAGTTACTCTTGTAGCTGGATTTCTGCTCGCATTCCAGCAGCAGGTGGGTTGGTCCTTTGCCATTATAGTTACATGACTGTAGAAGTCTTGTTATTTATTTTTTAATTGCTATGCAATTAAAATGCAATTGTTCTTTTATGATCACTAAGTATGTGGAAGATTTCCAATGCATTAAGTGTGGTCTCTATTGACAGTCCAATGGAAGTGATGTCATCACCACAAGGTGATTATAAGTCTTGTCTCTCAACCAAGCAACTTGCTTCTCCACCCTAGGGTTCTGGAAGTGCACTTCTTTATTGCCTGGTGGAGAGTGGAAGAGTATATCTCCCACTTTGTCTCCACTGTGGATGAACATCAATCTAGACTCCTAAAATGTTCACTACAGCAAAATTTTCTAGAAATAAAAATGTTGAATTCTCCATAGATGATGAGCTCTGAGTTCAGGAAGGTGAGGAGGATCATACTTTGAGGAAAATGTGCTGAGGCCAATTGTCCTTCAGGGTGAAAGATCTACTACAGAGGCTCAGGCTCACTGACAGAGCTGGTTCATACTTTCTGACAGAGAGAGGAGGGCCTACATCACCAGGCAGCAGGCTTGGTTAATATGGGGTTATGCTAGGTGCCCACCACCAGGTTGTCATTGACTCTAGGACCAGGGGTAAAGAGTCTGGTGGGGGTGGGATAGGATCTGGCTCTTTGTGAAACAGTGGGTGCCCTGCCAGTCATCAGCAGTAAATATTTGCAGTAAATGAAGGAGAAAGAGATTGCAATGGGGTGTGGCCAAGTGTGTGAGGGCTGTCTGATCATCACTCAAAGGGCTTTGCCTCTCACAGTCACTAAGGAATAGAATCTGGAAGGGAGTGAAAGGGAACCATAACTAATCATTTTGCTCCAGAAAACACATTCTGATTTTTGTTTTTGCTATTCCTTACTAACTTAATGTGTCTTTTCCTTTCGGATTCCCCTCTGGTCTCTCACGGGATTTTCTCAGTATTGGCAGTACTGTATACATTTAAGGCTTAGCATTTATGTTCTTTGAGGGAAATCTACAGCAGCTTCACAGAAGCGTTTTAATCTGTGAGAAGCAAAACACATTCACAGTGCTCTGTCTGCACGCTGTCTGCTCCCCGCATTCCTTTTTCTGAGACAGTAATGTTATATGGCTAAGCACATCTCTGTGAAAATTTCCTTGTACCAGCCTCCCAGACAAGAGACATGTTGCTGAAATTTCATGGTTATTTAAAAAAAAAAAAAAGAAACATTTTATAAGGAAGTTCAGATCTTGCCCACAAAATGCCATTGAGGTTAATTTTCTTTGCAAATTTTCAACTTGTTTTATTTTTCTTCTCCATGGTGTCAATTAAGAAGATGGATTGATACTCTTTATGGAAATTACTTATTTGGACCACAAATGGAGAGAGTTTCTGAGTAGAACTTTTCTTTATCCTGCATGCAGTTCTCATATTGGGCAGAATCAAATTCAGGAAGCAGTAAAGGAGATTAGATTTTGAGATGCATCAGCATTTAAACCTGAATGTCAGAGACTATTGATGTTCAGATTCTAGGAAAAGAAAAATTTCAACCAAGAAAAATAGTCAAACATGAAAGACTTTAAAAGACTACCAAGCAGTTACAATGTGAAAAGAGAGTTCATTTTGATGAAGACGTATGACAAAGTACAGAAGTCTCCCCTTGCACTAATTTTCCTGTCATAGTCTTGATGAAACTTAATTATGGTCATTATTGCATTTAGTGTGTTATTCATTCTATTGATAACATCTGCTTCTTCCATCGCGTCTAGTGGGATTATCTAGCACTCGATTGTACAAACTTATGGCTGAGACATAGAGAATGGCCAGTGCAGCTGTTTATGAGACCCTTGAGGGCTTTCCTTTTATATATTTCATTTATTATTTTATTTTATGTGTATGTATTTGCATGTGCTTAAGTGCACCCATGTCATGCAGTGCCCACGGAGGTCAGAAGAGGGCACTGGATCCCATGGAATTGGAGTTAATGGAGGGTTGATACTAGGAACTGAACACAGGTCCTCTGCAAGAGCAGCCAGTGCTCTTAATAGGTGAGCCATCCTCCAGCTCTTAAGCGACTTTCTTTTTACACTCTAATGTTAACAACTAAGGAGAGAGCTGAGGTGAGTGCAGCCTGAGAGACTAGGGAAGCCAGAGGGAAATATGTTGGCTTGGGGACCCTTGAGAAATGCACAGTGTCTAAACATTAGGGTGTGTATATACATGAGGGCTGTATGGCAGGGAACACAGTGCGAGGCAGAAGAGGCTGCTCTCCAAGTGATTGGTCAGAGTAATCCAAGGGGGTCCCAGATAACACAGGCTATTGTCAAAGCTCTTGGTTACAGCCTAGAATTCAAAGGTAAGACCCTACTGCTGAAGACAGGATGTACTTCAGATGCAGTACTTGGAGCAATGTAGCAGAAACTGACCCAGACTGCTACCGGAAGGTTAGCTCCCGTAGTTCTAGAGGATACTAAACAAGCTGCTAAAGGAGATAGTCAGTCTAAGGTCTAACCTAACTCCAAAGTCTAATAACCATAATGACGGGCACAGCAAACTGCCTCTATTGGAACAATAGTGCTACTGTTATCTGGGGTAGCAACAGTTATTAACTGGACTTAAATATCTCCGTGGGAACAAACTCATGGGTGGTATTGTAAACAGCTGAATGCGCATGGCTGGAGAGGTCCTAGATCCTAGAGAAAACTCTATCTCTGTCATAACTCCAGACAAATGAAATCTCTTACTGTATGTTTAATATGGATCCTTGTACTTCCTTGTATACCGAACACTACTCATCAAAGAAGCTTCATTTTGCAACAGATGGAGGCTACAGCAGAATTCCAAAACTGGTCAGACACACAGAACATACGTCTGAGAGATGCCCAGTCCTAGGTGACACGTCTACAGTCTACACCTAAGCTTCACGGAACACAGAGGAATAGGGGAGACTATCTCTCACCAGTGACGTTTCCTTATACAAGAGTGCAATGCACACAGAAGGCCACAAGTGGCCAAGTTTTAGAGAGTAAGTAACTGAGGAATGTGTGTCCTTGGGTAGGACTCCGGAAGCAAGCCTCCTTCACCCACAGCTCAGGGACCATTCCAGAAGAGGTGGCAGAAAGATTGTAAGAGGCTGGGTTGATCCATGACGTAGGGAAACAGAGACTTTTCACGCCGCCGGCAGCTTTTACATGTGAACTTGGGCCGTGGTGGCATCTAGCACAGACCCATGCTGACTTAATCAGACAAGGGCCCAGAGTGGAGCAAGGACATGGACAGCTGGCTGGCCCTTTCCTGGAAACTGCTAGAAACTGATTACTACTGGGAGAGAGAAAGTAGACCTTACTTACGATCTGTAGATAGGCTGAGTAGTCTCCAGTGGATGAATTTGCACCAAAGGACATTTGGGTACAAATGCTTGTTAGGATGGGACTTAACATGTATGGCAGAATGCCTGAGGTCTGGCTGGTGGGGAGCGTTGTGTGGGGGGCATGGATGGGGAGGGGATCTAAATTTGATTAAGGATTGTTGTATGAAATGTACAAAAGCTCAATCAAAAATTAAGAAGAAAAAAAAAGCCAAATTTGTTTTCCTATGAGTATTTTCTAGTTATGTTTTCTTTACTTTCCAGCTCTGTCTATCTAATACCTATCTATCTATCTATCTATCTGTCATCTGTCTATCTATAACATCCATCATCTTAAATTTTATTCCATTTAAGATAAATTCATGCATGTGCAGAGAAAGAATAAAAGACCACTTTCTGAGATGTTCCCAGCCCTCCTTCCGTCTTCTTCATGCTGTTCTTCCTTGGAGTCCATCTCCCTTCCACAGCACCATGCCATGCTGCTCATGTCTTGGCCCACCCTGGTCTCCTACCCCCAGAGAATAGTGCAAGTGTAGTCTGGCCTGCGTCACTTTCAGATCAAATGTCTCTTTCTGCAGTTGCATAGATATATAAAAGAACATAGTTAAGGCCAGAATTTCAGTTAATATTTAGTGTCTGTATACAAGGGGAAAGGGTTTTGTATTTCTTTCTGGTTGAAATGTAATTGTTTCTAGCAGAGTTGATGTATGGCGTGTGTGTCCTTTCATGCACTGTACCTGGCACCCAAGAAGGTTTCAGTAGTGGGTTCAACGCGCTCTTTAGCTCCTTGATTTCACTGTTGTTTACTTCCTTTGTCTCATTTTCTCGGGTCTCCTTACGTACCACCAATTATCCCCCAGGATAAGAACCTTGTTCCTGGCTGTCATGTTTCTTGCTTTTTTCACGTTCTTCTTGGATGATTCCACAGATTTATCATTCAAATATTATGATGTGCAGGCGTGGAGGGTGGAGCTCCTGCTGACATACATACTTTCCATCAAGGTACTTGTGCAGTAGAAATGTGTGGCCAAAACTGGTTGAAAGGAGGCAAGAGATTCCCTGATGAAAAATCTGCATAATTACTTTGTGATCTGAATCAGCAGCAGATTTTTTTTCTCAGAGGAATTGTATGGGAAGCCGTAAGCCCCAAATCACATTGCTCTTAAGCCTCCATCCCACTGGTAAGCCAAGGCTGCAAAGTCTGCCATATGCTTTTCATGGGGAAAGCACCACACAGATACTGTGGAATCTTCAGTCTCTAGTTTTTAACAAACTCTTCATTTTAACTACGCAGTTTAAATTTTCAGTTGACATGGTCAAAGACATGGTTTACTTTTGGTACAGAATATTCAGTGTGTTCCAACATAAAATCTTTCCTTTTCTGTCTCTTCATCCTTGATACTCAAGGATGCAATGTGACACTCCTCCTGTTAGAAAGTACAGAGGAACTTGAAGGACTTTGAAAGTCAGGTTCTGGTTCCCTTAAAGCATAAGCTTTTCTGTAGTGCTTTATATTTTGGTGAGAATTGTATTTTTGAGGAAGGTGCATTCAGTACTGCTGCATAAAAATGTTCTGTCTTGTACTCATGTGACTCATGCCTTGTTTCAGAACTCAAAGCTGTTCTCTTCTTCCTGATGCTGGGGATTAAACCCAGACTTTATGCATGCAAGGATAAAGTAGTCTGCTACTGGGCTACAGTGCAGACTCATGGAATTCAAGGCTTATGTCAGATCAAAGACAGTATTTTCTAGTATGACTCTGACTCTACTATACAGTTCATAGACATTCCTAAGAATTGTCCTGCTTAGCATTTATTTCCACTTGTTATGTCATGTAACCATTTACGTGTATGTTTCTGTCTACTGTAATAGGCTTCTGTGAGCAGGGAATTTGATTACTTTAGTCACTGTTGGATTCTTACAACCTGACACAGTAGAGACTCATGAGAAATTTGTTAGGAGGAAGGGACGGCAGGATGACAGGATAGCAAGCTGGAGGAAATGAAGGTGATTACCTGCTCTGGACTTCTTTGATTCTATCATAATAACACAGAAAGAAGCATCTGAAATGAGCATGAATGGGCTTGAAAGGGAAGGCAAATGGCTCATGTTGGGGCATATCGGATTTCAGCTGTCTTCCCCAAAATTATCCATGGAGAGACTTAGATTGTAAATCTGAAGCTAAAGAGAGAATTTGTGTAGAAGGAAGAATCTGGTTAGTATTTCCTGCATACAAAGTACATGGTAGATTTTGAAGCATGTAATGAAGATTTAACACTTTGATCTAATCTTGTGGGTCTCGGAGAAAATATTGCATGTCTTTATATAATTATAGTTTGAGGAAAGAAATTAGGTGAAAGAACAAATGCTTGATGCCATGGGATGAAGGAACAGAGTGAGATCTCCAGAGATATTAAGATACTTATCTTCTGTGGGTATATTTTTACATTTTCAAGTCAGACAAATCTCTAATTCCACTTGTTCATGATTCAGAAGATTGCAAGACATTGGGGAACAAAGATTTATCTATATATCCCAGAGTAGCAGCTATATAACAGCTGCTTTATAAGTGCCTGTATTTGCAATGCCAACATAGATATGGGAGGACAAGTTTTACATTCAGGCTCCTGCTATGTTAGCTTGAAGGGAGAGGATGGTGTACAGGCAAGCAAAATTGTTGTTTTTGTAAAGCAACAACCTATGCTTCTGATTCTAAAACCTCATGTTTTAATAGACACAATAAGTATAAATATTAGACACATGGTGACCAAAACGTATAGGTCAAGGAGAAAGGAAAAATAACCCACACAGATAATTGAGAGCCAGGAGAAAGTTAAGTCTTGGAAAACAACTAAGTCTTCACCATTTGGAGAGCTCTCAAATAGAAGATAAGGTTGAGAACTGAGATTGTAGAGGACTGAGTAAAAATCAATTGTACATTATTGGGAAACAGTTTGGGCGTAGAAAAGGAAACTATCTCTTTTGAGATAGGCTAGAACTCTGTATCCCTGACTCTCTATATAAACCAAGTTGGCCTCAAACTCACAAAGTTCTGCCTGTCTCTGCTTCTTAAGTGCTAAGATTAAAGGTATGTGCTACCGTGGGCATCCCAGGAAAGCATATATTTTTTAGTCAGTTTTAAATTGTGGACTTCAATTCCATAGAATAAGAGAAATAATACAGTGACTAAAAAGAACACTGAAATAAGAACAGGACAATTTCTGAGGATTCTCCCTTAACACCTACCTATACTGCTCTAGGTAGCCAATAGCGTATGTGAACCTTTATCTGCCTACTTAAGAGAACTATCCTGAAGATCAACCATGTGTTAATCCTGACATACATAAGTTTATGAGTTTTTAACTGCCAAAGGCATCTGAGATAAATTATCCTGAATTAAAATTTTAAATATTTAGACTGAGTATAGACAGCTCACTAGTAAAGTGATTTCTTAGAACACCCAAGGCCCCGGGTTCAATCCCAAGTACTGTATAGAATTAAAACAAAGACCACTTGAGCATCTCTTAGGGTAGCTTAGATTACCTTAGATGATAAATATTTTGAAAACTCCAGCCTCAGCTGAGTGTAAACTCTTAAGGAACCCTCACTATTCAGTGTAGTCACTTTAGAGAGATACAGGAGCTTCTAACAATTGAGTGTGCTACGAAGGGCGACAGTGCTGCTCGTTTCCCACACAAGTGTGAACACCCAGGTGATCGGGCTACCCCGGTTCCCAAGCTAAATAGCGATGACATTTTCTAATATCATATCCTTTGTGCTTTTCACACAGTTAACTGTAGCTTTCAAGAATTTCTGTACTGGTACCCTCATTTTCTCCAAACCTGTCACACAGGGCTCCATGGGGCAATTTCTCCACAACTGTAGTTACCCAGAGGACATAAGTCAGTATTTATTTCTAAAGCCATTTATGTTATCAAGAAAGTTCTGCAAATATATTTCATAGTGGATTCTCCTTACAGTGTTTTCCTTTTCAAGAAAATGAATTACATAGAAAAGGTAAATATGCTCTCCTATCCTTTGAGAGGTCCCATAAGCACCTGAGAATTGTATGAGAATATATTCTTGTTTCTGAAAAAATGCTCTATTTTGGGTCTACTTTTCTCCAAGATTGAATGCTGATGCTCTTTCACCACAGGACACAGCCATTTCTCGGCAAGGAGGCAATATGTGGTAATGATGGCTTATATTTTAAAACTGCTTTTAACTTGTCAAAATGCTTTCACATGTGTTTATAAAATTACAGAGTATTAAAAAGAGGAAGAATGCAAGGGACTGAAAATTCTATTTCCTTAATTTTCCAAGTAAGGGCAATGTGAAGGTTAGCTGGCAGTTATTTTCATCCCGTTGTTTATCTAGTTGGTGGCAGAATCCGGACTCCTTAGTCTCTGTTGATTTATCATTATATTATTTATACCTCGGGAGACCTCTATACAATACATACTACGTGACCTATTTGACTAATGTTTCAATAACTGGATTGAGACAAAATGTAATTACAGGCAATCCTCTACTTATGATGGAGTTATGTCCAAATAAATTCATTGGATATATTAAAAGTTAAAAATGTATTTAATATACCTGACCTATCAAATACCAAAGGTAAGTAAAACAGTGCAGGGGTCAGGATTGGTTGTGTATGCTCATGATCTACTGACTGAGGTGGGATCTGTGTGTTGTTATTATAGCTTGACTTTTTTTTTTTTTTGCATTTTGCTAGAACAGAAAACATCAAACTCTTGTACACTTTACTTTCTCATCGTAAGTGAAATCTCCAAATATTAATCATAAATTAGGACTTATCTGTGTTAGTTGTTTTCTTTGGAGGCACATGATTACATTACGGTAAAAAAGATAATTTAAAATAGAATTCTATGCACTACTGAAACTCTTTAATATAAAAGTAATTCTAATACTACTCAGATACTGTAAAGAGAAGAAAACATGCATACAGAAACAATTCATACACAAATATTCCTAACAGCATGATTTGTAACAGCCCCAAAGTAGAAACAACCAAAATGCTCATCAATTGAGGAATGAATTTAAACATATTATTTCCATACAATGTAGTATTAGTATTCAGGAATAAAAAGTTTTGATCCACTAATAGATTCAAATAACAAAGAGAGAAGAGTGAGAAATTGGATTCAAGACATGATTTCTCAAGAGTGAAACATTGGCCACATTGTATGATTCCATTTTACAGAAAATATTCACAGTCAGAAAACCTATAGAGTAAAAAGGTTGATTAGTAGCTTCCTGGACTGTAGGGGGTGAGAAGTGGGAAACGACTACAAAAGGACATTGGATTCTTTATGGGGTTTAGAAAATGTGCTAAAATCCACAAAGGTAGTGTTTAGACAGCTGAATTTTAGTCTTTAAATGGGTCAATATTTTAGGGCATGAATCATGTCTTACTTAATAAGCTGTTCCCCACCAACAAAAGGGACAGTCTTTCATTATAGAATTGTAGGCCACGATGGAATTTACAAGTCGGGGGATTATACTCAGGAGCATGGAGGAATACCCACTGAATAGTTCCACTAAGTGCTGTGCAAATGAATGCAGACCTGATGTGATCGGAACTTCTCAGTTACGTCTTTTTTAGGGTGGAAACCGGGCTGGAGAGAAGGCTCTGCAGTTAAGAGCACTTGAAGCTTTTGAAGAGGATCCAGACTCGATTCCCAGCACCCACATATGGCCAACCTACGTTAGTAACTTCAGTTCCAGAGGATCTGATGTCCTCTTCTGTCCTCCCTGGGCGCTGCACAACATTGGTTAACTTATATACGGCAGGCAAAACAGTCATACCCAGATACACAAGAGTAGAAAATATTCTCTGAAGGCAGAGATGATGATTTGAAAAGGGGTTCCTGGATTTTTAAACATGAAACAAATTGCTGATTATCTTTTATTAATGGACCTAGCTAAAATAAATTATTGTAAAAAACAATATACAAATAATAGTACAATTAGTGTAAAGGTAATGGACTGGTGGAAGTTTCACTGCTACTCTATTTATAACATCTGGGAAATGGAATTAGTTTATATATCTGTCAACTGAAGATTGGATAATAAAAACGTGGTACACAATAAAATTAAATTCTGTCAACAAAAATTAAATTCTGAAATTTGCAGATGAGTGTGTAGAACTAGAAACAGGAGCAAATAACACTGAGAAGAATAACCATAATCCCCAAACCATAAATATCTTGTTTTCTCTCTAATAAGTAGATCCTAGCGTTTTGTATGTGTGTGTTTAACTTGGAGTATCTTTAGAAGACAGGAAAGCAGAAAATGGCCATTGACTTGAGGGTTGCCTTAATGCAGAGAGGGTAGCAGAACACAGGCGATATGAAATCAGAGAGGAAGGAGGAACATCCGAGATCAAAAGTTAAGCAGGGAGGGGGTGTAGGATACCTCTTCATAAGCTGTTGATCAGAAAGACCCCAGAAGCTCCCAAAACAATGTAGTCTGTTGCCATTCCTCTTGGTTGCTCACCAGAACTAGTTGATAAAATTTCTGCTGAAGACATCGCATGTCTTGATTGCAAGATACAGAGAAATCAAGGTGGAGCTGAGCCAGAAGCTTCCTTCCTATTGGCTAGCTTCCATGGTGCTGAAGAGTGGTATGCAGGATGCTAGGGGAGAAAAGACATCAGTGGTCTTACTCAGGTATGCATCCTACAAATGTCAATAACAATCTGCCTACCAGGCAAGATATGCCTGGAAGTGCAACAGTGGCATGGTTGTTAATGAGGGAACTAACCGCTCTTTGATTGGATATGAAGCTCATTCTGCAAGAGGGCATTCATGGCTCGTGTTGTAAACTGGTAAGAAACTGATGGCTGAGGAAATCTTAGGTCTGAGGGAAGAACTTAGTACTGTTGTTCAGTTAAACTGTCATGGTACCAAGTTGCTTCTAAAAGTCTCTGTTTATATTCACAGACAAACGCTACTGTCAGCCTCAGATAACCTTCTCTTTGCCATGAATGGGGTGAATACAGAGACACAGGATTGCCCAAGGGGCTGAGAATAAGTGTCAGTCGAGGACTCAGCACTAAACAGGACATTTGTATCACCCCTTCAAAACTCAGGAGTGTTGTGAAAAGCTGAAAGAAGATGGGGAGAAGGGCTGTGAAATGCCATCATGCCATCTCCTGGGCATGACACATCCAGTGCAAGCATGATCTCAGAGCAGCAGTGGCTGCCTGCAATGTGGGTGATTCTAAGGGAGAAGCAGATAGTATCTTCAATTGTGTACCCATTGATGAGCCTACTAGGTTCCAATGGATAGTGCAGAATCCATGGTTACACAGAGGGCTATGGTTAAACTCAGGGGCTCTTAAAACCAAATAAGAAGATATGAATGGGAGATAGGGACTTTTAGGGAGTACAGGGAAGGATTAAGGTTTCAGAGAGAGTGGGAGAGGATAGTAATCAGAATATACTACATTCACGTATAAAATTGTTAAAGAACAAAAGTAACTTAGTAAAAGTTACTTTTTAAAAGTAAGGAGAGAAGAGCTTGGGCTTAGACTACTCCCCATGCTTATCCAATGATAGCGAGCACTTAGCTGTCTCAAGAGGCTGCTAGGTCTGGGTGAATAGATGGTTCAAAGCACTGCCCTTAAACCAGAAAGTACATGGCTTCAAATGTCAATTCAAAAATAGCTCACTCCCATAAGAAAGACTACATGGCTTTGATTCAGTAATGTAGTAAAAAGAAGAAGGGCTCATAAATTTTGTCTTTGATTGCCAAATTCTGGGTGCATCATAACATGGTCTCACTTGTGATATAGATACAGTTTATGTGCTGGTTAATATTTGTTACCTTGAGAGAATCTAGAATCACCTAGGAGACAAATCTCTAGGCATGTCTGTCAGGGGTTAATTGAGTAAGAAGAGTCACTTTAAATGTAGGTGGCATAATTCTGTGTGCTATGGTCCCCTACTAAATAAAAAGGAGAAAAAGGAGCTGAACATTAGCATACATCCCTCTCTGCTTCCTGACTGTGAATCTCCTGTGAGCTGCTGTCTCAAGCTCTGGTTGCCAGTCCTTTCCCAGCAGGATGAACTGTATCCTCAAACTATTAACCTAAACAAACCCTCCCTTTTGTAAGTTGGTTTTGTCAGATATTTTGTCTCAGCAACAAGTCAAGTAACTAATATAGCTGAACTCATATTAATAATGGATTCCATTAGCTAAAATAGCAGAAAAGTGTCATGTTTGACTTGACATGAAGTAGATGGTTAAAGGCTAAATTTACTCTTTGTGTCCTAAGTTGTACAATCCCATTCCGTGGAGCAAAGTAGTAAGTTAATTGGCTGTGTCATCCTGTCCAGAAGATGCATGCTGAGGCTCTGGTGAGGTTGAAAGGTGAGGCCTTTGGGTCTTTCCATGTCAAGTGTAGTTAAGAATTACTTACACCCTAAGGCCAATTAGCACATTCTGTGGACAGAATTCATTACCATTTAAAAGGCTTCCCTGGCTAATTTTGTCATTCAGATTATTGTCCTACACCCCTTCCCTTGGTCCTTATGGAGAATTTTTGAGTTTTGTTATGTGTGATAACTGCATTTTCTTTAAAGACCCAGATAAAACTGAGTACTTTTTAGAATGCAATTTATTTCCGACTTGAGGAGCCTGTTAAGCAAATGTGGAAGTGGAGCAGGCGGAGTTATCAACTTTATAGTATATGTCTCAAAAACTTAGAAGAAAGGATTTTTGAATGGTTCCACCATGAAGACATGACAAGTTATTAAGGAGATAAATATATTTAACTTGATTTAAATATTATACATTATAAACATAAATTGAAATATCATATGGTATCCATTTCTCATGTTTCATGTATTAGTTAAAAAGTGAAATAAAACTTTGTGAATCCCATTAGATTATTTTCATGAGACACCTAGTTGGGTCTTTATTTAGAATCCCATGTGAGCTTGTATATAGATCTTGACTTAGGATTATTTTTTCCACAGTTTGTTCACTACACACCAATGCCTTCTGGTTCTAAATTTCATTGCTTTATGACCTCTATAGTCATTTTCCTTCTGTATTAGTTACTTTCTTCATTTATGTGGGAAAATATTTGACAAAAGTAACTTAAAGGTTTACTTTGGCTCAAGTTCAGGATGCAGTTTATCAAGGTGGAGGAGAAGTATAAGTGGAAGTGTGAAGCAGCTGATCACATTGCACCTGTAGTTAGAGAGATATGGACGCTGGCGATCAGCTTGCGTTCTCTTCTTCGTTCAGTCCAGGATTCCACTTTATGAAATGTTGCTTCCCCCAGTTGCAGGGAAACTGCAGTTGGAGTTGCAGTTAACTGATTATAGAAATAATCAGATATCCCAGATATCCACATAGCTTTGTCTTTCGATCATTCTAGATCTCGTCTATCTGAAAATCAATGTCGGATATGGTCTCTGATCTATGAAGTGGACCTTCACTTCAATTAGCAAGTAGTTGGTTACTTCTATAACTTTCTTGCACTATTGTGCCAGTGGGCAATATGACAGGTCAATTGCTGCTGCAGCTTACATGCTAAATTTTCTCTTCAGGTAGATTGCATAACACCGTCCAGCACCATGAAAGCTAGACAGCTGGGCAGAGGCTTTGAAGTCAGCACCAGGTTGAATTCTACTAGTTTGTTCTACAGTTCATGTATAGAGTCTTCAGCAATCAGCTCTAACTATCGAGTTCTGATGGACAACCAAGAGCAGAGACAATGCCCAGCATTGTTTGAGGACCTATGTGATTGATTCCTGATTAACTTCAGAAGAGGCAGTTCATTCCTGGCCCTGGACTTTTACTTTATAAGCCTATGGGTTCTCATAGGGCAATGTTCCCTTGTTATAAGGTAGCTCCTTTTAATCTCTTTTTATAATGTACATTTGTATACTTTAAGTAGCTTCTATAGTGGCAGGTTTTCATGTGGCCTTTGCTAACGGCCTTTCAGGTCTCTCTTTTTCCACCCCTTTTAACCTTTCTTACTCTGTTATTTCACTTTCCCCTTTATATCATTGAATTCTACCTCCCTTCCCTAGGAAGACTCCACAAACCCATAGCCATTTATTAATTTTTTTCATGTTTATTGAATTTTTCGGTTTTCATAGGATATAGTTTGATGGTCATTTAGATCCACTCCCTCTTCTACCTTCCCTCACTGCATCCAGCCATCAGACTATTGTATACTTTGCTTTCTCATTGTAAGTCAAAAATTAACCATAAATTAGGGCTTGTCTGTGTTAGTTGTTTTCTTTGGAGGCACATGATTACTTTAAGGTAAAAAAGATAATTTAAAATAGAATTCCATGCACTATTGCAACACTTTAGTATAACAGCAATTCTTATGCTATGCAGATACCCTAAAGAGAAAAAAACATGCATACAGAAACAATTCATACATATATAAAATGGCCTATGGAGTGTGATTGCATTGCCTAATGTCTTTCAGTGTGGATCCATCCACTGGACCCACCAAAAATTCAAGCCCCATAAGCCCCACTCTCAGCAGCTATCAATTGCCAAATGTTCCCTAGATTGGGTTGGACTATATTACCTACTTCCTCATGTCTGTACTGGGATTTTTTCCGGTCTGAGCTTGCATAGAACTTGTACATGCTGTCACCATTGCTGATTTGCATACATGAGGCTTGAAAGAAGAGAACGATGAACTAGAAAGTGGAAAAAATGTAGGAAGTCCTTGAAAGACACAGTATTTAAGCTCAAAATCGGTGATCAGTAAAGTTAATAAGGTGAAACCCATATTTTAAACTTACATGAACTGTATGCATTTATGAAGTTATAACCCACAGCCCCATCCTGCTCCTTCAAATCTCAGTTGGACATCAAAATATATTTAAACCATAAGACATACAGTGATAAAACTGGGAAACTTGATTTCAGAATTATAGTGCATAAAAACCTCCCAGGAGCAACATTTAAAACAAGAGTCCGGAAGCCTCTCTGTAGATTCTTGTTCTGTGAGTCTGAAGTAGGACTCAGAAGCATAAACAGTAACAACTATCCCAAGTAACACTGAAGGAGGGTCGTCTGCTTGGTAAACTGGTTTTAAGGTAGCTCTGACATGAATCTGACACAGGCAAAATGATTCTGGGAGAAAAATAGATAAATATGGCTAAGGTATGAACACAGGTAGTCATAAAAGCTGATTATCATAAATATTTTTACTCACTTTTATGTCTTCTGCTCTATCTCTGCTGTGGTTTGTATGTGATCGTTCATCCAAACTCATGCAGGATTTTAATTCACAAAGTCACACATTAAAATTTGGGATGGAAATTTAATTCCTTTATGATGATTACAAGAGGCACCATTAGAAAATGATTCAGTTTAGATAAAACCACCAGAGGATAGATTCATGGTTGAATCTTGGTGGACAGAAGCAGAACACGAAGACATATACACTCCTGCCATCTCTTGCCATGTGCCACTTGACCTGCCAGCAAGAAAACGAGGCCCCTGGATGAAGGCCCTCAACCTGACACATCTCAAACCATGAGTCAGACATCCTTGTTTACTTTATAAAGTAAACTGCCTCAGGTATTTCATGACAATAATGAGCAGACTGACTCAGTCTTCCTAACCTTACTCCTTTATCAGATCACTCTTGAACTGTTTCATGGAATGTGTCATTCACTATCCCCAAAACATGCTTTTCACCTAGCCACATTATCCAATATGCTGTATCCTAAAAGGGTAACTAATTTTCAGTGTTTATTTCACAATGCGATTCTTTTCTATAAAACTTTCAAGTTTATTTAAGATTAAGAGATAAGGACCAATTCCTTGACATCATGTTTAATTTCTCTGAAGTTTAGCCCTTCCGTACATTTCAATGTTTCCTTTCTATTCTACTTAGAACGAGCTTTTTTATGTGTATGAGTATTTTGTGTATAGAAGTGCTCTTAAATGTGCAATACCTGCAGAGGTCATAAGGGGGTATTAGATCTCCTAGACCTGGAGTTACAGTTAGTTGTTAGCTGCCATGTGGGTCCTAGGAACTGAGCTTAGATCCTCTGCAAGAGAGGAGCCAGTGCTCTTAACTGCTGAGCCATCTCTCCAGTCCCCTATAAGTACATTCTGAGCAGCTGTTACTTCAGGTGCTTGCTGATACCTTAGGTATGAGGAAGGACACTCCTCCAGCGTATGATGGGATATTCCTATTATGGTTGACCTGAAGCTACACCATGATGATATTGAGAGTGGAGTTTGGAAGGATGTGCCTGTTTCCTCTCAGAAGCCTGCATAAGCCAACTTAATACATGACTGGGACCAAGGGCTACTTGGCTTCTTTTTGCATATATCACTATGATGTTTAATTACAGAAGAAATTGTATATCTCTTCTACCGTGGCAGAAGGGTGACCAGTTTGCATGCACAATTTGTCTGTCAGGGGATTTGCCTGGTTTATAGGCAGATGGCGATTGACTCATGAAATATTCAGAGTTCTAGTAACAGCTGCTGTTATCTAGTTGGTGAAATGTACGTTCTACACTTGTGCTTTCAAGACCCATGTCCCCTCAATCAATGACTTTGATCTATATGTTTTAGCCATGAGATTGACTTGGTTGATCTTGGTTCCTGGCTTGTACTGGCCTCCACCAGGCTGCTCCCAGTAATCTCTATTTCCCAACTCAGCTATGTTCAAATAAAGATTTTTCTCATCCCTGATTCAAGAAACTGAGGGAGATCTAAGCCACAGGCATGACCTTTTTTCTGTCCAGACTCTTCCCTTACTAATTTCTTTTCTACCAGAAGTTTCACAGGTTATTCAGGAGACTTAGGAAACTTCTCAGCCTTCTTCTCACTGCCTTCTTCTGGCTGAGGGTTTCTGTGCTGGGGTTCCTTACTTGATAGTTTCCTTCTTTCTAAAGTTGCCATCATCATTCTTGTGTCTGTGGTGTCACTATGGAGGGGTCATGAAGGTACTCTGATACCTTCTCTTCTCTATCCTTCCCCGACTTTTATTTTCCTTCCCAGGGGACAATTACTTCCATTTCCTTTGGGGAGGTCAGTTTTCTGATATTGTCCACAAATGACAGCAGAAAGAATGTATGAACAAATAAGCAACCACATTTTCTTATTATATTTTTTATTCCCTCCTTGGGTATAATCAAAGGGACATGAGTAGAAAACAAAACTTACTATGACAGTATGCTTTGATACTAGAATTCAGCAGACACATAATGAGGCCCTCAATTCCTTAAAGTTTCTTGCATGGGCTACATAACACTTGCCTTAGGTGGTCCAAGCTGCCCTGTTGAAAGGCACATACCCCATGCTGCAGTGCTTTTCTTTCACTTTACTTTCGCTGCTCTTTCTTATTTTCTGGGTATGAGATAATAGGTCTTTAAAATTCATATCTTTAAAATTTCAGCATTTTAAGATTCTGATGGCAAGGGCCTCAGCTTTGAGAGTGAAATCTATCCTCCGATCTCTTAAAGAACCTTCTTCTCTGGCACAAAGAGATTCACTGGTGATATTAATGGTGGCAAAGTAGGCAAGGCATAGAATTAGGGAAAATCCCCACTGATTTAATTTTTTTGAATACTATTAGTTGTGTGGTTTGTTGAATTCTCAATTATACCTTTGCTGTCCTCTCTCCACGGAAAGAAGGGTGGTATTTTGTTAATAGATACAAATACAGAAAATATGTTTTTGTGATTATTATTATTATTATTATACAGGGATGATGTATGTTCTTTTCCTTGTAAGCAATGCTACTGAGTTGTGCTTGGTTGGGTCCCTTAGTCCCACTGTAACTGAATAGGGAGTGAGGCTGGGATTGCTTGGGTGATTCAGCTATAGCTGAATGTACTCCTGAAGCTCACACATTGGAACTTTAATCTCCAGTGCAGCAGGGCTTGGAGGTGGTACCTTATGGGAGGCCCCAGAGGGCTCCATCTGCATGAATGGGTCAGTGCTGCTAGTGAAAGTGACTTGAGGCTCTGAACTTGATCTCTTGCTTTCCCGCACACATTTTATTGCCTTTCCACCTTCTTTCATAAGATTATGGGGCGAGAAAGTACTCAACAGACAGGAATACCATGCCTGTGACTCCCCAACCATACCCAAATAAATGCCTATCACTTATCAATTATTTTTGCCTATGGCATTCATTTATAAAAATGAACTAAAGCAATCAGGAAACTCTTTTAAGCATGAGTGCTGGGCATATTTGACTAAAGTCTCTGTATTTTGGAGAGCAGAATACTTGTTGAATCCAATACTTCCTTTCCATAGAGCACTTTTGTATTCTGGGCACACTATACCTGTCAGGACCCCAGAGAAGATGAAGAGTATGTGACAGTTCTTGGCCCTATCACTTCCCATCCTCGACAGTTTCCTTTTATCATTTCGACTCTTGTCCATTCACAAAGCCCAGCTTAAATGCTATTTTTTTGAATATGCCACCTTTGTAGCTTGTAGCCAAGTTATTCTGAGTCAATGCTTGAAAGCAGTGACAGTTACCTTCCCTGGATACATTTTAATTACCCGATGGTCATGTGCTCAGGTTTAGAAAAGATAGTTTTCAGGTTCTCATTCTGAGGCTGTCATTACGTGTTAGAATCTACATTTCAGAGAACACAGGTATCCACAGACAAGGGATCCAATTCTTTCAAGGAAAGAGACAAGAATCTTGCTACCTTGCTTTCCAGACTGGTCATTATGTCTGAAACTCAAGTTCTAACAATAAAGGACTTAAAAAATTCCCAAAGATGAGTCAGCAATTGTCCTGATGGCAGCCTTCCCAGAGAGAAAACATTGAACAACTGGGGACGACTTGTTCTTTCAGGGTCTTTAATATTTAGGGGGTAATCTTCTCACTGGGTATCTGTAAATTATTTAAATTACCTTGCCCTGTGATTGGTTCTCTCCACAGGCTTTGAAAGCCTGAGTCTTTTCTTCTCACAAGAGGGTAGGTTTATAGCTTAATCAAAATGACTATTACCTAAGGCAGCATGCCTATTATAAAACACATCCGTTACAGGGTCACCAAGGCAAGTAAGAGGGAGAGCCTGAGAAGAAGCTCAGGCTGCTGGAGAAGTGGGCAAATGGGCTCTGTTTGTCTTCTACACTTGTCCCCTGAAGGTGAGGGGTGAGTACACGTGTGGGGCAAAGTACACGCGTGGGCAAAGCGCCCTTCCCACAGCCCACTGGAGCACAGCAGATCTACATATCTGACTTACCTGACAGGCCTTCAGACTGCTTTTTCTCCCCACACTGCCAGGGCATTTCTTTCACAGTGCACATTTCTTTTATTTTGAATAGAGAAAAAAAAGAGAGAGAGGGCTGGGGTGCGGAAGCTAACATTTCAGCAGCTGCTATTTTACCTAGGGTTTATATTCTTGCATGTAGAAGCTACAAATGTGGAATGGAAATCGCCGGGGGAGGAGGGTTGTAATTAGGCTGATTTCACTTTGTCTCCTCTTCAGTGCGTGGAACGCTTGCAAGGACGAGTGCAAAAGCATGTGAGCAGTCAATACCACGTTAATGGTAGCTAGCATTGGCTCTAGAACGTTCTGAAAGCATCCTGCTCTTCCGTGGTTCTTTCAGAGTTCCTCTGGCTGGTATTTATGCTCGCTGTAGGTGGATCAAGCTATCCTGTTATAAGTATACCCCCTCACTCTGCGATATTCCTCACTGCTGTTCGGTTGCAGCTGAAACAAAATGAGCTACTCCCCCCCCACCCCACCCCCGTCTCTCGGAATTACCAATCACTTGACCCCTAGTGCAGTAGCCACTAAAACCAATTGAGTCACCTTAGGGGGTTGTAGCCACTTTAATACTTAACAATTCGATTCCTTCACTGGTTATTACTCCCAGGCTGTGCACTGCCCTCCCCCATGGCGCTTTGGACATAATATTTGTGCATAAGCTTTTGTTGAACAAATTAGGTGAAGTGAAGTGAGGAGAAAACCAGCAGAAGGCAAACTTTTCTTGAGTTCTTAAAGCAAGGAGCAATTTATCCCTGCATTCGCTGGGGCCCCTAGGGCGAATCTCATTTAAACAATAAGACCATAAGTGAATCATAAGCCAGGTAAAATGTCTCAATGTGATCCTTGGAAAGGTATCACAGTCGAGACTCTAAAAAAGAGCAATGGAGATCATGATGAGACATCCAGACTGATATAGTTCAATGGGTAATTTTTTCAAAGTCATAATAAAAATTCTTACAGAAGAGCTGTACAGATGAACATCACACACCATTTTTCTAAAAACATTGTGATTTATTAAATTTGACAATTAAAATTGTTATCTGTGTGAAGAACCTACGAAAGATTGGTAGGAGTGTGGAATGAGAATAAGGCGATAGTTGTGTTTTATGGTAGATAAAATGCACAAATTCTGCTGTTAGGAAAGAAATGAAAGCATGACCCCAGGACAAATCCTGCTATAGGATATTGTTAGCTGATGCAATTGGTGACAAATGGGTGTGTGAAGTTCAGTGGACATTTTGAAAATCAAAACATGACTCCAAATGAAGTTGTATTTTATTTAAAGATTCGGTTATTGTTTGTATTTATACATATGTGTGACTTCTGAGTTTATGTGCACTACATACATTCAGTTGCTCTTAGAGTCCAAAGGGTGTCAGATTCCATGAAGCTGGAGTTACAAGTAGTTATGAACTGTCTGTGTGGGTGCTGGGAAACATACCCAGGTCCTCTGCAACAGCATTAAGTGTTCTTAACCACTGAGCCATCTCTCCAGCCCCTAAAGTTGTATGTTGTGTGAAGAATGTTTTCTACTATCATATAATAGGAACTGTATTTCAATTAATTGTAACAGATTCCCAAATAAGATTAAACGGGAATGTAAAAAATTGTATCTGTTTATTCTAAGCTCTCGGGACACTACTTAAAAGATCAATACACAAGATACTTTTCTTTTGTAAGAGTCAAAAACATTATAAAGAAAATGAAAAACCTGTAGTCACCTGGTATATTTTGGTTGTTATATGCCCTAAAATCTGGGGGCATAATGTTTGGAGTATCTCTAAGAAATAAGAGTGTTTAATACTGGAGTGTGAATTCCTGAAGATTCCATAAAGACACATACATTCCTAAAATTGAATGCATGATCCAAAGAGACCCAAGTAAAGACTAAGCTATTATTTCAGTTGCTCCCTTGGCCCAGTAAAGGCGGAAAGTTAAGACTAAGGCAGAGCTGTAAATAACCACTTTTAGTAATGTGGTTTCAGGAAATCTCTGTCAGACACTAGCTGAGAAGAGAACTTTTAGTGACAATGCATGAGACTGAAGACTTTTTGTAAAAAATAGATCAAAAAGTTACTAGTCAAGTGGACAATTTCACATTTGTGAAAGATTTACATCAACTCTGCACTTAATAGTGAAAGACTGAAAGGTTTTCCACTTAAGGTCAGTAGCTAGACATGGAATTCAATTTTGCCCACTGTTATTTGACATTACAGTGGTAATTCTACTCAGAGTAATTTGGTAGGAAAAGGAAATAAAAGATCTCTAATTAAAAGGACGTAATGTTATCTGTATTTTTAGATGACATTATCCTTTATGTAGAAAATCACAAATCATCTACAATGAGAGTTATGAGCACTAACAAATGTAGTAAGAAAGTTGTAAATGCAAGACTGAAGTGTGAAAATCAGTTATCTCTGTATACCAGAAATGAACAATTTGGTGAATAAATTAAACATAAATTTATAACACCAATTAAAAATTAAATTTCCAAGTATAAATTTGAACAAGGAGGAAAAGATTCATTCCATGAAAATGAAAAAAGAAAGATTGCCAAAAGAAATGAATACTTAAACATTTAGAAATATATTTTATATTCATGAATTTGAATTCTTATTTCTAAGTTGTAGATACTCACCCAAATGATCTACAGATTTGACAAGTGCTGCTCTCATGTCTCATCAAAGAAGCTTCTTTTTACAACAGATGGAGACAATTGCAGAGAGCCACAGTGGGGCAAAATGCAGAGAATAAGTGACTGTCAGGTGCCCAGCACCAACTGACTCATCTCTATTATAACCTCTCTGACTCAGGGAACATTGTGGAAGAGGGGGCAGAAAGAGCGCAAGAGCCAGAGAATCAGGACATAATGTCTTCCAGACATGACAGAGAAGATCTACCCATGAAAGCTCAAAGTCCTCTTTTTGAAAAACTAGGGTTTTTAAAATGAGCTTTTTTGTTAGTGTACATAATGAGCTTCATCAGCACATTTCCATACACACACACCTTTGTACTTTACTCAATATTCGCCACCTGCACTTGCCTCCTTCCTTCTTCTTGTCCCCATTCACTGGTTTGCTTCCTCTACTGGTCCCCTTTGCTTTCATGTCATGTCATGTCATGTATGTATGTATGTATGTATGTATGTATGTATGTATGTATTTGTGTGTGTAGACACACATATATAAATATATTGAAATCTAGTTCTGCATGTGAAAGAAAATAGCCCCAATATTGCCTTTCCCTTTATTATTTCTCTCTCCTTTTCCTTCCCACTCACTTAAGACACTTTTCATTACCACAAATACTCATAAATAAGAAAGTTTATCCTCAGACTCTTTTGGAATTTAAATTATACAATATTGAAAACAACCCCAATAACACTGGGGTTATAGGCCTCTGAAACCCTTCCATCTTTCTACATGAGTATTGAGGCTTTGAACTCAGGTCTTTATGCTCGTGCAGTAAGTGCCTTACCCACTGAGTCATCTCCCCAGCATCTCAACTCAGTACAGCTTTTAATAGAATGTAATAGAATACTGCTAGTAAACAGCAGATTACGTCTGGGTTTAAAATGAATGGCACATAAAATGATCAAAGAGTTTGAGGGAATATCAATTAAGAAATGTCAATTATGAAATATTTTTGGCCAGAAATTTTGGAACAGAAAAGTACATTATATGAAATTTTTAAAAAAGATTTAGTCCAATAGCAGACTGGGCACTACAAAAGATGAGGTTAGTCAATCAAAAAGGCATAGCAAGAGATGCCTCTAAATTAAATCATAGAGAGAAAAGAGACAAATAAATGAAAGACCTCTCAAATGATTGAAAAACGACACAAAAGTGAATGTAATATATGTATAGTTTAAGTCTCTGGAGGAGACGAGAGAAAAATCAGAAAGAAAAGCATTTTCTCAGATAGTCACTTGTGTCACCTAAATCAGATGAAAAGATACCATTGTTAAATCTTTAAAGAAATTCAGCATAGTCCAAGCAGGATAAAGAAGAAGAAAAATGAGAGCGAGAGAAAGAGAGAGAGAGGAGAGAGAGAGAGAGAGAGAGAGAGAGAGAGAGAAACATATTCAGCATTTGAATCCGAATAGCTGAAAACAAAGATAAATATTTTCAGTTGACTAAAAACTAAGAAACTGAAAACTTCAAAGAAGTCAGTGAAAAGGAGTCAGAGACTGAACAAAGAATGTAGACTCACTTCTAAAACAAAGACTGCAAGCCAGATGACAATAGAATGATGCCTTCAACATGTTCAAAGAGAAATAAAACTGCCAACCTAAAATTTTATGTTTGTAAATCTTCCTTTGAACTCGAAGGTAAAATATAGACACTTCCAGAGAAACAAACAATGAGAGAATTGCCTTCAGGAGACCAGAACTGCAGGAAATGTTCCAGGAATGTTTCAGTTTTCAGGGAAAGCCTGCAACTGAGATGTCATGTATGTATAGATGAACTAGACAAGAAGGGGACAAAGAACGGAGGGAAAAATGGAAATGCGCTGTCCTGTTTCTACTCCAGGTTTGGTGGTGCATGTCTTTAATCCCAGCCACCAGGAAGCAGAGGCAGGCAGATCTCTGTGAGATCAAGGCCAGCCTGGTCCACATAGTGATTTCCAGGTACACTGGGACTAGGGAGACTCTGTCAAAAACCAAACCAAACCAAACCAAAATGAAACAAACAAACAAAAAAGCATGTTCCATATATTACACACAATGACATCATAGATATTCAGGGTGAACTCATGAATTAAGGAAGTATAGTGTAATCCCTACAATAAACACTTTACAGAATTAAAAGAACTATGTAAAACTCAACATAAAACGAAGTGGAAAATGAAAAAAATATACAAGTGGCCAAAGTACAGAGAATAAAAACTGCAGAGTGCTTATCTCTGAATAGGATACCTATATTAAACTCTGCATTCCATGACTCAGGAATCATTACAGAAAATGAGGCAGAAATATCGTAAGAGCAGATATAGTGGATGACCACAAGGAAACAGAGTTTCCCAGAGAGCTTGGAACTTATTCCTGCGAACTCACAGCAGCGATGACATTATACACAAGTTCCATGTTAGCTCAAGCCAGACAAACCCCAATATTGAAGTAGGGAAGTAAATAGGAAAGCAGAACTGAGGCTGAGGAACTACTGGTAACCGGTAGTTGCTGGAGGGGGAGAGTCAGTATTTTTAAGGGTGTATCTGCGTAGGTTAAACAGGCTGTAGACTGAAGGGCATTTGGAGACCCAATTTGTCTGTACAGCAATATACATATACATATTGTATAGTACATGATTATATATATATATGTGTGTGTGTGTATATATAAACATATGTATATAGTAACAGAGTACATGAAATCAGGAAGGTTGGAAGTAAGGGGTACAGACAGGGAATGGGTCTAAATATGATTGAAACATATTGTATGAAATTGAAAATTTCAATTTAAAAGCCTCTAGAGCTCGCAAGAGAATGTATAAAGAAACTATAGATGATTTGGTGATAAGAGCCCTTATTGCTCTTGCAGAAGATCTGATTTCGGTTCACAGTCATGTCAGCCAGGTCACAACCGCCTATATCTCCAGGTTCAGAGGCTGTACCTTTCTCTGGCCTCCATGGGCACCTGCACACATGTGAAATATACTCACAGGAGCACATACAGATGAAAAAAATTAATAAAGAAATCAAAAAAGACCGTAGAAACAGCAAGGAAGAAAGATGTGATTGCATATTTCAACCATACATAATTTTAAGAATGGTCCAGTGATAGATACGGGCCTAAGCTCATTCTTGTATATATGGAGATCCAGTTTCCAAGCAAAATTTGTTAAAGATGATAACTTTCCTACCCTGTGTGTTCTTCGCACATTTGTCAAATATCAGGTACATATGTAATCATGTTTGGGTCTTCTGTTTTGTTCCATTCATCTACATGTCTATTTTTGTACCAATACCATGCTATTTTTATGATATAGCTCTGTAATATAGTTTTAAATCTGTCAGGATTGCTCTTTGTTCTCAGGACTGCTTTGGCTATCTGGAGTCTTTTGTAATTCCATGTGAATTTTAGGATGGTTTAAACTATTTCTGTGAAGACTATCACTGGATTTTTTATTGGGGTTTCAATGAATTTCTAAATTGGATTTGGTAGGATGGTCATTTTCACATCATTCTATTAATCCGTGAGCACAGACTATCCTTCCATCTCCTGGTGTCTTCCTTAATCTCTTTCTTCAAAGATTTGAAGTTTTCACTCTAGGGAGTTTTAATGTCTTTGGTTTGGTTGTTCTTGGGTATTTTATAGTTTAGAAGTTATTCTGATTGGCAATGCTTCCAGGAACTTTCTCTGATTGCTTGTTATTGGTACTTAGAAAGGCTAGTGACATTTGTAATTTGAGTTGTTTGTCAGGATGTTCCAAGAGACTTACAAAATAATACAAGTTTTCACCATGGCCCATGATTGCCTCCCAGAACTTGAAGATAAGACCCTGTCGCTGAAAACACAATATACTTCAGACATAGGACTTGGAGCAATTGAGCTGGAACTGATCTAGAAGCTTTCTCTCTGAGGATTAGTTTGCATGTGGTATCGGAAGGGGAAAACTAATCAATGATTCCAGCCAGCTATAAAGTCCATGAACCACAACAATGGCCCAGAAAATAAATCTCCACTGGTGCAGCAATGGTAAATTTATCTTGAGAGTAATCAACAGCTGTCTGATTGAACTTAAAGCCCTCTAAATAGGAAGGAACTCATTGTGACATTGTAAACATAGCCAAACACACATGACTGGAGGTCATGGAACCTAGAGAAGACTCTAACTCTGTCAAATATAATATAATATAATATAATATAATATAATATAATATAATATAATATATGATTAGTTGCAGGATAGAATCCTAGAGTCTGAGTAGTCCAACAATGGCTGCACCACACTGGAGAGACTGAGAATCCAGTAACTGCTCAGTTCATGAGGCTGGATGTCTCAGCAGTCCCAATTTAGCCTGATGGATTCATGGAGATCTGCTAAGCTTCAGACTACACTGGAATCCTAAGAAGCTGGTCACAGCAGCAAGATGAACTCACCAGTGTGAGACAAGGCCAGCAGCATAAAGGAGTGAGCTCCTTCTTGCCATGGCCTTTTATAAGGCCTTCCATCCAAAGGTAATGCCCACATTTAGGGTGAGTCTTCTTCCAGCTTCAAATGATCCAGTCAAGATACTCTCTCTCATTTCAGTTAATCCCAGATACAGTCAAGTGGACATCCAGGATTAGCCATTACAGACTGTGAGATGCCCATCCCTAAGTGACACATACAAAACGGAACTTCTTGTCCTAAGACTCATGGGACATAACGGAACAGGGGACATAGAGATGCATCTCTCAGCTCTCACTAGTGAAGCTTCCTAATGTACAGAGGGCAATGCCCACAGCTGGCCACAACTGGCCAAAGTGCAGAGAACAAGAGACTACAAGGTGTATACGCCTGGATAGGACACCTATACGAAACCTCACCCACTCATGACTTGGGGACCATTATGGAAAAAGGAGTAGAAAGCTTGCAAGAGCCAGGGTTGGTGCGTGATCATAAAGAAACGGTCTTTTGGCTTCTGGGAACTTGTTCCTATGAACTGACAGCCATGGTGATAACATGCGCAAGCCCCATGCAAATTCAATCAGACTAAAACCCAACATAGAATTGGGGAAATGGGCAGGAGACTCCAGCCTTAGCTGAGGAACTATTGGTAGCTGAATACTGATGGATGAGGGAGACTTGGTATTTGGAGGATGGGGGAAGCTGTGACTCTCCATAGGCTGACCGAACTCCAGAGGATGAACTCACACTGGGTACACAAACGTGGCTTGACACATGAAAAAATTCATGAGATCCAGTGCGGGACTACAGAGGAGTGCAGATAGGGAAAAGGTCTGTATATGATTATGATGCATTATATGAAATGCACAAAAATTCAATAAAAATATAATTGAGAAAAAAAAACGTTTAAAAAAAGAACAGAAATCAACAAAATAGAAAACAGATGAAAGTGAAGAAAATGAAGATGAAATTTTAGTGTTCTAAAAATAAACTAGAGTGGATTGCTGAAATAAACAAAATATAAAACAATCTGCCCATATTAAGAAGGACTGTGGGAGGAGCACCCCACAGGTACTGGAATATTTTTAAGAGAAGCGATTATTCTTTTTCGTTCATATCCCCTGTCGTCTAATAATGGGCAGTGAGGTGTAAGTAGAGAGAGGAATTAAAAGGCAGTGGAGGGCATGGGGTATCACTAAGGATGCTTTGAGAAGTCATATGGAAACCTACTATTTCATAAGTTTCACGCACATGTTTATATAGAAGTGTGTAATTGGAGTTACCCTACAGAAAAAAAATGATCCTCTCTAAAGATACAGATTTGCCAAAGAAAAACCCCTGGGCTAGGCAGGGGATACCTCTCCTTCAATTGTTGGTCAGGGATGTCTCAGAGAACCTCCAAACAATGCAGGCTTTTCCCATTACTTTTTGTTGCCCACCAGAGCTTGATAGTAAATCCTTGGTAATGACCAGGAAGCTCCCTTCTTGATGGTCAGGTTTCATAGTACTGGAAGTTGCTATACAGGCTGCTGGGGAAGAAAAGTAATCAACAGTCTTTCACAGCTCTGTACCCTGTGAGTTAAAATGATGACCAGCTTCACAAACATGCCCAGGTGTATAGCAGTGGCACAAATATTATGGGGCAACCAGCTGCTCTTTGGTCAGATATATGGCCTACTTCACAGGAAGAAACTCAGGTCTGGTATTGTAAGTCTGGCCAAGAGCTCATGGTTGGGGAGCTGATAGGTCCCAGGGGTGAACCTACTGCTATTATTTTGCTAAATTTACATTAAATTGTTATTTCTATGCCCACAGATTAGTACAATTCTCAGACAATGTCAATGTCACAGTGGACAGTGATTAGTGAAGACCCTTACAACTGGACAAAGTACAGAGAATACGTGTCAGGGGAGTGCTCATGCACAAACAGGACATCTGTGTCACACCTCTCTTCCCCCAAGGTTCAAGGACCATCATGGAAAAAGAAGCCTGAAGACTATCAGAGCCAGAAGTCTGGGAGGAGTGGCATGAAGCAGGTCTTCTAGACATGATAGAATGACTGCCTTCCTGAACCCACAGCAGCTGTGGTTGCTGAGAATTGCACAAAGTCAAGCCAGTCAACACTCTAGCATAAAGAGCAGAAGGGCTCATGAGTCCCCACCCTAGCTAAAGAGCTACCGACAGTTGATGGCTTCTGCGGGAGGAAGAGTCAGTTTGCTTTAAGAGTATGGCCCTTCATATCTCTAGCACTCTCTAGCAGATGGCCCCACTCCTATGAGTTTGTGGGCAGCAGAAAATGGACACAGTAGATTACTTTTGGGATTAGGGATGGAGGAGGTAGGTTGTATTCAGGGAGAGAGAGGAGAAATGAATGGATCACAGGTGGTGTGGGAAGCCAAAAGGAATGTGTTTGCTCGGGAACCCCCTGAGAAATATATATGCGGTGTCTGAACATTAGTGTATCGTGTACACTTGGGGACTTTATGGCAGGGAACACAGTGCCAGACAGGACAGACTCCCTTCAAGTTATTGGTCAGAATAATCCAAGAGATTCCCCAAATAGCACAGGCTATTGACAGAGGCCTGGGTTATCTCCTAGAACTTAAAGGAAGACCTTATTGCTGGAGACAAGACATACTTCAGACACAGAACTTGGACCAACGGAGCTGGAACTAACTTGTAAGCCTCCTCCCTGAAGACTAGTGCATAAAGTTCTAGAGGACACTATGCAAGCTGCTAAGGGAGAAGATTAATCAACGATCCAACCCAGCTGTAAATCCTAGTAACTGCAAGGACTGACACAGAAAACTACCTTTACTGGTGCAGCATTGGCATTGTTACCTGGGGGATAATCAAGTGCTATCTAATTGAACTTAGAGCCCTAACTGTGGGAGGAAACTCATGGATGGCACTCTAAACATAATCAAACACATCAAATACGCACGGCTGGAGGGGTTATAGATCCTAGAGAAAACCCTACTTCTGTCACATTCCTACACAAATGTAATTTCTTACCATATGTTAAAAATGGATCCTTATATTCCAGATAAGTATACCATTCACCACTCATCAAAGAAGCATGTTTTTGCAACTGATGGAGGCTATTGTAGAGTTCCGTAACTGATCACACACAGAAAATATATGTCTGAGATATGCCCAATCTTAATTGACATATTTAGAGTTGGACCTCTACACCTAAGGCTCATGGAACACAGTGGAACAGGGGGTGGAGAATACTAGTGCATCCCTCAACTCACCAGCAAAGCTTCCTTATATAATAGAGTGTGATGCAGACAGAAGGCCACAACTGCCTAAGTTTTAGAGAATAAGAGACTGCAGAGTGTATGTCCCTATATAGGTCTCCTATATTAAACCTCAACCACCTGTGGCTCAGGGACCATTGCAGAGTGCAGAGGAGGGGGTGGTAAGAGCCAGAGTTGGTTCATGAACAGAGGGGAACAGAAGCTTTCAGGCCACTGGAAACTTGCTCATGTGAACTTTCAGCAATGATGGTGTTGTGCACCAGATCCATGATGTACCAATCAGACAAGGCCCAGCATGGAGTAGGGAAATGGGCTGGCCCTAGCCTGGGAATTATTGGCAGCTGATTACTACTGGGCTAGGGACAGGAGATATTCCTTAAGATCTCTAGATAGACTGACTAGACTTCAGGTGATAAACTTGCACACAAGGACATCTGGGGACAAGTGCTTGACAGAATAAGACAACATATATGACATAATGCATGATCCAATGGGGGGGTTGGGCAGCATGGATTTTGGTGGTAATCTAAAATTTATTGTATGAAATGCCCAGTAACTCAATACAAGTATTATACAAAGTATTAAACTTGTCAATTTTAACCTTACAATTACATCTGATTAAATAAATGTTTAAAATATAGAGAATTTACTATGCAATTTGGAATGATTCTGCAGTCCAAAGCAGAAATGGATAAGAAAATATTGCTAGTTGGTAACCATCTTCTACATGGATATAAAATTAACCAGACACTATCAGATTCAATCCAGTAAAATTTAGAACAATGCACAAGATTTCATATTTTCTGGTCCAGTGGGAGATATACAAAGAACTTGATGGGAACCACTTGAAATCTCATGTGTGGCTGGTAAGTACGTATTCTTGACTGTTTGGGAAAAATATTTAACATCTTCATACCCTGTGGGTTCGTTGCTAAATATTTATCTAAGAGCAATGTATGCATGCAAGCAGATGTGCAAACCTGTTTAAAAGAGCAACAAAATGGTAATAACACAAAAGTCAACCAATAGCAGAATAACTTTTACAGATTTACATGATGAAATATGCAGTAATCACAGTGAATGAATAGGTCCATGCTGCAGTATGAATGCCATAGTGTCAAAGGAAAATATGACAGGTACTTAAGGATATATTCTTTTTGATTCTACTCACAACAGCTTGCCAATTACTCATCCACATGGAAAGCTTAGTTATGGAGGGAGATGTTTGGGGTCCAGTGAATATTGCGTTTCTGTGTTTCTCTCTGAAAAGGTTTATAATTGAATTTTTGAATTTTATTATATATATATAATATATATAATATGTATGTAATTTGTTTTATTGAGATAAGGTCTCCCTACGGCCCTAGCCTCAGGTGACCTAGAAAGAAATTGCTATGTCGATTAGGCTGGTCTCAATTTCATACTGCCTGTCTCTGCTTCTGGTATGGTTGAAGGTATGCACCACCAAACCTAGCTTTAGTCTATTTTGAACACTTTGAAACCTCTCTTCATTTTCTGTACATCCCCTTACTGCCTCTACCTGATTTCATGCACATATATGTGTCTATGGATTCAAACATGTGTCCCCAAGTGTCCTTCAGGGTAGGTCCATCCCTGTGTCTCCAGGTCTTCTTCAATGTGGGTCCATTCACCGTAGTATCCTGGTTAACCTACCCAGAGTCACACATTTAAATAAGATTTACTCTTCCTCCACTCGGAAGTTATCAGTAGCCAGTAATTCTTCAGCCAGGGTTGGGGTTTCCTATTTACTTCTCTCCTATGTTGGAATGTTTTCTGGCTTGTTTCTTTCTTGCTCACATGGGACTTGTGCATGTTGTCACCATTGTTGTGAGTTCATATAAGTAACTGCTCAGCTCTCTGGAAAATTCTATTTCCTTGTTGTCATTCACCCCCTCTGGCTCCTGCAATCTTTCTGGCCCCTATTCTACAATGACTCCTCAGCCTTAGGAGACAGAATTTTGATAGTAATTTCAGGAATAAGCACTCTGCTGGAATATTGCAATTCTTGATCTGAATGTTTGTTATAAAAGTTGTGCTTAGTGTAAGTAATCCATCAAACTTAGATCTTTTTAGTGATTTATTATTTTTTTAAAATTATGTTTCTCAAGAGCTTGAAGATGGCATTAGATTTCCTGGAACTGGAATTAGTTTTGAACCTCCCAAGGTGGTGCTGGGAACTGAACTCTGGTCCTCTGGAAGACCAGTATATGCTCTTAACTGCAGAACTGACTTTCCAGTCTCAGAGTTTGACTGTCGATTTGTGTATTTGTATATGTGTTAGATTCCATTAGAAAAGCTGAAACTTAGGCCATCAAATCTAAAGTTAGCATGTCTGACTTTAGAAATTACATTTTGATACACAACTTTTGGTCTTAGTTACTTCTCTATCTTTTAATTAATGCACTAAATCTTTAATGGAAAATAACAAAATAGCATGAAGGCATATAGCAAGATTGAAGTAAAGGAATTATATACGCCTTTGATAGTGCATCCTGTGATATGGCATTCCAGATCTCAGCAATGACAACATCACTGGAGGTGTGGATATAAACTAGAGCATAACTCAGGTCTGCTGATTTAATATTCTCAGCCTCACTCCTTCTTCATTGTTTCATCCTTCTATGATTTTGTGAACAGTATGGTAGGGAGATTCCCCTTTCCAAAGAGATTAGCTTATAAATCACTGTCCATATGCGAGTGTGCCGGTGATCTCCTTTAATGTGTGGAGGACTTTCTTTTTAATTTTTACTTTGCTTAGCACTGAAGTTATTATACTTCATGTCTTTGGCATTGTCCTTGACATTTTGAGAAGCATTTCTGTGTTTTGGAACTAATGTGAAATCGAGAGCCATTTGGGTATTTCCTTTTCCAAGCTCTGGACTCAGTACTTTCTAGGATTACCATTGATTTTCCTAATTTTATAGATCATACTGATTAATCTACTTTGGAATGGGAGTTCATGGAGCTCCAGGACTGTCTACTTTGAAAATGTACAACAGGGAGATGGAAAGGAGTCAGAACAGAGAAATTCAGAAGGTGCCTACCTTTGTGATACAGAAGACAGATTAACTTACAGCAATGTTGCCAGCATGCACAAGACCCATGCACAACCAACAGGAAAACCTAGGGTAGAACTGGGGAAATGGGCAGCAGGCCCCAACGGCAGCCAAGGAACTATTGGCAGCTGGTTACTGTTGGGTGAGGGAGAGTTGGTCTTTGAGGGAGAGACTCTGGATAGACTGACTAAATTCCAGTGGGTGAACTTGCATGGAGGGACATCTGGGTACACAAGCTTGACTTGATAGGCCTTAACACATATGACAAAGTGCTTGAAATCTGGTGGGGGGACTATGAGGAGGTATGGACAGGGAGGGGAATAAAGATTACTGAGATGTTTTAAGACGTTTTGTACGAAGTACACAAAAATTCAATAAAAATATGCATTGAAAAAAATGCCCCTGAACCCAAAGAATCTGATCTCATGTAGTGTCTAGACCTTACTTGTCAAGACCTATTCAACTCTGTAGAAGCCATTTTGATGGAGATGGTGGGGAAATAGTAATCAGAAAGACTGGCGGTTGTTTATCCAATAGATGTGAACTTAGGGTAATTTCATTCAAGCTCCCTGACCCTGATCTAACAAGCCAACCTCAAAGCACTGCCACACAAATCATATTAGCCAATGGTCACCATGATCCTGCATAGTAACGGAAATATAAAGAATGTGTAGATTTCCTAGGGCTGCCACAACAATGGGCACATTCCAGTGTGTTCAATAATAGACATTTCTAGTCTAATGCTTTGAAGGCAGAAAGTCAAAGTCAAGGTATTGGCAGAAATGGCTTCTTCTGGGAATTCTGTCGTTGGTCTGCAGACTTCCGTGTTCTGCCTAGATAGTCCCATTGTCTTTTTCAATCTCTGTTTCTTAAGCTTTGCTTGTCATGAAAATATTAACTCTATTAGATGAGGGTCACCCCAATAATCTCATTTTCATAATATCTTCTTAAAGAACCTATTTCTAAATGTAAAAACATTCCAAGGTATTGAGAGAACAGTAATACCTGTAATTTCTTTTAAAAAGCATATTAGCATTCTGGTAGAATTTTATAACTAGATACATTTTAATGAACCTAATTATTTGTGAATGCTTTATAAAGTAAGTTATAAAGTATCAGTGAATAAAGCACTGCTTTGTCCCTTTCTCCTTTGTTCAGTTATATTGTAACACATGCTAATGGAGAGAAATATTAAAAATTAATGATCCTCATAGTCAAAGTCATCCTGTTGGTCATCAAATCCATTCTTCCTCCATCTGTCTCACCGAACACCACTTACCTGTCACCTAGTGGTCCACATCTTTCATTCTCCTCTCTCTCTTTATCAAAGAGAACAACTGGAATCAAGCAGATCAGGGTTCAAAATCTAGGTTTGACATTACTGACTGACTTTGACATGGATTGTACATTCTCTTTTGTATTTTCTTACTTAAAAAAACATGAGGTAAGGAAACTACCCTTTCTTGGGGTTGTTAATGGAGCCAAATGATAGAAGAGTGCAAATGGCAAACAGTAGACGCCTAGGGAATGCTCTTGACAATTGCTGTTATTACTATTACTAAATTCTGCTGCTACTCCCTTTAAACTTCCATTGCTGCATTTTTAAAAGCTCATACTGTTTTAATTCATTATTCCTAACTTAGGACTGGCTTTTCTGATGCCCAGGCTTCTTTCAGATCTAATTCCATCTGATCATCTCACCTACTTTTACTGCAAAATATTGTTCTTAATTTTTCCTTGTTTTAAGAAACAAGAAAGCAACGATAGTAACAACAACAAAAACCTGAACAAAGCAAAACAAAACACCCCGATGACTAAGTGACCCAGAAAATGAAGTGGAATAGTCTTAACCTGGCTTTTTTAAGGTCCTTCAAGTTTGAGGTTAATGTGCTTTTTGAAATCTCTTTCATTCCAACATGCTATTAACCTCTGCTTCTGTTTATTTTTAGGGTGTGTAATAAGTAATGTTTCATTTAATGCCCAGAAGACTTGCCTATTGAAAGCTTCATTAATAGCAGGGTGGCCTTTCAAAAATCAGTTTGCAAAATAACTTTTTTGTTGTTTTCTTTTGGACACAGGGACTCCCTGTAGTCCCAGGTGGCCTAGAACTTGCTATGTTGAAAAGGCGCCATCTCACAGATACACCTGCCTCTGCCTCTCAAATGCTGGGATTAAAGTCATGCCAGGCTTGCTTTTGCAAATTTGATGTCTGTCAATTTCTAATGTATGTAAGAAAATACCTAGAAGGCTTATGAATCCTGTAGGTGCTCCTTTGTCTGTCTGAAGACTCTTTAATAGACCCTAACACATGATAAGTTGATAAAATATACCAAGCATAGATGTACATCTTGATTTTTAAAGTGGTGTGCTCATGCGGACACCAATGAGGTCAGGACTGAAAATGTTTCTAGATCCCAAACATTTCCTCTGTCTTGCAAGTCTATAGCACGCCCAGAAATAAGTACTTGTCCTTGTGTCAAGATTTCTTCTCAGCAATCTGCACTGCCTGATGTTTGGGAATCCTTTCAACACTGATTTTCTATAGTTCTAAATTTCTAATTCAGATGGGGAAGTAAAGTGAAAAAATTCGCATCATCATATTATACTGTCTACAGACACTTCTTCACTACCCCTATCTCCTTTCCAACAGGCAGCACTGGAAGCCCATCCTTTCTCTTGGCTTTTTAACTCCCAGACTTCATATTCTTTTCAGAGTGGTTCATTCGAAGGAAGGCTAGAAGTACAGAGAACTAAAAGTAGACATTAAGTGTTTTTAACTCCCTTACATGCAACCATTTCTTATACAGTATCTCTGACATGGGATCCTTCACCTCTTGAAAATTTTTGATAAGGAATATCTGCCTATAGATAACCACAACTGGCCATTTCTTGTTGCTAGAAAACGCTTCTGTCTGTAGGGCTTTACGAAACATTCTTCATATACTTGTCCACGGTTACAACCTCAAGAATGATAATGGATATCTGGTTTCTTTATAGCAGAGCCTCAAATTCACTCTAAGATTTTTCTTTTCCAGTTCCTGAAAGCAGAATTCCTGGTGCTTCAGCAGCCTCAGAGATCTGACTTTGAAGGATCCTCTGCAATTGAGAGTCACAGGAGTCTACTGGTGATTAACACAGTATATTGTAAGACAACTGTTGGAACAACAATCTGTTTCCTTGGGACATACAGAATGTCCCTGTCCACAGAGCCAGCTCTCTGCCCTTGTCACTTGTACCTGTTCACTGGGCTCAGAGTCAGACAGCCTCATCTCTGTTTGTTACGCTACTGTTACTATCTTAAAATGCTTAATATGTTTGAGCATTCTGTATTGCATTCATTAATGTAGACATCCCAGTTCAGCCTTTCTGGTGGTACTGTATTTTCTAATATCCTACTTAAAGTTTTCTTCTTCACTTACATTTCCTATCATAACTTTAAGAACATATTATATTTGATAGTCTTTTTTAATTCAAAAACTTTTCTTTTGTACAGTACACATAAATTTAAATTCTAACCATATATGTTGTAGGCAAACAATCTAGGACTTAAAGAAATTAAGTGACTTGTCAAGATTTTTAATTTAGAAACAAATCTGGGTCAGACAATGTCTTCTGACTTCCACATGTGTCCTTGTTTTTGACTGGCGAGTGCTGTTTCTCACCTTTCCAGGGTTCAAGTTGAATTGTCTAATCTTGTGAACTTTTCAGGTTGCTGCAGTTTCTCTTCTGGTCCAGTCTTTAGGAACTGTGCTCTGACTTGATCTCGTTCCGCTGACTCAGGTTAGGGTTCCCTCTATTTTCTCCTCAGGTCATTTACTCATAATTGCCCAGTTCCCTTTTATCTGATAATTGCAGCTTTTTCTTTTTCTACTCAAAGTGATTTACCCTGAGCTTGCATTTTTTTTTAAAAAAAGTCATCTCAGGTTAATTTTGAGAGAATTTCAATGACATTTCATTTTTCCCCTCCCTCGATTATGATTCTGATCTATAGCTAATCTCTAGATCATTAAGGATGTTTCAGTAATTGGAAAGAAATCTCCATGTTTTTTTCATTAAGTGCTCCTACAACTTGCCAAGGGATGCTAAACTCACTTAAATTGCTGAGATTTGCCTTATTTGACCAGAAGACATTCAAAGCAATTCTATGAAAATGTGGCTTCATTTGCAATTATATTAGTCAGGGGGAGTAAATGGAGAGTATAATGTAACAAGGTCATAATGACCTCTTCATATGGAAAGGCTGGTAAGTGGTGTGAAACTTCAACATTCACTTTCCTCCACACACTGTACAGATGGAATTTTAACCTTATGGATTATCTTGTCCAAGTGAAACTATGCATCTGATATCTCTTTCTGAGTAAAGATGCTGATTCAGGTTCTGATTGCCTGAGAAACCAAGCTTACACATGTGCATTCTGTACTATCTGATGTAGTTTACCAATGTGATTTCCTAACTCCCGGGAAGAAGAAAATCAAAGGACTATGTTATGATGATTGAATTGTCCTTTATGTGTGTAGCATTGCTAAGTGAGGATTTGTGCCATTTAAGTAGATACCACTGGGCTACAAATGCACGTAAACAGTTAGTGTCATCTTAACACTACCTTCTTCCTCACTTGGGAATTTAAAGCTTGGGCATCTTTCTTCTTATGTGCCCTTTATTAGTTAACCAAACTAAGTCCTGTGACTTTTATCTCCAGGTATACACAGGTACATCTGCAGATGACATCCTGATGACATCCTACATGCACACGACACGTGCAAACTATGCTGACAGTACAGCCCAGGGCACACCAGTCCTCTGCTCCTTCTTGTGATAATGTCATAACTAGTCTCCTTGGCTCTTTTATTACTCGTTCTCTATACAATAGTGACAGTTGACCTTTAAGTGGATATAGATCAGATTGTGCAAATATTCACTTATAACCCTAGTATAGTTCTATATTATCATATTCTTTTCAAAATGGGACTTGATGTCATCTATATACATTTCCCTGATTTACATAGTTTCCTTTTGCTTCCTCCCACCTTAACATGCAATGAAAAGAGAGGAAGCCTCCTGTCTTGGGTCATTGTTTATCTCCCTAAACTTAAGAGACCAATGGCATCCAGGGCCAGTAAGTTGGCTCAGAGGGAAATGCTCAGAGTTCAATCCTTGGAGCCCATGTGGTGGAATGAGGGAATTGACTCCCACAAGTCATCCTTTCCTCTCACCTCCAGATGTGCACAAGCTTGTACACATCCAACCACCAACAGATTAAATATAATAAAAGATAAAAAGGACCAATAGCCTCTGAAGCTGCTTGAAAATCATTCACTGGATAAATAAACGAGCCTGAGGTAAGGCTGACACACAACCCACTTTCATTTCTGCCCATTATCCCCAGTCTCACCTTTCTAAGCCTCAGTAAACTGGCAGCTTCTAGAGATGGGTTGGGATTAAACATCGTCTTGACTATTTTGATTTGCTGTGGTCAGAGCCCTAATTCTGAATAAAGTATTGCTTCCTGTCTCTTTATCTTCTGCCTCTGTCCCATCATCTCATCATCTGCTAAACTCCTGGAGCAATTATTCCTCCTATCAGAGTTCAGAACAGTTTGAGTTACAAGTTTCTATCTTCCCCTATAGCCAGAATTACTTCCCCACCTTGAACAGGCTGCTGTTTCAGTCTGCCCTCCTTCAGAACCCTCCCTGAGCCAACCAATGCTTAAAAACCATCACATATCCCTTAGATCTAATGGGGTTTGGGGGATTCGGGAAGAATGTGCTTGGAGTGAGTAATCCAGATAAGTGCATGCTCTGAGAACAAACTCAGGATAAATCTGTCCTCTAAGTCTAGTCTTGCAAGGTTTCAGTGAATAAAGATAAGCACTTGTGTTATTAAAAGTGGCTTGTATATTTGTGCTTACTTGGTCTGCCTATGGATCTTTGCTAAGAACACCATTGCTCAACCCCCAGAGAAAAATTGAACTGAACTTGAATTACTCTCATATTAAAACATAGCCATTCACTGAGAAGTTAAGAAGGATTGCAAGAAACAGCTGGCCAAATAGTCCTAATGGCAGAGATGGGATGTTGAGCACAAGTTTGGCTGGCATTTTCAGGATTTTTAAATGCTTCGTTGCAACTGTCACTTCCATAAGGATTTCATGAAGATTAATAATGTAAGAAAAAGGCCATCTTTCAGACAACTGAACACAGTAACTGTTCACACAAAACTGGAAAAGAGAAGAAAGTTTTGTTCTTGTGTGTCCCTCTGGATTTTTATTTTGTTTCTGTTCTTTAAAAATTCCCATTCTTATTCCATTATATCCTGACAATTGCACATGTGTATCTTGAACTATGTATTTATATATGCATGTATGTAGCTCTACAAACAATTCTACAAAGTAAAGTCTCTGCTAGGAACAACTAAACTATCTTAGGGAAAGGTGATTATGGATGGCTTGGAGGTGGCTGAAAGTTGAGAGTGAGATAATCACTCAAATATAGATAAAGATGATGATCGACTGGCGGATTAAACAAATATGTTAGTGTAGTGGGTGAGTTTGTTGCTGCTAGTAGTGGTTTCTGTACCTTATTTCTTTTGAGACAGGCTCTTGCTATGCAAGATAAGGTTTCCCTCACTTGCTATTCTGCTTGCTACCTCAGCCCCCTGAGCTTTGGGAAGATAGTTATATATAAGTTGAGTTTTTGTAAGTTAAAGAAAAAAACTTTTAAAACAAAACATGAAGTTAATTTTTGTTCTGTCAATTTTAGCAATTAATTCTTCTACAGAACACCTAAAAAGGAAGCAATTGAGTGAAAAAAAAAACTAAACTGGACTGCATCAAATACAATGTTTTATTCATTAAAGCCATATTCCATAATTAAAAAAGAAAATCTAAAGAGCAGGAGAAAACATTCACCCAATATAAATCAGTTGAGAGGCAAGTGTCCAAAATGTATAAAGATTACTCACAATATAAAAACAATAACAGCAAAAGACAAACAGTCCAATTCTGAAATAAGTTCTGAAATAAGACCCTGGAAGCAAAGGTTCAGAAATGTTAGTTTACGTCGTGGGGCACAAGCTATTGCTGTCAAGCTGTACTCTTTTCTTCTCTCCCTTCTGGTCTGAGGGAGGAGAAATTCAAGCTATCAGTATTGGGAATGGTTCAATAGCCAAGGTGTAGCATCCAAGATGGACCAGCTGTCAGATGGAATGCTAGGAAAAGTAAAAGTAGATTAAGTCAGTAAAGCACGTGGTAAAGCAGATTTGACAAAAGACTCTCTTTGAACCTCAGTTTCCTTTTCCATAAAATAAGTCTGAAAACAAAACTGTTCAGGCCTCCTATAGCCCTGAACACCTGAGCAGTGGTGGCTTTGGGACTATGCCCTTATATACGAATCATTGTGCAGTTGATGGCAGAATACTTCCAGTAATTAATATCTGCACTGCTTGGTCACTGCCCCACATTTTGAGTATCGTTGTGGTTTGAGCATGAAATATCCCCCATAAGCTCATATGTTTGAACACTTAATCACCTAGTTATACTGTTCAGGAAGGTTGTGGAACTTTTAGGAGGTGGAGTCTTGCTGGAGGAAGTGTGTCACTGCGGTAGGCCCTGAGGCTTTACAGCCAGCACCCACTTCCTGTCTGCTCTCTGCTTCCTAGGTGTGGATGCAATGTGACCAGCCTGCCCCCGGCTCCTTCCTCCATGCCTTCTGCCTGCTGCCACATCTTCCCACCATGAAGGACCGTATCTTTCTGCTGAAAGCCGTAATAAACCCTTCTTCCCTTAAGTTTCTCTTATCAGGTTATGTTGTCTCAACAATGAGAAAGTAAGAGAGGATGAGTCAGAATCTGCCCCTTCATACCCCATGGTGATGGGTTCCCTCGTTAAGTTCTGTGTGCACAGCCAGGTTATCCACGCTCTGGGTGCCCGAAAGGAGTCAAAAGAGAATGGTTCTATGATCCTCGAAGAAAGGGTAAGTGCTACTCAATGCGATCAAGAGTTTCAGTCCTCAGGTGCAGCTTTTCTTGAGGATTTGCACATTACAGTTTAAGAGCTTTAGGGAAAGGAAGGAGTTAACACAACAGTCAGCATTTTAGCCAGATCCCCAATGGTCTTGTGCACAAAAAAACTTTCAGGGACTTGTGGCTGAGGTATTCAGAGATCAAAGGCTTTAAAGAAATGACAAAATTACTAAAATTATCTACATTTTGGTGGAAAGGTCTTGAAATCAATAAGAGGAAAGCTTATTTAGCTCTGTGGAAAAGAGCACAAAACTGAGGGCTGGAGAGATGGCTCAATGGTTAAGAGCACTGACTGCTCTTGCAAAAGATCTGAGTTTTGATTCCTAGCACCCACATGGCAGCTAACAACTACCCATAACTCCAGTTCACGGGATCTGAACACCTTCTTCTGACCTTCGTGGGCATTGTACAACATGAGTACACTTACACACATGCAGGTAATGCACTTATACACATAAAATAAAAAAATAAAATAAACAAAATATTTTTTTAAAACCAAAGAATAAAAAACTGAACAAATGCAAGGAAGTGTTTGTGTATCTTTGGTTTTTAATCTTTTGGGGGGGGGGGTATTGCCCCAAATTCCTCATTTTTATAATAATAAAGAATTGTGCTCTTTGTGTCTTACAGGCTGAGTTCACTGTTTCAAATCTGCTTTCTGCTCTACTATATTAGTTGCTTTTCCCTTTGCTGTGAAACAACTTTTAGAAGGAAAGGTTTATGTATGTTCATGGTTGGAGGGAGGCATGGCAGTTGGAGTGAAGGATGCTAATCACATCACCTCTGCAGTCAGGAAGCAGAGGGTGAGCAGGAAGTGGGACTGAGCTATGAAGCCTCAAGTCTTATCTTCAGAGACCCCAGTGCTTTAACAGGACTCCACCTCCTAAAGGTTTCACAATCTTTCCAAATACTGACACCAGCTGGGCACCAAGTGTTGAAACACATGCGCTTATGTGGGACATTTTACATTCAAACCACAACACCTACCTTTCAGTTCTGTTTATAATTTATTCTTTTACTTTTTCTTTCTAACATGCATAAACCATAGTAATCAGCAATGTGATGTTTATGAAAATACTTTGAAAACTGCAAATATCTTTTTTAAACTGTAGACCTAGTCTGTTTCATTTTCTTTGTTTTAATGACTACAGACGTCAATGAATACTGGAAGCCTTCCCTTCCTCCGGAGACTTCTGTACATATGTGTGCATGTGTGTGTATACGTATGTGTGTAGATGTCTGTAAATATGTGTGTATGTATATGAGTGTGTGTATATGCCTGTGTGTGTATGTCTGCATATGTGTGAGTATGTATGTGCATAAGTACATGTATACTATAGGAGTATGTGTATGGTGCTTTGTGTAATGTGTATGTGTATATGTATATGTTTGTATTTATGTGTATATGTGTGTGCATATGTATATGAGTGTGTTTATGTGTGTATAGTGCTTGTGTGCATTGTGTATATGTGTGTATATATGCATGTATGTGTATATTAACGCATATGTGTGTTTGTTTGTGCAGGAGAAAAGATTCTGTTGCCCTAAGTGTCATTACTGAGTGCAGCAGTAGTAGCAAGTTGCAGTTTATTTACACTTTTGAAATCTTCACAGTAAGTTTTTGCCTTCTACCACGTGACTGGGTGTGTCTTCCCAAACACTGCTATTTGCAGTTATAATCCCTTTCATTCTCCTTTTCTTCCAGATCACCTGTGTGTCCTCTCCAATCTTGAGTGTACAGTGGGGATTGTTTCACTGCCGGTAACTTCCTGCTCAAGCTTTCCAGTGGTTTCTTTTTCACATCACACTGAGTTAATTTTGTTGTTAACATTTCACGAAATACCCAGTGGCATTTTAAGTGAAATACAAATTAGAAAACCCTACTGTTTTTAGTTACTCTTTTCTCTCAAATTTGAAAAGAAATCACTACCAAATTACCCAAGTCACATTTTCCATTTTGAAACTTCCAAAGCTGCTGTCATTATTCTCTGAAACTCTTTATTTCTAGTTCCTTAGACAGAAATTATATCTCCTCTGGAGCAACAATGGAGGGTAAACTGAAGCACTATGTACTTAAGGAAGAAATTCTGCAAGACACAAGGAGTTCCCACAGCACATGGCACAGACTTCTGCTCTGTTGCCTCCTACAGTTTTAAGTCTGCACAATTTTACTCATAGTAGGCAATCAATCAACGTTGGTTGACTGTTGAATTGATGACCTTTCAACTAAAATTGTACATAAGGGATATAAAGAGAACATACTCTTTTTTTTTTGCACTTAATGTTTTACATTTATTTAGTGTGTGTGTGTATGTGTGTGTGTGTGTGTGTGTGTGTGTGTGTGTGTGTGAGAGAGAGAGAGAGAGAGAGAGAGAGAGAGAGAGAGACATGGCATGCATGTAGAATTCAAAGGAAAGAGAGCTTGTGGGAATTGGTTCTTCCTTTCACCATGTGGGTCTAAGAGACCACACTCAGGTCCTCGGGTGTGGCAGCAAGCACCCTTACTGAGCTGTCTTCTGGACCCTTTTTATTATTTTTAAAAGGCTGTCACTTTGTTGATTTTAAATATGTACCAAGCATTATGCTAAGCACATTAAATATATTCTTTACACTAATTATTTTAGGAGGCAGTAACCATTACAATAGCTAATTTACCAGAAAAGAAACATATTAGAGTATGTTAAGAAGTAGTTAGGTTTCCAAACAGAGTATGAATCCCATTAACTATTAATTTATTCTTAATTAATTAATGGAATATATTAATACATATGCTTTATTTCATCAGGCAGACCTACCCAGTATGAAAACAACCAGCAATTCTTGAATACCTTTAGTGTGCCAAGCACTATGATACAGTTTAAATAATTATAGTATTTGGTTTTAATAATTGACATGTACAGGAATCTATCATTAACAGTCCACTTTAGAAGGACAAAAACTGAAGTTCAGAATGTTTAAGGAGTAAACCCAAGATCAGAGTGCCTATGGCTAAGACAAGCTTTGTAGTCAGAACAGAGTGCTGAGCCCCTGAAGCTTCATACTTCAACAAGGGCACCCACAACACTAGCACACAGTCACCTTTGAGAAGCCAGTGTCTTTGAATCCACATTTGTTTCTAGATGTAGCAAGGGCTGTGCCAAATGCCTGTGGTCCATGTGGCTGCTGTGGGAAGGGAAGAGTAAATGTCTTCTAGGGGAAATTATTCTCAAAATAGTTTGGCGACCTGTTTCAATTCTCACTTAATGTTGGAATGTACATGCTTACTTAGACACTTAGGCAACTAAAACATTAACAAGCATACTTTTAATGGTTACCTAACCTTTATCAAATGCATGCATTCTGATCTAGCAATTCATTTCTCTATTACTGACTAGGTAGTCTTATTTTATATGATATAATAAGGACTTGTTCACCTACAATTACCTCCCTGCACAACACCATGGATGTATGCCCCATGCATTATAGAGATAGCTAACAGTGAATTTAGGGCTTTTGGGCATTTAGCTCATTGTAAACTAGTTTTACACATTCTATACCAACTTCTACAATTGACAGCAGGATCATGATGCTTTCAGATCAGGTATGGAATAAAACTGTGAGAAACACTTGCTAATTATATGGGTGAAAAATTCTATCACATCATTAAAATCTGTGTTTGTTTGATTAGCCATGAGATGAAATACTTTTTTTGCGATATTTGGAAGCAACTAGATCGCTTTATAGGAATGACAGCAGTTCAATTACTGATTTCTTCCCCAGTGACATTTTAAAAAATTTTTATGCAGGCCTAGGAGAGTGTATGGTAATTTTTCATATCTCTATATTGTGCAATGATCAAATCCAGGTAGTTAAAATTTTCTACCTCAAACACTTTAAAAGATTTTATTGTATTTTTGTGAATTTCATGGAATATATTTTGATTGTCTTTAGATTCTCCATCTATTCTCCCTTTACTACCCGCTGCCCAATTTATGCACTCATATATGTATACATATATATGTATATATGTATGTATATAATATGGGACACAGTGATATGCCTGTATCTATGCATGCATAAACACACTCGTAAGCATATATATTTCTGCTTGTTTGTTGTAATAGTGTATCAATACACAATATAGAGATAACCTGGAGCTCTCTGTGTAGCCCTAAGTTGGCCTGCAATTCTTCATCTTTGAGTTTTCTGAGTGTTAGTACTCCAGGTGTGTACCACTGTGTCTGCCCTAGTATAATACCTGCTGAAGAGATTTCCTTCCTCATTTTGTGCTTAGAACCTCCAAACTTCACATCATAAATTACCATGAACTCTAGTCTCCCACTATTCTATAGAATTCAAGAACTAAAGATTTCAATCTATGGCATGGACTCACTTTGATTTTGGTCCACATGAGAGATGGGGCAGAGTTCAGTCTTTTGTATGTGAGTCTTTTGTTTTCTCAGAACTGTTTTTTGATGGTTCTGTCTTTTCTCTAATACATTGTTGGCTTCTTTATCAAGATCCACTTGGCTATGCATGCATACATTTGTTTCTGAGAACTTTACTTTGTTATATTGGTACATGTGTGTTTTTATGTTACTATATTGTTTAAATTTCTATGGATTTACGGTTTATTTTGAAGCCAGACAATGTGATACCTGCAGTTTTTTTGTTTTTGTTTTAGATTGTGTGAGCTATCCAGGGTCTTCTGTGCTTCCACATGAACTGAAGAATTTGTTTTCCTAGTTCTAAGAATGTCTTGGTCCTCTGATGTAGTGTTTCCTGGATCTATTGCTTATGAGGAGAATCGGGATTTTCACTGTGGATAATTACAATTCATGAAATTCATGGAAGGACTCTCCATGTTTTCTTTCTTCTTCAGATGTTTCCATCAGTTTTATAATTTTCATTGTAGAGGCCTTTCACTTACTTTATAAAATGTATTCCTTGGCTTTTGTAGCTTTGTGAATAGTATGTCATAACTTCTTTTTTATAATTGCTGTAAAAATGCTACTATTGTTTGTATGTTGTTTTGCAGCCTATAGATTCACTGAGTTTATATGCCAGTTCTATTAGTCTTTTAGTAAAGTTTCACTCATGATCAGAAAACCAGTCATGGTGCTTCCTCCTGCCCCATTTGCTCTTCTCATTTTCCTTTTTTTGATTAGTTTCTCTTGGTACTCTGTTGAATGAGAAATAACAACGATGGGAGTGGAAGATTTGTCTTACTACAGATCTTCCCATTCAGTGGGAAGGTGGCTGTGCATTTGTTCATAAAGCCCTTATTATGTTGATGTTTGTTTCTACTACACTTCATTTGTTCATAGGCTTTCTTACAAAGTGATCGTGAATTTTACTGAATGATTTCTCTACAGATATTGTGATAGTCAAGTGATTTTATTCCTTGTTGATGTGTGATATTTATTTTAAAATTTCTTTTTCTCTTTAATAGTAATAGGGATCGAAATCAGGACCTCAAACTTGTTGAGCAAGTAATCTGTCACTGGTCAGTGTTATCTTCATTGATTTGTTTGTAAAACAATATTTGTACCCTTGGGGTAAAGTCCCACTTGCTTATGATGGATGATATTTCTAAAGTTTTCTCTGCTATTAAAAATGTTATTGATTTTTTGGAGAATGTCATACAACGTATTTTGGTCATATTCAAATCCCTCCTCCATCTGTACCCACCCAGCTACGTCCCTGATTTCATGTCTTCTATTATTAGTTTTTTCTTAAGGCCTATGGAGTCTAATTTGTGCTCCCCAAATGCTCTTGAGTGTGGGTCCATCTCTTGGAGTCTGGTCAACCCATGAGGTGTTGCGCCCCTAAAGAAAAGCAAGTCCTCTTCTCTCAGCAGCTCCCAGTTGCCAATAAACCCTCAGAAGGGGTTGGATTTTGTGCCCTCATCCCCCATACATGTTATTTCTGTTAAGACTTCCATATATGTGTGTAATGGTTTTGATTAAACTTATCTTCCTAGTCTCTCCTCTCCGATCCCCACTTTTCCTCCCAAATTCATGTACTTTATTTCTTTTAAATCCACTGAGTTAAATGAGTATGGCCTGTGTGGGCCTGGGTAGACTTTCAGGGTCCACATTCCCTAACAACAAGTTGCTCTCCCTTCCCCAGCAGCCACCAATTAAACAGTTTTTCAGCTGGGGTCAGAGCTGCTGTGAGCGCATGCACAAGATGGATGGTATCTGAAATGATGTTAAATTTCAATTGATAGCATTTTCTTGAGACTTCTGTATCTTTCAAAAATATATCTTACTGAATTTTTGTGAATTACTACATCTTAATCATATTTAGCCCACCTCCATGTCCTATCTACAGCCCACATAACCCACCCACTGAAGAAGTTACCTTTGCAACAGACAGAGACTTTTACACAATTCCACAGCTAATCACAAACAGGCAGTAAGTGTCTGTGACATGCCTGACTGTAAGTGACACATGTACAATGGAATCTCTGCACCCAAGGCTCAGGGAAAATAGTGGAACAAGAGGTAGGTAGAGAGAATACTAATGCATCTCTCAACTCTCACCAGCAAAGCTTCCTCATGTAATAGGAAGGACACAAAAGGCCACAACTAGCCAAAGTGGAGAGAATAACAGACTGCAGAATTTGAGACCCTGGACAGGACTCATATTAAACTTCACTCATTCAGGGCTCAGGGACCACTGCAGAAGAGGCATGGAAAGATTGCAAGAGCCAGGGGAGGAGGTGCATGACTGTATGGAAAAGTGTTACAGGTTCACGAGACCTTGCTCATGTGAACTTAAAAGTGTTTTTTTAATATATATATATATATATATATATATATATATATATATATATTTTAGAATTGATTGTCTAGCTTCGGTTGAGCTATTGTCTTGGTTTAGTGTCTGAGTCACACAAATGTTGTAGAATGAGTTTTAAAGAATTCTTTGAGTTTCTTTATGGTATTTCTTAGTTACTTTATTTTCTTTAGAGAACTCTGTTCAGATTTCTTGATTGGCTGTTTTTTTGATTCTTTGTTTTTATTAATATAATATTTTTACTAATTCTTTGATAATTTCATATATGCATATAAAATGTTTTGATAATCTTTGCTGACTACTGTTCCCCCTCCTGGAACCATCCCTGATTCTCCACTCTCTCCCAAATATATATCCTCTTCTTTTTGACAAACTTCCAAGTCTAATTTGTGTTGTGCATATACTCCTGGGTGTGGGTCATTCACTGGAGTTAAGTAGACTTTACCAGGGACCACACCCTTAAAAGTGAATCTCCCTCTCCAAAAGCCATTCATTATCAATAGATCCTCAACTAGGAGTGGGGATTTCAAAAGGGAAGAAGGATGTGGAAGCTAAGTGCATTTATTTCTTTCTTTTTAAAGAACTTGATAAGAGGATCATTTCCTGTCGTCAGTGCTACATAAAATGGATTCTTCATTCAAATATTCAAGTACAGCCATGACTGGTCTTTGTCATCTTCACACTATTAGCCCACTCTGAAATTCTTAGTGGGGTATGTGGGTTTGCTCTCATAAGGATCTATTTAATTGCTTTGTATGCATTGGGTCGAGTTCAGTGCAAAACCATGTGGTCCAGAACCTTACTTTTGCTACTTTACTCTCGATCCTTGTTAATAGTCTATTTAGATTTTCTTTTTTCATAGTCCCATTTGCTAAGTACACATTATACACACCCAGAAATATCCATTTCTTTATGTTTTTTTTTCTAATTTCTTTTTTACTTAATTATTTGTGTGCGTGAGAGAGAAAGATAGATAGGCAGGCAGAGCCATTTCACCTGTTCTAGGTTTACCAACTTTCAGTTGCTCTGAATAGTCTTTAATGACATTTTCGTATTTCTGTGGTATCATTTATATTAGCTACTATTTCATCTATGATTTTATTTAACTTCCTCTCTTCTTCTTGGTAGGCCTATGTGTGGGTGGGAAATTCTAGCAGCCCAAAGTGGGTCTGGTACACACAGTGGTGGGGTTGGTGTGGTCGTGTTGTGGTTATCTCCACTGCAGGAATATTGGTACCTGCAGGAAAGAAGACATTTCCTCAGCTACTGTTGGTCTGAACTCAGCTGCCTACAATCATATTTGGCACTGGCAGCTTCAGAAGTGGAGAGAGACGTGTCAGATCTGCTCAGTCCTATGTATGGTGTGGACTCATGAGCAACTAGTTTCAAGCAAACCACTTCATCTACTCACAGATGCTGGATATAGTGAGTTGGCCATGTCAGGGAACCTCAGCATCCTCTCTTAGTCCTCATGGGGGGTCCAGGTCCACATTTAACTGCCTGAAGTGGGGAGGTAGAATCAAGTTATCTACCCAGCATTCTATTCTCAGTTCCATGTTCAGAGGTTGTACAGGCTCTTGCATGACCATTGTTAGGAGTGGATGATGTGTGTGTGGAAGATTAACACTGTGCTTTCTGTCAATGTAAGACCTGACTGTGCTATGGACTCACATCCGGCTGCCTGCAGAGGTAAGAAGTGGCAGTAGATAGCTACACTATGCTCCTTCCTATTTTCTATGTCAGTGTTGATAAAGACCCACTCCAAGCTGCTTATGTGGGCAAACAGCAGTAATGAGGGGTCATGCCTATTTAGTCCAATCAGCTACCCATGCCATAGATCCTAGAATACAAGCACCTTCACATCTTAGTTTCTGTCCATTTTCAATCCTTTCCATGGCAAAGTACCTTTCTTCTAGAATGCAGAGCTCTGCATAAGCATCATGGCATCATGGCTGCAGTTCCTCTGCTGGATCAAGTTGGGTTCAGGAGGTTTCAGCCCCTTGTGCAAGTGTGATGGAGTACTTTGGAACTCAGGGATTGGGATGTGTAGCATTTCCTGAACCCTGGTAACAGACTTCTATTTGATGTGGACTCAAGCTGCAGCCACTTGGGGTTGATGGTGGAGAAAAAGCACAGTTCTTCTGTGAAGCGAAGCTAGTGTGCACATGCTGTCTCTTAACGAGGATGCAAACTTGTGAGCACTGGGAAGCTTTCCAGTGGCTAGGATTGCAGGTCTCTGTGATAGGTTGAGTTGTGTGAGTCTCGAACTCTTCTCATGCCCTTTTATGCTGCAGAGAGGAATCCCCATGTGACTGGGGCTGGGTCACAGTTACCAGAACCCCCTGTTCTTCCTGCACAGCCATTTCAAGTCTGAGTCTGACGAGCTTCCAGCCTCACTTTCATAGTCACAGCATCCTCTCAGGTTGAATGACTTCAGTATAAGAGCCTCTAGTTCCTTCTTTTGGAGGAGAAAGGTAGTGCTGGGCTTCTTTGAATGTGGCCAGTGGGGCTTTACTAACCGTTGACACATTTATTATAAATACTTTTTCAAGTTATTTTTTTCTTCTTGGTGCAGGAATAGAAACAACTATGTTGCTGAAATAAAAAGAAGATCATTTCAACAAAGGGGAGAGATAGTTTCCAATGCTGCAAAGAACTCTAAGGTCAGGTACGCAGAAGAGGCCTCTGTCCCAGGCAGAGAGCAAAGCTTCTACTTTGCTTTAAACCAGATTGGTGTTAGTTACTATAATTCATTTAATGGTGCAAAGTGGGATAAAACTGAAAATGTAGTTTTCCAGGGATCTACTAACCAATAAATGAGAGTAACATACAGTTAGTAACACTTTGTAATGGAAGTCAGTCCTTGCCTACTCATCCATTACAGACGAGGAAGCCAAAGTTCCAGAAAAATGTACAGTGACTCTTGTGTATGCAATAAATATCATGACCAAACTTACAGATTTAAATTCTCTGCAATATGCAATGCTAATTCCTTTGCTTAAAACAAATGAAAGGGGAATAACGTTCTGACTATAACAGTGGTAAAGCATGATGGCAGTGATGCTCACTTTAGAGCCTTGACCACGGTTCTTCAGAGAAGCACAAAAGATAGAATGTGTTTGCAAATGCAGAGTAAGTTGCTTTAAACATTTTCTGCAAGAGGTTTATTGTTTCAAATTTTTAAAAAAATGTTTTATTGATAATTTGAAAATTTCATATGTGTATTCAGTGTTCATTGAATCCTGTTTACCACAACTCCCTCCCCTTCAGCTCCATCCGTCTCAGACCTCTCCGCACCTCCCTCCCAGCTTCAGGTACCCGTGTCCATACTAGCAGCACTAGGTGGGCTCAGTGGTTTATAGAGTTATTTTGAGGAATTGATCGTGGAGGCTTGGTAAGTCTAAAGTCCATAGAGCAAGTGCAGACAGGCGAACTGAGACAGAGGATTGCTGGTATAATTCCCTCTTGCTCAAGGGAGATCAATTTTCTGTCTCTGAAGGCTCTCATCTGATGACATGGAGCCCTTTTGCTTTACTAATCTGCTTTCCCCACCTCCCTAATTTAAGCAGTAATCTCATCCCAAAGAGAAACATCCAGAATAGTGTTTGAATAGTACTTTGAATAGTGGCTGAATGTCTGGGCAACACAGTTCAACAATTTTGACTCAACAGGTTAGCCATTACACATGGCAATGAGAGTGAACCAAATTTGTAGTTGGAGAGATGACTCAGTGGCAAGCTTCTTCCTGTACAACCATGGGGACCCGTGTTCAGATCTCATCGCCCTTGTAAAATCAGGGTATGGCTGTGAACGATCTGGAACTTCAGTGTTTGTTGGATGTGAAAAGAGATCACTCAAGCTTGCTGGTCCCCAGCAAAGTTTAGGTTTAATGAGAAACTCTTGTCTCAAAGGAATAAGGCAGAGAATGATAGAACAGGGCACCCAATGTTCACACAGGCATGTATAAAGGCATGCACAACCCTTCCACGTGTACACACACACACACACACACACACACACACTCATACAGACAGAGAGAAAGAGAAAACAATTATTGGGGCTAGTAAGATGACTCAGTAATGGGTAAAGGGGCTTGTCACCAAACCCAGTGTACTAAGTTCAATCCCTGAGATCCACAGGGTAGAAGGAAGAAAGCAACTGCTGAAAGTTGTCCTCTGATTTCTATATGTGCACCATGGCACAAGTGTGTTCACACACACACACACACACACACACACATACACAAATGCAATGCAGCATTTAATAAAAGATTAAGTAAAATTAATGTTAGCAGTGTTTGTTAATTGAGTTGAAGTGGGAGATCTTATTCAGATAACTTCTTCTCTCTTCCCCAGTCTACCTTGGTTAGGGTCAATGTCATGGTCCCCTACTTTCTGATCTTGACTTCTCCAAGGTTAGAGGTGTAGATGATGAAGCAAGAGGGCGTCCACTTCTTGGCCTGAACCCTTAGGAGCCTGTTCCCTGTAACGATGCAAGGACCTCTGCTTCCCCTGGGGAGTCTCTACCTGAGTTCAGCATCCACAGTGGAATTAAGGTGCTGGATATGAAATGGAAATTTTCTGGTTCAAATACAGTTATACCCTTTCAGTGGCTTTTTTTTTATTTTAGTAAATATCATCATTTATCAGCCTCAGGTAGCAGAACTAATGATTATAATTTTGCCTTGAACAAAAGAGGAGACAAATACTATAATTATATAAAGTACAAATCAAATCACCTAATTAAATAGAGAAAGAAAACCTGCAGTAATTATTCAGGTGTAGGCCAGTTAATAATGTGCAATAAAATGGCCCGTAATTTTAAGAAACCCACTCATGCCTGATTTATCAGTAAGTAAATGTAATAAACAGGTGCATTTTTCTTTGAAAAATACAAGTTTAATCTATACTAAATTAACCTTACATGACTCCTCAGGTGTCAGAACATATACTTTGCTCTTTATATTTCTTCAGTGAATAGAAAATATATTTTAGTCACTTGGTCTAGTTGAGCAGAGCATTAGCACTTAATTGTGGAAACTTATACTTCTTTGTTAATACCCAAATCCCGGGAAGTATCTGCAGTTCCAGCCAACCTACACATCTATAAGTACATAAAACCTCAGCTTTCAGACTATTGATTCATGTCACTTTCTCTAGCACTGTGGTTGACTCATGACTCATTCAGAATTCTCTGGTTATTTCCCATGAGGCTGTTTACCTAAGAAGACACTAAGTCCACAAAAAGTGGAAATCGTACTTTCCATCTGTATTCTTTCTTCCTTTTCCTATGCCAGTTACTTAACATGGTTTTGTGTGTGTGTGTGTGGTGTGTGTATGTATGTATGTGTGTGTGTGTGTGTGTGTGTGTGTGTGTATGTCTGTATCTGTGTCTGCACCCTGGTGCTGTGCAGTGAATTGTGATTTTGTCACATCCTCTCTGTTTCTGTTACGTGAATGGTGACCTTAGCATCAGCGTCACTGAGAAGATGGTTAATTCCAAACAGCTTCTCCTATTTTCTTTACGTTTTTGATATTCCTTTTTCATGCCTTATCTTAGGCTCGATCCTTCCCTTTGGTTTTATCCCACTTATTGTCTTGGGTGATCTTGTCTAACACCAATTGTCTCTTAATCTATAAAGCTACCAGGTCATGCTCATCTTCAAACATATTCAGTCTTTTCTATTTTTCCTCTGAGGTCGGAAATCTTATTAGATACCTTAATACGAATGAACGTATCAGTTATATTTCCCATATGCTTGTCAGTGACAGATATGTAGCTCTTACCTCAAAAGGTATAAGATATTGCTTATTATGGAGTTAAGATGAGGGACCATCTCTGGGAGCAGAAATCTAGGTTACTCCAAATTCCATATGTAAATGTGTTAGCCATTCCATGATGTTTTCATGCTTACAGAACAAAGAAAGTTGTAAATCAAGTCACTTCACTTTTTAAAAGTTATTTTGAAATGTTTATTTTTATCTTACGTGTATGAGTGTGTGTATATGTGCACATTGTATGAGTGCACTTTGTCGTGCAGTGCCCATGGAGGACAGAGAGGGCATCAGATATCCTGCAACTGGAGTTACAGAAAGGTTGTTAGCCACATGTTGGTGCTAGGGTTCAGAACCAGGTCTTCCTCAAGAATAACCAGTGCTCTTAACTGCTGAGCCATATCTCCAGTCCTTTAAGCCACTTTTCAAATACATTGGGGTAAACATCGGATACAGTTTATAGCCAAGTGGGAAACCTCTGCTATACACTTTAGATTTTTAGATATTCTTAGCTTTGGGGCTGGTTAAAGCTAGGGATCTGTTCATATGTCTCAAATGATTAATCTAATAGTCTTAAAGATGTTAGGTCACATACAGAGGGTGACAACAAATTGCTATTACAGGAGCTAGGAATGGCTTAAAGACAATTTTTCCCTGCTCCTCCATGCAAGGATTATGTGAGATAATATCTTTAAAGCATTTTGCATACTGTACTTGGCATACAGAGAACAACTAATGCATTTATTCATTTTATTTTAAAAATTATTTTTATTTCATGTGTATGACTGTATTATTTGCATGTCTGTAAGTGCACCTGTATCATGCAATGCCTGTATATTGGACAAAAGAAGAGGTCTGATCCCTGGAACTGGAGTTGCATATGGTTGTTAGTCACTCTGTGGGTGCTGGGATTCAAACCTGGGTCTTTCAGAAGAACAGCCAGTGTTCTTAACTGCTGAGCCATTTTTCCAGCTCGAATTTATTCGTTTTCAATACATTTTCTGTGACACCGAGCAAGTGACAAACAACACTTCTCCTCTACTGGCCATGTGATCATATAGTCACTCAAACATTGAAATAGTTTGATTTTGGATGGTTTATTTTGCAAACCGAAGGCATAACGAAGAGGGTCAATGAGAAAGGAAAGGTACTGGGAGGGGCACCCACTTTATTAACTATGAAGACGATGCAGAGAGGAGGCGTGTTACAGCCTTTTTCTAATTAAGGCTCCTTCCAAAGGTTAGATAGGTTAAAGGTTGTTCTCTGAAAGTAACATATCTGAACTTACTGGATGCCTGTGCACAGACTTCCAGCTGGGAATCAGGAAAGATCATGTTTCCTCCCTGCAGTCGCATTCTTTGTTTTATGTCATGTCATACTGCCTGGGAAGATAATATTCGTGATTGCTCCTGTATTTATTTCCCCTGCAAATTGCTTGGAGGGCACCCTGGTTCTGTGCAGTGAATCGTGATTTTGTCACATCGGAAATATCAGCAGTACCTCGCTGAGTTCACTTAGATAAAAGAATGAAAAACAGAACAAAACCCACATCTCAAGCCAAGCACTAAATGCTCCTGGAATTCGGGCAGCAGGCATGATGGTCTTTTTCACAGAGAGAAACGGAGCCACAGTCTGCAATGCAGTCTTGGCAGCTTTCCTGATTAGCTAAGGCTTGTTTTGAAAGAGCTTCTGCTCTTGCTGGGCATGTAGATCTGAAAGGCAAGGAGTATGCCATCAATTGTGTCTGCAAGCACCTTCCATAGGTGCTTCTGTTCAAGAAGGTGGATGCTGAGCTTGATGCCAGTCCCCTGTTCACAAAAGATGCCAAGTCCACTACACCTGCTGCTCCTGAGCCTTGTGATCGGGATACAGTGAAGGAGATGGTTTAATTTTGAGGCCCCGAACCCATTTCAAGCATTTCTGTTGTTTCCTGAACTTTTCCTAGTGAGGCATGAAAAACCATCCACTCATTCAAGATGAGGATCTAATGAGAGACCAAAAGTAGAGGAGAGAAGAGGAGAGAGACAGGGAAGATTAGAGAAGAAGGACAGACGAGAGAGATATAAGGATCACCATAGTTACACCAGACTGGGGTAAGTCAAGTCAGTTAACAAAGAGGTAGGTGTCCAGTCAACAAAAAAGTTTCTAAATTTCAGTTAGTAAAAAGAAGTTTCTTAGAACTGCAGAAGCAATGGGCCTCCTGGAGCTGCATGCATATCTGGATAAGAGAACTTCTGCCTGATTACTTGTAAGTTTCCCAGTGTTGTAGGAACAATGATTGCATTCCCTGAAACCTCATGCAGGTGGTACTGGCTGGCTGCAGTTAGCATGATTTGAGGGGGGAGCAGCTGTCTAGAAACACAGGATAAACACAATCAATTACAATAAAATGGAGTCAATTTGGGCATATATATATTATATATACATATAGGTGCGGGGCAGGGGAGAGAGAGCGGACAGAAGGGGAAAGAGACCCAAGATAGGGAAAGGATAGAAGGATAGAGAAAGACATGAGATGAGAGAGGAAAAAGAGACAGAAGAGAGACAGGAGAGAGAGAAGGAGGGCAGAGAGAAGAGTGAGAGGAAGGAAGCAAGGGGAGATGGAGAAAAGAGGAAGAAAGGTTGCGGGGGGGGGGGGGGGGAGGGGAGGAAGCAGAGGGAGCGGTGAGACGGAGGAGGTGGGGAGACAGGACACAAGGAGGCCATGGAGGGAGAGGAAAGGGTGAAAGGGTGAAGGAGAGGAGAAGACACAGACAGAGGGGGCTGAGGAGGGGTGGAGAGCGAGGAAAGGAAAGACGGACAGGAAGAGACCTATGCAACCGAGGAAGAGAAATAGTGAGGCTCATCTTAAACAACAGGGAGCAAGGCTCATCTGAAGTCTAATTACAAGGCGGCTATTTCACGTGTGTGATGGCTTACACATGAATTACATCTGCAAAAAGAGAAGGAGCACTGTGAATTTGGTACTGCTCGTATTGCTGTGTGTCGAAAGCCCTCCTGCCAGTCTGTGAAAGTCTCTTCTTGTTTTTTTAGTAGGTTCTTGAAAGGATGGTATACTCATCATATCTGGACTTTCTAACTTAAGGGATCATCACATTTATCAAGTAGTAGCTAATCAAGAGAGAGAGAGAGAGAGAGAGAGAGAGAGAGAGAGAGAGAGAGAGAGAGAGAGAAGAGAGAGAGAGAGAGAATCTTAACTTCACGACCCAGACCTAACTGGAATTTTACAGCACAAGAATCTGATAGCATTTTAATTAACTCTGCTCAGTCTTCTTATTACACCCAGGAGCAGGAGTTTGCAGGTTAATATGGTCTCCTTAATTACAATGATAAGGCCTGATAAAAATTCTGTTATAGGAACAACTTAGTAGCCACATGCTTAATTACCCAGGTCTCTGCTTACTGAACTTTAGATCCATTAAGGACACTCTAGGCAGGATGCTTGTCCCCATATGGAGAATAAGTTGTTTGCTGTTCAGACAATGCATGGACTTTGACTCTTGAGATTGCTTCAGTTATAAGAAAGACTTTAGACCTGGGCCAAAGCCATCGTTATCATTAGGAAATCTGAGCATCATCTGATTAAAGAGAAAGATGTGACAATTTGGTTTTCATTTACTGATTAAATTGCCTTTCCTTGGGACCTCTTCTGTACTTAGGAGATGGAGGGCTTTAAGGCAGAGATTTCCATCTTTGGCACTGTGGATTCAGGCATGGATAATTTTTCACCTTTGGTCATTGTCTGGGCATTATGGGATGTTATTGAACATCCTTGTTGCCTTCTATTTACATGCCAGAAACAGCCCCAGCACTTTGTGATAATGAAGAAATGTTTTCAGATATTGACAAATATCTCCTGGGGGACAAAATTATTTCTGGCTAGGAGCTGCTAATGTAAAGGATACATGTGTGACTGTAGGTTAGACTATTAAGTTTAAACCCAGGCTTCTCTACCTAAGGAAAGTGGCTTTGAAAACATGACTTGAGCTCAGATTCCCATATATGTTGAATCAGATCACTAAGACTAGGTGTCATTGGTAAGAGTCTAGTGATGCCTTAGGAAGCACTCAATAAATATCGACTATTATTCCTGTCTTTAGCTTCTTCCAAGTGCTACATATTTTATAGATTTATTTAAATTAACATAGAATAGCTAGCATACAAAATAGAATTAGGCTTCTGTCATCTGTGTCTATGACTGTTAACATCATTCTAAAACTATTAACGACTTCTCCATCATGGAAGTACAAGTACAAGTGAAATTTATCCCTTTGATGCCTATTCTTTTGGCTAAGGGAAAAGATTCTCTTTATTCTGCAGCATTCACCTTTAGGGACTCACCATCTACAACACAAGGCACATTGTAACTATCAAGTCATCTAGTACAAGACTGCAACAAAAAACAAAAGCCAAACCAGACACCATTCTCACCTGACTACCTGCTTATGTTGACCTCTGACCTGTATAGACTCTTACACACACAGGTGAACACACCTGCACACACACACACACACACACATACAAACATACACACCCATGAGCATGCACAGAGGAGAAAAGTCATTCAAACCTTTTGGGTCATGGTGATGAATAAATGCATGGTCCTACTTACCTTGAGTTAATAATATACAGAATTCAGCTAGGGTTTTTTAGGAGGAGTTTTATGAAAGAAATTTGGAGACTTCAGAGACATTCGTAAAAGGCAGTGTTTTCCATGGTTTCTCTAAAACTGGGGGTTGAGGCATTCTTGGTATGATACACTCTTGTGGAAGCCGGAAAAGGATGTTGGATATCCTGCAGCTGAAGTTACAGGTGGCTGTGAGTCTGCCTACATGGGTTCTGGGTACGGAATTGCAGTCCTCTGTGAGAGCAGAAAACACTCTTAACGGCTGAGTCGTCTCTTCACCCTCCATTATCCTGCCTATTGCCATCGTTTATGTTTTTGTTTTTGAAGATTTCATAGCTGGATACTGTGAATATTCACTCCCACCTTCTCCTATCTCCCCGACTCCTGTAACTCTTTCCCTCCCAACTAGCCTCGTTCCTACTTTCATCATTTTGTGTGTATGCAGGTATTGTGCAGGTGGTCACAGCTGCTGTGCATTCATGATTGGAATACTCCATGGAAGGAAATATATGCCTGGTACTGTGAACCTGGTCGAAAAGCCTATGGGGAGTCCACAGGGCCTGGGTAGCGAGGGTCTACTACTGCTTTGTCAACTGCCTCCGAAATGTTCACACTCTTAATCTGATACTGCTCTTAGCCTGGTAAGAGAAGCCTATTGGTTAATGTAAAGACTCAAAACTTGTCAAACTGCTTAGAATAAGTGACTCTTGATTCCGCAGTCTTAAACAAGACATTAGATAACCACTTCCAAGGAATCACCACCAAGGATCACCACCGATGTCCAGGTAACACTGTGGAGGAAGGAGAAGGCTGAAGGAGGATGTGGAGGGCAGGGCTGTGGCAATAATAAACATATTGCCAGCTTTTAGAAACAGTTATTTTTATTTTATGTGTATGAGTGTATTGCCTGCATGTATGTAGTGCACCTGTGTCATACAATGCCTATGGAGGTCAGAAGAGGGCATCAGATCCCCTGGAACTGGAGTTCCACACAACTGTTAGCTGCCATGTGGGTACTGAGAATCGAACTCAGGTCCCCTGCAGGAGCAGTCAATGTTCTTAACCACTGAGCCATCTCTGTAGCTGCCATGTTGCCACCTTAAGTCGTGTAGGACAGGTTCCCTTCAGATGTGAAGACATCCAGGTTTGCACTATTTAGTATCTCTCAGGACTGCCCCAACCATCGGACACTGGATGCTCCTCCATGTCATTCCCCTTCTCCCCTGCCATTCTAGATTCCGCAGAATTAGAGATTCCTGGAATTCTCCTGACGTATCTTCTGCTTCCTTCCTTTCCTGTTACGTCTCTCTATGCCTGACATCACCTCAGTGCACAAAAGTCCCTAGCAGGTTCCCCTAACAGTAACTGTCTGTTGACTGAGCTGGTATTTTATTTCCTTCCCCTCTGACCCTGAGACCATTCTGTAAATCTATGTCAAATGACTAGGGAGAGAGTGTTTGTTTCCTGTGTATAAAACTGAACTAAATTTCATGTCAATATTATAACTTTTTATCAGGAAAGTGGCGAAGAATTAAAGAATTTTTGTAAAAAATTATTCTTTGAGAATTTCATACATACATATAATGAAATATGATCATACTCCCATTTACTTTCTCTAACTCCCTCAGGTCCTCCCATCTCCTTCCCAATTTATGTCTTCTTTTGTGCTGCTTATATAGCAAGGGTGTAGGGCCACCCACCAGAGCATACTCCATCCTACCAGTGTCCGCCTCCCCTATGAGCAGAACTTCCTGTTTTCCTTTTTGTGCATGTGTCGGGTAATTTAAATATACTTATATAATTTATATCCCTGATTACTTCAGATCCATAAATGTATTTAGAATTAGAGTATTTGTGGCTATTTCTATGAAAGATTTGTCAGAAGCTCTCACCCTGAGGAATGCAATATTTCTTAGTGTCTGATAAACTGGGTGACTGAGATTCTGACTCAGAGAGAGCTAAATATTGGCTGTGAAGGAAGAAGGAACTCCTCAGTTACCTGAAGCAGTGATTCCAACAGTTCCCAGTGAGCTGGTTGGAGGTGTAGGATCTCTTCTTACTCTATATTCTTCCAGTAACTGCAGGGGCTTATATTTACACGAGAATTTTAATTTATAACTGAACACATTTGATACAATTTCCATGTTTGTACAAGCACAAAATCTAAGACCTGGGCTGGATCCATGATTGCCTAGGGTCAGAAAGCTGGAGTGGAGATGAAGATTCCTTATTTTCTCACCCAGGATTCTGTGGGGCAAGGCACCACATCTTTAGAAGCTTGTGAGTTTTTCCATGCCTTGTATCTTCTCTCTAGATATCTGCCTTTTATGTAAAGCATAGCACAGAAGAGGTGCTGTGAGACCAGATAGGGAATATGTCTCCAACTCCACCTGCTTTCACACTGCATCAGTTTCTCTCATCTCTAGTTGCAATTCTGAGGCTTCCTGTGGATCACGACTGGGAAATGACTACCCTGGAAAAGTAGTAACAATTGGAGTCTAATCTGAATCTCTCTCTCTCTCTCTCTCTCTTAGATAACACCGACAACATTTATAAATACACTCAACATTCTACCCTAACACCATGCAAGAAATTAACCTTCCCCCATCCAAGGCCCAGGTAACATGGCTAGTGAGAGAACAGGAAAGGTTTAAGAACCAGAGGATGGGGAAGAGAACTGTGAAATTCTGTCTTCTACTCATAACATGACTGATGTACACACATTGACTCACAGCAACTGTGATTGGCTACATGAGACCTGTATAAGACCAAGCCAGTCAAAACTCCAGCATAAATGGAGGAGGGGCTCTTGACACCATCTCCCCTCCTACTAGCTGAGGAACTGTTGGTAGTTCTGACAGCTGATGGAGCATCAGTCACTTCTCTGTGGCAATGTCATCAGTGATATGTTGCCGGAGCCCGCCGGCAGAAATTGAACTGTACTTGAAGCAGGGAGTGAGGATGAAGAAATATATATATATATATATATATATATATATATAGAGAGAGAGAGAGAGAGAGAGAGAGAGAGAATAGGACAGACTCGGGAGGGCTGTCAGTCAATACTGAAGCAGCTCACCTTTATTAAGTGCCCCCTATTTATACTCTGAAATGAGGAACAAAACAATGGGTCAAAAGTTCAACATCAAAACAATACTAACACAGGCAAAATAACTTAAGCCAATCACATCTTCCTTCAAGGGTCTTCAGGTGTCCTCAGCCTTGGGCATAAGATAGACTTCCCCTCAGGTGTAAATTATTTGCATAGCAAAACCTCCTGCTCCCAACAGCACTTCTGTGCACAAGATTGACTTCTGCCTAACCCCTAAACTAGGGCATAGTTCAAGGCAGGCAAATGGCTCCCGACAATATGTTGTCCAGCTGATGGCACCTCACTAATGTACATATGGTCAGCAGTAATCGGGCTCAGGGAGCTCTTAATGACACCAACAAGAACAGCTACAATAATAAAGACAATAAGGTAGAAATAAATAAATAAAGACAATAAGGTTGGTGGGTCCTGGAGGCTGAGCCATGTCATCAGCTCCTAAAGTCCCATCTCTTGATTTACTCATATACTGACCAAATGGTAGACTGCTTTAAGTCAGTGTTGTTAAGACAAAAGATGCAAAATCCAGCTTTGAATCCTGAAAATCTACATTCTGTCACATAATCCAGTCTCAAAAATTAGTGAAAATATTCAACACAGGGTTAGAAAAAAGGCAAAAGCAATAACTTTAATGACTAGTAAGTCCATGTAGACCATCAGCATTTTATTTCAGAGTAACATGTCTCCAGAAGATAGCAATCAAAATAGTGAATGTTATCAATGGAACTAGATTAATATGACCACTCTCCCCAAACCCTCATTTACACATAAACTCAAGTAAAACTGGGGTTTTGAGTTGATAGAAAGTAGAGGGAGCAAGAAAATAATTTTAATTGGTTTGAATATTAATTTTAATTTTTATTTAAAAATTGTAAGCATTTGATCCAGAATCAGAAGGATCTTTGTGAGTGAGTTTCAGGTTAGCCTGATCTACATAGTGAGTCCAGGACAGCCAGGGCTGGAGTGAGACCCTGGCTCAAAAAATACATGATTTAATATAACATTTCTTCTCTCTTTCCTTCCCCTCTCTTTTCACTGGTGTGTGTGTGTGTGTGTGTGTGTGTGTATGTGTGTGTTGTGTAATGTGCATGTACGCATGTATATGTTGTTATAGGCACACATGTGTATATAGACGTGCATGCCTGTGTGCACTTACAATTAACATATGGAAGTCAGAGGTTGGTGTCTGGAATCAGATTTAATTCTTGTCCACCTTATTCTATGAGGCAGAATATGTCAGTGAAACCCAGAGCTCGCCAGCATGGGCAGTCCTTCTAGAAATTTGCTTTGGGGATCCCCATCACTGCCTAGTGAGGCTGGAAGCAAATGGGCTGCTGTGTGCCCTTTGCATTACAGGAGTTCTGGAGATCCAAACTCAGATCCTCACAGGCTCTTCATCAATGAACCATCTCCCCAGTCCTGATACTTCTTTCAAAATGGTTAAAATTCTGTTCATGAAACTGATAATCCATGCACTTGTGTACAAACGCACATACAGACAGACACAGACACACCAAAACACAAAAGCAAGAAACAAAAATAAAATACACCTTGAAACAAAGGCTGCTAGCAGCATAGTTAGGTTTTAGCAGACAGGTAACTTCAGTAGGAATTTCGTCACACAGGAAAGAGGAGGAGGAGGAAATGTTCTTTTCTGGGAGGGTCTTTCTGTGTTATGAATACATTTTTAACTTTGGATCCAGTAACCTCAGCTGACTGATACCAGTTCTTACCAAGATATCATTTTTGATTCAACAACATTGAATTTTTGTTTGGCCATTTAAAAATGATATTTGAATATAAAATTATACCTATTAGTGGGGTAATGTGATATTTCTATATACGTATACCTTATATAACCTTTATTTTTAGAATAATTTTAGTGTGTACATGAATGATATATATGTATGTACATACTCATGTGTGTTAATGTGGGCACACACATGCTAGGGCATATGTGAGGAAGTCAAAGAACAGCTTTGGATGTCTGTCCTCATTTTCCAGCTTGTTTGAGACAGGTTCCTACTGTGATGCATAAACCAGGCTGGTGAGCTCTCTAGCTTGAGGCTGGCTTCTAGACACCCATAATACTATGTCTGGCTTTTGCATTAGTTCTGGGAATCCAAAATCAGGTCCTCACCCATATGCAGCAAGTACTTAATCCATTGATCTATCTCTCCATCCCTGTATAATCTTTAGATAAAGTTAAACATATGTATATTCTCGAAAATTTGTCATTACTCTCAGGTAAAAATCTTTCAAAACCCTTTCTTCTGGCTTCCTGAAATTTGAAGTACATTACCCTTTAAGATAACGGAGATTCATTGGCTTTTTAGGCTTCAGGCTTACCATTTATAAAAGATTATTCCATTTTGTGATGTGGATCATTCATTAATGTAAGTATATCACAGGATGATATCAGAGAAAAGGACAGAGAAAGGGTGTGTTTTTCTAGAATATCCTTAGAAGGGTTGAGGTCTTTTGGTCTGTTTGTTAGTTTGTTGTAGTTCTTCAAAGTGGGCTGCTTTGACTTAATTTGCCAGATGACTAAAATGTTCTCTCTTTTTGTTCTGTTTGCATCACCGTACAGAAAGAACTGTATAAAGGAAACAAGCGATGTTGTTGGTGATCATGGTGGCTCAGGGTAAGTTAAAAAAAATTCCGAGTCCTTCAGTTAAAGAACATTCTCTGGAGTGAGCAAACTTTTAAAACTCTATTTGTGAATCAATCATAGCATTTTCCTAATTGGTTTAAAAAACTGTACAAATTTTCAAATGCAAAGTGTGTGGGTGAACTTGTGAGTGAACGCAAGAGATACAGTACAACAGAAGACCAGGGGCAGTGGACACAAAGGGTCAACACTGAACCTTGCTGTGTGATGCACCCTATAGGCCCATTGCTGGGTCACAACGCACCTGCTGAGGTTCTGCTTCTGTATTCCACACTTGCCATTGTTTGTTGTTTTTTAACATTAATTTTTAAAGTTAACATACAAATGTGACAATGTGTTCAACAACCTTCTCCTATGGCTTAGGGTGGTGAGCAGAGAATGAAAAGTTGGGGTGGTGGTGTGCTTTGAGCATGAAATGTCCCCCCTTTGACAGCCTCACGTCTTGAACAACTGGTTCTTAGCTTGAGACCCTGTTTGGAAAGGTTATGGAATCTTTAGGCAGTGGACCCTTGTGGAAGGAAGAACTTTACAGCGGGGTGGGCTTGGAGGTTTGTAGCCTGCACTCTTTGCTGTTCTCGCCGCGCTTCCTTACTGCAGGGGCAGTGTGACCAGCCATCTGCCTGCTGCTTTTTTCCAGGTCTTTCCCATCAGGGTGGTACTGCATGCCATCTGGAACTGCAAGCCAACATAAATTCTTTCTACCTTAAGTTATCTTTGTTAGAGTATTTTATTGCAGGAACAGAAACAAAACTAATACAGGTAGTATTAAAATAACCAACTTGAGATCCCAGATTGGACCAAGCACCTGGCAACAGGCAAGTGGTTTGAAGAAGGTGGTAAAAGTTTGACAATTTTTGAGCAAGTGGTTATTGAATACCTATTGTCACAGGACTAGGAGGGCACAGCAAGAACATATATTACAGAAGGAAGGGAAGGCAAGGCTGGAGCCGAGATGTAGGGCACTGACGGCTCTCTGCAGATTATGTACACGAGCAGGTGGGACAACTTGATAGAAATTTTCCAAGGCGTGATTTTTATTCTGATAGACTACATCTCCCTTTACCGCTCTACTCGTGGTTTTGGCAGACCTCAGACAATCCTGTTGCGTGGTGTTCAATCACTCTCAAAGTCCTCAGCAAACTGCATTTCCTAAGAGGCCTGTGGGCTCTGCTTTCACCTTCTTATCTTGATCATTTCCCTTAGCGTTAGGTTATCTGAGGATGAAATTGCCAATTTTACAAGAAATAAGAAAAATGACTACAAAAAAATCTGTGGTAACTTGGGCCTGGTAGTGCAGGACTATAACTCCGGGTAATTGGGAAGCAGCAAAATTTTAAGTTCGCAGTCAGCTTGGCTGCATAGTGAAACTCTGTCTAAAAACAAAAGTAAAGAGAAAGGAGAGCTGGGGATCTGGTTCAGTGGTAGAACACTTGCCGAGTCTGCTCCAGACCCTGAGCTTGGTCTCAGGCTCCACGGGAATAAACAAAAGCTGTGTGGATATGTCACGGAAAGGGATGGGGCACTCGAGGGCATGCAGATCTGTTTTTACTGCTACAGGTGCCGAAACACTTCTGGTGAATATATTCTGGATTATATAATCTGGAACCTCAGTTACACACTATACTGAGCAGAGCAGGATAATATTTTTATTACTCTCCAGAAACCACACAATATATTTATGTGTCGAGAATCTTAAAGCACCTTTCTCTTACCTACCCCCAATTCTTCACCTGAGACCGTTTTATTCCTTTGGTAAATTCCTTGCCTTGAACATTTAGTTTGTTATGTATCTTGGTTGTGATTTTATGAAGCAGTAAATGATACTAACCCATCTATCATGAGGCAGTGCTCACTGAAGGGTGAGACTTGCAACCAAATTGGTATTTAGAAAATCATAGAAAATACATTGTTTGTACAAATCTTTCAGTTTTCAAAATTTGTTATATCTGAAATCCTCAGACTTGAAGCTTTCTCTGTCCCTCATAGAGGTAAAGGGGAGGAAGCATGCCAAAAGGCATTGTCTTAATATTTAACTGTGTTTGGATGGAAAACTTTTTCTCTGCCAGAGGCTTTGTTAGGGCAGAGCTAAGACTCTCAGAGTGCAAGAACAGATGCCTTAGTAAGCAGAGAGAGTGAAAATGAGGGCAGAGAGAGACCCAAGGGCTGGACTTACCAAGTCTCAGGACAACTCTTAGAATCAAGAGGCCTAAAAGAGAAGGAGAAGGCAAAGAACAGAATACAAATAAAAGTTTGGGGAAAATACGCAAACCTATTTAGTTGACAATTTAATGTAGTGTTGGCATATGAGGGCTCTATGGGATTGTCGTTAGTTCATTTGATAATTAGAGTCATCTTCAATCTATTGCTAAGTATAGTTACTGTAGTTTATGCTTTCTCAGGAATAAAACACAACACTTTCTTACAATATTGGAAGACTGGAAGTTTAGGTAAAAGAGAAAATTCCATTTTGTCTAATACTAGTGCTATCAACTGAAATTGAATATGAAATTATCATTTAGATAACTGAACCCCGCTTATGAAATTGATGGTTTAGTTGCTAAGAATTTGGGGTTTGGATTACAACACAGATTCAAAATCTTGCTTTCTAAGCTGAATGATGTGGGACTAGTTATTTATCACTGTACTATCTGACTCATGTTTAAAGTGAAAAGGTGACAATTCCTGAGTTCCAATAGTGTTTAAAAATGGAATGATTTGTGATTGAATTACAGAAAACATCATCTGATACATAGCAAATGATTTAACAGTATTACCTATTAGTAGTTGATTAATTTCTCAGTTAATCAACTCAGTTGCGAATTGTAAAAAGCATTCTAATTATGCTAATTACTTAAGATCTAACACAGGTAATGCCAAAGCTGTGAGTCTGTTAAGGTACTGTGTACAAGCATCTGGGAATCAACAGCAGAGCTGAGCAGCACTCCTGGGCAGCAGGTCTGTTAATTCTTGTTCTCTGTTTCTGCTGTGCATTTTCCAAATTGCATTCTTAATCAGTTCAGCTCAGTCTCTTGAAGAAAAAGACAGTGTCTGAGCATCTTCCTTCATGATCAGAATTCAATATGTGCTTTCCTTAAAAACAACTTGAATAACCAATATGTCAAGGGTAAAGGAAGTAGTTCAACCCAGATCTAAAGTCTTGTCCAGCTTACTTCTCTGGTCTAGCAAATAGACCAGTCTTTCTTTTATCGCATTTCCTCCCTGTCTGTAGTGGAACCTAAGTAACCGACATAGACCCTACCCTATTTCTTACTCAGAAAAGAGCACAAATCTTTCTGTTCCTCATGGTAAATTAAAATTCCATTTAAATGAGTATGTGGTCAGAAAAACTTGCAGTGTTTTCTGATTTACAGTGTGGGCTTTTAAAGGTCCTGTGACCGAGTCAACCCACGCCTACTAGGAAGTTTATTGTTAGCTTCTTTATAATTTCCCTTTTGGAACTTGTTGCAGCTTTCCGTAGCTGTGTCTACTGGGGGATACCGCATGTACACTTCCCCTTATTTTTTGAGTTAAAATAAGGCAAGAAGTATGACACTCGTCTTGCATCATCTAGGTGGAGAGTATGAAAAGAAGTCCTGACAGAGTTGCTATTTTCTGGGCCAGACATGTCTGCTGGATGGGGAATTATTATACTGTGTTTATATTACTTTCTCTACTCCTGACATCACAGCCTTTTGCATTGCTTTTCTTGAGTTTTCTGTCTAGCTCATGCTTTCCTCTACAGACTGAGAATTCCATTATAGATGCAATTTGATTAGAACCCTGACCTCACTCTGCGTTTTTCTCCAAGGGTTTCTTTTTTTAAGATTTTTTTTTGTTTTTATTTATTTATGTGCCTCTCTCTCTCTCTCTCTCTCTCTCTTTCTCTCTCTGTGTGTGTGTGTTTCTGTGTGTATCCACAGGCCAGAAAAGAACATCAAATCCCTTGTAACTGGAGTTAAGGCAGTGGAATTATGAACTCCACATGGGCACTAGGAACCAAACTCAGGTCTTCTTCTGAAGAGCAGCAAGTGCTCTTTACCTTTGAGCCATCTCTCTAGCATCATCAGAATCTCTTTTTAAGCTAATTTCTCTGCATTCTCTGGAGTATTGTGGTGAGTGAGGCCTTCCATATAGTGAATAGTTATACTGCTGAGTTTATAGACTTTGTAAATCCCATGTCTAGAATTACCTGCCCTTGCCCTCACCTGCTCAGTAGTTTTGGAATTCAACAGACAATCATAATATGAATCAAGCACTAGATTCCAAAATAGCATACTTTCTGGATAGTGCTAATAGATTTCTTTAATTGTTAGTAATATTTGCTTTCTTTTATTGTTTCTCTCTCCCTTTCTCTCTCTCTCTCTGTGTGTGTGTGTGTGTGTAGGAGGGCATACAAGTATGTGGTTATGCAGAGGTCAGAGGTCTCTCTCTGTTTCTGTCTGTCTGTCTCTCTCTCTTTGGGTCTGTTTAGGGAGACATACATGTATGTGGCTATGCATAGGTCAGAGGTCTCTACTGTCTTTGTCTCTCTGTCTCTCTCTCTTTCTCTGTCTCTCTCTCCTTCTAAGTTTGTTTAGGGGCATACACATATTTGACTATGCAGAGGCCAGAGGTTTCTCTTTCTTTCTGTCTCTCTATCTCTCTGTCTCTCTGTGTCTCTGTCTCTGTCTTCCTCTCTCTCTTCTGCTTAGGGGCATACATGTATTTGGCTATGCAGAGGCCAGAGGTTTCTCTTTCTTTCTGTCTCTCTGCCTCTGTCTCTGTCTCTGTCTGTGTGTCTCTCTCTCATCTGTTTAGGGGCATACGTGTATGTGACTATGCAGAGGTCAGTAGTAGATATCGTCCTCTATCACTGTCAGTCATATATTTTATTGAATTTGTAAATTTCATACAATATATTTTAACTGTATTTATATTCTCTCCCCTTTTGCCCCCATTTGGTACCTTACCCAATTTCATGTACTCTATTATATACACGAAGGCCTTTTGTGTTCCCAAATGCCCTCTAGTGTGCATCCATCTTAACCTACCAAGAACGATAATTTTAATGACTCCCTCTCCAAGTAGCCATTAGTTGCCATAATTACTCAGGTAAGGTTGGGGTTTCTTGTGCACATCAGTGCAGGGATTTTGTCTGGCTTGATCTTACTCAGGATCTGTGCGTGTTGTCACCATCACTGTGAGTTCATATGAGTACTTTTCTAAGTGTCAGTAAAACTTTATTTGCTTGAGGTCATCCACTGCCTCTGGTTCTTACAGTTTCTGCCCCTTCTTCTGCAATGATCACTAAGCCTTGGGAAGCAAAAGTTTGATATAAGTATCCTATTCAGGTAGGAGCACTTTGCAGCATTTTATTGTAGGGCTCTGTGTTAATCACGTTTGGCTGCATAAGGAAGTTTCTCTGGTGAGAGTTCCCAGATACACTAATTTATGGGTACAACAATAAGCAGAATGCAGTGAAAAGGAGAAGAATACAGTAGGAAGAGTTAAATGGCATAGGAAATGGGAAGGTGGTGCAGAAGAGGGAGTGGGTGGAAGGACGGTTAACACCAAAGACCTTTAGAAGAACACATATGGAAATCTACCACCAAAGAAGCTTCTTAAAATATCTACATATACGTTATAAAAAGAGATTAAAAGAAGTTACCTTTAGCAGGGGGCATTGCCCCATAGGCTAGCAAAGTAAAACCCACTGCCAGGAATAGATTCTCTCTTTATAATATATTAATAAGGGTTCCCATAGTCCCTTAAAGAATACTGGCCATTGTCCCTGCTCTTGGTTAGTCTCCAGAACTTCACAGTAGTACTTGTTTCTGAAGACAATATAGACATAGGCTACAGAATAAACAAGGAGAAATCAAGCTGGGTGTTGACTTCAGAACCTCATCTCTGTTGGCTAGTGTTCATAGTGCTTGGAAGGTGCTATTCATGCTACCTGAAAAGAAAATTAATCATCAGCCCTATCCAATCCTGTGAATGACAACAGCTGGCTTGGCAAGACATGCCCACTGGTACAATAGTGGCAGGAATGTTATGGGAGCAACCAACTATTTTCTAAGTAGATTTAGTTTGCTTCATAAGATAGATTCTTTACTTCACATTGATATCTGGCTTAGGAGTCTGAAGCTACACAGGTGAATGACCATAGGGGAAAGCCTAATACTATTATTCTACTAAATAGATTTAGTATTAAAGTGACTCTTAATGACTTACTGCTACACATTATCTTTTGAGACAGAGTTTCTCATTGAACCTAGAATTCACAAGTGAGGCTAGACTGGCTGGCCTGCAAGCCCCCTCTGTGCTCCTGTTTTGTCCTCTCTGTTCAGAGGTGATAAGCATATGTGGTTCACCCAGCATTTTATGTGAATTCTGGAGATTTGAACTCAGGTCTTCATCCTGCACAGCAAACATTGTTCACAGTCATTTGGCATCTCTTCTTTTTTACCTTTTCTTTCTGTAAGAAATACATATTTATTAGCATGTTCTTTAATGAAAAATATACTTATTTAATTGTGTTTAGTTCAGAATTCTGAGAATTATTTCACTGCAGAGTCTTTGTAAATTTGCAATTCTTAGGTTAGTTCTTGTGAGTTAGTGTTTTATAGAGTTCCAGTTTAGAAAGCGCTGGCCTGGTCCTGGGCTGTTGTGAACTTAGACATTTCCATTCATATATATTTTGCTTCAGGCTAGGTATCTGTTGTTCCTTTACTCCCCCTATTTCCTGTTCTAGTTTCTAGAAATTCTCCTGACGGTCACCTGCTTGCCCTGTGTAGTTTCTACTAGCTCTGCTTATTAGGACTTCCCGATTTCCTAGTTTCTACTGTTGCTTTCCTAGGATTTATTTATTTATTTATTTATTTATTTATTTATTTATTTATTTATTTTTGCCAGGAACAAGATCAGTTTTTCCTCTTAGGGAGCAATTTCTGCTTTTCAGGTTTCTAGAGGTATCATGTACCAATTTACTCCTAAATCAAACATTCTCTCTTGAATAGAGAGGGGAAACACATGACACTCTGGAAGAAAACACACTTAATAAGCCATGGCAAGCTGAAATCTCCAGGATTCATGAGGACACGAGGTCCCAATAAGAACAGTGAATGACTGCTTGGGAGAAGAGTGTCTCCAATCTTCCTTGCTGCCTGTATGTGATGCACAGCACTCCAGGGACACAGCTTTCCATGCTGGAGAGAGCTTTTTTTCATGATGTTCCCACCTTGAAGACATTCCTGCTCCTATAAGTAACCCTGATAAACTCACTAGTTCACAACGTTGGATTTTGGAGAATCATATTGTTTTGGTCTGTTATTGGTGACTTTTCTGGTCTGAATAAACATTTTTTCACGTCTTCCAGGAAAAGGTAGAAGAGGCAGTTTCTGTCTACACACTTCCACCATACACTTACCTGCCAGTTTTTGAAAATAGCAAAGTGATCATTAAAGTTTCAACCTATAAATTAGTTCGTGCCTATCACTTCTTTGTTAGCTCAAGAGTGTGAAGCTAATGGTGGAGAGATGGCTCCGTGGTCGAGAGCACTGGCTGCTCCTGCAGAGGACCTGGTTTTAGGTACCAGCATCTGCACAGATGCTCACAACTGTCTCTAACTCCAATTCTAGCGAATCCAATGCCCTCCTCAGGCCTCTGCAGGCATTGCATGCACATGGTATTACACTCACATCCACGTAGGCAAAGCATTTCATACATGAAATTAAAAAAAAAATGAAGTAGTTTCTCAAGCTCTGCTTGCTGGCCGTGTATCATCTATAATGCTATTGTTTCATCTTACAAGTACGAGTAAAATCAGTTACAGTGATTTTTATTTCAACAACAGCTTCTCTTGTGGAACATTGCAACATCAGATATAATTAATCCTTTGCACACTATCAGCAAATATCTTTCAAAACGATTGATTTTATAAAGCGATGTTACAGTGTATCTGTGGCAAGTGATATTTCAAAACAACCCACAGCTTCCCTGTGCCTGACATTGACCAAGTTTATTGCTAGATATTTTCTCATTATTGACATTACTTCAATTGTCTTTCCAAGCATAGCTGTGTTTCATCTGATCTTCTGTTTCCCTTAAGAAAAGACCCTATGGCATTTATTCCATAGCTAGGAGATGCCAAATTGGGTCACAAACATAAAGACTGAGCTATAGTAAGCTCCCATCTCAGTAGTGTATATACCATGTAGCAAAGGACTAATATATGGTAGTTGAATAATTAAATGGATAATTTTTGTACCTAGTTGAATCAGTCTTAAACTTGGTAACTGTATTTCTATTTATTCAGCATCTTTTTTTGGTGTGTGTTCATTGGGGTGCATTTTACAGGTGATATGTATAGGTATACGGGTGCATTTTCCAGGTGCATATGTATGTGGAGGCCATAGGACACTCTCATTTTCCTCATGTGTCATTCAACTTATTTTTTTGAGGCCTGATGTTTGATTGACATGAGCTCATCAAATAGACTAGGCTGGCTGGCCAGTGAGCTCCAGGGATCTCACCTGTCTCCATTCTATCTAGTACTAGAATTATAGTATGTGGCAATACAGCAAGCCTTTGAATTTGTTAACAGACATTTGGGGAAGCAACCACAGGTCCTCATGCTTGAAAGTAAAGCGCTTTATAATCTGAACTATCTACTCAACCACAGTATTACATTCATTGTTTCATCTCTATTGTCTTCATTAATCAGATACTACATTTCTATCTGAGATGGGTTGAAAGGAAGTGATTTGTAGAGATGCTATTTATAGATCGCCTCAAATGAGGAAAAGGAGGATGTATCTCTAGTGATGCTCCTGTGTAGGTCAATGAGTGCAGAATCCAATGAGCAGAATTTGGGGAAAGTGCCAAATTAAATAAAGCTCCATAATAGGGCACTAAAGTGTTAAAGAAACTCAGGTCTGGGTTTCCCTTTACTCTTTTAGAGTTACAGTAAGATGGATCAGAGCTGTGTGATAGGAGAGGAAAAGGCTTTAGTAAAAGGACAAAGAACAGAGGTAAGTGGTTAATGATAGATTAGGAAAAAAAATGAGAAGAGGAAGATAAAAGTTGTCTCTTGCAAGAAGTTAAAGATGAGTCTGGTATAACAGTGATCACCTGTGATCCTAGGACTTAAGAGTGTGAAGCAGAAGAATGACAAGTTCGTATTCAGTCTGGTTTGCATAGAAAGACTATATTTCAAAAAAATCTGAAGATCAAGAAAGAAAACAAGAAGAAATGAGGGCCCTTAGAGAAAAACGGTGGATTTGAATGATGGCATTTAAAAGAAAAGAAAAATGGCTTTAGATGATGCCTAGAGAGGTACCGATCCCAGAGATGTCATCCACTGTTGTTTGAAATAATGTGTATGAATCATGTCACTTGTTTAAATCTGCCTCTCTGCCAATAAAATAGAAAAACAAAATTTCCTGAAACTTGAAGGAGGGACTTTTACATCATGTAACAGCAATATTTATATATATAGAGAACGTCATTAGAGCTGCAGTAATATATAATATTTATTGTTCCCTTATTTGGCATAAGGCCCCATACATACATAAAGATCTTTGTTTAATCTTTCCACCACAGTATGGAGAATGTCTCATAATTACAGATGCATAAACTAAGGTTTGTATATCTTAAACAAGTTGACTAGGTAATATGGATGTTAATTAATAAAACTGAAATTTAAATCCACCCTGTTCATATTAACCACTAAAAGACACTGGATTGTTTACACATAGAGGAATATACAAGCATAGGTTAAGAACAAAAAAATCTGAGCATAAAAGAAAACAAGGAATAAGGTGAACTTTGACCAGTGAAGGATGTTAACAATGTCCAGAGACCCCCAGATATGAATAGGTTATAACTGAATGATGTCTGAGATATACTAATCGATTAATCATGGCTATAGCCTCTCTTTATGTGAGAATAAAGATATGTTAAGATGTGCTATATATTATTATTACATATTAGTTAAGCACAATTAGTGAAATGTTTTAGTCCAGTGTAATTCCTTCTTTTAAATTATTAGTGAATAATATCATATTCTTAGCGGTCCGGGCAATATTATGTGCTCCTAGCAGCCTGGTTTTCTTCATTTTAATGTAAGCCAAGAATCTTCAAGAGAATTTCAAGGCATGTACTATATATTTCATACATGTGCTTTTCATTACTGCACATGTGAAGAAGTATGCAGTGCTCTTAATGGGTGTTTGTAGATAAGGAACATTGTACCTTTTGTGTGTTTGTGATGGTTTGAATGAGAATGTCGTCCAGAGGCTCCAAGTATTTGAACATTTTTCTCCCCAGTTGACTGCACCATTTTAGGAGGTCTTAGAGGTAAGATTGGCATTCATAATACTAGGCATTCATTAGAAGCTCAAGTTCTGCTTAACTTTTTTCCATTCTTATCACTGTTAATTGATATTGAAAAACTGCTATATCTCAGGCACTTTAGAAAGCTTATGCACTTTGTTCACACATGGACAATTCTGTATAAAGTACTTCCTGGCATATATGATGTGCTCAATGAAAGCTTCCTTAGTTTCTCCTTTTATAAGTCACGTTATTCTAGAATATATTTTTTTCATGAACACTTGGATAAGTGTGTTGTATCAAATAATATCAAAATGTGTCTGACTCTTGTTCTAGAATTTCCCATGGAAATAAACAGCACCAATAGGGAATGCAGACACACAATTAATATATGCTGTGAACAATGACACACCTGAATAATATATACTAGCATAAAGCTGATGCAACAAGCATCATAAATGTGAGCAAATTTATCCCAGCATTGTAAGTTTTGTGTGCTAGGTTTCCTTTATGTTTGTAAGGCTGTAATAGAATAGTGCCTCTCATGCACTAAGGCCTCAGTGCATGGTCACTTCCTTCTCTCACGAATGAGTGAAATTTATTTAAATAGTACTTATGATAACTCAAGTTAAAGCATGTTCCTTCTTTGTTCTGTGTGTATGTGAAGGTGGAGGAATGTGTATCATTGCAATATCTAGCATCATTAAGTGTCTGCTTATGATCTGTGGGAGAAATGTCCTAGTCAAATCATGTCTACCATGCATTAGTTGCACACGCATGCCTTTCTGTGGCCCCTGTATTAGTAGTGATTAACGAGAATGCAGCTCTCACATGCTGTTTGTTCCATACATCCACTTCCTTTGCTTATGTGAATGTAATTTTGTATATAACAGGATCCGGCATTTACAAAGTTTCTCTTGCATGCTCATGACATTCTGCTATATCCCAGTAAGTTAGTAATTAATAACACTTTATGTATGCTGGACTTGATGTATGATCACTCAGTTCCTCTGTGTGTGTACAGTGTTATTCCTGAATAATTCTTGGCCTACATTAGCTAGACCAATGTATCTGAGCAATGGGCTAGGATGACCTGTGATTTTATATGATCCATTCTTGCTTTTGTCCTTCATTCATGTGTGAATAATGTCATAATATGATAGAACCTGAAATATATTAATAGCACATTGGATATATTTTTTTCTTTCCTCCACGGGTGATTTGTGCTGTGTTAGACTAACCTGTGTGGTACATGCTAATGAGATATAACATGCTTTCAGGCTTGATTCTAGTACAACCTCACTGTCATGTCAGAAAGGAAATAAGTGCATGAGAGAGTAATGTGATGCTGACTTGAGTTCGGTTCCTATTGTGAGCCTGTTTCCTTTCCTCTGAGTGAGTAACTATCTATGCTAGTACTGGGTGGGTGTAGACACTAGATGATTGCTTGCTTTTTTCATTTTATGAGTGAATCATGATAGATTTGATGTACAGTAGAGTGCTCAGTGATTTCTTTCCCCTTCTTTCTGTGAGTCAAACCATAGCAGAACAGTGTCTGGCCCTAACTAGATGCTTAAGTCACTCCTGCTTCCTTTCCTTGTGGTTAATTTACATTATACTAGAGCAATGTCTGACTAATATTAGGCACTCAAAGGATAAGGATAAATATATTCTTCCATGAGTGCATATTATAGCAGAATATTGTCTAGCATTCACTTAGCATTTAAAGCATGTGTGTTTCCTGTCTGACACAAGACTAAGCTATTCATACAGAACGTGGCATAAACTAGGCACTTGGTGGATTCACCATTTCTTTTCATCATATGTGGATGACAGTTAAAATGTGGCTTCGTTTATAACTGATGCTCTCTGTTAGCGCTTTATTTTTCTAGATTAGTATCTGACATGTTTAGGCAGTTAATGTGTGCTTACTTTTTCCTAGTGTGTAAGGTATGTTACATTGTAGAAAAAAACAAAAACAAAAACCAGGTATAAGCTACCTCCTTAGTGCGTCTTTCCACTTTCTTAGTAAATTTGGGTTAGGATGCTGCCTGTCTCATTAAAAGAAGCACATAGTGATGGTTGCTTCTTTTATTACACTGTGAGGACTGTAGATAGCATTTTTAAGGCAATCTTTGGAATTCGTTTCCTACGATCTCTGCATAAATGGCGCTGTACTAGAATAGTGCTTGGCATATTTAAGGCACTTAATGTCTATTTATGCTCTTTGTCTAAATAAGAACAAAATGATACTAGAAATAGGTGGCATAAACAAACACCCAATACATGCTTGGAGCCTTTATTTTAACTGTAGGAAGTGTTGGACTAGTATACTAATGGCAATACCAGGTATTCCCTGCATACAGTTCCTTCATCTGAAAGAATATAGCTGTATAAAAGCAGCATCTCATAGATTCTGGTGTATTTCCTTCCTTGATGTTGAGCAACATCGCACTGCCATAGTAGTTCCTGTTGACTGGGTGATTAAACAGGCCCGTTTCTTCCACCTGTGCATAGTACTAGACAGTTCTAGCTCTGTAAGCTATGCCTAATGGAGTCCTGCATTCCTTCTCAAATGCGAGTATTGTAAATGACTACTAATCAATGACTTGATATATAATAGGCATTCAATGCATGATAGTTTCTTTCTCCCTGAGGTAAGTTTTGTCTTACTGGAGTAATTTTTAGTGTAGACTAGGTGCTTAGTACATTATGTTCCTTACCTTACCTGCAGGTTTGTATATTCTAAGTGCTTAGTTCTTTGTCCTTCACTTTATGTATAAATAATGATAAATTCCAAATAATGAGTAACTCATTTAATGCATACCTTCTCCTTTCTGAGCACGTTTAGTTGTACTGGCATTCGGCTCCATGCGCCTTCTTCATGTAACTGAAGAGTCTGAAATGCTTTGCAAATAAGCTTTGTCTTTCCGTTCTCTAACTGATCTATTGTGTCCACTTTCTCTTATGTAAGACTGTGCTTGGAATGGTTCCTGAAATATGCTGGCATTTTCATTCCTCAGTACATATGTTTATAATGATATCTGGCATTGTTGTGCAAGACTTTTCCTGGGAAGACACAACACATACAGGCCTACCCATTCCAGAGAGGGAACCCACAACAGAGCAAAGTAATCATTACACAAAGTACAGCTTGAAGAACAAATACGTTTATTGGCGATACTTATAGGAGTATGAATGAGGGGTTACTTACAGGATCTGGAATGACTCAAAGTTGTGTACATAAAAAGCCTACCCTAATACACAAAAGGTCCCTCCACAGAGCTCTCTGCATCCCGCAGAGGCGGTTAGAAAGTCCACATACAGACACAACAACTAACTGAAGCACAGGACACTAATAAAGATTAGCTGCTGTTACATTATAACATTCTGTGAAAGGAAAATAAACTATTCTAGAATATTTATGGCATATAAGGAGGGGAAAAAAGCCCACGTGGAACATGTAGAATATATCAGGCATTATTTGAGCATAACATTACACACATAGAGAAAGAAATATGTAAAGTACATTAATTTCCTATTGTAAACCTGTTGTGTACTAATTTCCACTGAATTGAAATCTTTCCTCAAGGAAGGAGAGAGGAGGTTCATGAGACTCAGAAGGAAACAAACTTCAGTATCTGAGAAATCTAAATCTTACAGGATTGGATTAGATTATTGCCTTCACGTACTAGCTGTTGTGGTTTGAATATGACATCCTCCAAATGTTCATAGTTGAATACTTGGTGCCACGTTGGCACACTATTTTTGGAGATGGTGGAAATCTTAAGAGGGGTCAGCCTAGATGGAGAAAATAGGCTGCTAAGGGGTGTCCCTGGGGACTTATGATGGCTAGTTGTATTGCCTACTTGACACAACCTAGTGTCACCTGAGAAGAGCAAACCTCAACTGAAGAATTTTCTTGATGAGATTGACCCGTGGCCACCTCTGTGAGTGATTATCTTGAATGATGATTGATATGAGAGGACCCAGTAAACTGCGGGTGGTACCATTGCCATGCACATGGCCTGGGCTGTGTATGAAAACTACCTAAGCCTGAGACTGTAAGACGGCCAGAGGCACATCAGCTAGCAGCCTTTCCCCATGGTTCTTGCCTCCAGTTTCCTGTCAGGAGATCCTGCCCCGACTTGCCACAGTGATAGAGTGTGTCCTGAAAGTATAAATGAAATAAAGTCTTTACTGTCTGAATTGCTTTTGCTCAGAGTGCTTCATCACAGCAATAGAAGAGCAGATTAGAACAGGGCTGTATCATACCCTGGCCCATTCTTATCCCTCACTCCTTCCAGCCCGTCATGAGATGATTGGTTTCTAGCACACACTCACATTATCATTATGTGTGGCGTCATTATAAACCCAGAAATTGAGAAACAAGAATCCATAGACAGGAGCTACTGAAACATGAGTCAAAATAAATCTTTCATTCCCTAAGGTGCTTTCCTTGGGTATTTTGGTATAAAGCTAACTAACACAGAAAATTAGTACCAGGAAATAGGGTCGCCGCCCTGACTACTCATGATGATGTTGTTCACAAGCCTTTGGAACTGATTTGTAGGAAGACTTTTGGAACGTTTGGATATGCAAGCTAGAATGCTGGATGCAGAGAGTAATGGGTGATTCTATGACTAATTTAGAATATCAGGATGGTGACACGGATGTGAAGAAATGGAGCCAGAGGCTTAGGTGAAAATGAGCACACCATGAGAACCACACTAGAGGCCATGCATGATAAGTTCTGGCATGAACTTCCATACGCTTTGTCTTTTTAATATTGGAAGTATGCAACCTTTTTTTTTTCAGTCTTTCAGAGACAGAGTCTCCCCATAGCCCCAGCTGACCTGGAACTTGCTATGTAGAACAAGCTGGCCTTGAACTCACAGAGATCTGCCTGCCTCTTCGTCCTGAGTGCTGGCATTAAAGGTGTGCACCAGCATGCCCTGCTGAAGCTTGCCTTTGAATTCCCTGGGCTCACAGCTGAGTGTCTGCTCTCAGAAGAGACTTTTAACTTTTTCAAATGTATAATTTATTGAGATTTTGTGCATTTCATATAATACATCTTAAACAAATTTAAACCCTCTTCTCCATCGGCACCCTGCATAGCTGCTGCCACCCGATTGCACCCATTCTGTCCTAAATGTTGAGGACCATCCTATCAAGCATTTAAACCCAGATGTCACTCAGTGCAAGCTCCTCCTCCATTGGAGTTTAGTCAGACTATCTAGAGCCACTTCCTTACAGAAAATCTACTCTCCCTCACCCAACAATAATCAGTTGCCAGTAGTTCCTTGGCTCAGGTTGGGACCTGCTGCCCATTTCCCTAGTCCTATGATGGATTTTTGTATGATTGAGTCAGAATGGGTCTTATGTATGCTGTCACCATTGTTTTGGGTCCATATGAGTAAGTTCCCAGAGGCCTAAAAGCCTCTGTTTCCTGATGATCATGCATCAACTTTGGTTCTTACAAGCTTTCTGCCCACTCTTCCACTATGGTCCCTTAGACATGGGTGGGTGAGGTTTAATATAGGAGTCCTATTTAGGGACACACACTCTATAGTCTCTTATTCTCCACACCTTAGTAAGTTGAGACCTTCTTTGTGCATCACAATCTATTATATAAGTAAGTTTCACCGGTGAGAGTTGAGGGATACATTAGTATTCTCTCTATCCCGTGTTCTGCTGTGCTTCATGAGCCTTAGGTGCAGAGGCTCCATAGTAGATTTATCACTCACGAATGGGCATCTCTGACATATATTCTCTGTGTGTGATCAGTTGTGGAACTCTGCAGTAGCCTCAAATTGTTGCAAAACCAAGGTACTTTGATGAGTGGTGTATGATATACTTGTATGTAAATATAAGGATATATACTCAACATACAGTAAGAAATTTCATTTGTATAGAGATATGCTAGAGATAGGGCTTTCTGTTGAATCTATGACCACTCCGACCATGTATATTTGGCTATGTGTATAGTGCCTTACATGAGTTCACTCCAATTGAGAGGGCTTTAAATTCAATTAGATAGCTGTTGATTACTCCCTGAAGTGCCACTACAGCACCACTCCAGTTGGCTGTGCTTGTCATTGCTGTGTTTGTTAGGCTTAGCAGCTTGCATAATATACTCTAGAGCTATGAGAGCTAGTCTCCAGGGAGGAGCCTTCCAGATCAGTTCCAGATCCATTTCTCTGAGTCCTGTATCTGGAGTATGTCCTCTCTTCAACAGTCTTACCTTCATGTTCTGGTAGGTAATCAAGGGCCGTGGCAATAGCCTGTGTTATTTTAGGAGTCTCCTGGACTATTTGACTGACAACTCGAAGGGAGATTTCTCCTGGTCTATCATTGTGTTTTTTTGTTATATAGCCTTCAAATATATAAATAGACACATGCCTAAATATCTTAGGCATATTTTTCAGGAGTTTTTGAGTTAATACATCTCCCTCTAGATTTTCACACCACATCAGCTTTGTTTATCTCTTCTTTCTCTCTCCCTGTCTAACCTACTTTAACTGGGTAGGGAGGAGGGAGGTTAGACAAGGAGAGAGAGAGAGGAGTCTTTTGACTTTTGAACACTTTGAGAATTGTGAAGATTCTGGGTACTTTTGGAGATAGATAAAACATATTTTACATTATGCGAAGGCTATGAGTCTTTGAGAATCAAGAATACAGTCTTATAGTATGAGTACTGAATGTACTTCCAGGTCATGTGTTGACTACTTAGTCTGCAGCTAGTGATGCTATTTTGGGAGGTGGTGTGTGGTCCTCACTGGAGGAATACCTTACCAAAGATGTGTCCTTAGGGAGGCCAGCTCCTCGCCCTACCCTTGACCTATATTTCTGTCTGTGTCTCTCTCTCAGTCCTTCTGGGTCATAGAGTGATTAGTCTCTGCACACGCTTCTGTCACCATTGGGTATGGCCTCACTATGGGCTGAAACACAGCCAAATGGTCAGAGATGGAACCCATAGATACTGTGAGTTAGAAACCTTCCCCTTTATGTTGCCCTTTTCAAGTATTTGGTCACTGTTTTAGTTACTTTTCTGTTGTGATAAAGACCATGATAAATACCAGATCAACTTAGGGGAGGAAGAAGCTTTATCAGCTCACACATTGCAGTCCATCATTGAGGAAAGTCAGCTCAGGAGCTCAAGCAAGAACTTGAAGCAGAAGTCATCTAAGAATGCTGTTGCCTGGCTTGCTCCCAGGTTCATGTGTAACTCACTCTATTCTGCAGCCAAGGACTGCCTGCCTAGTGAATGGTGCTGTGGACAGGGGGCGGGGGCAGGGAGGTGGGGGCGGGCCCTCGTGGGGGCGGGCCCTCCCACAACAATCAACAGTCAAGACAACCCCAACCCTGCCCCCCACAGATGTGTTCACGGGTCAGTCTTGTCTGGGAAATCCCTCAATTGATACTCTCTTCTCTTCTACAGTGATTCTAGGCTATATTGAATTGTCAGTTAAAGGTAACTAGGACAGTCACAGTGATGTAAAACTAGTGCAGTAGACAGTCAAGTATTCTTGTTTGCTTATGTTTTCATGATGCTATACTAGACCATATTTGATATATACCAGAACTTTTTTCATTTTTAAGTAATATAAAAAGATATCCCGAGAGTATGAGGAATTTTATTCTTGTTTGGTTTTCTTGTCTTTAAGATATCTTAATCTATAAATACACCTGTTGTATACTGGGTTCTCCAAGCTCACTTACTTTTTTTTTTTTAATTAAAATTGAAGTTGACATGTCAGGTGCATACTCTTTATGCTCACTCTTCTCTCTAGTCACTGCATACCTGGCTCAAGCAACTGGTGCCTGACATATGGCAATCAGTGAATGCTGCCTTCTTTCCCACATGTGTTGGCAATGGTTCTAAGGGTAGGCAAAGACCAAGATCTAATTTGTTTCTCACTAGTACTCTATTCTAATTCTTAGTGGTACCTAAGACATCCTTCTTTCTTTTTCCTCTACATATGTTTTATTATAACATTATAAGGCTTATAATAAGTGATCTTATACTTTCGTTTCTTTTTTCTTACACCTGAATAAACTCATTCAAATAAAAATTGATGCCTGCTACCTGTTGAAGAAAGCATATTTCTTGCCTGTTATGTGTGAGTAGTGCTTCATATTTCATATATATATACATATATATATAAAACTAATAATGTGGGTTATTTCTTTTTTCCTTATTCTACTGAAATAGAATACTGTTCCAATATTGTTCTAGAATAGTGAAATGCCCATTTCATGTGTCTCATTCATGTGCCTCTTCTTACTTTAGAATGGTGCTCGGTAAATTGATGCTTATTTTCTTTCTCTATGTGTGAATAAGATTGTGTAGAATAATTCTCAGTTTGCTTTATAAGGGCAACAGATCATTGCTCAATTACCTTATGCAGATAAATTATTCTAGCATAGTTTCTATCATGCACTGGGCATTTAATTCATGTCTGGGCATTCTTTTATGTGTGTATAGTGTTGTCCCGGATATTACCTGTCATGTATGATATGCTTATTGTGGTGCTGCTATTTCCCACCATGGATTGAGTAGTGTTGCATTAACAAAGGACCTTGTATATATGAAATTTCATGCTTATTCTTTCCTTTACTCTAAATATGAGTAAGTTCAAACTAAATTAGTACCTGCATGTACTAGATGCTCAGGGCCTGCATTTTCTTCTGATGTGTGTATGCGTAATATTATAGTGACTAGTGTCTAGCATAAGGACACAAGTCAGACTCTCTATGTGGTCAAAGTTGTTCTAGGATAGTGCTTGGCACATGCTAGGCAGCTTATGCATATTCTGTCTTTTGTTTGTATAATGTTATGTTGCAATAGGACTGGGTATCTATGAAGTGATGAACGTGTGCTCATCCTTACCCTCTGTGCATGACTTCTGGAATAGTAACTGGCATATACTTGACACTCCATGTGTGCCTGATTCCTTCCCCATATAATGTGAGTGTTGTGTTGGTGGAAAAGTTCTTTGTAAGGTTATTTCCTTTATATGTGTGGAAAGGTTAAGGGAGAATATTAATTTTCATATTCACATATGTGTTGAATATATACTAACTTGCTTCATTCTTAATGTGATGATTACAGGGTATGGCTTGTCCTCTTCTTGGTGCTCTGTGAGAGTTCCTCACTTGCATGTGTGTGCACTTGTTCCTGAAAAGTTTATTGCAGTTGCTAGTCTTTCAATGTGTCTTCACTTTTCACCCCTTGAATGAGTCCATTTGCAATATAATATTTAATATTTAATAGAAACTCGAAACTCTCCTGTTTAATTCTGCATATGTATGAATGATATGGCAGAGTACTAGGTGTTAAATGTTTGATGCTTATTTTGTCCTTGATCTCCATGCATGGTGGTTTTCTAATTCAATGTAGGACTCGTGTGCCAGTATACTGTACTATAATGAATTATGTCACTCCTTTTCTTTCTCAATGTATGTGTATTTGTATTGTAGTAACCTGCATATGCTAGGAATTAAATACATGCTTAGTTCTTTCTCTTTATATGGAATTAGTATATTAAAATGTTACTAGGCATATACTAATTGTGCAGTTCACTTTTGCCTCTAATACCTCTATTCAGAAGATCACACTAGAATAATACTTGGCTTATACTAAAGTCTGAATGTGTTCTCCATTCTTTTTTGCATGTAGACAAATGTGATAAAACATGATCTGGTTGAACTAGACACTCAATGCCCAATGCTGTGTACAACACTTCCATATGTAAGCTGATTGCACTTTAACAGTGTTTGGCATATACTAGGCATCCAGTGCACATTTCTTTCTTTCCTCAGTGTAAATAGTACTGCATTGCAGTAGTACCTTGATATACTAGATGTTCACTGACTGCTCTTTCCCCACGTGCATGAACAAAGGTTTACTAGAGCCATTGGCACGTAGTAGACCTTCCGTGCATCTTTGTTTCCTTACACATGTGCAAGTAATTTTATGCTGAAATAGTAGCAGGCGCACTCCGTGAATTCAATGTTTTTTGTTTCCTTCTAGCACATGTAGGTGATTTTGTCCTAGATTACTTAGCATTCACAAACACTCAGTGAGGGCTCATGTGTTCCTTCTGCATCTGAATAATATCCTGTCAAATAATTTGCCTGGTAGTCCTAGAACACACATGCATGCTTGCTTCTCTCTCTGTGTTTGCAATGTTGTTTTAATACTGTGTCTCTCATATGTTTCGGGTTCAATGAATTAGCATTTCATTCATCTATGTGTTAGGTTTGTAATACTATGTTCCAGCATATAACAAGAGCTGAATGGTTGCTTATATCCTTCTTGTCTGTGTTCATAATTTGAATAGGATAGGACCTTGCAACATGAACATTGGAAGCATACAATTTCCATTTTTCTATATGGGTAATATTGAACTAGAATGGTGACTGGAAAGTACTAGGATTAGTACCTAGTACTAGTACCTAATCTTAGATTACCTAGATTTTATGCTGTCAAAATACATGTTTTCCCATCTGTATTCTAGTGCTGTTGTTTATACATACTAAGAATTTCATGTATAACTTCTGTCCCCTACATGTGAACAATATTTTCTTAGAATATTACTTGACTTATAGTATGCCATTAATAAATGCTTATTTCTGTACAGTGTTGGACCAGAAGTTGAGTCTTGGCTAAAGGAGGAATTACATGCACACCTATGTCATTTCCTGTGTGTCTATGCAACTATTATAATTGAGTAACAACTAGGATATAGTTAATTATCTATATGCATGTTTTTATTTTTCTTCTTTCCATGTGTGTTGTGTATATGCATGTATGTATATGTGTGTGTGTGTGCGTGGGCACTTCCAAGTGTGTGCACCTGTGTGTGGGAATGGTGGAAATCTTTCATAGCTGCTCTCCCACATTAATCTTTGAGGGAAAGTCTCTCAGTGGGTTTCGGAGCTCACTGATAGTCGACAGTCTTGCTAACCACCTTGCTCCAGAGAGCTCCCGTCTTTGCCCTCTGAGTCTGGAATGATAGGTGAGCCACCAGCCACCAGGCATTTATTTGGACTTTTGGAATCTGAACTCTGGTTCTCTTACTTTAAGCACTGAGCCATTTCTTCAGTCCTATTTTAGTTTTATTGAGTTATAATTGAAAAGTATACATATATACACATTATGCATATATACATTATGTATACATTATATAATATATATAATAATATATATTAAATCTCAATTAGTGACCACAGCATCTTTAGGTCTTTTCTTCCATATGTGAGACACACTAGAACATTGCCCAGCAATATTATTTATTCTCTAATTATTTTTAAAATTTTATTTATTATTTTTATTTCATGTATATGAGTGTATTGCCTGTAAGTGCATCCATGTCATGCAATATCTGTGGAGGTACGCATTGGATTCCCCAGGAACTGGATTTTTGAACAGTTGTTCGCTGACATGTGTGTGCTGGGAAACAAACTCAGGTCTTCTTCAAGAACAGACAGTGCTTTTAACCACTGAACCGTCTCTCTAGCCTCTACTTTTCTATTTCTAAGTCATATAGTATTGTAGTTGCCAGCATGTAGAAGGCACTCAATGCAATGCAGGCTTTCTCCTTATATGTTAGCAATGTTCTGTGAGGGAATTTCCTGTTATATAGTAACTGATCAATATATGGTCTTCCCTATGTATAAGGAAACACATATCTCAACAGTAACAAGAGTATGTGAGGCTTATTTATTCTCTAAGCTGTGTGGATATAATTACATTATAGAAGCAGTGGATATTTCATGCACCTTTGTTTTGGTCCTTCATGTGAGGAGCATGATGCTCTAATAACACCTAGTATATACTTAGTGGATCATGCATCCTCACAGTTCTGTGTATGTGACTGCAATTGTGAGAGGAGTGTTCCTATCATGTTTTAGAGCCCCAAAGCATGCATATTTACTTCCCTTTTATGAAAGGTTGAATCAGAATATTTGATCACACATAGGACACAGTGCCTTATTGTAACAGTATTTATCCAAGACTATGTGCTCTATGCACTGCTATAATTCCTAAGTGTACAAATAATTATAGATAGCTAGAATGTTATTTGGATAACAGTTGATACTAAATGTTCACTTGTTTCTATCTATGTATAAGAGATACTCTAAAACAGTTTCTGTTAATGTGTTCTGTGTATTTCGCTATGTGTGGGCAGCACCTTTCAGGACAGTCTTCAGCATATAGCTAGCTCTTAAAGCATACTCAATTCTCTTCTCCCTCAAGCATCCTGTGTGTAAGGTATGGACTTTGCTACTGCTAGCTATATAGTAGGCAGTCAATATGTACTTTCTCCCTTCTACTTATGTATGAAGAAAGTGCTGGAATAGTAGCCAGAGTATACTGGATGACTGATGCATACTTGTTTCATTTTGCTGTGTGTGAATTGTTTTAATAGAACAGTGACTCCTCTGTCAATGCACAGTGCATTGCATTACTTTCACTTCCATGTGGCTGACTTTGGAGTGAAATCAATATATTAGATATTTGGCAAATGCTATTTACCTGCCTTTTGTGTTGGTAAATCCATTTTAGGATAATTCCAGCTATGGGTTACTTTTCTCTTTGCTCTGACAAAATATGTGACAAGAAGAGGCATGAGGGCCAATTTTAACCTGTGGGGCATGTGCGGGGTGCACTGCGTCATGGTGGGAAAAGCTCGGAGGGTGCATCTGCAGCCAGGAAGCCGGGAGAGATGGATGCTGTTCTTATCCATTTCCCTTTCTCCTTTCTGTTCATCCAAGGCCTCAGACACCAAATGGCACCACCCACACTTGGGGTGGTCTTCCCACTTCACTTAACATAATCTAGAAAACCCCTCACAGACATACCTAAAAATGTGTTTACATTATGGTTATCAATGCTTTCAAGTGAGCAATCAAGATTAATCCTCATACCATGGTATATAACACCTTCTCAATACATGCCTGATTTCTTTTCCTGTGCATGAGAAATGCTGTCCAGACTCCAGCTGGCATGCACTAGGCATCACATACTGTAGTGCACATCCTTTAGGTGTACAATCATAAATATCGTGCTTGTCAACTATGTGAGCTCAATGACTATCTTCCTTCCCCGGTCTGTGAAACTCACAGGCAACACTTCATAAGCATGAAATGACGTGGTATCGGCCACGCAATCTCTTTGCCTGCTCACTTAGAGATCCTTGCTTTATCCCAAAGTACATGCAGTTCTTTCTGGGAATGGTCCTGTTTCTGGGGATCAGTTTAATTACTGAGCCCTCTGTCCTGCTGGATCCTGTCCTTCACTGGGCTCTTCTTCTTCTTCATGTGACTTCTTCCAAGGAACACTGCTCCAGCCAAAGTGTGTCCAAAATGGTGACCTTCATAGACCCTGCAGTCTCTAGTTCTCTCCCATCCTTTCTTCCCCTCCTCCCTCCCTCCCTCCCTCCCTCCCTTCCTCCCTCCCTTTCTCAATCCTCTCTCTCTCTTTCCTGTAGGTCTCTGTCTCAGGATCTCGTATACACACAGCCACATAAACACTCACAGAGTTGTAGTAAATGCGAGGAAGTAAGCGGTCTGGAGAAGGGGATAACATGAGAGGGAGAAAAAAAGAATTGAAGTTAGAGCGATAAGAATGAATCACATATAGATAAAACTGTCAGAGATCAAATTTAATACAGTTACTTTAAAAGGAGTGAGTAATTTTCTATTTAAAAATGTTAAGTGTATATTTTGAACTAAAAGCACCATATCTACAGATTTCTAAAAACTATTCATCTTGTATAAGTGAAACTTTAATTCCATAAACATTGTAACCAAGCCTCTTCCACAGGAGAGTCGTTTTACATTCTTACCAGGAATAACATTTTTGAGGAAAATATTTTTCTTTCCTCAGTGGCACAGAACCAAGCTGTTTTCTTCCATGGACTGGGTATCACAGGCAGGGAGATACATGAGGGGAAATCAAAGGAGCACTGCAAACATTGTGATTGGCAAAGAGAAAAATCGACACTGTGGTGATAAGGTCTTTGATCAGAATAAGCCTGCTCATCCTTCCTTCAGGATGCAATAATCGCATTCTGAACTTCATGCGAAATTACCCAGACATAAGGAGTCCTCTACGAAATAGAATCCTCACTAATGTTGATACCAGCAGAGAGTGGAGGGGGCAGGCGTTTAAATAAACAATCACAATGCACCATGCAATCCTTTTAAAGATTAAAACATTTAATTATGTGTATGTGAATGTGGGTTTCTACACATGGGTTTGGGTGCCCACAGAAGCCAAATGAGTCAGATTCCTTAAAACTGGAGTTACAGGTGGTTGTGAAACACTTGACATGGTTGCTAGGAGCCAAACTTGGGTCTTCTGCAAGAGCAGTACATACTCTTAACCAAAGAACCATCTTTCCATCTTTCCAACCCCAGTGTAGTCTATTTGAAGTAATATATGGAGACATGATTTATCAGAGATGATTGTCCAGGCCTGGTGAGATGGCTCAATCAGTACAGAGCTTTCAGGGGAGCATGAAGAGCTGAGTTTAGATCCCTGCACCCAGGTAAAATTCCAGGAATAGAAATAAGCACCTGTGATCCCAGCACTGGGGAGGTGGAAACAAAAGGACCCCTGAGGGTCCCTGGCCAGTCAGTAAGCTTTGTGTTCATTGAGAAAACCTGCCTCAAAAGCTAAGCTGAAGAGTGATTGCTGCAGTCACCCAGTACTGACCACCAGCCTCCACATGCACGCACAGACTGCGCATGCACACCCACACTCACGGACATGTGCACAGATATCCACAAACATGCAGAAATGGTACTGTTCAGGATTATGAAAGAGCAAAAGAATAATAAGATATGATAGATATTCACAAATGTTTCACACACTCATTGTTTTATTCCCAAGGCTAGAACACTTACTATATATATATATATATATATATATATATATGTATATATATATGTATATGTATATATATGTGTGTGTGTGTGCTAACTTGACAAAATGAATGAAATAGAATTTATATACACATAAGTGATGGTGTGAGTCTGTATGAAGCTGTGTATTGTGGGGCCACTGGCCACCCATCAGTGAAAGGTGAATTGTTGTATTTCCCCTTTCTGGGAAATTATTGTGCTGGTTATTGAATTATGCATTTGAAACATTTAGTATGCTACGGTTATTAGTTTGTGAAGAAGAACCTCTAAATAATGAAGCAGAAAATAAGGAAAGCAGGAAAAAGAGGTCATTTTTTCTAGGTAAGGCTGTGACTGAGCCCAGTGATAGGTGGAAGCATGGTCTCATTCAGGGAAGCCAAACCGACTTGAAACCCTGAACCAAACTGACTTTACAGCTGAATTCCTTTCCAAGCATCATGAGATTGTGTCCTCTAAGAAAGACTACTAGTTCATCAGATCCTTCATGAGAAAGTGCCTTAAGAACTGGATTTAGAGTACTTGAGTGCAAGGATTATCACCCAGGCTTGTAAAGGCTTCGTGCCTTTCTCTGTAAAATTCAAGGAGCAGCATTTTTGTTCTCAGAAATGCTGTAGATTCCTAGCTAAGGTACTGAGCTTTGGAATTAATGGAATAACTTAGCTCCATCCCCTTTATTCTTCTACACTAGAGAAGAGATGCTAACTAAAGATTTTACTCTGGACATCTCACAGGAAAGCTTCAGTCTCACAAATGAAGAAAAGAAGGAGAAAATGACACCATAGTTAGGGACTCATCTGTCCCTCAGTGTCAGAGAATCTTACACAAAGTGGATGTTTCCCCTCTAGGAAAGCCCTAAAACTGGAGTCAGGACCACAATGCTTTTACATTCATTGGACTGAAGAAAACAGTTTTGCTGATTATAGTGATATGGAAGCTTATTTGATTTGCAAAACTGAAGAAACTGACAAGCCCAAATCTGAGATGATTTTGCTAAGTGGTTTTTATTGAAATGTCTTACTGGAATAAATTGGGATGTAAATTGAATAGAAAAGTGACTCAGGATCATGCTACATGCATCCCACACATGCTTTATGAAGCTCATGGCTTAATTTGTTCATGAACCCTTAAACAGTATACATTTCCTTGTGGTTATTTTAGAGTTGTTTGAAAATGAAAACCAGACAATCTTGTGTGCATTCTCTTAGTACTGCACTTTCCCCACTTCACACTGTGCTCTGAACAATTTCCATGCCTGTGTACACAGATTGGTATTTTTATGATAGCTGCAAGCTTTACCATGAACCTGTCATAATCAAGCTATTGCTTATTGTGTAGAATTAAACTGCCTTCATGCCTTCTGTATGCATGCAAGCTTACTGTGGATGTATTGATACACACACTCTGATACTCTTGCTTGAGTATCTCCATAGACAATCAGAAGTTGGATTGTTCAAGGAATATGTGCCTTCAGTTTGATTTTTATTTTATTTTGGAATAATCCTGATGGGAAGAAGTATAATACAAAGAAAACATGCTCATGTAGTGCTGTTCTGAGTCTGCATTAGTTAGTCTGTAATTCCTAAGAAAATGGCATATTTCCATCCATAATTATGCTGCCAACAATATAGCAAGTTAAAATGAATTCATTACTACTATCTAATCCTCAGACCGTACTTAAATTGTAACAAATGTTCCAGGAAAATTATTTAAATTATCTGTTCAAAATCACATATTATATTTACTTATCTTGCCTTTTTATTCTTCATCTTGGAAGAGTTCCAATTTTCCTTAACTTCCACGACCTTAACATTTTTACAAAGTGTGAAGCAATTAATTTGCAGAATATCTCTCAAGTTGAGTTTTGTGATGTCTCTTTGTGATTAAAGTTATGTAGATTTGGCAGGATAATCACAAAAGTCACGTTGCATAGCAACCGATCAGGGCATACATGATTTCAATTCACATGAACACTGATAATGTTCACTTTGATCATTAGATGAAGGTAGAATCTTCCAGACTTTTCCTTTTTGTTATTACTGTTTCTTCATTTATATAACTGTAAGGTAGCCTGTAGGAGCATTCTTTTGTAAAATTTTATTTTCATTTTTTATTTATGTGTATTTCTCTCTCTCTCTCTCTCTCTCTCTCTCTCTCTCTCTCTCTCTCTCTCTCTGTGCTACTTATGTGTAGGTGTCCACAGAGCTAGAAAAAATCATTGGATCCCTTGGAGCTGGCATTATAGGTGGTTATGAACCTTTTGATGTGGGTGCTGGGAATTGAACTCTGATGCTCTGTAAGTACAACTGGTCTTAACCAGTGAGCTATTGCTCAGTATTTTGTGGGGAATATTCTGGAAACGATGTAACCATTTACTTCTTGTAAAGTGGTGATATACTATAGATTCAAAGAAAATGAAATCTTACCAAGAGATGCCAGGATGCCCATACTTATTGCAGAACTCTGCCTGCTAACTGTATATTAGCCTAGGTGTCCGTCCAAAGATGGGTGGGTAAAAACAATTTGGTAAACATACTCAGTGGAGTTCTTTTCCATGAGAAGAATACTGGATAAAGAAATCATTCATGTTCAGCAAAGTAAGTGGAAATGAAGGACAAGGAAGAAACGAAGCCAGACTCAGAGAGACGAGTACCTCACATTCATTCTCACGTGTAAATGCTAAAAACGAGTCATTGCCAAACTAGAAAATGAGCACTAGGATTGGGAAATGTATGGGAAGAGGGCAGTGGTTATAGGAGGTGGTTGGATTTTATTAATATTACCTTCAACGTCAATGATAGCATCACTCTGACCTTCATTAATATGTGCAGCTAATAAAATGTTTAAAACCTGCTCTTTATAAATCCACCAAAGGTCAGGAAAGCTTTGATTTCGGTATTTGCTCATTTTGTAATCCTGTGACGTAGGCCTTACATTTTTTATTGTGCTTACAATGTTAGTGTGAATGTAGGTTTCATCCTACATTAATACATGGCTTCCTACTGAATTCATTGTGCCATGCTGCAACTATGAACTGTTCATTACTTCTAATATAGCAAGATGTTCCGGGCTCATGGTGTACTTGCTTACCTAGACTTACAGTCAGTTTCTTCTCCAGAGGCTCTCAGTTTCTTTTTAGTAGGGACTGTAAGTTAGAACTAAAAATCTGTGTGTTGACATGCTCCTTGCTACTAGGTGCCATTATCACTATTCTTAATGAGAATTCCGGTCTAACATTATAAGACAATCTATTTTCTTGCTTTATGTGTATGTGCAACTTTCTCTCTCTCTTCCTCTGTATTTTTATATTTGCAGTGTGTTGTGTGTGTGTGTGTGTGTGTTTGACAAGTTGTATATGTGCTGGTCAGAACACAACTTGCAGGAATGGATTCTCTCCTTCCACTGTGTAGGCTCTGGGGATCAAACACAGGTCATCAGGATTGGCAGCAAGCACTCTTACCTGCTGAACCATTTCACCAGCCTCCTCTGAGTTTTGTTTTTTAAGCAGGCTCTCACAGTAGTGCAGGCTGGCTGCAAATTCTCATCCTCCTGCCCCTGCCTCCGGAGAGCTGGGGTTGCAGGTGTGTCATACATCTCTCCTTGAAGCCATCGACTCTGGCATAATATATTTTTCCAGACTGCCAGAGCTCCAAACTCCATTATATTTACTAAAATGTGAGCAGATACAGGTTCTAAAATAGAAGATCTAGTGATCTGGGCTCCATGGGGAGTTAGTGTTGGCCATTCTGATTTGAGGCAGCAATGTGTAGACATTCTAAAATTAAGGGATAGACATTAAGAGGCCATGGAGAGAGAAATAACCTCAGAATAGTCTAATTCCTAAGGAGATGCAACAGAGGAATTCTACATTCAGACAAATGCCAATTTAAAGTAAATCGAATTTGAATCAGAAAAATTTACCTTAGAAATCTTGTTTCAGAGAGGCTGGCAAGGGATAAAATTCTTGCGAAATAACTCTGATGATCCAGCTTCAATTCTCAGAACCCACAGTGGAAGGAGAGAACTAATTCTCAAAAGCTGTCTTCCAGCTTCCACATGTGTGCCTTGGCATGTGAATGCTCACACTTCACACACACTTCACACACTTCACACACACACACACACACACACAAAATGACAAAATCAAACAGAAGGAATTGTGCTTTTTCTCCGTTGCAGCAACATCATGACACTCAGAACAAACAGCAAAGACAAAAAGCTTCATTTCCCAGAACTTCCCAGATTTTGTAGAAAGGGAAGAAGTGAAAAAAAAGGAACTTAAGGCTCAGAAGCTTTGGTTCCCAAAGCTTCACTTATTTGAGAAGATTTTGTTCTTTCAAATTAACCACAGAAGAATACTACATTCAATTTGGCTGTGTGTGTTATGCTGTCTTGGACACCCAATAATATTTTTATTCAACTATAATTTCTCACATTGACCTAACTCCAGTATCTACATGACAGATGAAGAAACTCATATGAGGCTCATATATTTAAAGTTTACAAAGGTAGCTAATCTTTAGATACAGACATAGATTTTTTCAAATATCTTAGAACTCCTGTTATGAGTTTCTTATATGCTGCTTTTAGGTTTACATTGCATCTAGAGTTCTAAAAAGCCTTAAACTTTTTCTCCCTTGTCCCTTATCTGCAAAAAAAAAAATAACCCTGCCATTATCCTAGTCTCCAAAATTTCCAAGGGCACTTACAAATGCATCATACATTTATATATGCATTTCCTTCAATTTAGCCTGACATCATACAATCATTCAAAGGATTCAATATTTATTGAGCACCTGTTATGTTCCAAGCAATGTTCCAACTGCCAAAAGGGGGTGAATTATGCAAGAGTGTAATGCATCATGTAGAGATGAGATGTCCCAGGAGCTGAATCAGGAATGCATGCTGCCCTCTAGGAGATTACACTAATTCACAAAGGATAAAACTTACACATAAATAATTGTATCAGAAGGGTCAGGGTAAGGACTGCAAGAGATGTTTGATTTAAAAGAAAAACAAAGCTAGAGAAAGACAGGCTTTGTGAGCTATTTCCCGGTGGAGATGGAAGTGAGATGTGCTGGAGAGCAGAGACGTGGGTAGCCTACATGGAAGAGCGATATCTGAATAACGTCTAGAGTATACTGAAAAATGTTTGCACTTCTTTCAAATATACCTACCTTCCTTTGTGTTTTTGGTTATAGTCTTTTTTATTAGTAAAATACGTTACTTCACAATTTTTTACATTTATACCATGTATTTTGGTCCCATCTCCTACCATGTTGTCACTTCCCTCCTTCTTCTCTCGGTGTCCTCCCCTCTAGAAATCTCTTTCCTCTATTTACTAATCTTGGCTCTGTTTCATGTCCCATGGAGTTTGATTAAGGACATCTGTGTGACACTCAGTTTGGAACTAACTGTAAGAGCCTGGTGAGATGACCAGAGGGTGTAGAGCAGGATACCTACCCTTCTTAAACATTGAACATGGAGCATATTTAGCCAAAATGGTTTTAAGTTTCAAAACGGCAGAACAAAATGTATGGTACCTGACACTACATGGCTCTAAGCCTTGTCTGTTTACCTCTACACTGTATCATTATCCCCATGGAAAGCAGGTTGAACTTTGTAGAAGCCCAATAAGGGTTTGAAGATTTAAAGACAAATCTTAGGGCATGAAGGTCTTATAATTAACTTTATTTCACCAGAATAGCAGCACATTAAAAGGTTGGCATCACTTATCCCTTGGCAAATAGATGGACTATGGACTATCATAGAAATGATGCTACACCCAGGGCTAGAGAGATGGCTCAGTATTTAATAGCACTTCATGTTCTTGCACAGGACCTGGGTTTGTTACCCATAATCCATGTCAGGTAGCTCACAATCACCTGTAACTCCTGGGAGTTTTGATGCCCCCTTCAGGCCTCTGCATGATTCTGCATGTAGGTGATGTTCATAAACTCACACAGCAGGTGCACACACATAAATAAAATGAACCTTTGTTTAAATAGAAAAAGTGACACCTATAGCTCACATTACTCTCTTTCCATTGCTTCCTTCTAACTAGCTCCTTGATTTTTCTTGGTTTATAGGCTGTAGGTCCTTGGTCTATCTTTTGTTGATCTATGAACTAGATACTGATAGAACTCCGTTCTTTTCTTTAAAGAACTGTCAATATAGCTGCCCTATGCCAAAGTCGTTTTTTTATGAATCTATTTTCCCAGACAAGGGTGTTGGGGAAAGTTGGGATCCTGTCAGATGTCAGGGTTTTGTAGTTCTCCTTTAAACAAAGTCTCCTGACTTTTGTGAAACTCACATATTGATATTACATTTGAAAGTCTACAAACTGTGTGGAGACTTTCAGGATAATTTTGCCTTAATGGCTTAAACTAATAGTAAATAAATGAGGCCATAATGGCAAGTGGGAGAGAAAAGATTGATCACTGCTTATAGAGAGTGTTATTGTCTGGAACAAGTGCTGTATGGTATGTTCAATATTAATGTTAAGACTGTAGTTTTTTAAAAAGATTGTTCTAATAGAACTGTGATAATTTTGTCGACACTTATGATGAGCTTTTCTATTTGTATTGAGCAGTGTTTAACAGAGCATTCAACTATATGTATTTTTATTTGATGACAATAAAACCAGGTTGGAGAAGCCAATTAGATGGCTCTGTCAGTAAACACACTTGCCATGTGAACCAAGTTTGATCCCAGGATTCCACTGTGGAAGAAGAGAACTGGTTCCTGAAAGTCATCCTCAGGCCCTCATGTATTCATAATACTGTGAATGCTCCCACTCACGTGCACACATCATACACACATTAACTATAATCAATTAAAATACATACCCAATATTAAAAATAAAATATAAAAATAATGAAATAAATTTAAATCTGTGTTAGAAAAACAAGTAGCTTCCAGTTTACAAATAAAGACTGAGATTTTGGGAGAGCAGAGGCCAAGTTTGCAGCTCTGGGGCCATGTAGATAGAGCAGCACCTGCTCCAGGAATAGTTCCTTGGCAGACCCATCACTACAGCTTTGGCTTTTGTATATTCAGATGCTACTTTCAAAAGAGAAAATGATGCAAGGAAGATAATGATCAAAAAGTGAATCTTGTCTGAGAGTCATGCTTGTACTGGAAGTAACTAAGCAAAGGAAACACAGGAAGGCAAAGCAGAATAGAATGAGTTCATGATCAAAGTCTCCTCCATCCCTGCCTCAGAGACAGATTTCCTGCTGCTCCTCTGGGGGGAGTGAGGTCATGACTTCATGCTTGTGGAGGAGAACCACTGTCAGGAAGTGGTACTCCTGCTCACAGCCCTCCATCTCCATCCATAATCACAGGAGAAAAGCAGCCACAGATGAAAAGATTATTGCTATGTGAAATTGGACTAATTGGTCCTACTCTCCTCTTTGAAGTGTCTTTTGAAATGTACATTGTCCTACTGAGGATATTAGAAATCATTGCTTTTAATGGATCTTTCAACATAAAATGCACTGTGCTTGAACTCCAAACTTGTGTCATGCCTTGGTGAGTATTTTATGAATTGTAAAATTGAAAAGTAAGTTAAGGTCCAGAAGTGGCTGCTGGCTTCTCCAACTGATAAATCTTATTTGGTATTAGTATGTTATATCCCTTTTAAGACCTATTCATTTCTTTTTTATGGAGTTTAACTGAAAAACCAATAAAAGAGAGGAAATTCTATCCATGTATCCTAGCTGATTTCTTGTTAACTATACTACTTAGCTGTTCCAACTTTCTCTCCCTTCTAAGTAATGACAAGCTTGCCAAAACCGTCAGCCTCAGATTTAGCTATAGTTTTTAGTTTGGAGACTTTGCACCATGACTGATAATAAGCTGGCACACACGCACATTCAAAGCACTTATTAACCAAGAGAGGATCAACCCAAAGCACTGGAGAGGGGCAGCAACAATGGACTCCACCCTCCAAAAGGAACAGAGACTATAAGCAAAGCAACCAGCACTAATTGTTTCAGATTCTGGCAAGTAACTGAAGTCACAGAAAATCATCTCCCAGCAAAAATGTGTCAAATTATTTAAGACAGGAGGAGAAATAACAGTTTAATTTAAAAATCACGGTGTCTCTTCTCTCCTCAGTTCAATGGTGAAAAGCAAAACCCAGAGTCATGCCAGGTCCCCAGAGGAAAAAAAAATCTCTTGAAATTCAGTTAAAAACATCATCCCTAGAACAAATTCAATATTCCGTCTCAAAGTTCAGTTCCTAAGGCTCTTCAGTTCTCTGGGACCTTGGAATGTGTGTGTGTGTGGGAAGTGGACCAGTGTTGTAACAACAAAAAAACATAAATAAAACTGTAATAATGAGAAAAAACAAGGAGAAACAAGAAATTATATTCATATAAAGGGGAATAGAAAGAAGCAGCAGAAATGTCTGTGGGGGTGCAGATTTTGGACTTAGTAAGAGGAACTGAGTTATTTAAGTGTATCAGTATTCAAGAGTGTTTAAAACACTACAGCAAAAGATTATAGTGTACCAAGTTAAAGCGTGAAAAATGATACTGCTCATAGTGACTCACAGAGATGGTAAAAGGCAGTGTAAGGATAACTGTGTTTGTGCTTATTTTTCTGTGTAATCTGTTTTCAACGTCAAAACTGTGTTAAAAGACTTACATTGTACAGAATGTCCTTTGTTCAAGCAAGTGAGAGGGAATGAAAATATCTTAGAATGAAATGTTTGTATACTACTAGAGTTGTCTATGTAATGGGATTCAGTGTGATATTTCAATATATACACAACCATCATTAAATCCATCCTCCCTTTATTCAGTCTTCCACTCGTTTTCCCAACTCTACTAATCACTATTCTGCATTCAGCTTTTTGTATCTTCTTTTGTATCTCTGACATATGAGAGAGTACGTGGGACTTGACGTTCTGTATCTGGTCTATTTTATTCAATTTGTCCTCTAGTTTCTCTATTTTGTAGCAAATTAAAGGATTTCAACCTTCCTTACAGGTTATTAATATTACATTTTACATATAAGTCCATTATCTTCATCCATTAATCTATTGATAGGCATATATATTGATTCAGTGTCTTAGTTGTTATAAATACAGCTACAATAAACAAGGTTGTGCAGCTCTTTCTTTCATGCGCCAATTCCATTTCATTTGATTCTTTATCTAGAAGTGGGTTAGCTGGATCACAAGCTAGATTTGCTCTTCATAATGGTTATCATGATTTACAGTCACAGTAACAGTGGATGACAGTGCCTCTTCCTGCATCTTCACCAGCATGCGTAATTTTTATTTTTCTATTGTCTGTTAATAGTCATTCAAGCTTGCATATGTTATTGTGGTTTTCTTGATAATAATATTAACATTTAAAATATATTTGCTAATCATTTTATTTCTTCTTTTGTGAAACACATATTCATATTACGTTCTCATATCGAACCACCTACCTTTAATTAAGTTTATATACATTAGCATATATTAATACCATATAAAATAAAATATTACTATCCTCTGTACCAATATTGATATATATGCTTACACACATTATGATATCCATCTATATGAACCATCTGTCAGTTGAATATATTGGAAAATATTTTCTTCCTTACTACAGGTTAGCATTCCACCTGGCTGGTTGTTTCCTTTGCTCTAGATGTACGTATTAGGTCTGAATGGCACAGAAACTGAAAGGAAAAACATGAGGAAGTTTACATATGAGCAGCGAACCAAAGGAAGCCAATGTGGCTATAAGAAAGTCATGTCAAATAGAGACCTAGACAAAAACATATTATTGGAGATAAAAGACATTTTATTATGTGTGACAATTCATTAGAAATATGTAATGATGCTAAATCTACGTTCTTTCAAACTACTACATTCTTTTTTGGCTGTTTGAGTCAGAATCTGCCTGGAACTGTCTCCTGAGTGCTGGGATGTGGGAAGTTAATGCCTATGATGTATTAACTTGATGTCTTGGGGATACTTAACCACTCTTGTATTCCTGGGATAAATCTCCCTTGAGAATAATGTGTAATCTTTTTCATATGTAACTGGACTCACTTTGCTATTTTATCAATGTATTCTGTATACTCCTGAAGGTTTTAAGTATGTAATGTTTAAGAATATTATCTATCATCTATCTATCTATCTATCTATCTATCTATCTATCATCTGTCATGTATTTATCCATCTATCTCTCCATCCCCTGCTATTATCGATCAGTCTATCTATCTATCATCATCTGTCATCCATATATGTGTGTATATATATATGTATATATATATATATGCAGGATTGGCTTTAGAGAAGAGTTTTTATAGTACCTTTTCTGCTTTTATATACATAATATGAATTTCACAGAATGAGCTGAGAAATAATCTGTCTTTCAGGATTTTGAAATTGTTTGGGAAGGAGTACTATTATTATTTTAAACTTCAATAAAACTTAACTATATGTCTCTTTGTCCTAAGTATTTTAATATTGGTATTAGTATTAATTAAGATACTATGATTATAGTATTGTATTGCATATGTCTTATTCAATCAGTTCTAATACATTGTCTTTTTACTAATTTGTCCTTCCCGTCTAAGGTGTCTGTGTCCTTAGCATAGAGATGTTTATAATACTTTATTGTTATTTAACTTTAATTTCTAATTTTCTTGCATACAGAGGTAAAACTGACATATGTTATGAGCATTTTCAAATGTTTGATGCATTTTGATCCACCTTCTAATGCTGAAGCTGAAATGTCTATTTCCATTAGTACAGACTATGGAAGAGCATGTATGTGTGTGTTCATGCACATTTGGTTGAAAAGACAACTGTGTTTTAAGTGAGTCATTTATTTTCCAGATGAATAAATTTATAACTTGCTTGTAAATATCAGTAATCTTACTGCCCTGGTTAGGGCTGAAAAGTTTACCCTATGAGAGTCTTAAATTAAGCTAATGGGAAAACAGAGATCACGATATCTCCATATTTATATCTTGCAGTTTGTATGCTATGGTATGCTAATTACTTTAAAACTTTCCTTTTTCAACCTGTAGGTGAATTTTTGCCAACCCGGACTTCATTGACTCTCTGGGTGATTGCACATGCATTAAAAATGTCCCCTCCGCCACGCCCTGCCCAGTGCCTTTCTACCTTACCTGTCCTTAGGGTCATGTGCTTCTGCAATAACCATGTTTTTTTTTTCTTTTGGTGAATTTCTTGCAGCTAGTTTTCAATCCAGAAAAGACCAGGTAATTAAATTTAATTTTTAATAAAAATCCACATGGAGATACTAAATTAGATCAAAACACCTAATAATGAGGTACATAAAAATGCACAGAAATTACTTATCTTTAAATGATGTTTTTTGTTAAAATATATCCTATTCATATAATATATATGATTCTACTTCAAACAAAGGAATCCAGTGCTCTGGTTGGAAACTAAAGGGATGGTTCTGAGAAGGTAAGTATAGACAGGACATAAAGGTCTTTGTGACTGTAGTAGTTCTGTGTGGACTCCAGACGAGTAATGCAGTTTGCTGAGAATAATGTACATCTTAGACAGAGTCTTCTACATGATGGAAGGACTTGAGAGGCAGCCTTAGGTTTCCACAAATATCTTTTCTTGGCTGTATTTCATATATTATTGCTACATTTCCACTTGAGAACCTTCATGCCTCTTTGGTTTATTTTAAATATTTCACTTTGCCTATATTTGGAACTGCGTTGTCACTTTTTATTTTTGATTATTGGATATTAACTTCTAATGTGCAACTCAACATCAACATACACATAGATAAAGTAATGGTCTCTCCCTTCTCTTCCTTTTCCTCTGCATGCCTGATCTCCCATGAAAACAAAAGCAGAACGTAACTCTGTTTCCACTACTGACCTCAATGTTTCTTTTACTATGAATCTTGTTTTCTCAATATTTGATTCCAATTATTTTCCTATCTTCTTTCCTTTTATAATCATTAATATACAATTGTATTTATTTCTACCAGAAGTTTTCTCAATGTCCAGACTATGGTTTAGCATTAGTATGAACCTTAGTATTGGGAGGGGTTAGTCAAATGACAGTCATGCATTCAGTTATTGGCAGCTGTAGACTGGGCACCCTTTAATCCTCCTGTCTTCTAGTCCCGAAATCCTTTCTGTAGGTATGCACGCCACAGCTGGGCTCCTGCTCATCTTCGGTAAACATCATTTTTTTTAATGACTCAAATCATAATCTCTCAATTAGCTTCAACAATTCTATTTACATATTTGCTGAAGTCTTATTATTCTTTCCAGAATAGTGCTACTTCCTAACTCTGTGATCTCCTTTAACTCCTTTGTCACTCATTTAATGCCTACTGCCTGTAAATACATTCAGATTTTCAGTATTTTGGTTTTACTCTATGGTTGTTTCTTGGTATCAACTCTATCAGCATCCCACCCTATAAGATTATAATTATTAAAAATTCCTGGATTTTTTAACAAAAATAACTCTCCCACTCTAGCAGCTATCAGTTGTTAAATTGTTCCTTAGACAAAGGTGGAATATTCAACTGCATCCTTTCTGTATACTGGGGTTTTGTGTTGCTTAAGCTTGCCCGGGCCTTGTGCACGTTGTCACAACCTGTGTGAGTTCATACATGCAGCTTCCCTGTAGCGTCTGGAAAACACTGTCTAACTGTCTAACACTGTCCACCACCACCGGCTCTTACAGTCTCTCTGTCCTCTTTCTCACAATGAACTCTTAACCTTGGGTGGAGAAGGTGTGATATAGGTATCCAAGTTAAGACAGATCATGCTGCACCTTCCTGTTCTCTGCATCTTAATCAGTTGTGTTCTGTATAGAGTTAGTTGCCATCTACTGCCCAAAGAAACTTCTTTGAGGAAGACTGAGAGGTTCACACTAATCTACAGTATAACAATAAGTCATTAAGATTCATTTTAATACTATGCCATTTAGTAAAATCATAGTAGTTTCTTAGGACATATAACCTATCCAATCATAAGTTTGTGGTTCTGATAGTGCTGCCAGGTAAGAATTCATGTTGTGGATTGGGTCTTAACTCCAATCAGAAAGTGTTCAGTGACCCCAAGACATTCATGCCACTATCGCACCAGGGAGCATGTCTTGCCAGGCCAGTTGTCATAGTAGCAGGCGGGATTCATAGCTGGGTAATATTAATGACTATTTTCTCCTCTAGTAAGATGCACAGTACCTACCAACAGTATGAAAGTCACCCAGGAAGGATGAAACTTCAAGGTAACTGCCTGCTTGATTGTCCCATGTTCAATGACTCAAGTATGTAGTGTCTTCGGCAATATGGTCTAACCATCAAGTTTTGGAGGGTAACCAAGAACAGTGACAGTAGCTTGGGACATCTGGGAGTCTATGGGACTTCATTGTCCAACAACTGCAGAAGAGGTAACCCATTCCTAGCACTGGGTTTTTATTTCTTGCCTTATGGTGTTTGGCAGAAACACTGTTGCCCTATTATAGAACATTAATATTTTATAGATGTGTATATAGAAGTTTTAGGAAGTTTCTACATTAGTAGATTTACATGTGACTTATTCAATTCCATCACCTTTTTAGCTTCACTGGAATCATACATGGCCAAATTTCTCCCAACAATTTTAGCAAATGTTGCTATACTCTAGCACCATTTTAGATACCTATCAAAGCATACAGTCTGGTGTTCTGGCTTTTCCTTTGGGAATCAATGGGAATCTCATTTCTTCTGGAAACTTGATAATCAGATCTTCATTCCTTAGCTCGTATTCATTTTCTCAGTTGAACTTTGGAGCTTTTGGGCCATCTACTTACCACTTTGGTTTCTAATTTTCCATCAGCGTCTATAGTTAAATGTGTGCTTTCTACTAATCATTTATTTGCCCTGAACTTTTACTAATATGTTTAAATATGTACACATGATTTTTGTGTTTAGTTGAACTCAAGTGTATATACATTCATATATACAGAAATGGAATGGAAATAATTCACACATATGTTTATTTTTTAATATAGTATGTGCTTTTTCATCCTTATTTCCTCTCCTTTAAAATAATGAAATTGCAAATATCTTGAAACATTAGACTTTATTATTATTTATTTATTACTATTTATTTTATGTGTGTGAGTGTATTGCCTGCACGTGTGTATGTGCACCTGTGCCATGCAGTGCCTGTGGAGATCAGAAGAGGGTGTTGAATTTCCTGGAACTGGAGTTAAGAATGGTTGTTAGCTGTCATGTGGGTGCTAGGAATCAAACCAGGGTCCTCTGCAAGAGCAGCCAGTGTGCGCTGAGCCATCTCTTCAGTGGCTAGACTTTATTTTTAAATGTTGGTTCTGTATATCATTAATATTAATTAAGAATGTACAATGGAGTAGATGATATATGGAGCAGTGTGTGTGTATGTGTGTGTGTGTGTGTAAGTGATGTGGCATGTGTGGTATACTGTGTATGTTTGGGTATGTGAGTGGGTATGTACATTTTTGCATGTGCATATAGGGGCCAGAAGTAGACATTGTCTTCCTATTTGGCTTGTGGTTCCAGGTTCCAGAAGGATTAGAGTCTGTCATGGTGGGGAGGCATAGTGGGGTGGTCTGAGCAGGAGCAGAAAGCTAAGCGGTTATCTATTCAAGCAGGCACAGGAAGCAGAGAATAACTGGAACTCAAGCAAGGGTTATAAAATCTCAAAACCTCAAGGTCGGTTCCAGCTCCATTGTTCCCAGCCCTGTGTCTGAAATATAGCCTGTCTTCAGCAATAGTGTGTTACCTTCAAGTTTTTGGAGGTAATTAAGGACTGTAGCAATAGCCTGTGTTAATTTGGGAGTCTCTTGACTGCCAACAACTCAAAGGGAGGTTTCTCTTGTCTTTCATTATGTTCCTTGTTATAAACCCTTCAGGTAGACACATGTATTCACGTGTTTGTGTATTTTTCACGTGGTTTTTGAGTTAATACATTTCCCTCTGGCTTTTTATGCTACCTAAGCTTTATTTATCTTCTCTCCCTTTCCTTCTCCCTCTCTCCTTGTCTGGTCTCAAAGATACGATACCAGCTGCTAAAGGAGAAAATCAGTCAATGGTCCAGGCACAACAACTTATCTTGATTGGTGCAGTAATGACCCTTTTATCTAGGGGGTGATCAACAGCTATCTAATTGGACTTAAAGCCCTTTCAATGGGAGGGAACTCCTGGGCTGCACTGTAAATTTCACCAAATTCACATGGTTGGATCCTACAGAAAACCTTATCTCTGTCATATCCCTAGACAAATAAAATTTCTTACTGTATGTTAAATATGAATTCTTCTATTTGCAGACAAGATACATCACTCATTAATTTTTTTAATGGCGGCTATTACGGAATTCTACAACTGGTCACACACAGAGAATATATGTCTGAGAGATGCACAACCCTAAGTGACATATCTACAGTGGAATTTCTACACCGAAGGCTCATGGAACATAGCAGTACAATGGGTAGAGAGTTACCAAGACATTCCTTAACTCTCACCAGCAAAGGTTCCTCCTGCAACAGAGGGTAATGCACACGGAAGGTCACAACTGGCCAAAGTGTAGAGAACAAGGCACTGCAGAGTGTGTGTCCCTGGGGAGGACTCCTATATTAAAACTCACCCACCCTTCGCTATGGGACTATTGTGGAAGAGGGAGTGAAAAGATGGTAAGAGACAGAGATGGAGCATGAACATAAGGAAACACAGGCTTTAAAGCCACTGGGAGCTTGCTCATATAAACTTGAAATTGTGAGAGACAGCATGCCCAAGACCCATGCCGACACAATCAAACAAAAATTCATCACAGAACTGGGGAAATGGGCAGCAGTCCTCAACCCTGGCCAAGGAACTCTTGATAACTGATTACTGCAGGGTGAAGGAGAGTGAATCTTTAAGGGACTGATTCTAGACAGGCTGACTAAACTCCGGTGGATGAATGTCCAACCAGGGACATCTGGGTACAAATGCTTGACCAGACAGGGTTTAACATATATGACAGAAGGCACGGAATCCAGTGGGGAGGTTATGGGGCGCACAAATGGGGGAGTGAGTCTAAATTTGATTAAGATCTATTATATAAGATGCACAAAAACAATAAAAATATTGTTTTATAAAGAAGAACTCTCAAAGTCTGCCCCCAGCGATACACTTCCTTCAGCATTATCACACCTTCTGAAACCTCTCAAAACAGCGCCAGCAAGTGGGGACAAAATGCTCAAATACTTGCAGTCTATGGGAGACATTTTCATTCAGATCCTCGGAGCTGACCAGTAGGCTCTGGAGACGCTCTTGCTTTTGCTATACCCGTTGTGCGACTGCATCAGGTCTTTGACATGAATCTGGGGACCTAAACCCAGGTCATTGTGCTTGTGCAGCACTTGGCACCCTGATTAATCTCCTCAGCCCCACATTCTATATGCTGGCCAACTGTACCTCACAGCCATTTCCTACATGAACTACCATTACCATGAATTCTATTTATGTGGAAACTAGCTCAGAGAGGTTCAGTACCTTGTCAAAGCCAAAGTGCAAAGAACAAGATTTGGGTATGTATTAGTTTTTCTTTGCTACCATAATCAATATCTACAAAGTGGATGGCTTAAAAGAATATATTATTTTGTTACACTTTTGTTGGTCAGAAGTCAGATGTGACCTGAGGTCAAGTCTTTGGCAGAGATGTGTTCTGGAAGCTCAGTGGGAAGGTCTGTTTTTATTCACTGGACCATTTAAGAATATTAGTTCTGTCACTGGAAGAATGAGCACTCCACTTCACTGCTGGGTGTTGGCAGGGATCCTGCCTCAATTTCTAGAGTTGTCTTTGTGGCCCTCAACCCCTCTGTTACAAGACCCAGGATGTGTGGTATCCTAAGGGTGCCATTTCCCTGGCTTTCCTTTTGGCTTTATCCTCTCACTCTTAAGGACTCCTGTGACTAGATGGGGGCTCACCTAGATAAGCCAAGAACACCTTCTTACTTCAAGGTTCTGAACTTTAATCACAAGCTCAGTGATTCCTTTGCTTTCAATTTGGAGACGCTGAGGTGTATAATTTTTAGGGTGCCAAGCATAGGGACGGGACCACTCTTCTCTCTTTTTCTCTTTTCTCTTTCTTTCTTTGTTTCTTTCTTTCTTCTTTCTCTTCCTCTTTCCCTTCCTACCTCCCTCCTCCACCTTTATTTTCTTTTTCTCTCTCTCATCTTCCATTTTCCATCTTCCTTTACTAATCTGCCAAGGTTACAGAAATATAGATCTATCTCTCTCTCTACTCTATCTCTCTCTCTCCCTCTCTCTTTTCCCTCCCCGTTCCATCCTTATACTCCTTATATTTTCTCTCTCCTCCTCCCTCCCATTTTCCCCCTTTCCCGTTGTTTTCTACCTCCTCTGTTCTCAGTGATCTCTCTTTTGTTGTTTCTTCTTTTGCTTTTCTTTCGTGTGGTACTGGGGACCAAACCCAGAGCCTGAGACATACTAAGAGCTTTAATACTGGGTATTCCCCTGCCCAAGACCACTGTATTGACTTTAATTCCTTGGACTTTTGGCTATGTCTACTCTTGTTTTCAGAATGCCCTATGTAATACTGAATTTAAGGAAGACTTTTCTTGAGCAAAACATAAATAAAAAGACAAATATGAGACAGGCCTGGGGAGAAATAGTTTGGGTTTCCAGGGTTTCTGAAAACAAAAGTGCCTATAAAATGCTCATTGTGTTGGAGCAATTCGTGTCACACAGCATGGTTCAAGAAACTTAGAACAACTTATTTTTATTACTCTGTAAAAAGCAGCAACAAAGAGAAAGCTGGCCTTTAAACATTATTTGCTTGTATTTTCTCTTGTCATGGTCCCCTCACCACGGTTCCCTTGTCATGGTCCCCTGATAAACTACCTTGTGAATTTGTGAAAGGCCATTTGTTTGCAGGTGATTTAAGACTGAGGGTGAAGCTTCTAGCACACGTAGTGCCCTGGGTTCAATTCCCAAGCACTGAGAGAAACCACGATAAAACAAAACACCCTAAGTCTGTTTATATATGATTTGTTTCTAAAACTCACTATAGCAATAAAAACCAGGGACAGGAAAATTGCTTTATTTCTTTTGCATGTGAGCTGGGCTCTGTTTTCTCCACTTCTAGTTTTAATAAGCTACATGGTTGAGAATTCTCACAGGGATCTTTTCCTTTCCCAACCTCAATACAGCATCTTAGGCAGGCTTTGAAATGGCTGTAGCTTCTAGACAAACATTTATTATGTTCTGACTACAAGACACATCTCTTTAAAAGTATCTAGCCTCATTTCTTCATGCTCTTCAGTGTCATAAATATTAAACTAAGTTTTTTCTTGGAAAAATTAGGGGTTCTCAGGAATTATTTAATAGCAGAGAAGTTTGTTTTTCTAGGACGCTAAGCTTGGTTTTCTAGAATTACTTAAATAGATCACAATATGAAAGCATTCTCTTGCACATTGTGGAGGAAGAAAGGCGTTTTGAGCCTTGGTACCCAGAATTTTTTTTCTGTCATCTGACACTTATCCCCACCAATTCTTATCTTTAATAATCTTTTAATAGTATGTAAATCTTCAGCTTATGGAACAGTTTCCAAGACTGTATTACTTCGTCTTACTTTCTTCAAATGTGTGTTTTAGAAAGTTTTTATCTCAAATAGTAACTTTGCTTTATTTTTAAATTTAGTTGTTTTTAAAGATTTTTAAAATATGTGTAATTTTTATTTCTGGAGGGTATGTGCATGAGTGTGGTTACCCACAGAGACCAGAAGAGGGAATCACATCCCCACGAGCTGAAGGTGCAGGTGCTTATGAAGTGCCCTGTGTGCCAGGAACTAAACGCTGGTCCTCTCTCTGGAAGACCAACAAACGCTCAACCACTGAGTGTCTCTCCAGCTCTGTATAGATAAATCTCTTTAAAATGATTCTCCTCCAAATGGGATTTTTGGAGTTAACTATACACAGTGGACTGCTAAATCTCTAGGCTGTCTTGTGTTTCAAATTTTGGAGGACATGCTCAGGTTTTTCTTCAGATCATATAAATCATTCACCTTTGACAAAAATTGGGCCACAGCACACATAAAGAGTATCTCAGCGCCATTTCTCGTATCAGTAGAATGTTCTACAGTTTGACCAAAACAGGTAGTCTGCCATTTGTAATTAATTTCCTGAATAAATAGATGCACTGTGCTTATTCTGTTGCCCATTACTCCTTTTATTGACTAGCAGTCCTCCGATACTATACCAATATTGGTATTTTGAAACCAACCTAATCTATCAGGAACTGTGGATAATGGGGCTCACTTTTCCCATACACATTCTCGATTGATCCATCAGGCTGTATCAATAACTGCCATCAGAGACTAAGTGCTTCACTGTGACTGATTTTATTAGCCACTCAGCAAGAATTAAAAAGGAAAAAGAAGAAACCCTGGCAAGAACAAAGGCTCAGATTTATCACCCACCCTCAGATGGATTAGATGTGAGAGCTCTCTTTGCTACTTTCTCTGTGAAAAGCCAAATAAAATCTTGCAAAATGCCTTCCAAAAGCCTGATGTTGAAAGAGAAAATGTAGTGCTATATGTGTTTGTGATTGTGATGAGCTTTTCTGTGAAAACTTACTGTAATATCTAAGCTGGTAGAAAAAAAAACATTAACTTGATTACATTGTTTTTTTTTTAAGAATTTTAAGATAAAACTTTTACCTAAATTAATTACTTAAAAATAATTTACAGCATATTTATTTATTGTGTATTTATATGTGTTGGACATCAGAGACCAACTTGCCAGAGTCAGTTCTCTCTTTCTGTCATGTGGGTCCTGGGTATTGAACTTAGGTAGTTAGGATTAACAGCAAGTACTTGTACCTGTTGAGCCATCTCATTGGTCCTACATTGAAAGTATTTTCACAGGTCCAGATTACCATTATAAATGAGAGCTTATATTGACCTAACACTGAACTGGTAGACAGCCAGACCAAGAAAAATGTACAAGTCCCATCTCTTGTCAAAAATGTGATCTAAGTAAATATTTACATATTTCAGAGTGAACAAAGAATAGATTGCAAATAAGAAAAGGGATGGTCACCACAGATAACTGAGAGGGAGAATATGCTGCAATTTTTATATTTACTTCTTCAACCAAAATAAAAATTCAGACATTGTCCAGTCTCACCATCATCCTCTCAAGGGACAAGGAAGGGGAGAAAAAAACTTGTCAGTAAACTAGATCCATCTTTCTTTTGCAGCCCTTTGCAATTTATTAATCTCCTTCAGAGAAGCAGTTATTTCAGTGTATGTGAGTTGTCCAAGGCAGTAAGGTTCATTATGATGTTTTTTCATATGCATGCAATGTACTTGGTCCTGTTCACTCCCTGCTGTATCCACATCTACCCTTCTCATTCCTTGGCTGAATGTCTAGTACTTTGCCTTTCAGTTTCCTTTCCTTTTGTTCTAGCTTCCACATAGGAGAGAATTTAATTAGCACTTAGGCATTCTTTTTGTCATTTCCTCAGGATTAAATAATTTGACACAATTCTATGAAAGCAGTTACAGTCTACAGTATAGAACCATAACTAAAATTTATGGAAGTATTTACTGAACTTATTAACAAATATGAATTTGGAGGGAGGGTCAAATTGATCCAGAACACACAGATTATAATAGAATTTTTTCTTTCAAAGGTCTCTAAACCCAGGCTTCCTAAGTAAAATCTTTCAAATTTTCAAGAAGCCATGCTGTGCCGCCTATTTCAGAACAAAGACTATGATGGATAATGTACTAATTGATAGAACCTATCAACCTATATAAATGGTTTATAGTATAGATCATTCCAAAGCTTCAGGTGGGTATAATGTATCTCCCGTTGTCACTGGTAAGGCAGGAAATATACTAAACATCTATAAAATTCTCTTTATTCATCTATAAAATGAAGGCAATAATAAGACCTGCAAAGCAGCGTTCCTGTAAGCACTGATTAAAAATCTTACATAAACAGCACATGTTAGGGAAGATTGAATAGAGTTCAGAGATATTCACAATATTAACAATTAATCTCACTATGAAATCATAGACATTTATCATGTTAAGGCTACTAGTATTATTTGTGTGTGTGTGTGTGTGTGTGTGTGTGTGTGTGTGTGTGTGTTCTCAGACAGGTGCTCTCTATGCTGCTGGCTGTGACTGGCCTAGAACTCTAAGTAGACTAGGCTGGCCTCAAACACTGAAATTCATCTGCCTCTGCCTCTCAAGTACAGAGATTAAAATTGGGCGTTGTCATACTGTATGGTAAATACAGGGTTCTCTCTGAGGTTTTTTTTCTATTGGTTCATTCCATGGCAAGTCCTGCCCTCTGACCAATAAGGGACAGGAAGGTGGGGAGAAAGGAGAAAACATGGCCGCAAGCTGAAGAGGGGCTCAGGGATTACTCAAATCCACTCAGGAGGAAAAGTGCCCGGGTCCTGGGCCCACACAGAAGGCCAAGATCTAGGAGGTAGCATTCCAAGTCCCTGCAGACCTAAGGATCATGTGAGTGGAAGCAAAATGCTGGCTGGGAATGGACAAAGGACTCTGCGCCCCGGACAAAGAGACTTGCGCACCACCTTTGTGGCTGCTTTAAGCTGGCGGGTCACTGGTAAAAATGACTTTATGGGTCACCCGAAATAAATCAATCCCTCTAAAGAACATTATCTATTCGTTCAGTTCCTTCAGACCTGGAGTGTGGGGTGAGGCTGAATGCCAGGTCCCTCCATGAGAAAATGTATGCAACACATACCTGTATCATTTTTATGTTAAGTGAATAAAACTTATTTTAGTGATATTCAAGTAAAAGCCAATATTTCATTTGTCTGACAAACATGTGAAAGTCTTTAATGAATGACCCACTTACTAGACCCACCAGTGCCCAGATAAGAATACACAATAACTTAGTAGTCAGTCAATTACCTTGCCATTAGAGTCCACAACAAAAAGCTGATGGTTTGTAGTATACATAAGATATACTAAAATTGAAACTTTCAGGACTGGCGAGATGGCTCAGCATTTAAGAGCACTGACTGCTCTTGCAGGGGACCTGGGTTTGAAATCAGTGCTCAGAACCTGGTAATAACCATCTGTAACTCCAGTTCTAGGGGAATCTGACACCCTCTCTGATCTATTTTAATTACACAGATCATTCACATACATGCAGGCAATGTACTCATACACATAAAATAAAGATACAATGTGTCTTTAAAAATTGAAACTGTCACAACCATTACTATTAAACAATTTTTCAAATTTAAAAATATTGGGAAACATCACTATCGTTTAAAGAGGCTGTTACCTTATAGACTCATTTCTGTTACAAGCAAGTGTTTGTTTAGTGCCAAGTATGATAAGCATTTTAAGAAAAAAAATTAAAAGTATATCTATGGAAAATATTCATTTATGCAAATGACACAGTGCAACATATTAATATGTACAATTAATATACATTAACAATGATAATAAAAATAAATAGAAAAGAATTGTGGTACATACAATAATGTTCCTAAATTGTGAAGACCTAATCCCTAGAGTATGTAAATATGTTACCTAAGTCACAAAAGGGAATTAGAATTGCAGAGGGAATGAAAGCCGTTGGTCAAATGGCCTTGAAGTACAAGTTATCCAGAATTATTTGCATGAGCTTGATCTAGTTGCAAGGTTCTTTAAAGTAAAAGGAAAAGACAGAGCAGGTTAGAGAAGGACTTCATCTACCTTCTTGGTTTAGGGGGTTTGGGAAGGTGTGTGTTTGTGTGTGTGTGTGTGTGTGTGTGTGTGTGTGTGTGTGTGACCCAATGAGTTTAAGTAGAGTTGCCTGCATAAGCATGGGTGGGAGATTATTTGCTGGAGCTTGGGCAACTTATCAGTGGTTACACCCCTGGAGAAAGTGAGGCCTCTTCTCCCAGACATCATTAGCTGGAGGAGTGGAGCTCTATGAGTCCGTCCCTGTTTCATGGTAAAATGTTGATGGTGTCCAGTCTTGTGCAGAAAACTGCAGCTTCAATGAGTTCATCACTGCAGCCTGTTACATCCAGAAGACCCTGGATGACTGTAGAAAGGGGAATAATGGTAGAACTGAGGTTTAAGTGGGAAGAGGGGCTCCAGGGCTAGGTGTGAGATATCTCCTTGTGAGTCATTGGTCGGGAAGGTCACAGAGACCACCCAGCAGTACATGCGATTGCTATTGCCCTTCGTTCTCCACTAGACTTTGATAAGCAAGAGCCTGTTACAGTATAAACCACAAACTTTGGTCACAAGATATGTAGCATCCACACTAGAACTGATTTAGAATCTTCTTCTCTTTTGGCTAGCTTTCATATACTGGAAGCTTCTATTGAGGATGTTTGGGAGAAAAGTCCTCAACCCGGTGTGGCCATGTAAACCACAGTAATGATCAGCGAGGCAAGATCTGTTCATAGATACAAAGGTGATATGAATGTTATAGGAGTAACCAGCTACTTTTCATTGGTTTAAGGTTTATGACCCAGGAGGGAACATGTACTTGGTACTATCAGTCTGGCTAAGAACCCATCAGTGGGGATGTCACAGGCCATAGGAGAGAATTTGCTACTATTATTTTGCTAAATGGACAGTGTCGAATTGCTTTCCAGATACCTACCTGTATATTCAGTCTTCACCAGAGGAACTTCTCTTGGCAGCAGGTAACAGTTAACACAGAGATTCAAAGCTGGTCACAGCGCAGAGCACAAGTGACAATGGAGTGCTTGACCCTAAGTGGGCATCCATATAACCCTCTCCTTTCAAGGCTCAGGAACCTCACGGAAGAGAATGTAGAAAGATTTCAAGAGCCAAAGATCAGGGAGGAGTGCTTCAACACAGTATCTTCTGCACATGGCACCCTACTTGTTTTAAAGAGTTGGGAGTGCGGGGGACTCAGAACTGAAAGTGGGCAAGGACTCTAAAAGCTGGTAAGGGGAAAGAAATCAGTTCTTCCTTCAAGTCTCCAAGAACAACATAGCCTTGTGGACACCTGGATTTGAGTCCTGAATACTGACATATAGAATTTAATACAAGTCTGCTTTTTTAATTTTGCAGTGATTGTGACAATTTGTTCTCGTAGCAGCTGAAAACTAATTAAGGTGTTATGATAGATGAAAAGAAACATGAATTCTACCCCAATAATACAAATCTGAGAAGAGACAAATTGTCATTGAATAAGCATGTGTCAAGGTAAGTGTGTGAAAGGTTTTAAGATGCTTAAATATATGCAAATGAAACAAAATCAGAATGTCAAAGAGGCAGTTTTACTCTCTTGTTGGCAGCACTATTTGCTATATTCAGTAAATAGAATCAAGCTGTATTCATCAAGTAAATGTTGTACAATACACAATGAGCTATTTGGCCATTAAAATGGTCAAATTTTTAGGACTGGGTAGATGATTCAATGCTTAAGAGCACTGGCTATTCTTGCAGAAGACCTAGGTTCAAATCCCAGCACCTACTTGTCAGCTAACAATTGTCTGTAACTCCAGTTCCAGGGGATCTGATGCCCTCCTCTGACCTCCATGGGCACTGCATGACACAAGTGCACTTACATACATGCAGGCAACACACACATGCATATAAAAATTAAAAATAAATAAAATAGTAAAAATAGTCGAGTTCTATCATTTCTGACATCATACTATCCTTGCTTTCAATCTCTGCAAAGTGAAATAAGATAGGCACAGAACCCAAGCCCTGCATGATCTCTCTCATGTATGGAATCTGAGAAAATTCAGTGCATAAAAGAGAGTGATTGGCAGAGGTTTGAGAGAAGGAGTAAGTGCTAAAACAGAGTTAGGAGAAATGAGCTCTTGTTCTGTTGCTCAGTAGGGAGACTTAGACCACAGTCCTCCTCATTTATAAAAGCTGTAAAAATAATTTATTATTATGTTTATTGACTTTTTGTGATTTGCATACAATACAATCGGATGTTGTTTAGAGTCCGTCCCCTATCCACACCTCTCCTTATTGCTTCCCTGCCTAATTTAATACATCTTATTGCATATATAATAAAGCCCATAGAGTCTAATTAGTGTTCACAAATTTCCCTCAGTGTGGGTCCATGCACTAGTCTGGTTAGCTTGCCAAGAGTCCCATCCTTAAAAGAATTTTGAATGCTTATTATTGATGAAATAATTGACAATGATATGTACCCTGATATGAATACTGTAAAATATATGTTTAATTTTAATATTTAAATTTTAATAATATAAATTTTGAAACTTATAGCCCCCCCATTAGAATATCTAATTACTATGTGACAATCCAAAAATAAAATAAATATGAATATCTTCAACTTCTGCTCAACCAATATTGCATATTCAGATTAAGAAGCAAAAATATGCAAAATTTTATTTATTTTAAAAATTGTTGCATATTACATATGAATATTGCAAAGTAAAGTTTTGAGATTCTATTGTTTCTATGAATACTACTGCAAATATACTATGAAAAATAAGTATTAATATAACAAAATTTCTAAATGTTATGCACTTATTTCAATATGAATCCTGGGACTCTATTTTTATGAAATATTCATATAATTTCATTATAATATGAAAATTTTATAGTTAAGACCTTGTTAGATTTTATTTAGTGTGTGTGCATGTCTATGTGTGCTACGGAGGATCTGTGGAAATCAGAAAACAACTTGTGGCAGTTGGTTTCTTCCATCCACCATGTGGACATCCCGGGGATCAACCTCAAGCCATCGGGCTTGGTGGTGAGCCCCTAAACCTTTACCCACTGAACTGTCCTGCAGGAAGCCTTGCTTTGGAATTTTAACTAGTGTTTCATTTTTGGTCAGTATCCTAAACTTTAAAAATTCAATATATAGCCCTCTGAGGACAAGTAGTGTACACTTTTAAATAAAGTTAGCAACTACTTTTTAAGAAGCAAAAATGAAATAAGCCTAAATATGCAGAAGAAAAAATGTTGTATTTAGTCATATGCCATGTGAAATAAAAGGCTATACATAGTTATTCAAGTATAAAGGCAAATGAAGACGTCAGGCATCAAGATGGTGCAAGGATTCCTACCTCCTCTGGCCCATATCTTTGTAACACGTCATTCCTTGAGTGTGGGCTGGTGTCTTGTTTCTACTAAAGTATGTGTGTTGGAGCCAACACAAGAATTGAAGGCTGGATTATAAAAGGATGTATAATCATACCATCCCACTGGCTCATTCAGGGATGACCTCAGTTCAGTTCTCAGAACTCTATAAAAACTCTGGGCATGGTGACGCATGCTTGTAAACCCCTGACTGGGGAGGCAGGGGAGGCAGAGATATACAGATTCTTGTGGCTTTCCAGCAAGCCAAGTTTACTTGACAATTCAATCCAGTTAGAGACCCTTTATAAAGATAGTAACAACAACAACAAACTACGTGGACCACTCCTGAGGAAATGAGGAAAGACATTTGAGGTTGTCCTCTGATTTCCACATGGACAAAATGCATGTACACTCACTCATCGTCCTTCAACCCCTAGACAGAAAAAAATATCACACCACCCATATCTCCTTGGGCATTGCTGTGATCAAACCCTGCTAATACTCTGGAAAAGTAATGTGGGGAGAAGCTGAAGCTTCAAATCCGTAGTGAGGCAAACGAAATTAAAAGAAGTCCTCTAAGCTGGTTTGTAACCTTATGAGATACGAATCAGAGCCATGATTAATGCTCCTGAATTCCTGGTGCTCAGAAACCATGTGCCATTATAAATGCTTGCAGTTTAATGTACAGGGACGATTTGTTATAGAACAATAATGACTAGTCTAGTAAATCCCAAGATATTAGTGTGAAATCATTAGACTCGTGTTCTCACCCCCGGAGTGTCAAGAAGAAAAAATGTTAAGGAATTATGATGTGGAATTTTATTAGCTGTTTGATTCCAAGTTAAATTCACCTTACTTATGTAACTTGAAAGAACTCACACTCACTGCACAGTAATGACATAGTTTATGAGAATCACTCATTTTATGTTTTGTAGTTTCCTATTTCCTTTCCCTCAGTGTTCTGAAACACACACACACACACACACACACACACACACATACACACACATACACTGTTAATAATCAGAAAACAATTCTCAAATAATCCATTTCAAAAGAACTGAACATTTTCTTAGTAAAGATGTGATTAAAGATTTAGTTCTGGGACTGGAGAGATGTTTCTGTCGATAATGTGTCAACTTGAGTTTGAGCCTCAACACCCATTTTTTTGCTTTATTTTTATTGTATGTGTGAGTGTACTGTCTGAATGTGCATAGGTGCACCTGTGTCATGCAATGCCCGAGGACAGAAGAGGGTACTGGATCTCCTGAAAGGGGAGTTACAGGCGTTTGTTAGCGACCACGTGGGTACTGGGATTCCAATCCATGTCTTCTGCAAGAACAGCCCGTGCACTTAATTGCTGAGCCATCTTTCCAGCCCCTTTGGCTCCCATTTTAAAGAGCTTGTAATCTCAGCCCAGCAAGGCAGAGATGGGTATTCCTGGGCCTTTTATGGTGTGGGACAGTTTAATATACTTGCTGAGTTCCATGTCAGTGAAATATGGCCTGCACTTGAGGAATGACACTGGAGGATGCCCTCTGACTTCCACAGGCATCTGCTCACATGTACTTGCATATACATGTGCACATGTACCATAATTCCACACATGTTCACACATGTGCAAAAACACACAAAAATATTGTTTTCCTAAGAATATATATTCTTTCTCAATTACTGTTCATCTTCATTAGAGATAATTCTTGTCTTTTCCTATTAAAGATTCTTCATTTCACATAATAATTTATTTAAATAGAAGTAAATTCTTTTTAACATATTCATAATCTTTTCACTTGTAATTCTCCCCTCAAAGGCATTGCTGCCCTGTGTACAACTGGCAGGGAGACTAGATGGGATCCTGTTTCCCTTCTAAGCTTCAGCAAATGCCAGGAGGAGAAAGATGGAGACAATTTCCCATCTGCTTTTAATGTAGCCTGGAAGATATGTGCTTGGAAAATATGGTCTAGGGTCTTATAAACCTGAGTCATTCATTCTTTCATTACACTTGACTACATAGTTACTGCATATTGTTTATATACTATCTGTATACTAGACAATGTTCATACAGATCTTCGAGAATGGCAGCGCCTTGTTGACTGCAGATTTGATTACAGGACTTAGGTGATGGACAATCAATAGTCACCAAAAATCAGATGAGACAGTGGCTCTCAATATCCCTCATGTTGATGATTAATGACGTGGACTCAAAAAGGGTGTAAGCAACACAAAAGTAAACTTTATGAGGGAAAACTAAGGGAGAGTGAGAAATTTCAGATTGTGAGGGTTCCCTTGAAGTGGGTGTCCAGGGATTTATAAGTGATTGGAAAAATACCAATTCTTCTAGATGACATTTTTAAGACAGTGAATAGAAAGGAAGGGATGAAGTCTAGGAAGGGAAAAAAATCACAGTCAGCATGCTAGCATCAGTCTGGTCCCCATGCAGGTCCAAATCTATGTTAACTTCGTTAGGCACTGGGGAATAGTTATTTCAAGTGAACATAACTTTGAAGATTCTTTCAGTACCAGTAGCTAAGAGTTATACAGTCCAGTCACGGGCAGGAGTAAAGCAGAATGAAGGCGGGTGAGAGCTGTCACCAGCATTGTGAGAGGTGTCTGAGGTGAGCTGGGAGCAACACTTCAGCATAGTCCTTACTCGGTCTCCGTGTTTTGTTCATTGACTGACTAAAAAAATGACAGCAAAGGAAATGTGCACAACCTTAGAGGAAGCTGTACAGGAACATTGCATGGACTTATGGTTTCTGCATAATTATCAAGACCTACATCTTCTGAAATTCATCATTATCTCTTTTATCTGAATTCCTTGAATTCCTCACTTTAAACATCATCTCATAAGGATCACCTTGTGGTGCATTCAATTTGTTGTCCTTCTTCTTCTTCTTCCTGTAACATGTGTTCAAAAGTATGAGGCCAGTCTCGCTATGTACCTTGTAAATAGGTCTAAGTACTCAGCACAGTGCTGAACACAAGGCAGACCGTAAGTAGGTGGATGCTGTGTATTGTGATTGTTATGCCCAAACTCCAGTACAGACATGAAGTAAATGAAGGAGAATCATCTGCTTTTGGCTCTTATCAATCAGTTTCTCTGGTACTGATCCTTCCTGCCCTGCTAAGACCTGAAAGATATGTTGACCATAGCAGTGTTCCAGGACCATCTCTAACTTGTGTATTTGGGACCATAGAATTGCTTTCCTCTAGGTTTATCCAATATGGCTGTAGTGGCTCGCTAATAAAGGTGTGCATGCATGAATTTATGGAAGGAAGGGGTGACTATGACTGTTGAAGGCAACACAGGTAGAAGGGAGAAGCTGCCAAGATTTCTCTTCATCATAATAAGCACTAATTGAATGTCTTGTTTGAAAAATATGTAAAATTATAAGACATCATCACTCAGATTGTTTGGGCTGAAGCCTGGGCAGATGTAATTCTTGTTGTCAGACATGATGTCATAAGCCAGTTAAGATGTATTACATATTTAAAAATATTGGATTCACTGAGATTGATCAAACGTTAGAGGACTTTTCCGGAACCAGCCCTCAATAAGATGTCAGAGAAATGCCTAAAGGTTGTTTGTCAATGCAATCTAACTCAGTGGCTTCTATGGTCATGAAACAGTAACAATGAGGGAGAGAAGGGGGCATTTACTAGAAACATGTAACTCAGAATGTGTTTAGAAAATAATTCTGTAACAATTTGCTTCATAAAAATAAAACTAAGGGTGGGATATGGTTGGAAGTATATCTACTGCCTTAAAATGATAGCAATAAGTCTACCAAGACACTTGATTCCCTTTATTTAATTCCAAAGAAATTTAAGTGCATTAGTAAAGAAGAAGAGCCTGGTATAGTGCCGCACACCTTTAATCCCAGCACTCTGAAGGCAGAGGCTGGCAGATCTCTGTGAGATCATGGCCATTCTGCTTTACATAGTGAGCTCCAGGCCAGCTGTGGATACAGTGAGACTCTGCCCCCGCCCCCAAATAAAGAACGACAACAATAAGAAAGCAAAGATCATTGTGGTTCTTTTTTAATTGATGTATGGACAAGCATTTAATGCAACTTTATTCAAATAGAAATTACAGAGTATGGCATTCCTCCCTCTCTCCCTCCCTTCCTTCCAACTATCTATTTATTATATATATATATTATATGTATAAACTATATTTTTAGTTTTCATATAATACAATTTAATGGTATTTAGGAAGGCTCTATCTACATCTCTTCAGTAGACCCCTACCCAATTTAATGTATTTCTATCATATATAACAAGGCTTATAGAGTCTTGTTTGCATCTCCAAATGTCCTTCAGTGTGGGTCCATTCACTGTATTCTGGTTAACCTACCAGGAGTCCCATCCTTGAAAGAGCAAAACCCTCTCCCGGCAGCCATTCAACTTCCACCCTCTAGTTTCCCACCAACCCCTCTTGTATCCCGCAACTCCCTCTCAATCTAGCCCTCTTCTTTATTATCATTACAAATGCATCCATACATTTATAAATGTGCATATATATATATGTATAATACACTGAGTCTGGTACTTGTGTATGCTTGTGTTAGAACAGTTCATTTGTGGTTAGATAATTTCTCAGGGAGCTAGTCCCTGGAGACAATTGATTCTCCTTCCCTCAGTATACATTGACTGCCTGCAGCTCTTCATCTTGTGATGAGACCCCATGAGCTCCTCTCCCTCCTTGGCCGGTTTTATCATTATGTTGATCTCCTTAGGCTATCATACTGTGGTGATTTCATTGGTGCAGCTGCCTTTTCATGTCTAGAATACATTACTAGCAACAGGTCTCTTGTCACTCTGGCGCTTATATTCTTTCCACCCCCTCTTCGATAATGTTTCCTAGCCTTTGGTGTAGAGGTTGCATTGTAGATGTGTCATTTGTTCTCTGCATTGATCAGCTTGTGGGACTTTGTATTAATCTCCAGGTGTCCCAGAAAGAAGCTTCTTTGATGAGCTGTGAAAGGTACACATGTCTGTAACTATAAGGATACTTACTTAGAATACAGTAAGAAATTGCATTGGTCTGTAGAGTGACAGAACTTTTCTACATCCATATGCACTTGGACGCGTTTACTGTACCGCACATAAGTTCGCCTCCCAGTGAGTGGGCCTTAAGTCCAAATAGACAACTGTTGATTCCCCCAACATAAAAGTGCACTACTTCACCAGTGGAGATTATTGGCTTGGCTGGTCATTGTTGTGATTAATAGACTTTCCAATTGGGTAGGATCATTGACTGTTTTTTCTCCCTTGACAAATGTCATAGTATCTTCTGAAACTATGAGAGCTAGTCTTCAGGGAGGAGGCTCCCAGATCAGGTCCAGCTCAATTGCTTCAAGTTCCATGTATGAAACATGTCCTGCCTTTAGCAGTAGGGTCTTCAGGTTATAGAAGATAATCAAGGGTTATGGCAATGACCTATGTTATTTTTGGAGCCTCTTGGACTACCCTGATCAACAACTCAAAGGGAGGTTTCTGATGCCTGGCAGTATGATTTCTGTTATATAGCCATCCGTTACACACATGCGCTCACATTTATATGTGTATTTTTCAGTATGCTTATTAAGTACCTCATTTCTCGTTGGTTTTTCATGCCACTGAAATATTATTTATCTGTCTTTCCTTACTGTTTCCCTATACGGTTCTTCACCTTCCCTCCTAAGTTAAAGTATTCCCAATTTCTCCTTGATAATTCCTGTTTGCTAAAATACTCTTCTCTCTAGCTCCTTTTCCTTTTCCCTTTTCGTTACATACTTTCCATTTCCTCTCTTCTATGGTTATATCAACACACGCACACACACACACACACACAGGAGAGAGAGAGAGAGAGAGAGAAAGGGAGAGATAGAGAGAGATATTTGGAGCTAGAATCCAAGAATGAGAGTGAACATGCATTGTTTGTGTTTCTCTGAGTTTGGACTCCCTTAGTGTAATAGTTTTAGTTCCATCCATCTACCTGCAGATTTCATTCATGACTTTCTTTTTCTTTAGCACTGAGTAGAACTCCATTGTGTAAATGTATCATATTTTTATTGTGCATTCGATAGCTGATGGACATTTAGATTGTTTCCATGTCTTAGCTACTGTGAAGCAGTGGCAACAAAGATGTCTGAGCAAATATCTCTGTTTTGGAATATCAAGTCCTGTGAGTATATATCAAGGAGTAGTATAGGTGGATAATGTGGTAGATATATTTTTAGTTTTTAAGAGTTCTTTCCACAGATTTCCAAACTGTGGATCCATATGTAATTTAGGGTGGTTTTTGCTTTGTGAAAAATGTCATGGGTATTTTTATTAGGATTGCATTGAGTCTGTAAATTTCTTTTCAGAATTTGGTCATTTCAGAGTGTTAATTCTATCAATTCCTGTGCATGGGAGAGCCTTCCATCTTTTGGTATCTTTTTCACTGTCTTTCTTCAAGGCATAAAAGGTTTCAATTGTAGTGATTATCAACATCTTTGATTAGGTTTATCCCTGGATATTTTGTTTTTGAGACTATTGTGAACAGGAATGTTTCTATAAATTCTTCTTAGTTTCTGAATTGTATATAAAAGGCTAGTGAAGTTTGTAAATTGATTTTATGTTCTGCCACTTTGCTGAAAATTCTGATCATTCCTTGAAGTTTTAAGAATGAATTTTTGTGGTCTCTTATTATAATAGCATATCATTTATAAATAGGAGTAATTTGGCTGCGTTTCCTGATGGTAGCCTTGGATTTACTTCTTTTGTATTATTGCTCCAGCTGGGTTTCAAGCATTACATTGAAAAAGAGTAATGATAGTGGCCAGCTTTGCCTTGGTCCTTATTTTCATGGAAAAGTTTCCTGTCTTTCTTGATTTAGATAGTCAGTTCCCTCTAGGATTTTTATCATGAATGATTTCAGATTCCGTCAAAGGCCTTTGCTTCATCTATTGAGCTGATCATGTGATTTTTGTCTTTAAGTTCATTTATATGGTTTATTACACTTACTGGTCTACATATATTGAGCCACCCCAGTATCTCCAGAATAAAATCAACTTTGTCATGATGAATGATTTTTTGATATGTGTCTATATGCAGTTTGCAAGTACTTTTTGAAAATTTTTGCATCTATGTTCATTATGGATAATGGCCTATAGCTTTGTTTTTTTTGTTATGTCTTTATATAGTTTTGGTAGAAGAACAACACTGGCTTCATAGAAGGAGTTTGGGAGTTCTATTTTTTAAAATAATTTAAGCAGTTGTAGTTCATTGAAGTTCTCATAAAATTCTGCTATGAATCCAGCTGGACTTGGGCTTCTTTAAGTCAGGAATCTTTGTATTACTGTTTCAATCTCCTTTTTCCTATGGGGTAACTTAAGTGGTTGATCTCTTTTGCGTTTAACTTTGGTGGTTTGTTTGAATCAAAAATTTGTTAATTTAATTTCAATTTTCTAATTTGTCAGAGCATAGTTTAAAAATATTATATTTTGTGTGTATGAGAGTATTGCCTCCATGTAGGTAAGTGTACATGTGCCATGCCATGACCATAGAGGTCAGAAGAGGGCATGAGAATTCTCTGGCAGAGGGGGTGCTAAAATTGAACCTGGGTCCTCTTGCAAGAGAAGTCAGTGATCCTACGTGCTGAGCCGTCTCTCTAGCCCAGTATTGGTTTTTAAAAAAATGCCTTATAATGTTCTATTTTTCTTTGGTGTATGTTTTAGTATTTCCTTTTTCATTTATGATTTGGAGTTTGCTTTTTTTTTTTGGTTAGTTGGGCTTAGGGTCTGTCTATCTTGTTTAACTTTTTAATAGAAGTAGCTCTTAGATTTATTAATTCTTTGTATTATTTTCTTTGGTTCTATTTCATTGATTTCTGCTTTGATATTTATTAATTCTTCTCATCTGCAAAATTTGGGTTTGGTTTGTTCTTGGTTTTCTGGATTCTTGAGTTGTATCATTAAGTCATTTATTTGTGCCCTATCTGAGTTTTCAGTGTAAGTATTTAGAGCTATACACTTTCCTTTTTAGGACTGTTTTAATGTGTCCCAGAGGTTTTTGTTATGTTGTGTTTTCATTTTCATTTGGTTGCAGGAATTTTAAATTTTCTTTCCTCATTTCTCCCTTGACCCATTCATCATTCAGGAGTGTGTTTTTTAATCTCCATGAATTTTTATAGTTCCTAGAGCTGCATTTGTTGTTGATTGTAAGCTTTATTGCATTGTGGTCTGAGAGAAAACATGGAATTATTTTGTGTTTCTGTATTTGTTGAGGTTTGTTTTGTGGTCCTGTATGTTCTCTATTTTAGACGAACTTCTACAGGTTGCTGAGACGAATGCCTATTCTTTAGTGTTTTGGTGGAATATTCTGTAGAAGTTGGTTAGGTCCATTTGATGTACGATAGAGTAACTCAGATGTTTATCTGTTAATTCTATATCCGAATGCACTATCTATTGGAGAAAGTGGGGTGTTTAAGTCACCTAGCACCATTGAGTTGGGGTTAATCTATGTTTCAAAGTCCAGTAGGATGCATTTTATGAAACTGGGTGCTCCAGAGTTTGGTGCATATACGTTCATGGATATAATTTCTTTTTGGTTGATTATTCCCTTGTACAAAATGAAGTGGCCTTCTTTATCTCTTTGGTTTAATTTTAGTTTGAATTCTGTTTTGTCTGATATTAGTATATCAATACTTGCTCTTGGCTTGGTGCCATTTGCTTGGAATATTTTTTTCTGTCCTGTCACTCTAAGGTGGTGTCTGTCTTTGCAAATAAGATGAGTTTCTTCTAGACAAGAAAGAGATGGAATCTGTTTCTTAGTTCATTCAGACTGTGTGATTTGTAAGGTGAGGCTATTATTGTTTAAAGTTCTAACTGAAAGATGTGTGTTTGTTACTGTCATTTTATTTTCTGTTTGCATTCTTAGCCCTGTTTTAATTTTTCCATAATTATATCTCATTTGTTTCTTTACATAGTCTCTTGGATATAGTTATTCCTTTGCTCAATCCTTTGTTTTGCCTCAAGTATTTCCTGTAGGGACTGTTATGGAAGGTTTTTCTTTCTCCTTGGACTATGTTTGACAGTTTTGCTGGGTAAAATATTCTGGGTTGACATCTGTCATCATTTAGAACTTGGAATACATTTCTCTAAACTCTTCTGGCTTTCAAAGTTTACATTGAAAAGTCAGCTGTTATTCTATTGGGTTTTCTTTTATATGTAAATCATTGTCTTTTTCTTGTAGCTTTTAGTATTTTCTTTTTGTTCTGTATATTTTGTGTTTTTACTCTAATATGCCATGTGGAGTTTCTCTTCTGGTCCTGTCTATTTGGTGTTCTGTGTGCTGCTTGTATGTATATGGATATGTGTTTCCTTAATTTAGGGGAATTTTCTTTTATAATCCTGTTGACAATCTGGTCATTGTCACCTGAGATTCTTCTCCTTCCTCTACACCTATAATTCATAGACTTGTTTTTTACATGGTGTCCTCAGCTCATGAATTTGATATTTCTGTGTTGTTGTTTTAAATTTTTCATATTGTTTGCTTGAGCAGTCAAATTTTCTTCATGGCTTAATGCTCTGCTTCCCATTCTGTTCCTTTGCAGGTGAGACTTTCTCCTGTCTTCTCTGAATGGGGTTGAGGTTTTCAATTCCATCTTCATCTCAGCTTGGGTTTACTTCAATGTTTCTATCTATTTTGTTAATTTGCCTGTTAAATCTTCAATTGTCTTTCTTATTTTCAATTGTATATTTCTATTTCCTTGAGCTTCAGCCTGGAGTTTATTCCTACTTTCTTTGAATTCCTTGAGTTGTGTGTTTGTGTGTTCTTTAAAGACACTGAATTCTATGATCATAGTTATGATTGGTCTTTAAGTTCTGTGTCTTGGGGTTCCTCTGGGTAGCTCTTAGTGTAGAACACCCCTGTAGGATTTGTGGAAACTGACAGAAATATAATCCCTTGTTTTTTATTTCATGTTATTTGTGTTTTTTTCCATTGCATTCTGTGCATATGGACTTCTTTTGTTGGTGTCTGATATAGAATTCTAACTTGCCTTTGTTGAGTTTTGTTCTGTTTTTATTGCTGTCATAGTTTAGTATATTTTTGATCAGATATGAATAGTGTGTCTGTGCTTTATTTAGGCTTCCACTTTTGATTTTTTTTTTCCTTGAGGGACAGGGCGTTACCAGGCTGGCCTGGTGTTCAAGATAGGCAATCACAACTAGAACTATGAGTTCTAGTTGGGAAAGACTGGGCCAGGTTTAATGGCCTCACCAGATTCATGTCCTAGTCCCAGGGAGGGAGACCGTGAAGGAGTTTGAGCATTCTAACTCCAGGATTCTCTTTATGAAAGGAGCATTGTGGAACCTACTCTACTTGGTTAGCATCTCTTCCCTTTGGCACCTGTAGAGAAGGTGTGACAGAAGGGTTGGTCCTAGAATGAACAGGGAATAGGGTTCTACTTCTATGACTGCTGTTTTTATTTCCTGTTAGTGCAGAAGAGACCTAGCATGAGATCAAACAATGGTGTTAATGTCCTGGCCTGTTTTGTTGTCTTGTTTTTTGTTTGTGTTTGTATGTACATGTGTGTATATGCACATATTGGAAGGTGTGTATGCGTGTATATATGCATGCATGTAGAAGTCAGAGGTCAATAGCAGGTGCATTCTTCATTTACTCTACCTTATGTTACCCTGCTCACCAATTTGACTAGATTGGCTGGCTAGTCAGCTCCAGAAGTCCTCTTATTTTCGCATCCCAAGCTTGGGATAAGTGTTGCATACCACCAGTTCCTGGTTTGGTTGTTGTGCTTGTGCGGATGCTAGGATAGAACTCAGGGCCTCAAGTTTGTGCAGGAGGCACGGTACTGGCTGAGCCCGACCTGCATTTGTGAACTTACTCCTTTGTAGATCCTCTTTTGTTCTTCTTTAATCCTTCTAGGACCATTGGAATGGTTGTTTCTCAAACTGACTGAAAGAAGCATTGATTTAGCTAACTTTCTGATCCAGCTAGTCAGCAGACTGACACTCCTCTTCACACTCTATCTCCTCTTGTTGCCTTCTCCCTGCTCCATCTGGGCTTATTCCTCTTCTTGATCCTCCTTCCCTAGGCAGCCATTGACTGCCTGAGGTTCTTCATCTAGTGCTGGGCTTGTACACTTCCTACTACCTCTGTTGGCATATTGACTAGTGTGGTCATTATTCAGGTCTTTGTTAGGCAGCCATATTCTTAAGATTTCATGGGTTCAGCTTCTGGGTCATGTCTGGAACACACTATCGAGAAGCTTTTATTGTCTTTAGGCCTTACCTTCTGCAATGTTCCCCGAGCCTTAGAGGTAGAGTTGTGTTGTAAATGTATTAAATGGGGCTGAGCATTCCACTGTTATTCACTACATTTTGAGCAACTGTGGATCTCTGGAGCAGCCCCCAAATGCTGCAACAGAAACTTATTTGATGCTGGGTGAGAGCTACATTTCTGTGGGTATAAGGAGAGGAATTTAGAATAGAATTTTGTCTCCATGAGCTGCAGTCATAGCTACCTCAGTGTTTGTCCCATGTTGAGCAGGTACGTCTTCCCACATCTATGTGCAGTTCTTCATTTCCTTATCTATTCTTCCTCCTTCTCTTCCTCATCTTGTCTCTGTCCTCTCTCCTCTTTTTCCTCCTTTTCTCTGTTCTCTCCTCCACTCTTACACCCTCCCTCTACTCCTGTCTTCTTTTTCTTTCTGTTTTCCCTCCCCTCTTATTCCTCCTCTTTCTCTCCCTCTCTCTTCTTAGGTTTTCTTTCTAAGCAAAGAGTTCATTTCTCTTGCTAACTACAGTGATTACCTTTATTCATTTTTAGGAACTTATTTTAGAACTCCTCTGGTCAAAGCAGAGGTAGGAATCTGGCAATCTTGAAAATGAAGGGATGTAGATCAGTAGTCTTCTTCCTGGGTAGACAGCATCCTGTAGAGGCCCTAGAATTTGCAGAGAGGAACTGAAGTGATTTGCTCTTGAAATCATGCTCTTGACAGTAGTTGGGAGGAGTTAACTGATAGACAAATTACTTTAAGACCTTGGGTCAAAGCATAGAAAAGAAACATAAGTCCCAGACAAACCAAGACATGATAAGTATCAATATGTTTATAGGTTAAGTAAGTAGAATCAAGAAAAATAATCATTTCCTGGAGCAATGCCAATATGCCTTTTAAGTTATAGGTACTTTTATTGATCTAAGATATTCCGCTCATCTTTAAGAATATACAAAGTCAGAAAACTATGGGGTCTTAGGAAGTGAAAGACTCACTCCAGAGTCTGATTGAAGCCTTTCAAAATCTCAGAACTAAAAACTGGAGCACAGTTGGCATTTATTGCAAAGGTTGTCAAGAGAGAGAGAATATTCATTTGTATATGGATTATTTCACATTACAGTAACAATGAGCCAGGTGTAAGGCCTAAATGTATGTGACTTTGGGTTGAGACTTGTTTCTTTCTCCAGACATTCTCTGAGAATCTCCAAGATTATTGACATTGCTTATAGTGAAACTCTCCTGCCTTCCTGGATCTCTCTCACCTTATCAATGGTAACAATATCAAGTTCCCTCAGGGACCACTGTGTGTTCTCATTTAGGTTTCTTAGCTACTCTTTGAAGACAAAAACTTTAAATCTCATCAAATTGGTTTGAAAAAAACTGTTTTAAGGACAATGGAGTATAAGTCTCTTTAAGAAGATATACTCTGATATCCTATCTTCAGAGCAACATCCTCTTAACTCCTATGCTATTAAAATCAACATTAAAATGTCTATATTAAATCCTAGCTCTGCTTCATGTTGGCTAGTACTGAAATTCTTTTCTGCACTGAAGCCATGAATCTTGATTTGGACTGAGTCAAAGTCTCTAAAACGCTAGGGAAATGTCTCTGGTTGTTGGGGGTGACACAGGGAAGCTGTGACTCCTGTCTCTGTCTCCATAACTGATGATATCAGGCAGGAAAACTGGCTATTTCTGAGGCAGGAACAGCAGCCTCACATCTACAGAGTCCATAAGCTTTCCTTGGACACTGTTGATGTTGAGCTGTCTCAGAAAGTGCTGAGTGAAAGCAAGAAGGAATGAACCCCAATATTGCCATTAAGTGGAAAGGAGTGGAAAGATTTGAAACCCAAGGAATAAGTTAACAACCTTCAAAAGACTTATCCCTTTATTATTTCTGGTTTACTGACTGTTTATAAGTTTTGTTAAGTATTTTGTTTCTTTTAAATTTATTATCTATTATTTTTATTTTATGTGTATGAGTGTATTGCTTGCACGTATATAAGTGCACCTATGTCGTGAAATGCCTGTGAAGGTTAGAAGAGGACATCGGATCCCCTGGAACTGTAGTTAAGCATGGTTGCTAGCTGCCATTTGGGTGCTGTAACTGAGCCTGGGTCCTCTGCCAGAGCAGTCAGTGCTCTCTTAATCTCTGAGTCATCTCTCCAGTCCTCCAGTGATAAGTTTAGTCTTATTTTGTCTCATTACATTTTGAGGGGGTATGTGCCAGGAATGGCATGGTTAATTTTAGGTGTCAGCTTTGTTAGGTTAAGGGACATTTGGGAAAATGTTATTCGTGGTGTACCTGTTGAAAGTATTTCTGGAGATCAGTGTTTCAGTCATCAGACTGAGTAAGAAGACTTGCTTTCAGTACTGGACAGTATTCATTTGCTTTGTCAAGAGTTTGTACAGAACCAAAGATGGAGGACAGACAAGAATGCTCTGCCCTCTTGATCTGGGACACTTAACAGTTTCTCATTCATTCTACATCAGAACTCAGGATTGAGAGCTTTGTCTCAAAAATTTATACCAGTGGCAACCTTGATTTTGCATCTTCTCTTTGAGCTGAAGGTCATATTACTGACTTCCCTGGTCCCCAGACTGTAGTGCTAAGACTGGAGGCTCCAACTGGATTCTCTGTATCTTTAGCTTGTGGGGGTAAAATTTCATGAGATTTCTCTGATTATCTGTGTGACCCAATATCCACAAGAAATTGTCTTTCTCTGTGTTCTGTTGGTTCTGTTTCTCTGGAAAACTTTGACTGCTTCAGATATTCATCATCACCATGGTAGAAGACATGATTCCCTCTGATCTCATCCTAGTGACACTTTAGATAATTTAATTGATCTGTGATGAAATATGATACACAGAAGCAAAGCAAGTGGAAGCGTGGTGATGGCTGGGCTAATGACTAGGAAGACAAATTAAAAAATGAGGGTATAGAGATACCAGATTTAAAGGGCAAAATAAAACCATTACTGTGTGATAATGTATTGAGAACTGCCTGGCTTCCATAGGAAATTACTATATGAAGCCAGATTGAACATAATCAGGCGTTTATTTTTCCGAAATATTAGGAGATTATAAATGAAACCAATTGAGGTGGAAATTAAGAGGAAAGCAGATGTTAAGAAGATGAAAATCTATATTGTACAATCTGTAGTTTTCATATTAAGGAATTGGTAATTATAGAGAAATTCATCATGGTTTTGAAATGAGCCAGGCATTGCAGTCTGAAAAAAAAAAACTGATTGGTGTCATAATGGGAGCAAAGAGGGATTAGGCACAGATCATCTGGGAAGACTTTGACTTGGTGAACTGCTCTATTTGGACTGGCTTTTGCAGGCTGATCTGTGGACAGACACATTTCTCTCAAAAGTCTCTTAGAAGCTGTGTGCAGTACATGTGAGTGTCCATCATGCAAGTCCTTTGTGCAATGATAGAGCTGTTCCTGGATGACAGATGTTACCTGTGAACCAGAGGAAATTGCCAGGTGCTTGGAGATGCTTAGCAGATAACAGACATTAATTCCAGGGCACACTGACATCACAGGGCAACACAAGCAGCAACTGCTTATTTAGTGGTTAGACAGGATTTAAAAATGCTGAGTGAATGGACAGAGCATGGTAACAGTCCCATTACCTCACAGATCATTAGATAACTGGAAAAAGTAACATGTTTTCCACCTAAATCTACCTGGCATATTAAGGAAGTAACACATTCCATTCTCAGGTTGCATATTAAGTGGGAAGTTGTAAAAGGCGCAGAGCTAGGTCTGATAATAGGAGGCAAACCCAACACCCCACCAACCAGTGCTTTTTCACGCACAGATCAGGAACTTAACACATACGGTTGAGTAAATTTTCTGACTTGCTTCTTTGTTTAAAATGTACAAGTCTCTGTTAATCTAATTCCTATTTCCCACTGCAGTACAGCTAATATCCCTATGAATGCCCACACTGCCAGGTGGTAAGCTCGATTATAAGATTATTTTTATGGCTACATTTAATGCTAAATTGGATTGAAACAGTCTGGATGCATATGTGTGTGATCAGCATTGAGTGACCCTAATCTGTTAATAAATCTTGAACTATTTTTAAAAAGAGATTTGCATTTTTGAGAGTTTCAAACATGTGTAAGGTATTTGGGCAATATTTCAATCAATCCCAGCCCCCTTTCACCTTCTCACATGACCCCTCCAAAATGTATTGTCCTGATTTATACTCATTGTACAAGCGATTGTTGTTGTGATTTTAATTGTAAAAGAATTAAAAATCTTAATAAAAAACAGATTTGAGAATTCTTTTTTCCCATTTTTTTATTATGAGGAAAGAAACTCATACCATAAAAATATATCCTTTTAAAGAACTTTAAGTGTGCATTATTGTTGACTATAGGTGTAACGCTTTGGGGAGATCACTACTGACTTTCCCAGTCTTTAAGTCATCTTTTTATGCTAATATTTATGTATGCAAGCTTGCATGTTTGTACATAAATCACATAGTTTTATATGTTTTTTAAGTCTGCATCTATTGGTGTATGTATGACATATCTAGACCTATGTCCATTAGTTTACCTAGAAAAGTTACTTTTTATCATGTTTAGCCAGCCCTGATGCTGAATATAAATGTGGAATTAAATTCCATTTATTACTACTAGATTTAGTGGAATTATGTAAATTAAAATATTTCTATTTTGGATGTTTGCACACAACACATTTAAAGAAAATACTTTTTTCAATGTATATTTTATTGAAATTTTGTGCATTTCATATACATACACATCTTAATGATATCCAGAACCCTTTCCTATCTGCATACCCTATAACTCCTCCTACAGGATTTCATGCATGTCTTACATGTCAAGGTTAATTGAGTCAAGTTTTTGAAACCAAATGTCCCTCAGGCAAGTTCATCCACTGGAGTTCAGTCAGCCTATCTAGAGTCACTCTCCCTCAAAAAATCAAGTCTCCCCCTCCCAACAGTAATCAACTGTCAATAGTTCTTTGGCTAAAGTTGGAGACTTCTGCTCATTTCTCCAGTTTTATGTTGATTTTTTGTCTGATTGAGTTTGCATGGGTCTTGTGCATGTTGTTACCATTACTATAAATTTTATATGAGCGAGTTTCTAGAGGCATGGGAGACTCTGTCTCCTTATGAACCTGCACAGACCCTAGCTCCTACAATCTTTCCAACCCCCTCTTCCACGATGTTTCCTGACCCATGGGTGGGAGAGATTTAATATAGGGGTTCTACATTAATATGAGACACTCTGCAGTCTCATATTCTCTATACTTTGACCAATTGTGACCATCTGTGTGCATTGCCCCTTGTTGTATGAGGAAGCTTTGCTGGTGCGAGTTGAGAGATGAATTAGTATTCTCTCTACCCCTTGTTCTACTAAAGTTCTGTGAGGCTTAAGTGTAGTGGTTCCACTGCAGATGTGTCACTTAGAGTAGAACATCTCTCAGACACTTATTCTCTGCGTTTGAACAATTGCAGAACTCTGTAATAGTCTCCAGATGTTGCAAAAAGAAGCTTCTTTGATGAGTGGTGAATGGTGTACTTGTCTGTAGTATGAGGTTCAATTTTTAGCATATGGTAAGAAATTACATTTGTGCAGGGATGTGTCATAGGTAGGATTTTCTCTAACCCCTCCAGCCATGTGTATTTGACTACGTTTACAGTATCACACATGAGTTCCCTCCCATTGAGAAGACTTTTGGTCCAATTAGATAGCTGCTGATTATCTCCAAGTTAAAGTGGCACTATTACACTGTTACAGATAGTTGTGCTGGTCACTGTTGTGGTTTTCTGTTTTTAAAGCTGGGGTTGGACCATTGATTGATTTTCTCCCTTATCAGTTTGCATAGTCCCCTCCATAAGTAGGAGAACTAGTCTTCAGAGAGGAGGCTTCCAGGTCAGTTCCAGCTCCATTGCTCCAAGTCCTGTGTCTGAAGTACGTCCTGTGTCTGAAGTACGTCCTGTCTTCAGCAATAGGGGATTAACTTCAGTTTCTGGGAGGCAATCAAGGACAGTGACAAAAGCCTGTGCTATCTTAGTAGTAGCTACTTCTTTAGTTGAAAATGTAAGACATTATTCATGTTGTAAAGTCCACCTGGTACACTGCAAATGATGCTGTGAGTTTCATCTGCCTTCGATAGTGATCTGCAAAATCCTTTTAAATAAAACAAGATTGTGATTGTCTTTACACTTCATATTGCCCCAGAAATTCTATCATAGAGTCTGAATCGCTTGTCATTTTGGAGTGTATTTTTCTTTAATGTACAAATAATTATATTGTATCATCACTACTAGAGAGAAGTACTTACAGAAAACACAACAATATTTGAATTTTATTATAACATACTCTTAAAGTATGCTTTGCTATTAGTGTTCACTTCTTAGTTGTCCCTGTTATTAATCTTAGTGAAACAGCTTTTACTTAATGCTCCATTTTACTTTTATGATTTGCCCAGAAAGATCCTTACACTAAATGGTAGAAATAATTAAATAATTTCTTTTATTATTTGAAAATAATCAAATCTATTCCACACTTTTACTAATGTTTACAAGACATACACTAATAATTCCTTTTTTATGTGTACTTGAAATATTCTATACCCTCAAGTGATGGGTAACTTTTTATTTTGATTATTATTTGACTATTTTAACAAATGTTTAAGACACTAATGAAATACAGGCCTGGGTGTGGATAGGACTCCATTTCAGAAACAATAGATCTGGTGGGTTCTGTTCAAAGGATTGGTCCCTTAATAGATGCAGAATACAAAGGCAACATTAGGAACTGGTGTATGTTCAGAGGTGGAGCCAGCTTGGAGGAAGTAGGTCACTTTGGGTCTATATCTTACTCTTCCCACTTCCTGTATCCACTCAGGTTCATGACCTTATGATGTGAACTGCTTGTTTTACTATATCAGCCCTCACTATGATGAACTGAAACCACTGAAATCATAAGCCAAAATAGATCTTTCCTCTTTTAAAACATCTATAAGGTATTTTGGACACAGTGATGCGAAATTCTGATTAATATACTTTGCAATTCCAGTCAGTCTCAGCATTATCAGACACAACCTTCAAATTCATGTATCTTGAGATATGCTTCTATCTTTAGCAATCATACCTTGAAACATGAAATAACCAAAAAATCACTATTATTCACTTTTGAAAATATTTTCTTTATATTTACTTTTTAAATCTGATGTGTATGAATGTTTTGCCTGTATTTATGTAAGTGCATCTGTGTCCTGTAGTACCCACAGAGGCCAGAAGAGGGATTCATATCACCTGGAACTGGAGTTACAGACCATTGTTAGCCTCCTTGTAGGTGCTGGGAATTGAACCCAGGACCCCTACATGAGCAGTCTGTGTTCTTATCTGCTAAGCCATCTGTGCAGCTCCTGCTACTCACCTTTAAAATATGATTTTCTATTTACCTGAATCTATTAAAGTATACAACTTCTTATACATTGGATCCTAATTCTCATTTATCTTTGATAATTTAATGGAGTTAATTATTGTTTTGATAATGTAATGGAATATTGTCCAATAGCCTTCATAAATAGCACCCAGAGAATCTGACAAATAGTTGTCTTTTCTGATAGCAAAATCACTTCCATTTTCTGTTCCCGTACAAATATAACTAGTTGCTTAATGGAATTGTATGTTCATAATAGCAAAAATCACTCTATCCACCAAAAAGAAGAGTCCATTTGATAAAACAGATAGCACAAATTTAAGACTTCTTAAATAGGATGAGTCATAGTTTGAAAGAGAACTGATACTCAGTGAGGATAAGAGTGTTTGCTAAAGAGGCTGTCTTGAGATAAGTGACAATCTTTCTCTGTAGATGTTTTATCTAGCTCAGAACCCCCTTATATGTAGGAGCACACATAAGGAATATTATACAAATGTATGGACATGTGAATGAATCAATAAGTATGAGCAAATACTAATACCATTTCACTGTCTTTAAATCAAGAAAATCTGGCATTTAATTTTATCTTGTACCTTATAGAATTATAAACAACACAATATCTTTTCTCTCTTTACTGGATTAGTTTGTTACAATACCTACACATTCAGATATAGCTTAATATTCAAATCTATTCTTAGTGCACTGTGATTAATTCATTTGAAAAACATACTAACAGACCAGTGAGTTCTGGAGTAAGGAGAGATTATGTAGCAGAGACAGAAGAAGGAATGGTATTCAATTGTCAGAATCTACTCTCTCAAATGTTTCCACTTTTTTCTCATGGAGATATTGGGTTTGAATTATGCAATATAGCTGTAGGCATAGAAGGGAAAATAAAAAGCATCTTTTAGGGTAGTATAAGGTCTTAACAGAAATTCATAATTCAAATAGTGAAGCTTGCAAACATTTTGTATAAGACAAATAAATAGAACATAGGCTGAAACAACCACTCCCTGGGCTCTCTCTGCCTTCAGGGTGAGGACTTAATTTACACTCTGAGCTGATGGACCTTTTTCCTAGAATTCAAATAAAATTTCAATTGAGGACCCAAGGCCCACGCTATTTATCCTCCTGGACCTCTCTGCTCATCATTATTTAAGCATTGGTGTTTACTTTTTTAGTGAGAGAGAATGAATTCAATACCTGACTCTAAAGTATGGAGTAAACTATGTAGATTTTAGAAGGATCTGATTTTTAAGGCTCTAAATTGTCATCTTCATATCTTCAGTATCACCATTAAAATTGACTTGCTGTTTAGTTAAGTCACCAAGACCAGTCTAAGATCCTTATAGAAACCATCTAGTTGAATCCTGCCAAAACTGAGTGAAGCGAGTGCTTCTTTTGCTGTTATGGGGGAAGAAACTAAGTGAAACACATGAACTCATTTTTATAAGGCCTCAAAACTTTGTGCCGTTTTTATTGTATGTGTTCTAGCTGATCCATACAATGGGGAAATAGAACAATGTATGTCTGGGCCTCAGCTGATCTGAAGATAGCTGAACTGTCAAAGGTTAGAGTAGCCAATTAAAGCAACAGCAGATAGCTACAATCAAACCTTTGGTCAAATACCCTAAACTGTAAATGTGATAGGCTGGACCACAGCAAGTACCAGCTTGTTCCATTCTCCTATTTCCTAGGGTAGCACATAGTGGTTGAACTCAGCAGGGTCACACACATGGAGTTTAATGTGCAAACAAAAACTCTTACAGTTTTATGGTCTTTGGGCTCAAGTGGAAGCTACATGGGAGAAGCTAGGAATGGAAAAGTACTTAGTACTGGAGAAGTGATTCTAGTGATTGCCTGTAAGGAGGCTTCAGCAAAAGCACCAAAGGAAAACTTTCCATAAGACAAGGCTTTCCATAAGACACTGGTGAAGGCTTCTGGCTAGGAAGGCAGTTGTGTTTAAAACCATGGAGTCTGAGAAAGCTTTGAGTCAGTGACTATAGCCTTCTGTACTGACTTTAATGTATTGTCTCTTCCCCTTGTCTGGTAAGAGAAACTGCCAGTGCCACGCACTTATCTAGAGTGGGTGAATTTCTAGAGCCCCATCTCTTTATTATGCAAATGTAATCAGAATACAAACTCAACTTCATTTGTTCTCTCCACCCATCAGCGATTCTGATATGATTTCCTTTATGGTCAGATTTTTAAATCTCTACATGACTGTGCTATACTAGTGTGAAGGCTAGAATTAAGTTATCTTGTGTGTTGGGCTAGGGGAAAAAAAAACGAATTTGCTATTATAGATTTCTGAGAAAATAACAACAAATGATAGCAAATTATAATTCACCAACTGACAAAATTTAAAAATGCAAAGACAGAACAAAAATGGGTAAGAGGTACTATATCTAAAGCTGGAAAACAACACGGGTTTGGAAGAAAGGGCGACTACTAGTGCTCTCTAGGATTCACAAAACACACAGAAAAGTGACTCTCCTAATCCTACAGATGATGTGTCTGAGATAATTGGATCAAACAGTATCATTTGACATGTTCAGTTACAGTCAACATCTGCGAATTCCCTAGATCATAGAAGACCAGGGGTATTCTGTGGAAAGAATGAATTCTCAAAGTCTGCAGTATGGTCTGTGAACACAGGAGAAATTGGGGTGAGACACAGCACTAAAATCTGGGGTCAAATGAAAAACTGTATACTGTGTATTTATTGTGAACCCCATCTACCTTTTCAACCTACTCTTGTGATTTTAAGGAGTATTGAAAATACTTTAGGTAGAAGACTAGAGGCTTCCACTCTGTACAAACTAGTATTTATATATAAAAGAGTCAATAATCATTTCCTGTTCTAAGATCTCAACAGGAAATCCCTTAGGGTTGATAAGGACTTTCCAGAAGCCCATAACTTCCAATAAAGCCTTTATATGATTGGATAATCAAAGATGATTGACAGCTTAACAGATTCTCCAAGATGAAATACAGATAACAAAGAAATAAATAGCCAGTGAGAAAGAAACCTACAATATTCCATTATTTTGTCAAAATAAAATGATATGCTCCCTACTTTAGAAAAAAGATGATTGAAATCAGACAAATCATAAGAGAATTAGACACAGCTTTGAGAATGAACATGCTGATTAAATTTAAAAATAAAGGTTTTCCCTGAGAGTGTGGAGGATAAGATGTTCAGAATTCCAAGAGGTTTTCTGCATAGGCTTTTTCTTCTTGTTTTTGTTTGCTTTGGTATGTGTTTATGCTTGCATGTTGTATATGTGTGTGTGTGTGTGTGTGTGTGTGTGTGTGTATTTGGTATATGGATGTTGTATGTATTTGTGTGTTTAGGTGCCAGAGGTGCCATGGCATTTAATGTTTTTTTTTTCTATTCTTCAGCACCTTATTTCTTTGTTTGTTTTCTAAAAGAGATTCTCCCTGTAGCTCCAGCTGGTCTATAACACTTCATGCAGATAGGTTGACTTAATCTCATGAAGATCTGTCTGCATCTACCTCCATATTGCTGGGATTAAAGGCAGGCTCAGCTCTACACCTTATTTTTTGATATAGCCTATGCCACTGAATCTGGAAATGACTAATTATGTTGGCTGACTCTCAGAGAGCTTTGGGGATTTCCTGTCTCTTCCATGTCCTATCAACCTCCAGACATGCTGTTTCCCTGGCTTTTATGGGGGTTTTAGGAATCTGAACTCAGATTTCTATGCTTGCATGCCCGGCACTTTACCCACTGAACCATGCTCCTAGCCCTGAATCTAGACTTCTAGACCAAGCCAAGGAAAACTAGCATTTCAGACCTAAACAAGGGGAAAACATGGGATTCATGGATTCAAAACACAGAATGAGACCCTCCTGAACCTGAACCAGCTACATTCTCTTCAGAACTGATAGTTACAATAATGTAAAATCTGATAACTGGTTTAATATTAAAAGTCTACCTACACATAAGGACAGATGTGGTGGTCTCCGGGGGTCTTAGCTCCTGTCCAGCAGGTCAGTTCCCTAAGGGATTCCCACGCAGGGGGCCGGGGAAAGGAGAGTGCACTATCCGCCCGTTCCTCAGCCTCTCATTCCGGGAGACAATCAGACGTGACAGGGAGTTTAGTCAAGCAGGAATTCCTTTATTAGGAGTTACATAGTATCTTATAAAAGCAAAAACCACAAGGGGATTTCCAAAGCAGGAAGCAGGCAACCGATCATCTTAAACTCAGCTCAGCAGGGAGGCTGTAAGCATTTAAGGTTACATGAGCTTCTATAGGTATAATGATCATAGCACAAGCTGTCCACGAGGGAGGAAGTTCTAAGACCAATAAAACTTTTGTCCAAACAAGTCAAGTCACACCCAAGCGGTGCCCTTTGTACTTCCTCTAAGCCCCATCTCTATTATCATGGGGCCCCTCAGACAGATGCTTGAGAAAAAGAGAAAGGCAAATATTCTGTGAAAATAAGAGGAACCAAAGGACAGTGTTTAAAATTAGGAATTCATGGAATCAACAGTGTAATGATATGATTTTAAAATAAATTTTAGAAAAAAATTTTTAGAAAAAAATGGAAGACTCAGGACTGTGACTTCTCTGTCTCTTGACTTTGCTATAGTTCTTCATGACAATCTTGTAATATTTTCAAGAATGATTTCAGTATCTAAAGATTCCTTAAGTCAAATATCAGGACACTTGGTGTGGTCTAACCAAAAAGGTAAGGAAAGATTTCCTGATGGTGGGAAGTGGCTCAGTGGCATTCCCAGGGTGATAGAGAGCTTGGCCATATTGCACATAAAAATCTTCCTGAAGAGAAATGTTTAGAGAATACACCTGGGAAATCTGAGCACTGAGGTCACCTGTGGTAGACATGACATTCGTTGGCTGATACCCTCTCCTTTTCCAGTACCTGGAAGACTAAAATCATCACCCCTTGAAGATGTGTGTGTGTGTGTGTGTGCGTGTGTATAATTAGATTACATAACTCCCAGTGTAATGTTTCATTCAAGTCCAAAAATGCAAAAGCCATATAGTGCTGAAAGCTCCATGTCAGAGAGAAAAGAACCATACTTAGGTATGAAAAATAACAAGATGTTTCTCTTACAGAGGAACATTGACAACATCTGCTCAATGGAATTTCAAAACTGGGTATGAATCAGTGATTATTTTTATGTTCCATGTTTATTGTTTTGAAGCAAAGAACACTTATTGTTTGTATCTGGTCTCTTCTCACCAATGGGTACTGAGGTACTGGACACAGAGAGTTTCTTGTCTAGTTTCTAATTCAATGAATGAGAAAATTCACATGTGGGCTAGCTGAGAATACATTTTCATCACAGGAACTTGCTAGATGGAGGATGCCTTCTTTGAAGAGAACCTGAATTTATATCAGATAGTGACCACAGGGTTAAATGGTGGTAGACATTTTAACAGGTACAAGTGTTATTCACTAATGTATGATACTCATGTACTTCTGAGTTCATGAAGACTGGTAACTCTCCATTCCTTTGAAGTTAAGGATACTGAGGTGATGAGTTCAGACTAGGCAATATGAAAAGTGGCGGGTGTCTTTTGAAAACAAGGGCAGTCATTATACAGTGCACTTCTTTCTTCAGCTACTGATTGTAGGAGAGGTATACGAGGAATGATACCATAGCTTAGTTTCCAAACTGTTAGTTTTGAAAGTGCCTAAAATATCAGCAATGAACATAGTTCTCTGATTAAAATTAATGAACATGTAAGATGAGAGAGAAATGAATGCTTGCTGTCTTCTGTGACTGAAAATTTGTGGTTGTGAATTTGGGCACCTCCTAGGATGGGGTCATCATCATGTCTCTTCTGAGTCACATAAGAAAGGTCTACAAAAGGTTATATTCTTCCATCAAGACTTGTGTTGGACTATTTTGAGTAATTCAATGAACAGACTTAATTTGGGTTTGGAGAGGCTTTTCAGTGGTTAAGGACAATGTCTGCTCTTGTAGAGGACCCAGTTTGGTTCCCAGCACCCATTTGGCAGCAAACAACCATCTATAACTCCAGTTAAGAGACTCTAACACCCTCTTTTGGCCTCCACAGTCATTGCACGCACATGACTCACTTCCATGAATGTAGTCAAAACACTTGTGCACATAAAAATAAATAAATAAAAACTAGATTTAATTTGACTGAAGAAATAAATACAGACTATTTTATATTTTATCTATTATTTTTTGTTTTATGTGTATGGGTGTATTGTCTGCATGTATGTAAGTGTACCCATGACATGCAGTGCCTGTGGAGGTCAGAAGAGGACATCAAATTTCACTGAAACTGGAGTTACGAATGATTGTCAGCCACAATGTGGGTCCTGAATTGAACCCAGGTCCTCTGCAAGAGAAGCCAGTGCTCTTAAGTGCTGAAGCATCTCTCCAACCCCACAGTCAATTTTTATTGCACTCAATTTTAACTGACCACATTTTTACTTGCAAATAAGCATCTTGTCCAATGAGAAAAACAGAAAAAGAAATGCTAGGGAACTTCATTTTGCCTGGGCATATTTATTAATCAAACTGTTAATTGTATTGAGCACCATATTTTTAATCATGTTAGAGAACAGATGTGATCAGAAGAGGTGAAGTTGCAGCATTGTTGCGCATCCTACTGACCTGCTTACAGAAATCTGTCTTCTCTCTCCAGGTTTTTCAGACTATTTGTTCCACACTAATAGCTTGGAAACATCACTTCTGGACGTAATTTATTTAAACCATAAATCCTCACTACTGCTTTCCACTTGGCTCCATGGCATCTGAGATGGCCCTGGTGCATTTCTGGAGGACACAATCAATTACACTGCAAGGGTAAATGGGGGCCCTTCCTGCTCCGAGCTCTGATCCTGAGCACCTGTGGATCTGTGGACATATACGCCAGTTCTGCTTCCCAGTCTGTGCATAAACTTCAGTGTTTCTCCATTTAATTAATCAAATAAAATTTAATTTTTAAATTCTTTTCTGTATGGTTTTAAGCTCACATACAAAATGAGCTTATAACATTTCTACACATATACATCAAGATAATTTGTGCTTCTTTATTCTTGTTCTCCCTCTACATTCTCCCTTCTTGCTGGTTCCCTTTCTTCCTGCTAAACACTACTCTGTTTTGTTTCTCAAATATAGTATATTGTCCTCTTATCCACTTTTAATATCTGTTTTTTGTTCTTCCCTTCTCATGGTGCCTTTTTTGCAGTTTCATGATACACACACACACACACACACACACATGCATGCACACACACACCCTCACACTCACACAAATTTAGATTTTGCAAGTGAGTGAAAATACGCAACATTTATTTTTTCTGACTCTGGGCCTATTTTTCTTAACGTGGTGATTTCCAGCTCCATCCATTTTCCTGCAGCTGTCATAGGCTTTGTGAAATGGAAACCAGTAGCATAGTAAATAATCGGAAGAACTGACAAAAACAGTATTGCATGAGGTTAAAAAAACGATGCAGCAAAGGAAACAATCGTTAGCGTGAAGCTTCCAGAATGGGAAACAACGTTTCCAAGTGTGCAGTAGACACAACTTTAACAACCAGAATAGATGAAAAACTGCAGAAATTAAAATGTGAAAAGCTCAAATCATCGAAACAATTGCTGGGTTAATAAGCTAAATCAACAGTTCTTAATGGAAGGAAAAAGAATGGCAAATAAATGAAAAATGGTTTGATATCCTTATCATTAAGGAAATGCAAATTAAAACTGTTTATAGATTTCATCTTATCCTAGTCATAATGGCCATTATCAGGATTATTTAAGTGCTATGTACTGGGATTGTTCCTTTTGCAATCTAAGCCACACTTCTGATCATTTTAGCTCTCCTCTTAAGATCCCGTTTATCAGGTGGAAGAAAACGCATACATGAAGATAAACCTCTGAGAATGTGGTTAAGCATGCTCAAATGGTTTGGCATTTAGCAAAGCAATACAGATGTCGTTTTCTCTTTTGTCTTCATTATTACCATTAAAACCATTAGTTTATGATTATCCATAAATTAAAAGTTCCAAAAAGCAAACTATTGTTTCTCATTACAAGTCCAAGTATTTCACAGTCGTCGTTTGTTTGATATTACAGCTGTATAAAAGTGAACTTAACAATACTTACCACAATCTCTGAAAATTTCTGTCTCTCCCAAGACATGTATAATACTTTAGCTTCAGAAGTAAGAAAAAATATATTGAAAAAAGTTTTTGAAGAAAGAAGGATATTCAGATAAAGGGACTGAGAAGCAAAATTAAGAAGCCAGGAGAAGGAAGATGAGAATTGTGGAGTCCTGTGTCTCATTCTCTGCACAGAACAGAGCAGCATTTCAGGAAGCTGATATTGCTTTAAACCAAGATGAAGGACAATATTTCATTTTCTTAAAAGTAATTATATTATTACAAGTGACTCCCAAAATCACACAGGTATTGCCACAATCCAGGATTGACTCCCAGAACTAGAAAGTAAGAACCTATTGCTGAAGACTGAACATATTTTGGACACGGGATTTAGACTAAGAGGACACTGCCTCTGAAGGCTAACTTTCATAGGTTTAGAATATACTATGCAACTTGCTAAGGGAAAACACTAATCAATAGCCCAACACCAGTTTCAAGACCAAATGTCTACATCGGTGACCAGCACAGCACACGACATTGGTGCAGTAGTGGCACTTTTACCTTGAGGGCAATCAACACTTATCTAATTGGACTAAAAACCCACTCAGTGGGAAGAAATTCGTATGTAATACTGTAAATAAAGCCAAATACACATGGCTGGAGGGGTCATAGATCTTAGAGAAAACCCCAAAACTGTCACATTCCTAGAGTAATGTAATTTCTTACTATATGCAAAATATGTATCCTTATATTTACGGACAAATATCCTAGTCACTACTCATCAAAGAAGCTTCTTTTGCACCAGATTGAGACTATTACAAAGTATCACAATGAGTCACACACAGAGAGTGTCTGTGAATTTCTATACTCATATATATATATATATGTATATATATATATGTGTGTGTGTGTATATAAACAAACAGAAGATCATGATTAAAAAAGACAAATAATATTTATTAGTTTCCTTTGAAGCCCTAAAATTTAGACTATTTTTTTGGTAAATACTACCTAAATTTAACGGTATAGAAAGAAAGCTAGACTCAGTTTTAAGTCTAAAATTCCTATTAAATTTAAGCTGTATCATTGGAAAACACTTTATTTCATTGGAAGTCAACTTCCATTGTAACATGAAGTTGATTAAGTCACATGGTTTCTAAGAAGCAATTAGAGCATTCATAATTTGTGGGGTTTGATGCTTAGATCAATTCACATCACTGAATTACAGAGGCATGCCAATAGCCACAGGTCATTATTCTCCAGACGGAGTGAAATAGCCTTCTCAGGTTGCCCGGTAGATTTATTTGATACTGACATCTTCCATTTCTTACCTACTTTACAGGCCTTTGAGGTTTTGTTGTTTTTCATGTGGTCTTTTACACTTTTTATGTCTCGTCCATCCAATTCCATGTCCTCATCTGAATAATATGTTTTTTCTACTGTGCTCTCATAGTCCCATTCTTGACTATACAATATTCATAATATCCAAACAACACCTATAATTTCTGAGATTTGATCATTATCTGTCAATCTCATATTACAGGATTGCATCTTATATCCTACCCTTTCCTTATCTGAACTGAGATTCACAAACTTTACTACGGACCTTGTTTTCATTGAATTAATCAATTCTTGTTGTTACCAGAACTTTCCATGATCCACCATACGTAACACCTTATTGTCAGTATCTTTAAATCATTGTGGACATTTCCTGGGTATCTTCGATACAGGCTGAACCAATAGAAACTGATTTCACTTTAAATACATTGCCAAACCTGCAACAAAGTATTTCAGCAGTGCTCAGTGATGTATTTCTCCTCTCAAGAATGCTTGTTTCTCTGTAATCTTGCTCTGTTTTTCATACCTTTTCTCACTCTCTTTGTTTGACTTTCGTAGTCTGCTAATTCAGAAATTATCTGTATTTCGTATCACTAAATCTCCTTTCTCCTCTTCCTGTCTGTCTTTTCCACCTGGCTTTCTCCTGTTCAGGTGAATAAGCTGAAACCCTTACTTGTGTTTGGAATACAATTGCTTCTGACTTTTGACTTTCTTGCTTGTCTTTTGGTTAGCCCTTTCTCTCTTCCAACTGAGGCATATGCTTTTGTATGCACAGGCCTGTAGGCATGCTTCAAGAATGACACCTCAGAAAAGATACAAAACACTGTAACTCCTAGTGGATTAATACTTACTCTTGGGTTATGATCCTTCGTTGGCTTCCAGTATAGTAAAACCTGCGGAATTTCTCTATGAGTTTTTTTTTTCCTACTATTTCCCCAAGACATGTCCAGTATTAAGTCAAATAAGAATACTTCAGAGTTTCTTTCAGAACTGCTTAATTTCACCACTCCTGTTATTTGATTCCTAGAATTATCAAATCTCCTTCAAATGTAAATCACTCCTGAAAAATGTCCTACATTCCTATTTATAGTTGTTTATTGGCACAGGAATTCTACAATAATCTACTTTTAAACAAAAGCAGTTCTTTACCAGCTTTTCACTGAAATTATTTTAGCGTATTCCTATGACACTGAAGATGAAATCTAATTTTATACGTAAGTATACAATTATGCAAGCTATGAAAAGAATACTGCCATAACTTGCCTACCATTTCCCCTATATCATGACATCCTGCCTGTACTTTCTATGCTTCATTCATCCTGACCCTCTTTGTACTCCTAAGGTCTGCCAAAATCTGTTGGAATTCTGGGCTTTCCCAGACTCTTAAATGTCTTAAATGTCACTTCCATAAAAAGTCTTGTTTTGAAAGTCTTCTTTAAAAAGTCTTCTATGAAAACACAGCTCTGCTTTCCTTGTACAGTATCCTATATCCTATATTTTCCTTTAATAGAATACATCAAACAATAACTTTACATTATTTTATAATTAAATTATTACTGACTTATTCATAAAACTATGAACATCATGTCAGAAGGGACAACAAAGCCAGATGTGAGGGCACATGCCTTTAATCCCAGCACTCAGGAGGCAGAGGCAGGTGGATCTCTGTGAGGTTGAGTCCATCCTGGTCTACATAGTGAGTTCTAGGCTGGGGATACAGGAAGACCCTATCTCAAAAGCAAAACAAAACAAACAAAAATGAAAAGAGGATAAAGTTGAAAATATCGACACTTGCTTCTATATCAGTTCTCCTTGCTACTGTTCATTGAATGTACAACTGTGTAAATAAACATTAGGAAGAAATCTTTGTTTTCAGATTGTGTCTTTTATGCTTGGCATTTTTATTGACATCTTTTCTAACAACAAGCACTGAGATTCAGAAACTGTATAAACCTGATTAAAGTCATGTGACACCTGAAAGGACTTGAAATCTTTTAGTTTGGATAACTCTGGGGCTAGTAGAATACTCAGTTTTTCTTAGAATCTATTTCTTTGAAGCACCTCTGAGAGACATCAGTGTAGTGAGTATTGTGTATTTCAGTTCCTTTGGCACTGACAGCCATTCTGTAATTCCTTTGAATCTCTGGTACTTTAAGAAATCAGCTATCTCCTGATATAGCCCTAAATGTTAAATTTAGCACATTTTCCCCACCAATTTTACATATTTACTAGATAGTTTATTTTGTTTCTCTAAGAAAAACTCATTATTCCAAGTCACCATTTCGGTAAGGGTGGTCTTTTTCATTCATACACCAAGTATCCAAGGACAAGATAGGAGGGCCGTGGGAACTCTTATGGTCAGGTCATTTCTTCTGTTTTTCCTCTTTAACTTCCCAAAGAGTGCAAGAGTTAAAATCACAGTAGATCTGAGTAAAAAAAAGTGGCAAGGGTAATTTTAAAAATCAGGAGAAATAACTTTCTGTCTTGCTGTTTCTGCTGCAGGGCCTTTAGAAATATTACAAATGGTGACTATAGATACATTTAGGTGCTGTTATAAATATGTCCGTGTAAATGTTTTTTCTGAAAGGCTGAGGGGACTGAATCGATGTATGGCCATTTTTCCCCTGTCAGAAGCTATAGAATTTTTATTGGCACTATTTTCATTACTCAGCACTGACTATGGAATATTTGGTCAAATTAATTAGAAATACTTACACTTTGTACTGCGAGATATATCAGATTTATTATTGAGATTATGTATGTGCTCACATAGAAAATAAATAGAGGCATTAAATATGTAACTATGACATTTATGCCCCTGGTTAGATAGAAGAAGCATTCTAATTAGGTAGTGAATATGCTTAAAGTATACATTTCCTATGTGGATTATGCTATTCAACCAAAGGTACAGTGGATAATAAAACCTGAATGGGTAAAGAGGGCAAAGATACTTTTTATGGTAATTGAATCAATCTGTATTTATTAGTCATGTATGACATGTCTTGTTAAAAGCTATGATGGGAAAAATGTATGTGAATTACTGAGGTTTTTAATATGGTTTTGTTTTAAATATTTATTTTTACTAATTTTATTATGTGTGTGCTTGTTTGTGTGCATGCATGTGTGTGTGTTTGTGTGTGTGTGCGTGTGTATGTGTGTGCATAAGAGTGCAGGTGCCCCAGATCCCATAAGAGGGTGTCAGATACCCTGGAGCTGGATTTACAGGTAATTGTGAGCCATCTAATGTGAGCGCTGGGAACTGAACTTGGGTCTTTTGCAAGAGCAGTCCTTACTTTTAACCAATGAGCCAGCTCTCCAGCTCTAGGAGATTCTTAATATCTTGATGAATAAGTTCTATTTTAAATAGCTGGCATACAGAATTAGGTTTCACAATATTTTAAAATATGTTTTAAAGGAAATACCTTGTTCACACCTCTGATGGCAACTTGTGGTTAGGAGTAATGCTAGAGAAGGAGAGAAGGGATGGGAGCAGTTTTTGAAAAGATGAATTGAGAAAAGCAGATAACACTGGGCAGTAAACAGAAAGTGAAGAATCTGGATAGAGAACTACAGCTTATTTCCTGCATTTCAAGATTCAGATTTTAAGACAGGAGGGACTAGACACTAGTGGAGATCATGCAGACTGTCCAGGGAATATTTTGGAATCTTGAGTGACAGATTGCAATCCTAACGGTTGACAGGATGAGCAGACCAGAAGTGCTGGGTGATTTCTAGAAGTGCCATTGTGATATGTCTTGCTATTGTTATTGGTATGATTTCAAGCATCTGTTTTGAGACATTGTTTCAGAGTTTATGTCTGTGAATGATCAGCCCTAAATGGGATGTCTGTCTCAAACTGCACTCTCATGACTCAGTAAAAATCTTGTAAGAGGGCAGAAAAAGAATCTAAGAGTTGGAATATGGGGAGCAGTGATGTGAAATGCTGTCTTTTGGACATAACATGACTATTGCACTCATGAACTCACAGAACCTGTGATTACCTATACAACAAGACTTGTACAAAATCAAGTCAGTAAATATTCCAGCATGGATGAGGAGAGGCTTAAAAGGCTCCACCCCTAACTGAGGCACTGTGTGTGTGGCTAGAAAGGGATAGCCAGTTTCTTTGGGGATATGGCCACTGGTAGAAGCCCCATGCTCTACCAGATGGCCCCATGCCCATGCACAGATGAACAAAACTATATGGAGTTTTGGAAGAAAAGGAAGAGGACACTAAATTGAAAGATAACATTTTAGAGAGGTCTGAAGAGAGTTGGATGGAGGAAAGAGAGGTATCTTGATCATAATTAATTATTTACATGCTTGAAATTCTCAAAGAATAAATTTTTATCAGGGAAGGTACTTCCTGACTCTTGGCAGTTTTACAAACAATTTATATAACTTGATATTCTTACCAGTCTTCAGCAACCTTATGATCAAGGGAGGTCACATTATTACAAAAATCTGTTTTTTAGTTCTAGTCTTTAACTGAGTCATGTCCATCAATGAGAGGTAATCTGCAGATTTATCAATAATGCAGCCATCACAATTGTCCTCACAACTGTCATCAGAACTCAGCTCTCGTGACAAAGAAAAATATATTGTCTATTCAGGATCCAAATTTTGCATAACCATGATCTAGGAATATAGACTTAGTTGCCCTAAACATTCAGCTTAGTAACAGTTCGATGAAGATGTCATAGTAACAGAAAAAACAAACTCTTGTCAGAACACTTTTTATATTGACATGTACACACTGTAGGCGGATTTAGCAAAGCAGGGAGACCTCTGCCACAGGCTATAGATTCCGTCTGTCATTTTGGGGTTGTTGGAAGATAGATGTATATTCTTACATTGAAAAAGAATTTGTCTAATGCTCAGTCTCACATTAAGGTGAATGATAAACTGTTATTTAGTGGGGTAAGACAGCCCAACACAACTAGGCTCTGGACCTTGAGCATTTCCCCTCCTCACAATTGTTGAAATTCTAAGTTAATAAAATGTTTAACATAGGTTTGGCTTTTAATTCTAGGACATTAACGTGTAAACTTGCTAAAATTATATTTAACTAAAATTAATGCTTACTGTTTCTAAGACATCTGAAAAACTGCAAACGTATAATTCAGAGCTCCTCCATCTCACTCAGACAGTCAAAGGCTGTAGAATCTCTGAAAAGCTATGAGCAGCTGTGCAAGGTGTCCCACTCATGTGTAGCTGGCTGACTTGTTCCTTCTATTCACACTCTTCCTTGTAGTAGGTCTCCAGTGACAGAACTCTGACCTGAGCTTTGAGATTCTCACGTGTTTACCATACTACCTCACACTAATGAGGAAGCTATTTATTTGAAAAGCCTATTAGTTTCTGTTGTTGGCCTCTGCTCCTATTTCTTTGTTTAGGAAGTGCACAATGACTACATTTGAGAAAATTTATTTGCATTGGCAGAGGTAAAGAGATTCTTTTTTTCATATGAATAACTGGCAATTAAACTACTGTGCATAACTGCAAAACAAAAGGCACAGTTAAGACTTAAACCTATAGAAAGTAAAAGAACTCTTACAGTGTTCTCTTCTCTTATCATCTTACACAGATGAGCAACCATCACCTCAGTAAGGTTCTAGGGAAGGTAATGGTAATAAGGAACAAATTACGTTTCAGCACTTATCCCTAGCCTCTTGCTTGAAGCAGACATTAGCTTTCTATCTCAATTTTTTTGCTATACTCTGGGCATGACAGCGATTTCCTTCATGATCTCACAGATACTGTGATTGCCTGTCCTGGGCCTGTACAAGATTAGACCTGTTAACTGTTAAGCACGTAAGTACTCACAGGACCATACCCCAAGCTGCTGGACTTTTGGCTACCTCTGGATTTGGGGAAAGAGACAATCATTGTCTTCTCTTGAGTACCCTATTAGCAGGTGAACCCACCAGCCTAGGGGATCATTAGACACCCAGGGTCACATCAATAGCCCTGGTTAAACTCAGTGGGACTTAAGACAAAACACAAAGACATAAATCTGAGACAGGACACAGAAAGATGAGGTAGCTTGACAAGCATAGCTGAGAGACTGGAGAAGGTGGGGTGAAGGCAACCTCATGTGCTCCGTCATTTTGAAGCTGTTGAAGAAGAAAAGTAGTAAAATTAAAAATTTATGAAAAGAAGCCAAAGAGATGGCTTAGAGATTAAGAGCACTGGCTCTCTTGCAAAGGACCTGGGTTTGAATCCTAGCAACCCTGACAGCTAACAGTTGTCTGCTACTTCAGTTCCAGGGGATCTAATGCCTTCTTCTGGCCTCCATAGGGATTGCACAACAGAGATGCACTCACATACACTCATACACATAAATTAAAAATAATAAAATATATTTAAATCTTTATGAAGAGAAAATTCACATATCAAAATTAACCATCACATAACAAACTGACAAGTGAACAATTCAGTGACATCTACTGCACTCTTTTTTCATTTTCTTTTCTTTACTTTTGTTTTGTTTTGTTTGAGACAGGGTCTCTCTGTGACCTCAGTTGGCCTGGAACTCATTATGTAGACCAGGCTGGCCTTGATCTCACAGAGATCTGCCTGCCTCTGTCTCTGCCTCCCAAATGATGGGATTAAAGGCAGGCACCACCACCCCCAGATACTTAGTACATTCTTAATATTGTTTAAATGTCATCTCTTTATATTTTAAAATAAAAGTAGTTCCTTCCTTTTCAAACACAATTATTCCAGAGGAACATTTTACATTCTCTCTCTGTAGCCCGCACAACTACCATTGGTATAAGATTCCTTAAATTTAATTGGTCTATACATTTCAGATAAAATAATGATGTGTTAACTTTTATGTATGGCTTCTTTCACCTAACACACTGTGCTGTTGAGTCTCTGTCAACTCAACACAAATTATTGTCATGTGGAAAGAAAGAAAGAACCTCAGTTGAAGAATTTCCTCCATTACACTGGCCTGTGGGCATGTCTGGGGTGGAAGGTTCTTGATTTCAGGAGGTGATGGTGGCCTGTGCAACCCATGCATAGTCCTGGTTAATCTAATAAAGCTAACTGAACAAGCCAGGGGGACCATGCACAGTAAACATTTTCTTCTGTGCTTCTGTTTCAAGATCCTGCCTTAATTTCCTGCTCTGACTGCCTTCTGAATGTTGAGCTGTAATTCAGAAATGTAATCTCTTTCCTTCCCAAGTTGCTTTTGGTCAGTGTTCTAGCACAGGAAAAGAGAAGCAAACTAGGACAGAGACTGGCAACAGGAATGTAAGCTGTTGCTGTAATGGACCTGACCATGACTTTTTTTTTTTTTTTTATTAGAATTGTAGACTATTTTGGAGCACAGAGCTTAATGAGCTGTTGTGAGAACTGAGAAGATAATGTTGAGAGAAATGCAGAAGATAGAAGCCTGACTTATGGAAGTTTCAGCGGACAGTTTGACAGTCCCTCAAAAAATCTATTGGAGTTATTCATATGATACTTTAAATTAAGAATCTGTTATTTAGGATCAAATGGAGCTGAAGAATCAGCAGGGATTAACAGTACCTCTGAAGAGAAATCTTTGCTTTACTTTGATAATTGATGCTTGTTAGCTAGGACTGAAAAAATCAACTCTGGTAACAGGCGGATAATCATTGAGGCAAAGTTTTGAAATCTGAGAAATTTTGTTTTTTCAGGGTTGGCACACAGAAGCTACGGTCCAGTTTGCCAAGGCTGGATCTCAAACTGGAAGGTGAACAGGGCAATGTGTAAGAGTCTCCCATGTGATACTGGTTTTCAATAAGGGGTCAAGGAGAGCAGCTGAGGCTTGGCATTATGAGAGGCTTGGAGAGGCTATTGGCAAAAGTACAATCTCAGTGCAGTGATGATACCAGCATACTGGGGATGCTGGGATCATGGGACAATCATTTAAGACAACGCCGGTGTGGATTAATGCCAGCCTGGTCCTACAATACAAGGTATGTGTGCTGTGCTTGGTAGCACTGGAGAAGTGGAGCTGCCCAAGTGCTTTGGAGCCTAGATCATGACTGAATCCCAGATATTGTAGACAGCTACTTAATCTGTTAGTGTTTGGTTTTAATTTGATTATAACTGTGTGCTGGTTATTTCTTCTCGAAATATAAAAATATGTAACTTGTTTTTATTTTTATTTTGCAAGAACTCACAGTACTTCTATGTATATTTTTTTAATATAAAGCAAAATCTACCTTTATTGACTGAATTATTCTACATCTCATTAAGACTTGCTGCTTGTTTCCTTGGCAATTGTTTATTATCAGAGCCATGTCATGGGTGTAAGGTATTCTGTCACTGATTTTGACTTACCTTTCCTTGATCACCAATGACATCCAACAAATTATTTCTTGTTTTTGATGTCCCTTTTCATAGTTTTGGATAAAGACTTGCCTATTTTTAAATTATGATATTTTTGTTGTGGAGTTATTAGAGATTTCTGTATGTTAATGGAAACTAATCCCAAATAAAATAAACTGTTGCTTATCCCATCCTCTGGTTTACCTTTTCACTTTTATGGGAGTATTATTTGATGAAAAAAAAGATTTTAAATGTGAAGTGCATTATATGTATTTTATTGTTTCATTTGTAGTCTGAGCATTTGTGATTATATTAAAATGCATTGTAGTATCTGGTCATAAAGACTTACATAGATGCTGTCTTCTAAAAATCCCATAACTTCAACTCTTAACTTTGAATAAATGTTGATATATCAGATATGGGTCCATGTTTTTCTTCTTTTGCATGTGGCTATCTACTACTAGCACAACCACTTACTGAAGAGACCATAATTCTACCATTAGATGGACTTGACAACTGTGTCAAAACTCAACTGGTTGTATACTTGTGAATATTTCTAGTTTCCTCAATGTTTTATAGATCTCTGCTTATGACAGTTCCATATGGTTTTAATTAACATAGCTTTGTAGAAAGTTTTGAACTAGGGGAGCTCTCATTTTTTCTTACTTCTTATGTTTTTAGGGACACATATACATTGTTATGCTCCTGATACTGTGGGGTATGCAGAATTGCATAGTCAGTCAGCCAGTCACCCTGGGATGACATCTGGGTTTGTCAGGGATTTATTTGTATCTTACCTAGTACATGGCTGCTAAGGCTTGCTAGTGGCCAACTGAACACTTTATAATTTTTAATCATTTCTTGACAGGCAATCATATTTTCAACATGCTTTATGTAACCAAGTTTTGCCTTTAATAAGTTGTTATGAGTCTTTTCTTTGGGTGTATATCCTTAAGACTATGTTCTGAAAATTGTATGTGCTCTCATTGTAACTAAATTTCATGAATTTCATAGAGGAGACGATGCAGAGTCTCTTAGATTGTCATGCTTGACCTCAGTCAAGGTTCTTTTAATTCTTCTGGAACTGAAAATAACTTGTCAGCTAATAATAGAAACTTTTGGCCACAAAGATTATACAAACCTGAAATTGTGTCAACCGCTGTTGAATTTTTTAATATACTTCTTTCAAATCTATATAATCATTTATAAAGTAAAAGACACAATGATTGACCTATACTTTCAGAACATACTAACTACCCTTCATGGCATGTTTCTATGACATTATATAGAAAATTATCTCAACTTGTGCTAATGAAGTGAAAGCAAAGCTTTCTATTTTCAATTGTATTTTCAAAAGTTTCATCATGGACTGGAGAGGTGGCTCAGGAGTGAAGAGCACTTCCTACTCTTGCAGAGAACCTAAATTCAGTTCCCACATATATTTCTGGCAGCTTACAACTGTCTGTAACTGCAGGGATCTGATGAAGACTTTTTGCCTCAGAATGAACCTATATCCATGCACAAACACGCATGTACACACACTCATAATTAAAAATAAAATAAAATTTGTTTTTAAAAAGTGCTGTCAGTAAGCATCATACTTTGTTGCATGCGCTGGTGACAATTGAGAATTGCAGTAGAATGCCCTCTGCTCCTTATTCCGATAAGTTCCATGAACCTTAGGTGTAGTGGCTCCATCGTAGACATGTCACTTAGAGCTGGGCATCTCTCAAACACTTATTCTCTCTATGTGTTACTTGTTGTAGAACTCTATAACAGTCTCTATCTGTTGCCAAAAAAAGCTTCTTGATGAGTGGTATACTTGTCTGTATAAACAAGGATCCATATTTAGCCTACGGTAAGAAATTACATTTGTCTAAAGATGTGACAGAGGTAAGATTTTCCACTAGGATCTACGCCCTCTTAAGCTATGTGTATTTGGCTATGTTTATAGCGCCACCATGAGTTCCCTCCCATTGAGAGGACTTTAAGTTCAATTAGATAGTTGTTGATTATTCCCAAGACAAATGTGACACTACTCCACCACTATAGTTTGTTGTGCCAGTCATTGCTGTGGTTATTAGGCTTTAAAGCTGGGATTGAATCATTGATTTTTCTCCCTTAGCATCTTTCATAGAATCTTCCAGAAGTACGAGAACTATTCTTCAGGAAGGAGGCTTCCAGGTCAGTTCCAGTTCCACTGCTCCAAGTCCTGTGTTCAAATTATGTCCTGTCTCTTTAGCAACAGGGTCGTATGAAATTACAGCAATGGTGACAGCATGCACAAGACCCATGCAAACTCAGTCATATAAAAACTCAGCATAGGACTGAGGAAATGGACACAAGCCCCAACCTTAGCCAAGGAACTGATTACTGCTAGGTGAGGGAGAGATGCTCTCCTTTAAGGGAGAGTCTGTAAACAGGCTGAGTGGACTCCAGTGGAATAACGTGCACTGAGGGACATTTGGGTACACAAACTTGACTCTGTAGGCCTTAGCATTTGTGTCAGAATGCATGAAATCTGGTCGTCAGGGTGTGCATACTGGGGAGGGGCTATAAACGTGATTAAGATGTTTTGTAAGAAATGCACAAAAATTAAAAAAATATACATTTACAAAAAGTTTCTTCATTGGGAGTACAAAGATTGTAATCCCAGAGGAAGTAGATGAGTAAAAGGAAACTGTGTTGTCTTGACATCACAGTATAGTTAGTTGCACATATGAACCCACAGTGCTTGTGACGCATGTACAAGACATGTGAAAGCCTAAGCCAGACACAGACCCAGCATGGATGGGAGGTGGGCAGGAAGGCCCAGTGCTCGCTGACCAACAATTGGCGTTTGGTAGCTGCTGAGAAGGGAATGTCGGTTTCCCTTACCGGTGTGACACTTCATAAGTTGACCAGACTCCAAGGGAGAGACCAGCACATAGAACATATTGGAAACATAGATTAGATTCTATAGGCCTTTAAAAAGACAACAATACAGGACATGAATCAAGGGTTAGTTAGGTAGCGGGAGGAGAGGAGTGAGATGAGTATGATCAACATGCCTTGTATGAAATTCTTGAATCAATAAATACATACTTATTCTTAGATTGGCATGCTTCTGATGTTATGGAGCATTCATAAATAAGGCACAATGATAAATAAATGCTATGGAGCCCACTAAAGAGAGCTATACTCAAAGCTCTGGGAAATTCAAATACGCCTTGTGAATTCTGGATTAGTGCATTTACATCCCAAGAAATGTAACTTCTACTGAAAGCAATAATTTAATCATATATAGGAAGGACAATTTTGATTAGTTTCAGAAATCAAGTTCAATTGAACAAAAATTCTGTGTCACATTTTTCAATAGAATGAAATACGGGCTATAACGAATGGGCCAAGTGTGAGCACAGAGACTGGAGAGGCACTTTTAAGCATATTACAGAAGTAGTTAATTTGGGTGTTAAGAATAACTGAAATTTAGATTAAATGTTACAAAAACAGCACAATCAAGTCAAATGCACTCTAGCTGTCTTCAGCCACCTCACAAATGAAGCTAATTCTTCTAAACCAGATGTAATCTATCCACCCAAGTGTATATATGGAAATATTTGAAAAGAAATTTTTTTTAATTTGAGAGAGTCAAAACTGTGGTTGGATAAACAGAGATCACAGCTATTATAAAACACTCTGCAATGCATAGAGTAGCTCAAATGGCAAATAAATCAATGCAAGTCCAAATCCAAAGTGTCAAAGATAAGAATTTCTGCTTCAGATACTTGGGCTTAGTAAGGGTCTATCTTAGTGAACTTAGATTTAACCTGTACTGTACAATTAAATCTGTTTTTGTAGCAAAATTAGAAATGGGGCTTGTTGGCCTCATTTAGATTCTTACTTAGATAGTCAAGGAGTATATTTTTCTTCATAACTGGGTTTAGTATTGCACATATATATATATGTGTGTGTGTGTGTGTGTGTGTGTGTGTACATATGTAGTGGCAATGGTATTCCATTAAAAATGTTATGCTGTTTTAAGCATTTAAAAAGTTTAGGGTTGGTAGCAACTTGAAATCTCCCGACTTGAGCAAGTGAGTGAAGGATGTTCTTCTCTGGGGATATTAATAATACAGTTTTCATACATACTGTTTGCTAAAACTAGATGATGTTCGTTTTCTAATTATTTTTGCTTAAATTACACTGAAATTTTAAAATATTATGTTATAAAAGGATATAAAGGAATCTTTTAGGTGGAAATGTCTACAATGTAGTCATCATACAAGGTAGAGATGAAACTGAAGGAAGCATGAAATGTTACTGCTGATAGGATGTATGGGGTGCAGAGAATCAGAAGGTCAGAATTTAGAACATCTTTAGATTAACATCATTTATTAACTTTTCCCAGGAAATCTCATAGTTATGATTGCACTGTGTGGCAGTCTGGTGTCCACCTAGAATACAATGCTTAGTTATGCTGTGATGTGAGTAGCTAATATTCATTGATTCTTAACAAAGAGGGTCAGTGAAGAAAGAACTCTAAATAAATAATCCAGCTTAATTGTCACAACAATTTAAAGTACATGTCACTGCATGTTGTTGTAAGAAGATTTTCTTTCAGAGGGATCGATAAGGTGCTTGAAAGGATAAGCATGTAAGTAGAAAAACAAAGATCCCATCTCTCACCAGTCTGACTCCAGATTCTGTTCTCTAAACCACTATAGGTTTTTTCTAGGTGTAAATCTCTTTCCTATGAACATTTCTGTCACAGATTCTGAGATACTGGAAGGATCTGGACTTGTTCAACACCTGAGAGAAACACCTGTTTGAATGCCATTCTTCGTTAAGCGTCAATATTCCCTTCCAAATCAAATGCTGTTTACCTCCAAATGTGAGGCTGGCAGATAGCCTGCTCTTTAAGTGTAATGGTAGTTGATGGTATCAAGAGACTGTTGGGTTGATTTAGTGGGTGCTTCGCAACACTCATCCAAATCCATACCTCACCTTTGCAAAACACCAAAGAGCAACTGATGCCTCTGCAAGTGTCTTCTAAGAGTGACTCCATGCTGCTTCAGCGTGGCTTAGTGTGTCTTCTGTTATTTGATGAAAAGATTTAGTCAAATGAGATTGATATTTTATTTATTTTAAGATAAGATGTGAGTTCAGTTAACCCAAGAATTTGTTTTTTTTTTTTTAACTACTGCACGAGGCACTGGAGAGATGGCTCAGTGGTTAAATGGACTGGTAGTTCTAGTGTATGAGAGTTTGGTTCCAGGCACCCACATCAGAAAACTAACAATAGCTTGGAAGTCCAGGTCTAGGGAATGTGACACCTTTTCCCGGCCACTGGGGCCATCTGCAGACATGCGGCAGACACTCAGACACACACACATATATAAGAACAAATAAAAATGAATCTTTTAAAAAGAAAAAATTACTACACAATTCAATTACTTTTTCTAATCTCTGAACCCCTTCTGCCTCTAAAATGGGCTAACCTGCCTGAATACCCCAGGTAGTTCTCAGAACAGTGAAAAAGGGAAAAACACATGTTACATAATAATTAACATACTATAATGTAATAGGAGATAATATAATAAAAGATAATGGAAACTAACATAATGCAATATGTAAACACACGTATCATTTTTACAGAGGCAAATGAACCAAACAATAGAACCAGAACATATATAACAAACTGACACAATTAAAAGACAGAATAAATAAATATATAAGCATAATAAAGTATTCTGACATAATTTTACCAGACTCAATATGTTAGACGAAAACAATTACAAAAGAAACAAAAATGAGAATGTTGTGATATTCAGGATATATTCAGACTCTTAACTCCCCCAAGCATCTTAGTTTATAAACATGCCATGTTATGCATTTATTTGTTTTAAAATTTTAAAAATTTTCAAAGTTTTGTTGAATATTATACATTCATACAACAGTTCTTCATCAAATTTAGACCTCCTGCCCCATCTTTCTCCCCCAACCCCGCACTGAACCTCAGATAATGTGTCATAATGTAAAGTCCTATCCAGTCAAGCATTTGCGCCCAGAAGTTGCGTAGTGTGAATTCATCCATTGGAGTTTGGTCTAGCTATCTAGAGATCATAAGTGGGCATACCCTTCCTCTCCCAGTAGTAATCAGTCTCCAATAGATCTCGGGCTAGGTCTACCCCTGCCATTAATTTCTATTTCTCCACTCTGGGCCCTTGTCTACTTTGAATTGGTTTGGTCTTGTGCTCCATGTTACCGTTGCCACAAGTTCACATGTCCAGGATTCCAGTGACCTGAAAGCCTCTGCTTCCCTAAGTTCATGAAGCAGTCCTGGCTCTTACAATCTTTCTGCCCCCTCTTCTGTAATGATCCCTGAGCTATGGGTGTGTGAGGTTCAATTCAGGAGTCCAATCCAGGGATTCACACTCTGCAATATCTTATTCTATAAAACCTGGCCAGCTGTGGCCTTCTGTGTGCATAGAACTATGTTGTTTGAGGGAGCTTCACTGGTGGCTGTTGAGGAATGCTTTAGTTTTCTTTCTATCCCTTGTTTTGCTGTGTTTCATGAGCCTTAGGTGTAGCGGTTCAACTGTAGATATGTCACCTAGGACCTGGCATCTCTCAGACTTATATTCTCTGTTTCTGACCAGTTGTGAAAATCTGCTCTGGCCTCCATCTGTTGCAAAAAGAAGTTTCTTTGATGATGGGTGCACTATATACTTGTCTGTAAATATAAGCTTCTATATTTAGTACATTGTAAGAAATTTCATTTCTAGAGAGATATGAGAGGAGACAGAGTTTGCTCTGGGATCTATATACCACCCAACCATGCATTTGGCTGAGTTTTAAGATCAATTAGAGAGAGAGTTTTTGATTACCCTTAGATGGCAGTGTTGCGACTACACCAAAGAGGTAGTGTGCTGTGTCAGTTGTTACAGTTATGAGAATTTAGGGTTCAGTTGGACCATTGACTAATTTTCCCCCTTAGCAAGCTCCCCTTGCATGTTATCATGGGAGCTAAACTTCAAATAGAAGGCTTCTAGGTCAGTTTCTGCTCCATTGCTCTGAGTCCTGTATTCAGACTATGTTCTGTCTTCAGCAGTAGAGTATTATCTTCTAGTTCTGGGAACTAACCAAGAGCTTTGTATATTTGCATAATAGCCTGTATTATTTTGGAAGTCTCTTGGACCACTCTACCCAACCACTCAAAGGGAGGTACCGTCTGTCTGGCACTGTGTTCCTTGCCAAACAGTCCCTAGGTATACATATGCACCAGTGGGTACACAGTGTTTGCCCATTTCTCAGGGATTTTTGTTGGCAGTGCATTTTACTCTGGATTCCCTCGCCATTCAAGATTCAATCTGTTCTTTGCCCTCCCATTTGACTTCCCTCCTCCCTTCCCAGTCCCAACACCTGCATAACTCCCACCTCCCCTCAATAATGCCTGTCTTCCTCCATCTCCTCAATCCAGAGCCCCCCTCCAGTGACCTCCTGCATGTCCCTGCATTCTCTCCTTCCTGCCAAACAACCCCCCCAACATCTGTTCCCTAATACCCCCGTTTTCTGCATTCTTTCTTTTCCTTTGCCTCTGGGTATCCTTTTCCTTTTCCTGGCCCCTGCTGTTACATCAGGATATAAACCCACACACAGGGGATTGATGCTACAAACCACAAATGACTAGAGCATATGTTATTTGCTTTTCTGCATTTGTATCACTTCACATAGTGTCACACTCTCTAGTTCCATCCATTCACCTGCAAATTTCAATATTTCATCTGTTTCCTGCTGTGTAGAACTCCATTGTGCAAATGTCCGTTTTCCTTATCTGTTCATCCATTGAAAGACATTTAGTTTGTTTCCATTTCTAAGCTATTGTGAAAAGAGCAGCAACAAACATGGATTTACAAGTATCACTATAATAGAATGAGTCTTTGCATATATGCCAAGGATTGGTATAGCTGGATCATATGGTAGATTCATTTTCAGTTTTATTTAAAACTTTTAATTGAATCATTGTGTACTTCACACAGTACATCGCAATCGGTTTTTATCAACTTTTACCTGCTTCCCTGCTGGCACCTCACTTAGCCACACCCCCAACTTGAATCCATATATTTTTTTCATCAGGGTTAAGGTCTATTGTGTCAAGCAAATGTCTCCAAATATTCTTCAGTGCAAATTCATCCACTGAGGTCTAATCAGCCTATCCAGAGTCCCTCGTTTAAGATTACCTCATCCTCACCCAGGAGTTATCAGTTGCCAATATTTCTTCAGCAAAGACTGGGATCTGATGCCCATTTCTCCAGCTCCATCCTGGATTTTTATCTGGTTAGGTTTGCATGGTTCGTGAGCATTCCCAAATCATTGCCATAGGTTCGTGTGAGCAGGAGCTTGTAGGGTTCTATTTCCCTATGGTCATGCAACTCCTCACTGGCTCTTACAAGCTTTCCTCCCCATTTTAAGAAATGGCCTCTGAACACAGGATAAGTGAAATTTAGTATAGGAGTCCTGTTCAGGGACCCACACTCTGCAGACTCCTAATCTTCATGCTTTGGCCTTTTGTGAACTTTGTGTTGCTGGTCCTCTGTTGCATGAAGGAACTTCGTTAATGAGAGTTGAGAGATTCGTTAGACCTCTCTTTACAGCTTGTCTATGTTGCGTGAGTCTTAGGTATAGAGGACATGGGTCTGTTTAATTTGTTAGTCTCTTCTTGTTTCAGCTTTGGTGATTCCCATAATTTTAGATATGCATTCATTTCTTTTAGGTTTTCAAATTTAACAGCATACAATTTTTTTTAAGTATTCCCTTATAATGTTATGGATTTCTTTGTTGTCTTTTGTGATCTTTTCCCTTTCATATCTGATTTTTTTTTTATTCGGAGTTTTTTTTTTTTCTTTTTTTCTTTTTTTGGTTAACTGGGGTAATGGTTGATCTCTCTTGTTTATCTTTTCATAGAACCCAGCTCTTGGATTCATTGATTCTTTGTATTGTTTTCTTTGTTTCTATTTCATTAATTTCTGCTCTGATTTTTGTTATTTCTTCTTGTTTGCTAGGTTTGGGTTTCATTTGTTGTTGCTTTTCAGGATTCTGGGATGCGATGTTAAGTCATTTACTTGTGCTCATTCTGCATTTTTAATGTAGGCACTTAAAGCTATAAATTTCTATTTCAAGAATGCTTTTCAGGAAATGTTCCCCAAATTAAGGAAAGACATTCCCATACAAATACATTCCCATACAGAAGTACACGGAACACCAAAATAGACGGAACCAGAAAAGAAACTCCCTACTACATAAAAACCCTAAACATACAGAACAAGGAGAGAATTCTGAAAGCTGCCACAGTAAACCAACAAGTCACATATATAAGAAAATACATCAGAATTACAGCTGACTCTTCAATGTAAACTATGAAAGCCAGAAGAGCCTGATCCACAGAATTTCCCATTCTAAATGACCATAGATGCCAACCTAGAATACTTTACCCAACAGAAATATCTGTTATAATTGAAGGAGAGTGAAAAATTTTCCACGGCATGACTACACTGAAATAATTCATGTCCAGAAATTCCTTGAGAGAATACTTGAATCTATACAAAGAGCTGAAGGAAGGAACGACTATACCCAAAAGGCAACAGAAAGAAATTAAATGAACATTTAATTGGGGAACCAAAAAAATTAAACCAAGGATGTCAACATGTCAACAGAATTTTAAATGATAGGAATCAATACACATCTTGAATAAGAACTTTAAATATCAATGGACTGAATGCCCCAGTCAAAAGATGCAGGCTAATTAAATGGATTAAGAAACAAAATATATCTTTTTGTTGTCTATAAAAAACCCATCTCACATTCAAGGACAGGCACTACCTTAAGGTGAAAGGAAGGAAAAAAACCATTTGAAACAAATGGCACTAAGAAACAAGTAGGAGTTGATATTCTAGTATCTGACAAAAATGGACTTCATACTAAAAATAACAAACCATGCTGAAAATCTGGACTTGTATGGGGGATCAGGATCAAGTAGGTAGGCCTAGATTAAGACTGTAGTCAAGGAATCTGGGGTGCTAAGAGAAAAAGTGGGCCTGTGCCCAAGGCTAGCAGGAGAACAGGAAGTGGAGTGGGGAGAATGGAGTTGCTCAGGTGTGAGGGCAGTGGAAAGGTAGTCTATCCTTTGTATATTTTTATTGAACATTTGTGTATTTTGTACAGAACATTTGTGTGTTTGTGGTGGGAGACAATGCTCATTTTTAGTTTTTGAGAGTTCTCCACACTGCTTTCCAGAGTGGCTGTAGGAGGTTACATTCCCACCGCAGTGAATGAATGTTCCCCCAGCAGTGAATGAACGTTCCCCTAGCAGTGAATGAACGTTCCCCCAGCAGTGAATGAACATCCCCCAGCAGTGAATGGGCATCCCCTTTCCCCACATTCTCACATATCCTTAATAAACAGAAAATAATAATTTTAGAACAAACTAGAGAATTTTTTTTCATATTTTCAATGAAAATATTAGAAATGAGAAGATAATGAGCTAAACCCAGTCCTGGAGACACAGATGTCTTTATCACTAAGTAGCTAACTATGCCAAATAACCTGTGGAAAGGAAAAAATTAGATTTTATTGCCACGTGTAAAAGCAATGACTGACGAGACAGAGTGACAGAAGAAAGAGCTTTGATCAGGGCCCAAAGCATGGAGAGTAGGAGCTCTGCCTCCAAATCAGCCTCCCAGATCTGGAAGTTGATTGACAGAGAGTAGGAATATGGAGGGAGGGAGTTGGCTAATCAGTATGCATGTCTTTTCTGGAATCAGGCAAGTATCTTTCAGATACCCAAGTGGTACCTTTTGTTTATTTATTTTTTATTCATTTAGACAAGGGCTCAATTTATAGCCTTGGAGCTCCTCCAATTGATTTTACATCCAAATATAGGTATCACAGGTATGTGCCGTCATGCTGGACGCCTCCCTTTTTTCCCCTAGATGGATGACCTCTACTTTCACGTGTTTTTGTTGCTTTTGTTTCCAGTCAAATTAGTTGGTAGATGTCTTTAGTCCACAGGTAAGTTGGCAAAGGAGATGAACAGGATAAGAAGTCTGAGGTCAAACCTTTGCATCTAGGATCCTTATGGGGACATCTGCAGGTCCAAACGAGAAGTTAGCATTTTCAGGAAAAGGAGCCTTCACATCCCCAGCAAGTATGAAGTCAATTGTTGCCATCATGATGCAAGAGCTGAGGTTCTAACTACAGCAGAGCCAGTGGGATATTAACGATTTACTGCCCAGCTACATTACCTCAAAAATTAACAATCCTCAAACAAATAAAAGCATCAAGAGAACAGATATGTGTGAGTGCTTGAGGAGATCTGAGTGGAGTAATATTGAAGTTATAAAATAACTTATCACTGAGCCTGGTAATATAGGTCTGTAATCTCAGCTGCTAGAGAGGTTGGTATAGGAGTATTTCAAGTTTGAGGACTGCCTGGGGCACAGAGTAAGTGGGAAACAGTATAATCTGTCTTAAAACAGAAAATAAGTAGGGATTAAGGTCCAGTTTATTGTTTGCCTAGCATGAGCAAGTCCCTGGGTTCAGTCCTTACAATACAAAGCAAGCAAAATCCCTCCAAGTTGTGGAAATCTTTCAAGGATAAGTCACTCCAAATTCTTTTTGTGTCCTTAGAGAAAGATTCAACTGATAGGATTTGTCTGTGAGTTAAATACTGTATTAAGAAGAAAAGGCACTTAAAAGGTGAGAGGAAAAGAGCTGAAAAAAAAAGAGAAATGAAAATATTCTAATTACTCAAAGGAAAGCTGAAAAAGACAAAAATAAAAAAATACATTATAAAATAACCTTATAAATATATCAACAAAGAAACCAAACATGGTCACATGTGATTGTTGAGTGATTCATTGGTAAGACTCATAGAATCTACCTCTGTGCCTAGAGAATTGGCTCAGCAGTGAAGAGCACTTACTGCTCTTGAAGAGGATGCAAGTCTGGTTCTCAGCACCCCCAACCAGCTATTCAAAACTGCCTGCAACTCCAGCACCAAGGGATCTGACAATCACCACTTCGGTCCTCCATAGTCATGCACATGTGCACAAAGGGGGGGGGGGAGAGGGAGGGGGGGAAGGAGGAAAAAGTTAAATCTTTAAGAAAAAACCTACTTAGATAGAGTTTGCTTTCTGGTAGGGAGATGTCTTATTAATTCTCGCACGGTGAGTCCTGGCATTCAGCCATATACCCACCCCTAGGTTTGAACTGATTGAGCAGACAGAGAATGGTCTCTTAGAGTAATTAATTTATTCCAGGTTACTTACAAAGGATTCATCTTCATCCCTGGGGAGAGAGACAGAGATTTTGTATGGCGGAGCCAGCATTTTGATCAGAAGTCCCCTGAACCTCTGGCACACACACCCAAGATGGAGCCCCCTGTGCCCCATTGTGTCTCCTCCCCAGCTTTCTCTGCTTTTCCACTAGACCTTCCTGCTTAAGTCATTGATTAGTTGGCTGTCAATCACATTTGGAGGCATGTCTCTCAGGCAGAGAGAGAAACTCTGTAGATTTACCCAACAGGAGATAAAAAAAATAAAACAAGGATGTATTCTTTTTGCTGATTCTGTTACATGGCAGGCAAACACGGCCACATATAATTGTTGAGAAACTGACTTCTTTAGTACTGGCAGTGTTCATTGTAACTGCTAAGTAAGCCCATGTCAGTCAAGTTTCTCCATTGCAAAGTTAATTTTCTACAGCTTTTGTTAATAAACCAAATACCTTGAGCCTATGCAAGCATCATAGTCCTCATGGGATTTTCATTCTCTAATTTAAGCATTCAGTCTTCCCAACATACTACTACCTATGATTTTCAAATTGAGATTTTCTGTTTTGGTATTTTATTTATTATATTGTATTTTACATGTATGTGTGTACTGCATACACGAGTGTAAGTGCACCCATGTTGTACAATACCCATGGAGGTCAGAAGATGCATTAGATACCTTTGAACTGGAGTTATAGACAGATTTTAGCTGCCATGTGTGTGCTGGGAATCAAATCTAGGTCCTCTGCAAGAGCAATCAGTGCTCTTAACTGCTGAGCCACCTCTCTAGTACCCAGATTTTCTTTTTAAAAAGATATTAACTTTCTGAAACTTTAATGTGATGTATTTTATCATAGTCACTACTAACTACCCTTTTCAATTCTTCTCAGATCCACCCTCACCTCCACATCACAATTTGTTCTTTCCATTTACTTCTGCATTTAGGCTATCCACTGGTGCATGGTTGACTTTCCAGGAGTTATACCCTTAAAGAAAGCTGATCCTCTCTCCCCTCGAGTCCATCAACTCTCTACAGCACCTCAGCTAGGGATGAATGCTCATGAACTCCCTCCCATTGCATGTTAGAATATTCACTGGGTTTACTGTGCCCAGGTTTGGTGGAAGCAACCGCAGCTGCTGTGAATCCATTGGTGCAGTGGTCTTTTCATAATGTGATTACACTGTTTTGCTCTGGTCCTCATTGACCTTTGGCAGTCTTTCTAACCCATCGTCAGTTATGGCCCCTGCACCTTGAGGAAAGGGAATGGTCAGTGTCTCACTTGTAACTAACTTCACAGTCACATACTCTTTTGACCAGTGGTGAGTTTTGTCTTAACCAGGATTCACTGTGCTAAGAAACTTCTCTGAGGATGTCTGTGAGCTCCACTAATTTATGGGTAGAGAGTTACAAATTTAGTTAGCGGTTTGACACTATTTATGCTTAGCGAAATAATAGAGGTTTATCCCTGGGACCCATGAGATCCTCAACCATATTTCTTGGCCAAGTTTGAGGTAACAGGTTCAGCGGACCTTAAATCTGTTCAGAAAGGTGTTGGTTACCCCTATATAACACATGCCATCGGCATATCTTTCCAGGCCATTCATTACTGTATTTCCAGAGTTCACAGTTGGGTAAGAGTGTTAATGATTCTTCTCCTGGAAGCCAGCATAGCACTTCCCAGGACTATAAAAGCTACCCAGCAGAGAGGAAGCTTTCTAGTCAATCAATATCAACTTGATTTCTCCATGACCAGTGTGTGTGCGTGTGTGTGTGTGTGTGTGTGTGTGTGTATGTATCTATGTGTGTCTTACCACGGAAATGGCAATAGCTTATATTGTTTAGTTGGTCTCCAGGACACCTTGGCTCAAAAATTCAATGGGGAGGTATTTGACATCTGCCACTGGGCTTTTTATTTGGCAACCTATGGTTTCCAGGATGAGCATAATATTCTGTGTACAATAACTCTTATTAAATACTTTTATATGAATATACATATGAAACGTAAGAAATAATAGATTTCACCTGAGTTTTTCAAAAATCCTTAGCATAAGTTATCTCTCTCACAACTGCCTCCTCTTTCTCATCCTCCTGTGCCTCTCTTCACTTAAACTTCCTCCCCATTCTTCCCATTCGTATCACTTGTCTTCTACAATCTCTAGAATCCTGTCTTTTGAGGACCTTTGCTGCCAATCCCCACTAGTGGTTCCTTTCTAATTTCCTGGATTCTATTGATACTCCAAATTAAATACATAAATTTAAAGAGTTACTGATGAGATTCACATATGAGTGAGAACACAGGACATTTTTTTTTGGGTGTCTAGATAATCACTGGTATATTTTCCATTTACACCCATTTGTCTGTGTAAATTTCACATTTTTCTTTTTCTTTGTATCTGACTAAAATTACACTGTATAAGTATCACATTTTCATTATTCATTCATCAGTTGATAGACATCTAGGCTGTTTTAGTCCTAGCTACTGTGAATAGAGCAGTTATGAACATGGATGCATGTCAAGGAGTGATGTAGTTGGGTCATATGATAGACATATTTCTAGCTGTTTTGAGAAAATGCCACACTGATTTCCACAGTGGCTGAAACAATTTGCACTGTCACCAAAGCACACGAGGTTTCCCATTCTCCACGTCTACTCTATCATTTGTTGTCTTCTGGTTTCTTAACCTTAGTCCTTCTGACTGGGGGTCAGATGGAAATCAAAGCACTTTTGACTTGCATTTTCCTGGTAGCTAAGAATGGTAAACACTTTTAAAAATAGCTCTTAGCCATTTGAATTTCTTCTGAGAACTCCCTCTTCAGAGCCACCTACTTTTCAGTTAGGCTGTTTGTTTTCATAGTGTTTAGATTTTTTGAGTTCATTTTATACTGTAGACAGCAATGCTCTGTCAGATGCATAGCTGGCAAAGACTATTTTTCCTGTTCTGCAGGCTTTAGTAGCCTCCTTACATACCAACAATAAACATGCTAATAAAGAAATCAGGGAAACAAACCCACTCATAATAGCCTCAAATATATAATACATATTATATATATATATATATACATATATATATATATCCATTGATTAATGGAATATAATGGAGAATTCAGACATAAGCCACCAGACATCTATGGCCACCTGATTTTAGACAAAGCCATCAAAAGCATACAGTGGAAAAAATGCAGTATCTTTAACAAATGGTGTTGTCACAACTAGTCATCTACATGCAGAAAAATGAAGCTTGATCCTTCTCATATAAACATATACATATATATTTCTCATGTATATGTATATGTGTGTGTATGAATAAATGCAACCAAGAAAATGAAAATACATACAGTGAAAACTTTAAGTCACTGAAAAAAGAAACTGAAAAAGATATCAGAAGATGGAAAGACTTCCCACAGACATGGACTGGTTAATATTGTGAGAATGGTCATTCTACCAAAATGTATTTTGATGTATTTACAATGAGATGCATTTACAACTCACTTCTTTGAAAAATGATTCTTATTTCATCACTGTATTTAGTGTTTAAGTGTACTGTCTGCATGAATGTTAAATGCACCAATGTTGTGCAGTGCCCTTGGAGAACAGAAGAGGGCGTCAGATCCCCTGGAACTGGAGTTACAGATGGTTGTTAGTAGCCATGTGGGTGCTGGAAATCAAACCCAAGTCCTCCATAAGAGTAGTCAGTGATCTTAACCACTGAATCATCTCCAGATTCTATATCCTTTTGCTATGGTTTCATCACTCTTTCAGGTACTTATTTTGGTCACATGATGTTCTAAGGTTATCAGAGACTTTCTGTTGTCACAACCGAGGATTCTGTCTTTTCTCTCAGAAATTCTGGCTCCTCTGTTGGATATTTCTATTTGCAAGTCAAAATGTAGGCATATGAGGTGTTACATACAGTTTGAGTGTTTTTGATGCTAAATTATTTCAACAGATAGAATACATGCTTATGTGTGTGTTTGCCCATTTCATGTGTATGGACTTACAGGCATAAACTGTAAAACTTGTCACCAACACTTTAATTTCAGCCTAAGGACTGATTCTAGCTTTCAACAGTTCTTATAGTTTCTTTTATTTGGAGTGGAAAATTGATTCTTCTCTTCTCCACATTTCTTAACCTGATCATCTCCCCTATATAATTAGCTTCTTATCTTGTGTTGATAGTTGCACTGACATCTTCTGGAGGCAGACATAGTTGTCATACGTTTCGGGCTGTTTACCACCCTGAAGGACTTTGGTACTGGCCCCCATTAGAGGTCTTTGTGGATTAACGTCCCACTATGCCTGGGCCCTGACACTTAGACCATGCAACCACACCACAATGGAACACTGTTCTATCTCAGTAGCATGAATTCCTATCTGGATTTTCCCCATTTAATGCTTCCTTGACTAAAATGAAAAAAAAAAAAAAAAAGGAGAGATGAAAAAAGGAAAAAGAGGAAAGGATTTGAAAGTAAAACCCACAAACACATTAAATAAATAGAAAATGAATATTAAACACAATATGGCAATAAAGCAAGAGCAAGATGAATTTGACAAAGTATCTAATCAAACTGAGTTCAGCCTAGTAAAGGCTGTTTTTCTATCCTGGACCATTAATGTAATTCAGCTCATTACCAGATTAAAGGAGAAAAAAATATGATCACTGTAATAGGTGCAGAAAAGGAGTAAAACATGATGAAACTCAATAGCCCTTTTTGTAAAATTTAGAAAAATATAAATAAGCACTACCCGACACAACAGAGACAACAGTGTTTCATAGGAAACAGCGTATTTAATTATGAAATAGAAGAAAGCAGTTCTTAAAGATCGGGCAAAAGACAATGAAGAACAAAACGATTGCTTCTGCCCACATTTTGCTAGACATTCTAAGCAAGTAAGATGACAGAGTGAAAAGCAATGGATGGCTAAATTTTGAAAAGCCAGAGACGTTATTATCCTTCAAAATTTTATCTTCATCTACAAGGAATGCACTAGAAAATCTTCAGTCCAATGATGACATTTTTATGAGAATATGAAGAAAATAGAATTATTATATGGAAATAAATGAATTACTTCATGAGAGAAACAAGTAATGTGAGATTTTCAAATTATATTATTTATAAGTTAGTTACATCGAGAACTGTATCTTTCTGGAAAAAAAATCTATTTGCAAAGTAATTAACAGTAAATTCTATGTATGAAAATGGAAGATTTTCTATTGGGAATACGTAAATTAATCATTAGTTTGTGAAAAAATAAAGTTGAATCAGTATCTGAGCAGGATTATTTAGGAACTTTAAAGGTGACTCTATAATTTCAGGAAGCAAAGGATCAGAATTATGTAAGACAGTGTTTAGTAAAAAGGACACCACAAATGTGCTTATTTTACCAGCAAAACAAATTTAATACAATGCCAAGTAGTTAAGAGGAACAAAACTGTCTTGTTAAATGTAATTAGAACACCAAAATATTGAGAATGAGAAACAGATGATTCAGTGGAATGCTTTGAAGCTTTAATATACAAATCCTTTACCTCATTAAGTTTATCCCTAAAGTGGAACTGTAGAGATGGCATAGCAGTTAAGAGCACTGGCTGTTCTTGCAAAACTCCTGGGTTCAAATCCTAGCACACACATGGCTGCTAACAACCCTCTGTAATACCAATTTCAGGGGATCTGATGACCTCTTCTGTTCTCCAGGGGCATTACACAACCTCAGTGCACTTACATATGTGCCTGCATTACACTCATATACAAAAATAATAAAAATAAAGGCAAAAGAGAAAGCGGTTTATCCTTAAAAAACTTTATTCTTTTTGATGTTATTATAAATGCAATTGGCTTCTTAATCTTATACTGATTATTCATAGGAAGCATATACAATTACAGTGAATTATGCATATTTTATATACTATAGTTTCCTTCATAAATAAATTACTGATTGTAATAATTTTTAGTGTGTTTTTTCAGAATTTTCTATATACAAGATCCTGAGAGCTGCTGTTTATTTTTGCTTCTTTCTCAAAAATCTGGATAACTTTGCTTTCTTTTTCTTTCCTACTTTCTCTAAGAACAATGTGAAATTCCAGAGATTAGAGAAAACATCTTTCTCCCCCTAAATTTAGGAAGAGATAAGTATTATTACATTAATTTGTGTTGTTAACCATGTTTCTCTCCCATTATTTTTGTATATATATATATATATATATATATATGTGTGTGTGTGTGTGTGTGTGTGTGTGTGTGTGTGTGCCTGTGTGTGCCTTGTGTGTGGGTGCCCATGGAGATCAGAAGAAGAGGGAATCAGATTCTCCACAGCTGGAATTGTAGGTAGTTGGGTGCTGTCAATTGAACTCTGGTCCTCTGTGAGAGCAGTAAGTATTCTTGAGCCATCTTTCATGCACTAAACTGAGTTTTTCATAGATGCTTTTACCATGGAGGAAGTTACATGCTACTGTTATGAAAGAGTATTGGATATTGTCACATGTATTTTCTGTTACTTTGAAATGATCATGTGAATTTTGGTTTTTATTCTATGGACTGAACATATTTTATTACTTAAATTCAGATATTAAGCTAATCTTGCACTTGAGGTAAATTCCACGTGGTCATTGTGTTAATTCTCTTTTGCATTAGTCAGAGCACTCCAGAGAAAACCCATGAATACATTATGGTATATACCTTGTAGAAGAGTTGGAGAAGAGAAAGAAGAGAGAGAGAGAGAGAGAGAGAGAGAGAGAGAGAGAGAGAGAGAGAAATAGATGCTCCCACTTACATATTTTGAAACCCAATTTATGAGTCTAGATGATGCTAGTATTTGGAGGTCAGAATTTTAGAAGGAAATCAGGAGTAGATGACTTGTGAGACTTGGCCCCTATGACGGAAAGAAAATGAAGAAAGGTCTGCACATGCATTCATGTCTCGAAGTCTTTCCTAATTTCTTTCTTATTTTATATTTTATTTTGACAGGATCTTACTATGTAGCACTGGCTGGTCTAGAACTCACTATATAGACCAGGCTAGCCTCCAACTTGAAGAGATCCCTTTGCCTTTGCCTGCAGAGTGCTTGGATTAAAGGCAGGAACCATCACTCCTTGCTTGATTTCTTTTTTGAGACATTTGTTGTATGTCAGTGACATAGTTTTGATCTTTTTTTGAGGAGGGAGTTGAGTTCAATTTGCTCTTGATTTATATTGTCATTTAATTATGATGAGGATATAAGGTTTTGTCATTATATCCTTTAGATTACATTGATGCTGGTTAAAGATTAGCTTATAGTGTGTGTATCTTAAGAAAGTTTTTAGCTGCCCTCTAAAAGAGTGTACACTCTACTGTTGTTGGGTACAGTGCTCTCTTCACTCCCCTGCTTTAGTGTCGTTTCCTTGTTGAACTCCTGCTCAACTTATTCTATACACTACTAAAACCAAGACATTAAATGTCTCCATCTGTGGGCCATGTTTCCTTCATTTCATTCATTCTTTATTTCTTATATTTTGTTCATTTGTTACCAGATGAATATTTCCTTATAATGGTTATAATTTGCTAATGAATTGACCTTTCAATCATTATGTAATGTTCCCCTCAACTTCTATAACATTGTATTTAATTGCTAATTTTCCCTAATACCAGTATAAACATTGAACTTCTCTTTGAAACTAATTTGGATGCTAACATTTTATTCCCGTTTATCTTTTTATTTTTATCATTGAGTCTAAAGCTCATCTCCCAGAAGCAATATATATTTGCATCATGTTTTGAAATCCAGCTTGGTAATGTTTGCCTTCTGGTTGGATAGTTTGATCCCTTCAATTTAATGCTCTTTTGATATTTTTCACTGTGTGCCTGGCAACTTATTTTTTAGTGCATTTAGTTGTTCCATTATAATATTTTATGGCTTTTACATATCAAATGAATATTTTTCAATTGAGTATTTCTAATAGTTGTTTCATTATAATTTTTTTATTTCTTTAATATCTCATTAATAACATATTATTTCTTTGAGCTTACTACATATACATATGTGTATATATAATATACACACACATATATATAATATACATACACATATATATATAAAGTTATGGAATTAGTTTAGATTCTACTGACATAGATTTATTGCTGCTACATCTCTCTGTACCTGTCTCTTTCCCTTCTTTCTGTGCCATAATACCTTGATATAGCATTTTATTTACAAATGATACTAACCCACATTATTATTATAATTATTATTTATAGAGCTGCATATTTTAAAGACTCCAAAGAAAAGCAATGCAAGGATATAGTTATAGATTGTATTATAATCATTATTGTGATTATAATGTCTTATTTGCTCTGCTTCTTATGTTCTTATAGATTCCATTTATGATCCGGAGGCTTTCTTAGTCCACGTTGTTTTTTCTATTACTCAACTCAATTTATGCTATCATTACTAGCAAGTGTATGGCATTCCATATGTTATTGTTACAGTTAAACATTGTTTATGTTTAAGACAAGGGCAGAGTTCAGTAGTTAAGACAAACAAGATGGCAGGAAACCTAAAATCGTCACAACTTTGACTTTAGGAAAAAGGTGCTACCAATACTGGATCTAAGAAACGGATCAAATTTATTTAGTTTTTATTCTCCATCATGTGAAATTGATTTGGCTTGAAGGATCCATTGGTATTATGTGTTTAGTCATCAGCAATTATAAGAACTTTCTCCTTCTGAGACACAGTACTACCCTTCTTATGCCTACAGTATGTCATATAATCTTTAAAATAACTCTAACAGATGGATACCATCAGGTGATAGCTATTACAGATACAGAGTAATGGATCACAGCATGTATTTTAGGTTGAATCTTGACTTTATTGCTGTCATTACAGCTATGCCTGAGGCATTTATTAATAGCTTCTTCTTGGTTCAGTTTTTTCATTTGTAAATCAGCATTTACATCATAAGATCGATGTGAGACTTAAATAAGGTAATATATGTAAAACACTTAAATCAGTGCTTGGCTCAAAGAACTACATAAATGTTATAATTATTTCAAACACAGGAAGACTTGAAGACATAAAGTTAGATAATTTGCTCCAGGCAATTAAGCTAGAAATTTATGTGTTTGGCATAGCAAAGGAGTTCTGCACTCACGTTCATGAAGGTTACACTTCCTGTCTCTACCCAGATGCTTATTTAGATCATTAGTTTCATTGTTTTACAGGTGATTTGTGATGTCTGCCTAGAAAATTTTCCATCAAAAACCTTTCAGTTTAGTGTCAGTGATATGGTTCAGTGGATTGTGCACATGCTACTGTAAACCTGGAAAACTGAGTTTCATCAATGGAACCCTTTAAGGGTGAAATGAGGGAACTGACTCCACAAAGTTGTCCTCTGACAAACACAGACATATGTAGCACCATTCAGGTACATACACATACATGCACAGACCTATAAACACACACACACAAATACACACGCACACACACTCTGATAAACACCTTTAAAACTTAGTTTAAATGACATAGAATTTTAGAAAAAATGGTCCTCTCTTGTCTTTGCATTGAAATGATCTTCAAAATGTCTTCTGAGATATGTTTTGGCCCTGCTCTTTCTGCATGTACTTTCTTATTCAACTTACTTTGACATTAAATGGCTCCCTATTCAGTTACAGTGTCATGATCCTACTGTAATTTTATAACACTGTTCCCTATAGGTGAGTGCTAGCACTTGAATGTGCCTTTAACCTATGATATGCAATATCTGTATTTTAGGTTTATACAGATAATATGACCTTAAATCTCTGAATGCTTGTTTTTTTTTAGTATTTTTTTTTGAGACAAGGTCTTGTGTGACCCAACATGACCTTGAACTTTGTGTATAACAAAAGATGACCTTGAACTTTTGATCTATCAGCCACCATCTACCTCCGCAGTGCTAGGATTATGGGTGTGTGTCAAAATGCCCAGTTTATGGAGTACTGGGGATTAAGCCCATATCTCATGCATCTTAGGCAACCACTCTGCCAACTGAACTGCAGTTCTAGATTCATATCTGTAATCTATCCTTTATAAAAATCTCAGTATTGGTAGGAAGTTCATGAAGAACATTCAAAGCACTCATTCTTACAAATATTTGAAATGTATTATGATATGAACTCATACAAGTAGAGTTGCTTTAAATGCTGTTATAGAGCTGATGAGAATGCCCATTGTGGAAATGTGAAAATGACTTACATGAAGGAACACTTAAGAGATCATTTTTAAAATGTGATTATCTATTATAAGGGTTTGATTCAACACTGGATTAGGTTTTGTCCTAGGCAAGATGTTGTACTAGGATCTGAATAATTGAAAACAACTGAAATATGGTACTACCTCCAAAGGACTAAGGTTTATAATAGCAACATAAACCAATATGCCAAAGAAGCTCTTATCCTACACAACAGCATTATTTCCTGGAAACTGTGATATAAATTTAATTAAATTCAATTCCATCTAAACGCTGAAGAAGGTCTTGAAAGCGCGTAGCAACACTGCATGACATGATATTTCTGAAGACCACATTTGTAAACAGAAGCAGGGTGCTTGCTGCCTTGAGGAAGGGTCAAGTCTTCTGCTACTTTGCCTTCTGCATGATAAGAAAAATTACAACAAGCCCTAAAAGGTGTTCAGAAAAATGCCACTGAGAAGAGAAATACTTGACTATTTCTTTAAAGTGTCAAATCAAAGGCCCACATGAGGTTGACCCCTCTGACAGTGGCAGCCTGGGGAAGTCAAAGGCATTATCTTTGACGAGAGTCAATAATAAACAACACAAATGATCAAAATCAACTATCCCAGGCCTCTGGATTCTGGACAACACTCACAGTAGCCACTTGAAAGTTTAGTGAAGAATTAAAACCTTCTCTTTGTCAACCCTCATATCAGAGCTTTCTCTGACATGGTAGCTCATGCTTCTGGTATGTCTTAGAACCAGAGCCTGCAACTTGGTCCTTTTTCTCAAGAAACTATCTTTCCTATCTATCTAGTGACTTCCTGAGGGGAGGGGCTGTCAAAAGGATTGCCGTTGTTTAGAATGTGAATCAGAGACCTCGCCTACTAAACTCCTCCGGCACATGCTGAGAGGTTCTAAGGAGAATACAAATAGCAACTACAGCCCTGGTCAAGGGAGAATAATCTAGAAGACACATAGCCTGGAATTTAAGGAATAACAGGGGTTAGGAAAGAGTACACACAAGAAAAATAAAGGTTTGTCAAAGTTCATGTGTGCACTACAGAGACAAGAAGGACGCAGAATGTGCAAAACTAAATATATCCTCACAAAATGTTGAAAACCCCAACTGAATCTCTACCAGCTCCCCAGCAGGAAATGGTCAAGCTGACCTGTAGATGGCTTCTCTGCTTATCTATGGTTAAAGAATGTGTTGACAAACTTGGGAGAACATTATTCTTTTCTTTTTTGTTTGGTTCCAGTAGTTCAGGGATGCCTTCTCAAAACACATGATAACCACCAGGCAAATCGAAAAAGAGGCCAGTGGTCATACAAAACAGAAAGTAGGGGCTTGAGACATGACTCGGTGGTTAAAGGCACTGGCTGCTCTTACAGAGGACCCAGGTTCAATTCTCAGCACCTACATGGCAGCTAGCAAACCATGTGTAACTCCAGTTGCAGGGGATCTGACATTCTTTTCTGAAATCCATGGACGTTGTGTGGCATAAGTGCACTTATATACATGCGGGCAATACACTCATACACAAACATAAATATAAACAAAATATTTAAAAAACAAAAAATACAGGCTTTAGAAAGTTAAGAAAAGCCACTTAACAAGAAAATAATCCCTCATAATAAACAGCAATAAATTCTGAAGATGGGAGAAAACTCATTATAGAGTTGCCATATTATAGTATATAAAATATCGTACTTTGCACAATGAGCCACACACGAGGAAAAGTGCAGTGCCTTCATAAGAGTCAAACAAAATAATAGAAACTTTCTCTAGGCTTCGGAAGTATTAATGTCCGAGACAAAGACTTTGAATCAAGTTTTCTAGATAGACTCAAAGACCCTAAGGAAAACATATAAAAGGAACTAAAAGAAGACGGCCATGCCTCACCAAATACAGACTCTCATTAAAGACATCTGGCAGAAGCAGGGTGATTCCCGTGTTGAGTTTTATTAGGTGATTATCAGCTTACATCTACAGGGAAGGCTGAAAACAGGAGTGCAGTGCTAAGAAGAGTCACAACTGAGGGCTTCAGTTTGCTCTGAGTCAAGGGCGCCTGGAGAGAGAAGACAGTAATCCCTACAGGCCTGAGGAGGGTTGAAGGAGTACATTTGAACTAAATGATGCTTACTGTGCCACTGACACTGGAGATCACAGACGGAGGCTGTGGGAATCTCATCTCTGTGAGATTTTCTCCAGTGCATTCATCAGCCACAGAGTAGTAGTGGAAGACATGTTGTCATATTGATCCAAATTTATTGAGCACTTGGCCAACAAAACTTTCTAAGGGGATCTTGACCCCTCAGTATTGGAAAAGGGTGCTTCTCCTGAAAAATAACATTTTTAGCTACTAAGAGTTTGAACAAGAAATGATTTTCATACGATACTAGGAAATACAGACAGCTTTATGCTTCGTTTCTACCATCACAGATGGTTTGGTATAATTTCTTCATGTTTTATTTCAATTATGTGTGTATATGCATGTCCGTGTGTGCAGATGCACACACCTGTGCATGTGCATATGGAAATCAGAAAGGGAATATGGTCTCCAGCTCTATCAGCCTCTGCCTTCTTCACTTGACAGAGGGTGTCTCACTGAACCTAGAGGTAGCATGGCAGCTAGCAAGTCCTAGAACATCATTTTGTTTCCACTCCCACAGCACTGATTATACATGACTTACAGCTGTGGGGTCACACCTGGCTTTTTACTTGGGTCCTAAAGAATTGAACTAAGGTCCTTATATTTTGGACAGCAAGCATTTTACCCACAGAGTCACCTATGTCTCCCTTGGTATATATTTATATAGACATATTTGTAACTCTTAGTTTTCTCTTGGCCAACTTTCTTATGGCAGCATTTTAAAATAATGAATATCACGTAGAACTTAGTTCTCGGAACTAGCTAAGGAATGAAAGGCTGATCACTACTCCTTTAGACATAGATTATATTAATATAGTACATTATCTAGAGTATGCATGTGATTATTTACTTTTCTCAATGTATATGTTTATTGAATTTGTGAGCTTTTTTATATCTTGTTCATATTTGGAGCCCCTCTCCATCTGCACCCCCCTCTAGTTCTTTAGTGGGTTTTTGTCTGATTGAGTTTGCATGAGTCTTGTTCATGTTGTCACACTGCTGTAAATTCATATGTGAAATTTCCCAGAAGCCCAGAAGACTGTTTCCTTATGGTTGTGTACCAACCCTGGCTCTTACAACCTTCAGTCCCTTCTTCCACAATGGTCCCTAAGCCATGGGTGGATGAGGTTTAATACAGGAATTCTATTCAGGGACACATAGTCTGTAGTCTCTTATTCTCTACACTTTGGCCAGTTGTGGCCTTCTGTGTACATCACCCTCTGTTCCATGAGGCAGCTTCACTGGTGACAGCTGAGGCATTCATTATTATTCTCTTTACCTTCTGTCTTGTTAAGACCCTATTGCTGAAGACAAGACATACTTCGGAGACCTAATTTGGAGAAATGGAGCTGGAACTGACGTGGAAGCCACTCCCTATGAAAGCTAGCTCTCATAGCTCTGGAGAGCACTATGCAAGCAGACAAGAGATAATATCAATCAATGGTCCAACACCAGCTTCTTGACCAAGTAATCACATCAATGATCAGCACAGAATTTGACACTGGTGCAGTGTTGACACTTTTACCTTGGGGCTAATCAACAGCTACCTAGTTGGTCCTAGAGCCCACTCAATGGGAGGAAACTCATGTGTGGTACTGTAATCATAGCCAAATACACATGGCTGAAGAGGTCATAGATCTTAGAGAAATCCCCAAGGCTGTCACATCCCTAGCCTAAAAAAAACCTCTAAGTGAAAAATATGTATCTTTTCATTTACAATCAAGTATTCAAGTCACTAATGATCACAGAAGCTTCATGTTGTACCAGATGGAGACCACTACAGAGTACCACAGCTGGTCACACACGGACATGGTCCACGAATCGCCCATGCCTAAGTGGGACATCTACAATGCAATCTCTATACCAAGGCTCATTCAACATCGATCGTGGGGTAAGGAAGACACTAATGAATCTCACAACTCTCATTAATGAAGCTCCCTTATGCAACAAAAGGCCAGTAACACAAAAGGTCACAAATGGCCAAAGAATGGAGATTAGGAGTCTTCAGACTGTGGGTCCCTGGTCAGGACTCCTGTATTAAGTTTCAGTACCCCAAGGTTCAGTGACCATTGCAGGGGATATGGAAAGACTGTAAGATCTGGGGAGAAGGTGCATGACCATATGGAGATAGAATCCTACAAACTCCTGGGACCCTGCTCATATGAACCTTCAGCAACTGTTTTGTCATGTTCAAGACCCATGCAAACTCAAGCAGACAAAAACCCAGCATGGAACTGGAGAAATGGGTAGCAGACCCCAATCTTTGCTGGAGAAATATTGGCAACTGATTATTGTTCGGTGAGGATGAGGTAATCTTCTTAAATCAAGAGCCTCTCGACTAGACCTCAGTGGATGAACCTGCACTGAGAGCATTTGGGGACACTAACTTGATACAATAGACAACACAGATGAGAGAATGTATGAATTACAATTGCAGAGCTATTGGGAAAGGAGCCAGTAGGGAATGGGATATAAGCATGATTAAGATTGAGATATTATGTATGAAATATACAATGATTCAATTAAAAAATGCCAGTGAACAAATATGCCCAGATGTGTACACTTTGAAAAGATAAACAAAAGTCATTATATTGTAATAATTCATTATATATCCCCTACAATAAAATATTTAAATATTTCATTTGTCATTTAAAAATTCATCTTTATTATTATTTATGTATAAATGTTGAGTGAGTTTATGCCACATGCTTGTAGGTGCCCCTGGAGGCCAGAAGAGGGTGTAAGATCTCCCAGAACTGGAGTTATAGGTGGTTGAGAGCTAGCTGATGGGACCTGAATTCAGGTCATCTGGAGGAACAGTAAGTATTCCTAATCACCGAGTCACCTCGCCATGCCCATTCACTGTTATTTGAGGTATATGCCATGCCATGCAAAAATGCAAACGACCTTCCTCTTACTTGGCCTATTCTGATGAGAATATTGATAAAATAAATTCCCACTAGTAGAATTCCTCAGTCAAAAATATGCACTTAAAGATGAGCAGAAGCAAAGATAAATAGTATTAACTCATAGTAACTTGTGCACAGCAAAGTAAACTGCACAGTAAAGATACAATCTGTGGAATAGGAAGCAATCTCCTAGAAACATGCATCTGATAGAGGGTTAATATCCAAAATAGAGAATTTAAATAGCCTGATGGCAAGAAAGCAAATTATCTGATTTTCAAATGGGCAAAAGACCTGAAAGGCTATTTCCTGAGAAACATTCACATGTCCAACAGGGAAGAGAAAATGCCCAGCATCAGGAGTCAGAGGGGAAATGTGGGTCACAACCCCGTACCAGGGTGGCTAGTATGAAAAAGACAAGAAGTAAAAAGTGCTGATGATGGCACTGGAGAGATGGCTCAGTGACTATGAATACATACTGCTTTTGTAGGACCCAAATTCAGTTCCCAGCACTCTCATCAGGTGACTCACAACTGCCTGTAACTACAGTTCCAAGGAATTCAGTGTCCTCTTCTGGCCTCTGTGGGCATTGCACTAGTCACAAACACTTGTAATTTAAATGTAATAATAAATGAATCTTTAAAATCTGTTATTGATGTGCTGGGGAGTGGGCTCAGCAGTTAAGAACACTGGTTGTTTTTGCAGAGGACCTGGGTTTGAATTCAAGCACTTACATTGCAGCTAACAACTGTCTATAACTCCAGTTTTAAGGGATCTGATGCCTGCTTCTGTCCTCTGCAAGCACTGCATGAATGAGTGAACTTACACATATGCAAGCATAACACTCATATACACAAAAAAAATTAACAAAAACTTCTATTAGGAATGTGGCAAAAAGAGATCTCTGTACATTATTGATAAGAATGGAAGTTGGTACAGCCCTTGTGGAAAAATGTAAAAGAAACTTTTATTATCCAGTAATTTCAACTTGAGATATATGCCTATTGAATCAGCATGAAATGAGAACAGCCCAATAAGGAATTGTCTTCATTTTCATGTTTATTGTGGTAATGTTCACAAAAATCAAAATATGCATTGACCAGAGTTAAGTGTTTCTCAGTGAAAGAATGAATAAGAAAATGTGGTATGCCTGCATGAGGAAATATTATTGAGTCTTAAAACATAGAGAATTTCTGACATTTGTGAAGATATAAGTCAACTTGGGGGATACTAAGCAATGTGAGTCAATGTAGACATAGAAAGACAAAGACCATAGGGTATTAAACACATGTGGAATCTAAAATGTCAGTTCAAGGAGACAGACAGTAGAACAGTCACTGTTAGTGAGAAGGGGAGGCAAGATAGAAGATGGTTGAGATGACACAAAATCTCTGTTAGATAGGCTGAATAAATTCAAGAGCTCTCTTGAGGAATATTGTGATTTCAAATAGTAACAATGTATATTACATATTTGAAATTACTTAAGGGTACAAATTTTCAATACTTCTACCTCAGAAAAGAGAAAATTGTTTTAATATGATGATTACTAATCATGAGAGTTTAGAAAACTATTATGTACTGCTCTTAGTGGACTAACAACTCCATAAATAGTTTTTTAAATAGATTTACAGCTTGCTAAGTTTTACCCCTTTAATCTTTAAAGAATCTTTTCCCTAATTATTTTTCTGTCTTTAGAAAGATAAGTTCCCAGAAGGTTAAAGAAAGTATGTGTGACTTACCCAATAGATGACAGTAGTTGATTTTTTTTTGTTATTTCTTCATATGTTTTGACAAATCTTTCTGAAAAGTGAGCTCTAATATGTATGTGTGTGGGTAAGCAGTGTGAAAAAGGAAAGAGATATTTAATTGTGGTTTTGACTTTAAGGGAATGACTATACTGACCTCAGGGTAGATATTTTGGGGGAGAGAATACACTGTGACAGAAGGGATGAACAGCGGCTTGAAGGAAGAAGTGGCGCCTTATAGAGCAGAGCTATGAAAATAGATCAAAGACAACTAATGCATTCTATGCATGCTTCTGTAGCTCACATTACCCAGCCTTTTTCTCTAGGTGGTTATTCTGCCACTGTATCTATATTTGTTTGATGTGAAGGAGGGCATTTGGTCAAGCAGAATTCTCACACTTTCTCCCCCCAAGCTTGTATGTGCAGCCTTGCATGAGACCAAAGGCCAGGATGTCAGTGCCAGAGTGTTCACCTAAATGGTTCAAGTACAGCTTAGTTTCAAAGAGAGATCTATTTTTTCTACTGTCTTTGCTCAGTGAGGGTGAGAGTCTCACAGGGAAGATCAAAACCATAAAATGGAAATAAAGAACACTTGAGTGTAACAAAAGCAAAATTTGCAGCCCATAACAGCATCATGCAATCTGATCATCATGACTCATGGGGACATAAACATTCTGAACTCTCAAAAGTGGCAAAGCAGATGCCATCATTTCATTAAAAATATAGGCACAGACAAGTTAGATGTTCTTCTTTAGAGACATTTAAAGCTGCCATAAATAACTGAAAATCAAGAGATGAAAAAAATGTCAAGCAATATCACAAATTAAACCTTAAAACTTCACCTTGGAAGGATGATTTTTGACTCCAAGTTAAAGATGCTTCTGGAGTTGTACTTAAAAGTTTTCATTAATTTATCCATCTATTGTTTTTCATTGTTCTCTGCTGATTTTCCCCAAATTCTTATCCTTTTAAGATCACTTTAAGATTAAAGACTTAGAAAAACATTTCCAAGGGTTGCAATCTATCTTTGAATAGACATAGTCCATGAAGCCATGAGTGTAAGGAACAAAACAAAAATCCACTTATTGTAAGAAAAATGAAATAAGTAATTTCTTTTTGGTGAACGTGATTTATATAACTTTTGGGTTTAATTGTGAATCTTTGTTTCTTCTACAAAACAGAACTCCTCATGTGGTGACCGGCCTGGTCATGAAACTGGGTCTGACTGTAACCTCTGTCATAACTGTGCTGTACACAAAAGTGCTGTTACAGAAGTGCTGTCTTTTACTTAGAGTTTCATAATATTTGTAATAAATAGAGGTCACAATCACTAATTGGAATTTCACATTAAAAATGTTCAGCAAAGACACTGAAAGTGGACTTCTGGATTTCTGTGGTTGAGATTTTGCCTCATATATTTATTGATTCATTTATTCAAGTCATATTTGCTGAACTCCTAATTCATAGTAAGACAACAGAAGCACTACACCTATGCTTGCCATCCATGCTTTTTAGTTAGCTTACTCCAGTGTTGAGTCAGACTGGGTCCCAAAATGGAGTCACTACTGCCAAAACAACACCCGGCATGCTGTATCCTGGGAAACTGCCTGCATTTTGAGAAACAGAAATGAAACCACACTGGGTATCTTAGAAAACACCTGACTTCTGGTTTAACAATATACCTTGACCACAACTGTAATCTTTCTGATAATATCTAACTGAAGAATGAAAAACATCTAGCTAAAATAGTACCCCTTGCTGAGTAGAACCTAACTGCCTAAACCTCCGCCTTCCATAAAAACCAAATGAAAACCCAATGAGCTTCAAGCAGAAGCTGCAGACCTCTTTTCTGTAAGAGTAGCCCAGAATCTCATGACTCTCAATAAATTTATCTTCTCACCTTAGTGTGGTCTCTTGTGGCCTTGATCTTCCCCCAAACCTAATATCTTGGTGCTTTGTCTCAGATAAGAGAAGGCTCCAACCTCCCTCTCCTTCTAGGTGCCGCCTTTCTTCACTGACTTGATCACTAAACTGCTCCTCAGACCCTCTGACAGTCTCAGACTAGGTGGCCAGTTTCAGCTATCTATCTGCCCACAACAATCCCGCCTCCTATTTGGATGTCCTTTTCCTTTGTCCTTTGTTCTTCCTCTGGTGAGTGTCCTACTTGGGTTGGTCTGGCCTTGGGGTCTATTCCGTCTCTTCCAAAGTGGCATCAGCAGGCCAGGCTACAACCCTTGCTCCCAGTATCCTCCTGGGTCTGACAAGGGGTGCCTTCTAGATGCCTGGGGTCTTTCCCTTCGTGGTGTATGAGCATTAGGGGACACTCTTCAGTTTGGACCACTGGGCCTTGGACACGTCCATCCTCTCCGTGCCTTTCCTCCATTTCTTCTTGAACTTGCCTTTCCCATCCTTACATTTCTCCTTGTCCTGGCCTTCCTAGTGGGGCTTCTCGCTGTTGCCCCTCCCTTGTGGTCAGAGGTAAGAAGACTGCCACTGCCCTCTTCTACCTCTCTGTTCAGTCTCTTAGCTGTCACTGTTCTCATTGCTTGTCTCTACCATGGGTTTCTAACACCGTTCCCATCATTCATCTGCTCTGTTTCCTTAAAAACTTACAACTTCTGGGACTCCAGGATGCTAATACGTCTCACTGCTTTATTTTCTATTATAACATGGCGTGGTCTCAGTAAAAATTGGACAATAGGTCTTTATGGCTCTAAAATGGCACTTTTGATTTTCAAATTCTCATTGATCTTGACAACATTTGCTGCCCACATGGGCAGAGAGTCCTAAATTCCTTATGCTCAAGTCTTTTTGACTTCTGGTCCTGTACTTCCCTTGTCTTCGTGTGCTAGTCCCAGCAGATTCCTTTAGCTAGCGTCAAAGCTAGCCTGGCCACAAAACACCTTCCCTACCAGTCCTTGCATTCTGCTTTTGATTCTGAGGCCATCAATGATTTGACAGTGACGCCCACAGTCCCTCTACCTCTAGACCAGAACCCCACTCCCGAACGTCCAGATCCACAAACCCTACCTACCCTACGGCTACATTTCTTCCCCTCCCTGCTTCCCAGCAAACTCACTCATGCACAGTTGGCACCTCCATCGCCAGTGGTCTCTACCTTTTGTGCAAGGTCTCAGGGGGTGGAGGGACAATTGTCTGTGTCCACGAACCTTATTATGTCTGACCCTTCTCAGACCGAATGATGCCTGGGCTCCTTCTCTGCTGACCTGGCCTGTCATACTAGGGAATTCTGCTCTCTCACCCAAACCCAGGACCTTACCGTTCAGGTCCATGCCAATGAGGTTCATGAAACAGACTCTACTTATCCTGAGGGGGCAGTAGCAGTCCTAAGAGAAGATCCTAAGTGGGCATATCAGGTCCCCGCCCCCCCTCCACGCTGGTGATCCTAATTCCCCTCATCCTGCAGGGATTCCAAAGATAGAATGATTGTCTGTCAATTTCAGGCCTCCTGAAATTGACAACTACCTCTGACAAGGCAGTTAACTTTGACAAATCACATATTACTACCCAGAGACCCACTGAAAATCCTGCCATCCTTCTCTGGCAACTCTTTCCCTTGGTGGGTCTCTTGATCGGTGTGGACGGCACATCTCAGTTCCCCCGCTGATATCACAGTGCTGCTTCTGTGTTCACTCTGGGATGTTCCTCTTCTCCGCTGTTCTTTCCTTGTGATGCCCACCTCCCAGTTCCCTACTAGGCTGAGACTTTATGCAGAAGTTCTCTCTCTTTAGTTCTCCACTCATATATCGTCTTCATTCTCACACCAGCTCCCTCCCTTGCCTCCAATTCTGATCTTCCCCTCCCTTCCTCTGAAGTTAATCATCAAGTATGGGATACTTCCTTACCCACTGTGGCCTCATAGCACACACTGCCTATCTGCATTAGACATAAGGACCCCTCTCCCATCCCTTATCAACCTCAGTATCCTATTTCACTCAAACACTGTCTTGAGCTTAAACCTATTATCACTCACTTCCTTAAGACCAGCTTTCTCCATGTACACACTCTCCCTGTGAGACACCCATTCTCTCTGTCATCAGACCTGATGGTACATACCATCTCGTGCAGGACCTCCATCTCGTCAATGCTGCTGTTCTCCCCATCCACCCAGTTGTCCCCAACCCAAACACTCTCCTTTGTCTTATCCCCTCCTCTAATACTCACTTCTCTATCTTAGACCTTAAGGATGCTTTTTTCTCTGTACCCTTACATCTCGACTCCTACAATCTCTTTGCTTTTACTTGACAGGATCTTGACACTCACACCACCATGGTGCCTTCCATTTGGAAGGAAAGAGGGTTTTTATCCATCAAGAGAACCTTTATCACTAATGGTCCTCTTGTCCTTAAGATCCTGGGGGCTTCCTATCTGGCAGCACTAACAGCTCTCACCAGCCCCTGATCTCTCCTGCAGCCCAAGGAAATGCCTTTTCAGACAGAATTGCTAGGGAATCAGGCCTTCAGACTTCAGACATGTTCCCAACTCTTCTCCTTGCTCCTGCTTCCTTTATTCCCTCTTATTCTCTAACACAGCAGCAGGCCCTCAAGGAACAGGATGCCCTTGCTGACCCTCAAGTGTGGTTGCTTACGGGAGATTCTCAGGCCATGACTGTACTTACTCATCCACACAGTCTTTTCCACACTGGTGCCTCCCACCTGTACAAGTTTTCAACTCCTCTTTCCTCCCTGCACAATAATTTGCCTGACTGACTTCTGGTACTCCCCAAACTAGCTAAATATCGTTGTTTCCCCAGTGGCCAGACTGGCCCCGAGTGTAAGAAAAGCACTAATTGGGGAGGATGCCCCCCACCCTCGGAGCTGTCGCTATCGCGACTCTTACCCAGGCTATGGCATTAAAACCCCCACAGCTCCACCATGCCCAGTGGGCCAGCATTGCCTTCACCATATCTGGGATCAGAAATGCGATGATGGAGTGGGCAAAGTAGCCTGTGTATTCCTCAAGGATGGGTAAAAATTTTAGATCACTTCAAATCCCCCCCCCCAAAAAAAATCATTCTTACTCAAACAATTAGAGATACAGAACAGGCAACAGCAATCCTCAACACACCCTCGGCAATCTCATTTTCACCACCACACCAAGGGTTTCGATCCTCAATGATCACTTTCCTTACTAAAATAACAGTTTAACAAACAATACTGCCTGCTTTCTCTGCGCATCCCTCCACCTCTACTTACTCCTGTTCCTCTGCTTGATGCCATGTCTACTTCAGGCCTCCCACGTTCTCAGGACCCCCAGTTTTCTGTGCTGTGTTCTACTGGTGAGGTGGGAGCGAGCAATGCTGCCTCTATAGTGGCTGCAGGATTGGCTGCAGGGGGACACGGTTTTATCTCTCAGCAACAACTTTCTGCCGAAACACACGAGGCAGCTACAGAATCGGCTTCCGCTCTCTGTCTACTCCAGTAGCAACTCACCTCTCTAGCATCTGTAGTTCTTTAAAACTGTTGAGCCCTCAGCCTCATTACAGCGGATAAAGGAGGGACCTACCTTTCCTTGAATGAGGACCGAGTGCTGTTACTATGTAAGTCAGTCAGGCCGAGTAGAACTGAAAATAAAAAAACCTCCAAAACCTGGTTGACCCACCCATGACAGGCACCTCCTTCTCCTCTAGCTCCTGGGGTGTCTTTTGGGGCATTTCACCCTGACTCTAACCCCTATTGTTCCCCCAACAGGAATTTTTATTCTATTCCTTTTAGCTCATTGTCTCTTAAAATGTGAACAAAACCAGCTACCTCACCAAACCTTTAATTAACCTCTCTTAACATGTCCAGCTTCTATTCTAGCCACTTCAGAGCCGACTCTCCACGGACTCCAAGGAAACCAGTGGACTACAGAATCTCGCATCCCTTGAGAGACTTACCAGCATCTCCATACAGCAGGAAACAGTTACAGAAGCAAGCGTTGCCCCTTTTTCCTAACAAAAGGCTGGAATGTTGGGTCAGACTGGTGCCCAAAATGGAATCAGTACTGCTAAAACACACCCTGCAGGCAGGATTCCAGGAAACTGCTGCGTTCTGGGAAACAGAGACCAAACCACCCTGGTTTCTCAGAAAACACCTGGCTTCTGGTTTAACAATACACCCTGAGCACAACTACAATCTTGCTGATATTATCTAACTGAAAAACAGAAAAAAAAAAAAAAAGTAGCTAAAACAAAACAAAGCAAAACCCTTGCTGAGTAGCATGTAACTGCCTAAACGTCCCCCATCCACAGAAACTTTATAAAAACCCAACCAGCTTCAACAAGAAGCTGCAGACCTCTTTCCTGTGAGAGCCTCCCCGGCAGCTCGCTCCTTGCGGTGAACTTCTCTGCTTTAGAGCGGTGTCTCACATTTTGGGTCTTTTCCTGAACCTAACACCCAGAACAGGATTTTATACATTCTCTGCATGGTCCTTGATACGAATTTGAACAATCTGAATGATTCATGGACACGTTTAATTGATGTGCTTCACAATTCTGTGACATCAGCTCACATCACACCCGTGGAATATGGTGAGAAACAGCTCTGAAGAGCAGCCACATTTTCTTTGTTACACGGTATTCTCAACTTACTCCCATTCTGTCCTAATTAAAGTCCCGAGAGTGATTGATTTGCTCATGCACATTTATGTCTAAAGCCTTTATCTGCAAATAGGAGGTACCTTAAATGCCACAATTAATTTTTCTGAGGCAAAATAATTACTTCCTATTTTTAGAAGCTATTCCATCATTTCATACCTGTGGCATTAGTGCAGGATGAGTTTTTTTTTTTTTTTTTTTACTTTCTTGTTTTTGCTCAGCCAGTTTAAAATGCTCCTGATTATTCACTCAGCTTATCAAACAAACCTTCCTTGCTTTTAAATTTTCTGTCTGTGCTCTAAAATAGTAATATGGGAGAAGAAAATAATCATCAGCTAAACCTAATACAGAAACGGATCTAGAAACATCCCTGTTACGATGCTGTGTTTCCTGTCATCACAAAATTCTCAGTCTGCTTTTATCACAATAATCCTCACATCTCCAAAGAAAGAATAAAAAAGGAGTGGTAAATACATTTTCCTTCATAGTCTAAAATTCAAGTTTACAAGAGCAGCATGTGGTGAAAGTGGTTTAGAAAATCATACACCACAAGCAGATGCAGAGGGAAACTTTCTTTCCCAAACTAGAGGTGAAGTCTTAGGTATCAACTTTCTAATGCATAGACCAGAATTGATTTGGAAGACAATCATCAGGTTTTGAGAATTGAGTCTGATTGGCTCATTCTGAGCATCTGCTCTATCCTGGATACTCGTGCATGAGGACAATCTGGATCCCTTGCTCTAGTCTGTGTTCTATGGCTCCCCTGATCTGCACACAGCTCCATTCTAGACCCTGTGCATGCTCAGATTATGGTTTCTGGGCCTTGAACTCTCCATCCTGCCTTCTCTCTGCTGATTCCATAATAGAATATACAGGTCCATTCGACATCCTTTCACTGATAGTTTGCCGTTAGGCTTGTCTGATGATTGAAAATACTAAAACTGGCTGATGTTTTATTGCTAATATTTAATGCTTTGTGGTCAATACATAGAAAAGACAATTAAGAAATGGACAGTGTTGGGGAGGACTCGAGTTCAGGTACCTAGCACCCATGTAAAAGTTAGATGTGGTGTTGCACCTCTATAATCCTAGCGCTGGGGAGTCAGGGACAGGAGGATCCCTGTAGCTCTCCAACTAGTCGTGTCAAATTGATGAGCTCTAAGTTCAGTGAGATCCCATCTCAAATAAATAAATTGGAGAAAAACAGAGGAAGACACTTAAGACTAACTTCTGGCCTTCACACACACACACACACACACACACACAAGTCAAGGACAATAACTTTTCCTCTATGAATCTAGACAAAGAAACAATAATAAAATGAAGAAAAAATGCATCATCAAAAAACATTCCTGAAACGGGTAGGACTTTCATCTTGAGAGGGTTCAATGGGATCATTTTTTATCTTCAAATAAGAATTAAGCTAATGGTTCCACCTTCAGGCAACCCTTCCAGACAAATGTATATTATTCATCTCAAGGGGCAAATAAATGCTGTGTATGGCATGTGATTTTAGGTAGTCACTTATTTAAATGTACTATTAAGGTCCCTCTTGGCAGTTGTACTCATGTATTTTCAGCATCTGTCCTTACCCAAACAAGATCTGTCCAAGATGGGGCCCATTACCATTATATTCTCCATGGGGGAGAAGCCTTTGAGGCCCCACCCATCTTTGAGAAGCTATTACAAGCCAAGGCTGCTGTGAAGTGTAGCCACTTGTGAGTTGTTCTTGTTAAATATTATCCCCACTCCACACTCAGGCTGAGGCATTCAGTCCTCACTAAACTAAATGAGTCACAAAATTTCAAAAATTATAAAAATAAAGATATGGAAGGAAAAGGGGATATATTTGTGAAGGAGAATTGATTTAGCAGGACTGGAAGCAGGGAGAGAGACAATGGGAGTGAGTTTGACCAAAATACATTATACATATGTATAAAACTGTTAAAAATAATGAAAGATTCCTGCAAATTGTGCTGAGAAGACTCTATGATTTCTAGAAAAGGTTTACTATATCCAATCCTGCACCCATTATTATTGAGCCAAATTAAAACACACTCAAAGACACAGACACAGACACACACACACACACACACACACACACACACACACTTCATTCAGACATGGTGGTACATGCCTATAATCCCAGAATTTGGGAGGCAGAGGCAGCAGGATTGTTTCAAGTTCAAGGCCAGAGTGGTCTACAAAATGAGTTCCAGTCCAGGGAAATTTTGTCTCAAAAAGATCTCCCTACCCCGAAATGCTTAGCCCATTTCATACATGGCTTATTTTTAACTCTTTGACTAAAATCAACATCATAATCAAGAAATTTGGCTTCCCTTCCCTGCAAAATTTCACACATCATCAAAAAATACCACACACATCCTCACTCAAGAATGTGTGGGCCTGGTTAATGCTGTCTATCCTTTCTTTCAAGAAGATGGAACAGAAGGACTGTAGCAACGGGACATTGGACTGTGGATTTTGATCCATGCTCCCTGTAGCAATATGAAAGCAAAGTGGTGAGCCGAAGCCTCAACCTTTACATCCATCTCAGGCAAGAACCAGCAGCCCTGGGACATCCTGGACCCTCTCCAGCTTGACATCTGTGCCTCTCAATACTGCGGATTGATGCCGGCAACGAAATTTTTGACAAGATATTTTTCTGCCATATGGTCTGGGAATACCCAGGGCATCAGGCTTCCAGTGACAATGTAATTGAATGGCTTAAAAGTGCCTTAACCATATTTCCTTCCAGAATCTCCATCTTGGGATATGAGCCCTGTATGAAATCTGTTCATGAGTACTGACTATTGACTGACTCAAACTGTTCATTACCTGGTTCTGTCCCACATAAACCATCCACTTGGGGTTCTGATATTTCTGTTATTTATTTTCTTAGATGGTAAGGCTTAGACTATAACTGCTTTGGGGAAAATAATCCTCTAAGTGATGAAGAAAGAGAGTAATAGAAATATTGAAGTCCCTCCCTGTAGTTTGCCTTATCTATAAAAGGAAATTAGAAATAAAGTAACTATTCTAATTGCAAAACAGGTACCCACTCTGACCTTAGTTACCAACCCCTACATCCCCTTGCTTTCAGTCCAGTGGTTCATGTGCTCTAGTCACACAGGGCAGCTTAAAAAATTTATGTCTATGAGTGTTTGGCTTGAATTAATGTATGTGTACTACATGTATACAAAGCCCATGGAGGCCAGAAAATTGCATCAGATCCCCTGGAGCTAGAATTATGGATGGTTGTTGGCTGCCATGCGGGTGCTGAGAATCACACCTGACTTCTCTTTAAGAGCCACCTGTGCCACTGAGTCATCCTTTTGCCTTTGAAATACTTCCTGAATTTAATGCTTAACCTATTGGCCTTTATTTAATAATGTTCATAAAACTCTCCACTGTAACCGCTTCTGATATTAGTTCTAGTACAGACTGACAACACACTGACCCTCTCCCAGGACAAACAAGGTGTTACCTTAATGGGAAATGGCATTTAGGACAGGCTTACCACTTCGTTTCATTCACGTTGCTTTCATCATGATGCTCTGCCACACAGTACCCTGTGTCTGTGCATCTAACCCTATTCTTAGCAGAAAGCACGTACGTGTCTTCTGCTTGTTTTGGCAGCATATGCACTAAAGTGGAAACAATACAAAGATCACGGTCTCTGTACTAGAATAAAATGTATATTCCTGAAGGGTTCCATATCTCATTAACTTGAAGAAGTCGTTCCTTAGGTGGGGGGGAAGAAGACTATTAGGACCGTGGAAGGATAAAAGAGGAAAGGAAGAAAGAAAGAGTGGCAAAGAGGACTATTGTGAGCAAAGTAAGTGCACGCAAGGATGAGTGTCACAGTGAAACTCAGTGCTTTGTACAGCTTATATCTGAGAACAGGTGTATGTCTTTCCTTCTTATCAGATTAATGAATTTCTTACTAATCAAGATACAGCCTCTCTGAATCACTGCTCTTCCCCACCCAGTTTTGTACCCTAAATAATTTGTTCATTTGCTTTGACTTTCTTCAAAACTTCAATTTAATTATTAACCCCTGAGGGAGTTTTGGGGGATTGTTTACTAAGAAAGGTGCCCACAGTGGGCTCCAAGACAAAAAGGCTCACGTACTGCCTGGAGAAGCAGAATTAATTTAATAAATGGTAAACTACTCCCCTGACATAAAAAAATGGCATCAAGGCCAGAGACATAAATGCTGTGGAAGTCAGATGAATAAAAGACTAGGTAGAATTGTCAGGAAAACTCTTGGTCAATTGAAAATAGGTAAAGAAAATAATACCATATTTTCTGTGATTAAGATTTTATATGTGTATTTACTCCAAACAAAGGAAACATTTAATTAAATGACAGATTCTATCAAAAATAGTTGTGTAGTATAGTGTTTTTAATATTCTTATTTTGTCTACTTATACCCCGAGGAGTGTTAGAAAAGATCTATTGGACAAGAATTAATTTAGAGTTTCAGTTGCTGGTCATTCTGTTCCAAAACTGAAAACATAAATGTAAATTGATTAGTAACATCACGGTCAGAAAGTATAGGCTTACTGAGCTCTGCTTCTGGACTGGGCAGATTTTTTAAAAATGCATTTGTACACATAGAATTCTTCTTAGTTGTTATAATTTGAATATGAAGTGTCCCCTATAGGTTCATGGACTTTGAACATTTGGTTCCCAGTGGGTTGCACCATTTGGGAAAGTTATAGAGTTTATGTATGTATGTGTGTATATATGTATGTATGTACATATGCATTACTTTCATGTGTATGTGAATATTGCCTGCCTGAATATAGGTACACCCATATCATGCAATGCCTACAGAGGTTCCAAGAGGGCCTCGGATCCCCTGGAACTGGAGTTACAGACTGTTATTAGCTGCTATGTGGGTGCTGGGAATCGAACCGGGTCCTCTGCAAGACCAGTCTCTCCAGCCCTAGCTTTCTCTCTCTCTCTCTCCTCTCTCTCTCTCTCTCTCTCTCTCTCTCTCTCTCTCTCTCTCTCCCCTCTCTCCTTTCTCCTCTCTCTTTTCTCCTCTCTCTTTTTTCCTTCCTGTGTGTGGATGATTACTCTGCTTCCTGACTGCCGGGTCATTCTCACAGTCAGGCTGTCATGCCTTTCCTACCTAATGGATTCTACCTCTTCTGGAACTGTGAGCACAATAAACCGTTTTCTCCTCTAAGTTGCTTTATAACATGGTGTTCTATCACAGTAACATAAGTTAGTACAGTGATAAAAGCAACAAGCTACAATGTTATGGATATCTAGACATCTGAGAAATAGTGGTCTGTTCATAGTGGAAAACCTATAGGGGACATAAGAAGATAAGGAAGGAAGCATAACATTAAAAGCACAGCCATGACTACTTTTCAGCACAATTAAGGGTAAGAAAATTTGAAATCTAAAACCATAGTGTTATCTGTTATATATGAATTTGTGATTATACACAGATGACTGTGAGTATAATTATGCTCAAGTACATATGAAAAACTAGTAGGAAACATCATATTATAGGAAATAAAAATAATTTAAAATTTCAATAAAGTAGAAATTTATTATATGTACTATCATTACTGCCAGAAGAATCAAACTCAAAATTCAAGTTCCTTACATGTAAAAATTTACAAAAATCTTACTTTTTATTACTTAAAAATTTATTACAATTATTTATTCATTTATTCTGTGTGTGCAGGTGTGTGTGTGTGTGTGTGTGTGTGTGTGTGTGTGTGTTCACACATGCCACAGTGCACATGTGGAGGTCAGAAGACAACTTGCCAGAGCCTATTCTCTCCTTCTACCATGTGTATCCTGAGGATTGAATTCAGATTGTCAGGCTTGGTGACAAGTGACTTCCATTTTTCTGTCCTGCCAAACATCATTCTTGAGTGCAAGCTAAAATATGAATAAAATTTGTGCAGTTCCTAAGGATAATGGTTTGTCTTATATGCCTTTCTCAGTTGAGTATATGATAACGTTTTTAGCATTTTGTTGTTTTTAAGCTTATACCTTGGAGAATATTATAGTCAGAAATATTGCTTTTGTTCAGGTTTTTAACTGTTGCACTGAACTTTATTAAGTGATTAAACAATACTGTGTCTATTCCACTGATAGAGCTTCAGGGTGTTTCTGACAGAGCTATTATTAACACTTCTCGAAAGCTTCTTGAGTTTATGTTAATCCTCTGAATTGCCATTTTAGCATTTTTGCATCCTACATTTCACTACATATTGCCAAACTGATTTTCAAGATTGCTGTTATATAAATGTCACTTTGACCAGAAACTTCAACTATCCATTTTGCCTCAATTTCATGCACAATTGGTGATAAACTTTACATTTTGCTGTTAAAGAACATAAATTAGTGCTCCCACCGGGATGTGTGCGTGCCGCTCCCACACATTCTTAGGGCATGGAAGCTGTATGTAAGATTAATGATATCCCCTCCCCCAGCATGTGATGCTCATCCAGTATCACCTTTTCCTGTCATTTACTACAATATCTAAGCAGGATACTCAGCTTCCCTATGTCTCAGTTTCATCACCTTTAAAATGAGGGTGGTAATCATACCTGACTCTTAAGGTTTAATTCTGAATTGTCTGAATTATCTTATTCATACACTATGATGATATGAAGCGCTTATTCATATTTCTGAGAAAGGAGGCCAATTATATTAAAGATTGCTCATGAATTTGGAAAAAATCTAATGGATCTTCAAAGTTACTCTCAATTTGTGACATTCCTGTTCTCTGATCGTCTATAGAAGCAGGGTTGGCCTTTCGAAGCTTCCTCATTGAAGTCACACTCACGCTACCCTCTGACTGAACAGCCTAACTCGATGATTATGACCTCAAGAAAGGAAGTTTCCACAGTGGGTACAGTAATGAGGGTTGTCTTGTGGGTGCTCCAGTGTATTTCTGTATCTAGGCAGAAAACTATTCCACCTTGAGGAATACCTTCACTACCTAAGTAATATAAATTGAAGACTAGAAGGTCCTTTCTTAGACCCTTTTTTCTTTAGGTGAAATAATCTAATTTGCCATCTTTGACACTAGCATATAGGTAGTGATGGAAGACAATGAGCATTAATTTAGATTCACAGTTATATCTCAGAGATGAATCTGGTTTATAAAATAAAGAGAAATATCCAAGAATTTGTCTTTATTTGTCGATTTTTTTTCTCAATCAAGGTAAAAACAAAAAAACCTCATTCCCTTAAATTTAGATAAGCCACCACTATTTCTGGTCTTCTTCTGTTTATGTCTGCATCCTAACTGTTTCACAATAAAAATGTTATTGGCACCATAAAAGTCATTTTAGCATTTCCTGGACACAATAAATGATCCATGCTGAGTTTTAAATAACTTTGTTTAATTAAGAAAGCAATTTGTGCATACGATAAGGCATCAAGTGCACCGTAGGGGATTGGCTGAAAATTAATAGGCCCTTTTGCCTGCACCTCTGCATACCCAGTGTCCCTCTTCAGATATAACCCTTCTTTAAATTATCTGACATGCATTTCCAGCCATATTTTCCTTTGGCAATTAAATTGGATTATTTTATGTGCCTTGTCCTACAAGTTTGCTTTTTCTTTCTGATAAATGATAATCACTAAGCATCTTTCATCTCTACTTAATTCATTCTTTGTAAAGTCAGCATTACATTTCACCAAATGACTACACCATTATTTTTTTAAAATCACATCCCAGTTTTTAGTCTAATTTGTCTCTAAACACTTTATTGAGATTTAAAAATTACTCTCAATGTTAATTTACTGTTAGTGTTAGGTAAACTCAATTAAGAAATGATTATTTCTTGTATTTCATAGTACCAGTCTTCCACCTCTCCTGAACTCCTTCTTTCACCTTGTACAAACGTTCACTCCAAATCTATCAAAAACTTCAATATGAAACCTGACCCTAAACTTTTAGAAGAAAATATTGGCAGTAACCTATCTAGTTTTGGATAGGTCTTTCTAAATTAGAGAGCAGTTGCTGAAGAATTAAGGTCAATAATCAGCAAGTTGATCCTATTTAAACTAAATAGCTTCTGTACAGCAAAAGAAGCAACCAAGGATGCGAAAAGAAAACCCTCAGAATGGGAGAAAATCTTCACCAGTGACACATCTGACAGAGGTTTAACATTCAGACTATATAAAGAACTCCCAAAAACAAAGAATCAAGAAAACAAGTTACCCAATTAAAAGATGGTCTAAGGATTTAAGCAGAGAGTTCTCAAAAGAAGAAATAAAATGGCCGAGAAACATCTTAAAAAGTTTTCAACATTGTTAATAGCTATGGAATTGCAAATTAAAATCACTTTAAGATTTCATCTTCTCCTAGTGAGAGACTGGCTAAGATCAAGAGAATAAATGATACCAAATGCAAATGCTGGAGAGGACGTGGGGACAGAGGAATACTCATTTACTGCTAATGGGATTGTAAACTTATGCAACCCTTATGAAAAACAATGTGGAGAACTTTTTTAAAAACTAAAAATGAATCTAACATTTGACCTCTTATACTACCTGGAATATATCCAAAGGACTCATCCTATTGCAGAGATAATTGTACATCCATGTTTATTGCTGCTCTTTTCACAACAGCTAAGGGATGGAAGCAACCTAAGTGTCTGTTAACTGATGAGTCGATTAAGAAAATGTGGTACATTACACAGCAGAGCTCTACCTAGAGGTAAAGAAAGATGAAATCATGACATTTGCAGGTAAATGGATGGAACTACAAACTGTTGTGCTAAACGAGAGATCATAGAATCAGAAAATCAAACAAGGTATGATCTGTCTCATTTGAGGATCCTAGCACCAAACCCTACATGTGAGTATGTATCCTGATGTAACTGCAGGAACCAGGAAAATGGAAAAGAACCTGGGAAATTGAGAGCATTTATTAAGCTCTCACAGGGTATTCAAGAGGCAAAAACATCAAAAGCATTTATTCAGCATGTCAATATTTGCTGATAGGCAGAGTCTGAGACAATGGTTGTTCTTCTTTATCAAAAGCAACACAATTTTTAGAAACCGTCAGAAAAGCATGTACCAGGTGCTATCACTAATGACGTCACAATTGGCTAGTACCAGGGCCGGTAATGGAACAAAACCCCAGGTGAGCACATTGCCTTAAATCTATGTAAGATATCTTGACATCAACAAAGCAGAAAAGGTATATGAGAACTGCAAACTAATGTGATTCTGCTTTAAATTGAAATAAAAAGGTAATTTATGAACTATTTTTATGTTATCTGCAGATAAGTTAACTATAATTGCAAACTGTCAAAATATCAAACTGATTTCCTGTAAACCACGGCTCCATAGAATTTTGGAAAAGAAATGGTAGAATAATTAACTTATTACCCAACCTTCACTGAGTCATTTCCATTCTGCTATTCTAACTTTGAATAATGTGACAGGAAGTCATATGCTAGTCCCATTTTTAAGGAAAGTGCTGAAGTGAGAGCTACCCATTGAAATTTGTTTGAAATTTGTGTGGTTTGTATTTTCATGGGAAATCACTGATGGCAGCACTATAAAATAAATCTTTCCTTTGAATAGAATAGTGCACAGTAGTATGGAATTAATATTCCGGTTACAGAGGCTGGAGAGATTGCTCAGCAGTTAGGAGCACTGGCTGCTCTTGCACTTGATCTGGGTTTGAATCTCAGCACCTACATGGCAGCTAACATCTGTCCATAACTCCAGTTCCAGGGGAGTCAACTCCCTGTTCTCATCTCCATGAGCATTGCACCACATGGGTGCACTTAGCTCCACGCAGGCAATACAGTCTTGCGCATAAATAAAAATAATAATCAAATATTTTTAAAAATCCAGTTACACTGCTTTCCTGTGAATGAAATATACAGGTTAAATGTTTAAGATGAATCACAGAATCTGAAACAGAGAATTACAGGTTTGGCTCACAACTTGTTGACTGGGGTTGTGTTATGTAAGAATAAGAGGTAGACAGAGCTGAAGTTAAGACTAAATATACTTGTCTTGCACCTTGAAAGGGGCATTGTTCTTGGACACTAACAGCACCCTTGGAAATACCAGTATACTACACTAGTGACTTAGCATTTAAACAGAGTTTAGATTTAAATGTCTCCTTAGGTATCTGAGGTTTGTTTTCCTGATGCTGTGTTGCTTTGGGGAGATTAATCACCTGTTATACTCACTACTTGAACTGTTTGTTCTCTCTTTGGGGGAAAAGCCTCAAATACTTTGCTATTTGAAATTGTGAACTCTCTGAAATAAAGGATTTTCTATTTAATGCATGATTATTTTTCAGAATGCCTGGAACAGAATTTCATTTTAACTGTTTTGTTTTCCTGCTCTGAGAGTCTTGGCTACCACACTGACTCCAAGCCAAATAGAACAGTCATTTACTGTGGAAACCCTGTCTCTGAGTGAGAAAGATAGAGAGATGGATGATAGATAGATAGATGATAGATAGATGGATAGATAGACAGACAGACAGATAGATAGACAGATAGATGATAGAATCAGGGTGTGTATTCTGCCTGTTGCCCCAGATTTTATTTGCAGGCTCACACATATATGTTGCCTCAGCTGGTTTGAAACTATCTATGTAGACCAGACTGGCATCAATCTCACAGAGACCCACCTGCCTTTGCCTCCTGAGTGTTGGCATTTAAGGTGGAGGCCATCAAGCCTGACCCTATTTTAAAATTTTAATTAAATGTTTGTGAATTTCATTCAATATATTTAATCATAATTAACCACCTCCCCTACCTGCCCCCATCTTAAGGCCCCTCACCCAATTTAATGCACTTTTTCATGTATGTTAAGGCCTATTGAGTCAAGTTTGTATGGCCAAATGTCCTTCAGTGCACTTCTATTCACTGGAGGCTGGTTAATCTACCTACTATCACACTCCTAAAGAAAAACCAACTCACCCTATTCCAGTAGTTATCACTTGGCAGTAGTTCCCCAGACAAGGGTTATTTCCCATTTCCCCAGTTCTATGCTGGGTTTTGTCTAGCTTGAGCTTGCATGGATCTTGTGCATGTTGTTACAATAGCTCAAAGTTCAAATGAGTAACATTCCAGTTGTTTGGAAAACTTTCTTTCTTTTATCTCTGGCTTTTACAATCTTTCTGCCCCATCTTCTTCATCCTTGGGTAGCAGAGGTTTGATACAGGTGTTCTATTCAGAGATAAACTTTCTGCAGTCTTATTCTATTCTTTGTCCAGTTGAGTCTTTCTTGGTTAATCACCATCTGTTGCAGGAAGAAGGCTCCCTGCTGAGAGTTGAGAGATATAGTAATATTATCTCTGCCTCCTGATTCACTATGTTCCCTGAGCCTTAGGTGTAGAGATTGTATTGCAGATTTGTCACTTAGGGCTGGGCATCTCACAGAAACTTATTCTCTGTAATTGACCAATTGTGAAACTGTAATAGTCTCCATTTGTTGCAAAAAGAAGCTTCTCTGATACGTAGTGAGAAGTACTTGTCTGTAAATATAAGGGTACATATTTTGAATACAGTAAGAAAATTAAATTGGTCTAAGAATGTGACAGAAGTGGGTTTTTCTCTTGAATCTATGACGTCTCCAGTCACGTGTATTTGGCTATGTTTATAGGACCACATATAAGTTCTTATACCACTGAGTGAGTCCTTAAGTTCAATTACATAGCCATTGATTACCTACAAGATAAAAGTCCCACTACAGTTTTCCTTGAGGAGGTTTCCAGATCAGTTTTGCCTTGATTGCTCCAAGTCATGTGCCCTAAGTATGCTGTGTTGTTAGCAATTGGGTATTACCTTGGTGAGAGGTAGTAAGGGCTGTGGCAGTAGCCTGTAGTATTTTCATAGTCTCTTGGACTAATCTGACCAGCAACTCAAAGGGAGTATTCCTTTGCCTGGCACTGTTTTTAGTCATACAGCCTTCAGCTATATACATGCTCTCAAGCACATATAGCATGTATATTTTCCAGTAAGTCTTTGAACTAATACATTTCCCTCTGATTTTTAACTTCAAATAAGCATTATTTATTTCTCTTCTATTTCTCCATATATAACCTTTCCAATACACTCCCCAGTTGCAGTAACCCTCATCTTCCAAACTTCTCCCTCAATAACATCTGTCTCTTAGATGCGCTCTACTCTAAACTCCTTCCTCGCCTTTGTCCTGGTTTCTCTCCATTTTCTTGGCTCCTGTGGTTGCATCAGAATACATACTGACATGTAATGCTTTGAGTTAAGTTCCACAAGAGATAGAACATACATCACATTATTCTCTGACTCTGTTACTCCAATTACTATAGAAATTTCTAGTTAGTTATGTACATTTACTTGAAAGTTTCATTTTTCTTTATTGTTGAGTAGAACCCCATTGTGTGAATGTACCATGTTTTCATTATGACTCAACAGTTGAGGGACTCTGGAGTTCTTTCTCTTTCCTAGCTCTTATGTGAAGAACAGCAGCTAAATTGGCTGACCACGTATCTCTGAAGTAGCATGTTGTTTCTGTTGGATATATGTCAAGGAGTGGTATAACTGGATACCATGATACTATGGTAGATTTATTTTTAATTTTTAAGAGCTCTCCAACTGACTTTCACAGTGGTTGCACAAGTGTGCAATCCCACCAGCAGTGAATGAGGATTCCCATTTTGTCACATCCTCACAAGCATTTCAGTGTCATTTGTTCTCTTGATAGTAGCCATTCTGAATGAAGTTAGATAAAATATTAAGGTAGTTTTGATTTGCATTGCCCTAATTACTGAGCATTTCAACACTTTTAAAGTTATTTCTTAGCCATTTTATTTCTTCTTTTAAGAGTGCTCTGTTCAGATCCATGATCCAATTTTTTTTAAATTGGGTCATTTGTTTTCTTCCTTCTCCATTGATGAGTTCATTGTATATACCTGATATCAGTTCACTATTAGATATAAAGCTGGTGAGATTTTTCTCCCACTCCATGGTCTTTCTCTTCACTGGGTTGGTGGTTTTCTTTGATGTCTAGAAGTATTTTAATTTAATGAGGTCTCACTTGTCAATTGTTGACTTCAATTCCTGAGCATCTAAAGTCTGATTTAGAAAGTTCTTTCCTGTGCCTATATCTTGTCACATACTGCTTATGTTTTCTTCCAACAGTTTCAGCATTTCAGGTTTCACATTGAAGTCCTTAATCCATTTGGAACTGACTTTTGTTCAGGGTGAGATATACAGAACTAATTTCATTCTTTTACTTGTGGATTTTTACATTCTTTTTACAGTTTCACCAACACTGTTTGTTGAAGCTATGTCTTTATTCTAGTGTTTTCTCTTGGCACCTTTGTCAAATTTCAGTTGACTGAGATTGTATGGACTCAAGTCTTCTATTTTGTTCCATTGATCTACACGTAGGTTTTGTAGCAATACCACATTGGTTTTTATGAATACAGGTTTGTATGTAAGTGCAGTTGTGTCATACAATGCCCACTGAGGTTGGAAGACCTGGATCCCCTGGAACTGGAGTTATGGATGGTTCTTAGCCCCCATGTGGATACTGGGAACTGAACGGGTGTTCTCTGCAAAATCAACTGGTGCTCTTAATCACTGAATCATCTCTCCAGCTCCTCTTTCTGAATTTTTAATGTAAGTCCTTAGAGCTATAAATTTACCTTTTAGGACTGCTTTCAATTTATCTTAGTGGTTTTCTTGCGCTATGTTATTTTCATTTAGTTTTAGGAATATGTTTATTTTGTTTTTGATTTCTTCTTTGATCCATTTGTCATTCAGGTATGTGTTGTTTAGTCTCCTTGAGTTCATGTAGTTCCTTGAGCTTATTTAATGTGGATTTTAACTTTTATTGCATTGTGGTCTGAGAGAATACATGGACTTATTTAAATATTTTGTATGTTTTTTGTAATTTTTTTGGTGGTGTTTGATTTGTGCCTCAATATGTTGTTTATTTTAGAGGAACTTCCATGGGCTGCTGAGTAGTATGCATATTATTTGGTATAATATCTTATAGAGTATCCTGTACTCATCTACTAGGTCCACTTGATGTGATACTATTTAATTCAAATGTTTCTCTGTAGTGATGACCTCTCTATTGGAGAAAGTGGGGTACTGAAGTCACTCTTACTCACTATTACTCAGATGGGGTGTGTCTGTGTCTTGAAATCCAGTAGCACTCTTTTAATGAAATTGCATGCATCAGAGTTTAGTGCATATGTGTTCATGATCGTAATTCTTCATTGGTCTATTATTCCCCTAATCAGAATGTAGTGACCTTCTTTATCACTTTGAATTAATTTTGGTTTGAAATGATTTTGTTGGATATTAGAAGAGCAATGCCTGCTTGTTTCTTGATGCCATTTGCTTAGACTATGTTTTTATATCCTTACATCCTAAAGCAGTGCCTTTCTTATAGAAAGTATATACAAATGTAAGGTGTATTTCTTATAGAAATAAAAAAGATGGATTTGGAATTCATTCAATTGGACTGTGTCTTTAGATTGGGGTATTGAGGCCATGGATATTTAGAGTTATTATTGAAAGATATGTATTTGTTATCTTCATTTTAATTTCCATTTGCCTTCTTAGTCCTATTTTGTCTTTCTTTAATTATATCTCCATTATTTTCTTTCTGTAGCTTCTTGGTCTGGACATTCTGTTCTTCAGTCCTCCACATTTCTTGGAGTATTCTCTGTAGGGTTGGCTTGGTGCACATGAATTCTTTCAGCCATTTGTATAAGAAAATGTTTTTCTTTTCTCATCGACTATGTTAGACAGTTTTGCTGTAAAATGATTCTGTATTGTCATCTATGATCATTTAGAACTTGGAATACTTTGCTCCAGGCTCTTCTGGCTTTTATAGTTTGCATTGAAAAGTCAGCTGCAATTCTAATGGGTTTTCTTTATATGTAACTTGTTGTTTTTCTCTTGTAGCTTTCAGTATTTCTCTCTTCTGTATATTTAGTATTTAGTGTTTAAACTGTGAAATGCCATTGGATGTTTATGTTCTGGTTATGTCATTTGGTGTTCTGTGTGATTCTTATACCTTTTCTTCGTATGCCCTTACTTAATTTAGTGATTTTTTTCTGCAGTCCTGTTAAAGATCTGTTTAATCCATTGGTATGCTATTCTCGTGACTCTATGGTTATAATGCATAGATTTGTTCTTTTCATGGTGTGCTGGATAGCTGTCTTTGTCAGCTTGGCACACCTGGGTTGAGGTAGCCTTAACTGAGGAATTTCCTCCATTGGACTGGTTCATGACCATGTTTGTGAGGTATTTTCTTGATTGTTGAGTATTTTGTGAGGGCTCAGTGCACAGTGGGAGGTACCATCTCAGAGCAGGTTGTTCTGTATTGTATATGAAAGCAGGATGACCATGGGCTGGTGAGGCAAGTCAGAAAGGATCATTGTTCCACAGCCTGTGCTTCATCCCTTGCCTCCAGCTTTCTGTCCTGAGCTCCTATCGTGGGTTAACTAGGTGATGATTTGTGTGACCCAGGAGAGGTAAGCCAAATAAACCCTTTCCTCCCCAAGTTGGTATTGGTCAGAGTGTTTTGTCACAGTAATGAAAGTAAACAAGAACACATGGTGTCTCACATTTCTTGTGACTTCTACATGTTTTCCTTTTAATTTTTCATGTTCTTTGCTTGCGTGGTCCCATTCTTCAACTTTATCATTCAGTGTTGGTATTCTGTTTCCATTTTACTCATTCTGGTGAGATTTTCTTCCTGTCATTTCAAATTGGCTTATTGAGTTGTTCAACTTCATCTTTATTTCAGCTTAAGTTTTGTTTTTTTCCTTCTCTTTTTTGACTTCACTTCTCAAAGCTTGTCTGTGTCATTTCCTTCAACCATATATTTATATTTTCTTGAATTTCAACCAGGAGTTTATCCCTATCCTTTTTTATTTCTCTGATATATTTGTGTATTCTTTAAAGCCACTGGATCATTTGTGCTTGTATATGTTTGTTCTTTGAAATTCTGTGTCCCGGGGTTCCTTTAGAGAGCTCTCACTGTAGTAGGATATTTCTATAGGACTGGTGGGAACGTATTATCTCGATTTTTCATAGTATTTGAGTTTGGGGAATGTGACCCGGCCATACGGTTTTCTTTTATTGGTTTTATCTCCCTTTGTTGAGTTGAAATTTGGTTCTGTTTTTAATGGTGATATAGCTTGGATGCTTTCTGGTCAGCTATGAATAACGAATTGGTCTGTGCTTCAGATTCTCACTTTTGATATTTTATTGGAAGGACAGAATAATTCCATCATCAAGTAGGGGTATAGTTCCATGGGAGGTATATGGGGATCGAGTGGGCTCTGACTAAATGTAGGCCCTAGAGCAACATGAACAGGGCTGGTCCAAAAACATGGCAATGTTGGCACATAGCAGGAAGCTATTTCCAAAGTCTCCCCTTGTCGTGGGAATGGGCAAACTAAAATTCTTTTTATTCTCATCTCCTCATCATCAAAGTTTATAACACAGAGAAAAACTCCTTCTCAAAGTACGAATTCCTGCTTCCCTGATCCCAGAATACCTGGTAGAATATTCTCTTTATAGACTCACTGGACCCACTTTGCCTGAACCTGGTGGCCTTAAGTTTCTCCCAAGGGAATGTCTGATACCTGGGACACATGGGAGATTGCTTTGCACACACACTTAGAATCTACACGTCTAGAGAAGTATTGTTGTCTTCTCCTTTTTGTCACTTGGTTAGAAAATTTATAATTGAACAATTTAAAAGATGATACGCAAGCACTCAAATCCTCTAAAGTTACCTTAGGTTTCTGATCAGATGCTTTGTTTCCCCTGCAAAAGTCTAACTTTGATGTGTGAATTTGTTTTGTTTATTCCTATACTCCTGGGCCATGGCACACATAGAATGACTGAATAAATCAAATTATGTCCACGTAGTTGTTCTGCTTGCTTTCACTGTGGGTGTGACAAACATCAGGCTAAAAAGCAACTTGGAGGAAAGGAAAGTGTTTATTTGATATTATACTCTCAGGCTACAGTCCATCTTTGAGAGAAGTCAGGCAGGAACTCAAGGCAGAAAGCTGGAGGAAGGAACCACGGAGGAATGCTGCTCGCTGGTTCGCTCTCTTGCTTGTTCTGCCAGTTTCTTACAGCCCAGGGTAACTTGCCTAGATATGGTATAATCCACAGTGGGCTTAACCTTATCATATCAGTTATCAGTTAAAACAGTCCTTCATAGACATGGGCACAGGTCAATCTGATCAAGGAAATTCTTTAACTGAGGTTTCATTTTCCCAAGTGACCTTTATGGTGTCAAACTTAATAAAAACAACCAGCACAATAGTCTTTTCTAAAGTTAGGTTATGTCCTTGAAGATTTCATTTAGTAGATTCTGTGCCTTAAGGATCTTCCCAGACAACCCTATCTTATATGCTCGCTTAAATATCTCTTTCTAAAGAACCTATCCTGGGACTGGAGAGATGGCTCAGTGGTTAAGAGCACTGGATACTCTTGCAGAGGACCTAGGTTCGATTCCCAGCACCCACATGACTGCTATCAATCATCCATAATTCTAGTTCCAGGGGATCTAGACCCCCTCTTCTGACCTCTGTGGGCATTGCACGACATGGGAGCACTTACAAACACATATAGGCAGTACACTCTTACACATAAAAAATAAAAATAAATAACCTATCCCCATTCAGGACTCGGGAAACATAGTGGAAACAGGTAGAAAGAATGGAAGAGCCAGAAGCTGGGGAGGGGAGCTGTGAAAGGAGCCTTCTGGACATGACATGGCAGATGCACACATCAGCTCACAGTAGCTGTGCTTGTCTGCACAAGACCAAGCAGTCAGGATTCCAGAATGGGTAAGGAGGGGCTCCCGAGGCTCCACCCTTTCCCTGGGAGCTGTGGCAGGTGATGGTTGCTGAGGGAAAAGGAGTCAATTGTCTTTGGGTCTGTGGCAGCTGGTAGATTCTCCATGCCTCTGTGAATGTCCCCACACCCACTGCACATAGTCATCATTAACTGAACTCCAGAGTCTATTAGGAATGAGCTTTGCTGTGGGGTGGGTATGTGGGAGGGAAATCAAGTTCAGTAAATAAAGAAAACGATCTTCATAATTCAGTTGAAAGAATTTTTCTGTAGAGGATTAAGAAACTAGATCACAGCCCTCCAGGAAGTTTGGAGCTCAGTTTGTGCACATATAGAACGAATCCTATTCCACTGTCTACAGTTTCCTGTTTCCAGAACACAGGTTATGAAATATAGTGTCTTGAGTCTTCATGGATGATCACTGTGCTTCACCATAAATTCCTCAGCTTAAAAGTCATCTTGTCAGGGATAAGGTTGTAACTCAGTTGTTATAATGGGCGCTTAGCATGCTCAAAGTCCTAGGTGGTGTACGCCTGAAATCTCAGCACTCTGGAGGTACTGGCCAAAGAATCAGAAGTTCAAGGTCATACTTGAGTACATAGTAAGTTCCAGGCCATCTGTGGCTACATGAGACACTGTCTCAAATAATAAGTAAATAAATAATTAAATACATAAATTCAGAAATAATTCTGTTTCTCCTCTATTTAAAAAAATATATATTTTGTTTATTATTTTTATTTTATTTGTATGAGTGTGTTGCCTGTGTATATGTTAAGTGCACTCGTGTCATGCAATGCCCATGGAGGTCAGAAGAAGGTGTCAGATTCCCTAGAACTGGAGCTACCTATGGTTGTTAGTCGTCATGTGGTTCTGTGAATCAAATCTGGGTCTTCTACAAGAGCAAACAGTACTCTTAACGGCTGATCCATCTCTAGTCTAGCCTTCTCTATTTTTATGTGTTCAAATGTGGCTGTAGACATTCAGTCATGATTTGTATTTCTTGGTTAGCTTTTCAATTGTTTAGCATTTATGCATGCTAATTTCCAGAATAAATGATCTCTTATCCCCCTCTTGAAATGAGAGTGGTGATTTTGTACTGACAGGCACAAATCTGAAAACAGGACAATATTACAGTTTACTAGAGAGTGGCACAGAAGGGGTTAAATGTGTCAATGGCTGATATGCAAAAAAAAAAAAGTATAACTAAGTAACTGAGAGAACACTTGTTTTCTTGACATTAAGTACACATATACACAGTTGGAAGGCAAAGATTATTTTTGGTGCTGGGCTTCTTACTGCCAAACCGTAGAGAAAAGATTTGTGAGAATTGCTGCCCACTGAGAAATTTTGGGCTTATAAAATACCTAGTCATCATCTTGGAAGAAAGATGCAATTCCAGTGCTAAATTAATTCTGAGCTGATGTCACTCCTGGTCCTAAAATCTCTCCTAGATGTAATTAGGCACATCAGGACGCACTAGTTGCAGCTTCCTGAGACATCAATTTCTCTGTCTAGTCTCCATCAAATACCTACTATTACGGCAACAAGACACTGTATCTGAATTGTCCTTTGACACCTTCCATCAATTGGCTTGCTGGTTCTGAAAAAGCTTCGTCTCCAGATATTCCTCCTTTCCTCTGTTCCATGTGAGATGCCATGTTATCAATGCTGTTGGGACTAGAGATGCCACATCCAGATTTGAAGATCAACTGTTAACTTGGTGCCAGATATGCTTTTCCATAGGAAAGCAGTGGTGTGGAGAAAGACATCTGTAACTGACTGAGGACGGAATGCCAGATGGACGTCAGGCAGGACTGATCGCCTCACAACAGATTTCAAGTCACATTATGCTTAAGTCATCTCGGAGTAGAAAGTTGAGGAGTAAGATTTCTACTCCAAAGGGCCATTTCTACTCAAAGCTGCCATCAGGATGCCTAGACTGCAGACAATTTGGGGCAGCTTTAGTGTCATGAACTCTGTTCTGTGAAATGGAATGGCTTAGAGTGTTACAGGGCATCAGACAGCAGAACTCTCTCCCTTATTTACAATTTAAGAGAGGACTTTGATATTCAAGGGGATGCAGAAATTTAAGCATCACATGCTTGAATGTGCTAGTGCACAGCTTTGACTAGCACAGGATGGAGACGTAGAATTTACTTTTCTAGAGATCCTGGGTTCACATAATGCACTTGATACTGAGAAGTCTGATCTTATCTGTCAGTGATTAAAACCCACATGAACCACAAGAAAGTTTTACACCCAAGGTGAGGACCAAGCCTGTCCTTAAAAACTGTGAAGCCTGGATGAAGAGTACAAATATGGAGACTTGCTATTGTATGTGGCAGCACATCTTAGTTTGTCAACTTGACTGGATTGGGGATTAACTGAAATGAGAGAGACATTCTTGATTGGATCATTTGAAGCTGGAAGGCCCACCCTAAATGTGGGAGTTACCTTCTGATGGCAGCTCCTATGAGAGACCATCAGAAGGGAGCTTCACTTTTTGCCTGCTTGCCTCCTCTCTCACTGGTGAGTTCATCTTGTTGCTGTGGCATTCCTTCACTGATGGTAAAACCGACTTCTTCAGATTCTAATGTAGACTGAAGTATAACAGACCTTGAGGAACCCTCAAGGCCTTCAGCACTAGACTGGGACTGCTGAGATACCCAGCCTCGTGGACTGAGCAACTATTGGATTCTCAGCCTCTCCAGTGTGGCACAGTCACTGTTGGACTCCTCAGACTCTATCTTGTAAATCTAATAAATCATATATACATATGTATATTCATTTTATCTGTTCTGTTCCTTTAGAGAGTTAGAGAATGCTGACTAATATGCATGTCTAAATATATAATCTGTAGTTGAGTTAAATGGCTATTTTAAAATATTCATCTATAGATGAGTGTGCCTTTGATTCCAGCACTAGGAAACAGAGGCAAATGGATGTTTATGAAATCTACATTGTGAGTTCTAAGCTAGCTGAGCTACAGAAAGATCCAGTCTCAAAAAATAAAAAGAGAAATTAATCAGTTACCATTCTTCCATTTTGATAAATATAGATTTTTAATGTTTTAAGTGATGCCAAAATTATGTTTTTATGTAGGAAAGATACAATATCGTCTATGAATATTATCATGTGCCTAACAAAATAATAAGGGGTGATTTTCACAAATAAGGCATATGGTACTTTTAACATGAAATTTATCTTTACATTCATGACCCTAGCCTTTGTCTTGTGATGATGAAGTTTTGTACATCATTTTGAATACCACTGATAGGAAGCCAAATTATAGACTGTAACACCTCATTATAATTTCAATCTGGAGAGACCACTCTGCAAAATCAGAAGCAACAGGGGTCGGCAATACAATTTTTAAACAATATTTGATTTTAAAATTAGCTAGAAAGTTATTGAGATGCCATTGCATTATTTACAAAGCATTTGCTGCCAGCTCTTCCACTATCTTTTGAAGTCAATATCCAAGTCCACAAGTGTTTCTGTCACTTGGAATATTTCAGTGTTAGAGTGCTCAAAAGAAATTTATGAGCACTGCTTACTATCACATTTTTTTTCTAAATCTATCTTCAGCTGAAAACAAACCTCACTTTTCAAAATTAGTTCCAGTGGCTACTTCACATAAATATGTAATAGACATTCAGAGTTTTATTTGTTTTAATATTTGTACATAGCAAGGTGTCACATTTGTTGCATATTTCAAAAAGTTTCTTTTTACTAAGGAAAATAATACTCTAGAAATGAAGAGAGATTCACCACTCAGAAGGTGGAGTATAAATACTTTTCCCTGTCCCTTCCCCCAAGGACAACTGAAAATATTATATATTAATATACATTATATAATTCTATATGTAAATATTATGTATACATATGTCTGCGTGTGTGTATATTAAGAATCTTGAAGGTTGATGAAGTATATCAGATGTGTAAGAAACTTAGGTTACTAAATTCACATGATCTTAAACGGCATGGGTTCCCTTTGTGCTTCCCTTTTTTTTTTTTTTTGTGCTGGGGAAGCCAGGAACCTTGAGACACCATGAGATCAGACATGGGGAAAAGAAAACCAACCAGACAAACAGAAAAGCATATTCATTATAGCAAACTAATCATAAAAGTCCCAGTCCACCAGGTATATATAGCAATTTCCTCTGAGTTGAAGTATTCTGTTCTGGAGGAAGGTAGGAGACTCATGGGACTAAAGAAGTATTTCAACATCACATTTCTGGGAAAGCTGAAACTTAGAAAATTCTTCATGGTTCCTCCCTAAGGGCATAGAAGAATGAAACTACTATTTTGGAGGCTACTCTGAGTGATTTGGCTTGGGAGAAGTTGATTTACCTGAAAGTCACGTGCGGAGCTCTGGGGAAGAAGTCATTTTTTTTCCATAACCAACCCCTCACCCATATTCCTGCCAGTAATCTCAGTAAACTCATTGGTTCACCAAACTGGACTGTAATCATTACTTTAGTGTTCACTCTGGAGTGAGCAGACATTTGTGCAGTGTCTCCCTGGGAGGAATCTCACCAAACACCATGACAGAAGGATGTGAGAAAACAAATGTCCTAATGTAGCCAAATCCCATATAAAAGCTGTGCCCTAATTTCAACCTCCCTTCACCAGAAAAGACTGAGTGAGTCTAGTCTTCTACCCATTTGAGATTCAAATGAAGTTTTCCAAACATCCGACTCAGTGGTGTCCAAGAACCAGAAGGAAGTTAAGACATCATGGTCCTCAGCTGTAAGAACACTACCACCTTAAGTGGTCAGTGAAACCCAAATGGGGAACTTTGATGTCTGTCCCTTAATGTGCAGCTCACCTTCCCAGGAAGCCTATGGAAAGCCAGGACTTTCCATGCTTCCCAACAAGATCATCTGTTCTCTACTGTAATGCCTGGTCTTCCCAACCAGGGAAGGGTCAGTGCAGACCAGTGGGGAGCTGAACGTGTAGCACTCTGCTTCCTGCATACTGAGGTTACTTCTTGAATGTTAACAGTAGTGACTAGAGAACATAGACTTTCCACTTTGATAGCAGTAAGAAGCCACCCCATCATCCATCATCACGGCCTCAACTCAATCAAAGGAAGTCAAGCAGAGCATCACACTAACACCCCACATAGCCATGGCTCAATTGAAGACTCATCCTTCAATGAACTTGGGATCACAAAGCACACAACAAAGGAAAATAATAGACTTCAGCACTGAAGTGACACTTATCTGACAAAGATTTTAGAGCATCCAAGATTAAAACAAAGTGCTTGAACAAGTAATTAAGAACATGTTCTAGAAAAATGACGAGACACAGTCCCAGTAAAGAAACAGAAAATGTAAATGATAACCAAGGGTTACCTTTAGAAGTAAAAACAAAATACTTTCCATCTAAAAAATTTCACAAGCTTGTAAAGTGAAAGAGAAAAGATAGGTTATAGGTTATATAGGTATATAAAATATATTGGTTATAAGTACAAGCCACAGAACATGTCATTAAATAAATAGTCCACACCTTAGGGACCTGTAGCACTATGACAGCAACAAAAATGTAACATTTGTTTCATTGATGATATTGACAGAAAGAAAGAGGGCTGGTTTGGAAAAGAACTCAAAGAAAAATGTCATATAAAATCCACAAATTTGGTAACTTCTTAGTGCGCAGAATCAGAAAGATGAACCAACTCCTAAATAAATAAATCCAAAACAGTGCACAGTTAGGCACTTTCCAATGGAAACTAAAAGCAATTAGACATTTTGCAAGCAGGCAGAGCAGAGAGAAGCAGAGCCGTGTTGCAGAACTCAAAGGCACTGAGATGACAGTGGCCTCTTACCAGAGAGAGTGACTCCACAAGGCAAAAGAGCTTCCCAGTAGTAAAAGCCAAATGAGACCTGAGAACCCACAACCTCATACACAGCAAAAGTTTTGAAGAAAAAGAGAACCAAGATGTTTCAATATGAAAATGAAATCAGTCAGTAGCAGATATACAGAAAGTGTGGCTCAATGACAATCGTCAAGAGAATAGAAGTAGCAGAAAGGAAACTGTAATGCATCACCAAGGTGTATGGGAACCAAAAACCAAAGGTCTGAATGAACACTACAGGCTCTTCTTCCTTATTCCAGTTTATTAAGTTAAGTTTGGTGAACAGATGAACATAAAATACAGCCAAATGCTATACATATATGCTTTTATTTACTCAGTGTTTGTGTGTGTGCATGACATGTCTCATGTGTGTAGGTCAGACAGGTCACATTGTGTGCACATCAGAAGTCAGTTCTTTCCTCTATGTGGGTTCCAGGGATCAAACTCAGGCTGTCATGCCTGGGGCAAGCACTCTTGAGCCATGTCTTGTGATACAGTTTCTTTACTTGATTTAAGTAGTTAAAATGATAGCATGGAGTTGAATAAATATGTATGTATAAATAGTAGCTAAACAATCACTTAAAAAGCTGTATGAGAACATTATTTTATAAAGCAACCTAGAATTCTGTAATATGCTCATGGAACTCACATGAAGGAGCAAAAGATATAAATGTTAGACACAGTAAAGCATAGAACCAAGAGAAAAGTAAAATAAAGGTGCAGATTTCAGTCCTAACATACATATGTGAACGCAAATGGTCTAAATACAGTCATGAGAAGACAAATTGAAAAGAAGACTTGAAAAGATGGACCCTCTCTGTACCTTGATGTTTATAGGACGCTCACTTTAAATAAAATGGCACAGGTCATATGGGGAGAACATGGTCTGTTTTTGGGGGTTCTTAGTTATAAAAAGAAGTAATAAGTTAAGAAATGACTCCAATGAAGCTTTAGGACAATTTTATTAAAGATTTAAAAGAAAAATCCTCAGGGCAGAGAGCTGTAAATCTCAGCAGCTTCCCTGAGGAAGAGGGTGGAGGGGAAAGGAAATTGCCATGAAGCCACGCTGGTTTAGAGCCGTGTGCAGCCAAACGCCTGCAAGGAGCTTTAGAGAAAGAGCAGGAGGAGCTGGAGAGATGGCTCAATGGTTAGGAGCAATGGCCGCCCTTAAAGAGGGTGCTGCTTTGATTCTCAACACCCACACGGGGGCTAAAAGCCATCTAACCCCAGTGCCAGGGGATCTGATGCCCTCTTGTGACCTCTGCAGGTGCACTTACATACATGCAAGCAAAGCACTCATACACAGAAAATAAAAATAATAAATAAAATGATTAAAAAGAAAGAGTAAGAAAGCCCACAACGTTGGTGCAGTCCAAAAGTTCAGGAAAGCAGGATTAGAAAACAGACCAAGGGAAAGAAGAGGGTTTAGTTTTCTGAATTCTTCCTAAAAGCTGGCAGACTTGACAGACTGCACGAAGGGCAGAGATTCTGGGCCCTAAAAGTTCACCATCTCATTAATACACTAGGAATTCCTCCCAACTCTTTAGTATGGCTTAAGGTAAATCCACCTTCCTAGAGGTGGTCTGGTGACCAGGTGATTGGCCAGGCAAAATTGAGAAGTTGTGCCTTCACCCAAGCTTGACTAGGAAGGGGCCTTTCTACTGTCAGGGCACTTTGAAAGTTCAATGATGAGCTGGGTGAGGTGGCACAGACCTGCAATCCCAGTGCTTGACAGGCTTAGGCAGGAGACACCCAAGTTGAAGGCTAGTCTTATAGTCAAAGAACCTGTGTCAGTCAGTCAACCAGTTAGTCAGTCAACCAGTTAATCAGTCAGCCAGTCAGTTTCCCAATCTTATTTCCCCAGGGTGCTATGAAATTATACAATATTTTTTTCCTTTGTCTAGCTTATTTTAAGTAGCACAATGTCCTCCAAATACATTCATACTGTTACTGATGTTAAGATCTTAATTTTGAATTCAACTAAAAATCCCAGATGGTTGTGTATGTGTGTGTGCATGTGTGTGTGTGTGTGTGTGTGTGAGTACCATTAACTTCTTTATCTGTCCATCCATCAGCACATTGTTTCCACATCTCTATTATTGTGACTAATTCTGTGGTAAGCATGAGAGTTCAAATATCTCTAAAGTTGCTGATTTATACCATTTGGGTGTATACCCAGAAGAGGAATAGACTGATATGGTTAGTTCTATGCTTAAGTTTTTGTATAACCTCTACTCTTCTCCATAATGGTTGTTGTACTTATGTACATTTCTACCAACAGTGTTCAAGAGTTTGTTTTCCTCTGCACTGTTATTAACACTTGCGATCACTTTTTAAAGAAAGATTTATTGACCTATTTATCTTTATTTTATGTGTATGTGAGTGCCTGCTGGGTATGTACATGTATCACTTTTGTGCCTGGTAGAGTTCTTGGGAGACCAGAACAGGGCTTTGACTCTGTTGGAACTGGAGTTACAGGCTGTTGTGAGCAACTGGATCTGAGTTCTGGGAATGACCCTGGGTTTTCTGCAAGGACAGAAAATGCTTTTAACCACTGTGCTCTCTCTCCAGCCTCCACTTGCTCGCTTTTGATAATAGGCATGACAACAAGTGTGAAGTGATATCTTCTTGTGGGTTTGAATTTGTTTCCCCGATTATTAGTGATGCTGGGCATTTATTTATGAAGTTGGCCATTTATATGTCTTCATAGAAGAGCTAAATATTCAGGACCTTGATTTATTTAAATGAATTTTTATACTTATTGGTTTATTTGGATATGTGTATATATGTGCGAGCATGCACATACCATGCAACATGCATGTGTGGAAGTAAAGGAACATCCTGTGAGACACAGTTCTCTCCCTCCACCACAAGGATCCCAGGAAAAGAACTGGGATCTCAGGCTTGAGAGCAATGCCTTCACCTGTTGAGTAATCTCTCTGGCCCCTTTAGTTTGGTTTAAACATCAGTTTACTTGTTTTAGTTGCTATCGAGATGTATGAGTGTTTTCTAATTGGATGTTACTCCCCTGGGAGACATATGCATCATGCGATTTTTTTCTGTATAATCCTTATGTTGCCTTCCTATAAATCTATCTTTTCTTCTGCTACCCAGGAGCCTTTCCACTGTGGTATGCTCCTACTTGTTTACATCTGTTTCTGTTGCCTGAGCTTTTGGGGCTGTATCCCAGAAATTGCCCAGACTGGCATCATGCAGTCTTACCCACTATGATTTCTTCTAGTCTTTTTACAGATTTGGATATTATGTTCAAGTCCTATTTAGTTTCCATTTGAGTTCTGTTCATGGAGTGAGATTTAATTTTTCTCTTCGTGTGCATTCAGTTTACTGACACTATGATTCCTCTAGTATGGCTTCTTGAATACCTTATTGAAAATGACTTGACAGTGAGCAGTTAGGTTTATGTGTGTATTCTCTTCTGTTACATTGGTCTAATTTGTCTGCATTTTTAGGCAAGTATCAAATTGTTTTGACTGAAATAGCTTTGTAGTATATTTTGAAGTCAGAAAGAGTGCTGCTTTTAGTCAATATCTTTTTTTCTTTTTTAAGATTGCTTTGATTACTTAGGGATTTTTAAAAATGGCTCCACATGAATTTTAGCATTCTCTCCATAAATTTTGTGAAAAATGTCATTAGAATTATAGTGTTTGCACTGTTTGTTTCTTAGTGTTTGAAGTTTCTCTTTGATATCTAGAGCTCCCTTCTTTTTGTTGTTTCCCTCTCCCAGTATTCAAGAACTTAGTGTTCTCTTTTTGCAACATCCCTACAAGAAAAGAGAACCATGAGCTTTGTTGTTTGCCTGATGCTAGGAGCCTGGCAAGGTCACCATGCTCATTAAAGGCATTTGTGAAATCCCCATGTTCAGCACTAAACAAGCTCAATACATGCATTTCCTTCACTCGGAGCATTTCCGATGATGAATGTGAGCATTTTTGAAAGATGTTTACAAGGTAATTATATCTTTACTTGCTCTAGTGTAACTATCTGCTTTAAGGAACCTACAGGGACAAACTGGAATTTGTAAAATAAATTGAAGTGCGATGAAGAAATAGCACAGGCAGCAGGTGAATTTACAAGTTAGGAGAAAATAAAATAGACCAACCTCAAAGAACTCTAAGCCCTCCCCCCCCAGGCCTATTCTATTTAAAATAAACATTTTCCTTTGATCTTTCAGTGTATCCTGTTGTCGGCTTACCTCTTACCAGGGAATGTTCACTTGAGGCCGTTGCCATTGGTAACAGTCCCTGAAGTACAGAATGTGTACCTCTCAAACACCCACACAACCACCTAACACTGGTTCTTCCTTAGGCTTGTAGAGTTTAAACTTGAGTTATTTCTACCTTTCATTTGTCTTTTCCCTTTAGTCTCAAACATAATAGAAAGGAGTTATGCTGCACTCCGTTTTCTGAAATAAGCACAGTAAAGACATTCTTCAAAACTGTGAAAGACAAAATTTAATTTTAAAAAATTTTTATTTATTATTTTTATTTTATGTGTGTGAGTGTACTGCCTGCATTTAGGTAAATGCATCAGTGCCCATGGCGTCAGACTGTGTCCCATTTCCTTGGAACCATAGTTAGAGATGGTTGTTAGCCACCATGTAGGTTGCTGGGAATCAAACCTGGGTTTCTGCAAGAACACCTAGTGCTCTTAACTGCTGAGCCATCTTTCCAGCCCCTAAATTTGCTTTTTAAATGTTACAGGAGAGCTTAATAAGTGTAGATGGTACTGACAGTACAGCAGGAAAATCAGATAAATATGCTGTTCAGGTTTGGTCTCTGTTGAGATAAAACACTCACCAAAACCGACTTAGGAAAGGAAGGGTTTATTTGCCACACAGTCCACCATGCAGGGGGCCAAGACAAGCACTCCAAGCCGGCAGGGACTGAAGCAGAGACCACAGAGGAGCACTATCTACTGGCCTCCTTCCCTGGCCCAGTTTCCAGGCCCACTTTCCCAGGGATGGCGTCACCCGCAATGGACTCGACTCTCTTACATCAATTGGCTACTCTTTGGTAACATAAAGACTCCTTGACCTCCTGAAACATGTATTTTTTTCCATTATTCATTTTATGCACACAAGCCATGGTAGATGGAGAAAGTCAGAGGACAGCTTACTGGAGTTGGTTCTCACCTTCAGTCATTCGGGTCCCAGGGATCAGGTTTGGTGGCAGGAACAGTTATCCCTGAGCCTTCTCACTGCTCTCAATCTTGTGTCTTTCATGTCTGCAAAAACAGCACCGTGTGGAAAACATTGCCAGTTTTGCTGCCAGCTTGGAATGTTGCTCGATTGGCTATTTTGAACCACAGCTATAGCAGCCTCGGTATGCTTTGATGGCTGAATCTGCAGAAATCACTTCCCTAAGCAGTTGCGTTTGAACAGGCGAGTCTTGAGGCATTGTCACTTCAAGCTGAGTCCTTTCACAGAAACTTGTATTTTTACAAGTTGGAGCCTTTGATGGGTGGGATGCTGCCTTAAGGATAGCTTGCTACTGGAAAAGTGAAGTTTCATTTTGAAAGTTACAGACGTGCTGTCATCCGAACTCTCCTTGTCAACAACTTTAAGTTACTCACACAACTTCCTTCTATAAATGTGACAATTCTCTTATCTTTTAGTTCTCTACTATATACCTGAATAAAAATACTGAAAAGGGGGCTGGAGAGGTAGCTCAGTGGTTAAGAGCAATGGCTGACATTCCCAAGAACCAGGTTTGATCTCCAACACCCACATGGTGGCTAAAATCCTTTCTTAACTCCAGTTCCAGGGGGTCTAGTGTCTTCTTCTAATGCCTCCATGGGCATTACACCCACAGGTACACTTACAGACATGCAGACAAAGTACTCCAAAAATAATGCACATAAGATAAAAATAAGTAAAAAAAAAAAAAATTAAAAAGAATACTGAAGAATAATCATGCTACATGCAGCCTGAATGCCATGCTGGTTTAAATTTGCTGCACCAAAGAAATTAGTCCATTACTTCTTAATTCAATGTTACTCAAGTTCTCAGGACACAGGCAGAACACAGCAGATTCTTGCCAGAATATAATATGAATGGCCTCTACCCAGTTCAAGTTGGAGTCCTAGATCTCCTGGGTTTCTCCCTGAGTCAAGTCTCTATTTTCCACATTTCTCTCAATATTCTGGTCTTGAAAACAAGAGTGATGTATTATGCTGTGCTTACAGGATCCCAGAGCTTCTCTATCTAAAAGTTCCAAAACCCCCAGCATTCTTCCCACAAACTTTTCCCATTGCTGTGAAAAAATACCCAAATTAAAACAACTTTATTTTGACTTAGATTTAAGGTCCAGTCTGTCCTGGAGAGGAAGCCAAGGCAGCAGGAGCTGACACAGCTGGTTACACTGCATTCACAGCAGGAAGAAGTAATGAAGCCCTGTGCTCAGCTGTGTGCCACCTTTGTATGCAATCTAGAAAACAAGCCCGAGAATTGGTGCTGGTGGCCTTCAAGACGCATTTTCCCAACTCATTTAAATTAATCTAGTTTAAACTAATCCATCCACAAGGTTAGCATGCGGCTAACCTAATCTAAATAAATCTCTCACAGGTATGCCTTGAGACTTCTCTTATAGGAGATTCTAGATCCTGTAAAGTTGACACTGACCATCATACAAAGGAAAGTATACATGAGTTTATGCATTTGGGAATCTTCCAAAAAGTTACTATATTTAAGTCATCTGCAGTCAGAGCCAAACGAAACTGAAAACCGCCAGCACGCAGAAGGCTTCCTTATCACAGTCTCCACCGCTGTCCTCCTATTTTACAGGTAGCTACAATCTTGAATTCTAAAGCTTCAATTACATTGATGAGCTTTGAGCTTTACATAATGGACTCACATAGTATATTGTTTTTCTGTGTGTGTATGTCTGTGCTTTTGTATGTGGTGTATGTTTCATGTGACAGAACTGAAGGACTAAAGAGAATATAAAAGAGTGGTAATGAGGCATAAACAAATTTTCAATAATAGATAGGACAAGCAAAAGAAAGAAAATGAAGCAGAAACCTCAGACAGTAATAGAAACCACTGGAATGAATGAAGGATTAAACATGCACGTTCGTAAATGGCATTTTCTAGAATAGGTGAATCATGTATTAGGCAACTAACCAGATTTTAACTTACACAAAGCGTATCTAGGACTGGTGAGATGGATCTGTAATTTTTTGTGTTTGGGTGTATTGCCTGCACGTGTGAAAGTGCATCCATGTCTTACAGTGACCACAGAGGTCAGAAGAAGGTGTTGGATTTCCTGGAATTGGAGTTTCAGATGATTTTTAGCTGTCATGTAGGTGCTGGGAATCAAACCTGGGTCCTCTGTAAGAGCAGTGAGTCCTCTTATCTGCTGAGCTGTGTCTCCAGCCCTGGAAAATGACTTTTAAATGTTTATTTATTTATTTATTTATTTAGTCTTCTACTTGTGTGTTTGTGTGTGCGCACATGCATGTGTGTGTGTGCATGTGTGCGTGTGCCACGGTGCAGGTGTGGAGGCCAGAGGACAATTTAGCAGTGGCAGGAAAATTTTCATTTGGGTCTCTGTCCTAAAAAAGAAGTCAATTACAAAATTTAACTTTCTGTCTCACAGAATTTGTTAAAAAATTAAATTAAAAACAAAAAATATGCAAGAGCAAGTTTAATGAAAAATTATCACCGTGGCTTCTTAAGCAATTTACAGATTCAAATGCAGTCCTAATTAAAAAAAATATGAAATTATTCAGCGGAAAACAAATATTAATCCTAAAATTCACATGAAAGCACAAAAGTTCCCCACTGTTCAAAGCAATCCTGAGTGCAAAGAGCAACGCAGGGGATCACCATACCAGATCTCAATCTATATTACAGCACCATAGTCACAAAACAGCTTGGCATTGGCACAAAGTCAATCTTCTACAGTATGGGAAGAAACTAGGAGACCTGAGCATGAGTGTACACAGTTACAGCCACCTGATATTTGACAAGGTGCCAAGAACATACACTGGAGGAAAGAGAGTCTTCAATAAATGATGCTGAATAAATGGAATGAGATTAGACCTAGACCGATCAGTCTACATAAAAGTCAACTCCAGGGATCTGCACAGAAAGCTCAGTGGTTAAGAGCACTGATTGCTCTTTCAGAGGATCTGGTTTTGGTTCCCAGCACCCACATAGAGGATAATAACCATATATAACTCCAGTTCCAGATCCAAAACCCTCTTCTGACCTTTGTGGGCATTGCACAACATGGTTTCAACCACCTAAACTCAAGTAATATACTCATACACACAAAAAATAAAATTTAAATAAAAAAAAAACACAATTTCAAATGGGCCAAAGACCTCAATGTGAAACCTCAAACCCTGAAATTTTTAGAAGAAAATATAGGCAGTATCCTACATGATACAGACGCGGGACTTTCTAAATTGGACATCAGTTGCTTAGGAAATAAAGTCAACAATTGATAAATGGAAACTTATTAAACTAGAACGCTTCTGTACAGCAAATGAACTAGTCAAGACGAAGTCCAGAGAGTTGGAGAAAATCTTCACCAGCTATTCATGTGACAGCAAAATAATAAGCAGAACACACAAAGAACTAAAAAAGTCAAGGAAGCAAGAAAATAAATGTCCCAATTAAAAAAAAGGGGGGAGGGATATGGATCGGAACAGAGAGCTCTCAAAGGAAAAAAAAGCTAATAAAATCTTAGAAGTGTTCAGCACTGTTTGTAACTGAGGACATGCAAATCAAAACTCCTTCAGTATTTCATCTTACCCCTGACAGAATGCCTATAATCAGGAGAACAAATTATACCAAATGATGGGGAGATGAGGAAAAAGGCACCCTCATGTACTGTTGGTGGAATTACAAACTGGTGCAAACACTGTAGTAATCAGTACGGAGACTCTTAGAAAATGCAGTCTACCATATCATCTGGTCATACCACTCTTTGGTATATTCCCAACAGACTCATCCCACCACTGAGATACTTGCACAGCCATGTTTATTACTGCTTTATTTTCATAATAGCTACATCAACAACCTAAATGTATCTTAACTGATGAATGGATAATGAAGATGTGGTACATTTACATAATGGAATTCTCTTCAGTGCTAAAAAATAAGAAAGCCATGAAATTTTCAGGTAAGTGGATGGAAACTGTTATCCTAAGTGAAGTAATACAGATATAGAAAAACAAGCTGCATATGTTCTCTCTCATTTGTGGATCTTAGCTCCAAATCCTTAGAGGTGAATAAATATCCCCATGCAACTGCAGGATCCAGGAAAATGAAAAGGAACGATGGAGATCTATGGGGAAAATGGAGTCAAGAGACAAGTATAGTAGAAGGCAGGTGCTATTAAGGGGACATTGGAAGAAAAGGAGGTCTAGTTTGACAGGGCAATGAGTAGGGAGAGTTATACAATGGAGTGAGCAGAGAGGTAAATAATGCTTCAAAGTCCTACAGGAATCTAAAAGTACAATAAATAGATGAGTGCATATGTATAACTGAAGGCAATAAAACAAAAAATACACCACTGGGCAGGAGAAATCTCCTTTTGAGCTGTTGGTCATGGTAGTCCAAGAGACTACCAAAGTAACACAGGCTATTTGCCACAGCACTTGATTGCCTCCCAGAACTTGAAGGTAATAGCCCATTGTAGAAATCACCCCTTTGGACACAGGATGCGGAGTAAACCAGCTACAACTGACCTGGAAGCCTCCTCCCGGAAGATTATCTTTCATGGTATCGGAGGATACTGCGCAAGCTGACAAGTGATAAAATAAATGGTCCGACCCATCTGTAAGCTTAGTAAACAATGATTGGCACAGCGAACTGTCACTCTTGGTGCAGTGGTAGCACTTTTATCTTGGAGGTAATCAGCAGCTGTCTAATTAGAATTAAGGCCTGATCAATGTGAGAGAACCCATGTGCAAACAAAACAAAACACACATGGCTGGATACGTCATAAAGAAAACCTATTTCTGGCACATATTTAGACCAATGTAATTTCTCACTGTATTCTGAGCATGCATTCTTGAACAAGAGGCTACAGAGTACTTACTCCTGTGTAGGACACCTATTTCAAACCTCTGTTTCCCAAGGCTCTGGGATTACTGCAGAAGAGGAGGTGGGAAGAATCTAAGAGCCACAGAGCATGGACAACCACAAGGAAACAGAGTTTTCCATACAGGTGGTCGTTTACTCAAATGAACTCACAGCAATCAATGATCAGAGCATGTTCAAGACCTATGTCTGCTCCAAGCAGACAAAACCCCAGTGTAGACATGGGAAAGACAGTAAGAAATTCCACCCAACCTAAGAGACTTGACAGAACTGGTAGCTGCCGGGATGGGGACAGTGTCTTACAGGGGCAAGGCTCTTGATGTTTCCAGTGGATTGACCCAAAAGGTGTTTTGGGTACACAAATTAGACTCTATGTGCTGTGATATTTGGGTGGGGAGCAGTAGAGAGAGGCACAGACAGGGGAGGGGATCTAAATACCATCGAATTGTTTTGCATGAAAATCACAAAAATGAAAGAAAAAAGGAGGTGGAGGTTCATGCTGGAGACTTCTCTCTGGGGTGACAAACACTTTCCTGAACTGGTTGTCATAAATGCACATAATTGTGAAAGTAGTAAGCAACGACAATTTGCACTCTTTAAAATCATTAAAATGCTGAATCTTTAAAAATTTTGTCTTACTTTTGTGTGTGCGCGCATGCCACAGCATGCATGTAGAGGTCGAACGAGAGTTTGACAGACGTGGTTCTCTCCATCCATGAGGTGGGTCCCTGGGTTTGAACTTGGATATTCAATGTTTGCAGCAAATGTCTTTATCTTGCTGGCTCCAAATGTAGCAAGTTTATTTCAGTTACAAAGTTTACTTTTATTTTGGGCCTTTATGAAAGTAAGATGACCTGTTACTGCTTGCCAACTCTCTCCCATGCTTGCTTTCTTAGTAATGTAAGAATTCTACCACTATTTTCTCATTAATTTGATAAAGATTTGCAAACCAGATATTTTAAAGGTCTCTTTCTCTCTCTCTCTCTCTCTCATCTTAGTTTTATAGAAAAAAACATTAAATGGCAATTATACATTGTATTGCTACTAATAGCAATGTTATGTATAACCTGAAACATTGTGGACATTTTGGTGTCAGTTATATAGTGTCTTTGCTAAAAACTCTGATGTGGTCTGGGAAGACTCAAAGATGTCAGACCTGAGGTTAGGAAATGACACTGACTGTTTGACAAATAAACTTGGCAATTTTCAAGATTATATTCTGTGAAGGTTCTGACCCAGTTCCACTGATGCCATTCTACTGCAGTGACAACTGAACGAAGGAACCATGACCCACTGAATATAGTGTGAAGAACTTTTGCCTGGAAGTCAGATAAGTCTGAGGAGTGGCTCTGACTTTAACTCCCTAGTAATTAGAGGTCTATGCTGATTTAACATCTGGTATCTTATCTCATGTGATACCAATCTTAGTATTTAAGGCTGATATCCCAGGATTGGGATATTATTTTGGTAGCCTTAGTTCATTTTTGTAACTTGCAGGTTTTAGATCCTGAGGTAAGATGATGCATTGACACAATATCCTTTTATTAATTTATTATTGCAGCGTCATCTCTGTCAAAAACCCAGTAGTATCTTCTGGTGGGGGAATCAGATGCAATGATTTTTAAAAAATGTTGTTTGTAAGATGTCTGTAATATTAAGAACTAGCTTAAAAAAATCAAGAAATCATTAAACTTTAATAATAGCCTTTTCAGGAGAAAAGTGTGTCCTTTGAAATACACCAAGATATAACTTACTTACTAGGCAGAAACATCAATCTACATATTTAAATATTGTGTAAAATGTTAGCATTTATGACTATAGCTCTGTAAAATAATTTGAAATCTGTTATGGTTATTCCCTCAGCATTGTTCTTTGTACTTAAGGTTGTTTTGGATATCCGTGGTCTTTTGTGATAACATATCAATTATAAGATGCATTTTTCTAATTCTGTGAAGAATGTCATGGGGACTTTGATTGACATAGCATTGAATCTATAGTTGCTTTTGGTAGGACGGTTATTCTCACAATATTAATTTTAACAATTCATGAGCATGGGAGGTCTTTCCATTTCTTGTTGTATTCCTCAGTCTCTTCAAAGATTTGATATTTTCTTTTTAATGTCTTCAGTTAGATTTATTTCTATTTTATTTTTTTTTTGAGGCTATTGTGAATGGGAGGGTTTCCATGAACACAGTCTCCAAATGCTCGTTATTGTTATATAGAAAAGGGTACTGATTTTTGTAAATTGATTGTGTTATCTGCCACTTTGCTGAAAATGTTCATCATTTCTAGAAATTTTCTGACAGAATTTATGGGATCTCTTGCATATAATATCATATCATCGCAAAAAGATAATTTGACCTCTTCTTTTATGATTAGTACCACTTTATTTCCTGCTCTTGTTTTATTGCTCTAGCAAGAGATTAATATACTTTATTGGAAAGGAATGTAGCTAGTGGACATCCTTGTCTGGTTCCTCATTTCAATGGGTACACTTCCATTTAGAATGATTTTGGCAGTGGATTTGTTGTATATAGCTTAATTATGTTGAGAACTGTTCCCTCCAGTTTAGTTCCCTCTAGAACTTTTACCACAGATACATATTGGATTTTGTCAAAGGTCTTTTCCACATTTATTAAGATAACCACATGGTTTTTGTCTTTAAGTTCATTTATATGATTTATTACATTTATTGACTTATGTATATTGAACCATCCCTGAATCTCTGGAATAAAATTTACTTGATTTTGGTGGATTATCTTTTTGATGTGTGTTAGTGTGTTTGCATTTTGTTGAGAAATTTTGCATCTATGGGGCTATATTTTTCCTTTTTTGTTGTGTGTTTACCTGGTGTGGGAATTATAATGATACTGGCTTCATAGAAGGAGCTTGAGAGTTCTCTCTCTGTTTCTATCTTTTTGAATAACTTAAGCAGTATTGGTTGTAGATCTTCTTTGAATATCTGTTAGAATTATGTTATGAATCCATTCATTTAAGTCTGGAAAATTTTCAACTGGGAGGTTGTGTATTACTGTTTCAGTTTTCTTATTTATTATGGGTCTGTTTAAGCTGTGGTTCTCTTTTTCTTTTATCTTTGGTGGTATCCATAAATTTAAAAATTCATCCATTTCTTTTACATATTGAATTTAATAAAATATTGTTTTTAAAGTATTCTTTTATAATGTTCTGGATTATTTTGGTGTCTGTTGTGATGTTTTCCTTTCATGTCTGATTTTGGTAATTTAGATATGCTCTTTTTTTTTTTTTGGTTACCTGGATAACATTATGTCTAAGTTGTTTTTACACTTTCAAAGAACCAGTCTTTGATTAGGTTATTGTTTGTATTATTTCTATTTCATGAATTTCTCCTCTGATTTTTGTTATTTCTTCTCCTCTTCTAGGTTTAGGTTTGATTTGGTAATAATCTTTTAAGAGTCTTGATTTGTACTGGTAAGTCTTTTATATGTGGTTCTTTAAATGTAGACACATAGAGCTACAAACTCTTAGGAGTGTTTTTAATGTGTCCCAGAGGTTTCGTTGTGTTGTTCTATCCTTTTAATTTAGTTCCAGGAATAGGTTTATTTCTTTCTTCATTTCTTGTTTGATCTGATCATTATTCAATAGTGTGTTATTTGATCTTTGTTTAATCTTTGCTGTTTGGGTGGACTATTTGGTAGATGTCTCTTAGTTCTATTTGATGTATGATGTTACTTAATTCAGATGACTCTTTGTTTATTCTTTTTCCAGTTGACCTGTCTTTTGGAAATAGTGAGTTACTGAAGTCACCAACTATTACTGAATTGGGGCTAATCCATGTTTTTACATTACATAGTACTGTGTTTATGAAATTGTTTGCACCAGAGAGTTTGATGCATCAATAATCATGGTTGCAGTATCTTCTTAGTCAATTATTCCTTTCATTAGAATGAAATGGCTCTCTTTATATCTTCTGATTAGTTTTAATTTGAAGTCTATTTTGTCAGATATTACAGTTGCTATGCTGATTTGATTCTTAGTGCCATTTGATTAGAATATTTTTTCCATTTTCTTCTCCTTAAAGTAGTGACTGTCCTTGAAGGTGAGAGGAGTTTCTTGCAGACAACAAAAAGATGGATTGTGTTTCTTAATACATTCCACTAACTTGTGTCTTTTAACAGAGTAATTGAAGACATTGGTATTTAACATTATTGATAGATGTGTATTGGTTGCTTTCTTTGTGTTTGTGTTCTTGGTCCTATTTTGTGTTACCATAATTTTAGCTTCAGTTGTTTTCATTCTGTCATTCCTATCTTCAGTCCTTTGCATTGCTCTGAGTAGGCTCTGTATGGATGGTTTGATGGACATGAATTCTTTCAGCCTATTTGTGTCATGGAAAATTTTCTTTCTCCTTCGAGTAAGATGGGCAGGTTTTCTGGGTAAAGTATTTTGAGATGGTGTCCATGGTCATTTAGAACTACTAGGAATAATTTAGTTCAGGCTCTTCTAGCTTTTATAGTTTGCATTAAAATGACAGCTATAATTCTGATGGGTTTTCACTTATATGTAACTTGTTTTTCTCTTGTAGCTTTCAGTATCCTCTTTTTGTTCTGTATATTTTGTGTTTTTATGATGATATTCCATCAGCAGTTTCCATTCTGATCCTGTCTAATTGTTGTTCTGTGTACTTCTTATATCTGTATAGATGTAAAGTTTGGTTCGCAAGACCCAGCAGAAATGGACGAGAGACTCCTCAGCAGAAGAGTTAACTGGAGCAGTTTATTAAAGGGATGGGGCTAGCACCTCAGTAGGCAAGTGAGGAAACTAGCCCGCTCATCTTGGGGCAAGGGGCTACTCTCCCCAGGTTCCAGAGATGAGGAAACCCACCCTGGGATAGCCTCCCAGTAGGTCTTTTACGTGGAGGGATCCTCATAACATCTGATTGCTGTTTAGAGGAGATAGTTAACACCTGGTATCAGGAAGCATCAAGTTAGTCCCTTTTCACATATGCTTGTGAATTCTGGAAGTTTGGCTGGAGTCACCAAGGTGTCTGTCAGAACTCCTGAGTCCTGGAACTGCTGGGGGGTTTCCTTTCAGTCACACCTTACAGTTATGACTTTCCTTAATTTTCTGAAGTTTTTTTCTGTAACCCTGTTGAAGATCTGATCAATGCCATTGGCCTGAGAACCTTCTTCCTTTAAATCTATGATGCATAGATTTAGTCTTCTCATGGTTTCTCACATTGCTACATATTCTATTCCTGTTTTTTTTTTTTTTTTTTGTAATTCATATTCTTTACTTGAGTGATCCAGTTCTTCAACTTTGTCATCCCTGTCTTGATATTCTCTTTAACATTTCATTCATTCTGCTTTTGAGGATTTCTTCTATCATTTCAAATTGATCTAGTGAATTTTTCAGTTCCATCTTCATTTTGCATTGGGTTTTCATCGATATTTATCTCTTTTATGAATTTGTTTTTCAAGTCCTGAATTATCTTTGTCATCTCATTTGGCTATATGTTTGGATTTTCTTGAGTTTCAGTCAGGAGTTTATTTGTACCTTCTTTGAGTTCTTTGTGTTGTTTGTGTGTTCTTCTTTGATCTTGTTTATGATTATTCTTTTAAATACTGTGTCCTTATGTTGCTCTATGTGGTTCACGTTGCTGTACACTTCCGGAGGTCGGGGTTTTGTTGGGGACATAGTCTCTTAGTCTTTCATATTATTTATGCTATATCATTGTTGTTTGGGCATATAGGTAACTTTCATTAGTTCTTGTTTGATGGAAAATTCTCGTCTACTGTTTTTAGTTGGAAGTTTGATTCTCTTTTTATTGTTGATGTAGGTTGGTTGCTTTCCTACTTAGGTATGAGTAGTTAGTTGCTGTATGCTTCAGACTCTTTTGAATTTTTACTGGTGGGATAGGGTGATTCCAAGCTGATTAGTAAAATGTTCTCTGGTGAGCAGATAGAATCCAAGACTGTGGGGGACCACTGGCTGGGTTCTAACAGGATAGTGAGGAGGTCTCAGACAGGAAGATGAAGACAAGGTTGTAGAGCTAAGGTGGGGTTTGGGATAGCCTGATGATAGCCTAAGAAACTGGGCAGAGTAGGCATGTCCCTGAAGCTGGAAAATGTAGCTAGTCTGGGTGTAGGGGGACCAGGATACAGTTGTTGAGGGTTCTGGGTTACAAGGCTAGTTCAGAGATCTAAGGCAGAAAGAGCAGGAATGGGCCTACACCCAAGGCTGGAATGAGGCACAGGGAGAGACAGAAGTTTGTCATGGTGCAGGGGAATCAAACTTCAGTGGCCAGGGTCTGACTTATTGGGTTTATTATGCAGGTCTCTGACAGGCAGATTGGGATGGGACCTACAGGGAAGGCTGGGATGGGGACCGCCTGGGGAGAGTCTAAAAAGTAGGCAGAGTAGATGTGTTCCCTGAAACTGAAGAATTGTGTGTCTATTTATTATTTTTTTGAGGCATAGTTTTCTACTGTAGAGGAGTCTAACCTGCAATCCATACATACCCTCCTGCCTTCATTTCCAAATAGTGGGATTACAGGTTGTCTCTGAGAATTAGTTTTGCAGCAGGATTCACTTCAGGCAAATGGCAAGATATTTCACCAGGACTTTAGTCCTTGTATTCCAGCTGCAAAGCCTTTGTTACTATGTCATTTTCCATTGAGGATACACATTGCTTATTAATACTCTCCAGAAATACCAGCATCCAGCATCTCACTTTCTACATCATGCTATACACAGCTGTCCAAAACTGTACAGGAATAGCAGTCACATGGATTCAGAACCCAATGATTGACACTTTTTTTATTGGTGTAATTCTCTTTCTATGGATGATTCAGTATACTTGGTCAGCCGTCATCAGTCACCCCCTCCTTTTTTGATTTCTAATATTCTGCTTCTGCACTCAATACCTATTTCCAGCAAAGCACAACCTTAAATAAATGGGAAAAATCACTATATGTAAGTTTTCACAAAAGGCAAATCAGAGAAATGTATAGTGACACAGAGCTAAAGAAAATTTGTCTCCTCGTGTTCCCTAACAGTCCCTATCTTCAGGTTTAGATGGTGTCTCACCTTTTCTTTACAGTTTCCATGTAACTTAGAGGTATCCAAAAGCATTACAGAGCTCGCAGATGCATGAGCAGGAGAAATGAGCTTCTTCACAGTGATACATGCCTTACTGATGGATCCATCACAAGACCCAAAAGCAAGGAGGACAGCATATCAATCAAGTTCGCTTGTCTTGGCCTTTTAAATATCATGGTAAGAAGGGAGAACCACTCAGCTGAGATCAAGTACAGGGTGTCTGTGCGGAACTTGCTACAATAAGAGATTCGGTGAGAATCCTTTGAAATTTGAAGAAGCAAGGATGGGAGGGAGAAAGCTGAAGACTAGACGCAGGAAGCTCGAAGGGAGGCATTCGAACACAGGCTCACAAACATATTATGGCTATCCTTGTGTTAAAATCATAGACAAACTTATATGCCTTGACCCTGTCCTGAGCATTTGGATTCTGTTGCTTGTACAGGTAAGATCTCTACTGTCAATAAGAACCGAGCTATTGTTCCTGTGTATAGCCATTTATCATATCAATGTGACTTAAACCCATTTTGAAGGTTCCAACAAATCTTTAATACTATATATGACAGGGAATAAATGTAAATATCCCTTCAATTTTTAAGCCTATCCATTTCAGTTCTTTTCATTATGAACAATTATATTTGATATTAGTCAAAATCTGTAATTCATATTAACATTCATATGCTCAAATAAACCATTTTACTTAGAAAATGATGGAGCAGGAATATATTCTTTTTAAAAATTTTGTGTGTATGCATGTATTGCCTGTATGTATGTAAGTGCACCTGTGTCATGAAATGCCTAATTGATATCAGAAGAAGTTGTTGGATTTCCCTGGAACTGGAGATATAGAGAGTTGTCAGCTGCCATGTGGTGCTGGGAATTGAACCTGGGTCCTCTACAAGAGCTATCCTTCCAACACCAGGAATGTATTCTTTTGGATTACTAAAAGGAGATATTTCTAGAGTACAGATGGCAAGGAAACTGCTAGTGTTCTAGAAAGGCCCATGACCTGGAAGAACTGGAATAGATCTATGATCACATCTGTGCTATAAGATTATGTACAATATCAACCCCCTCCCCAACTGCAGTTCCTTGTACTAGAGCCATAGAGTCGCAAATTAATGCCAGCTTTCAAGTTTCCATTGGGGTTGCATAGTATTTTACATGCAAATTTCTGAAAATGTTCAAAACCATTATTAGCTACTGGATTGTGACAAAAAAGCCCACAATTGTTGATACTTGTTTTAGCATATTAAATAACTAACAGGATGGAGAAAAAAAAAACCCTGATATTTCTAGTTGACTCCAATGCCTAACTTCCAAAATTAAACACTAAACACTGTTGAAAACAGAAAAGAATAGCTGATTTATTAATCCTACCATAATAAGTGTTATCACCATAGCAGACTCATGATATGTCTCAGACATGAGAAATTAGGAAGAAAATACTAATAGTATAAACATTTGAGGACAGTCATTTTTTGCCAAGGGACTTTTATTCCTATGTTTTAGGGTGGATATTTCTAGGTTGGTAACTGCCTGGGACATGTCAGAACTTATTTTTAAAAAGGGGGAAGGGCATTTGGGATGTTAACAGAACAAAGTTGTACTCATGAAGTCATTAATAAAAAAAATAGGTTTTATTCTCAGAAAGTACCTGTTTAATTTGTTCACTGTGTGATTTTTGCAGAAATGCAAATTTTCTGAAACAAACAGCTAAGTTACAATTTTCTGATTCCAGCATTGTTCAGCAAAAATGGAGAAATATATTTTCTTCCAGCCTCATTAGCATAGTAGATAGGCACATAAAAAGTATGTTGGCTTCAATTCTAAATGCCTGAAGAAAATTGAATTATGAGCATTAGCTTGAGTATAGATTTAACTTTCCTTTGCCCAGCAATACCTTGCATAATGTAGAGGACTGCTAAAAAAGATTAGAATCTTACTATTTGATTTCAGTTGTTAATCCAAAAATATTTAATTTGCTGAAAGCAGTGGTAATGTGTTCCATTGCCTTGATTCTCAGTTAAATAATTTCTGAATAGTAGTAAAATACACATAATTAAGTGAGTGGTACTATACCTTCCTAACCAAAAGCATTTATGTTTTAACTTGGTTTATTTAAAAAAGGGCTTGTTCTACAATGCTGGGTCTGTTTTCTTCTTATTTCTTTCTCATTGGGAATGAAAAATTTTGGCTTGCTTTTTATCACACAAGTTAAAAGCACCAACACTCCCCTCCAGTACACCAGTCTCCCAGTAAAAGAGTTGCTTACAGGTGAAAGTGAATGTCACCAGATTAACCTAGTCACTCTGCAATGAGAAAACACTGATCTCCCAGACATCTTCATTTCCCCATGTCTCTTTCTAAGCCCTCGGTTTAGAGAGAAAAATCTGTTTCTATATTTCTAAGTGGAAATTCTCAACTGATTGTAGATAAACTGCACACTGTAGCTGTCAGCAGAACATACTTTAAACCTCCAGAACTGTTCCTTATTTCACATGTCAGTTGATTTTGCCTTGGGTAAGCTGGTCTCCAAAGGCAGGGAATTGTCTTTGACTGCCTACAACAATGCATTCTTGCTGTATGTAGATCCCTTCCCTTCACAAGTCCTGTGAGCTCACAGACATTTTTGCTGCAGAATAGGAGGGTTGTTTTTAATGAACCGTAATTACTCAAGGATACATTACGAATGATGAATATTTAGAAAGCAAAATTGAGGACTTGAGACCAAGGACTGTAAGCCGTGATGTGGGTCAAATTATTTGACTGTTAATCTTAATTGTCAACTTGTTGGGATTCAGAAACCCCAGGGAAACAAACTCTGGGTATGTCTTTGAGGGGAGTTTTCTAGGTTTCGTTAACAGAATTTCAAAATTAGGTGAACACTAAATATGGGTGGGGTTCTGTGCTGAACAAGGAGAAAGGAGTTGAGCAGCACAGGCTGCTCTGTGCTTTGCAGCTGTGGATGAAACGTGATGAGCTGCCTCAAGCTCCTAATGCCTTGGCTTTCCTGTTATATGAACTACACTGCCGGGCCAAATTAACTCCTTTCTTCCTTCAATTATTGCTTGACAGCATTTATATATCCAATACAAATGACAAGTTAGGGGCTCTTGTATGCCATAGATGCTAAGGAAGAGAACAGATCGATCATATAACTTTGTAATTAATATTTTTGAGTGAATGAACAGAGAATGAAGGGAAACAGATAGATCTAAGACAAATAAAGTCTAGTTTGAATAAGAGATCATGGCTTGAACACAGTGATTCAAACAATAACTAGAATTTCTCTAACATGAGTCATGACTGCAGAGGAGAACAGACTTTTGGGCCAGCATTTTCAGAATACATTTCCTTACACCATGGGTCATATCATTTAAGTAATTTGGAGTTAACTAAGAGTGACCCTACTATCAAGTGTTTGAAAATAAAGAAATCTTAAATAATCAGATGAATTATCTTTATCCAATCAGATTTCACACTTAGCTATTAAAGTTTCTTCCATTTAAGACACTTTTAAAAAAGAGCATCAAGGGATTTTACTTGTAAATTTTATTTTCTATGTATTTGCAAAATAGTAACTGGTGAGAAATGATGTAGTGCTTCCTATATACCATTGTTTTTCAAACATTTAATTTTATTTGATTTAGCCTTTTATTTTCATTTTGATACTCAGTTTATATAAAGTGGCTCACAATGTTATCAATGTTAATCAGCCTCTGGAGGACCCAATATTTGACTGTAAAGCATCAAATTCCGAAGTCTAGTTTGAAGTTTTTGGTGATAGTGTGCTGTCTATGACTGCTGGATCTCCTTAACCTACTGTACTTTTAGCATGGTCTGTACCCTTACTTACATTTTACATGTTCATTGTATTCATTATTGAGAGTGGAGTACTGAAGTCCCAACTAAATAACCTAATTGTGTATTTGTTCAATTCTGTGAGTTTTCATTTCAATTTCTTGGTGGTCGGTTAGTAGTTAGGTAAAGGTTTTTAATCTTTATGTATTCTTTCCAAACTGAAGCTTTTGTCAATATGTAATGCCTTTTTCTCTTGTAGTTTTATTTTTATTTGGTATTCTCTTTGATTTAATTATTATTTCCATAGAATTTGTATTTCTGAAATTAATTTTTAATCTATTTGTGTCTTTGCATTTAAAGAAAGTTTCGTGCACACAGTACATGGTTAGATCATGGCATTTTGTCTATTCTAACAACTTGCTGTTTTTATTGTTGTTTCTCTTTTTTATTTTGGTCTTTCTGAGACAGGGTCTCCTTGTAGCCCCTGCTGGCCTGGAATTGGCTATGTAGACCTGACTGGCCTTGATTTCAGAAAGATCCACCTGCCTCTGCCTCGTGAATGTTGGGATTAAAGGTGTATACCACTACACCCAGGTGATAAAGGTTTTTTGACTCAAGATTTTAATCCCTTTACATTTAAATTAATTAGAAATTATAGTCATTATTTCGACCATTTGGATATTTGTGTTCTCCAAGTCTTATAGCTGCTTATCTGTCACATTCTGTTATTGACCTCTGTGTCTATTGACTTTTTGGAATAAGACATATACATATTTTTCCCTAAATCCTTCACCCTTCATGTTTCAAATGGGGATTATACTTAACATCCTAAGGTATAAAACTATAATTTGAATTTATACCAGCTTAGTTTTAATCACTTCTTCTTTTGCAACAGATGTGACCTCAACCTTCTTGACATTTGATGACACAAAATTGCATCTTTAAACATTGTTTCCATCTAAGCATACATTAATAACACTTATCAGTACATTTCTTTCTAAATTGTTAAAAAACAAAACATGGAGCTATAAACAAAATTTATAATTCTTTATCCTTAGGAGTAGTTGATTTTGTAAAAAGAAAACATGTTAATCTCATAAATAATGTGAACACAAATTATAAACCCAAATTCTTGTTACAAGGATACTAAATTTTTTGGTTTTCTATCTGTTGTCTTTTGGGACACAAGTTCCTTAATACAGATTCCCCTATTTATTGTTCTTTCAGCTCACCTTTAACTCCCTTCAGTAGTTTAACACTGCATGTCTCAAATTCTACTTTTTGTTTACCTGCTTGTGGGAATCAGATCGGTCAGCAGCAAATACGTGAAGACCTGCCCCTGACTTCCTGGTGGAATGCTGCCAGCATAGACAACCCCAGGAGAATGCCTCAGGGAGTGACAGTCACAATATTTGTCCTTATCCTTGAGAGGAAGAGGTTGAATTGATTTGCTACGCCAAGGATTCTGTCTCTAAATACTGCAGCCTCAAAATAGGGCTAGAAGATCCCTGAATATATGACCCAAAGAGCACAGTTAGCTTTGGCTATTTGACAATAGATTATAATTACATGAACAAGACACCTGACTTATGCCATGCATGAATATAGTATAAAAAAATTGCTGTAGAAATAAATGGGGTCCATCGACTGTGATGGTACCTGATTGAGAACACTGTCATCCTGTCTTTCTCATTGTGCCTCTGATCCAGGTTCATTTTCTCCCTTCTGGGCTGGTTCAGCACTTAGAAATAGCTTAACTTCTTTCATTTATGAAGCACAGTTTTTGAGATGAAGAATTCTATTCTGACAGTATTTTTAATGACCTATGTAGATTTCTACTTTAATAGAGGGATATTTTTCCTTTTTTAGCACTTTGAATATGTTGGCTTATGTCCTTTTGGCTACCGAAGTTTTTGACGAGAAATCTATTATATCAGCTCTTTTGTGTAATAGTTGGTGTTCTCAAGTTGACAGAATGAAGAATCATCTGGGAGATGGACTTTGGCATACTGGTGGGGGTTTCTCTTGATTGCACTAATTGGTGTGGGAAAACCTACCTACTATTCCCTGGGCAGGGGTATCTTGGCTTTCAAAAGATGGAGAAGGGTAGCTGAGAGCTATCATGTGCACATTCATTACTCTCTTCTTCTGACCGGGGATGAAGTATGATAAGCTCCTTCAAGCCTCTGCCTCCTTGGCCTCCCTGTCATGATGGACCATTCCTTGGACTGTGAGTTAAAATCAGCCCCTTTCTCCCAAAAATTGTTGTTGTCAGGATATTTTTATCCCAGAAACAGGAAAAGAAACAGAAAGTGGCAATAAGAAATAGGGCAATTGCTGTGATAAATGTGTTTATGTGGTTTTAGGTCACTGGAACAGTTTTGTAGCTACAATATACAAGAATTTGGAATTTGGGGTTCAGACAGTCACTTGAATGATGGAAGTAGATCTTAAATGGGCCATAGTGATAGGATCAGAGCAAACAGTGATGCTGAGAGACATGTGGACAGTGGAGGCCAAGCCCATCAGGTCTCATTACAGGAGCAAGGACTCTATCAGGAACAGTGTTAGGGGCAATACTTGTGATATTTTGACCAAAATCTTGCTTCTTTCTTGCTGTGTCCTGAGAACTTGAGTGAAACTGAATTTCACATGGGGCTGGAACTTCTTGCCCCATACATGTAAAAATCTCCATACATGCTAGCTTTTGCCTGGCATGGGCTTTCACAGATTTTGTTTATGCTTGTATCTATGAGTTCTGTTATCATGTGTCAGCTACCTTGTGGTAATCAGGTAGCTTTTCCTTGCATTCATCTACCACCTCTGTTAAGAGGCTTATTTGGTGAGAGCTGAGAGATGTACTAATCTATGGGTAACAGTAACCCAGTAGAAGTCAGTTTAATACTATGTATTTAGCAGAATAATAGTAGTATGCCTTACACTATGGTCTGTGACCTACCTAGTCAGCCACAAGGACCTTGGCCCTGAAAATAGTGTCAGGTATAGGGGCTCCATCTTTGGAGAGCTGGTTGAATTCTATGATTCTATGCTGGATCCATATTGTAGTGGGTTCACTTTATGTTGGGAAGATTTTAAATTAATGCGCATTCTCATTGGTTGTTATAGGTCTGTTTAAATTATTTCATCTTGATTTAACATATATATATATATATACATATATATATATTTCATCATAAATCAAATATACCTAATGGATATCTCTACAACATTCCACTTAAATTCTGATGAATGCATATTCTTCTCAGCAGCCCATTAAAATTTCTCTCAAACTGTCCGCCTATTAGGACATAATGTAAACACAAATTATAAACCCAAATTCTTATTACAAGGATACTAAATTTTTCAGTTTCCTATCTATTATCTTTTGGGACACAAGTTCCTTAATACAGATTCCCCTGACTATTTACTCAACAAATATAAAAAAAAAAAAAAACGGAAATAAAGCCCTGCATTCTACCCAACCACAAAGGAATAAAGCTGAATATCAATAGCAACAGAAACTACAGATGGTACACAAATTCGTGGAAACTAAACAATACACTAGTACATGAAAACTGGGCCAAAGGAGAGATTAAAGAAAGCAATTTTTAAAAAATTCTCAGAATTGAATCCCCGACTTTTTAAAAAGTGGATTCTTGCGAATCTCATATTTTCAGACAGTGCTTTCGGACTGAGCTACCTCTCCAACTTGAGTTTCCTGAGTCTTTAAAAACAGTCATTTTTAAGCACGTCTTTTAATCTTTCAAGCTCATAATTTTTTTTCTTTTCAAATTCCTTGTAATTAAAAAAAGGCTGGATTTGAATTTTTATCTTTTTGAAAGAAGGTATTCTAATGTATTCAATGTCAGCTCATGGCGGTTTTGATTTGCATTTCTCCCTATTAGTGTCTGATAGTAATTTGCATATTTCCTTAAGAAAAATGCCTGTTCAGGTCCTTTTCTTGTGGTTTAAATCTTTATTTGGTGGGACTGGAAAGAATCTCAGTGCTAAGAGCACATGCCCCTTTAGCAGAGGACCCAAGTTTGATTCCCAACATGCATGTTACGCTTCTTATAATTGCCTGTAACTGCAGATCACTTGAGTGATCTGACACCTCTGAACTCAAAAGATACCTGCATTCATGTGAACATGGCCACATACAGGCATATACACAGTCACATAATTAAAAATAGAAATAAATATTTCCAATGTGTTCACTGCGTCTTTTCATGAGTATCCACTCTGCTGCATATTCTTGATACTTCTCTGCAATCTGAGTTGATTGCTGGTGCGTGAATGTACTTACATGCACTCAATTCTGTTCCACACACCAATTTTAGGACAGTGACAATTCTTTTAATCATGAATACTTTATAAAACAAATTGAAATTAAAAAAAAACCCTTGATTCCTATAGTTTTATTTCTTCAGGTACTGGAGGATATTTGAAATTCCATATGAATTTCAGAAAATTGTTTTTTTTGTGGGAAAGCATCATTGGGATATTGGTTGAATTATTTAGAATTTGTAGATACCTTGGATAGTGTAGACATTTTTGACAATATCAATCCCTCCAGTTAAACATCTTGGGCTACTATTCCTTTTATTTTCATTTTCTTTAATTCCTTTCATTAATACCTTATATTTTCATTCATTGCTTAGAATGTTTATAAGCAATTTCTTTGTTTATATTTTGAGACAAGGTCTTTCTGTATCCCGAGCTGGGCTGGAACTTGTCAGGCCATCTCAAGAAGTCCTAATTTCACAGCAATCCACCCAACTCCACCTTCCTAAGTGCTGGGATAAAAAGCATAGGCTACCACACAAGGTCATAAGTACTTCTTTTTGATACTACAGCCAACTATATCATTTTCTTTCTTCTTCTGATAGTTAATTGCTAGCACATAAAAATACAATTGACGTTTGGACTTTTCATATCACTTCACCAACGACTTGTTTACCTGCCTGGACTAACAGTAAGTGCCTAACGAAGAAGGAAAGATTTGTCCTTAAAAACAAAACAATAGAGGAAAGTATTTTCTGTGATGGGAAATATATCCAGTAATCTCTCCTGGCACGCTAACACTGAAAAACATGCAGGATGTTTCATGGCAAAATCAGTTCCGCCAGGAGCTATAGCTCAGCCTGAGACACTAGGAGACATTTTCAAGAAATGAAGAGATCCTTTAGTGAATGAGCCCTGTATTGAATTTCATGTGATTGACATACATACATGCCCACATACATGTGTAAATATATATGCATATATACATTATGTATATATGACAGGTAAAGAAGGTAAGAAGCCTGAGAAGATATTTGTAGATGGTGCTATTCTGTTCTCTTCTCAAGAGGCTTTAAAAGCTATACTACTAATTAGACCCCCACATTATGTCCTTGCAGAATTCTTTGTTGAATTAAATTTAAAAAATCATGGAAATACAATTGTTATAGAGCCTAAAAGAAGCTGAAACGTCACAGACTTTAGAAAATTACTATGCAGGTTACATAAAACATACAGAACTGTATTTTGATATGTAGGAGCCAAAGTTTTAGCAAGGTCTCAAGGGATCTGATGCCCTATTCTGGCCTCCCTTGGCACTGCATTTCTGAGAAAAATCCATGTGTACACAATTCTTAAAATCAAAGTCAAGTATTTTTTTTTAAAGCGGTAGTATGTATAATTGTTAAGGTATTATAATATAAGAACAAAGAATTGAAGATTCAACGTTTGGGTTAGAAGACTTTTAGAAGGCAGTGGAGATTCTGCCTCTCAATATCCATTTCTTGGCACATCTACCTTCTGGAAGAGGTGCATATCTTGCCCTTAAGACCAAAAAACTTCACTATTGTAAATGAATTTATGGAACTCTGAAATTTTTCTTTAAAGATTTATTTTATTTCTAATTATGTATGTGTTTGTGTGTTGGGGAGGGTGCGTGCATGCTAGAGCAGTACACAAGGAGTGCAGAAGAGGGTAATTGAATTCCTTGGAGCTGGAGTTACATATGGTTGTGTGCCATTTGCTGTGGGTGCTGGGAACTTACCTTTGTCCACTAGAAGAGCAGCAAGTGTTCTTAATAGTTCAATCATCTCTGAAGCCCCAAATTTTGTGGTTTTTAACAGTAATATGTTCATTATTATGCAAATATAATAGATACTTTTTGAGACAGGTTCTCTCTGCAGCTCTGGCTGGCCTAGGACTTGCCAGGTAGACCAGGCTGGTCTTGAACTCATAGAGTTCTGTCTCTGCCTCATGAATGCTAGGATTAAAGGTGTACACCACCATGCCCAGCTTTGGGTTGGGCTTTTAACACTGACTCTGTGGTAATGTGCCACTCGTAGTTGAATCCAGGATGGATGTGGCATATAGTTCCACTTTTACAAAATGCACTAGAGAGAGGAGACATTTAGGGTAATATGAGCATGTTCGTATTAGCTAAGGGTACAGGGATGGATGACAGAAGATGCAGTTGTGCCCTGTACACGTGCGTACACATTAAATGCCACTTCATAACTCTCTCACTTCCATGAAGTCTTCTGACTTGCATACTATTATCCCATTTTGCAAATGAGAAGATCAACTCAAGCAATACAACTACTGGCTAAGGAGTAATGGGGTGGAATTAGATTGTGTAATCAAAGCTCAGTGTTTGAATTTCGATTCCAACAGTACATAAATCTAATCAAGTTATTGGTGTCTTTAAACCCTAAAGGCTTTCCTATTATAATGAAAATAAATTCCAAAACATCTGGGAACAATCCTCTGACCTCTGGGAAATGATGCCCTGCCTGGATTCATGTCTTCTTCTTCCTCCAGTTGCTGCCTCTTCCTCTCTTCACTGGCCTCTATTTGGTTCCTCAAGCATAAAATCCTGTAGTATCTTTTCTTCTTTGTGGTAACTGACACACTATCAGCTTTCTTGTTGAGTGCAATTATTAATTTAATAATAATTACACTAATAAGACCATCAGCTTTGCTTTTGATTCTACATCTGTATTGTTTACACAGTCTATGCTCAGTCTGTCCACAGTGTCCAACACGTCAGAAGTGGTCATTCAATGCTTCTTAATGCACATATTCAAATAATAAAACGATCTTCCTCTGAGTTTCTGAACCTCTGATATTCTGTCAGGTAAACTGTATCTGTCTCTGTCGTTCAGCTCGTATAACTTCCGTCAATTTCTCTGAATCCAATTTAAGGCTCTCTCAGAGTTATTTCTGTCTCTTCCCATCTTTTCTCATGTTCACTATTAGAATGACACAGTCAACATTTTACTACTACATCTAGGCTTTCTTCTTGTAAAAGTATGTACATCTCGTAATTTGACTTTCTTTCTATATAACGTTTTAAAAGAGATTGTGAAAATCTTATCCTCTGATTCCTTTGCTGAGCTTTCTGCTGCTTAGACTCTTCACAGTGATGTTAAGAACTTGCTGGCATTGATTGGAAGACAAAGAAGAGCAGAGAGCAGTTAGGAGACAATGGTTGTTGATAGAGCACTTGGTCTGGAGCTGATCAAAGAAAGAGAATAGAGAAGATAGCCTTATTATTTTTCTGAGGCAGCTGCATGCTTTGAGATTGTAGCGAACATTTCAAAACATATCTGAGAAAATAACAATGTAGATATTTGTCTCTTAGGTGCATCTGTGGGTAATGTACTGACAATGTCTGTCTAAAAACTAATAAGAAAGTCAAGGTTAGTAGGAGAAACATTGTTGAGAACTCCAAACAGTATTCACAAAGGTTCAAATGTAATCTTATATGAAAATGCTTCACAGAAAGCGAAGCCACTTCATTAGAATTCAAAGCATTTACAGTCTCTGTGTTAGGCCCTTTAGTGGAAATATTTTTATAATTTCGAAACATTGGATTTAATCAACAGTACAAAAATTGGCAATCTGACAGAAAGGAAATAATTGAATAGACTTTCTTCTTTGAACATGAAAAGAACTTGTGGACTGAGGAAAACTATTTGCTCCCTGTTCATTCAAAGCTATAAATCCATAGACCTGAGTAACCTTGTTTTGAAAAATCCTATTCAGACAAGGAACACGGGGTTCTTAATCTCAAAATCCTATGTACCAGCCTGCACTGAGCTGATAGGTTTGCTCTTTCCCTATTAAACAGTAAATTCCTAGGGTCCAGAATATTTTTTTTTTCTTTTTTGTATGTCTGCTTCTAAGTGTCTGGTTTTTACAAGGCACATTTTAAACATGAAAGGTTAAAGAATGAAATAGATAGGATGATGCCATTGTGAAGAATAATATCTTAAAATTGTATTTGAAAAAAATATGAAAATGGTTCCTGAAGCCACAATTCAGGTAAATGTTTTAATAAAGAGACAAGTTGTGTACTAGCAGAAATGATGAATTCTGCCTCACAGATTTCTAGACTCTGAATTTTATAATCTTTGGCATTTCTTTGGTTATTTCAGCTCACAATATAACTTATTTGATTAATTAGTATATCATTTAAAATGGGAACATTCAGTAATATGCTAAAGTAGCAACAGCTATAAGAATCGGTGTTTTATTTTGAAGGTCAAATTTGATTATCATCCTGACTCATACCTGGGTGTGTCTGTGACAGTGTTTATAGATAGGATGAATTGAGGAAGGAAGAGCCCCCCCCCCCCAGTGTGGGTGGAGCCAATCCATGGCTGGTGTCTCAGACTGAATTATAAGGGGAACATAAAAAAGTCAGGTGAGTATGAGCATTCATTTCTTTCTGTTTCCTGGCTGCAGATGTAGACTGATCACTGTCCTCATACTCCTGTTGTAGAGAATTCCCCACTAGGATAGACTGTATCCCCCCCAATCTGTGAGTCAAAACAAACATTCCTTTCTTACATTTTATCATAAAAGAAAAATAGCTAGAATAAGCAGATATAAAATGATATAATTATTTGAAGCTTAAGGCAATACATTTTGGCAAAAGGGCACAGAAATAATAATCCTTGCTGGTCCTTTAGGAGGAAAAGATTTATGATTAATATAAAAGAGAAAATAGTTGTTGAAAAGATAGAGGTGGAAAAGGCCAATCTACACATTTCACACTTTGAAATAAACCCTGTACTTTTGTATCAATTCAGAGTATGAGGCCAGAGAAATCTAAGGAACCTCTCTGTGATTTGGGAAAGATTTACAGAAATGAGAAAATAACATGCTGAGTTCTTTCACAGAAATGTCACTTTAGGAGCACACAATTATACTTTATCTTTCTAAGAGTTTGAGATAAACTACTTTCACTGTTGGCCACTCAGCATAGTTAGTTTGCCATCTTTTAATTTGCTTGGGAAGTAGAACAAGACTATATGTGTAAGTGGTTAACAGTAACTATTGAGGCAAGAAAGGATGGGTCACATGGTCATGCTTGGTCTCTTCTTGAAGCACTTAGTGATTATAGTTTTTCCTTGAATTCAGTTTCCTCTTAATTCTCTCCTATATTCCAAATTTACAAGATTTCCTTTATAATATAGAAGAATTCATGAATCAGCTCTCCAAAATATATAGAAATTACAATATAAATTCATGTTAGAATTTCTAAGACAGCAAAGGAAAGATATGTTGGCCTCATGCAAGTATCAATACAGTGAGTAATACACCAAGAATATGCTACCTTATCTGGCCAAAGAGATCTTGAAATGTATAGAGTGACCAGTAAGTTGACCTTAAGGGAAGAATGTTATACTGGGTATAGAGATATAGTGCAACCACAATGCATTATAAGTGGGAATTTTCTCTACTTGGTACACGAAGCAGGAATAGAGAAAGGGAATTCAGAGAGATCTGAAGGTTAAAGGAGCACTGTTTATGGTTTTGAAGATGAAGATGGACACTGAAAGAACTCAAGAAGCTTAGACAAGTTAAAAGAACAGACACTTAGATGCAGGAAGGAAATGGCTATCAAATGTATAACTGCTAGGCAGTGGTTTCTGCCCACACCCCTGAATGAGATCGCCAAGAGACTATCTATGCATACATCCAAGTGAAGAAGCCTGGTCTGTCCAGCATCTTTATCCTTGAAAAACATTCAGAATTCATTCAAGCCCACCTATATTTCTGCCCACCTACAAAACTGTGAAACAATAAAAATGAATACCATTTTAAGATAATATATTCATAGTAATTTACTATACGTAGATAGAAAACAAATGGAATATAAACTATCTCCTACCTTTCCTTTCTATTCTTACCATTAGTCCTTCATGTGTTCTCATCTGACTGACCGAAGGAAAAGTCTTCTCAACGATCTTCTTCACCATATGCACTTTCTTTCAATTGATTTTGTTTACTATACCCAAATGATATTCGTGAAGCTGAATTTTGATCACAGCACTTTTCTTATTCAAATCTCTCAGTGGATCTTTGTAACTTACATGACTGATCCTCAACACTAATGTAAACATATACCCCTTCTAGGTCTCCTTTTTGTTAGAGTAGCAAATAGCTCCAGAAGATTGACTGGTCAAGACTATAAACTCTGTAGTCTGTCTGTTGTAAGACCTACCTTTCCAGTTTCATGAGTCAATGATCTGTTCATAGAACCACCCCTAGGAAGGCAGGTTCACCTTAAGTTATGCTAAATTGATGGGTGGAATACCTAGTGTGTTAATGAGATAGTGAGCTTCCTTCCTGGAATCCCACCTCCCAGTGCAGGGCTTCTGGACCCAGTCATGGACCTGTAGGTCTAGGTATACCATCTTTCCTTTTCTTCATTTCCCCTTTCTAAACATGCTTTCTCTACTGGTTTGGGCTGCCCTAGCATCTTGCATTTACTTTTTCTCTACAGCTTCCTTCTCTCCACCGTGTGGCTGCCAGTCAGCTATATATCTGCATGGCCCCTGGCCATTTCCTTCTCCCCTTCATTCTCTTCATGGCAGCTGCTGAGATTTACAGCTTGCCTCCCCTGAGAATTTTTCTCTAAAATTCTATTAAAATTGTCATGAATCTTCCAATGGGTCAGTTCTTAAATTCTTTTATGAATGAGACCAAGAACCCTCTAGAGATGAGATAGCTTTCAATATGCAGCACTCTGTTAGTGTTCATTTTTGTATATTGGTCAGATTCATTCTTGTATCTAGGTATACTATCTTGGCATCCCTTGAAGGAAATGATTACATTGTGTTTCACTCACTTCTCTGTCTCTGGGCTCTTTTTAAGAAAGCTAGTAGGAGAGAATGGGAGGGAGGGGAGCAAGAGGAGGAGGAGGAAGAGGAGGGGAAAGGAGAACGGAGAGGCGGGGAGGAGGCGGTGTGGCATCTTTCAGATGAAACTGCTATGAGTGCTTTAGAACCAGAAGAAGGCTCTAAAGAATTGCATTTGGGCTAAATAAAACTAAAGTAGAAAACCTTTGGTTCCAACTTCTACTGAAAGAAATGTTCTCTACTGGTATGACCCACTGGTCATAATTAAATTTTTCTTTCCTGAGACATGAATGACCCTTTTTAATTTTTTAATTAAGTTTTATACATTTCATAAAACAGTTCTTAATCAAATTTAGAACCCCTCCATATCCACACTCCCTAAACCCCTACCATACCTCATGTATTCCATCACACATGTTAAGTCCGATCCAGTCTAGTACTAGTGCCCAGATTTCCCTTTGTGCAGATTCATCCATATGGGTCTGGTCAGGCTATCTAGGGTCAGTAAGTAAGGCATGCTCTCCATCTCCCAATAGACATCAGTGTCCAATAGTTCTGATCTGCCACAAATTTCCAATGCTCCATTCTGGGCCCTTGTCCTGGACTCAGTGCCATCCCTGCTGTGTTTTCACATGTGCAAGCCTCTAGTAGCCTGAAAGACTCTGCTTCCCTAAGTTCATCAACCAGCCCTGGCGCTTACAAGCTTTCCACCCCTCTTCCATAATGATTCTTGAGCCATAGGTGGGTGAGGTTCAATATAGGAGTCCTATCCAGGGATACACATTCTGCAATCTTTATTCTATAAAACTTGCCCAGTTGTGGCCTTCTGTGTGCATAGCCCTGTGTTGTTTAAGGAAGCTTCGCTCGTGAGACATGAGGAGTGCTTTAGTTTTCTCTCTACCCATAGTTCTGCTGTGTTCCATGAGCCTTAGGTTTAGAGGTTCAACTGTACATGTGTCATCTAGGATTTGGCATATCTCAGTCGTATATTCTCTGTGTCTGACCAGTTGTGGAATTCTACCGTAGCCTCATCTGTTGCAAAAAGAAGCTTTTATTTTTGATGAGTGGTGTACTGTATGCTTGTCTGTAAATATAAGTATCCATATTTAGCATATGGTAAGAAATTTTCTCTAGAGATATGACAGAGATAGGCTTCTCTCTAGAATCTACACCCCCTCCAAACCTATGTATTTGATTGAATCCACCGTGCCACCCATAAGTTCACTCCCACTGAGAGGGTTTTAAGTCCAATTGGATAGCTGTTGATTACGCCCCAGATGTCAATGTTGATACTGCATCAATAGAGGTGGTGTGCTGCGGCGGTTGTTACAGTTATTACAATTTAGAGTTGGGTTGGACCATTGATTAATTTTCCCCCTTAGCATTTGCATGTTATCATCTAGTATTGTGGAGCTAAACTTCAGGTGGAAGGGTTCCAAGTTGGTTCCTGCTCCATTGCTCTGAGTCCTTTATCCCAAGTATGTTCTGCTGAATGACCCTCCTGATCACTATTTTTTATGAAATCATTTTTCTTATTTACTTTTCTGTGTTTGACTGCTATTCCTGAATGTATGTAAGTACAGCTGTGTTGTGAAGTGCCTGCAGAGGACAGAAGAGGGGGTCTGAGTCCCTGGAACTGGAGTTGCAGGTGGTTGTTAGCCACCATATGGTACTGGGATTCTAATCAGGGTCTTCTCCAAGAAGAGACTGTGCTCTTAACCACTGAGTCATCTATCCAGCCCCAAGGAAATCATTTTTCAAAGTAATGATTAATGGGGTATGTATTCTATTTGAGTTTAATGTGAATTGAGACCAACACATCACAAAAAGGATGTGGTTGTTCTTAATTTCCCATGATATAATTCTACTTATTGAAATATGTGTTCTTGTGACAAAGTAGTCTACATTTAATTCATTTACATTTATTGATTCCATTGCTGTTTTAGGCATATAGAACTAAGGAGAAAAAAAGAGGACTTATTAGTAGTTCTTACATGGGTTTATTTGCTCAGACTATGTTCAGAAATTGAAAAATAATGCTGAGGACTCAACTTTGACATGTGCATAGCAAGATCAATGAATAAACTTAAAAACTCTGCATTTCAACTAATAATACTTTTAATTAAATTTTATTAGAGTCTAGATATTAGTCCTGCTGAGGCTGCCAGAGAGCACCTGAGTAGCTGGGGCTCCTATACCCATCTGGAGATATCCTGACTAGCCTGTCAGGATCCATCTCATCCTTCTAGTAAAAAAAAATAGAAAGAAAAATAGATAGGTAGAAAGAAAAAAAAGAGAAAGAAAGAAAATCTGAAGCCTAAACCAACTAACCATTGATATCAGAAACCAAACAAACTATATCAACAATATAAACAGAATCAAATCTCAACTCAACAAAGACAGGCTTGAGCTTCATATCAGACACACAAGTCACAAAGGAAATCCACATGCCCAGACCACAATGAAATAATACAAATAATATGAAAAAAAAACAAAGTATGTTCCCACCCAAACCCACCAGTCCTATAGAAGTCTTTTACAATGGGAACTACCTAGGCAAACACCAAAACAAAGAATTTAAAAGAAATAATGATCAAAATGATCAAAGAATTCAGTAAAATTTGAAAAAAGAGAAAAATTTCAAAACACAGGAATGGGATATTGCAGGAAATGAAAAGTTAAAATTTGTGTATCATATGCATAGAGCAAGGAGAAAAATCTCAGGTTAATGGCATTGACCAGATCTTCAACAGGAAGCAAATTTCCCTAACTCAAGGAAAGATATACTAATACAGATACAAGAAGTACATAGAACACCAAATAGACCAGAACAGAACAGAAGTTCATCATGGCATATCAAACGGGGTAGTAACTGAAAATCAAAAAAAGAGGTAGGTTATCTTTGTTTACAGAAGATATGGTATGATCCCGAAAATTCCACCAGAAATCTTTGAGAAATGATCAACATGGTCAGCAAAGTGGCAGGTTACACAATCAACCTACAAAAATGAATAGCGATTCTATGAACAAGTGACAAAGAATCAGAAAGTTCAGACCCTTCCCTTCACAGTAGTTTCACAAATATGTCTAGGAAAAAATCTAACCAAAGATATTAAAGGACAAGGACCCATAAATGACCTGCCATGCTCATGGATTGATAGAATAAGAGAGTGAAAATGAACACTCTACCAAAAGCAATTTATAGACTCAAAGCAATTCCAACCAAAATCCCCAGGACATTCTTCACACATATAGAAATATCTATCCTCAAATTTATATGGAAACACAAAAGACTCCATACAGCCAAAGAAATCCTATTCACAAAGAGTAATGCCAGGGGTATGATCGTATCAGACCGTAATCTTTATTACAGAGTGATAGCCATAAAAGAGCATGGTCTTCCAGATCACTGGAACAAAACAGAAAATGAACATGAATGTATGCGGTTATGACACTGGATGTTAAAAAAGGTTCCAAGAACACACACTGGAGAAAGAAACACCTTCAACAAGTGGTGGTGGCAACCCTGGATGTCCATCTGTAGAAGAATGAAATTAGACCCTCGTCTACCACACTGCAGAAAAAACCAACTACAAGGGGATCAAAGATCTCAGAGTGCCGTTAGGAGGTTATGTAAGTTTTAGGGTTAAAGATATGCTGGAGGAAAGCTTCACTGGGAGTAGGCTTTGAGAGTTTAAAGCCTCATCCTAATTCCAGTTCCTTTGGGTACTTCATGCTGGTGGTTGAAATGTGGTCTGCCAGCTTCTGCTACTGCCCTTCTGCCTGTCCCCTCATCATTAAGATCTCTCTCTCTGGAACCACAAGATAAACTAAACTCTTTCTTTCATAGGCTGTTTGGGGCATGGTGTTTTATCACAGCAAGAAGAATGTAATGCATTGTTTATCTTAACTTTTGAGACAGAATCTCTCACTGAACCGACAGCTTGACCTTTTGGCTAAAATGACTTCCCAGCAAGCCTCAAGGACACCCTTTTCCTGCCCAAGGTCCCAGTGCTGGGGTTGCAGACATATGTTCCTGCACCTGGGTTCTCTGTAAGTGTTGGGGACCCAAACTCAGGCCCTCAGGCTTTCACAGCAAACACTTTACCTACTGAGTTACCTCGGCAGTCCCTTTTGTTTCTGTTTTTAATGTACAGAATATAGAGATTCTGGAATCAATCATCTTAGACAGACACGGAGACCTAAGGTAGTACCTACAGTCTAAATAAGCTAGAAATTGCCCAGGCTCTAGAAGAAGTTGTACATCAATGCTCTTTTTCTTAGGAAATAAAAATAACTTGGGGACTCTCTCTGAGTTCACTGCAGACCATTAAAGCGCTTTGATCTGTTTAGCTAAGCAAATGGCACAAGACCACATTGGTGGAAAAGAGATGTAATATGATCTCAATTCTCTGTGATCAAAAAACAGAATGTGAAGCTACCAATTCCCTGACATCACATGTGGACAAACCTGGGTTTCAGGGTAAATGGATAACACCAGTCTATTACTATGTTGGAAACGATATTAACATTTCCAGTAATTAAAACTTTAATCTGTGCCTCCTAGATCCTTCTGTTTATTCAAATCTTTTTTAAATACTTTACAGTCTAAGATCACAAATTTTAAAAACTTAACTGAAGCAAGCCCAGCTAGCACTTCTCAACTAAAAATCTTCATGTTTCTCATAGAGAAGCATTTTAAAGTGATAATTTATGTAAATTAAGAAAAGTCATGTTTATGCTCACAATAATATCTGTTGAGTTAATTAAAAACATTGGCCTTTACAGAAACTGCTGCTCTGATTTCTCTGGTTGTTTGTTTATATTTCAGTGGAGGTTGTTATTTTAAAATGTTCCCATGTTGTTTTTAATAGTGTGTGTATGATTTCTTTTGCTATCTCATGCATTTTATTAATTTTAATTTTTTTAAAAGACTGAAGAAAATGATCCTTGTATTTCAGTATATAATAAATAGCTTTAGTAGATTTGCTGAACTAAAGCACTATAACAATGTGAAATCTCATGAGGTCCTGGAAACTGTTGTTCCACTGCCAGACTGCTGTGTAACTTGGTTTAAAGAGAATATTTATTAAATTGTGTTATCAAAATATGTTCACAAATTCTATTGATTAAAAAGAGTCTCCTGTATTACCTAATGAAATGTTTTAATATATTCTATATAATGCTATAGGTAATAGAATTTTTTTGGAAAGGTTTTCTAATTATATGTACATTATATATATATATATATATATATATATATTTCATATTTGATTAGGGAGGGAGAGTCACTTTACTTTGGGGATTCAGTCTCTGGGAGCTTTCTCATGACCCAGTGCATGACTCTATACTCAAATGCATATGAACACCACTAATTAGAATCAGGGAATTATTGATAATAATAAAAAAACCCAGAGGAGATAAAGTTGGGAGGGAGATTGGGCGGGTCACTAAGGGAGTTGGAGAGAAATAGTGGTGGATGGATGTGATTAACATATACTGTATAAACGAATGAATTTCCTAAGAATAAAATATTAAAAATAGTTCAGCTAAACAAAGTAAAGACAACCCCCTCATAAATGAGCTCTTCATAATGTCTAGATATGAATTCCCAGTACAGGCACACATCAAGTGTGCAGACAGAATCAGACTTCAACTTAACTAAGGAAGGCATGAGTCTCACATCAGAATCACAAACAACAGAAGAACCCACATGCCAAGAAAAACCCAAATAATATGTGCCCACCACATGATCAAAGAATTCAGTCAATTAAAAGAACACACAAACAAATAAATCAAAGATCTAAAAGAAGGTAGGGATACATTTCTGACTGAATTCACAAAAGACAGGGAAATATTAAAGGAAGTGAAAAACTCAGCAAAATAATTTGAAATGATGAGAGAAAGCCTCACCAAAAGGAATATCAAGACTGGACAATGAAATTGATGAATTGGGCCACTCAAGCAAAGATTGGGGAAAAAAAATTTAAAACACAGGAATGGAATATGCAGGAAATTTGGGAGATCATGAAAAACACAAATTTATCAATCATAGGCATAGAAGAAGGAGAAGAATCTCAGGATAATGGTATTGACCAGATCCTCAATTAGATTGTAGAAGAAAATTTCCCTGAATTAAGGAAAGACATTCCAATACAAATACAATAAACATGTAGAACACTAAATAGACAGAACTAGTAACAGAAACTTCTCTTGGCATATCATAGTAACAACCCTAAGCATAAAGAATAAAGAGAGAATTCTGAAAGCTGCCGTAGCAAACCAGCAAGTCACATAGAAAAGAGAACACATCTGAATTAGTAGTACAAAATCTCCTGTCAAAAAAAGCCCAAGTCAAGTTAGATTCACAGCAGAATTGTTCTAGACATTCCAATAAGATCTATATCCATTACTACTTCAAATATTTAAAAGACAGAAACAGAAGGAGAACTCCCAAGTTCCTTCTATGAAGTAGGCATCACTATAATACCAAAACCAGGTAAAGACACAACCAAAAAAGAAACTATAGGCCCATATTCTTAAAGAACATAAATGCACGCAAAAATTCTTAACAAAATATTTTCAAACAGCATAATGACACACATCTAAAAGGTCATCCACCATGATCAAGTTGGCTTTATTCTAGAGAAGCAGGGGTAGCCCAATATATGTCATATAAGTCAATAATGTTATAAAATATATAAATGGACTCAAAGACAAAATTCACATGTTCATCTCAGTAGATGAAGAAAAGGGCTTTGACAAAATTCAGCATGCATTTATGTTAAATTCCTGGAGGGAACTTGACTGGAGTGAACATCCCTCAACAAAATTAAAGCTATATACAAAAACAAAACAACAACAACAAAACAACAACAACAAAAAAACCACCTCCACAATCAACAGCATTCTAAATGGAGAAAATCTGGAAACATTCCCATTAAAATCAGTAACCAGCAAGACTGTTCCCTGCTGTTCCCTGTCTTCACTCCTTTTTAATATAGTGCTTGAAACTCTTGCTAGAGCAATAAGATAAGAGAAGAAAATTAAAAGATTACTCATCAAAAAAGAAGTCAAGTTATCCCTTTTTGCTGATGATATTGTACCTAAGAAATGCCAAAAACTCCACCAGAAAACTCCTAGAAATGATGAATACTTTCATTAAGGTGGCAGGTCACAAAATTAATCTACAAAAATAAGTAGCCTACTTATATATCAATTACAAGCAATTATAGAAACAATACAAGGAAATTCTCCCATTCATAATAGCCTCAAAAATAAAAAATAAAATATCTCATTACAAAGACATTACAGATCTCTACAACGAAAATTTAGATCTTTAAAGAAATAGATTGATGAGTACACCAGAAGACAGAAGGGCATCCCATCCTCAAGGATTGGAATAATTAATATTGTGAAAATGACCATCCTACCAAAAGCAAAATATTGATCGAGTGTAATCAATGACATTCTTTACAGAATTAGATAAAAACCATCCTCATATTCTATGGAAGCACAAAATATCCCAGATAGCCAAAGCAACCCTGAGGACAAAGAGCAATAGAGGGGGGATTACTATATCCGATATAAAACTATATTACAGAACTATAATCATAAAAATAGCATGGCACTGGCACAAAAAATCGACCCATAGACAAATGGAATATATTTGAAGATGCAAACATGAGTATATTGAATTTCAGCTGCCTGATATTTGACAAAGGGGTCAAGAACACTCACTGGAGGAAAGAGCATCTTCAGCAAATGATGCTGGCAAAACTGGATCTCCTCCTGTAGAAGAATGAAACTAGAGCCTTATCTTTCACCTTGTACAAAAGTCAACTCCAAATGGTTCAAAGACCTCAGTGTGAAACCTGAAATCTGAAACTGGTGGAAGAAAATATTGGCAGTAATGTACAAGATATAAGTGGAGGAATGCACTTTCTAAATCAGACATCAGTTGCTGAGGATTTAAGGTCAATAATCAAGTGGGACCTCATTAAACAAAAATAGCTTCTGTATAGCAAAAGGTACCACTAAGGAAGTAAAGAGAAAACCCACAGAACGGGAGAAAATCTTCACCATTGACACATCTGACAGAGGTTTAACATACAGAATTTATAAAGAGCTCAGTAAACAAAGAAGCAAGAAAAGAAGTGACCCAGTTAAAAATGATCTAAGGATGTGAATAGAGTTCTGAAAAGATGGCTGAGAATCGCCTTTTAAAAGTGTTCAACATCATCAGTAAGTAGGAAAATGCAAATTAAAACCACTTTAAGATTTTGTCTTACCCCAGTCAGAATGGCTAAGATCAAGAGAACAAATGATATCAAACGTTAGAGAGGATGTGGGGAAAGAGGAATGCTCATTCACTGCTGGTAAGATTGTAAACTTGTGCAACTCCTATGGAACGCAGTATGGAGAACTCTTAAAAAACTAAAAATGAATCCATCACTTGACTTGGTCACACCACTCCTCGGCATATACTCAAAGGACTCATCCTATTGCAAAGACACTTGTACATCCATGTTTGTTGCTGCTCTTTTCACAACATCTAAGGGATGGAAACAACCTAAGTGTCTCTCAGCTAAGTAGATAATAAAAATGGAAAATGTGGTACTTTTACACAACAGTTTTCTACTCAGCAGGTATAGAAATGTGAAATCATGAAATTTCCAGGTAAATGAATGGAATTAGAAACTCTTATGCTAAGTGAAGTAGCACAGACTGAAAAAAAGACGTCGCTCTCATTTGTGGATCCTAGCACCAAACCCTCATATGTGAGTATAAATCCTGATGCAAATGAAAGAACCAGGAAAATGGAAAGGAACCAGGATGATAAAGGGAAGGGAGGATACTAACAGAAATGAATAGTAGGAGAAGGGTGTTACTAAGGGAGAAATAGATAAAAGGGGGAATTCCAATGGAAGGGGGAAGGAGAGTTATACAAGAAACTATAGGGATAAAAGGAAAGAAGGAGCTCAAGAGAAGTGGGGCTTGTAGAAGACTCATTTTATCAAGGGAGAAATGAAATGGGGCCGTATTAAATGGAGATGTTATGGATGGAAGGTTATAGAGGGAGAGGGAGAGAGAGAGAAAGAGAGAGAGAGAGAGAGAGAGAGAGAGAGAGAGAGAAGATACAAATAATGCCTAAACACCAGAGAGAATCATATTAGTCTAACAACCTAATGCCAAATTCCACATACAATATCTCTTCTTTAGCCCATGTACATAGCTGAAGGCTACATAACAAGAAATAGTGCCAGACAGGAGAAACCTTCCTTTGAGTTGTTGACCAAGGAGGTCCAAGAGACTCTGAAAATTACATAGGATGTTGCCAGAGCCCTTGATTTTCTCCCAGAACTTGAATTTAAGACCCTATTTCTGAAGAATGGACATATTTTGGAGACTGGATTTGGAGCTGGAACTGCCCTGGAAATCTCTTCCTCTGGAGACTAGTACTCAAAGCTCTGGAGAGCACTATGCAAGTAGCAAATGAATAATATCAATCAATGACCCGACCCCAGCTTCATTACCAAATAACCACATACTACCACAGGCTTTGATACTGGTGCAGTAGTGGCACTTTTATCTTGGGGCCAATCAATGGTTTCCTAATTGGTCTTAGAGCCCACTTAATGGAAGGATACTCATGTGTGGTACTGTAATCATAGCTAAACCCATATGGCTGAATAGGTTACTGATCTTAGAGAAATGCCCAAGGGTACCACATCCCTAGCCTAATGTAACTTCTTACTATATGCAAAATATGTATCCTTATATTTACAATCAATATCTCAATCACCACTCATCAAAGAAGATTATTTTTTACCAGATGGAGACTAAATACAGAGTACCACAGCTGGTCATCAGACACACTGTGAATCCCCCTGCCTACGTGGTGCATCTACAATGCAGCCACTATACCCCAAGGCTCACATAATATAGAACAACTCTTAATAATGAAGCTGCCTCCTGGGCATGAGGGCCTGAGTTCAGATCTCCAAAACCCAAGGGAAATGCTGGGCATATTGATGTATATCTTTATACTCAGTAATCTTGAGATGGAGGATGGAGAGACAATTGGATGTCTGAAATTGCCCTGGCTAGCTATCCTGGCATATGTGGCATGGTTCAAGGTCACTGAGAGACTATGTCTCAAATAAAACTTTGGAAAGTCCAGAGACCCGATAGCCACAATATTTACCTTCAACTGCATGGTATGCACATGTGCACACATACACACACATACACACACACAATCTGTCCTACTGCAGTCCTAAAATAGTTCTTTCAGTGTATCAGTATATTTCCTTGAATGTACCATTGTTAATTGCATTTTGCCTTGTTTTACAGCTTAAGTAATTATTCTTTTAATTAGTTTAATGACAAATAATTTTGAGGCTCATTATAATATGTTAGAAACAGCAGTAGCTGGGTGTGGTGATGCATGCCTTTAGTCCCAACATCTGAGAGGAAGAGGCATGTGGATCTCTGTGAGTTCAAGGCCAGCTTGGTCCACAAAGTGAGTTCCAGCTGGGGCTATATGGATACTCTGTCTTAAAAAAAACCCAAACCAACACTAAAATCAAAATCAAACCAAATCAAGCCAAATCGAACCAACCAATCAAACAACAACATCAAAAAACCCAAGTGGTACCAGTAAAACTCAGGATACTGAGACTTCGTGAGATCCCGAATTAGTATTTTAGTTTTCTAGGGATGCCATAACAAAATGAAAGCTTGGGAATTTCAGATATCAAATACTGATCTTGTTCATATCCTTGAGTCTAGAAGTTCAAGATCAAAGTCCTGCCATGGTTAGCTTTTTCTGATGATTTTCTCTAAGCTGACTTTATAGGTTCCTGTACTGTCCTAGCTTCTTACAAGGACACTTCACATTGGAGTGAGAGTCACCTTCAATGACGAATGACCTAATGATTTTACTTTATGTTAATGACTCCAATAAACGCTTATTTCTGAATATATTCACTTTCTAATGCACTGGGTGATTAGCAAGTCAATGTACAAATTTGAGCAAAGGACAGTCTAACACATTACCATCAACTTTGTTGAATTTCTTTCCCTTAGGAGATTTAGTTTTCTCATCCACTAAAAAAACTAATGCTTAGTCATTCTAGAGTCTCACATACTATAGAATTCTGAGGAGTAAAACGATATCCTGCATGCATACCATTATATAAAAATCCCTGTTGAGTAATAATAGAATATTGAACATATTGAATATGTTCTTCTGTTGATCATAATAATAACCATTAAAATGATATCTTTAACTTCTAAGTCAATAGAGATTGCTCATATTTATGTACATATATATTAATAAAATTTTTCTGAAAATCATGCATTGTTAGCTGATGTCTGACAGTTTGTAATGGATTTTCATATTTAAAGAAAAATTTAACTTACTAAACTGTGCTTTTTTATTTTCATTTAGATGTTTTTCACTTTCTATAGGGTCTTTCTGGAGTCTAGGTGAAGGTACCCCAGTGGGCTTTAGAAGAGTAATAGAAAAATGAAGGAAAACCTCTTGGTGATCAGTAGTGAGAAAGGTTAAGGCCTAGGAACACATGTGGAGTTAAGACCACAGCTGGCCATCAAGGGAAGTGGGACATTTATCAACACTTCGGTGCCAAAGCACATAACACTGTAAGTCTCAGAAATGGCTGCCTGTACCATCCTGCTTGCTCAGCCCCTTGAGGTCAGTCCACTGGGCTGCGCAGAGCCAGGGAGACTGAGCAGGGCCCACAGCAAACTAGCCACTGATTTTCACATTTTTAATTTGTTGTTTTGTCACAAATCTGGAGAGAGTAGAAGGGTGAGCATTACATCTGATCAGTTTGACATCAACTAAACATCCTTCAATGATGCTGAAGTATCTCAGATCACACACTTAATAATCAGCAGAGCTAAGATTCAGACTTAAGCAGATGCTAACTAAACTTTGTGTTTTATCTACTATGCTCACCTTTTGAGGAAAGCAAAAAGAGAATGAGTTTCAAAGAAATGTTGTCATTTAAGCCCTTGGCAAACTTACATGGAATATTCTATGGTTTAACTGTTCCATAAAACTTATAGCTAAATTTTAATCTCCCTGATAATGTATGGGGGAAGATATTTAATCTGACTATGATAGTTGTAAGTAAACTTTGATTTACTTTGATTAGGGTCAAGTGAGTATATAGGTGAACCTAGAACCCAATGAGACTGTGACTTCATAGGAAAAGGTATAAGGAAAGATGCTTTGCTTATCATTTGCTTCCTTGTTGTCTGTGGAGAGTCACACCAGGAAATAGGACTTCACCAGGGGCAGCTGGCCAGCATCGAGCTTCTCACCTTTTGAATTGTGAAGTAAATAAACACTTATTCTTCATCAGTTACTCAGTCTGTGCTATTTAATTGTAGAAACAGAAAAAGGCTAACCCAGAAGACTTATCAAAGACGGTAAGAATGTAAATTTGTAGTGGCCTGAAAGAGAAATGTCACTCATGGGCTCAAGTGTTGAACACTTTTCCCTCAACTGGTCCTGCTGTTTCATGGAAGCTTAGGAGGTGCAGCCTTGTTGAAGAAAGTGAGTCACTGGAGGAGGCTTGAGAGTTCATAGCCTTGCCCGCCTCCAGTTCTCCCTCTGGTTCATGTTTATGGTTGAAGACATGAGGTCTCACTTCCTCTCCTGTGGCCATGTCTTCTGTCTGCTCCATGCCATCTCTACCGTTATGGACTCTGCTTTGGAAACATAAGCCAGAATGAACTCCATCTCCTTGAGCCCCTTTTGGTCATGGTATCTTATCACAGCAGTATTAAAATGACTAATCCAGCTGGTCAGAGAAAAAAAGTAGGATGTTCAATATGCAGAGGTGGGAAAGATGGCATTCATTAGTGACTACAACAGCAGCAGCAAAGAAACGAACTAAACACAATTCTGTTGCTAAAGATAAAGGACTGAAAAAGATTCTCAAAGAAAACTTGGGTACAGAGACTTAGAGAGAGAAACGAAACTTAAATAAGGTAGATACATTCAATGTGTAGGGTTATAAAAGAGAATTTTAATATTAAGTTGCATTACAATATAAAGGAAAAGACAATCAACTTATCTAGTTAACTAGGATTTGTTCAAGTAGAAAAGAAAAGTAGACAGATCCATGTGGAAGCACATTCTTATTATCTAGTATATAGAGAATGACTAAGATATCATTGAATTTTCTCCATTTGTAAATCTAGTTATCACATTTCATTTTTGATACTCTGTGAGCAAAATGTTCTTTAAGGAAATGCCATAGGGGATGAAGCCATGGCTCAGTGATTAAGACTGCTTTCTCCTCTTACAGATGGCCTGCATGCAGTTCTCAGCATCCACACAAAGTGAGTCCACCTCCAACTCCAGAGGATCTGATGCCTCTGCAGGTACCTGCACTCATGTGTACATAATCCTTTTCCAACACAGATACATAATTTAAAAAATGAATATCTAAAAGAGAAATACCACAGTCATTTAAATTCCTATGATTAGCCAATCTCCTACTCATTGAGTTGCACCCAGACTAAACCTCAACATTGAATACTGAGCCATCGGGCCTCTTCCAGTTATGCAATGCTTTCCTAATTCCTGGAACATTCTTCTCCTTGTAAGTGTCCATTCCCTCCCTCCTCTGTTAATGAGTATTCTTCAGATGGCTATGCCACACATTGATGCCAGTATTTCCTTTGACTGTAATAGACTATAGCTCATCTTTATTGAAGTTAGAAGTGTGTGAAACTTTTTTTTATCACTTTATTGTAACTAACACACAAATAAAAAGTCATAGAGCTATATTAAGGCTGATAACCAACCATTTGCCCAGTTCAAAACTACATACATATATCTCAGTTAGAATGTCCATTTAAAAGTCTTGGGGAATTTCACTTAGAGTTTTACACTTTATTATCAATGTCATTTTATGCATGTAGCCATCACAAAAAAAGAAAAATAAAAACTATGACAGTTAAAACTACAAAAAAAATGTTTAAAGCCCTCTTTTATAATTTATTTGTTTACTTTTATATGTGTATTAGCTGCTTTTTAAGTAAACTCTCATTAAGTTATTTTTACTGGGAATATGTGAACAAATATCCTTTTATCTCAGATAGGGCACTATCTGGCCAGCACCTCAGAACAAAGAAACAATTCAATCCAAATCCAGTTTGATCAACCAACGAGTTTATTGGACTTATTTACATAAGCAGAGGTGAGGAGTTACTTATAGGAATGTTTGTGACCTCCCCAAACAGATACAGCTCTGAAATGTACTACCCCAGCACTGGTGATCCCAAAAGAGTTGTGTCATCCTAGCATGGGTGACAGCCTCTCGAAAGCTGCATAGATGAAAAACTCCTCCCCTTTCATATAACCTCTGTGTCTTGGGTACCAATTGAATTGTACCAATTGAGACCATATGTAGCTGAGGCAGGATTATACACATAGCCTTGCAAAATTTCAAGTGTTCTAATTTGTTATACACAAACTTTCTAGCCAAGGTGTGGATTCATACCATTGTCATGAAATATGATCAACTCTTATCTGTAACCAAACTGACAAATGCATGGTGGCTGGAGAATGTAAAATAGAGAAGGTTCTGAAAAAATATCATGCTTGAGTTGGAATGGATCAGCAAAGAACCAACCATGGTCAAGATAGCTTCAAGGCAGTCAGGAACTTTAGGACATCCTGGCAGTAAGCAAACTGTGACTACAGGGAGCCACAGACAAGTTAATAAAACAACTGTGGCAGATCACTGGATTGTCAGCCTCCACCTAGTCTCTCAGCCCATGTAAGGGTCACCTCTCCTAATTTGGATTTTTTGGTGTCTGTGTTATAAAACTATTGATTATCTTTTGGTCCTATTACTTTGGTAATCCTGTTAGTTAATACTTCTAATTAAACAATTTACTAGGTGTGATAGCTATTTTTAATTGTCAATTTGACACAACCTAGAATATTCTGGGAAGAGAGTTCCAAGAATGGATTTCCTATATTGGGTTTGCCCCTGGACATGTCTGTAGGGGATTGTCTTGACTGCTTTAATTAATGTGGGAAGAACCAGTCTGAGGGTGGGTGGTACCATTAGCTGGTCTGGGTCTCTGATTGAACTGTGTCAGAGCAGAGAAAGGCATCTGAGCACTAAGCATGCATATATTCATTTTCTCTGCTCTTTACTGTGGAGGTGATGTGACTAGCTGTTTCAAGTTTCTGCCACCTTGACTTTCCTACAATAATGGATTGTAATTTGGATTTAGGAGCTAAAATAAATACTTTATTCCCTTAAGTTTCTTCGGGTTAGGGTATTAGATCATAACAATAGAAACAAAACTAGAACACCAAGTAACAACCTTTGATGCTAGCTGAATGTCTCTCTCTGCAAATGTGGCTCTCTAATACACAGTGCATACACATGCACAATATATACGTATATGTACACACAACACTGCGATCAATGCTTTCGCATAAAGCAAAGCAGGCAAGCAGTTGAGAAGTGAAAACAGTTCAGCAGAGGAGGTTTGATTTCTCCAGAGATAGCTGGTATTGAGTTGATTGGTGCTGAAAGGTACTTGTCTCATTCATCCCAGTGATCGAGCGGTGGTTGGAGAGATAGAGGTGATGAGGGCTGGAGGGCGGGCTCCTGGGAAATACAGCAGACTGGGCTCAAACTTTTCAGGCCAAGTAGAGTTTCTGCAGGTTTATTGATTTTCTTTTGGAAATATCATTTGAAAGGCTTCTCTCAAGTTTGTGAGTGAGAACATTTTTAAGCAATCTGTAGCAAGACATGTTTATGGTCGCACTGCCATTTCCCAGTTTATGGAACCTGTTTGGAGAATGTGTCCCTGGCCTTCTTAGCGCTGGCATTTACCAAGCAAAGATGCCACTAGGAAGAAGTGAGTTATTTTTCCACCATTATGTTTTGAAAGACTTTCTGCTTGCAAGAATTCTTTGAGGTTAGAGCCCGTTATTTTAAGATTAATAACAGTGATAACAGGGATCTGTTGTAGCAGAGAAGGCTGCATGCACCTGTGAGATTGAATATGAAAAATTCGTGTCCCAGGAGAATAATAATAAAAACTTGTTCTTTGTTCAAGGACAGTCTGGAACAGAAAGACAGTCTTTCCCTGGAAAATACATGGGGTGGTGGGGGTTGAAATTTTCAGAAAAATAAGATGATTCTCTATAAAATGGCCCTGAAGACCAATTCAAGTTATAATAATTTTTGTTTTATCCTCTTTGCTTTTGTGTGATTTGGAAACACACCTGGGAAATTAGAAACACTGTAAATCTTATCCCTAACGGATTACTTCAAAGCTTGCTAAGGTTTAAAACCTCTCTAGAAGTTGCAGTTTTCCGATCTACAATCTTGTTGTTCACTTCTTTAAATAGTAAATGGTCAGAGCTGGTCAGAGACTGAGCAATCTATCTACTGTGACTGAAAACGGCATTGTATCTGAATAGTTCTCTAAGTATTCATAATTATGAAAAATGGCAAAGTTAAATACAACTCAGATTTCTTCTATTAACTTAGATTTTTAGGAAGCACTTGAAAGGAAGGAAACCGATGACATAGTAAATGGATTTCTAAAAGTAGTGAAGAGTGTGTCATTGTGGGGTGAAGGAAGAGACAAAGACACCTTTAAAAGTGTAGAGAAAGGGATAGAGATAAGGCTCAGTGCTGGAGAAGAGTGGCTGCTCTTGTAGAAGATCCTGTTTGGGTTCCCAGCATCCACATGGCAGATAATTGTCTCTAACTCCAGTTCCAGGGGCTCTGATGCCCTCTTTTGGTCTCTACAGATATTCACTGCATGGGTACACCTGCATATATTCAGGCAAAGCACACAGAAACAAAATAAATAAATAAATAAATAAATAAATAAAACCTTAAAAAGTTAAAAATGTCAGGACAAAGATTAAGGATCTTGAAGAACAGAGAAGTGGAATCTGTGAGATACAGAAGGGGAGGAAAGAAGATGACACTGGCAAGACATGGGGAGGCTGAACAAGGTTGGCAGGAAGGACAGAGAATCATAAAGAAGACTTACAAGGACTGCACAATTCATTTCAGTTTAAAACACTTTGAGATCCCAAAACTCCTCCCTCAGTATCTGTTTCCTTGTCATAAGAATTACAGAAGATGTTGGCTAAAGTTGGGTGCTACATTGTGAGCATTGTGTCTTGTAGACCATTTCCATATGGTGATCAGATGGCAGCTCCCATCCAAAGCATTATGTGCAGTAGGTTTTTATCATGAAGGTCTACATTACCACTATAGTTTGAAAACTAAATGCTAGATATGACTTGCTTAAAATGAACAGAAAGATATCTAATGATTCTTATAAGATTAAATATTGTTCCTCTATAGAGGTGGTATTTTAAGAAAATATTCATGAACCCCTCAGGAAGAGAAATTGGCATTTATCCTTGTTTTTGTCAATGGACTATGAACCTTAAGATGTGTGTTTCGGATAAGTACCTTTTGGAAACTTCAAGACTATATTGTCACCATTGGGTTTTGCTTTTCTATTTAATTTATTGTTAGAGAATTTCACACATGTCTATGTATTTTGATCAATCTGCCCTCCAATTCCCTTGTCTCAAATTTTTCTCTGATCTCCTAAAACAAAATTATTCACAATACTTATAAACAATGCTTGTGTTAGTTATCTACATGTGTACAAGATGATGTTTATTTTTATAATCTTAGAAAGAAAATTATTTTAGAATTTTTTTTGATTGCTATAAATATGTAAGAATATAGCACTCAGTTTTTACCTAGTCCTGCCCAAGTTATCATAGAGAATAGTAAACATTCATTAATTTTCACCAAAGTCCCCATAAACTATCTCTGGCTCATCCTAAGTAATATACACTTACTAACAATATACTAACTGAAGTGATATTTCTGCAATAAAGCAGGCACAAAAAAAATGATTTCAGTTCTCTAATGGACAGGAAATAGTGTGATCCAACACTTGGAGACATTGGCTGTAAAGACCTAGGAAAATAGAAAGTAACTCTGCTGAATAGTTTTGTGCTTTGCTATAGCTAATATTCAGAACTTTAATTTAAAAAATATATGTGTCTATCATGAATATTAACTTTGGTTCTTTAGAAAAAAATGCTGCATTAAAGTTTTAGTGAAGATGATCAGTTCTGATTAATTTAAATGATTCATTCATCCCTAATAATGATTTGCAATGTATAATGATTAAAATTGGGAAATGAATTTCTCAGTTCTCATTAATGAAGATCCTTTATGCAACAAAGGGCCGATAACACACAAGGTCGCAAATGGGTAAAGCATCAAGATTAGGAGTCTGCAGAGTGTGGGTCCCTGGACAGGAGTCCCGTATTATTTCACTCACCTGGGGCTCAGAAGCCATTGTGGAAGAGGGGGTGGAAAGACTGTAAGAGCCACTGAGCTGGTGTGTGACCATATGGAAATTGAATCCTATGAGCTCTGGGGACCCTGCTCATATGAACCTACAACAATGGTTTCAAAATGCTCAAAACCCAGGAAAACTCAGCAGATTAAACAGCATGGAACTGGGGAAATGGGTAACAGACCCCAAACTTTGGTTAAGACATATTGGGAACTGATTACTATTGGGGAAGAATGAGCTAGTCTTCCTAAGGTGAGGGACTCTGGGTTGGATGGCTAGACCTCAGTGGATGAACCTGCACTGAGGTCATTTGGGGACATTAACTTAACACAATAGACCTTAACACAGATGAAAGAATACATGTATCCCAGTTGGAAGGTTATGGGGGGGTGCTGGCAGGGACGGGGGTATAAAGATAATTAAGACTGATTGAGATGTTTTGTATGAAATGCACAATGATTCAATAAAAAGAATAAAAATGGGAAATAAAGTTAAAATGTACTTCAGAACAATAAAAAGAAAAAATACAAAGGAATGGGTCCAAAGGCATGGCCATAGACCACATTTTTCTATTACTCTCTTCACTTAAAAGATGGGTTGAAATGCAAGCTCACACATAGATTCTGAATGTTCTATTAACCATCTTCTTTAATGAGAAAATTTTGCACTTGGAAATATAGAAACAAAGGATTATACTTGATAATATTCCTCAGAATAATGCAGAAAAACAGTAACACCAGGGGTTAAGTATGGAAGGGACCCAGAAAGCCTCGATTTAGAAAGTGAAATATGGTGTTCAATAACATGGAAGGAAGGAAGGACATGAACTGCTCACTCGGGAGATGTGTTTCCATCCAGGTGTTCCTGCGTGAGCATCCCCAGGCGACCTGCAGTTCTCATTCTAACTATAACCAATATTCTTTACTCATCCTTCTTCCTCATTCTTGCTTCTTTTAAAATCCATGGTACTTTGAATTACATTTTCCAGTTTGTCACTGTATTTGTCTGTTTTCCTCACAGTGACCAAATATACTTCAAAGGTGAGAAGTAAAGTTCATTTTTGGTTCATAGTTTCAGGGAGATTTTAGTCCACCACAATGAATAAGGCAGGACAGCATAGCTCTCTTATGAGAACAGGAGCGCGAGATCGGGTGTGTTTTCAAATAGTGAACGAATAGGAAGCAGAGTAAACTAAATTGGAACCACATTGGCATGACTTTCAGATCTTGCCTCTCAAAGTTCCACAGCCTTCAAAATAGGCCACATGCTGGAGATTAAGCATTCATGAGCTTAAAGGAGCCATTCTGCCTTCAAACCATAACATCGAATGTCCCTGTACCTATGTTCTTCACTGTTTAATATTTCAATTATTCCCTCCCCCAGAGGTCCAATGTACAGATTTCTACTATTTGATCTTGGGTTTGGCAATGTGACTATGCACAGTCAGTGGATCATAAATAGGTGGATGCAAGATGTGGTTTCAAACATCATGTCATGGTTGGGCCTTCTCTCTGACTTCCACCTTCACTATTGCCATGAGAAGACTGTGTCTCAGTTGTTCTCTAGGCCTTCAGGGAATGAGACATAGAGAATCAGACAGATAAACAGGTAGCATGAACCAAGTCCAGCATAGCTCAGCCAAGATAGGCAAAATGACTCTAGTCCAATCGCAGGTGCATTAGCACAAAATAATTGATCATCATTTATACTAGTGAAATTTGGAGGTTAAATGCTGTGATCAAATATTGTTTGTAGTGCAGCCTTGCTGCAGATTTAAAGCTCTGGCTAGAGGCAGCACCATTTCTGCTCATGAACAGTTAAGTAAGCATGCTCTGCTCACTTCTTTTCTTAAGTTTCCACATGCATCTTGTCCATCTGGGACCAAGTGCCAGATGCCTTGGACTGGTCATACCCCAGAGACTGAAGAAATTATTTAAAGCAACTAACTGACAGGGGATAGAGAGTCAGGTGACTGTATTATGGCCCGTAGAGGGAAGCTGCCCCTGCTGCTCTAGCTTGCATTTCCTCTGTCCCTTTCACCTGCTCAAGTGTCAGTGTGCTGTAGCAACCTCAAACAAAATTTTAATCTTACAAAATGCTTGTCCAGCACTGTTTTAAGGTAGTATAGATCTGAAATAGCAACTCGCAACACTTGACAAATCTTTGAGCTTCCCCTATGAGACTTCATACTCTCTACCTTTATTTATAACAATAATTTACAAAGTGTATTTTATTAGGGGGAGGGCACACAAAAGAATGAACTTTCTCTTACTACACATTAAACAAATATCAGTTTCATGGGATCCTTCACGTAATTTTAATTTGTGAAGTTATAAGCATAGACGAGGTTGTGTTATTTAATTTTTATAAAACAATGATCATAGCACCCTGGGTCTCATGCAAATGGAATTCTTATGTCAAGGTCTTTGGGATCTTTGACTAATAGTTATGTCTCATCTCTCTTCCTGGAATAGAGAGTTATTGATGACCTTTTTACGTGGCATATATATATATATATATAATAACTGGCAGAGGTTACAATATAATCTTGTATAGGTCATTGTATCAACTGGTCACTTTTGGGCAAGTTCCTATTCCCTATTCCCTGAACTATTGTGTTCTGCATAGATAGGGGAGTGAGTGATATCACCGGGTTAAAAAGAAAAGGCACGGCGAGTTTCTCTGCTCACAGACACTTATTGCAGTCTAATTGAAAGTTAATAAAATATCTTGTTCTTTCTGCCCTTGTATCTCACACACCCCTTGCTGTGTTGTAATTTTGAAAGTGTTCTGATGAAGCACAGGAAATTTGAAATAATAATACAACATTATATTCACACTGGAATAGACAAAGGAAAATATTTAATTTACTTCAATCAATAACATATGGCAATCACATTCTTTCCGTCCTTTGCCTCACGTCCTTTGCTAGGATGTGAGGTAAAGAAAATTCATGAGATTTGGAAATGTGATGTATTTAGGATATTCCATTAGTAGTTCCGGTACTGTTTTAATACCACTCATTACAGGCTTCAGTTCTCTAATGGAGCCAGAGATTAAACTGTGATACTCCATGCAACGTCATCCACAAATCATTTTACCTAGAATTGTGGACTAATAAGCTATAAATTAAAAAATCAAGATTAAGCACTTTCAAAAATATCATATTATTAAAATAATTTTATTGGCTACTTACTATGACAACTAATGTGTTATTCATATGTTATAAATGTGAGTTCTCTATAAACTACAGACTTGGTCTCAGAGCAAGAAATTTGCCAGTAACTGCAATGCCCATCAAGTGGCTGATGCCAATTGAATCCCTTATACGTTCTCCCAATATCCAAGAAATAAGAAAAACCGAAGGTGTTAATTTGGCCAGTTTTTCATCCAGACTCTATGATTTTCACATAACTTTTAATCTAGTCTGTGGAGAATATCTAAAATGAATATGAGTTGTGGAAGCAGTTGCGTGGAGTACCTTAGTTGAATCTCTGATTTTGTGTTTTACTATTTGGTGACCCAGATTCTCATCACTTGTGCATGTGAAAGAACTAGAGAGATTTACATGTTATCAAGTATACATGTTGCCTTGAGTTTAACATTCACAGAAAGGAAAAACAGTCATATATTTTGATAGAAAGGACATACAAATTGCATTTGACTATCTTACAGAGTCTAGTCATGATATTTTCTATAACAAATTCACTTAGTTTCCCTGAATGCAGATTTTTACATCTGTGTATTAGGATAATAATCTCTATGTAATAGAGCCTCTGAAAGTCATAAGGATCACAAAGTGAAATGTGAGTTAACATCCAGTAAATACTTGAGATAGTTTTTGATTCTGAAAGGAAAATAAAACAGGAAAGTAAAAGAAGAAAATAGCTAAAGAATGAAAAGCCAAAAGAAGAAAGATCAATTTCATTTCCACAGATATTTTATCTGTCGTAGAACACAATGAGGATGGAATATTCATTTTAACTGCTTAAGTTCATTTTGTTTGTTGTCATGTTGCCCAGGCTGGCCTCAAAATTGTTGTGTAAACAAGGATGACATAGAAATTCCGGATCCTTTTGTCCCTACCTCTCAAGTGCTCAGATTGTAAGCATGCAGCCATTCTACCTTGCTCACTTACATTCTTAGTGACTTGACATAAAACGTATTTGATACCTATCATATACTTGGCAATGTGGAGTCACTGAATGTTATAAGATGTATTATAAGTACAAGGCCATTAATAATTTCCTGTTCCAGGAAGAGAGACAATATGCAATTATGCATAACTATTAGTCAATGGTCCCAAAGAGCTTGCCATAAGAACTGCATTTGCAAGAGACCCATGGAGCTATACTCAAATAAAAGAGAAAAAAACCTGCCAATATACATCTCCTCTGCCCTTAAAAGTTTACAAATTAAAATTTCTCTGTATCCTCTGAGGATCTGGCATAATTGGCATCCACTTTCTATATAGTGTAAAAAAAAGATTCGTTCTTTTATGTTCTCACATACCCCACAACGAATCACTATTGACGGTTTCTGAAAACATTGCTGTAAACATTTACAAAATGTTGTCATACAAGAAGTCCAAAGAAATAAACGCCAGGGTCTGGATAAGGGAGAAATTTCTTCTTTCTGACAAGAGACTGGGGACTATTGGAAGAGTCATATAGAGACTTGAAGCATACTCAAGAATTGGAGGAGGAGAAAATATCTAAAGAACCATTAAAAATGAAAGGAGACCTCAGGTATGAAAGCTACAGAGCCTAAGATAGTTTCAAGGAATGTGATTTGTTTGTGTGTTTCCTTAGTGATACCAAGGAGACACGATTTTTACTAACTCTGGGGATAAACCAAGGGAACAGCACAAACAGAGTTGGTAGGGAGTCTTTTTGAAAGTGTACATTAGAAAAAAAGAATTAGGGGCTGGAAAGATGTCTTAGCAGTCAAGTGCACTGGCTGCTCTTACAGAGGATCCCGGCTCAATTCCCATCATCCACATGGAGACTAATAATTTTCCCTAATTCCAATTTCAGGGGATCCGACATGCATGCACTTACATACATGCAGGCAATACACGCATACACATAAAATAAAAATAATGAATAAAATACTTTTAAAAAGAAAGAGACAATTGGATACAAATATGAAGTTCAAGCAAATGGTAAAGGAGTAGATATCTGAACAGTTTTCAATTTTATGTTAAGTTGATTCCATACGCTTTACAAAGCTGATAAAAGTTTTGAGCAGGAAAGACCTATAATCTAAACTGTTTTGGGAAGATCAATATGGCTGTCATAAATGCAATATATTAGAAAAAGGGTAATAGAGCAGATAGACTGCTTATAAAGAGTTCTAAAGAAGTAGTGTATGCATGACCCCCTTTCTTTAATTGACGTGGCATCGAACTCCTCCTTTTTCCTTTCCAAGAAAGTGGAATTACTGCACTATAGATCTGGGGACACGGACAGGCCTAATGACATTTCTATGATCTTCAAAAGAATTCAATCTGAACTGTCCCATGTGACTAGTAGGGAGTCATGCACTTTTATGTACTTGGGAATGGTGGTTGATACAATGTTTTATCTTATAATATATTTGCAAAACATAAAGCACTGATAACCTGTGTGAAGATATAGATTACATGCCATGATTCATGGTGAAATCACACATGGAAATATAGAACATGCATGTGAGTGAAAGAACATGAACAGCAAAGGCATACCCTACATTGTCTGTGGAGGTACATTGCCTTTGGAAAATCTTGTGAATAGTATATATCTTCCAAATGATGTTTATCTTTTTTTCTGAATGCTTCACAATCATTAGGTACCACGCATGGTGTCCGGTATTTATAATAATAAATTTATAATAATATACAAACTTGAAAATGGCATGGGAACATAAACGTTCCATGAGATTAAGCTAAGACAGGGGTATATTACAGCGAAGCACTCTTGCCACAGCTTGAGTAGATAGGAAGGCAATGCCAGAGAAGGAACAAGGGTGCCATTCTATAGCTGCCTGCAAGAACAAATACCTTCTTCCAGGCTCTCACAATGAAACCAATATTGGGTTATTGGTAAGTAGTTTAGACACAGCTTAGAATCAAGACCCAAGATAAGCCTTCTTTTCTGCCTTCTAAAACTTTCCTGAGCTTAAATAGATTTATCGTCATGAAGTAGCATTACCTTGTGAACTGTCCTCGGAGTCAGGACATGTTACAAACCAGAATGATATTTAATCACAAACTTTCAAATAATGTTGCCATAAACATACATTTGTAATCAACCAAAGGGTTCATTGATGGATGGATGGTTAAAGGGATAAAGATATATGCTATAGGCATGCCCACGCACACGCGCCCGTGCATACACACACACACACACACACACACACACACACACACACACAATGGAAAACTACTCACTTTATAAAAATTCATGAACCCCTGTCAATTATAACAAGGTGGATTCAGAGTGTTTATATTAATTTACATAAACCAGGCACAAAAGACAATATCACATGTTCCCACAAATCTGAGAAACCTAGAAACTCAATCTTATAGAAGCACGGCCGGCAATAATAGGCACAAGGGCCTGGGAAAGACTGGTGGGGGGCTGAGAAGAGTTAAGTAAAGGTCAACAGATATGGAAATTTGGTTCTGGTTTTCTATAGTATAGTGAGATAACTGTTGTCCACCAAATTCTGAGCTATAGTTCAGGGAACACTAGCCCATGTGTTTCTGATCCATAGAACTGACTAATGCTTGAGGAGTTGGGCATACTTATTACCCTGATCTCACACATTATATATATGAGTCTAATTACATACCATGTTTTATGATTATGTATAAATATTACATCTAAACAAAAATTAATGGAGAACCCCCTATAGATTTCTTTATATGCAAGTTGAATTCAGAAATTTCCAGTCTAAATAACTCATTTTGACTACTAAGTTTAAAAAAGACCCAAAACCTGAAATGAAAATACTGTCCTGTTCTTGTCTTGATAACCTCTGCTCAGCTTCACTGTAAGCAAGGAATAGGAGGAAGACGTGACACACACAAAAATCAGGAAACTCATGGTTGCCATGTCTCTGAGGAATACTTGATAAAGCAAAATTACTGTCCAGTTATGACTCAGATGTCCTGTAGTCAAACATTTCATTTTGCCCATCAAAGGAAGTACAAAGGACATGGACATGTGAAAATCACCCGAGATCTTAGTAGTAGAACAGAGATCAGAAACGTGTCCCAATGGCACCTAGGCCAATGTTCTCTGATATTCAGATTTTAGGGCACAGATGAACTCATCTCTCCCTTTCACACTTTTCTTTTGTTTGATTTGTTTAAAGCCACTGTCACTGCTTCCCATATTGATATGATTCTCAGATACTGTAGTGATTTTACCAGCAGGTACAGACGAGCTTCTCCGGTCATCTGTTTTCTGAGTCCTAAGAGTTCTCAGAGAATTCATTTGCTTGATCGCCATGATTCACCACCATCTGTATTTGATTAGGGAGGTTTTATTCTTTGCTGATTACAGATAGTCCTCCTCCACATTCTTTTCCAAAGAAAAGAACATATACTATATAATAATTGGCTATTTCATTTTTATCCCCCTTAACTATGCAGTCTTTGGTATTTCTAAGTCCTCTGTGGTTACAAATAGTTTTCATATAAATGAATATGGTCTTCAATATTGTACCAATATGGAAAAAATCATTGTGCACAATTTACTTTGACTGAGCTATGTACCTTGGTATTAACGTACATTTACTTTATTCTTATTTATTTATATATTTTTGAGACATTGTCTCATTATGTAGCCCTGGCTGGCCTAGAACTCACTGTGTAGACCAGGATGACCTCAAACTCAGAGGTCTCACTATCTCTGCCTCCAGTGTGCTGGGATTGCAGGTATGCACCACCACTCCCAGCTTGATGTAGCGCTCTTTTAATCCTCAAGAATGCTTACTGCATACGTACTGATTAGCCTTGCACTCATGATTTGCTCTTTCTTTTAGGGTAGCTGAGCCTATTGTTTAGTTCTGTTCAATAGTTAAGGCTATATTGGAGGCATGTCCCACAGTCTGGATTACTTTACTTTTTTTCATATATGTTTCAAGATCATGTTGCTTTTCTCTTTACTCTCATTTGACTTGGTCTCACCCATCAAACTGAAAATATAACAGCTTGAGCAATACATTTTTCTTCATTCAACACATAACTAATATCAGGAAATTCCATATTTATAGTGAACACAGAAAAGACATATTCCATGAATTCAAGTTTTATAGGAAAGACAGACAAGTCAATAAAAAGCTCTCTAATGTGATGTATACTATGATGGAATTAGGGCCAGAGTGTAAGACAGTGAATGATCACAAGATCACAAATTTTAATCTTTCGGAGGAGTAGAGAATGAAAATCTTCACTAAGTAAGAGCTGGGACTGAATGTTGAAAGAAAAATGATGACGGGGTTCCTGTGCCATTTTCCAGCTTGAGGAATTGAACAGTAAGTAAAACACTGTCATGCACCATAGGGTGAAGACTGCTGTGGTTTGAATGTGAAATGCCTCCACAGGAACATTTGATTGAACACTTGGTCACAGCTGGTTGTACTGTTTTAGAAGGCTGGGAAAATTTAAGTGGTTGAAGCTCACTGTAGAAAGTGGGTAACTGGAGTTGGACATTGGGATTTTATAGCCAGGTCCCACTTCCTGTTCTGCCTCTGCTCGTTGATTGCAGACTCAATGCAACCAGGTGCCTGATGCTCCTGTTGCCATGCATTTCCCATCATGATGGACTGTACCTCCTAGAACTTTAATACAAAAAAAGAATTCCTCCTTTACATTGCATCTTGTCAGGTATTTAAATCCAGACATAATAAAGTTAAGAATTATTGTTTTAGAGGAAAATTATGAAGAAAACAGAGAGCTCAAATTTGGAGAACTTTTACACACAAAAATGTCACCAGAGAATTCACTGTGTCAGTTTCTTTTTTCTTTTTTAGATTATTAGAAAAAGTAAAGATTTACAGCATTCTGAGTGCTCTATTAGATACAAAAGATGATAGATTAATATTGTATAGATAAACATCTGACTTTTATTTTGTATTTGACAGAATTCTTGACAATATTTGAAAAAATTGGTTGCCATATATTTTGATTAGGATATAACTTCATAACAGAATCAATTTGCTAGAAGGGATAATAGTTCATCGGTGAGGCAAACCAAGACTAATATAATTTCAACAAAATGACCAAAGCCTAAATCAGAAAGCAAGTGTAAGTAAGAGATGGAGATGCAAACTAAATGCAAATACAAGTGAATTGAAAAAATACAGTATGGTTTAATGGTGCTTGATAATCTTTCGTTCATGCTCTGCAGCTTCTAGGTGCGGTGTGAAGAAGAACATACACTTTAAAACACAGGAATCCAGTCACCTCACCTACTAAATTATAAGCTTCAATTTACAGACAAGGAGAGGCAATCCTGAAACTGCTGGGAGTTAGGAAACAATACCTTCTCCATTTGACATATGCAATGCACTTCACATTAAATATAATGTTACGAGGATGAATTGGAAGAAGATTGCTAGAGTTGACATGATCACAGAACGTGGGATGACAAGGAATTGAAGGGAGAGGCTACACTTGGGAACGCTTCCTTTTAGGAGTTCTATAGAAAGAAAGGAGAAAAAGTGGAAAATAGAGAGTGGATCGTGGAACAGCCTTTGAAAACGTTTATGTGGGATCGGCTGAGCAACAGCATTAAGAAGCATCACTTTTGGAAGGTTCAAAGTTTTCCATTATGATAAAATGAGCAAAGAGACTAGTTAAAAGTCCTGGAAACAGTTATGGGGCAGGTGGTTAGTTCACTGCCAAAATGTATACTTGCCATGGAGCAGGGGCCAAGACTAAAGTTGGATTCAGATATCTGAATTCTGGCACATTATATTTTTCCCTAATCAAGTCAGAAAAGAAACTAAACAGGAAAGTTAACTCTGGTGTTAACTAAGCCTTGGTTTCCTACAAATTCCCTTAGGTTACTCGATTACATGAACTTATTAGAACTCTGCATCACCAGAACTATCTATGAGCTGCAAGAAGCCCAAGCATCAGCATAGCACCACTTGGAAGGAGCGCACTGAAGGAAGATACCGCTTCCTCATTGGAATAGGGATTATTTGAAACAAGAGAGACAGAGACAGAGAGAGGAGGGGGGGGATTGCATTTTAAAAATATGTTGATTCTAAATGTGTTGAATAATGGACATGTACTTTCTAACTCCCTAAAAATAAATACTGCTAGAACATTTTTCTGTGCATACTCAGTATGATGAGAAATATTTTGATGTAGGATAACATGATAGAGTCACTGGCTTAAATTTACTGTCGTTAAGCAGCGTATAATGTATTGGCTACTTCAGTTCTGTTAGAGAGCAAATACCTATTTAGCTGGGATAGACTATAAATTTGACTCTAGTTTGTCTGTTGAAAGACCCACATTTCCAGTTTCTCTGGTCAGTCACCTGATCACAGGACCACCCTTAGGAAGGTGGGTTCAACTTAAGCTATACTAAATAGGTGGGCAGAATAGAGTGTGTTAATGAGGCAGTGAACTTTCCCCACGGGGTGCAGTTCTTCCGGACGGCCACAGACATATAGCTCTCCGTAAGTCTGCCCGCTTTTCCGAAGAATTCAGAAAAGCGTCATGTTTCCTTTTATTCTTCATACCCCTTTTCTAAACAGGCTTTCTCTAATGTCTTGTACTTCTCTACCTTTTCTCTAAAGCTCCTTCTCCCAGCTATGTGGCTGCCAGTCCGCCACGTGTCTGATCCCCATGCAGGCTCTAAAGCTGCATGACATTTTGGCTTCTATTCTTCTTCCTCCATTCTTTTCCTCCAGGCAGCTGCTGAGATCCCCAGCTTGCCTGTCTGGAGGATTTTTCTTCAAATTCCAATAAAATTGTCTTAAAGCTTCCGATTGGGTCTGTTCTTAAATTCTTTTATGAATGAGACTAAGAACCCTCTAGGGGATGCTTTAATTTCACCCGGTTTCAGTTGTAGAGCAAACTGTTGTAATCATAACCATTCCAGGTACTCTAATGAAAGTATGGGACAAAGTGTAGGGCACAATGCAGTGTGGACCTTAGCCAGGTCACCTGCTATGAGGATTAAGGGAGTGGCTCCTGTGGGCCTGGTGCTCCACTCCAGCCAGGAGTGACACCAGCTTCTGCCCTGTCTGGAGAGAGTCTGCACTGAGATGATCCACCCCATAGGGCCTTGGCTAACTAAACTCATAGAGCCCCCTGCACCTCCTTGCATAAGTGAGTTTTGCTGTGCTTGCCCTCTGCATGCTTCTCATTCAGCTCTTGGAGTCTGTGTGTTGATTGCCCCTTTTGGGGGAGACCCTGTGTTCCCCTCAAGTTGGCACTGAGCAGAGGGACCCCAACAACAAAGAACTCTTCTTATCTCACCCCTATGCTTGGCCTTATTTTCATGATTTTTTTTAAGTTAGAATTTTGCTGTATTGTCCTGGAGCTTGAGGTCCTCCTGCCTCAGCTTCCCCTATATTGAAATTGAGGTTGTCTGTCACCACTCCCGGCAGCTGCCCTCAGTCTCATGCTCTATTTTCAAATGACTCTTCTTAGTAACCAGTGTTAAAAATCGTTTCTCTGAGCAAGGTTCGGTATCACATGACTTTAATCCCAGAACTCGGGGAGCAGAGCCGGGCAGCAAAGCCAGCCTTGTCTACATAATGAGTTCAAAATGATTCTAGTAAAAACAGTCATAAACCAAGGTTCTGGGTTTCCATTTGTGTTAACCAAACATAATCCATGGAGGACAGAGTCATACCTCTATCATACCCAGCTTCTGCAGTGGGTTTGGATCAGCCACAACCAAAACACAGGGAATGAAAGTGAGGCTCCTCATTCTGCATTGCCACAGCAAGCACCGTGAATGGAGGTGCACAGAAGCCCGGCGGACGTCAGCAGCCATCCGCTGTGGTGTATGTCCAGCTAGCTCAGAGATCACACGCCCTTGTTTCCATAAGACACATTATGATAAATCCTCAATCTAGAACAACTACACATACCCCTAAGAATGTGGTCACTGTATCTCCTCAAAGAAACGAGGTCAGTTTCTGTGCAACTCCAAGTCTAGGATCTTTGAGAACTGTGCCTTTTTCATTTCCTTATGAACAGATGAGAAGAAGAGGAGTAACTATAATTAAGTAGCCAAAAAGCATTTAGAAAGGGAGTGACCTACCTTCCATGTGTACCACATTCTTATGGAGCTTTAACAAGCCCCCCCCCACCCCCATGTGTGTGAAGCAAAAGCAAAGAGCATTGTTAGCATTCAAGTCAGCTCTTGGGAAGAATCGTCACAACTTGTCATTGTTAGTGTTACCATGAGATGTGTGGTAGAAATCATTGTTCTTGAAAGACTGCAGTGTTTGCTGAGCTTGCCTATTCCAAACCTAGGGGTGTTGAGACAGGGAAATTGTTAGCTTGAGCTATCCTACACTACATAGAGCATTCTAGGTCTGATGGGGAAACATTTATCGGGGGAGAAAATATAGCAGTTTTTGACCATCTGCTTCTTTCTGGTGTCTGTTTGGTAGATTGAGGATAAAGAAATCAATAGCCACTTTGAGCCAAGTTTGAACTTTCTCAAAATGCAATTACCTTAATTGCTAGAAATTTCATAGTGATGATTTAGACTAACATCTGGCTTTGATTATCAAATAAACCTCTCATTTTCATCACCCTTAACAAGCTCATTTCACTAGCCACATCTGACAACAGCCTAACTTACAAAGCTGCTGAGTGTGTTTGTTAGGGAGGGTGCTGAGTATGTTACGGAGGGTGAGCCCTCACCTGTATACTCTCCTTGCCACCTCAGGGAGTGGGGTGCCTTCTAATGACCTCTCCTATTGGTATTTTTATCCTTGTGTGTTGTAATGCCATGCAGATACATGTTACTTCTGTGTCTGTTGGCCCCCTTCTCCACACTTTGTCACTGCAGCCCCAGGTGACCATGTCACTCAAACACCTCTCAAAAGCTATTGGAGTAGAATATTTGAACAAACTCTCAGGGTCCTTATCTGGATGGTTAATTTATACTATATGATGATGTCCTTAATTTGCACTATACGATGATGTCCTTCACAGGTAATCATTTAACTCTCTTTATATTTTACTTCTAATCCACCATTCTCCAGATTTAGTCTCACATAATCTTTAGGGGATTCCAACAGAAAATACTGATTTGGTCTTGCAGTTTCTTTAAAAAAATTTGTTAATCATTTTTATTTTATGTGTATGAGTGTATTCCCTGCATGTATATAAATGCACCTGTGTCGCACAGTGTCCAAAGAGTCAGAGGAGGGTGTGGGATCCCCTGGAACTGGAGTTATGAATGGTTGATACTACCATGTGGATGCTGGGGATTAAACATGGGTCCTCTGAAAGAGCAACCAGTGCTCTTAATTACTGAACCATCTCTCCAGCTCCAGGTCCTGCAGTTTCCTTTTCTTTCTTTCTTTCTTTCTTTCTTTCTTTCTTTCTTTCTTTCTTTCTTTCTTTCTTTCTTTCCTTTCTTTCTTTCTTTCTTTCTTTCTTCTTTCTTTCTCCTTCCTTCCTTCTCTTTCTTCTTTCTTTCTTTCAACAGTCTCCTTTCAGAGAAGATTTGTTTTTATTTATGCATATGTTTATGCCCCACGTGTCCTGGTGTCTACAGAGGCTGGAAGATGTCATTGGATCCCTAGATCTTCTGTAGCTGGAGTTGCAGGTGATTTTAAGCTACCAGATGTGGATGACGAGAACCAAATTTGAATCTTCTGAAAGACCAGCAATTGCTCTTAATCACTGAGTCATTTCTCCAGTTCCAGGTCCTGTAGTTTCTTAAGGGTATAAAGTCTTTCCTTGATAGAGGTTTTTCAGGTGGATCATGTTATCCGACTAAAGTTAATAATTTGTAAACTAACAGGGAGTTGGTGGTTAATTTTAATTTTCAACAAAGAGTTGTCTAGATCCAGAGATTGTTAGGCTGGCCTGTAGATATGTCTTTGAAGATTATATTGATTATGTTAATGGGGGTGGGAAGACCCGCACACTGTGGGGGCATCATTTCCTAGACAGAGGAACTCGGATAGTCTAAGAGCGGAGAAAGCCAGCGGAGGAAAAGCATGCATGTATCCTTTGCTCTTGAGTTTTGACTCTGGGTGGGATGGGACCAGTTCCCTCAACCTTCTGCCACCATGATTTCTCCATGGTGATGGAATCATGAGCCAAATAAAAACCATTCTCCCCTAACTTGCTTTTGTTGAGTATGCTATTGAAGCAACACCACAATGACAAAACCAAGAAAATGGGAGTTCAGATTTTATGCTTTGATTTCAGGCAAGGGTGGGATTGTAGCCACAGAGGAAAAATAATCCAGATAAAATTGTCCTCTAATTCTTAGTGTTTCTAACAATAGAAACCTAGACCTTTGTCCCAGGGTCCACTCTTAACCAATTATGGCATCGAAGTCTTCCTTGCTAAGTTGGAAAATTCAAACTTCAGTGCTGTTTTATTGACTTGATGATTCAGTCTAAGGATTTTTTTTTCTGGCCTAAAATTGTACAGTATGAAATTATCTTTTGTCTCTTTTTGGTTTTTGTTTGTTTTTTAATTATTGAGAATTGAACCAGGGTCTAGTACTTGATAGCTGCTACATAGAGTCACATCCTTACTCTTCTTTGTAATTTATAGTTTGGGATACGATCTTACTATGTCACCCAGACCAGTCTTTAATTTTCTCTGTAGTCCACACAGGCCTTGGAATTCCTATCTTCCCATCTAGGCCTAATGAGTGAATATCTAAGACACAGGCCTGTACTGCTCAATTCACCTGAACATAAGGTCCTGAAAATGAGTTCCTTAGGAGTGCCCATGACCTGCCCACCTCTCCCAGAACTGTGATGTCTCATCCTTACTCTTTTACTAGCTTTAATGTATCTATGGGAATATTCTTCCTCTGAGCCTTCCAATCACTTGTGAAATGATATCACTTCCCAATAGCCATAACTGTCAGAAGCAGTCTTATCATTAGGGATGAGGCTCCACTTGCCGTCTGAAACTGGGGGACACATCTCTGGTCTACTCAGTATTTTCTCCCACTACTGTAGCCGAAGTTGGAAGTGATGAATTTCTGAAAGCAACACCTTCATTAGGGAGTGATCTTTGGCACTCCAGTTGTTACAGAGATGAGGACGAAATTTGGGGGGAAGATAGAAGATGATACCCAACTTGAACTCTGGAGCATTTACAGCAGACCTCTCTGCTCACTTCCACAGTTAACACTGAACCTTAAGATAACCTGAATTTGGCAGGAATAAGTGCCTTTTAAACTCCTGCACAGGCAGGGTCTACCTTAGAGACAGAGTGCATAACTGGGTAAGATGACATCCTTTAGGCATGGGAAATTCTAGAAGGAAAGCTTTGAGTGGTTTCCATGTACTAGGATACCCTGCGATATTGGAAAAGTAGCTGGTGGGTTCTCATCTCTCTTGCTATCAAGTTTAAGCACACAACGAAGGTTCACTTGCATACAAGTCTCCAGTATAGAGTAGTTCCAAAGATGGTTTAACCTACTATTGATTGGGAATTTGGCTTTACCTACGTCTATTTTTTCTCCCCCTTCTTTCAATTCATTTTGTTCTCCCTTCCATTTCTTGTTTTCCCTTTTCATTTGACAGTATCTTTTCCTCTGTTTCTTGAAATACCTCCATTTTTTCCTCCTCTGTCTTTGATCCATTATTCTATTTTATAGTGCTGGTGCATAGTGCCTCATATCAAAATATTCTTTGTTGGCTATTTTATTTAAGAGGGAAGAAATGAGCTGACTCATTTAAAGAGTTAATGTGAGTTTCCTCTGCTCTTAAGTGGCTGTTTATTAATGAGCTTTTCCTTGTCACATGAGAACTGGTCAGTGTGTTGTTAGATTTGTCAACTGGACACAAACTAAAGATACCCAGGAAGAATGAACCACTGTATTAACATCCCCCACAGTGGACAGCAGAGTCATGGAGCTTAGGAGGCAGAACTTTCAAATGCTAAACCATGTTGCTTTACTTTAGGATGACAGAGGATGTAGCTCTCATCAGATAATTTTGAACTCATTTAGAAAAGTTTACAACCTTTTAATGTTAGGGTGCCTGCTTTATGCAAGTAGGAAGCAATAAAGATGTCTCTCTTGCTTTTTATATTTTTTTAGGATTAGAATATCTTTTAATGATATTTAGAACCCCTCTGCTATCTCCATTCCCTTACTACCCTCTGTCCAATTTCATGTACTCTATTATACACACACACTCACACACACACACACACACACACACACACACACACACACACACACAAAATGTATGCACACCTATTGAGTCTAACCCGTGTCCACAAATAATACCCATTAGGGTAGATCCATCTACTGGAGCCTGGCTAAGCTACCCTGAGAATTATATCCTTAAAAAAGACTGACTCAAATTCTTCTAGAACCTATAGATTTTCAACAATTCCTTAGCTAGGGTTAGGGTTTCTTACCCATTTCCCTACCTCCCTGCTGTGATTTTCTCTGGCTTGAATTTACTGTCTATAGCTCTGAGTTCACATGAGCAACTGTCCAGCTGTCTAGGAAATATTATTTCCTTGTAGTCATCTACTACCTCTGATTCTTGAAATCTTTTCACAGCCTCTTATGCAATGATCCCTGAACTTGGAGCTAGAGGTATGATATAGGTGTCCTATTCAGGGCAAAGTACTCTGCAGTCTGTTATTCTCTGCACGTTGACCAGTTAGGGGACTCTGTATCAATCACCATCTGCTGCATGAGGGAGCTTCTCTATTTGGAGTTGAGAGATTCATTAAGCTACAGGTATAATAATAAGTCCACAGGAGTCAGTTAAGTACTAAATCCATTTAGTAAACTAGTAGTAATGGTTTCTCCTCTGTGGACTGTGACCTGTCTAGCCAACAGGTTCATAGGCCTCTAGTCAGTGTGAGGTATGGGCTCCGTCTTGTGAAGCAGACCTCTAGATTTTTTTTTGTGATCTTCTCATATCACGTTCATAGATTACCCTTTTGTACCTTCTGAGTCTGTAGTTATCACTGTAAGGCACTAATGCAGACAGCCTCAGGATCATCTCTCATCATGTCCGCACCTTCTTAACTCTCTTTTTAACCTTTAAATATGCTCCTTTATGAAACTAATGATGACAAAGGGGCAGAAGGTAATGAATGCAAGGAACTGTAATCCAGGTAATTACCACCTTGATTAAAATCTTCACCTGTCTTGCTTTGGACTCATAATAAAATACAAATCCAGGGACTGGAGAGCTGGCTCAGTGGTTAAGAGCGCTGACTGCTCTGGAATAGGACCAGGGTTCAATTCCCACCACCCACGTGATGACTAATAACCACTTGTAACTTCAGTTCCAGGAGACTACAATGTTTTCTTCTAACTCTTTGGACATTGCATGACTTGTGTACACTTACACATATGCATGAAGTATACTAAAACATATAAAATAAAAATAATCTGAAATATTTAAAAATATAAAAGTAATCCAGTCATGAATTTACAGAAAACCCATTCTGTAAATTGCTTCACAGTCAACAGAGACAAGAAATATACTTTAAAAGTATATCATGGGGCTAGAGAGTTGGCACAGTAGTTAAGAGCAACTTCTGTTCTTCTAGAGAACCCTAGAGAACCTGAGTTTGATTTCCAGTACCCACATCAGGCAGCTCACAATGGCCAGCTCCAGATTCAGAGGATCTGATGCCTTCTTCTGGCCTCAGTGGGTACCAGCACACATGTGACATAGACACACAAAGACACATGCACTTACAAAAATTGAAAAAGGTAAAACCCATACCAGAAATTGATCAATGACAGAGAGTTGTGTCTCTGTGCATTTGTGTGTGGGCCTGTGTCTATCAGTGTTTTGTTTAGCGTTGTGCGTGTGTGTCACATGTTTGAGCACATGTGTATAAATGTGTGTGTGTGCACCTGCAGAACGCGTGTGTAGGCCATGTTCGTGTGTTCCATGCATCATTATTACAGTTGTTTATTTCCATCTCTCTGTGTTTCCCTCCAACTCCTCTCATGCTCTCTTTCAATTTCTTGTCCTTTTCTTTGATTATTACTGTTGCATCTACATACATACACTTATAAACACACACACACACACACATACATATATATGTTTCACTGAGTCCATTTAGTGGTCCTTGTATATGCCAGTATTTAGGAATGCCCACTTGGAATTAGATACCCTCTTAGGGAGCTTGTACATGGAGAAAACTGATTCTCCCTCCCTCAGCATCCATAAATTGCCTTTGGCTCATCTTGGGTTGGGTTGGGAGCCTGTGAAATTTCCCTCATCTCTTAACATGTAAACTGGTTTTTATTATTTTGCAGATCTTGTTAGACCACCATAGTGGGGATTCTGTTGTTGTTCTGTTGTTGGAGCTTTCCTATCCACCTTTCCTTTTGGAGGCAGGGAGAGCTGGGGCAGGGGCTGTCTATGAAATTAAAACTCATCAATTTGGATAAACTGGCGGGCCAATGAACTTCAGAGAGCCACTGTTGTGCAGACATGAATTTTCCACGGGGCAGGGGTCTGATGTTTGCAGGCACTTTACCCCGGAGCCGTCTCCCAAACTCAGTGTCAGAAGATTTCAGCAGCAGTCACAATAATGAAAAGGAAGGAAGTCCCCACAATGGCAGTGATAATGATGATGAAAACACTTTACCATTATTAAAGGCCTTCGGGCCATGGACTGCTAGATATTTTGGTCTCCACTGGTTTTGTCTTGAATGTAAACTGCTACATTTAATCGATAATCTGTGTGAAAAAAAATGCCATAAATATCTTTCTTGAGAACAGAGATTCAATGTAGACAAGAATTCTGCTATTCTGAGACTGGAGAGATGGCTTAGTAGTTAAAAACACTGGCTGCTCTTACAGAGGACCTGGGTTCTGTTCCCAGCCTACAACCATCTATGACTCTAGTTCGAGCAGTTCCGATGCCCTCGTCTGGCTTCAAATGTTGCACTTGCAGGCAAAACACTGTACGTACACAATTAAAAAAAAGAGTTATGATATTTTGTATTTTATTTCACATGCTCTCAACTGATTGGTGTGTTAATCTGAACTCTAATACTATAACAAATTACCTGACACAGCCAACTTAAACAGAGGAAACTTATTTTTGCATAAGTTTTGGAACTTTCAGTTTACAAAGAGTTGTCCCTATTTCTTTGAGGCCTGTGGTGAGGCACTACCTTATGACTGGAAATGTGTGGAGGAAGACATGGTTCAACCCTTGGTGGCTGGAGAGTGTTGGAACTGAGTCTCACTATTTTCTTCCGAGCTGTCACTTTTACTAGGACTTTCTTATACTAGTTCACTCCTCTAAGCATTCGAACACCTCCAATGAAGGAACAAACCTTTAATATGTGGGCTTGCTTAACATCTATATAAGACATAGCAAACAATGTGACAGGTAATAAAGCCCTAGATTTTACAACTGAGAGTGAAATGTGTTAATAATACTTAGAAAATATTTTGTTTCTTTAAAAAGCGTTTGTATGCTTTGAAATTCAGCAAGTCCTGACTTATAGGGAAACCTGGATTGTAAACCTAGGTTTTCCTCCTATGAATATTCCTGTGTGCTGTAGTTTTTGAAAATGCTAATAATCTTATAAAAAGAAATCCAATAAGTTCAATGTCCTACCTAGTTCTATTACGTTTTGCAAGCCATTTGCAATTAACTTGTTATAAGAAGTTCATCCAATGTACAATAAGGGTGATTCTAGTGCCCATATTTCTTCTATTTAATTTAGTCCTTAACAAAAGAACAGTAACAAAGTGTAATGAGACGATGTATGACTTTACTCCAGTTCAACATATGCTATACAGCATTTGCTATAATCCAGTGATAGGAATGCATAGCGTTATTAACTCTCCCTTGCTATTGAGGTCTCCAGTATAATATAACAGATATCATGTAGAATGGCAATAGCAGTTCATGTGATGGAGATTAACCATGCAATTATTCTATCTGAAGAAACTGGGTTGGTGTTATTAAAAAACATGTGTAAAAGATGACTAGGGGGACAACTTAGAGGAGCCAGCTCAAGCATGAGGACCGGAGTTTGATCTTCAGAGTCCACATAGCAGTGTAGTGGTATGATTTTTATAATCCCAGCAGTGGTGAGTGGAGATGAATTGATCTCTGGGGCTTGCTTGCCAGCTAGCTTTGATTACTTGATGAGTTCAAGGTCAGGGAAAGTCTTTATCTCAGAAAACCTGGTGGACATTGTACAACACTTGAGCTTGAACTTAGTTTCCATGCACATTTGCATGTCTCCCGTCTCCCCAAGAACACACATAGCAATGTGCGTGCATGTGCACACACCACACATACACACACACACACACCCAAGCACACACTATGTGCAGTACATGTATAAAATGTATATTACATTTTCAAGCTGTCTTTGAAAGAAGATATGTTTGAGGCATAATTGATGGGTAAGATATTTTAGGCAGTAAAGAGCATGCACAAAGGATGGTTGTATGAGACAGCCTAGTTCATTACACATGATTGACCTAACTGATGCTGTTGTGAGTTGAATATAAGATGTCCCCCACAGGACTCATGCATTTGAACACTGAGCTCACAGATGCTGGTACTGTCTGGCAAAGTTGTAGAACCTTTAAGAAGTGGAGGAAGTATCTTGAGATTTTATAGTATTCCATTTCCTGAACTGGATTTGCTTCTTGACCACAGATTCATTGCAGCCAGCTGCCTCACTCTCCTCCCTGCCTTCCCTTCTTACATAAACTCTTTCTTCCTTCAGTTATTTCTTGCTAGGCATTTGTTAATACCAACCAGAAATCTAACTAAGACAGACACCAACATGCCAACCTCCAAGACATGTAAAGGAAGAGGAGTGCATGGGAGTCATCTCCTATTGCTCTTACCCATTTCCATCTGTTTTTTACCCTCTTTTCTAGCACAGATGCTATAGGAGAGGTTTAGGTAGTTGATGTAAGACATTATGATCTGCAAAGACTAACATATTTACTAAGTGACCTTGTACAGAAAATACAAACTTTGTTAAATTTAATGTTGTTTTCCTGGTCCATTATGTTGGACTTTCTACTTAGTCTTTACTGGCTATTCGAGAGTTAGTCATCTCTTCAATCATCATCAGGAAAATGACCAGCTAGAGCAGGTCTTTCTCTCTCTTTGTAACTATGCCCCCGTGTGCTACATTTATTCTCCTGAGTTAGTGTCATGCCCCTAACTAGATGCCAAGTGGGACTGGAATAATAATCTTTATTTCAGTGGACTAGGAATTCACTGAAAGCTGTGTTCTCTTGGAAAGGAAAACAAAGGGAGACAGGTGTTTTGAATGACTAATAGGCTCTAAGATAGAGAAAGGGACCACCAGAGGCAGGTCCTTCTTTCTCACCACAGATATCTAGCTACAAATATAAATGGGTAGATCAGCAATAAATCTCCACCTTTCTTGATAAACTGAGTAATTTCTGAGTTCACTAGGTCCCATTTTCTGGTTAATTTAAAAGTCTGATTAAAGTTTTACCTCTCATAATTGAGATCAATGTAGCATAATTTCTATTTCTAATTGGATTTTCAAGGGTTTTCATTTGGAAAGGGATTGAAATTCAGGGAAGTTGTCAATTTGCAGGACTGGAATACCCAGGAGTTACTATTTTTCTCAGTGGGAAAGATCTATGTATCTATAATCATCTATCTATCTATCTATCTATCTATCTATATTTGTGTGTGTGTGTGTGTGTGTGTGTGTGTGTGTGTGTGTGTACGGGTGTATTATTTGCAGACATCTAAGTGCACTCCTGTCATGCAATACCCATGGAGGTCAGAAGAGAGTTGGATTCCCCAACTGAAGTTACAGATTGTTGTTATCTGCCATGTGGGTGCTGGGAATCAAACCTGGGTCCTTTGCAAGAGCAGCCAGTACTCTTGACTGGTGAGTCATCTCTCCAGCCTCAACAGAGGGAAAGACTTCAAGTGTTGCTGCTGTATCAGCTCAGGCAGAAGTAGCTACAACAATTATCACTGTGTAGTAGCAACTCAGGCATATATTTCCATGTGCGCCTGCACTCAGGAGTAGAGCAGAATCTATAATGTGTGAGACAGTAAATAAACATATAATTTTCCTAAAAATAGCAACCTCGATAAGACATTGTTGTTCTGTGATGTAAAATAAAGGGAGAAAGTTAATTAAAATACCACAGTAGAAGTTCATGTTATGCAACAAGCCCATCATGAAGTTGGAAAAAGGAAAGAACTTCACATTTCTTTGTGTGCTCAGAGTATAATTTATTCATAGCTACAACACTGTTTCTGAACGTCTGTTGTTCTTTTATCAGAGTAAATGGAGAACTTATGTGTCTTACAAAAATTAATGTTTTATTTTCTTTGCTGTTTTGGTTTTGAATTCACTTAGTATAAATAATCACTCTTGCTTTGCAGTTTTCTGAGTTTCGAAAAATGCAAAGAATTTTATAAATTCTGCCCACAATCAAGATGGAGAATTTTTCCACCACCCGCCTTGTGTTACCACAGCTTTGAATCCATCTTTGTGGTCCCAACAGTGTGCAGCATTTGCTGTTCCTCATACAACATTTACCATCATGTGGCTTACTGAAAACAGTACTGCTAATCAGTTCCACAGTATTCTGTTCTGTGGGCAGCAAAATGTGGGGCACTCACTACAGATAATACCACACAGTTGTAACAAGCTTTCTATTTTTTATTAGGTGCTTTATAGTGTTTTTGGAAACTATTTTTTCTTTTAATTTGAGGCTTAAGATGATGATATGTCCCAACATACTCTTTAGGATACATGCAGATCCTGAACATCTTTGTTGCTTGATTTTTTCATTTTCTTGGTTGATGTCTATAACATAGAAGTGCGAATACTGGATGAGAACTAAGGATTCTCTGTGGTTTAAAAGTTAGCATATCCTCATGTGTGACCCATTTTTGGACTTACTCTTCCTACTTCTTTTCTTGTTTATATATATATATATATATATATATATATATATATAAATGAAGGGAGTTAGGTTAGGGTTTAACTGAACACATATCTTTGATCATGAGGAATTTTAAGTACTGGGGCACAATAAAATAAAAAATAAAATCTAATGAGAATGAGTAGCTGTGTAATGATCAATTAAACAGCCTGCATTGATAAATAAACATTGTGGAGAAGGAAATATTAAAGGGATACAGGAAGTTTTGTAGAATGCTGTTTAAAAATAAGTGTGCCAGTTGGAAGCTTTACTGAAAAGGTAACAATTGAAATAATCTCTAAGATGGTGAGGGAGTGAGACATTTGGAGACAATATAAGAAAGTTTGTGTGTAAGCTGAGGAAGAAACCAGTAGAAACACCTGAAGTTCAAATGCACCTCATATGTTCAAGAACTAGTGAGTAGACCTTTTGTTCTGGGAATAAATGGAATGGAGCTGTGTGTAGTGACAGAGTAAAGAGAACATATACAGGACAGATGAAAATAATTTCCAAATACCCATAAAAGTTAATAGTTAAACTTTATAAAGATTCCTTCAAATTTAAACAATTGCAATGCCAAGAGACAGTTTTCAAATGACCAATAAAATACACTATCCACAGTAGTCATATTTTGGAATCAGCTTAGATGCCTACCAATAGACAAAGAAATACAGTTTACATTCATAACAGAATTTTACTAAACTATGAAGAGGAATGAAATTATGTCATTTTCAGAAAAATATATGGAACCAGAGATCATTATGTAAAGTGAAATAAACCAGATTCAAAAACAAATATCAGATGTTTTCTTTCATATGTGAAAATTGTGGGAAATAAAATGTGATTAATGAGGATGTAGACAGGTGATGGTTAAAGTGAGAAAGATAATGGAAAGGATAGGTATGAGCTAAGAAATATATATATATATATAATATTCAAATTCATACTGTAGTCCTTTATTTGTTCAATATATACACATGCACACTAATGTAATAAAAATAGCTGAAAGATGTCTTAGATATGAAAGGTCAGTAGATGGTAACTAGTTAAGCTATGTAATACCAATACCAATATCTTCTTCACTTTTGCCCCCTAAGATATAGTTTTCAGCACTTATCTTTGGTGACCTCATTTAAAAATCACAATAGCTAAATACAGGATGTGAGGTACAGTTTTCTCAATTTATGGTGGGGAAGCTGCATGACACAGGGATGGAAGAATATGCTCATCTTCTAGTTAATAACTGAATGAAATGAGAGAAAATGCAGGGACCAGAGGGCTGTTGACTTTGATGAAGAGCCGGAGCAAAGTCTCATGGGGCCGATTCTCTTATTAGTCCTGTCTGGTCACGTTTTTCCTTCTGTAGATGACCTTCTGAAATGTAGGAAGGATGATGTTCTGCAACCCTCATTTGATACACAGTTACATGCCACTAACAAGAATTCAACACCTTGTGGATCGAATGCTGTGCTTTCGTTAATTTTAATTTTGACTTGGCAGTCGCTAGGAGTTTTAATGTGGGAAGTATAATCTGGATAACAGCCTATTTACATCCTGTATGCTGTAGGGCATGATGCTCTGTAATAAAGACACCAAAGGTAGAACAAAACAGAGAGGATCAAGCAAGTGAGAACCAATCTCAGCAGCCTCTACTGGTTTTCACTTTTATTTTCAGATCATTTGACTCTTAAGTCTAAAGTAATTTCAAACACACAGTATTATTTATGCTTCTCTTTTTTAGGATTCAAAGTGACAAAAATATCAATCCCAGGCAACTGGAATCCCCAAATAAACAAAGAACTCTAAAAAGAGGTGCTTAGAGGCAAGAACAACCAAAGATCTAAGGCAAAAGGTGAGAGGCTCATGCAAACCAGAGATCTAACTCTCAGTAAAGCAAGAGATAGACATCAGTGAAGCCTGGCTTCTACCTCTTCAGTTCTTTGCATTGTTTGTGAAGTACAGTTGTTCCTATGTAATCAGCAAAGCCTGGAAAATGTGAGTGCTACAGGAAAAGTGAAGGTCTTACTTTCCAAACTTCTGAAACGTTTGGTGGTATAAACCCTGGAACATACTTGTGGGAGCTTCAGCTCTGGTGTTGATTTTTGCAGCAGTGTGACTTTGTCTAGATCTTCTGCCTCTTTGGGGAGTTGGTATAAACATCTCATTGCTTATGACGAATGGATCTTATCTTTCTGATATGCCAGGTCTTTATGTCCTTCATTGTCTCTATGCAGAAGGAAAATTCTAGGCAGATAAAGAATTTTGCATTTTTCCATGAAAAACATTCATGGAATGTCTGGCTTTTTAATCATCTTTGTAACAGTGAGTTAAGATTGATGTGATTTGAGCAAATAAAAATGGAAAATAACTTGTTTTCCAATACTTTCTACCCCTTGTGTCTATTTAGGAAGAGGCTGTGGAGCCTGTCTTGCCTATTTTAGTTTCTCTGAAAGATTTGATTGATAGAAGCAACAAATGTTTGAAGAAATTTTTTATATTGCCTTAGGTGGAACAGTCTGGGTACTCTAACATTGGCTTGACTTTACCCTGGAAAGGCTGAGAACCTAGTAGCTGCTTAGTCAGGAGGCTGGATGCTGTAAGTAGTCACAACCTAGCACTGACAGCTTGGAGATTCCTAGACAGCCTCTGATATTCAGTCCACACTGAAAAGTCAAAAGACTGGGTTCGGATGTCAGCAAAGGATTGTCAGAAGCAGCAGTTTCAGTGGCAGGAACAAAATAGGTGCAGTCATCAGCAAGAAACGACAGGAAGCAAGAAAATATAAAGCAGTAGCTTGAACTTTATGTGGGGCACTAAAGGAAGATAATGCCTATTCTGGGGGAGGGTCTTTCCCCTGCAGTTAACTGGCAGACCTTTCCAGAGGTTAGTCTCTTAATTGATTTCATAAACAACCAAACTAATAACCAAGGTTAACAACCACACATAATCAAGCTGTGTAGGGCAGAAGTTCACTGCTCTTGGATCTCATATTTAAATGTCATCATCCCAAATAGCATACCCTACTGTCATTAGCAGTAGAGGGATTGTTTTGTCCCTCCATAAGTACAAGAATATGCTTTTTATTTTTTATTTATGTGTGTTTGTATTAGTTTGCACACATCAGTGCAGATGTCCTGGATGCCACAATAGGGCATTGAATCCCCTCAAGCTACAGTTACACGAGGCTGTGAACCACCTAACACGGGTGCTAGGAACTGAATGTGGTTCCTGTAAAACAGCAGCAAGTCATTTTAACTGTTAAACCTTCTCTCTAATTTTGATTTTGATATTCGAAATTTACTAAAATTGAGATGCATCTTCAAATTGGTGCTATATCAAGGTTTTATAAGGAAATTTGTAATTCATAGACATAAAGAAAATAGTGTTTCTAACAGTGAGTGAAAACTTAGATTTGATAGAATACAATGTATGGAAAATTCGTTTAAAACTGAGGCAAGGATTGGATGAATAAATATTGACTCTGTAAGTCCTGGGTTCTGGGGTTAATTAATAAAATATTCTGTGTCCATGGATAGTGAATAGTCTTTTGGAGCCTGACCACATGGAGAATAAGTTTCAGAGTCTAGCTGCTGCTGCTGTGTTTTCCTTAACCAAATGACAAAGAACTTCACTTTGAAGGCTGTAAGTTCCTCATTTCTGGATGAGCCCTGTGTCTGCCCACCACTCACTTCCAAGTTTTTAATTCATAAAAATTCTGTTTGAAACTAGAGAAAAGGGCCAGGGACTTCTAACTGATTTGGTGAATAGGAACTGTCCATTATCTTCAGTGTGGATATAGTATATTACATGTTTAAAGATCTCTAATGCTCTTTGTTACTCACAACACACCGAATCCAGCAGGCAGGTCATAGCATCCACAGCCTTTTGTTTTTTTCTGTCTTCTTAAGGTAGCGCTCTTGTAGAACAAAGCTGCTGATACAATGAACCTTCATTTCCTGTGCGTATTCTGGGAAGGAACAAAAATTGCTCAGCAGATAATGTCTTTCTAGAATGAGTACATGTCAGTTGGGGAGCAGGGAACAGGTCACTGGCAGAAAGATGGAGAGAGCAGGTGAAGTCATGTCAGATGGGTGCATTCAGTACTGGTTCCAGCAGTGACTGGCTTTGGAATATTTACAGTAGAAGAAAATATGTGATCAATATAGGAAAAGCTCCCTGAGAAAAATACTTAAAGGTTGGGTACAAAAGACTCTGAGATAGAGTAGACTGTATTTTAAAAGTGATGCGCCATTTACTGTGAGAAAGGTTGAATTACTCTATAAAAGGTCTTGGGCTGATTTCATATCTATTTTTAAACCAGAATTTATAATATTATCTTTTAGAGTATAGTAGCATAAATTCCACTCCCTGTGCAGTTAAATAACAAAAGAAACATAAAACAAACAAAGCATAACCTACACACTCAATTTTTTGAAACATTAAAGAAAATCATCACTTATTTGCTTCAGACGTTGTATGCAGCGTACTTAAGACATAAAATATATACATAGTTTACTCCAAAAATTCCTCTGAAAGGAAAATAAGAGGGCTTAAAGATACTACATATCTAATCATGCTAAGGATGGAAAGTGAGGCCATCAGTGGATTGAGGATCTGAGAAGTTCCTGGATTCAACTCATGGGCTGAATCATGATAAACAATGCAGATGAGCTGAACAGCCCAGGGCAAATCCTGAAGGACACTAGCCATGTAAGGAAGGTCACAGCCACAGAGAGATACCAAGTAGACTGACAGCTGAAGACAGCAGGGTCAAAACAAATTTATTTAATTAAGAACAATTGTATGAAATGTACAAAAGCTCAATAAAAAGTTAAGTAAAAAACGAACACCCCAACAGATAGACATTAGAGTACACAGTCAATATGAAAAACAAATTTACAAAAGAAGCACTTAACACAGAAAATGCCATGTTCATAAACAATGAAACATGGTTTGTTCTTTTTCTTCAGTCTGTGTGCAGAGAACGTACTGAGATGTAACAAGGAACAAGCTTCCAAGAGCTCACTGAAGGCCATTTTCCACAGGCCTCTTGTGTTCCTGCACGTCTTCTGATGAGAGGCAGTGGTTATTTTCACTCTGGACTCTTTTCAAGGATGTATTTACAGCCAGCAGTCTTGGAAAACACAGCTTCCTTTTTCAGAGCAAATGACAGGTTTGCTTACAGCTTGGAAGATGGAGATGATGTCTTCCTCTAGAGCAAAGGTCAAGTGTCTTTGGTGCTTATTATAAAAGATTCAGGTTCCCTAAGCCCCGAGTTCCTCTCTTGTAACACAAAATCACTTGTATGCAAGTGCCACCTTTCTCTTTGAATCTGTCTTCAGGACATGTGGGCAACAAACCAGCTCTAGAACAAGCCAATTCTACTCTTGTGATTAATAGTATTTTATTTTCCTTTGAGAGAGAACGAAACCTTCCCACAAAGAAAAATAAAAGACAAAGGTGATAAATGTGAAGTGCAGAAATGTCTGTCTGGGGAGATTATCTCTGAACTGGAAAATATTACAAAAATGCATTCACTCTATATAACATGTATAAACTGCCTAGAGAAGCTGGTGAGTGACTGTCAACTCCCTTATGCTGTTTTGGAATCATGGGTAGAAGAGGTAAAGAGGTCAGATCTGTGCTGTCTAGACTCACACAGTCAAACCTGCAGCATGGCAGCAGGTAGGCCAAACCCACAGAAGATAGAATTCATGGCCAAGTTCTTTTTCAGGCAACAGAAAGACTTGTGACCTGAAAAGTAACGCTTTTACTCTTTCTTCCAAGCACACAGATGGGCCAATGCATGTTTTGGTTATTTCACAATAAAGTTAGCAGGTTAAATAAATCCTTTTCCTATTTTTTCAGATTTCTTTTTATTTATGCATTCATGTATGTTAGTGTGAGCATGTGAGTGCAGGTACCTGTGAAGGACTGAAGAGGGCATCGATCCCCAGAAGCTAAACTTGGTTCCGATGTTGTTCAGGTAACTGAATTCCAGTTTTCTGCAAAAATAGCATGAAATGAGTAAGTCATCATAAAGAAACTTTTATGAAAGATGCTTTCTTATGCAGAAATAGGAAACAGAGCTCCATGGACCCTTGACTGACAATATTTGATACTAATGGATAAAAGCATGAGTTCTAGAATCACACGTTGTGGTTGGAATCCTCAGTCTAAAATTAGGATTACCCAACTTGTAACACACTTAAGACTGCCAAAGGAATTAACTCACACAAATGCTTAGAAGCCAGAACATAAAACTTGCTCAATACCTGTATGATTTTTTATATTAACACAGTACCTGGAACATACCAGAGGACCTGGGTTCAATTCTGAGCACTCACATGGTGGCTAACAACCTTCTGTAACTCCAATTCCAGGGGATCCGACCACCTCTTCTGATCTCCGAGGACACTGCACAACACACATGTGTTTACATACATGTAGGCAATATATTCATGCACATAAAATTAAAATAATAATTAAAATATTTTTTAAAGAAAGAAGTCTGAGCTAGAAATTTACTGACAGTATTTGGAGGGGCATTTTCATTGTCTACCTTCTACTTATTATTTGTACTTATGCATATAGTCTTTTCAATATTGTTAATTATGTTATATTCTAAATTAAAATATCTTTTTGTGCTTTGATCACAATTATTATCTTCAATTAATTTTGGATTTTAGTGTATTGAAACTTTACCCAGAAACCATTTTATGGAATGATTTTCCTATTTAGGGAATATTTGTATGCATTTTCTTTGTGAATTAGATATAATTTATCTGCATATTTTTCTAAATGGATACCAAATAATATTAAATTTTTTGTGCATGCTTAATGTCCTGATTGTGTTTTGTGGTATGATTATTTCCTGTTAGAACTATGAGTATAATAGGGAAGCTATACCAATGAAATCTCAAGACTATCATAGTCTAGAGAGATCTCCATACTGACAAAAACCAGTTGACATGCCAAGGTGGATGGGGATAATGTCATGGGGTCTCACCTCAACATGAAAGGCTAAAGGTAATCAATAGATGCTGTGGGAGGGCGAATCAAATTTCTCCATGGACTAGCTCCCTGAGCGTTTAGTTAATCTCAAATGGTCTTCCCTAAATACACGTATAGTACTCATGTACGAAATTAAATTCTCAAAAACAAAAAAAGACCAGCTTGCATTCTTACCTACTGAGCCATGTCTCCAACCCTATAAATCCCTTCTGTCCACACTTAAATTAGACAAATAAAAGAAGCAAATATTTCATTTTGAGGACAATGTATGTACATTGAAACACACAAACTACTAGAAAGAATCTGGCTTAATAACTGGGATGAAATAAAGAAAGTAAAGCTCTTCTGAAGGAAAGAGAAGTAAGAACCTCAGTCGAGCAGTACACACCTGCAGAACCTCAGGCATGGAGATCAGTGAGCTGATGGCAGTGCTGAATGAGAACAATTTACATCCCAGGGACCTTACTTTTATAGCCACCTACTTCAGTGAGATGTCTTTTTCCACCTCATGTATAGAGAAGTATAGAGAAGACAAGGCAGGAGAGATGGCTCAGTAGTTAAATTGCTTGTCACACAAGCATAAGGACTGGAGTTCAGATGTACAGAACCCACTTAAATGTAAGGTGGGCATGGAAGACTAATGTAATACCAGCCTCTGAAGGTGAAGACAAGAGATCCCCAGTGCAGCAAGATACTAAGACTAGCTGTATCTATGAACTTCAGTTTGACTGAGAGATCCTGTATCACTGAAAAATGCAGAAACACGTTTGAGAATGTTTCCTGGCATTAGTATCAGCCTGAGTCTTGTGCCTCCATATGCATGTACTCCCATGTACATGTGTGAGAAGAACACATGCAAATCTGCCTGCACATGTGAGCACCACATCCTTGAAAATGGATATAAAACCAATGAAAAATAGAAGTCTGGACACAGGCAACTTGAGATGTGGTAAAACCATGCCTAACAGTACAGATTAAAAAGGGACGTTTTTATTTCTCTTTAGTGATAACACATCAGGTTGGCATAGAACAATCTTTGTGCACACTCATAAAAAGAGAAGGAAATGTATAATTTGATAAAGGAAATTGGAAAGCTACTTGGGCATTGGGAATATATAAGTCTAATATATAAAAAATGCACAGAAGAGTGAACTTGACATTGACATTCAATTCTGACTTTCCATTTGAATATTTGGCAGTGCAGAGTTATGGCTAAGACACAGAAGATGAAATGAAACTGGTATAATATTTCAGAATTTTAGTTGAAAACCTGTGAAAAATGATGCTATAGTATGAATGTGATTCTGTGCCCACGCTCACAGTGCGTGCTTACTCCTTTTGTTCACCACGTGATTGACAACTGAGAGTTTTAGTGATTCAGACATTGCTCATGAATGGAATTAGTTCTCTTGAGATTTATGGGTGCCTGTTTGCCCCTTCTACCAGTTGAAGACACAGTAATAAGACACCACATGAGAAGCCTTCATCAGGTATTGAAAGTGCTGGGAACTCGAAGTTATGTTTCCCAGAATCATAAGCAACAAGTTTCTATTGTTTATAAAGTATACTTCTAATTATTCTGTTAGAGTAACTTGAATGAACTAAGATAATCAGCATTGACTTAATAATCAGAATCTTTCTCATGAAATATAAACCCCTGGGGCATAGCCATCTCTCTAAGATGGCTCAGTGTGACTAAGAGGACTGGCATTCTTGCAGAGGACATCCACCTGGTGACTAACATCTGTCTGTAACTCCAGTTCCAGGGGACCCAATGCCCTCCTCTGATCTTCATGGGCATTTCATGAGGTAGTTGCACTTATATACATGCAGGCAATATACTCATACACATAAAAATAAATAAAATATTAAAGAAACTAAACCTCAGATGCTGGCCTCTGATGAAGGGAAGCCATATACATATGGGTATACTAACTGCATTGCAGGACCAAGCTGGCGGTATATCAAGAACTTCAAACTATCTGTTTTATTTTAAAACACCCATTTACTATAAACAGACAGCAGTACTCTCACAGAGGTTGGGGCAATCCTCTGTGACATTAAGCCTCTCGGTTTTCTTTTATTTCTTTCTCTGAGCATCATGCATGAAAATATTGATGTTATTTTGTGTTTCTCTCCCTACAAAGAAAATTAAACTTGGGTAGGCAGAGGGATTTTATTTATTTTCATTAATGTATCTCCAACATCTACCACAGTTACTGAACTAGAATTTGTTCTTATTAAGCACTTGTTAAATAAAATAATACACATATTCATTTACACAGTGTCCCAGCGGTGAGTGAACCTAATGGAAATAACCACCTAGAAGTGATTACATATGTTGATGGGGTTGTAATTTTTCTCTGACATGTCTTTATTTTCCGTATTTTCTACCATCACCCAGTAATGTTTAGCTAAATGTTATGTCAGACACAGGGAACAAAAGAAATAAAAAGGTCAGATGTGATTCTTGATGGCTAATAATTTTGATACGATCCAGAGATTTCTTTCTTGTTGGCTTTACCAGCTGACTATTCCCCTTTCCTGAAAACTGTTGCCTCACCTACAACTGAGCCTCACTACATCAGACTCTAGACTAGCCTTGCTAGTAACATGGGAATGAACATGCGTCCCCTGCATGAACAAAATAGGATCCTTGGCCAACAGGAGAACTGTGAAGGAAAGTTCCCAGATAGATCCTGCATCTTGAGCTGAACTTCATGCAAGGCTAACCAACTGATTAATACTTCAATGACTGCAGACTCTGGAATACTGTTGATCCAGAGCCTATTTATAAATTATCTCAGGACATCTTTAGTACCCTAAATGACCGATAGACACTCCTTGCCCGCCTCTGCTTCTTAATTAACATCCTTTGACTAATAGAATATATTAACGAACAATAACAACAAAACCAGTTTCCACCAATTAAAGGCTAAGAATGCCTTCAGATAGCATCTGAGGCCTGTAGCTGAGATTTCTCTTTTGCTGTATCCACAAAACTACTATTTCTCACCAGAGTATTTGAAAAGTGTCTGGATTTATGATCTTTCTTTGTTCTGTTATTATAAAACTTCATAAACTGTTACCACATTGGAGCATGGAAGTTTGGATAGCCTGAATCTGTGTCCCAGGGACATGGCCACTCATATTTGGCTCTAGAATAAACTCTTATCCACTTAAAACAGTATCTGCATGTATCAGGCACAGTTATCCTCCAAAATGGGGCAAGTCCAATATATTGTACAGTCTGTACAACAATTTGTCAGCCAGGAAGCAGTAGCCAGAACAAATGCAGTCTTCTTTTAAAATATATGTTTTAATGAATTACTTGAGAGCATTATACAGTATACTTTGACCTCATTCCGTCTTCCTCCAACTCTTCCCGGATCCGCTCCCACTTCCCTCCCTACCCACCCAACTTTGTGTTCTTTTCAGACCACGTGTGTGTGTGTGTGTGTGTGTGTGTGTGCCTGTGTGTGTGAAAGAAGAAAGAAATAAAAGAAAAGAGTCTACTAAGGCATTTTATCAGTGTTGTTAACATGAAAATTAGAGAGTAAAATGAACCCTGCAATACTAACTTTTGCAAGTAGAAACACATCAGTAAGTAAAATGTTTTAAAATATATTTTAATCTAAATGCATAAAATGAATTTCCTTGGTGAAAGATGCCATTAAAAAGGAAGCAGTCATGTAAAAAGAAGGAAGCATAAAACTAATTTAAAAATTTTGATTTGCACTGAATGAAGAGATAGAATAGAGCCAAGCATGATGGGGCACATATGTGACCCTCCAAGCCAAGCATGATGGGATGCACATGTGACCCTCCAAGCCAAACATGATGGGGCACACATGAGACCCTCCTACCGAGAGGGCGAGGAAAGAAAATTATGTGTTCCACATCAGTCTGGGCTTCACACCATGTTCCAGTCCAGGTTGAACTATATAGTGAGAACTTATCTCAAAAACAATATAAAATAAAGTAGTATATTTTGCCAGTAATGTCACGAGCATGTTAGTAAAATGGGAGGCGGGGGAGGTGGATGAGAAAAGGACAGTAATCAAAAAAATCCCCAAACTGAAGAACAAACCCCATGTAGGTTTCACAAGTCTTTAAGAACATATATTCCTTTAAAATATAAATGATTTTAGAATAAGAGAAAGAGGAGATGATTCATTTACTGTATAGTATTAGAAAATTTTGATAAATACATATAGTTAAATTAAAATGTATAAACCTTACAAGTCCATAAAAATAAATATTTAAATAAATTATTTCCAAACTAACTTTGTACTCTGGTTTATTAACAATAGGTAGATGGAGCTGGAGAAATGACTCAGCAGTTAAGAGCACTGGCTGCTCTTGCAGAGGACTTGGGTTCAATTCCCAGCACCCAGCTGGTGGCTAATAACTAACCATCTGTAACTCTAGTTCCAGGGGATCCTATTCCCTCTTCTGACCTCCATGAGTATTGCAGGAAATAGGTGTACTTACATATATGCAGGTAATACACTCACATGCATAAAATAAAAATAATAAATAAATATACAAAAAGAATAGGTGGAATAAACTGGCTTTAACCCAGAATCTAACAATACAATTCATTATGGTTATCATGTGATTAAATTATATTAGCAATGCCATGCATAGAAATATTGTGTGATGGGGGATAGTAGCACTTAATAAGATTCAAAACTCATCTCAAACATAAAATATATTGGCATAATGGATAAAATATTAATTTGATGGCAGAAACAATAGTAGAGACTAACATTCAGTCACAGCAATGATGGCAGCATGGACAAGTTCCATATAAACTCAAAGCAGACAAAACTCCAAGGCAGACATGGAGAAGTGGGAAGAAACCCCAGTTCCACATGAGGAACTATTAGCAACCAGTGATTGCTGAGAAGGGAAGATTCAGTCACGTTACAGGGTAAAACCCTTAGTCAGTTGACAAGGCTCCAGTGGGTAAACCCACAACAAAAGACACTTGGGACACAACTCAACTAAAGGAACTATCAAAGAGCTTTTGCTGAAATGCATAAGCAAGATCCAGTATGATATTCACATCATAACTGACTGAATGATGTGCAAAGAACTGCAAATATTGTTTATACATATGTACAAATATAATATACTATGAAAATGTTTAATGCCAAAGACATATCACATTTATACAGTAGCTACCTCTAGGAATAATGCAAGTGTTGGTACTGAGTTTGAGAGATAAAAAAGGATTTTTGTCTGTTGGGCTTGACTTCAAAACAGTTCTGTAAAATTTTATTTAATGAGAATCGAGTATAAGTGTGTTTTCTAATATACCATCTTCTTAATTGTGAAGATTTTAATGAAATTTGTCTAAATATTTAATTGAATTAATAATTTTCAACTATCAGTTTAAACTCATAAAAGACAGTGTTGTTCTGGTTGCATCAAAGTCCTTTTATAAATTGGGCTTTATAGAAAAAAAGTAGCTAAAGATTACCAGATGGAGCGGAGTACACATTAGCTATGTAACAGCAGCAATTAAAAAGCTGGCTTTAAGATATTTTATAGGTAGTAAATTCTCTACAACACAAAGGAAATAAGTGACAGATGTCTCATTAGCTTAGGCACCTCTTAAGATTTTTTATCTGTAATTTTTGAGAGCATCACCCTGCATTCCAAGTAAGCAGACAAGTGGGCTAGTTGCAAAATAAAAACCAATACAGAGGGTTTGGCATGATCATCTTTCTCTGCAGACAGATGACTGTCATTCACTAGAAAATATATTGCATGCATTTTAGATTGCATGGTGATTTAAATGTACTTGGCATTTCTCCAGGGCCTTCAGACAGTTGACTTCTGCTTTTGAGAATAAGGCTGAATTTACTGGAAGGTTTCCTCTGGCTGGTATAACTTGGGGTATCACTATGCAGAGTTTTCTCCTTTTTGACATAATCTCATGCATACTAACAGTTTTCTAATTGGAATATAACAGCTGCTTTAGTTTCATAAGTCTCCAGGAAAGTATCAGCCCCCCCAAGGATGTCTAACAAAATCTAAGTCCTGAACAGCTTAGCATTAGGAGATGAAGTTATTGCTATGCTAATGAGGACTTGGACTTGAAGAGATAACTTTCTGATAGATTTTATATGCTTATCAGCCTTCAGTAACCCCAAGCTGTACTGTCAGCTGGAATCTCAAACTTTAAAAAATGTATCATGATATCTGTAAATACTCAAGTTCGTTTTTTTTTTCATTTGATTAGGGATATTGGAGTAAAAGTAGTTTTACAAGGATAATTTCTCCAGTAACTGATGAAATATATGTCTCTCTCTCTCTCTCTCTCTCTCTCTCTCTGTGTGTGTGTTTGTGTGTGTATATGCACGTGTATTTGTGTATGTGTGTATGTATTTATGTGGGGGGATGTCCATAAGAGCAGGTGTGTTTTCAAATTATTTTACTGCAAAGCATATAATTACTTAGCGTGGAAAGCATGGTAGACTAGGCTAATTACAAGTTAAACATTTGTAAATTCTTCAGTATTTTTAAAGTAAAATTACTTAGAATGTTTTCTGTCTTTTGAGTTTTGTAGTATGTCAAGTGTAAATAATCAGCATCTACAAAAGACTGTTCTAAAACTTCATTATTGTAGAATGCAAATTTAGCAGACATAACTTCCTAAGCATATAGTTCTTTGAAAGAGTCTACAGATCAGTCTAAGCTACACCACATAACTAATTATGTTATAACAAATTACATCAGTTAGAAAGACATGGAATTAATATGCTCCTGTATGTTTTTTTTTCAGAATCTAGTAAATGCCCATGGAAAAACAGGAATATCAAAACATACGAAGTATATGAAGTAATACAATAGTTAAGTTTCAAGCTCTGGAGATAGACTGATCTCACACAATATGGGAAGAATGGCCCAACAGGTTAAGAGGAATTAGTAACAAATTCATAACTTGTTGTATAGCAAATTCATCAAATTCAAAAACGTTCCTCCCAGAAAGTAAGGAGACTGGCCATGAGATGTGAAAATAAACAAGCTTTACATGTGTGGAAAAGCTGAAACTTAAAGGTTTATGGGGACCTCAAGATTATGGCAATAGTAAAAATGGTTGGGAGGCAGGAGACTTTGGCTAGTCAACTGCAGAGAGGAAATTCTTGGAACTTTCCAGGGTCTGACAGAGAATTCCAGGGATGAAGCTTTTGTAAAGTAGGTGGGCGATTTTCAGTGATGAAGCCCATTCCTGCTGGTGTAAGAAACCCCTCATCTATACAATCAATAAAAAATCATTGGTTCACCAAGTTGAACTTGATCTTTCATGGCTTCACATGCTGGATTGAGCGTGTGTGTGTGTGTTCTATCTGTCTGTCTGTGTCTGTATATTTTGTCTCCCCAGAATAAGTCTCTCACAAAACACATTGTTCTCTGAAGTGTATATTTTATTTCATTTGTAGCACATAGAGCAACTCCTGGCCATGATAAATTAATGACAATGGCAGATATTAATGTGAGTGTCATCATGTACAGATTAGGGGAAAGCAAAAAGAAAATCAAACAAACCCAACTAATTTTGAGGACCACATCTCAACTTTTAAAAATAGTAAAAAATATTTGAAATGAAAAGATGTATTATTTTCTGTGTAAATGATTATAAAACAAAGTGAAAAATAGAGTATAACTATAACAGAAGAGAAAGGAAAAGGTAAAAAGATTTTAATGCAATGAAATAGGCTGTTTAAAATGGATGGAAGAAGAATTCAATTATGAAGACAAGGTCATTATGAACTTTTAAGAACTTAACAAAAGTAAAAAAAATCAGCGCTCACAGTGGGAAATTTTTTCTAATAATTCACTCAGAAAAATAGAGCAAGATGCACCATAAAATCATTATCTTTCCACATAGTGTAACAGACATCATTAGGCTGAAACCTTTGTGTGTTTAGCTTTGGTCAGACTCTGTGCTCTGAAACTTCAAACACTCCAGATGAAACAACAATATTCAAATCCCAGACGTTATTAAGTTATGTGCAGTGGCTTGGAAAGAACTAATGAGCTTCAACTCTCTCCTAGAGTGCACAGGTATCATTTTTATGCTACTCATCCCTAAACTCCCTCCCACTGGGTGAATAAATGCTTCACTGGTCACATAAGCAAGGGGCTATGGCTCCTAGCCACTCTCCGTGTTCTTTTTATGTCTGCCTGATTATTCTTACACACACCTTCACGGAAGTCATGTGACTGATAAAAACTGCATTATATAAGTAAATAGTAGAAAAAATCGCAATACTTCTGTCTGATGTAACATACAGGAGGTGACTTCTTTGTAAGGGCAAATTTTGTCAAGAAAACTTGGTATTGCTGAGTGTCATATTGCCCAGCAGTCTACCAATAACTTTGTTATTTTATGTCGTATAGTAAGAGATATCTGACTAGAAAAGATAATCAAAGTATAAACTACAAAGCTACACTATTTGAGTGCTAGACCTCAAACAGGTGATTTAAGATCTTTTTATGGAATAATGGAGCTACGAATATGATAATCACTGCTAACATATTTAGAGACGATGCCTTCAAAAGGCATTCATTCATTCATTGCAAAAGGCCTCCCATGTGACTGATATCTTTGAAATGATATTCTATAGTCTTAATCATTTGATGTGTTAAAGTTTAATTATACACCACAGTGGGAGGCCTCAAGAGCTTTTTTCCCCCCCCACAATTGATTTGATGTTGAACTTATCTTAAGAACAATTTAAATGAAAATTGGTTATTTGGACAGAAGGATATTAAAATATGTTTGTTTCTGACAGTTACTATTCTGAATACATTAAACTAGACATTTATTCTTCTTAAACTATAAAATTAATAAGATAAATTAAATAAAGATAGAAGTGTTCCACATTATTGAACATAGATTGTTAAATAAAAATCTCAGTACCAGGTACAGGTTACCTCATTATGTACCATCAAAGAGGAACCAGAAGCATCAACACAACACAGGTGATTGCTGCTGCACTTGCGTGCCCACCATAACTAGATGCTAAAACTCTATTGCTGAAGACACTACACACTTGGCTATAGGACAATGAATAATCAGTCTTAAACCAATCAAGAAACTCTCCTTGCTGGCTAGCTTTCATGATGCTGGAAGTTGCAAGGCAGGCTGCTGGGGGAGAAAAGACATCAATGATCTTACGTACCTGTGAGCCCTGCATGCTGCAATAGTGAGCTGCCAGGTAAGATGCACACATTGCTGTAATAATGGCAAGACTGTTTCTGGAGATGCCCAACTGTTCTCTTGAATGGAAGTGAGCCTTACTCCACACGGGGGAATTCATGGATGTCCCAGTGAACATGGTAAAAACCCATGGCTAGGGAAGTCAGGCCCTAGGGGAAAGCATATTCCTGCTGTTTTTCTAAATGGTCATGCTTTCAAACTGCCTTCTAAATATTTACAATTATATTCATGCATCTGGGCTGCTTCTAACCTTGGTCAGAGAAATTTCTTACTACAGTGAGCAGTGATTACAGCGGAGATGCATTACTGCTCAAAGTGATGAAAATTAGCGACTATGAGCACCCAACCATAGGTGGTACATCTATGTATCACTCCACTCTCCAAGGCTCAGGGAACGTCTTGGAGCATGGGGTGGGAAGGAGAAAAATGTAAGAGCTGGAGGATGGGGAAGAGTGCAAGAAATGCTGTCCTCTGAACATGACATGGCTGTTACACACATGGATTCACAGCATCTGTGGTCACCTATAGAAGACCTGAACAAGATCAAGACAGTTAAAAATTCCAGCTTCCTGGGGAAGCATGTCAGTGACTCCGCCCTGAGGAGCTTTTGGAAGGTTGATGGCTGTTGGGGGAATGAGAGTCATTTTTCTTTAGGAGTGTGGCAAATGGTAGACTCTCCATGCCTAAATGGACGACCCCACATCAATATACATGTGGACAGCACTAACTTGAGTACATACATAAATAAGTAAATAAGTCAGTATGAAAGGAGGACATGAAGTTGGGAGCGACATGTGATAGGAATTCTGGGTGAATCTGGAGAGAAAAAGTTGAGGGTTAAATACGATCAAAATACATTTTATACATGTGTGGAATTTTCAAGGAATAAGAAATACCTTACATGTACAATGAAGTAACAGTTAGCAGTCTAATATTTTTACTATAAGGCTTAGAAATGCTGGCAAAGAGATGACTACCATTTTGATCACTCTTGAGACCACCAAAATTCAAATTCACATGGTGAAAGGGGAAGAAAGATCTAGAACTGCCCTTCCTGCATTTCCTTGGAGTCCTGGTCTCATGTACGTACAGGGGTTACATTTTTACCAGAAAGTGAAATGGAAAGCATATGAGAAAGCAAAGCCTGAGCCCACTGTCACTCCACTCAGCCCTAATGGAGCTCCAGCCCTGTGGTTTTCTGAGGCTCAGCCTTTGTCTACCTTGTCTTTATGAGAGTTTAAATTCAAAACAAAGAGTCATTTGCAGGGAAGTACTCATATACATGTTCCTATGTGCACCTGTGTACTGTGTGTACTACACACACAACAAGAATTATACATGTCTTAATTCAATAAATGAAAGGGCACAGAACTCAGGTGTTATAATCCCTTATAGAATTCAATAAACCATGATGAAACTTAAAAGTATGATTAATATACAATCAAATAATTGTGCTTTTTAAATGAATAAGATTAACATTAAATATTAATGGTAATAGGAGTTATTTAGAAAAAAAGAAGGAAGAAAATATTGAATATTGTGGTCTTTAAAGGATGTAACTGGAAATAATTTAGAAATTTTAGAGAAGGGAACTAAAATAATTAAAGATCTGTGTTCTCATTCCTCCACCAAAGGAAATGATGGATACACATGAGAGAGAGAGAGGAAAGGGGGGAGGGAGAGAAAGAGATAGAAACCATATGCGGGGGATTAAAATTGATGCTCATATAAAATGTATGGCATTTGCATAGAATCTGTGATTTATATGGTTATATTTACAGTTATTAAAATATTCATAAAATATTGTGTTTAAGTAGTCTGTACATCATCAGTACAGATGTAGTTTCCTGAAGAGTTTTGATCCATTGATATGCAACTTATAGATGTTGATGGACAGCTGTACGTGAAAATAAGGTAGCTTTTGAAATAAAGAATTAAGAAGATATAACTTTCTAAAGTTGAATTGACCATATTTGCGGGTTTTCCTTCCATTTTAAATATTAAAGTGGCACAGGCTCCAGAACCTGGGCTTCAACATTTATGCCAACTATAGGGAGATTCTGCAGCCTCTGTGTTATAAGAAGCAAAATTGGATTCACTGGAGAATTTAGAAATTGAAGGTAAAGAAAGACAGGAGATCTCCAAAAGCTTGTGGGCCAGCTAGCCTGGGCTATGCATCAGTGAAATATAGGAGACCAGGGCTGAAACCCAAGTAAAGTGAAGACTGACACCTGAGGTTATCACATGCACATGCACAGGCGTGTACCCACTCACATGAACACGCACCCCCCACACCACCATCACCATCTCACTACCACAAACTTTAAAGTGTTAAAAAAATTTAAATGTTAAAAGGCAAGACTTGAACTGAAAGATTATGATAATTGTTATAATTCCTACACTTTAGGGTTAAATTATCCTTGTACAATTATGTAAATTTAACCTAGAAACCCATAAGAAAAAGGAAAGAAAGGAACTCAAAGAAAAAGTAGCTCAAGGATAGAAATAAAACAGTCACAGAAGATGAAATTGAATTCTCAGTACTTGTTATGTTTACCTTCTTGGATTCAGGGAGAAGGAAATTACTGACATAATGATGTCTCATTTGCAAATATCTTAGTTTAAATGAGTAATACAATCTCTTCACATTAACCAGGATATCAGGAAATAACATTTCTGGATCCTGCTGGTAGCACCATCTGTAGGTGACCTTTGCTATATATGATGATTTATTAATGGATTTGCAAAACTAGATGAGATAAATATATTTTAGAAAATTGCAAAATTAATCACGGTCCATGGAACATGCTGTTAGATTAAACATGTGGAGAGAAATTGAAAAGAGACAACGTGATGCAGCAAATGCTTGTGAAATTTCAGGATTTTCTTTAAATCAATTAACTCAGAGCATGATATATTTGTAACAGGACATATCCATTCACAGTTCACTTATCCCCCAGGGAGCAAGCCTAATATTACAATTAGATTACTAGAATATGAAACTTTAAATGTATTTACAGATATTCCTTAATTCCAAGTATAGTATATCCAAATTAAATTTCTCATTGTGTTAAAAAGAAAATAGAATATTGGGGCTGGAGAAATGGCTCAGAGTTGAAGAGGACTCCTGTCGAGGACTTTGGTTCAGTTCCCAGTACCCGCAAGTCAGCTGACAACCATCTGTAACTCCAGTTCCAGGGGATCTGATGCCTTCTGACCTCCAGAAGTATGGCATGACACAGGTGCACTTACACGCATGCAATACGCAGGGAATACAATCATACACATAAAATAAAAATAATACATAAAATATAAAAATTATAAACAAGTAAAGATTATTCTCATTATAAAATATTTCAATAATTCAATTATATATATTTTTAATTGTGAATTTCATACAATCTATTTTGATCTTTGATCATATTTAGGTCATATCTTAGCCCCTTACTAAAACACCACATCAAATTTCATACACACACACACACACACACACACACACACACAGCCCTATAGACTCAAGTCTGTGTTCTCAAATGCCCTTGAGTGTGGCTTCATCCACTGGAGTCTTGTCAACCTATCAAAAGTCTCACTTTTAAGTGAGATTGACTCTTCCCTTTCCAGCAGCCTTCAGTTGCCAATAGTTCTTCAGGTATCGTTGGAGTTTCTTACTTCCCTGTGTCCAAGTTGGGATTTTGTCTGGCTTGAGCTTATGTGGGACTTGTGCATTCTGTTTCTATTGATGTGAGTTCTGTAAGTAACTTCTCAGCTGTTTGGATAACAATGAATCAAATTATCTCCATAGTTGTTAAAACTATATGGTATTTTTGCTAATTGTCACTCAGTTTGTTTAAAGCTACCATAGGATCATAAAATTTGCAAAGAAATTTAATGTTTTCACATATATGTAATCCAACATATTTCTATTTGCCAATCATTTATGTGAAAGTTCATCCAACTTTTTAAGGGTCAGATAGAAGATACTTTTATTTTTGTGTTTCATATTCAACTGCTGCTACCACTGCATTAAGAAAGTATCTATAAGCAATATGTAGATAACATATGACTGAATTCTAGTGAAATATAATAAAACAGGCCTCTGAGCATTTGGTTCATGGGTCATAATTTGTTCAACCATTTCCTAGAAACACCTGCTGAGACTTATACTCATTTAGAAATGTTCCCAGAAATTTAGGAATGATATGTAAGTGTTAATCGTCTTAGTCTAAACTTGCTCTGATTTAATGAAATATCTTAGGCTAAGTGTCTCATAAACAGCAGAAATGCATTTCTCAGTCACAGTTCTGGAGGCTGTAAAGTTGAATATCATCATTTTACCAACCCTTTTGTCTAATGAGAACCCCTCTTCCTGGATTGCCATTTTCTGATTACAGAAGATGGTTGCCCCTCCATCTGGATAAACTGCTGCTGGGGCCATGTCCCTGAAGCTTTGCTGTGGTGTGGATGGTCCGTCTTATTTTCAGCCGGCCCTGACCATGTGGCTTTGCTGGGCACAGCTCCTGTCATCTCTCTAGAGCTGCACCACAAATCACACATCATGACTTCTGCTGGTCTGCAGTTGCCCTGGTACATTTTATCTGTAATTCTATTTATGACCCAGTCCTGCAGTCCTCTGAGATGTCTTTTGAGATCTAGGCATGACAGCATATATGAAATCTGGCCTGCCAGATCTGTAGCTCAGCAAACGAGGAGCAAAGAAGAGTGGTAGTATGCCAGGGACTCTGATTGTGGCAGTGATGGACAGGAAGACTCTCCTTTGAAATCATTCTGCACATCCAGGACCTTGCACTCTGACTTTCAGTGGGAACAGCACTTCTGTGATCTCTTGAATATTTGTGTGGACATTACTCCACTGTCTTGGCAAATACCAGCCTTTTTATAATTGCTGAAGTCCATTATGTTTTTCCAATATTACACTTTATATATTTCAAATTATTATTACTTTTGATGCCTTTATATTCTTTATATATAGAATATATAAAATTACTAATTCCATACTAATGATGGAATTCTTATGTTGATTTTTCTTGATGTTCTGTCTAGGGCTAGTCAATGTTCGATCATGTTTGATCAATGATATGGCTGACTGAGAGATTCTTCTATTTTCAAACACAGATCTAAAACAGTTAATACAGATGCATTACTAGTGTCATAATATTGAATAGGACATAGATGAGTATCTTAGGTACATAATATTGAATAGGACATAGATGAGTATCTTAGGTACCTATACTGAAGTCATGGAATCTGTTCTTCCATCGTCCTACCCCATTTCAGTTGGTTAGCATGTGGGAAATTGTTGTTCTAGTGGAAGCTCTGGTTCAGAGGCAGTAGATGCTATGGAGGAGGGAAACCTTTTGTCATCTACTTTTATGTGTCCCAATACCTGTTCTAAAGGAATAAAGGAAAGGAAATCCATGTTGAGACAAGCTAGAGAAAAATGTCGGTTGTCTTTGCCATGTTTGTCACCAATGAATATTTGGTCATTTTTAACTTAATTATAGTATAACAAAAGTAATTATTGAACAAAATTTTGTTTGGATCTTCTGAAAAGAAAGAAGTTTTAGGATTTTTTAAATATTCCTTTTTGTATTTGAATTTAGCCAGAAAAATTTAGTCTCTAGTTAAATAATTTTGTATCACTAGGTGCTTTCCTAAACTAGTCAATAAGTTTTCTGTGTTTTCAATCTAGATTTTTTTTTTGGTCTTTTTAAGACAAGGTCTCCCTGTAACCACTGCTATCAACTAATTAAAGGCACACCTGGCTCAGTCTAATTTTATAATGCTAAATCACAGAAATACTGAATTTGAAGATATCTTTAATTACATGTTAAGTTTTAAATGCTAAAAAGTAAGAAATGAGTCTCACTGTGACTTTTTCACAAGATTTATTTCCTCCTTTCTTGGTTCTGTTCTGGATAATTGACATCAGAACTTTTTAGCTAACCCTAAACACTGACAACATTCCTCATTACCACTAGTGATGTGTTATACACTATCATTTTGAATGTAGTTTTCACATTTTCTATAATATCCCAGGCAGAAATTTTTCTAATCCATAGTAAAATCCAAAACAAAATTAAACAAAACAAACAAGCAAATGATTCCTTCCACCAGCCCACTCTTCAGCCTCCTTTGCGCCTCACTTCTAGATACCACAAAGATTTTGTTTCAGGTTTACCAATCAAACAAATGCAGGCAAGACTTAAATCAGAATGGAGTAATTTGGAAAAAGTCCCTGGTCCTAGTCAGTTATCTTTATTAGCTTGAGTTTAACAAAGACAATACTAGAGACTGAGGAGACGACCTATGATTCCCAAACTCTCTCATAGCACAGGTAATATGGTACAACAGCAATAAGGATCAGCTGTGCTTTCCAGTGAGAGAGAGAGAGAGAGAGAGAGAGAGAGAGAGAGAGAGGAGGAGAAGGAGGAAGATGAGGAAGAGGAGGAGGAGGGAGAGGTTGATAGTTTGATAGTTTTCAGAGAATTCCATTCTAAGGAAATTATCTATTCTAGATTCTGCTATTCACAACTGTAATTCCTAACCCCAAACTATTATGATCCCAATAAAATAGAGGCCACTGAGATACACCATCCTTCTAAATAAATTGCTTCTATTATCAAGTAGATTATTTAAGACTGAATTTGCTCAGAATTTATATTTTGAACTTAGTGATAAAGTTAAGTTATATTATAGTCAATTTTTTTTTTTCTCCAAGAGAGAATCTCATGTATCCCAGGCTGACCTTGAACTCCCTGTGTTGCCAGTGAGTACCTTAAACTTCCAGTCCTCCTGCCTTCTCTCCTTAGTGGTAGTATTATAGGTGTGTGTCACCACACCCCTTTTGTGAGAGGTGTTAGGCATCAGATTCAGGGCTTCATTCATTCTAGGCACATACTCTATCTTAGCCCCTTGTTTTCTTTTTTAATAACCATACAAACCTCAGCATGAACAAGCCTTCTGAAAGGGCAGACGGTACTGATAATAGACCAAATGTTCTTAGACGTTGTTGGCTGTTCATCAAATTGGTTTCCTCACACTCTTAATTTGTTCTCATGCAAATGGACTCTGGCTAGTTGATAAGTTGGTAGCAAGTATTCTCTATCAGTCTATTCCCAGATTTAGCATGTGTATTGCCTACTTTTCTGTAGCTGTGATAAAACATCATGACCACAGTTGCTTCTAGAAGGACGATTTTATTTGTGCTTATGGTATTAGAGGGTTAGAATCCAGAGGCAGTCGATGTAGAAAGCCAAGCGATCACATTTTCAAGTAAGCCCAGGAATCAGAGCGCAATTGGAAATCTGGCAAGGCTTAAGAACTCTCTAAACCTTCTCTCAGAAGACTTCCTCCAAGAAGACTGTACCTCCTAAAACTCCCCAAATAGTTCCACCAACTAGGGACAAAATTTCCAAATACTTGGAGCCTATGGAGGATATTCTCATTCAAACCAACACAGAATGTAGTTCAGGTGCTTTTCACACAAATTCCCATACCTGTGTAATTCCTGTAGGCAAACATTTTGCTCAGCCTCTCACCAGAGGTTTTCCACTGTCCTTGCCTTCCTGCTTGTCCCTACAATGACTGTAGGTTCATATGAGCAGGGTCCCAGGAGCTTGTGAGATTCTGTTTCCACAGGGTCACGCACCTCCTCAATGGCTCTTACCATCTTTCTGCCCCCTCTTCTGCAGTGGTTCCTGATCCTTGGGTGAGTGAAACTTAATGTAGGGGACCTTTCCAGGGACCCACATTCAGCAGATTCTTAGTGTCCATACTTTAACCATTTATAACCTTTTGAGTTACTGGCCCTTTGTTGCATGAGGGAACTTCATTAATGTTTGTTGAGGGATTCATTAGTGCCTTCTTTATCTATATTGTGTGAGCCCAGGCCAATTCCCACTAGGACTTTTCACAGAAATGTATGTTGAATTTTGTCAAAGGCCTTTTCTGCATGTATTGAGATGATCATGTGATATTTTCATCCATTTATGTGCTTTATGACATTTAATGAATTATGTGAACTGATCCCCTATGTATCTCTGGGATAAGTCCAATGTAGTCATGGTGTATGATCTTTTTGATCATATATGCAGATTACAAGCATTTCTGTTGCTGTTTTTGCTTGTATCTTTACCTAGTTTTGGTATTACAGTGATGCTGGTTTCACAGAAGGAATTGTGGAGTTCTGCCTGTTTCTATCCTTTTGAATAATTTAAGTAGTATTGAATATAGATCTTCTTGGAATATCTGGCAGAATTCTGTTGTGAATCTATCTGGGCATAGGCTTCTGTTAGTTGGGTGATTTTGTTTTACTGTTTTAATTTCCTTATATGTTATATGTCTGCATAAGCTGTGGATTGCTTCTGGGTTTAGCTTGGTTATTTCCACTGATTTTAGATACTCATCCATTTCTTTAAGGTTTTAAAATTTAAGAGCATATAGGGTTTTTATTTGTTTCATTGTGTATTCTTTAAATTCATTGAATTCTTTGATCATGTTTATGTTTGTTCTTTTAAACTATCTGTCCTGGTTTATCTCTTTGGGTTTTTGGTGTAGAACTCTTTATAGGACTCATGATTTTTGATGGGCATATATTATTTGAGATTTTCATATTATTATTTTTATTATGATCTTGGCATGTGGATTTCTTTTATTGTTTGTGATTCTGATGTGGAACTCCAGACTTCTTTTATTGAGTTGACAGCTGATTCTGCTTTTATACTTAATGTTACTTAATTTTTTTCTTATTGCATATGAAAAGCTAGTGGTTTAAGTTTTCAAGTTTGCTCTTTTGATTGTATATTTTAGGGACCAGATGGCTCTAGTCAGACTGCTCCAGGGTTCCCTCAGAGGCACAGATTCTGTAAAAGGAGATGTCCTCAGGCCCTCCCTTCAGTCTGGGCCCCGCTAGCCAGCAGGCACAGCACAATTTGGGAAAAGTGCTAGGCAGAAGCTGAATTCAGGGTTTGCTAGAAGGTCTACAAAGGTCTAAGCCCCTACAAAAGGGCACAGAAGCCTAGCCCTGCAGTATAGGGAGGGGCTGAAGGTGGTATCAATGTAGGGGGATGGGCACGGGGCAAATTGTAGAGCTTGTAGCCAGTCAGAGTAGAGGGTAGTCCAAAGATCTGTGCGACTAAGAGTAAAATTATCCCTGTGTTCAAGGCTATATGGAACGAAGGATGTGGTGTGTGTGAGTTTGGATTTGCTGTGTAGACAAGGGAGTTGGGAGGCAGTGGACAGGATCAGATTTACCAGGAAAGAAGGCTGGTCTCTGGAAGACAAGCTGGGGGTGGGAACTGCCAAGATAGAAGGCAGGACTCAGGAATACAAAGGCAAGTTGTGGTTCGGGACAGCATATGAAGGCCCTAACAAACTGATTAAAAAATTAACCTGGCCTAAGTACAGGGAATAGGGTTGCAGTGGGCCTGTCTGGACTCAGAGTGTAGTCCAGGCATCTGGGGTGCTAAGAGAAAAAGCTGGCCTATGCCCAAAACTTTATTAAAACTAAGAGAATAGGATGTGGGGTAGGGGAGAACTGAGCTGCTCAGGTGGGAGGGCAGTGGAAAGGCAGTGAGTGGATTCAGGTTTACCAGGAAAGAATGCTGCTCACAGAAATCCAGGCAGGTTGGGAGAGACCACAGAGTAAATGGTTGGTTTATGACAGGCAGAGGGAGTTGGGGGTGGGGACAACTCGTGAAGTTTCTAATAAGGTAGACTGAAAAACTGAGCTGGTCTGAGTACCAGGCATCAGGAAGTAGTGGGTGGCTCTGGGCTGAGAGTATTCTAGGGATCTGGAGTTCTATGAGCAAGAGCTGGCCTGTGCCCAAGAATATCGGAAGAACAGGACGTATGGCAGGAGCAGAATGCAGTTCCTCCTGTGGGAGGGAAGTGGGAAGGCAGTCTAATATTTGAATATTTTTGTTGAGCATTTGTATATCTCATTCAAAACATTTTAATAATAATTGTAATTCTTTTAAATTGAAAATATTTTCCTCAGTAGAGTTCTTAAAATGAATCCTAAGGTCCTGTATTGCATGAGATCACAATTCTGTTACAACTATTTTTAATTCATTCTATTTCTGCTTTGCAATACTTTCTTTCTGATAGGTTTACATTAGGGATCTCCAAAGAGAGATTAATCCCCTAGTAAGAGTTTAATAATCTGTTTCACAGAGACCACAAAAAAATTTCATAGATCCTATGATGAGACCTGGGAAACGCACTAGCTGTACAATGACCTGGAACGGGTACTTAACACTGAAGATTACTTTTCTTTTCTTGTAGCGTGCATAGCATCTTGTAGACCTTTGAAAGCTAGCCCAGTAAGGATGAAGCTTTAAGGTCAGTATCAACTTGATTTTTCCATCTTCTGTGTCTCAATTACGTTGTGTGTTCAGTAATACAGTCTTACTATGAAGTTCGTGTGGGTAACAAAGAATATCAGCCTATAATGTTTGGAATTCTATGGGATTTCACTGACCAACAGCTCCTAAAGAGGTAACTCATTCCTGGTACTGGACTTTTTGTTTGTTGGCCTGTGGGGTCCAGTTAGTTGTATTGTCACCCATTGTTGGTAATTCAATTTTATCTATCTATCTATCTATCTATCTGTCATCTATCATCTATCTATCTGGAGATTTCTATAATAGTAGGTTTCCAGATGATTTTTAGAAATGTTTTTAGTAGTAGTTATTCCTCCCCATATTCCCTCCTGTACCCTCACCCTCCCACTCTTCACACCTTTAACCCTTCACATTCCGTTAGTTGCCTTTACCCCTTTACACAATTGAGTTCTATCTTTGTTCCCTTAATCACACTCCCCCACACGTCTGCCCTTATTAATTTCCTGATCTCTGTGGATATGTTAAATGAAGCACAAATATCTAAAGTTTCAAATTGAACATCTACCTCCGCTCCTAAGTCTCAGAGATCTTCACAGAAGAGAAAGCTGAGGAGGTGAATGGCTACAGTGAAAGTGTAACCCAAACGCAACAGGACAGTTGTACATGTGAACTCGCAGCAGTTGAGACAGCATGTATAAAACGTAATTGAACTCAAGTCATACAAAATCCAAGCACAAAGAGAGGAGGCGACACAGTGTCCCATCCCCGGCTGAGGAGATGTTGGGGAAAGGATAGCTACCAGAAGATAGCTGGTTTTCTGTGGTAAGCTGGACAAATTCCAGTGAATGACCACACTTCCAAAAGTATACAGGGAGCACGAATCAGACTTGATATGCTTTGAAGAAAGTTGGGTGTCTAATAAGACAAGGGTGGCCTTGGAGGAGTTAGGTTAGAGAAGTGAATGATCACAATACATTGTATGACGGTCTCAAAGAACAAATAAAGTAGTGAGGAAAATCAAACCATTATAGAAACTGTATCAAAATTTAATTATTTATCTAAAATGAATAAAGACTGCAAAACTGAAATTCCATGTGTCTATCCTCTTTAATATGAAAAATATAACATGAATCACACAAGCATTAGACATTTCATCACTGTGACCAGACCTGACAGAAACAGTTTTAAGGAGGAAAGGTTTATTTCAGGCCACATTTTCAGAAGTTTCAGTATGAAATCAGCTGTATCCACGAGTTTGGCCTTGAAGGAAGACATTCTCTCATAGCTATGTGAGCACTTGACAGTAGAAAGCTTTAACCTCAGAGCATCAGCCAGAAAGTAGAAGGAAACAGATCGGGATCAGGCAATTTTCTTTCAGGGCACCTGTTCAGTAGCCAAATTCCTCCAGATAAACTCTGCTTCTCAATTCCTACCACCTCCAATATCTCCATCTAACTGTTGATACATGTATAGATTTATAACACATTGATTAAACCAGAACCCTCTGTCTCACTAAATGCCAGCTGTGAAGATGATTTCATTGGAAACTAAGTGTTCAACAAAGGAATCATTTGGGGATACTTCATAGAATGCCAAACATAGTTTATACTAAGCACATTTGTCTATATACTTATCAGATTTGATATGCACATCACAATCTGTACCCTTTCCTTAGTTTCTATGAAGATGTTCCCATGTAACAAATTATGGAATATCCAAGAGAAGAGTGAAATTTATAGAATATTGAATGAACATTGGAGTAAACTCTCAATATACTTCAATGCAAATCTATCTGTATATATACGTATACATATATGCACATACTCACATTTATGATAAGACACTGTCTTGATGCATAGCCCAGAAGGGCTTCAAACTTTCTATTCTCCTGCCTCAGTCTCTTGAGTGCTTCTCGAGATTATAGGTATGTGCTGCTAAACATGGTTTCAGTTTACTTTGTTTTGAGTGGTTTTAAATTCAAAATTCATAAAAAGCACAAATTAAATGAAAAAACCCATTTTCTAATGCAATAAAAAGAGCATAAATAAGAAAATTTAAGTGAAGAAAGTTCCTTGAATATTGTTCCTTTTGGTAAATATGATAATTTGTGGAATATTTTAAAATGTATTTTTATTTTGTATTTATGTGGATGTCTGTGCATGTGTCATGTGTAAGTGGGGGCAGAAGAGGGTATCTGATCTCCTGTTGCTGGGGTCCAAATTCTAGTGCTCTGGAAGAGCAGGAAGCACTCCTAACTTTAATGGTCATGATTATTGGGGAATAACTGACCTTAATAGAACAACAGATACCAACATTCTAACCACCGAGACAGACTTGGGGAGATCTCATTGGTTCCACGCGTTGCTTTCTGAAATTCCCTTCATTATTTCCAGACTGAGATAGCTTCTCAACGCTCATTTCCCATCATGCTACCATCGCTGTTACTGAAAAGGTGCATACATTCTCTTTAAAGAAATACCAGCCTTGTGATTTTTGAGCATGTTGCCATGTGTTTTCCTGCTCTCTGCAATTTTACTAAGCTCATTGCATATTTTTGCCACACCACACTGCGTGAATACTTGTGTATTCTTTATCCTGAACTCCTACCTTTCTTTACTATGTCGCAAATATTCTGCATTTTCCAAGTTGGTTTCAAGTGTTCTCGTCATAATTCCTTTTCCATTCTTCCTAATGAGATTTTATATCCTCTTCTTTTATAGCCCTATTTTACACAGCTGCCTTATCTTTTATATCTTTTGAGACAACATTTTTGCTTTATTTGCCATTTCTGTGCTAGATGTCTTTGAAGAGTTGAATTATTCATCATCTTGCAAAATAAATGTTGGCCAGCCTCTTGCACTGTTTTTCTGTTGTTGTGACTTCTCATTGAACCCCATCGTTGAATGTCCTTTCACATAAAAATAACATATAAACAAAATTTCACAGATGTGTTTCATGTTAAAATAATTGTATACTTTATGAAGATTGTGAGTTATTTTTATCTCCACATTAGTGTCCTCTCCTATTATAGAGATAATAATATATGCTGCTTCGTAAAGAGATTGTGACATATAAGTTAACATGTAATTAAATGTTGTGGTTTTGTAATATAACTCATATGATTCAAACAAAGTCTTCTGTGTCAGGTTGTACTTTTCCAAAAGGACAACAACAATATCTCAATGCACATATAACTATCTCAACAGTTTTTATCTTGACTGTGGGTAGTATACTAGCTTGCTTATAACTAATATAGTGCTATAGAAGTTACGCTAAATAACTTCCAAACCTTGATCATAAAATACTACGCAATGTCTAGTTTTGTCTGTTGGAGTACCCTTTTATTTTCCCTCACTTTTAATTCTTTGAGAATTTCAAACAATATGATTTGATCATATTAACTGTCCTCCTATAACTCCTTCCAGATCTACCCCGGTCCTCCCTCCTGACTCAACTTTGTTTCCTCTTTGTTAAAAACCCATTGAGTTCAGTTTTTAACTGCTTGTATACTGCTGGGTATGCTGGGTATCTCATATTACCACTGGAGAATTGTTGGTGATTTTCCAACAATTGGCATAGGTTTTGGCAGGTTTTGTGGGTCTCATCACAATTTCTATGAGGTCATGCATGCAGGTGTCCTGTTGTGTCTGGAAAACACTTTCATTTTAATCACCTCTGACCCTTCTTCCACAATGATCTCTGAGCCTTGGGGAAGGGAGTGCCAGAGCACTTCACGTTTTCTTAATCTCTATGCACTTTCATTACTTTTGGTTCTCTATGGTAATCACCAATTACTACCAAAAGCTTCTCTGATGAGGGTTGATGGCTATAATAAGTCATTACAAGTCATTTTAATATTGTCCACTTAGTAGAATAGAAATAATAGGTTCTCCCCTGGGACCCGTGACCTATCTAGTCATAAGTTCTTACCACTAATATTGGTGCCACTTATGACTTCATTCTGTGGAACAGGCCTAAAATCTGATTAGAAAGTGATTGGCTACTCCCAGGACATTTGTATCACTATTTCACCAGTGGCCATATTTTATTGGAAGACTGAAGTAGTCGTATGTGAAATATGACTAGTTTGAAGATATAATGAATGATCTTAGCAAAAACACCGAGAGAGCATGTGTAGACCCTCCACTTAGAAAACTTAGTACTGGATTTTATTAACACAGATGGCTATTTTATGAGTGCTGTTACACATGAAATGGTTTTGCTCCTCCAAACTTCATGTCAAATATGAGTCATCAATACAACAGTTTTGGTCAGTGATTAATGAAAGCAAAGTTCTCGTTAATTAGAGTAAGGATCTATAAAAAAAGTACTTAAAGAAATTCACTCATTTCAACCCTCTGTCTTTTCCATTGGGTGAGGACTCAACATCTTCTCCTGTGGAGAATGTTGCATCAGAGTGCTATCCTGGCAAAAGAGAAGAGTTCTCCCCAGCTAATTGAACTTGCTGAGGACATGATCGTGGATTTGCCAGCTTCAGAACTATAAGAAACACATTTCTGTTCCTTTTAAATTGCACATTCTCAGAGAATTTTGTTATAGTAACACCAACAGACAGAGACAGAGTTAATGAGCACTCACTTATGCCACTGAGTTAAGTGACTGTCCGGTGATTTTTTTAGTTTAAGCTATGGGTACTATGAAAGAAACAAACAGAATCAAAGGTTCTGCACCTTCCATATAATTGAATCAATGAGTCTGCAGACTAGTGAAGCATTTATTGTTACGTCTGAAAGACAACATGCCATCAAGCATACCATGACACTGCATCACATGGTTTTGCAGTCATAAATACAAGTTTTGGTACGCATTCACTACATTTTCCTTTACAGAATCCTTTTGAAATGCTGATGCTTTAATTAAATCAAAATGTGCTCATGGATATTCTGTCCTTGGAAGACATCAGAAAGTGGAAATAAAGGCGTATGGAATGCGTAGTGGCCCTCGTATCATTGACAAGATTGGAGTAGATTGTTAATGAACTGTTTTACCTGAAAGATATGTGATTTTTGTTTTGCGAAATATTAGCCATCTTACATAATTATATATAAGCTCACAATTTTCTACATCTAAAACTCTGAAGAAATCATCAACATTTTGGATTAGGAAGTCAATTTTCTATTACAACAATTTGTGAGGAGAAGCAAGGTATGATTAAAGAAGAAAATCTGAGTAGCTAGCAGAGGGTAGCAACCTTTTAATATGTCTCCACAATCATAATTGATGATTACTTTTTACCTTGACACTTGGGAAGCCAATCAAATTTAATTGCATAGAAATGCTGTTTTGGATTTCAAAGATGAATATGCTCTTTCTAAAACTTAGCATGCTTGCTTTTGTTCATTAAACACACTGAAATCAAATGTTTTTTTAAACTTGGAAACCTTTCATAATAAAAGTGTGTTACATACTGGGGATATACAGCTCAGTGGAAGAGTTCTGGCCTCTCCTACAGGAGACCCGAGATTCAATTGCAAGTAACACCCACCCACACACCCATACTCACTGCAGACAGGGTGGTACATACCTGATCCCAGCACTTAGGAAGTAAAGACAGAAAAACCAGAAGTTCGTGGCTATTTTAATTACATGGTTCATTTGAGACATTGTCTCAAAACAAATAAACAAACAAAATGGTTGAGATTCTGGTGACCTTCAAATCACCTGTCATAGTAAGAATCAGAGTGAAACTCATTGGTTCTTGCACTCATGGAGAATGTAAGCTCTGAGCATGTTAATGGAATGATATGCAGTCAAGTGTAATATTTTCTGTGCACACACAAATTTTTCACACTCTATATCACAGTTTATAAGATGATATTTGTCCATCTTGACTGCAAAATAAATAGGCAAATAAAAATTTTAAAAGGTACCCGAAACAACTGAACATAACAACATAACTTTCTCCCAACTTGTATCCTTACTCATTGCATTGAATATTTTAGACTGTTTATATCTTGGAATTAATATGACAACTAAAACTGTGAAGTGTTCTGTGTATAGCATGTTATCTCTGGTGCAATTCTCACTTTAATGTGGGCTGTTCTAACTACTTGTTCTGCTGTTGATGTTCTGGTTTGTGTTCTTCATCACAAGCCACGTTGTTTGTGAGGCATTGTCATCTTGGTTTATGTCATTTTGCCGTCATGCCTCTATACATCCATGCAGCCACCTTCCACCCTTACACCATGCTGCATTAAATCCCCCTTACTGAATGAAGTACCACCATGAGCATGTCATAAAACTTCACAGTTCTAAAGCTTCTAAATTTTCTGGTTTGCAAGAAAAATAGGAATTCCAAACTCTGCCTAAAACTTGCATAATGTGTGGTCTTTCTCAATTAAGTCTGTTTCGGGTATACTAAGTGAATATTTGAAAATTTATCATATTAGAGGACAAAATAGCAGGAAGTCTTGGCAAACACTTTTCCAATGCCTATTACACCATTTCTTTATGATAATAAGTTAATGCCAAAATCCACTGATCTATTCTTCTTGGACCATCACGGATTAACTTTATAGGAAATTTAAATTTACCCTTTGCTTTTAGGCTGAAAAACATTCAACAAAATTTTCAAGAAAAAAATCTCTAGTTTCCTTTTGGACCTTTATACACAGTGCTTTAAAATCAAAGTAAAAAGGTTATTGATTAGTTTTACTGAGAAAGTCGTTATCTTTATTGATATCTTTCTTTGTGCCAACAGCTTGATATGGGTTATTTGTATTGGGAGATTTGCTTCTCAACTGAATTGGATCTGAAACAAAGGAAACTGTCTAACGTTTAAGTCTAATGTCACTAACACGTGACTAAGCCTGGTCATACCCTTTTATGTTTAATTCCATGAAATTTCATGCATAAATATACTGTATTTAGATGATATTTTCCTCTTCTTCCTTCCTCCTTGACCCAGCACTCACATGCGTCACTATCCCAAAGGAGGTAACATAACTAGTTCTTCAAACCTGCCAAGAACCCAGAGATTAGTAGGCCATAATCTCTTCCTATATTTAAAGCCTTCTCAATATGTATTCCTATACTAATAGACCAGTGCAACACTCACAGCTCATCAGAGAAGCTTCTTTATGTAGTGGACGGCACATAATACAAACGGTCAAAGTACAGATAATAAATTATTGTTGACTACTCAGCCTAATTGGAAGAACTATATACCCCTCCCCCCTCCGCCCGCAAGACTCTGAGAACAGCACAGAAGAGGGGCTAGAAAGATTGTAAGAATCAGAGGTCGGGAAAGATTGCCATGATGTGTACATTGCTGATGTGTGCATTCATTTCCAAAGGAAAACTCCTGTTCTTACTCTTTCAATGGGACAGAGTCAGGACAAGTTTTCTGAAGAAGATGCTGAATCTTTGGCATGGAACTTAATTCTGTAGAGATGGGATCCTGTGCCTGTACATGCCTGAATTCCTACTTGTACACTTATGGCAACTCTTCCTGACAGAAATTTAAGTAACTTCCCAGGAATCCTTATCTTTGAAGTTCATAAGAGATATTTAAGTTATGGCTAGCCATCACTTCAGAAAAAATTGTTCTTTAAATAGCATGCACAATACCTTCCAGTACTATGAAAACTAGACAGTCAAGATGCAGTTTTGAGGTCAGAACCAGCTTGAATTCTCCATGTTTGTTCTTAGGCTCAAAGTTCTAGAAACTAGAGTGATGGCAACAAGCAGTACTATTTTAGGATCTATGGGAGTTCCCTGAGTACTCTCTCTCTCTCTCTCTCTCTGTCTTTCTGTTTCTCTCTTCCCCCCTCTCTCTCTCTGTCTCTGTGTGTATCTATACACACACATACTTATATATGTGCACATATATATGTGTGCATGTTCTTTCTTAAGAAATAATCATCAAACTTACCCAGCTGTAAACCAAGTGACATGGAAAGATACGTCCACTTTTGCAAAAATATTGCAGAGTAACCAACCACTTTCTGATTATATTTAAAGCCAAATTCTCTAGATGAAGCCTGTATCTGGCACTGTTATCAGAGTCAATAATTTGTGGCTCGAGATGTTACAGGCCATAGGAATCCTACTGCTAAAGTTCTGCTAAATGAGAATAGTATTAAACCACTTCTAATGATTTATTGTTATACCCATTGATTAATGCATCTCTCAACTCTCTCTAGAGAAGCTTCTTCTGCAGAAGATGGTGGTTAAGATAGAGAATCACAACAGTTCAATGTGCAACGAATAAGAGAATGCACAGTGCTCATCCTGAACAGTATACTTAGACCATATCTATTCTTTCCTAGGATCGGGGATCATTGCAGAGAAGAGGCAGAAAGACTGTAAGAGCCAGAGATGGTTAATGAATACAAGGAAACTATGTTTCCAGACATAACATGGCAGTTGTACAAATGAACCTACAGCATTTGTAGAACATATACAGTGTCTTGGCTAGTACAAGCCAGACAAACTCCAGAATAGAATGGGGATGTGGGCAAGAAGCTCCAGCCCTATCTGAGGAATACTGGGAGATGAATCAGCTTTCTTTAAGGGTGTGTTGCTAAGTAGATTGAACAGTCTCCAGGGAATGGACCCCACATCCGCGAACATTTGGAGAACACAAATTAGAATCATAAGTCTTAAAATAATAATAGAGAACATGAAGTGTAGGAGGTTAGGGATGTTGGGATAGATCTGAAAGGAGACGGGGAAGGGGACTGAATATGACCAAACTACATCTTATGAAGTTCCCATAGAGTCAATCAAAATATTATTTAAAAAAACTGTCATTTAGTTTGCTGTCTGGGGATTAAAACACTGTGGATTAAATTGTCTTTATTATTTGTATTTGAAGGCCCATTTCCCAGATCTCACAATATGATATTCCTTCAAAATAGAATCACCACTACAAATGTAATTTGGTAATGTGAAGTCATTAATATGTACCTTAATCCAGTCATACTGGTGTCACACTCCTTATAAAAATGGAAAATTTGGATACAGACAGACACATTCTGGGACAATAATATAAGCATTGACAGAGACACACACATACACACAGACACACATAGACAACACAGACGGTCACGGACACAGGGAGATATATCCCAAGACAGACACACACACACACAAACAAGCAAACACATAGACACACATGCATGCAGATATGCACACACACATACAGAGACACAGACACACAGAAATACACACAAGTATACCCAAAGACAGACATACGTATGTACACAGACACATATATAGGCCCACATAAACACATACAAACACACACATATACACACATATATACAGACACACAAACATACAGACACATAGGCATGCAAATATGTATGCACACACACACACATGAATACACAGAATGCCATGGCCATCTGAAGATGAAGAAAGATCAGCTAAGCAATATCATATATTGCCTAGACTTCAGAAGCTTTGGGAAAGGCTTGGGAAAATTCTGCTTGATGACCCTCATTTCACACTGACCTTAGACTTTCAGTCTGTTCAAATAAGAAAATAGACCCCTATTGTTTACACTGACTGGCCTGCACAGTTTTATTTGGGGTATCTAGTGAACCCCAGCATGGAAATAGCAGCAACAATTAGGAAGCTAACTGCCAGAACACAGATGCTTCCTTTTGGTATCCAGAATGCTCATATCTAAATGTTTATAATTCATTCTCCTGTCAATTTGTTTTTCTGATCCTTTGTACTTTTACAAAAGCATCTTACTGTAGAATTCTCTCTTCTGGTAGAAAGGAAATATCAAGATTATTTACAATATTACAAATAAATTATTATCAGATTAACATTGCCAGAAACTGATGTGAAATTTCAACTAAGATTGTTTGAATGTTAATGTTGTGTGGTTTTTGCTATCTAAACAAAATAATAGAGTTAAGGACTGACTTTGCAGTCAAATTCATATTAATACATTCATCAGAAAAATCTACTAAAATTATTCTTGCTTATGGTATCACGGAGTGGCATAAGTATGAAAATTAGCAGATATAATAGTTCTGAAAACAAATTGCAGCGACTGAAACCGAAAGTATCTAAGTATAGAAGAAGACGATATTACAAAGTGGGATTTCTAACAGGATTCTGGAATCCACATATACCCTTGCCTTTTTAACACCAACCTTTACATTAACATTTCATTTGATGCTTGAAGTCACTGGAAGAGATAGTCTATATTGGTTGCATCAGAGCAGAAGTTTGAAGATGACCTTGTTGTTTCTGTTTTTGAGGGAATATTAATAGACTATTTTTTTTCAAGAAGCTGTCCTGCAGAGAATACATAGGCGTCATGTTTTATACAGATACATATTAACATTTACAGGCAATGTACCCTCAAGAAGAATGTCATATTTCCCCTTTACTGTAAGGGCATTTCTTTGCATGAGCCAAACTTCTTTAGAATTTAATTGACATGAATTATGTTGCAATAAGTTTACCTCATTCAGAACAAATAAGTAACCAAACCTATTTAGTTCATCTATTCTGGGAGACAAGAATATGCCTCTAATTTTTGACTTGATTCTTCTGGTAAGATCCCAGTGCCCCACTCATAACTCTACAGACATCTGTAATCGATCATCATATTTTTCATTTAGTTTGATTGTGTGATGAGAATGCTTCTTAAAATGATCCACTGAGTTTTTATTAAATGTGAAAAATTAGCTTATTGCTTAAAGCATATTTGTAATACATATTCTAATATGGTCAATTATTATGATAGTTAACTGTATGTTCAATTGAGAAAAATTGAATCCCATCTCCAGAATATGGTATTTCTAGGGTTATAAAAACATTTTTTATATTATACTTGTATTCAGAGGCAAAATTTAGTAGATTGACCATATACATTTAAAATAGCTATATTAATATTATAAATTATACATGCTATTCATTTTTAGGTTTGTAATTATGAAACTTTTAATTTTTGTGGAAAAATCAGAGACAGCTTTATTCTGATTTGAGTTAGAGCTTATTGTCCTGTCCTCTTTCTCCTGGATAAGCAATTGATCATTTTATATTTCAATATGGTCCATGGAACTAGTCACTATTTGTTTGTACATTTCTTAGAGTTGAGGTTCCAATTGTTTGAAGTTTATTCTAAGCCTGTCCTAGTTTCTAAAACTCAAGAATTTTCCATATTGTATTACATTTCTTGTATTAGTTATGTATCTCACATGAGAACATATACCAAGACCCCAACATCTTATGATACATTGAATTCCTCAGAGTTTCTAGGGGTTAGAAATGTGGACTTAGCTGGTTGATTTCAGTTCAAGACCTCTTAAACCAGAGTATGGGCCCCATTTCAGGGTTGCTCACAGCCATCCATGTTATTGCTAAACATCAAACCTGGATCCTCTGGAAGAGCAGACAGTGTTCCTAACCCCTGAGCCATGTGTCCAACCCTCTCCCGAACTCTAATTCCATGTACGGTTATTGGTCTGTATCTGTTGTGAGTTAAGGCCTTTTGCTTTTAAAGTTATATGAGACATGTTTACTAATTGTGTTAATTTTATTGGTTGTTTTTCTGGTTGGTTAGATTATCAACTATCTTTACTTTCTCCTTCCTTGTCACTAGGGACTTGGGGTCTTGTGGCAGTCAGGTGTATTCTTTCCTGGCTCTCCTTTGTCCACCTCTTCCTCTCAAGCACTTCCCATGATGTAAGACGTCTCCTATGAGTACTTGTATCACTCATTCCAAAATGCTTCTTTATACAACCACAGGCAGATGATTTTATTTTTATTTTTTTATTTGACATATACACAATATATGTGTATATACATATTATGCAATGACAATAATCAAAACAAACAGAAGCAAATTGAGAGAGTTGGGGGGCATGGGATGTGTTGGGGGGGAGACAGAGAAGGGTGGGAAGAAATAAGGCAAATATAATAGCTATGTGTGACATATATAAAGCAAAAAATATTTCCCAGTCTCTATCCTGACACAAATCAAATCCAGGTATAGACAGCGTCCATCATAATTAAAGTACCTCAGAAAAAGAGTGTGGGCCCCAAATGTCCCATCTACTAACAGAAGACAGGGATGGAAATATTTCTATATACACGGCACATTATCCCATAAATGGAGGTGAATTCTCAAATAAAGTTTTTCTAGTTTGAACTTCCATATGTCTATGATTAAGATCTGAACTTCAGCTGTTCCAACAACAAAAAGCTTTCAAGTTGAAGTCATCCTCAGTTCAGTTCTTCCCAAATACAAATGAGTCCGCTTCTAGGTAGGAGGTTAAAAGGCAGGGAAAGACTAAACTGAAGCTATCTGTTCCGTAGAACGTTTGGCTTAATGACAAATGACACTGTTTCAACTTGAGAAGATGAAAGATTGCACTTGCTTTGAAGCACAGCCATCACCCAGCACTCACTACTGATTGCAGAGGTGTCTAAATAAGCATAGAAGTTGGCAGAGTATAAGCCACTATCACACTCAGAAACTATCATTATATTTTACTCTACTCAGAAAAAAATACATTGGCAGCTGTCCAGGAAATCGCTTATGTTGCTGTCCCTGGAAAAAATTCAAATTAAACTTAAGATGGTTAATCAAATCACACCTCTCTTTTAAAAGAAAAATTAATAGAAAAAGACACAGAGCAACAAAAATGATTATTTTCTTCTTTTTAAACCTTACACTTTTTGAAAACTTGTGATCTGAAACATCTGTCCAACAACCTTCAAGTATTTTGGTTAAACACTCTATCTCTATAAGAAGAAAAATTATTACATAATTTGTTGATAGACTGTCAAATCCAAATAGCAACTAAAAAATCGATTACTTGCTTTTATGTGCTTTGAAAGCAAGAAAAATACAGTCATAAAAGGACAGGAGTCAGTATTTGAATACACTTGGGTGCCAGGATATCTACCTTTGCTGATAGATTTTATTCAAAAGGTGCTAGCATAAGAATTATTTTACATTGTTCAAATGTCATTTCCACTGATACAAGACTGAAATTATTAGCATGTAAATAAAACTTGCAGCCAATATTATTATAGAAAATATTATTTAAATTATTATTCTGTTACTTATAAATAACCTGAGTAAATTTGAGTTTCTAATCTAACTAGAGAGGCCTAGCATACTTAGATTACCTTTTCGTGAATAAATGCAAATGATTTAGTGTCTTCTTTGTTTAACTGAAATTTATTCCTGTTTAATTATGGTTCTGGATTTAGCTTAAAAAATATTAGTAAAATTTCTGTCTCTGGTAGTTTACTGGCCTACTCAGTACCTCCAGAACACCTTAAACCTCCCTCAAAAATCTTTTTTTCAAACTTAGACTGTTGGCTAAGTATTTTCCCTTATTTGCTGAGTTTTTGTGAACTAGAAATATAGGCAAGAAGGTCAAGAGAACACGTTACTTGGGACCTATGCCCATCGGTTTCCAGTCAGGTTTGTATTCTCTGCAGAGTTACCATGAGATAAGCATGGCCTCTGCTTGCAGAAACCCTCTGGCCTTCCACATCAATGAGGTGATTGCTGCTTCAGTAGCCACCCAATCGTGCTTCACTCTGTGGTTGCAATAGCTATCTGACCCACACCTGGGTAGGCTGTATTGTTTTTAAAAATAATTTTTGATACATTTATTTTTATTTATAAATAAAAATACTTATATGTGTTTTGCCTGCAATGTAATTGCATCATATGCATGGAGTGCCCACAGAAGCCAGAAGACCGTGTCGGAGCCTCTATAACTGGAGTTATGGAGAGTTTCTAGTTTTTATGTGGGTGCTGGACCAAACCCAGACCCTCTGGAAAAGTAAGCAGTACTCTTAACTACTGAGCTATCTAGCCAGCCCCCTGCTGCGCCTTTTAAATATAATTTCAAAGCATGCTGATGCAGCATGGTGAGTTCCACTCAAATCTATTCCTAAACTTCAGAGTACAGGAAGACTCCATTTACCTTTGCTATGCACATAATGTCTCTTGATTCTTTCAGGATAATTGATTATTTATTTTTTGCCATGTGAGTAGAGACTAGATTTACCATACAGTTACATTAATTGGGCCATATATAATTGAATAAGTCTCTGTTTACTTCCTTTATGTTTCCTTTCTTGGATGAGCAAGTTTAACCAGGGAGAGTTGTGCAAGAATAATTAAAGACATCACCTTTCTTATTAGGTTTTTAAATGTTTCTTATTGTCTAAGGAGTCATAAAGAGAGAAAGAAAGCACAATGTAGCTATGAGTTTTAACCCTCCTTACATTTATTTAATCAGTATCCTAATTATATTACTAAATTTTCCCATGCAAATTGGAAAGAAAAAGTAAGCATTGAATCAAAACAGTATTTCTAAGGATCAAGCTTCTTCCTAAAGAGATCTCTCTATCTCTCTGTAAATATGTACATGCACACAGGCCTTGCATATGTGTGTAAATGCACACATGAATAGGTGGAGACACATCTTTTCTGCTTTAATGCATGCTGTTACGATGTGGAGGAGATGCACTCTGTGGATTGGAGGCTTCGGTCTTCAGCAGCTTGTGCAGTGTCTGGAGGGAGGCTTCAGCCCCTACCCATGACCTTAGGAGCATAAAAGTGCCTCTTCACCCCAAATCTGCAGAATTCTGAAGGATTATAGGTTTTAGGTTATCTACTGGCTCCTGAGACTGACTCGTGCCCCATCATCTTTCTCTTTCCTATCCATCCATTGGAATTATGCTTACATGTCTTCAGGTTCATGTGTGTGTACATATGTGTGCAGGTGCATGTGTACATATGTTCATTGGTGTAGAAGTCAGAGTCCATGTCGAGAGTCTTCCTAAATCACACTCTCCCCTTCATTGTTTTAGATAGCGTTTTATTGAGTCTTTGAGGACTTCATATGATTCATTCTGATCATATTCAGACCCTGTCTCTCATCTCCTCTCAGATCCATCCCCACTTTCCTACTCTCCTCCGTTCATGTCCTCTAGTATGCTCTAAGGCCTATTAGCATCAAAACCTTAAAGAAAATTAAGTCTACCTCTCCCAGAAGCTATCAGTTGCCAGTAGTTCCTCAGCTAGGGCTGAGGCTTCTTGCTTTCTGTTACCTTCCCTGCTGGGTTTTTGTCTGACTTGAACTTGTGCAGGTCGTGTGTATGCAGTCACCAGTGTTGGGGGTTCCCATATGTAAATGGCCTGTTGGATCTGTAAAACATGGTTCCCTACTATTGGTCCATCACCTTCCTTTTTTGGTGCACAGTCTCTTACTGAACCTGGAGTTCACTGAATCCCTAAGCTGGTTGTCTAGCAAACTCCAAGAATCCTCTTTCTTCTGCTTTTCCAGTACTGGAATTACAGATGTCTTCAGACTCAGTCTTTTTATGTGGGTGCAGGGATTTAACCCAAATTCTCATGTGTGAACAGCAAATATTTTACTGACTGAGCCATCTCCCTCGCTCTGTGGAGATTTGTTTATTAATAGCTTTATTTTATATGTATACTGTATTGCCTGTATGAATGTAAGTGCACCATGAAGTACCTATGTAGGTCAGAAGAGGACATCAGATCCACTGGAACTGGAGTTATGGACAGTTTTTGGCTACCAAATAGGTACTGTGGATTCAAACCTGGATCTTCTGCAAGAATAGCTAGGGCTCTTAAACTGCTGAGCCATCTCTCCAGCCCCTGGAGATCTATTTTTGTTTGATGGCATTCAACTAGCTATTTCTAAATACAAACCTAAACCACACATTTATGGAACACATTTTGTTCCCACAGAGGAGCAAAGTCAGCAAATGATCAGACTGTATTGAATTATTCACTGTGATGCCTTTTAGCAGAAAATCAAATTGGCTGGTTTTCATTAAGTTTATGAACTTCTTTTCTATCTTGTTAGGGCTTACAATTTCTTTGGAAAAGAATTCAGCATGATAAGGTGCTATGAAAGAAAAAACCAGAGAAGTTTTGTGTCTGCGATGATGTGTTGCCATCAAACCTAACAGGATATGTGCACTTTGGAGTGAACTAGCTTAGGAGCTACTGAGGACCCTCCTCATGGGCATATTCTCTTGAGTTCCTTTTTATGTTTTGATTTCATTTGGTTGCCTGATTATTTTCTATTTAAATCATGACAGCTTTTAATTCCTGAATATCTGGATCTTTTCTCCTGTTTGACGGGAGGATTGAAGGTAAAGAAAGAATGGTTAGTGGAATAAAACTGTGAAAGTTCCCAGACAGTATGAGAACCTGGCTATACACATACAGTCCTAGGCTTAAGTGTCCCTTCAAGATGTGAAGCAGTTTGCAACAATTCTATTTTTAAAGTTTTTTGATTGCATTTAAAAATTTCATATCATCTCATTTATGCATTTATGCATTTTTGGTATTTCATTTTATTGAATTTTTGCAATTTTCATGCAGTCTTTGATGATATTTAGATCCTGCTCCCCTATCCCATCGCTCTTTATTGTTCTTTACCCAATTTGATATATACTAGTGTATATAAATATGGTCTATGCAATATATATAATTCATGTAATTTCAAATGATGAGAATTTCCTGTGAATTGTATAGAACATCTTCTGATTTTTCCATTTGATATTAGATTTATGGTGCAAGCAACAAACCCGCTGTCAAGTATAAATAAAAATAAAAATAAGGTAAATAAGGAAAAAAAATCAATTTCATGTTAGGTGGTCAGAGCCAAATCTTTAGAACACTAGAATTTGCATCTCAGACTCAAGGGTTATATGACTCACCGAAAGATCTAGTTAAAGACAGAGCAGTCTTCATAGAATTTCAGTTTTCAGCCCGAGGTCTTTACACATTCAGTTGCAGTACTAATGTGGGTGTACCAGGGACTCCAGTTAGAGGACCAATGTTAAGGACATCATGCTGGTAGACAAATTCTTTTATTGTCTCATGTAGCATGCTTTTTTTAAAGTTATTTTCAAAAGTAATCACTTCAAAGATTTTATACAAGGTTTTTTCCTCTAGATATTCTACAAAACAAAATGGTACCCCAATCCTATCAAATAGGGAATGCATATTTCACATGAGAGAAGAAACTTCTGCAAATGATTAGTAACAACTTGCTTTTAGTGAGCTGTCAATTCCAGCTATTCTGACTTGTCTAGACGTTGTAGTTTAATTTCCATGTAATGTTTCATTGTCACACCTTTTATACAAATTTTTTCATCTTTAATATTATTTTGAATTTCACTTATTTTTCAATGTATAGTATTTTAGATTTTTATTAAATATTATTATTGTGTGTGAGCACATGCTGTTTATGTGGACACATATGCCCAGTCATGCATATGGAGGCCAGAAGACAACTTTGTGGAGTTGGCTCTTTCCTTCTACCTTTATGTGGGCCCTGAAGATTGAACTCAGGTCTCCTGGTCTTTATGGAAAGCTACACTACTACTCACTGGACCATCTTGCCAGATCAATGGATGGATAATTGAAATCTGTTCTTGAGCATTTATCTGCTTGCCCATCATCTTACCTATCTACAAATATATATAAGAATTTCAACATTTTAATGGATTGTAATTATATGATGTCTAGCAAATGTTTTCTATGTAATATGGTTTTATGTGTATTATATTATGACACAGTTGATTTGAACATTTTTAATTTCTCGCATAAACTTCAGTTCGCTTTTATAAATTTTCCATTAGCATCAAAAGTAAAACTGCTATAGAGATTCATATAATGCTTATCAATCATACTTGCATTTTATGTTTTAAATTTTCTATGAGTAATCCTGTTTGGTTCTCTGTTTTTGATAATGTCCCTCACATGATTGTGATTATGTCAATTTATACTTAAAAGTCTTTTCATCTTGATCTATTGAATTTTATCAACACTAGTAACACTCATTCAATTTCTACAATCATATATTTTTTTTTGCTAGCTTTGGAACTTTTCTAAAATATAATAAATTGTGTAGTTCATTTTTAAGACCTATTTTATTTATGTGTATATGTGTATGTATGTCTATGCATAAGTATATGCGAGTGTTCACAGAGGCAAGAAGAATGCATCAGATCCCTTGTGGGTGGAGCTGTAGGTGGTGGTGTACAGCCTGATGAGGGTGCTTGGAAGACTAATGCTCTCCTTAGATAGAGCAGCAAGCATGCTTACCTGCTAAACCATCTCTTCACTCTTTCAGTGTTTACTGTGTTTGATTTCATTACTGAAAATACTTGAGGATCACAAATGTACATATATATCAGCTTTACTTAAAAACTCATTACAATATTCCTTTGCTTAAGTTTGTAGTGCCTCCATGGATAAATATTTGATATATTTTCTAGTTTAGGCTATTATAAATAAGATTTTACTTCTGTTAATGCTGTCAAGTTTCTTTATTGTTTGTTATACATAATAAGGCCAACTTGTCTGCATGAACTCATAAACGTTTGCCAAAGTTTTGGGTATTAATAATTAATGTGCTCTGTAAGGTTGGCAGAGAAAGCAATTCTTCACAATCCGCCATTCAGTCATCGGGATGTCCTTCAGGAAGGTGTTAACAGTAATAATTATATATTCAATACTAGAAATGCTGCAGTCTATTTTGTCCTTAACAACTCAAATACACAGAACCTGGTTTAGGAGAATTTAGTCAACCAGAAACTGAAATTACTGAAATTTATTGTAAACAAATGTGAGTTACAAAATAGGAAATAAATACAGATTTGTATCCCAATAAATGACAAAGCTCATTATATTGAGTAAAAATATCTTTATTCAAATTTTAGTCTAAAAATTTGGTATTGAAAGTTTGAGTATGATTTGAGTGATTACTTATTAGAGGCAGAGGAAATTCATAATTCAGAAGAAATTACCATAAATATATGTATACGGAAATATTTGTGTGTTAAGTATATGAAATTATATGCATAAAAATCTTACATTTTCTACATGATATGTTAAATCATTATACAAAGTACAAGTAGGAATTTTATTATTAGTTTGAAAAAACAGTGTGTCAGATGGATGCAGAAAACTGAGACTGAAATGGAGAGGATCTTAAAAATAATAATAGGAAATGAAATTGTGGTGTACATTGAGATTACCTCTTGATTTAGAATAAGATAAAATTTTTCATGTATCATTGTGATTTGGAGTTTTGAAGCACAGTATTTAAGGGTTAATTCATTTCCTCCTCAAAGGCAGAAACAGTGACTCATCTTGTGCTGATGTCTTACATGGGCCAAGAATTCATCAGAGGTGTGTAAGTAAATATCGATTAGTGTAAATGATGTGATGGTGATTTCAGTCCAAAGGAAGATTAAATTGAGCAAACCTGACAGGGCTGGGTGATACATGCTGCAATTAACAGCCATAGTTTAACAAGAATCCAGTAACAAGGAAAGACCTGTTTACCAGCCAAGCAAAAAATGTCTGTTTATAGTTCTGATCATGGCAGCGCATTCCTATTCAGATGATGACGTGTCAAGGGGCAGCCTGGCGGCAGTGTAATAACGCTGGAGGCTTTTTATAGACATTGTAATACATTTTTCTGTTGGAACAAAGATTGAACTGTAATTATTACTGCTGTGTTTTGCAATTATTTAATCTAGTCAAGTTAGCATCCCATTTGAATGCAGTATCCAGAACAACTCAGATTCATATAGTTGAAAATCTTCCCTACATATCTCTGTTTAAAATCTCAGTGATGCGTTTTCTGATGGACACAGAAACAGTTTGTTTTAATAAATAATATTACTCAACTATTTAACATGCAAATTTGTATCGAAAGTTGGAGTTGGCGAAATTTTAGAATTTCACGTTCTCTTTATTCCTCATTATCTGTTACTTTATAACATTGCTTCAGCAAATTGTTTTTAAATCATACATCATATTTCTGTAGATTGAGTAGGATGCTGAGTAGTTCTTACTTGGAACTTTTTGTGTAGTGACTGTAATTTTTTGCATGTTCAATCTATGTAGACATCAAGAAGGATCACACTCGTGACTGGCAGTTGCTGTGCTACCAGAAGGTAGCTTGACTCTGTTGCTTGTTTGATTTTTTTCTAAGAGACAGGGTCTCAAACATTGCACGATTAGCTGTGTTTCAGGTGTGCACTGCTGTTTCTGACATCTACTAGGGTATTTGACCAATCATTTTTCAACATTACCTGCAAGTGGCCTTTCCATGTGACTGGGACTTTTCAAAGCAAGCAGCTTGATCCTAGGAAGTAGGATTCTCAAAATTAGCATACTAGAAGCTTATAAAATTAACTAAGGGTTTTGGAATAGTTCTCTGAAGTTGTCACAGCCAAATTTCACACACTGTGTGACTTAAAGTAAAGGATATGCTTTCATATGTCTCTCTGTTATGAGACTGTAAGGTACCAGTGAAACCTTGATTCCTCTGATAGAACTCTTAACCTGCTTCTAAGAGCTAGAGGCATTCCTTGGCCTGTAGATGCATTCTTCCTATGATTTGTTTCAACTTGTCTGCATGTACTTATATCTGAACTTTAATTTATTCTTCTTAAGAAGGATGGTGACACTATTGGATTGTGGCTCCTCTTACTGAGATTTATGTATCTGTAAAGAACTTAAAGCCAAAAAATGTCACATTCTGTTACCACGAACTAGGGATTCAACATATGATTTTTGGATGATGAAACTTAACCTAAAACAATACTGTACCTCAGCGGACACATTATAATATGGATCTACCCACTCTCAAAAGAATAGAACATTAATTTTTCTTTTTCAAAGTAGGTTGTGTAAACTACATTGCAATATACTCTAAGGAATGATAAATGTCAGTTTAGTCATTTTGGGGGAAATACAGTCCACTGTACTCAAACCTTCAGACAGTAGTGGACTTTCCTTCCAAATGCAATATTCAGCCAAGGTCAATAGTGTGTAAATTAGCTCCTATTACAAATTAGACCTCCTTGAGCATATAGCATTCTGAGAACTGTTTAAATCCAATTTTAAAATCTTTAAACTAAAGGGAGAACTTATCTGCTTCTTCCTGACTAGCACGTAAAGTTACGGTAAGAAGAGGTGGCCACTACAGCATGTCTGGTCTTCACAGCTGGGTGTATACCACAGTAGTTATCAGTTCAAAGTACATTAAATGTGTCTAGTTATGTGTCCTCTTCCCCGGGTAAGGCACCAGGACCTCTCCCTGGTAATGACTCTTGTTGTTGCTGCTCTTTCTCCAAATTTTCAACTACAGCATCACCATCACGAGTGTCACTCATCCTTTTCGACCGTAACCACAATGGCTCACGTTCCATGTCAGGGCACTTGTTCAGCTGCTTTTGTGCTGACAGTTGCTCAGGATGATCATACAGAAAAATAACAACCCAAGGTCTGAAATGAAATATATAAAAGGAAGGGACAGATTTTGCCTGTTGGCTTATTCAACAAGCATCCCCAGCTTCCTTCTTCCTCCTTCCTTCCTTCCATGACTGAGGGTGAAAAGCAGTTTTTCCTCTTAGAACCTTTGTTGCGAGGACAGTTGTGATCTGGCTCTTACCAGTAAGATATCAGCAGAATGCTCCCGAGGCTTCGTTTTGCCATTATTCTTTTTCTCTTTCTGTGTAATAAGGCCACAAGGGAAATTGCCAGCTGACACCATGTGTCCAAAATGAGAATGTCAAGGCAACTTAGCAACCTGGCCAATGACATCTGTAAGCAGCTGTATTGACCTTCCAAATGAAGATTTATTTTGTCTAGGATTTTTGAGCAATTATGCACATATGTCAGAACCATCCCAATGTATGGCATGTCAGCTACAGAATTTCCATGGTTACTGTTACGGAGGGGAAAATGAAGCTCTTATATGGAGATTTCTCTTGTGTCCAGCTGAAAGAAATCTTAATGCAAGTTTCACAAGACAGCTGCTCTGTCAGCAACTTGATATGAAGGAATGCTACAGTAAACACGATAAGCTTCCACATCTCAGATATCTTAGGAATGGAAGATACATAAGCTACAAATGCGTATCTCTAAAGTTTATACAAAAAGAGAGTTGGCACTACATAGAGCCTATGTAGAGTAATCGTAAGAGAGGTAGAGTGAAATGGTTCAGTGGGTGAGGGTGCTTGGTGACTTGATGGTGGACGGAGAGAACTGACCACTGCAAGTTGTCCTCTGACTTCCACATGTGCTCTGTGCTCACATACATATACATGCTTAAGCCCACTGTCTCTGCCAGCAGCACATCTCTCACCGCCTTCATTTTTCTTGTAATTTACTATCCTCCCACCTCCAAAAGGCTCTTTTCCAATTTCCTGGCTTCAAATTGTACTCCGAGGTAAACACACAAAACAAAAAAAAATGACACTAGGAACAGCGGAGAAGAGAGAACATACAGAGTTTGATTTCCTGGGCCTTGGTTACCTCACTTGTTATATATTCTTTTTTTCCCATCTTCATCCATTAACTTTCAAATTTCATGGTTTCCTTTTTCAGTATAGCTGTGTAATATGTCATTGTGTATATGTACCACAAAAGTTTTTATCCAAACTATCTTTAACAGAGAATTGTTATTAAAAGTCAGTTCTGGCCAAGCTTTAATTTTCATTATTACCAGGAATACTATTGATTTTCAATTCCTGTATAGGCTTTCAGATTGAGACAGCCTGAGTAAGAATTATTTACTGGTCTCTGCTAGGCATCGCAAATACTTAGACCTAACTTGAGAATTTAATTCCTACAATATACCATGATGGAAGTGATTTAATAGTCTTAGAACAGAGATGTTTACTCAGTAAGAGAAATGGCTTAGAGTCTGACAGTGCAGCTTTGAGGAGTCTGTAATCGACTGAGGTAAGATGTAGCTCTATAGAGAATTACAATAGATGAAAGTACTGGGCTTTTGAGACTCAAGCTCTGTGAAGCAAAGGAGGCTCTAATTAACATGTTTCTTGAAAAATGCACCGTGGTGGGTACTGATTATCTGACAATAGAATATGCTAATAATCTAAGTGTTGTCTAGGAATTCACATTCCGAGAGCTTCTCAGTTCAAAGGGTTATCCCAGAACAATCTGGGTTCCACTGTGTTTTATTCTTACAGTGGTAGGAATTAACCCAGGATGTTGCACCTGCTAAGCACATGATTGGCAACTGAGAAATGTCCCCCAATCCTCCTCCTATTGTTCAACACCTGACGTTAGCATCTGTACCCACAGCCATGGCCTTTGTATTGCAAGGCTGAAGAACAGTGAAGTGTGTTAATGACTTGGACTTTCTTCGAGGAAATAATCTCCAAATCTACATCTTTTATAGAAATACATATATAACTGGTTATTTTTGAAGGAAGCCCTGGTTACAAGAAAGGCTGGAAAGTGAGAGCTATTCTTTGGGTGATAACATTTGTAATTTCTGAGGCTGAAGAGATTGGTCAGCAGTTAAGAGAACTGGCTGGTTTTGCAGGGTGCCTGGATTCAATTCTTTGCACCCACAATGCAGCTAAAAATCATCCATAACTGCAGTTCTATGGGAATCTGATCCCTTCTTCTGGCCTCAGTGGGCATTGCACGATACGGATGCAATAAACTCCTACACATAAAATAAAAATAATTAATAAAATATTTTAGAAATAAAATGTTTCCATCATCTGAATAGCTACATAGTGTTCACTGTATAGAGTACAATCAGAGACATCTAGGGAGAGCTGAGGCAGGAAGACGAAATATAACTAAGATGTACAGAAATCAAAACTAGTCACTCCAGGCAGCATTAGGATTAATGAGGTTCAGTTTCCATTTGATGGAAGGTTCTACAGCATTCCTTTCAGACAGCTGACTTGGTTGGGAAATCACATGCTAAGGAAACTAGTCACATTTCTGAAACTGCAAAATCACTGTAATACACAGAAACTAGGAAATCCTTTAACATGTTTCTTTTCTTGCAGTTTCAATGCAGAATTCTCATTTTCTAATCAAAATAAATATTTAATTTATGTTGATGTTTCTTGGGGACTTAAGATTTCCTCAACAAGACTGAAAAAAAAAATCACTGTGTGGTAGAAGTGTTAACATATTGTCCATTTGTAAAATCTGAAGATTTTTTTTTATTACTAGAAATAAAGAGTCTCCACTTATAACTTTGGAACACATACACATTTTAAAAATAACTGAGGCAAGGTGAAAGTTAGAAAAAAATAACTGGGCTGGCGAGATGTTTCAGCTGACAAAATGCTTGCTGTTCAAGCTTGGCAATGTGAGTTCTGTCTTCCAGAATCCACAGTGGACAGATTCCCACATACTGACCTCTGACCACACTTGTGCTATGGTAAAGCGGTACTTTCACTCACACTTCATGTACACATATAGACAACAGTAATAAGTTAAATTTAAAAATAGATTCATCATTCTTGATTTTTATACCATAATTCTGGAATTCTTATATACAAGAAAAATTCTATCTGGTAAACAAAACAAAACAAAACAAAACAAAAAAACAAAAACAAACAAAAAAAAACTTCCCAGAAAGATTCCATTGACACAAAGAGAAGTGACAGAGGGAAGATAAGCAGACAGAGATGTTTATTTAATTCCATAATTATAGTTGGTTTATTCAAAAGCTAATTTTCTAACTATGCTGAAGTTCAGATAAAACGTAAAATGCTTTACTCTTCTATAATCAAAAAAACAGGTATGGAGTGCCCAAGCTCTACTTCTTGATTTGCCATGGGCTAAGTTGTTTATCCTTACTGATTATGGGCAAAGAATTAATTGTGAAGCATTTACAGCCAGAAGGTGCCAAAAGAATAAAGAAACTTACCACCATAGTTGTGAGATTTTATGCAAAGAAATCAAAAGGTTCTGTTCAAATATGAGTGAAATTTGTACAAAGTGAAGGTTGAAATAAGACGAATCATTACAGTGAATTTTTTCCTTAGGCATTAAAAACTACTGAAGATTTCAATGTAGAAAACAACATGGTTGAGAAAAAGGGGAAGTAGTAAAATAGAGACAGAAGCAAACAATGAAATTATGCTGCCATAAGCCAAAAAGACAAAAAAAACAACACATATACATATACACACACACACAATGCACACGCATGCACACCGCCACACACGCACTCTCACTGGGTAACAAGAAGTCATAGAATTAAACCGAGGTTTTGGGAAGGCTATATCTCTGCCGATGTTTTGATGTCAAACTTCTAGCCTCTAGAACTGTAAGAGAACAGCTTTCAGTTTTAAGTCATCCAGTCTACAGAAACTTATACGAGAAAATTTCAAAATGTAGACAAGTGGTCAAACTTTAACAGGCATAGCAAGAGTTAGAAAAACATGAGTCATAAGAAAGAATACAATTTATTGATGGAACTAAAGATACCAAGTGAGTCAAATGATTAAGCTAGCATACAATGGAAACCCATCTGTTATAGGTATATTACACATTGTTCAAGATGTTAAAAGAAAGCATGCAGTACATATGGAAAGCATTACAAGTACATATGGAAAAGGCAGAAGTCTATATCAAATATCTATTATTTGAATTTATCCTTTGCTTAATCTTTTAGTCTTTCTATAAATTACATTCTTTGAAGAATGTAACTTTGATAGTCACAGGGTCACATACAGCGAACACAATGAAAACAAATGAAACACCCCTATTTCTGAAAAGCTAGGTGTTTTAGGGATTGTGCCCTTTTCCTTGATAAATCATTGTCTAAATACTTTAATAAATACAATAATTTTACTTTATTTTGGCTTATCCTGAAATTGTTTTTGTGGAATTTGATCTACATTTACCTGAGTGCATGTCCCAAAGGAGAAAGGAAACTACTCACACTGTTGACAGTGTCTTCTCATCACTTCTGACAGGGCAGGCAATTTAGAGATCTAGGTAGTCTCTCTGGGAGGAGATGTCACACAGGAAAGAGAGAGGGACAGAGGTAGAAGGATCACTGTAACCTATTGGCTAGCCAGTCTAGTCCTGAAAGTGAGCTCCAGGTTAAGTGACAGAATCTGTCTTAAAGTCAGGGAATGATAGAGTGGGATACTCAATATCCTCCACTGGCCTTTGTACATGTTTTCACAAGCACAGACACTGCCTGCTCCTACATGTACGTATACCACACACATGCACTGTATCCAAAAGCAAACAAATGGAAAATCAGCAGTCTCAGTAGTGGATGTCTGAGTCACTACACGATGAAGGTCTTCAAAGAGCGTGAGAACATCTGGACTGCCAGTCACTTTTATGATTTTCGTCAGAGTTCAGAGAAGGAAGAAGGAAAGGAAATGACAAAAAGTAAAACAATAGTTATGCTTTTTGAATCAGAATCTGAACTTAGAAAGTAGGCAGGCTAGACAGAGTCTAGAGAACTATAAAGGAAGGGCTTTGGTACATGAATGTTCTTATATCGCTAAACAATTAACTATTCCTACTTTCTTAATTTTTCTCCAAGTGGATCATATTCTACTTTCTGGTTGATCAGCTTTAGGCTTGTCTTCTTTCAGTTGGAAAACAAGATTTTCTCCTTATCACAGCTTTCTTACTTTGTCTGGGAAAGGCATGAACCTGTTATTTACATCAAAACGATGTGATCATCAAAGACATGCCATAAGATGTCAGAATCATCAGCCATCCTGTTTCTGTTAGGGTCTCAGACATGGAAGGTACCCTGCTATATGCAGCAGAAAAGTCACCAGCCTTAGTTTATGCTGTTCCTTCCACTACAGGAAGTGGACATAGATATTCATATGTCAAGTAGTACCTAGATAGCTGGAGACCATGACCCCCTTCCTTTTGTGTTTCCCTGCCCATACTCCCTTTCATGAGGAATCTGTGAAAAATACCTGGAGACTGAGCCCTAAATAAGATTCAACCAAAATGACATGACATCACTTACAAATATATGTGAAAAAATATTTCATGAACACATTTCCAAATAACACACTCTATCCAAATAAGATTTCTTTCATATGATCGGTGAGATAGCTCAGTGGGTTAAGATGTCTGACTCCAGGCTGAGGACCTGAATTTGATTCTCAGGACCCACATCGTGGAAGGAGAGGACAATTCATGTCATCTTGGAGGTTGTCTGACCTCCACATGTTTTCCATGGAATGTGTACCTGTATGTTTGTGTGTACCTATATATTTTTTTCATTTGTTATTGAATTTTTTGAACTTTATACTATATTTGGATCATATTTAGACTCCTCCCACATCTGTACTCACCTTAGTGGTCTCTCCCAATTTTGTGTACTGCTATATATATTAGGGCATAATGACTCAAATTTGTCTCCAGTATAAATTTTGGTGTGGGTCCCTCCACTGGGGCCTGGTTAACCTACCCAGCACCATATCCTTAAAGAAAACAAACTCTCCTTCTCCCAGCAGCAGTCAGGTGCCAATATTTATCGGGTAGATTTGAGACTTCTCCATTTCTACGCTGGGATTTTGTTTGGTTTGAGCTTATGTGGGTCTTGTGCATACTGTCCCCATTGTTCTGAATTCTGAGTTCATATGAGTAACTGCCTAGCTGTTTGGCAAACTCTGCTTCCTTGTCATCATCTACCACCTCTGGTTCTTACAGTCTTTCTGCTCCATTTTCTACAAGGATCCCCTGAGCCTTAGCTGGGAGAAGTTGGTATAAGTGTTCTATTCAGGAACAAGAACTCTGCAGTCTCTTGTTCTCTGCACATTAGCCACTTGTGCATCTCTGAAATAAACACTTTTAAAAGATTCTTTGATAAATGTGAGACTGGCACCAAACTGGAAATTCTATCAATTAAACTCATTTCATTCATACATTACAAATAAAATCTTTCAAAATTCAGTGGAGAGTGCAATATTCTAGAAGTAAGAAAACTGAGACACATAGTCTGTAGGAACATTTACAAAACAGAAGATTCCTCCCTAGGGATTCCACAGTGGCTACACCAGTTTGCACACTCATAAGTGGGGTTAAATAGGGGTTCCTCTTAACACATTTCTTCACAGTATCCGTTTTATTAATCTTAACCATTCTGATTTCATTAGATGAAATCTCTTTAATTTGCATTTCCCTGATTTCTAAGAATACTGAAAACAATTCCAAAGGATTTCATAGTCTTTCATGTTTCTTTTGAAAATGCACTGTTGACATGAAAGCCCATTATTTTATTTGGACTGTGTTTTCTTCATAGTTTGTTTGTTTAGTTCTTTGTATATTACAAATAATAATGGTCTATTGGATGTTTAGCTGGTGAGGATTTTCTCCAAGCCCTTGGGCTTCCTCTTCCCTTACTCTTTTGTTGTCATGAACTCCATTTGTAAATTGTTGGTGTTAATTCCTGAACAAATAGAGTCCTATACAGAAAGTCTTTACCTGTGCCTATATGTTGCAGCATTATCCATCAAGAAAACCACTACTGAACATATCACAAAAGGACTCTCTGTTCTGTCACAGAGATACCTGTTCCTCCGTTTCTGCTCTGTTCACAATAGCTAAGAAATGTAATCAGTACATGCCTATCAACTGAAGTCTGGATAATGAACCTATAGAGTATACAATCAGGCAAGTTTTATGCAGCTCTGAAGAAAAATGAAATTATGAATTTTGCATTTCAAAACATGGAACTGGAAAAAAATGTACTGGGTAAAGTAACACAGATCCAGAAAAACAAATGTTGCACATTCTTTCTCATATGTGGATCATAGTTTCAAATCTTTATATTTCTATGTTTAATTTGGAGTGCCTAAATAGCCATTGGGAAGAAGAAGAGAGAGTTTAAGGGAAGTAGATAAGATAAAACTCACGTTCTATGATGGCCACAGGGGGAATAAAGAGGGAACGGTAGTGCAACTAACACTGGGGAGTTCCCAAAGGCCATATAGACACCTGCAATGTTATAAGCTTCTTAAAATACATATTTCAGCCATGACTGTTGCTGCTCTTTTCACAATAGTTTGGAAATGGAAACAATCTAAATGCCCCTCAGTTGATGAAGGGATGAGGAAAACGTGGTACATATATGCCATACAGTTAAACTCAGCAGTAAATAAAAATGAAATCATGAAATTTCTGCTAAATGGGTAGAAGTAGAAACTTGTATATTAAATGAAGTAAAAAAAACACTAAAAAATAAACAATGTATGCTATTCCTCATTTGTGGATCTCAGGCCTGTATTTTTAGATGTGAGTACATACCCTGATGTAACCATAGGAGCCTGGAAAATGGAAGGGATCAGTGGAAATACAGAGAAAGAATGAAGCCAAGAAGAAGAACAATAGGAGTCAGGTATTATTAAGGGGGAATGGAGATACTGAGGGATATTGTAACTGGAGAGTGCTATATGGGAGGAGATAAATAATACTTATGTAGTGTGGTTTAAAGCCAGAGGGAAATGCATTAACTCAGAAGTCTACTGAAAAATCAATATACACACATCCATCCATCCATCCATAAGTACATATCTCCCTTTGAGCTGTTTGTCAGGGTAGTCCAAGAGGCTTTCAGAATAGCACAAGCTGTTGTCACCACCCTTGATTGGTTGCTACAACTTGAAGGTAAGTCCCCATTGATGAATATCAGACACAGTTCAGACATGTGGAGCATGTGGAGCCTCCTCCCTGAAGATTAGCTCCCATTGTATCAGAAGATACTGTGCAAACTGCCAAGGGAGAACACTCAGTCTGCGCTATCATGTATCTGTAAAGTCTATGAACAACAACAAAGACCAATACAAGAAACAATTTCTACTGGTGCACTAGTGGCCTTAATCACCAGAAATCAATAGCTATCTACTTGAACTTAAGTGCTGCTGAATGAAAAGGAACTCATGTGTCGTACTGTATCATGGACAAATGGCCATGGCTAGAAATGGGACAGACCCCAGGAGAAAACCCTGCTTTTGCCACATCCCTAGACCAACATAACTTCTTACTGTATTCTAAATACATATCCTTACGGTACAGAGAAGTCTACCTCTCCCACTCATCAAAGAAGCTGACTTTTGCAACGGATGGAGACTACTACAAAGTTCCACAACTAGACAAATGCAGAGAGTAAGTGTGTCTGTGAGGTGCCTAGTTGTAAGGGACACACCTACAGTGGAACCTCTATAGCTAAGGCTCAGGGAACACAGCAGAACAGGGAGCAGAATGAATATTAATGTACTGCTCATCTCTCACCAGCAAAGCTTCCTCATGAAACACATGCTGATTAACCCAGAGCCACAACTGCCCAAAGTGCCGAGAATAGAAAACTGCAAACTGCTTAACCCTGAATGGGTCCCTGTATCAAAGCTCTGCCAACACAGGTTTCCAGAACATTGTGGAAAATGGGGTGGAAAGACTGTAAGATACAAGGCTAGAGGATGACTATAAGGAAGGAGAGTTTTCAGACCGCTGGGAAGATACTCTTATGAACCCACAGCAATGGTAACAATATGAACAAGTCCATTCATGCTCTAACCAGAAAAAAAAAATCCAGCATCATACTAATGAGGAAGTGAGTATAACTGCCAGTCTTAGGTGAGGAACTTTTGAAAACCAGTAACCCCCGGGAGAGCCAGTTTTCTTTACAGGCAAGGCACTAGATAGGTTTAAAAGGCTGCAGTGAATGGATTCATGCCAAAGCACATTTAACACAAATTGATTTGATAAGCCTTAATATATATAACAGAATACAGGGAGATAGAAAGGGGAGGCAGTCTAAATAGGATCAAAATGTTTCATATGAAGAGCTCAAAAATTTAATAAAAATAATATTTAAAAAAATTTTAAATGTTTAATTGGAGTTATTCTACATGGAGAGATAATGCTCCTCTGGACACCACAAATTATGAGGCAATGACCTTGTGCTAGGTTTAGGATGATCCCTGGAGATTGGTGAGTCAACTGGGTCCCAGAGGGCCCCAGACAACACAAGCTGTTATTATTTCCCTTGCTTGGTTACTAGAGTTTGATGGTAAGACCCCACTACTAAAGATATCACTCACTTTAATCACAAGACGTGGAAAAATCAAAATTGTATTGTATTGGAAACTTCCTGCTAGCTAGCTTTTTTTTAGTGTTAGGATTTGCTGTGCAGGCTGTTGGGGGAGAAAAGTAATCAACCGTCTTAACCAGTTGTAAGTAATACATCTACAGTGCAACCTCTACAACTGAGGTTCAGGGAACATTACAACAATCTACAAAAATGATAGACCTGATAAGATATGCTCATTTGTGCAACAGTGGCATTAATTACATAGCAATAACTAACAGTTTTCTAATTGAATGAATAAACAACTCTACAGAAGAAACTTAAGCCTAGTACTCTAACCTGGCCATGAATCTATGGCTGGGAAAGCATAGCCTCTACAACTATTATTCTGTGAAAGGGACATATTATCAAGTTGCCTTCTAAACACCTATCCTTGTGACCATAAACCAATGCAATTCTCATTGCTCATCAGAAAAGCTTCTTTGATGCAGCTAGTGGCAGTAAATACAGAAGCTCGAAAATAGTCAAAGTGTGAATAAGGTACAGCGGAATGCTCAGTCTTTAATGAGATATCTATATTATACCCTCCTCCTGAGGCTCAGTGAACATTGCAGAAAAGAGAGTAGAAAGATTGTGTTCTTATGATCAAAGGCCAAAGACATTGGTGGGAAATAACATCTTCTGGACATGACAAGGCCATTTGCACTCATGAACTCACAGCAACTGTGGTGGTCTAAACAATATTTGCACAAAATCAAGCCAATCAATACCCAGTTCTGATGGGGAAGGGACTCAAGACACTTCTCCCTTATTTAAGGAGATATCAGCAATGAGTTTTCACTGAGGGAGGAAGAATCAGTTCACTTCTTTAATAGTATTGTATGTGGTCAGTTGCCCATTCTGCAGATGATGGATCCTACACCCTTGCATATCTGGGAATCACCAATTGGACTCAAAGGCTAGAAAAATAAGAGAAGAAGGCATGATTTTGGGAGTATTGAGAGTGGGATGTCTGTGTTTCTGGGAGGGGCTGGAGGGAGAGAGTGAGGTAGGGTCTAAATGCTTGGTAATCGTGTATGAAGTTATTAAAGAATAAATAAAATTTGAGTGTTGGGGAAGTGGCACAATTGTTAAGAGCCCTGACTGCACTTGCAGAGGACCCAGGTTCATGTCCTAGCTCTGACATGGTGGCTAACAACTCTTGGTAACTCCAGTTCCAGGAGGAATCCAGTGCTCACTTCTGACCTCCATGGGTGTTGTGTGACATGGGTGCACTTAACACATGCAAGTAATACACTCATACAAAATGAAAATAATAAATAAATCTAAAAAATAGATAAAATTTTGAATTAGAAAATAACACATTGTACATTATGAGTTTTATTTGTCTTTCTGATTTTATATGAGCTAACATCTCATTGTTGCTGAGTTTTACATAGGTGTGAGCAAATCACACATTTCTTAGAACAATGTCTCAAATTGTTTAGGATCATTTTATGTCACTTAGGATATGACAGAAAATTCTGAGAAGGGCATCTGTCTATGATTAAAAAGCTGTTTTGTGGCTTTTCCTGGAGAGAGGTGAGCACAGGTCTGTCATGTGAGACTGACTACAGAAAGTACAACTATTCCACCAAAGTCCAAGGTGATGAATCAACAAGTTTATCGGTTTGATTTACAGGAGTACAGATGCAGTGTTGTTTGCAGGAACAAGGTTGACTCAGAGGTAGCCGCATCTCTAAAAGTCCCACCCAAGCCAGGGGGATGACTCATAAAAGCTACATTCCTACAACATCCTGGTAGAAGTGACATAAATTCAGCAGATCAGAATCTCCTCCCCAGCAGTCATTAACCCCTGTGTAAACTGGGAGATGTGTCTTGTGAATCTTGTAAGTTTCACGTACTTATTGAGGCCTAGGGAATTTTTTTTTTCCTGAGCCTTTTAATATTTGTTTACCTAACACCCGAGTTTTTCAGCGTCTCCTTCAAGGTTGGAGTGATGCAGTTGAGGAGTAATCGCTACCCGACAGAACCTGGATCCTTTGCCAGAAAACTAGTGAAGTACTCTTTCCATACCTGGAGTCACTGGACCACTGTGACTATGGAGGACATTCAGGACTTCTGAATGTCTTCCTGTGGATGCTTATCATAGGACAAGAGGTTGGCAGCATGGTGTTTGTAACCCATATGATGTCTACAGCAATGGCATTGAATTTTGGTGACTGTTAGATAACAGCATTGAAGAATCTTCCCATCCCTTTAGATAATCAGCAAGCTCAGAACAAAATGTGTGTTTGTGTTTGGGGCGGGGGAGGGGGACTTAAAATATTTGCCTCTGTGTATGTCCAGTCAACTTCAGTCATTTCTCTGTTCACAGTTATTTCCAAGCTACATAGCTTCCATGACACAATCATTGATGTTCATATGAACTGCTAGTTTGGCAAATGTGTAAGAATCATCCATTTTATTATGTTATCCTTTACTGGGGAAATGATGACATTTTTACTAAATTAGACACATGAAATAGTTTACAGGCAGAGGACATAGGAGGGTAAATCACTACTAGTAGTAATTATTCTCTTTTGATGTACGTCGCACATCAAGGAAATAAAATAATGTGAAAATGGGAACAATTAAAACAATAGATGAGTGCTCCAAAGCCATTGTGAGTAACTATTCTTTTCTTCATTCTAAGACTGTCACACTTAAAATTATGTATTGTGGATATATGACAAGAAAGAATGCCTTCTGCTGTAAGAACCAGCATATGTTCTGTAGAAAGCTGACCTTTGCATGCTGTGACCATGGGTCAATTTGAATGGTGTTTCTTATCAAGTCCTCATGGCTTTCACCTATGGGGCCTTCAGATACCCAGGGCCAACAGAGTCATCTGTCCTTAGTGCATCAGTCATACTTCAGTTTGATAAGGTCTGCACTGAAAATAGCTTTGGCTCAGGTCTGATTCAGGCTATACCCAGTAATTTCTAAACAACAGGAAATTAGAAATTCTTCAGCTGGATCTTCAGGAGGTTATCCTCAGGCTTCTTTTTTCTTTAAGAATGAAGGGAAGAGGATGTGTTAAAATCTGCACACAGTGGAACTGAGGGTCAGAGAGGTTAGTTGTATTATTAGCTGTGTCTCGGGTAGGCAGGAAATGAGCTGAGTTTAGTTTCTTCCTAGGTGTACTGGTTACTTTTCTGTTGCTGTGACAGAAACACTGACCAAAGGAACTTATAAAAGGAAGAGTTCATTTAGCTTATGGTTCCAAAGAAAGAGTATGTCATGGCAGGAGTGGTGGGATGCATGACAGCAGAGGTGGCTACAGTAGACTCAGCAGCTAAGTGTTAACATCCCCAAGCAGGCACAGAAAGCAAAGTATGACTGGAGATCCAGCAAGGCTTAAGAACTCTGTAAGCCCACCTCTAGTGACATGCTTCCTCCAGCATGGCCACACTTTCCAAGACCGCTCAAAATGGCACCACTAACTGGAAACAAAATGTCTAAATACTAGGAGCCTATGGGGGACATCCTTATTCAAACCATTGCACTAGGACAGTTCAAAACAGTCAGTTTTCTATGAGCAGGTCAGTAGAGCCTGAGAGTGTGACAATAATTCAAAACAGAACATGTAGAGCACTTGAATTATTTATCATCACTGGGCACTCTTCTATTTCACTGTTGTTCCCCTGACATGCATGAACCTTCTCATCCTTATTCTTATGCTGCTGGTGTGTTGTGCCCTGAAGAAGGTTTCAAAGCTGTATTTTTATTCCTAGGGTCATAGTAGATACGTTGTTGTCTGCAAGTACATTAATCAGAAGGACAAGTGCCTTTGGTTCAGTCCTTTCTCTTCTGCATCTTTAGTTATGTATGTTGGGGTATTTCTATCAACATACCAATATTCTCTACCTGTCTCCTGCTTGTAGGACATAAACAAAATGTTGGTTCATCTGTTGTGACCCAGGCCCGTGGTCTAGCAAGTCACCTACACTCTCCTCACACTCAATCTTGTCTCTATAATCTATCACTATAACCTATCTATTACCTATGATACACCTTCTGCTCTTGAGTCAAGCATTCTTGCAATTCATTTTAAACTCAACATTCACATAATGGTTTTCCAGTTATCCTAGAATGAAACTCAACTTCTCTGCACAGTCAACACTACCTTATTTGTCTCTTGCCTCTTTCTCCACTGTCATCTTAAGCCGAGTTGTTCCCGGTTTCCTTCCACCGCAAGATGTACTCTAATCCGTGGTTTCAACTGCTCTCCTTATTCTTCTGTCCTTTAAAATTTCAAGATATTTAGCACCTTAGTTTGTAATTTGACCTTTTTGGATTTCTCCTTTTCCTAATTTTTAGTGCCTCATGCCTCTTCATCCATCTGTTGCATCTCAACTCAGCCATTCCCTGCACAATTCATCTTCCTTTCCCCTAACAATTAGGAGAAACAATCCACAAACTTCTTTGCTGATTGGGTATCTTCATGAATCCCAAAACATGTGCAAAACTAATTTTCCTACCAGTTTCTTAGATACTGGTTGATATCCCAGTCACAAAAACGATATAGATAACAGAGTCTCTCTCTCTCTCTCTCTGTCTCTCTCTCTCTCTCTCTCTCTCACACACACACACACACACACACACACATACACGCACACATACACACATGTATGGCACCAATAGGAGAACCAACACAAGGTTCATTTTATCAATTTTGCATTCTCCAAAATAAAACAAAAACAATGCTTGACATACAATATGCTTTTAAAATGTGAACTTGGGTAAAAGGAACCAAAAAAAAAAAAAAACTTTGACAGCACTCAGTTTATTAATAAATGCTGATTTCAATGGCTTCTTTTTTAAAAAATCAATTTGAGAATGTCTTTATGACAATTTTCCTTATTGTACAATCAGCAAACAGGTCTCTATGTCAAAATATACAATTTTAATAATATGATAATTTATTTAGTAATCAATTTATAATCAAAATCCAGGTAGAAATATTTGAAAACTCCAGTAAACGCACAAAGAACCAGGTATAGTCGTGCAAACTTGTATTCCCAGCACTCAGAAAGTAGAGGCAAAAGAATTAAGAGCTCAAGATCATTCTAGGCTACTTATTAAGGTCAAGACCAAGCTAAACTACATGAGACCCTGTCCAAAAAATAATTACAATAAAGGCCTTTAGTTAAGACTCTCCCCTAAATAATTTCCAGGACATTTATATTGTAAAGAAAACTTAATGTAGTGAAATTCACTCAAGTCCTAGGGAACATCAATGTACTTTTCTCAAATAATTTTTACAAATATAACAATGGTGAGAAAGTTTTAACTGTGTATTCCAAACTACACTAAAACATTCACATTTTATGCAACAATTGCCAACCTTAATATTACAGAAATATTTTGGGGGTCTTTTTGAGACAAGGTTTCCCTGCAGCCTTGATCTCACAGAGATCCACCTGCCTCTGCTTCACAAGTGCTGACAGTCCAGCTGTGCGTAGACACCACTCCTGGCCAGAAAAGTTCTTAAAATATTTTTTATGGAATCGTAGTGCATTTCTTATAGAACATCTCAATCAGTCTTAATCATCTTTATGTCCTTCCCCCACGGTCCCCTCATAGCCTCCCATCTGAAATCCATACATTCTTTCCTCTGTGTTAAGGTCTATTGTGTCAAGTTAGTGTCTTCAAGTGCAGATTCATCCACTGAGGTACAGTCAGCCTTCCCAGAGTCCCTCATTTTAGGAAGACCAGCCATTCTCATCCAGTTGTAACCAGTTGTCATTGACTTATTTTAAACATATTTTATAATTTTGTGTATGAGTGTATTGCCTGTGTGTATGTAAGTGCACCCATGCTGTGCAAAGTCTGCAGAGGTAAGGAGAGGATGTCAGATGCCCTGGAACTGTAGTCAAGGAAGGCTGTTAGCCAAATGTGGGTGCTGGGAACTGAACCTGGGTCCTCTGCAGGAGCACCCAGTGCTCTTGAATGCTGAGCCATCTCTCCAACCTCTCAATGATGTCTTTGGAATTTAGGAATCAATATTGTTCTGAAAAACTTATTCATAATGCAGTTGGTTCTTAAAATTATGATGTTATGACACTGTCTTCTGTAATTTGGAGAAGGTGAAGCAAAATTAAAGAGGGCCCTTTATGCCCTCTGAACCTTGAATTATATCCCAATGGTCTAACTTTGGTGGCTGCCTAGTAATTATTCTAAATTAGAAGATATAATGGCTTCTGTTTTGGAATTTGGCAGCACTGGCTTTCATTTGTAGGATTCAGCATGTACCCTGCAGGGAAGTCAGTGGTCTACTGCCCAGTAAGGATATGGTAATAGATAACAGGGTAAGGAAAATGGTCAGGATAAGGTTAAGACTTAGAAATGAAGACTGCTTTGCCACCCTTAAATGTTGCTCCCTCAAATTGTGACAGATCCGAGAAAAGGCGTTGAGTGATCATTATGCATTTTGGCAGATAGCTGGGAACAGATAAAGTTTAGATGCAGGACAGCTCAGTAGAAAGAAAGTATTTTCTCATGCATGGTAAAATCCAGTTCAATCTGTTTCTTCATTCAATTTCATTTTTTAAAAAATCACATTCATTCAAGCTAAACTAATTGTATTCCATCATAATCTTACCCCAACTTTTATATTTCATTCATTTTATTATTATTGATTACATTCTAAATAGAAATTTTTGTTTGATGTTGGGGTTATAGGTGAGGATTATAAAGATAAATGATATATAGAGCTGCTTGTCTTTAAGATTAAACTCTCAGATAGAAACAATTCATGTCTGGGAATCAGAGACTTCTATATTCCAAATTCAGCCAAGACACGTTAATCTTTATATTTATTTATATTCATAGGACATCTTGATGTAAAAGTATGTGAATATGTGTTTGTGTATGTATATGTATGTTCTTATTAGATAACCAGATATGCTAATACATGATAGTGTGACATATTCTGGTTAGAGAGATGACTCAGCAGTTAAAAGTTCATAATGCTCTTTCTGAGGACCTGAATTCATTTCCCAAGATACACACTGAGTGGCTCACAATTGCCTTTAAATCCAGCTTGAGCGAGGTTTCTGAACCCCCTTCTGACATCTGTAGTAACTTGCATTAACTTGCACATAGACACATATAGACACACACATACTTTAAAAAATAGATTTTACATAGTAACAGGAATAGATGTTATTAATTTTCTTGTTTAAGTATCTGAATGTCAGGGCTGGAGAGAAGACTCAGTAATTAAGAGCACTGACTTTTCTTGAAGAAGACCTAGGTTCAATTTCCAGGACCCAGATGCTGACTAACAACCATCCATAACCCCAGTTCCAGGGGAATTTCAACACTTTTCTGACCTCTGTGTGCATTGCATGACATGAGTACACTTACACACATGTATTTTGTATATGGGTATACACACAAAATAAAAAGTGAATAAAACCTAACAATCTCTAAAATAATATATCAAATGCCATATACGAGGGGCATCGTAATTTCCAGAGTTTATGTCAGAGTTTTTTATTTTTAAAAAGCTAATGTGCTTAATATAATCTTATCACATATTGGCTTGCAGCAATTAAATGTATTGGAACAGCATCCCTTTTAGAATACCTTATAGGTATGCTGCTTGAGTAATTTGCCAGGCATGAATTTCCGGAAAAGGATGCAGGTTCATGGATCACATGACTCAAATGAGGCAGATAATTCAGAGCTTCTTTGTTGAGTGACCAGTGTCATTTTAATGAGAACACCATGGTGAGGGGCATCAAAACAAATGACCAAAGATCACAGAGTGACTTAGAGCTTTGCTCGGACACATTTTCCTGCAAGTGTTTGGTAGCCCTCAAAATTCTAATGAATATATTTATTATTTAGTAAAATACTTTCGTGTCATGTACTCCATCACTAATTTAAGAAATAACTGTCAAATGTTTTTTAAAACATAGAAAATTATTTATAACCTTCCTCCTGTTCCTTCATTTGTTCTTAACAAATATTTAACAAGATCCTCCTTTAAAACACCATTATATGAGACCACAATTCCTTGTTTGACATACTATCTTTAATAAGATAAATGATGTATACACTAACAGAGTTTCCCTTGCAAAATGACAGAACACATAAACATAGAAACATATAATTTAAACATAAACATACACACACATACATTCTTGGAAAAAGGTTTTGAAGAATTTATTTATGTTTTAATGTCCAATGTTTGTAAGATTAATATCAATTCATATATAACTCAACTATATAAACAGAGTTTTAAAATCAAAAAATGAAATAATTTTTTTCACTGCAATGTCAAAATAGGTCTATTAAAGTTCATTTATATAATATTGAGAGACAGCAAAACAAGCAAACAAACAAAATTTGTAGATTCACTACCAAGAAGCATTCTTTTTAAAACAATTTTAATTCATTCCTTGTGAATTCCACACAATGTATTTTGATAGTATTCAGACTCCCTCCTTCCTCCTCACCTATATCTTGGTACCCCCCAAACATCATGTCATTCCTCTATTACTGTTTTTAAGGCCTACTAAGTCTATGTGTCTCCAGTGCTCTTGGGTGTGGTTCTAACCCCTGGAGCCTGGTCAAACGACCTGGTATCACACCATTAAAGAAAATTAATTTTTCTCTCCCAGGTGTTACCAATTGCTAAAAAGTTCCTATAGCTGGTACTGTAATTAGGGCCACAAACCTGTAGTTAGACAGTTCACAGGCTGTCTTGGAGAATCTATTCCTTTAATTGTACTAAACGGGCATAGTATCAGGCCAACTCCTAATCACTTATTGTTATACTCATAGATTAGTTCATGTCTCATCTCTCACCAGAGAAGCTCCTTGAAGCAAATACAGAGAGAATAAGACACTACAGAGTGCTTAGCTGTAGTATCTCCTCCCAAGGCTCAGGGATCTGGGCAGAAGAAGGCTCAGAAAAATTTTAAGAGCCAGAGGTGGTGGATGACCACAAGGAAACAGTGTTTCCCAGACTGCAGGAATGCACATATGAACTCACAGCAATTGTGACAGCATGCACAAATCCTCCACAAGCTGAAGCATGCATAGAACAGGGTATGTGAGCCAGAAGCCCAAAGAGGCACTCTTAAAATTCATTACTGTTGACATAAGTCAGACACTTATATTGAGAACTAGTTCATATGACAGTGCAATAAAAATTTACCAATTTTCATAAACTTTAAATGTATTTACAACCATCCACTAAATTACTCTTTATTTGCGTCTTATATGGCATTACACTGTTTAGATTATGTATTTAGCTTTGTCCTTAATAACAGCTGAGCACTCCTGTTAACTGCTGCTTTACCCCAGTCACTGAAATTCATAAAAAGCATAAGGAAGCATAGCTCATGACTAAAATTCTATGTGTGGATTCCATGATTCAAAGATACAGAAAAGGAAAAGGGAGGACTTTCACGAACTCTATGAGCAGCAATTTCTAGAGTCTTTTGGCCCGTTTTTATGACTCTAGTATCTAGGTCCTCTCTTTAAACATGAGCAGTAGATTTAAAAATTTTGTTTACAGTTTTAAACTCTTAATTTTTATGTGTATGGATGTTTTTCCCTGCATGCATTTAAGTGTACTTGTGTCTTGCAAAGCCTGAGAAGACCAGAAGAGGGAGTTGGATCCCCTGGAACTGGAGTTTCAATAATTCTTAGTATTCATGTGGATGCTGGAAATGGAACTGAGTTCTCTGGAAGAGCAGTCAGTGGTCTGAACCACTTCTGCAGCCCCATGAGCAGTATATTTTTGCTAGCCTCTAATTAAATACTCTAACATAGGGAGCTGAATTATGAAGACTGCCCTTGTCATCTTTATTTCTTTTTCTATTTTTGTGCTCAAACGCTTATCTTGGCAAATTGTAAAGTTCTCCATTTCCTGTTGCTTGCAGAAAAGCAGAGCTTTTATTATTTTTTTTTCTCACCAAAATCCCTTTAGGGATGTTGATAAAATTTCATTATGTGAAAAGCCTCTTGGCCTAAGCTTTTAATTATTCTTTCATTTATTAATCCATTCATGCACAAATAAGTTCACACATTTATTTATTTGTTTTCAAATGTATGCATGTGCTCATAATTCCTTCTGAAACCTTTGAACATTTTCTGTTTACCTGTTGTCATCCTACCTTTAGGCCACATACAGGCTGACAAAACTTGGCGCCTTTTTTTTTTTTTTTGCCAATGGAAGAGTCTTATAAGGAACAGAAGTGGTTAATGGATTTGTCGTTATGGCTTCTGCTCTGATGGACTAACAACGAGACCTGAGAGGAAGCACTTGATTTCATCCTCACAATATTCTGTTTTGGTTAATTTGATGTGTTAACTTGACCAGGCTAAATAATCCCCAGAAAACTGATAAAATATTATTTAAATGCTTAGCTTGACTAGTTCCAGCCTTGGAAGGAGTCATTTCCCCACTCCAGGAAGCAGATATTATGGGGTCGAACTTCAATACCCCAGACAATGACATGAGCCAGATATTCTTAATAATTGCTTAAGAGATGGAAAGATGGCTCAGGGGCTAAGCGCACTAGCTACTCTTGCAGAGGACCTGGATTCAATTCCTAGCACCCAAATGGCAGCTACCAACTGTCCATAATTCCAGCTCCAGGTGATCCAACACCCTCTTCTGATCTCGGCAGGCACTGCACAACACTGGCGCACTTACACACACACAGGCAATACATTCGTACGCATAAAGTAAAATAACAGATGAAACATTTAAAAATTTTACTAGGTATTCAATAAGTCTCCATCCATATCAATCTATACATTATCATATCTGCCATCTATTTATGTTTTTCTTTATTTTTATATTTATCATCTTTCTCCTTTTTGTTATATCTTTCTGGAAAATCCTTGCAAATAAGTAGCAGAAAAAGATTAGACTTTTACAATTATTTATAATTTTATTTTATTTTGTTTTGGCAGATGTAGTGTCACACATCTGTAATCTCAGCACTTGGGGATTGGGGACAAGAGGATCAGGACTTGAAGATCATTCTAAGAAACATAGACAGTTTGAGGCCAGTCTGACCTTATATTTAAAAGAAAGCAAAACAAAAACAATCAAAATAGTCTTTCTCCAAACCTTCTTAGTGAAGGAAACCATAAAATTGGGTAGTGGTGGACAACAGCCTGTCATTGCCTGTAGTGTGTCGGGGATTAGGAACACACAGACGTTGTGCCATACGATCAGGGGATACTGATCATGATATCTTAACTGATTATCAGTCTGAATCTAGTCCTGGCTGTGCAAGGTGCCCTGCGATGGGAGCCAAGTAGAATGTTCTTCAAGGCATATATGAAGAGTATGGAGATCAGAGCGAGAAGTGCAAACTCCTGGTGTTTAGACACACAAAAGTTTCAGATACTACTCTGGTCAAATGACCTTAGTTTCAGTTTATCCTGTTCTTATTTTTTTACGTCTTTGCATCTCATAGTATACCTTGAGAATGACTTCCCCAGTAGCTTTCCTCTCTGAGGCACCACGGAGGGTCTCCTCTCTGAAGTTCAGGTCCCTGTTCAGGGACCAAATGTAGCCAGAGCGAGAGAGGGCGTGGGGCAGCCATGGGACCTGAATGGGCTATCACAGAACTAAAAATAAACCAGAAGACTCTGCTTGCATGCACATGAGTGCTAATAGCACCTGAAGCTCTGATTTTATTTTCCTGACATGAGAACTACAGTCACACATCTACACAAGTGAACAACAATAAAATGGCTTCTCAGAACCACAGTCAAAAGTTTACAGAATACTGTGTAATAATAATATGGGTAGAAAATAACAATTTGGCAAAATAAGAAGAACACAGCAACATTATTTCTATGCTAGGTGTACTAGGGAGGTCAAGGTGTTTCATGAGAAATGACGTGAACCAGCATTCCAGAGATATCTCCCCAGCAAGCATTCTTGCATAAACTTTCCCAGGAGACACAAGACTCTCCAGACATACAAGCTTAAGTTCAGCTTATTTCACCAAGCACATGTTTAAAGCCACAGGGCACTATTTCACTGTCCCTACAAGGAACACTCTGACACTACCACAACTTTATTATAGTGATGCAGAGTATGCCATCTGTAGGACTGAGTGCAGTTTCCCTATAAAGGTAAAGATTTGAACTTTTTCACAGCTAGGAAGAGACTCTAAGTTTTAGAGTATTTTTATCTTTTCTTGCTTAACACCTGAAAATGAATTCTCAAGGTTAAGTGGAAAAAAGAAACAGTTGAATGAGTTTCTCTTAAATTTTCACAGTAAGACACCTACCCTATATACTCTCAAATCTTCTGTGGAGAAAATGCTGCGAAGAAATGCCAAGTTTGAGTTTTCCATCAACTCAGAATGGAAAGGAGAGCTATTACGGGCTGCACAAAGAAGCTCCTCACTAGTCCATAGCTGGAAGATAAGAATTGTGCTTGCAAAACAGTTGTGTGCCTGACTTTGTCCAGGTTACAGGTCTACGCTTTACACAGTACAGGCTTCCAAACATGCTCCTCAGCAGTCAGTCCATCCTGTAAGGAATTTCACATATGGACCATCACTGAATTTCAGTGGTTTGACTTGTGGATATTCATTTGTTGTGTTATAAAAATATGTGTATATATATGTATATATATATATACATATATATATATGTATATATATGGAGAGAGAGAAAATTTGTAATTTTTTTTCTTTTCCTATCCTACAGACATCCTATATGATACTCTATACTTACAACTAGTTTTAGGTTAATGTGTTTAAGGCTGGCTTGACTGAACCATGATTTGTAGTTAAGGTTTTTCATACATAATCCCATAGTAGGTCAAGGAGTATCTATAATGTATTAGTTATACTATTACATTCATTAGGGTCAAATAAAAAAGTAAGATCGATTACAAGTTTTTCTGCATATGTGTGTGTGAGAGAGAGGGAGAGAGGGAGAGAGAGAGAGAGAGAGGAAGAAGAAGGAAGAGGAGGAGGAGGGGGGATTTAGTTTCCCATTAGCCTTTAGGAAGAAATATACCATGTTACTTCTTCACAGAAGCATGAGGACAAGACAGCTTTAATACTCTCAGATTCTCACTGATGGCATCGCATATGAATGAAAAGTAACAGCTGAGCTGAGTGTTTATTAGCAACAATATCTTAGATAGTTCCAAAGTACAGGGAATTGACTTCTGTCCAGAAAGTAAATATCTCTCTGGAGGATTGGGAACTGTGCAAAGGAGCAGAACAAAGTCAACAATCTGGTTACAGCAAGCAGGAAATGAATAAAATGACAATAGACACAATATGTTAGACAATACACAGACATATATGCATGCCATTCATGTTACAGCCAAATGTCTAATATGCCTGTGTCTACCTATCATCTATCTGTCACCCATCATACATCTATCATCTATGCATAGAAGAAACAGCAGTTTACATAACTTGCACAGTATAGTATGCAAGATGTTGACTTCGCAAAAAATTACATTTTGAGTTATAAAAAGCAAGAAACTGTGAGCCATAAACAGGAAAAATATGATTCCTGAGAATGCTGAGATGTTAAGCTTAGAAAAGCAGAACAACCTGAAAGAATCTAAAACTGTAAGGATGAATGGTTATGAAACTGAATGACAAGGAGAAAAAAATGAATACAAATGAATATAGCTTCAGAAAAACATAGAGTGGCGTAGAGTTAGCTCGCAAATATGTGTGTGAGCCCTAGAAGGAAGGAAAAAAAATAAAGACGTAAGGGAGAACCTGACGGCTTCAAGTATCAATTTGTATACACAAGTGCTTAATGAACTCCAAGTGGAGAAGATAGAGACATCAAAGTATGGCAAGAGACATCACGGTCAAGTGCTGAGAGACAAGATGAAGATAATCACCACAGCAACGCAAACCCAAATAAATAGATGCATACAGAGTAAGAATAACAGCTGACAGGATTAGAAACAGGGTGAGTAAATGGTCATGAGTTCCTTTTACAGGCAGTGGTAATGCTTCATGTTTAATTGCACTGGAAGATGCAGAGCTCTGTGAATATAGAAAACCACTGCACTAGACATTTAAACACACACAGTCACACCACAGTTACAGTCTACAGAGGTCATTCAATGATAATTTCTATTTCCCATTTTAGTAACTCACTTTTAATTGATATAGTGAATCATTGAAGATGTGTTTATAAAATATATAAACTTTCTTCTAATTTTATTCTTGCTTTCCAGAAATCTGTGGTTAGAAGATATAACTTTATGTGCATGAATTTAAAAAAAAAAAAAAAAAAAAACAACTCTTCCAGTGATTAAGAATCTGGCATGTTGCCACATACTTTAAGTTCCAGAACTTGGGAGATAGAGGGAGGCAGATCTCTGTGAAATTGACACCAACCTGGTTATACAGTGAGTTCCAGTTCATCTAGGGACAGAGGGCGACCCTTCTTCAAAACAAACCAAGCCAAAATGAATCAATAATGACATAAGAAGAAGAGTAGACTAATTTAGCACAATTAGAAGCTTTCCCTTTCTCATAGATTTATTTTTATATAACTAGTGCATTACTTTCTATATCATAGAATAACACATTTAAAACTTGAAATAACTGAGATGGAAATAATACAGCAAGATATAGGTTGAGCTGTGGAAGTTCTGTTCTAGCAAAAATAATGAATTTCATAGGTACTGAATAAAGTATAATTGCCCTTAAGGTTCTATAATTTACTTAATTTGAACAGGCATTAACTACATGACCTTCATTTACATGTGTCTGAACCTGAAAACAACTACCTTAAGTAATGTATTACTTTATGTGACATCAGCTTATAGCATACATTGTGTCATCATAGTGAGTCATATTTTTAAAATTGTAAAGACAGGCAATCGTCCATCATATGTCTAAATTTTATTCATATGTTCCCTTCATATATTATTTCAGGGAAACCGAATGCATAGTTTTTTGTTTTTGTTTTTTAACTTTTTAGTGTTCCAGTGTACTTAATGGACTAAACTTTTATATTCAAGGCAAATAACATGATAGATATTAAGCTATAGTTTTTCAATATCTGTTTCCTCTGTTTTTAATGTGAGAATAACGCTGTCTTAGGAAATAATTTTGCCTTTCAGGTTCCTGGAAATTTGTCTATGAAGGTTATAATTTCTCCTTCATATCTTATAAAGATTTTCCTTTTATTATAATTGTGTGTTTATGTGGGTGTCTCTGTGTATGTGCACATGATCAGGTGCTCATGGAGGCCAGAATGGGGCATTGCATTCCCTTACATTAATAACTTTTCTGTTGCTGTGATAAATCACCATAACCAAGGCAGCTTATGGAAGGAAGAATATGTTTGGTTTATGGTCCCAGAGGGATATGAGCTCATCATGGTGGGGAGGCATGGCAGGAGAAAGCTAAAACAGAAAGCTGAGCACTTACAACTGAAGCAGGGACAGGAAGCAGAGACAAACTGAATACGGGACAAGGCTATGAACTCTCAAATTCATCTCCGGGACTTACTTGCTCGAGAAAGAACACACCTCCCGACATCCCATACACTTCCTCAAAGAGCACCAGCAACTGATCAAGTGTTCAAGTACTTGAAGCATGTCAGGGACATTTTGTTTCAAACCACCACACCCTGGAGCTGCAAGGAGTTGTGAACTGAAGAACTTCAGTTCTAGAAACTAAACTTGGATTCTTTGCAAGAGGAACAAGTGCACTTAAGGGTCGAGCAATCCTTCCAGCCCTTCTCTTTCATTTTTAAAGGGAAACTCTGTTGCACATTTTAAAAGAAATGAATGCCATCCTATGTGTTCTCATAATGAAAATAGATTTCTATATGTTCCATAGATCCATGTAGGTTCTGTCTTTGTTTCTCAGACCATTACTATGATGAACATGAGCACGTACTTGGAAAGTGGAGTCACCCACATGTAAGGTCTAATGCTATCTTGATTAAAGATATAAGGAGATGACAGGACATTAATTCACACATTCATTTATTTTCTTATAAAATATGAAAAAAATTATGAATGCTCTTGTCATTCCTGTGCAGCTTATAATAATATGTATATTTTTCTGATTTTATTATATATGCTGCCAAAGTGAGCCAGAATTTATTTATTACTATAGCAAATCTGAACTTAACATTTACCATTATAGGGCTGTATATATCAGGAATGGCAATAACTGAATGCTTTCTTTAGTGTAATAAATTTTGGGACTAGACAGATTGCTGAGTGGTTAAGAGTACTGGCTGCTCTTGCAGAGGACTGGAGTTCAGTTCCCACACATGTCAGCTAACCACAGTCCTTAGCTCTAATTCCAGGGGATCTGACTCCATCTTCTGTCTCCTTGGGCATCAAGCATGCACATGGTACACTTATATACATACATACACACAATGCAATACATACATATATACACATAGGTAAACGTTAATACAGATGAAATTAAAAGAAATTTAAAAAGCGTTGTTGGATCAACGGCTCAGTAGGTAAAAGCACTGGCTACTCTTATAAAAGACTTGGATTTGGTTTCCAGCACCCACATAATGGGTAACAGCCATCTATAATACCAGTCACAGGGGACCTGATGTCCTATTCTAGTCTCTAGGGGCACTCTATGCATGTGTTATACCTACATGCATGCATGCAAAATGCCAGCACACATAAAATAAGATCTAAAAAAGATAATAATTTTGTCCATGTGAAAATGAAAATTTGTAAGTTAATAGCCTTAACATTATTATCCAACGATTCAATCAATGTTTTAAAATTGAAGACTTTAAAGAAGTTAATATTTGAGGAATAAGGAAGACAACATGCTCATCTAACAGATAATTTCATGTCACTGCAGATAAGGCATGTTGTTTAGTGGGTAAAAGGGACTTGCTGCATATGTGTACACAGTGTAATAAAAGCACTGTAATTATGACTTCACAGTCTTGTAATTTGAATAGTGCCAAGTGTTCCTTCTTCATATGGGAAAAAATTCCTTTGAGAATAGCTTGAAGTCTGGACAAAAATGGCCATTTTCCCACTGGATCGTTCTGTAGCCTCCCAGCCTTCAGATAAACTTTACTAAACTGGGTGTGTTGGTACATGCCTATAATCCCAGCACTTGGGAAGTAAGGTCAGGTAGATGAAGTTTGAAGGCAACTTGGGATACATGAGAACTTGTCTCAAAAGAAAAATCACATTTTTTTCCTTAAGAAATATTTTGAATTATCAGTTCCCTGATAATTTAAGTTTTATACTAATGTAAATGAAAATTGGGTAATTTATGCTTGTGAAAACATCTCTAATAAATACTAATTTAAGTTTTATACTAATGTAAATGAAAATTGGGTAATTTATGCTTGTGAAAACATCTCTAATAAATACATATGTGCAATATTTTTTAAAGTTAAAATTTGGGGTTGGACAGATGTCTCAGCTGTTAAGAGCACTGGATATTGTTGCAGAAAATCTGGGCTTGGTTACCAGCACCCACATAGTGCCAAGCAACCATCTATAATTCCAGTTCCAGAGGATCTGATGCCCTTTCTGGATGCCATGAGCATTGTACAACACAGGTGCATTTACATTCATGCAAGGAAAACACTCATATAGATAAAATAGAAATAGTTTAAAAATTAATATTTGCAAATGAGGAGATGACTTAGTGGGAAAAACACTGGCGATGCGAGACTGTGGATCTGATTTCAAATCTCTAAGATCCCTGTAAAACTGGATGAAGCAGGATGTAACTGTAATCTCATTGCTTCTATGGTGATCAGAGGCAGAGACAGAAAAATCCCTGGCAATGTGTGGGCCAGCTAGGCTGCCATATGTGGCAGTGAAAAACAGAGATGTCATTCCAAAATGTGGAAGGATAAGATATTCACAGAACTCCACACACTCATTATGCATGTATGTGCCCTCAGTCATGCACAGGGCCAGGTGGGCATGTGTACACATACACACACATGCACACAAAAACTATATTTGACTTATTATTCATTGATTCCCATTATTGTGCTTATAATGGTGTTATCTTAGAAAGGCTGTCATGCAAATTTTCTAAAAGCAGACTAGAGATTGAAAGGGAACAGATATTTAACAATATTTTTAGATATAATATATGAGAAGACAAAAACCATGTCAAATTTTTAGAATAAAAACGATATAGTAACAGAGATCTATTCTAATTCAGTGTTCTGGAAAAATTTTCCGTGAGAAAAAAAATGAAATGAGAAAATTTGTTGGGTGTATTAAACAATAAAGATTTGTATTTGCTGCATTACATTTTAAAACTTATAAATTTAAGTAAATTAAAAATATGAGAAACAAATCTATAAATAGTCATGGGGCCTTTTTCATGGAGTCCTGATTTTTTAAATTAGAGATGGGTATTTGTGGATGTTTGCTTGTAGCCACTGCAGCCATTACCCCTGAGCTTCTCACCAAGCAATGCGAGCAACAACCTGTTTATAAAAACTGTTCACATATTGATAATGAAGTGCTGGCTCAGTGGTTAAGAGCACCGACTGTTCTTTCAGAGGACCTGGGTTTGAATACCAGCACCCACACTGCAGCTAACAACTGTTGTAACTCTAATTCCAGAGAATCCAAAGCCTTCTTCTGTTCTTGTGGGCATTGCACATGTATTCATGACAGTCATCCACATAAAATAAAAATAAATACAAAATAGTTTAAAAATCTTCTAAAAATGTTCACGTGTATATTATCTAAATCTCATCTATTTGTCTATTTACTCCTCTATATCTATCTACTTATCTATTTGACATCTATCCATTCATTCTTCCATCCTCTGACTTCTCTCTTTATGTGTCTATCATCTATTCATAATCATTGCATCATGATCAGTCATTTATATATCATCTCCCTGTTATCCATCTATCATTTACTTATCTATTAAGGATCACCATGGACTCTATTAATAATTTGGCTCTAATCCGTCACCAATTTTTTTTGCTGACTATTTTCTTTTTCTTATTTGTAACTCCTTTCCTTGAAATTAAGAAATCTGGAAAAAAAACAAAAAACAAGATATTGGTACATACCTTTAATCCCAGTGCTCAGGAGGCAGGTATCCACATTACACCTTTTTAAATTATCTGTTCTGTAAATGTGTATTATACAGAAGTCTGTGCAAATAGGATGGCAAAATAGATGCTACCTTGTCCCTGTTGCATGCTAGTCTGTACTGTGCACTATAACTTTTCATGTTAATGAAGTATAATAAATGATATTTAAATTTTAAAAACATATATTTAAGCTTCAGGCAATCTAGGCTTCACAATCTATTGCATCCCTGATTCAAGACAAAAACTTGCATTGTCAAAGCTGTAACTTTTTCCATGAAGGTTAAGGAAATAGTGTATTTTGTGACTATTAAATGAAATTGTACGTATTTATGAATGGAAATAGATATGAATATACATATGAAATTTAACCTAAAGAAAATACTCAAATCATTGTCTAATAAAATATTATTTAATTTAACTCTATGCAACAGCCTGTTGTGTGTCTATACAATTTAGATCATGATGTGATTACTGACATTTGTGGTTTGAATAACTCAGTAATATAGCACATTTGCAAACATATAAATTTTTCTTTGAAACCCCTTATGGTAATGTTTAGAAGTGTTACTCGAGATACAAAAACTCCTCTATACATACAATCCAACTTTGCTGTAGAAAAATTATACCAATTAAAACATATCATAATATCAAATTCATCATTCTAATACATTCATTGTTGCCAATATCACTTATTTTTAAATTGCAATTTACAGGCAAATTTATGTGTTCCTAAAAGACACGATTTATGTGCATTTTGCTTCTTTCTGGAGAGGATTTTTGGTGAATTATTCATGTTAGAGCTTGGATGCACACATTTTCAAATTTTTAGTAAGGATGCTTCCTCACTCCCTCCTCCTCACGGCCTGGCTCCCCCCCGCCCCCCCCCCCGCTTCCTGCCTTCCTTCCTCCACCCTCCCCACTTTTTTCTCTTTCCCACTTCTTTCCTTCCTTACTTCTCTCTCTCACACTCTCTCTTTCTCTCTCTCTTTTCTTCTTCTTATGTTCTTTCCATTTAAAGATAGTGTTGTTTCCAGACCAGGCTTTTTCTTTATTTTGATAATGAATAATAAGTCTTCAATATATGAACACACTTGCCAACGATGATAGAAAATGTATTTCAAATATTTCCCCTAGTTTCACATTTATATTTTAGCATTATTTATAATTATTTAGTAACTCTATGAATATAGTTTCATTATTAAAATGTATTTATGTTATTTCATCCTTATTTTTTAATAGTTTCATTTTCAAAATTTTAATTTTCAATTTCTAAAAGTTAACTTTGTTTCTCTTTGTTGGAAGAGGCCACAATTCATACATTTTCCTAAGTTAAAAATTTCTTCAAATGTTCACTGTTATTTTACATAATTAATTGATGCCTAATGCATTGGCGCATCTATAGCAGTTACTGTACGTTTTCTTTCTTTTGCAATTGCCTTATTTCTATTACATTGTCAATACCACTGTTTTGCTTCTCGCATAACAATTTGATGTTGTGCTGAATATAAACACTCATTGGATCATTATTAATATTTTATAGCAGCAATGTTAAACAATACATTATATCTTGCAAATTTCTATATTTTCCATTTATGTCTATCTTCTATAGGCCATAAGCTAATGCGGTATTATGTTTCTTGGCTAATGGGCAAAGAAATCAAACTGTGACCTGTGCATTTCACTCTCTTCAGGTCTGTCTCTCCATCTTTTCCCCACTATAATTTGTGTGTGGTTAAAGAAAAAGGATCTTATTCAGTTAGTTACTCTGTTCATGCACAAATCATTTTCATAAATATAGATTAAAATGTTTGTAAGGTAATACCAACATCTGAGGTAGCAAAAGGTAACTCTGGATTGTGTGCTCGGTAGAGTGAACACTTTAAATGCTCATACAGTATGTGCTGTGTTGTCATTTATACAGAAAAATCTATCTGAACTGCAATGAAAATCGATTCATATTTTATTTAGCACCAGAGAATGTTTAAGTCTCCAGGAAAAATACAGCAGAGAGAGACATTTATTTTTGTGGCATGTGTATACATTCAAAGAAATATACCACTTTAGCATTCCAATTTATATTTAAGAACACATATTATACTTCTGCTGCACATATTTCTTAAACAGTTGATCCTCAAGTGTTAGAAACACTGATCAAAGTAATAAATCTAGTGTATCTAGATTTAACCTTATGGTGGATTTTACATTCTAAACCTTACAATGACACCGCTTTTCAAGGGGAATCTTTGTTATGTGACTTTTCTTGAAGAATGTGATCAAATTCATTACCGAATGATGACAAACAAAAGAAATGATTTCACATAAGTCTAGCTTAGTGAGCAAGTGAAATAACTGAGGATACACATAGGATTATGGGTGACTCAGAGGCAGGCACATTACTGCAAAGCCCACCCCAACATGGGTGATGACCATGAAAACTACATCCCTAGACAACTTTTTGGCAGCTCAGCCAATCAAAAATGTCACTCCCAAACAATCATTACTGCTTTTATGAATTTGAAGATGAGCCTTGTTCATTTCAGAAGTTTCCAGAAACTTATCATCTCAGTTTACTTCCTGGATTTGTATCTTGAATTTCCTGAGTCTGAAGAACCATGGCCACCATCCAGGAGATAATGATTCAGTGTGGAGGAATAACTGCACACTGCAATACTGAGTTCCAGAAATGATGGAGAATTCTCCCTCAAAAAAAAGAAAGAAAAAGAAAGAAAAAGAAAGTGATTTTCTTGTCACACATTTATCAAATGCCTGCCTTTGTCAGATCTTTCTGTAAGTTCAAGCTATGAAATATTGGTTGGAGTGAATGCCAGTTTTGGCATAAAATACATCTGTGAACTTTTAAAGCATGTAACAATATGTGACAGAATTCTCAGCATTGGAGAATTTAACTGTGGATTGTTATTTAATGAGAATGTACGATATGAACCCACTAAACAGCATGCTAGCCTCCCTTCCATCCCGGATGTCTATAAATCAGATCATGAGACTCTGCACATCTTGTGCTGTTGTCTTGGGACATAACACAATAGAGAAACAGAAGATTTTTTAAAATAGTTATTGTTCATTTTTTATTTATGATGTGTGTATCATGTTTCTGTATGTATGTACGGAGGAAGATGTTAAGGTACACGTGCACATGTTTAGAGGTCAGAGGACAACTTGGGGGAGACATTCTGTCCTTCCATCCTGTAGGTTTCCTAGGCTAGAACACAGGTCATCACAGTTTCCCAGCACAACTTTACTCAGTACTGAGGCATCTTGTTGGCCCCAGAAGAACTTTTATTCTTACAGAAAGCTATTTCACAGGAATCATACTATTACTAGCATGTGAAACATATACCAGAGAGGTATATCATAAAGCAGGGCTTGAGAGAACAACCCTGACTCTTCATTTGTGTTGAGTGGGCCTGGAACCCTGCAGGATCCTGACACCCTGAATTTTCTTTTGCTACTTGGGAGGTAAAATTTCTTTTTCAAATTTCTTATTCCAAAGACTGAAATTCTTAAGTATGAAATTATAAAAGGCTGAATTCATTCCTCATAGTAATCATCTTTCTCCACAGTCTAGCACATGCATACAGAACACTTGTTTGTTTTAAATTGGATTGAATTAGTTGGAAAGAATTCACAGCATGATTCAGAGATGCATGTTCACCTCAAAGTACTGAAATTTGGTCAAATTCTGGTATATTAATAATGTGACAGGTATGTGGGCTGCATTTTGCCTTAATATTATTAAAAACATACCACCGTCAATTATCTCAAACATCAGCGTATTTATTTTATATGCCATAGGAGCTATTTTAATTGTGGTCATCAAATATTGTGTTAGGCTCTTTTTTAAAAAATGTGTTTTACTATTTCTGAAATTAATTTTTTTATATAATCAAGTTAATTTTTATGTATAACTACTGAATTAATTTTTATAGAATTACTGAAGGCACATGCCATTCATAATAATATGTAGGGAATAAAGATAAATAAATAATAAACAAAAAGCAAATAAATAAATAATACTTTCTACCTGGAGAAGTAGAATCTAAGGGTCACACTGGGATCTTGTTATTGGCAGTGAATCTGCCTTACAACTACTTTTTATTTATTTTCTATTTATTAACTGTATTTTTTTTGAGACAGAGTCTCCTTGTAGCCCTAGCTGGCCTAGAACTCTTTATGGGGACCAGGCTGGCCTTGAACTCGCAGAAATCTGCCTGCCTTTGCCTCCCAAGTGCTGGGATTCAAGACATGTGATTTAAATATTTTTTAATTTACTTATTATCTATATTTTTATGTGCACGAGTGTATTGCCTGCATGTATGCAAATGCTCCTGAGTTGTACAATGCTGGCAGAGGTCAGAAGAGGGCGTCGGATCCCTTGGAAAAGGAGTTATCATTGATTGTTAGCTGCTATGTGGGTGCTGGGAATTGAACCTGGGTTGTCTACAATAGCAGCCAGTGCTCTTAACTGCTGAGCCATTTCTCCAGATCCCTTTTTCAACTCCTTGATCTCAGTTTGTTTTTTGTAATGTTTATGTGTCTCCAGTAGATGTTTTATTTTTTTCACAAGGATAGAAAGTCTTCCCCATGACAATAAACAAATGTTATGTTAAAAGTTTTGAGCTAGAGACTGGAGAGGTAGTTAAGTGGGTAAGAGCACTGACTGCTCTTGCAGAGGACCCAGGTTTGGTTCCTAGGACCCACAAGGTGGCCTACAACCATCTATAACCCTAGTTCCAGCGGAACCTATACTGTCTTTTGTCATAGCAGACATTGTACGACACAGGTGACCTTGAGGTTAAAATTTAACAGGATTGTCATCCAGAAAACAGCATGGGGCTGCAGATACCATCATAAATGGTTCAGTGGTGAAGATCTGAAAACTATTTCAAAGAAGAATCCAAGTCAAGAAGCAATGGGACAAAAACAGACAAGGGAGCCATGCTCCAGGGATGAAATACCAACAGAGAGGCGGGTCTCAGGGAGCTCTAATGGATTTTGCTGTAAATGTCTTTGTTGTCTGCCAGCTTTTATTGGTCTTGTCCCAAGTGCCACAGCTCCCATCCCCAAAGCATCATAAAGTAACCTTCTGGCCTCTGATGTATCTTCAGGGAAAGAACATTTTCAGTAAATCGTGAAGTGCCTTCCAGGTATCAGAGATTTAAAAGAAATCTAATTCACTGGAAACCTCAGAACTCAGAGTGCGTTTCTCACTAATGATATGTATTTATTAGAAATACATTTGATGTCTGGTCATATCAGCTACTGTGTGCAGTGTTAGATAAATAGAATGGGGTGCACGGCTCTTCCGATGAGAAACTCATAATTCAAAAATCTGGCCAATAAGTTTTCAAAAATTATGTAACAGTGACATAGAAATTGTAACTTAAGTCTGTGGAGGCACACAGGGGAACACTTGTAAAAGATGAGCCTGGATATAATAGGAAGAACACAGTTTCTCCTTTCAGCCACTCCCACAGCATGTATAATCTGATGAGAGAAATTTGTGCTATGTAAACTTGCTTTTTTAATTTTCTTTATTTTATGTGTATGAGTACTATGCCTGTGCACAAGTGCACTCGTGCCATACAGTGCCCACAGAAACCAGAAGAGAGCATTGGATACCCTTGAACTAGAGTTACACTTGGTTATTAGTTGGCATGTGGGTGCTAGGATTCTAACCTGGATCTTCTGCAAGAGCAGCCAGTGCTCTTAACCTCTGAACCATCTCTTCAGATCCAGTAAACTTGTTCTTGAGATTAATTTATTGCTTTAGGTCTTAAGGTATTTTGTGAAAGTAAACTTTGAGAATATAATAGTAATTGACTGACCTGGTTTGTGGACCCAGATTCTAAGGTGAATTGTAATGTGGAGAATGATGATTTTACATCTTGAGAAGAAAACTGTTTTTCTCGAGAAATTCCAGCATCAGGTGGAGCAGAGGAACAAAGTCATGGGAGTTGGGCCTCCAGTTCTGTTTCATTGCAAATGCCTTGCCTTCCATTCCTTGTAGTCAAGCTTCAATTCTGTTTCAATGCAAACGCCTTGCCTTCTGTTCCTTGTAGTCATGCTTTGTGTAAAATTTTAGTTGAAGGAAGTTTGCTTTCCTGGCATAAAAATTAATTTTTAAAACTCTAATATAAACAAAACACAATTATTGCTGCTATAACTTTCTCTATTTTAATGTTTAAGTCTTTATTTCTCCACCTTCTGTCTGGGTTCTATTTGACCTGGTTCTTATTCATCACTCAAAAATCATTATCTGTTAGTAAATTATCTGTTAGTAATTTTTACTATTTTAAAGGGTCTTTCAGTGAGATCTTGCACCCAGGCCACTAAATCTGAAGATCCGAATTGGCCTTCTCCTCTATCTGATTTCGTGACCTGATTGGGAAGATTTATATAGGGTAATAATATCAATTGAGCTATTCTTTGTCCTTTGTGTATCTGAATGGTTTCTGACAAAGGTTTGACCATTATTTTTATATCATTTTGAGTATCTGAGTCTACAATCCCTGGAATAACTTCAAAATTCTTTTAATAATTGGAACTTCTACCAATTATAAGCCCTACTGTTTGAGGCAATAATTCTCCTAAGCCTTCACCCCTGCTCTCCCTCGGTGTCCAGTCTCCAAGAGGGACGGTCCGTGGCAAAAAGGATAGGAAGGGCTGATTGTATTCTCTTTGAGTTGTGCTACTTTTTGAAAAATCTCAACAGAGCAAGAGAAATTGGCTAAGAATTAACAAAAAGGTAAAAAAAAAGAAAACGAGTTTGGTAGCACAAAAATATGGTAGATATTTAAGTCCATTGAGGGTAAAGAAGGAGATGAGTGGAGAGCAAGTAAGGTGTGTCCTCTGAAGCTTGGCAACAGAACATGCAGGAACAGAGGGTTCCTCAGACATGTGTCTTACTTAAGAGGATCAGTAGATGAACATCCTACCAGCTTTTTCCTTTACTGTGACTATAATAGATATTAATACAGGGAAGGAATTTAGTGAAAAAATAAATAGTGATTAGTTAATATGAGATAGAAATATCTCATTGGCAATGTGACCCAATTACAATACCCACTAGGATTCTTAAGGCTGATAGATATTTGATGGAATTCTAGAGAAAGAGACAGTAGTCTTAATCTCATCTGTCTTTTTCTTCCACTTTCTTTCTCTCCACTCCACCCTCTCTCTTTCTCACTCTCTAATTATTTTTTAAAACAGGATCTCACATAGTTTATTCTGGTCTTAAATTTGCTATGTAGCGAACGCTGGCCTTGAACTCCTATTACTCCTGTTCCTAGCTCCCAAGTGCTGGGGTTATTGTTGTGCAGCATAGTACCTGGTTCCTGTAATGCTCCAATAACAGTGATAAAAATATTAACAGTACTAACAGTACTTAAAAACTGTCAGGAAGTAATCACGCAAGATATTTTGGCTCCATTGGGCAGATAGTCAGTGTTGAATGGTGCTCCCTATGGTGCTCCCCATTCTTCTTCAGTGTCATGTAGCCAAACGTGTGTTCACAATACAGATGAGAGCAGCTCACAGGAAAGTGATAGAAACAGAGAAGAGGGAAGGGAGCGGCAAGAGGCATGTATTTATGTGCATTTTTCTATTGGAGGAAATAATGAGTAAATTAGCATTTCCTTATGGAAGGTCCCTTTGGTCATATTAAAAGAATGTATCAAAAGTATGCTTAAAAATAAAAGTGTATGCAGGACTAGATTTTTAAATGCCAATCTTTATTTATTCATATGTAAGACAATGTATTTCCAGATAATGGCATTCAAGGGAATTGTAAAACAAAATAGCAAAGTAAAGTATTTAGCTGATAATACAGATAGCAATGAAAAGCTGTTATTTTGAGACCATCCTTGAGGAACAGATGCAGCATGGTTAGAAGCACAATAGTGACTGTCATGTTAGTAAGAATGACTGGAAACCTCAAGGCCAGCCCTCTTATCGTCACAAACATAAGTAATCTCACATAATTATCATCTGCTTGATCTTGGTTAATTATTCATTAAATTACTTTACTAATTAAAAGATGAAAATATATTTTTTAAAAAACCCCCAGTTCCCTTATCTTGATTAAGTGAAGTTAAGTATTTTCAGTGGAGTAGGAGTTAGAATTATGAGTGAGTTTATACATCAAAATGAGCATGGTAACAACAAAGGTCAAAATCTATCATCTATCTATCATCTGTCTATCTATCATCTTCTGTCTATCATCTGTCATCATCTCTATCCACTTATAGCTATATCAATCATGGATATATTTATTTAACTGTATAAAAGCTGAAGTGCTTTAATCAGAAATATATCAACAAGTGAAAAATAACTAGGTTATAGAGATACAATGTACAGAGATATTTTAACTTATTCCAACAACTTTCTTAGGTTCAGGGTTTGTATTATGATTCATTAATTAAATGAATACATCTCAAACACTCTTTGTTGGCAGAACTTTTAAAAGAATGTAGGATACAACCAGCAGAAATCTCATATTTACTTAATATATCATTGTAGTTCTTGACAAATTACTGTATGCCATCATTACCAGAGTCTTCACTGTTGGTAAGAGAAATTGACAAGTCAAAGAAATATTTAGTTGTAAGGACAGGAAAACAACAAATGTAATTATAGGTGGACAAGAAAATCATAATTGAAAAACTGGATATATTGTATCTCCAAATACCTATAATTTCATTGAACATATTTATACTGCTTTTTAATTAAGTCTTCATTGGAATACATAATTAACAAATTGGGTTAACTTTTCTCATGTTGCTAAACATGTGTAAGAAAGGGGTCAGATTTTTCACTGTGGGCATGCAATTTACATATAAAGAAGGGGAAAAGGCTAGAATACTCATATGGTAATGTATACACATGGGTGGTATCAACACGAACTCTTTTCAGTTAACAGACACACATGTTCACATATAGACACATATACGTTTATATAGCTGAAGAAGCACACATGTACACACACTTGTTTGCTCTGTTACCTGAAGGATCTAGAACTGATATCCTAGAGAGGAGCAAACTTATCTCCATTTTTTGTCCCAATATCATTCTCTAATTAACAGTCAAGCATAGTCATAAATATAGCTAACTCTGAAGTTGGTAAAGTACATACAAAAAACTGGAAATATCTTTTAACACCAGGAAGCAATGAAGATCTCAAACTGTGAAATAAGTTGAATTAAAATACATTAGACATATTGATGGAAACATGTCAAAAGGCAATGGATCCAACTGGAAAAGTTCCCCATAGAGTAATGTAGAAAAATCTGAACAAAATCTTCTTGATTTCTAACTTAAAAATCATGTCTATATCTCCTAGTGCTTTCTGATTAACAGGTATATGTGCTATATATGTAAAAACCAAGTAACAATAATGAGAGGAATTCCATATGCCGAAGAATTCCAAATAATTTATATATCTATCATTTTATGCTTATTTTTGTCTAAAACACAAACAGTTTTCAATAAATGAATAGATGAATCTGTGCTGGTTAAGTGTTGGCTGTGCACGCATAGTGGCTTGATTCCAAAAAGTATCATAAGAGAAATTTTGTGGTAGCAAACCTGACACATGCGAACTTATCTAAATGATCAAGGTTAATTCCAAAAATGACAAGCGTGTATCATTGCTATTTTGCAATGAAAATAAAATTTATTGCTGTGGTTTCCTTCTTCCTATTTATTTTCTTGAAGCTTAATTATTGAAGAAAACATCAGATTCATTGAAATAAAGGAGGATTATGTGAAAAACTAATGCCCTGGGAAAAAGATAGAATATATGAAGTCAGAGTAGGGTAGTTAGGGAAGGGTTGAAATATCTCCAAATACATTGCAGAAAAAGCTCAAAAACTCAATGAAAATATTTCAAAATATTTTATTGATCTTTTGTACATTTCATATAATAGTTCTTAAACAAATTTAGACCCTCTTTCTCATCCATGTCCCCATGCATCCCCCTAACAAGCTGGACCTCGTGCATCCTAATATACATGTTAATTCCTGGATCAAGCATTTGTACCCAGACGTCTTTCAGTGCAAATTCATCCACTGGAGTCTAGTCAACCTATCTAGAAAGTGTAAGGTCTACTCTCCCTCAACAAGCAGTAAGCAGTCCCCATCAGTTCCCAGACGAGGGTTGCCCCACTGCCCATTTTCCTTGCTCCAATCTGGGCCTATGTCTGACCGAGTTGACATGGGTTTTGTCCTTGATTCCACCATTGCTGCAAGTTCACACGAGCAAGCTTTCAGTGTCCCGGAGGCCTCTGCTTCCATATGTTCATGGACCAAATCTTACTTTTAGAATCTTTCCAGCCCCTGTTCTTCAGTGGTCTCTGAGTCGTGGGTTGGTGAAGTGCAGTATGGGACTCCTATCCAGGGACATACACTCTGCAGTCTCTTCTCTAACTTAGCCAGTGGTGGCCGTCTGTGTGCATGGCACTCTGTTTTATAAGGAAGTTTCACTGGTGAGAGTTGAGGGAGGCACTAGTATTCTCTCCACCCCCTATTCGGCTATGTTCTATGAGCCTTAGGTGTAGACGTTCCACTGTGGCTATGTCACCTAGGAATGGGCATCTCTCAGACATAAATTCTCTGTGTGAGACCAGTTGTGGAACTCTGCTGTAGCCTCCACCTGTTGCAAAAACAAGTTTCTTTGGTTAATAGTGTATGGTATACATGGATATATGAGGATCCATATCTAGCATATGATAAGACATTTCATTTGTCTAGAGATATGACAAAGATATAATTTCTTTAGAATCTATAACCTCTTCAGCCATGTATATTTGGCTATAATCACAGTACCACCAATGAGTTCCCTCCCACTGAGAAGGGCTTAAGTTCAATTGGATAGCTGTTGATTAACCCCCAAATAACAGTGACACTACTGCACCAATAGAGGTAGATTGCTGGGCCAGTCGTTCTGGTTATTAGGCTTTAGGGCTAGGTTGGACCACTGATTGATTTTTACCTTTAGTAGCTTGCATACTATCCACTAGAACTTTGAGAGCTAAACTTCAGGTAGAATGCTTCCAGATCAGCTCCCACTTCACTGCTCCAAGTCCTGTGTCTGAAATATAGCCTGTCTTCATCAGTAGGCTTTTGTCTTTTAGTTCTGGGAGGCAACAAAGAGCTCTGGCAATAGTCTGTGTTATTTTGAAGTCTCCTGGATCACTTTGACCAACCACTCTAAGGGACATCTCTCCTGTCTGGTGCTCTGTTCCTTGCGATACAGCCCCATGTATACACATGCACTAAAGTTCAGACATTCTATGTTCATTTCTCAGGGGTTTTGGAGGAGGCACCTTTACCTCTGGCTTGCATAGCACCCCCCAATTATACTACTCTTAAAGGTTTATTTGTTATTTATTTTATAATTTTTATATAATCTATATTTATATAAATAGTATATATCATATATTATATAATATATACTTATAAATGTATATACATATATGTGTATAAAACAATCGTCTGTGAATATGTGCCTGTGAGTACAGTTCCTTCAAAGGCCAGGGGCATCTTATTCCCGTGGAGCTGGAATGAGCTAGTTAGAGCTATCCCACATGGGTGTTGGGAATCAAACTTGTTTCCTTTGGAAAAGTAATAAGTACTCTTAACATCTGAGCCACCTCTCCAATCCCAAACATATTCCAGTAACTATCTTGTTTTTCATCCTGTGCTGACTTGTATTAGTTAACATAAATGTCCTTTAGACTCAGGACATTTGTAATGTAATTAATGATTGGTATTCAATCCTTTTTGACTTTTTGGCATTAAAAATGTTTCCACTTTGCTTAAACTTTGCATTTATTTGTAACCAATATACATACCTAGTTGATTCCACACCTTTTCCAATGTGAATGGTTTTGTACCAAACACTGGAGTGTAGAAATCCACGACACACTGGCTTCTTTTCCTGGGGCTACATATGCCATAGTAGATTTTCTGGATCACATGGTAGTTCATTTTTAGAGTGTTTTTAACCTTCATATTGCTTGCCATAATGACTGTATTTATATTCCTATCAACAGTCACAAAGTATCCAGATGAACCAGCAGCCTGAGGCCACTCGTGGCTCAGCTCACTGTGACATAGTGGCTATCAAATCATTCAGAATTAATGTCCAAAGTCCCTTTCTGGTCCCCAAATCAACAGCAGCAACAACATCGAAGTTTATGCAGCCTGTGCCCTGGCTACTTCTCTGTCTCCATCTCATTATCTGTAAATGAGTGCATCTGGCTATATTATTTAGATAAGCATCTGAGTCTTGAAGGTGGGGAACTGATGCAGAGTTCTGGGTAGTTATTTGTTTCTGCATTTTCACGAGCTCTTTGGAAGGATTCAAATGGCTCTTTTCCAAGTGACTTTTCAGACCTCTCTTCTTTCCTGCGGTGCTCTCCTGTACCTGAAAATGCTTACACTCACCATTTCTCTGACTTTGGGATGTGCTTTGTCTACACCTGCAAGGTTCACTCTTTCACTTTCTTCTGGTAATGTGTGTACTCTCACCTTTGTTCTGCTGCCGATATCTTTACTGCAATCCTCTCTCTTTGTCCTGGAGCACCCCATTTCCTTTATGTCTCTATTATACTATATTTTATTTTTCAATATTCTGCATTTATTTTTAATCCATAACTTGAAGTTGAATGTGACCCCTGTGATTTCAAGATTGCTCTTAGTTTTAATCCCATGTTCCTGGAACTAGATCTTACAGATTGTAGACAACCAAAATAAATATTTGCATTTGAATGCCCCTCTCTAATGCCTTTCTTCTCATTTTAGTCTTCATGAGAAAATGGATTCACACTCTGTAGTCAGTTTCCCTCCTGGTATATTTTCCCATCTAATTAATGCTCCAGTCTTTTTTGTCTGCTACCTCTTATAAGTACATTGTACTACATTTAAACAGAAGATTAAAGTGAATGATTGAACTCCGTATAAATATGTCTTAGAACACTTCAGTGTGAATATTATAAAAATGATGGATACACTGTTCTGAATGATTCAGATGTTAATGGAAAACTTCAGAACAGGAGGAAGCTGGTTAAAGATTACAAAACAGAATTCATATGCTATACAGAATTTTTTACATTTTCTCCTTGTACACATTTTTTATAATGTCTGAGTAATTTTAATTTTACCCCTTCAATTTCATTAGTGCTTTGAGAATAACAAACAATGCATTTTTTGATAATCTTCACCCATTCCAATAACTCCTCCCAGATTCATTCTAAGTCTTCCCCACCCTCCCAACTTCGGTGACTCCTTATTCAAACAGGATCTGCATAATAACAAAACCAAGGTGCCAAGGTGGATCGGGCAAATCATGGGGTCCTGACCCAGCTAGCTTCCTGATAGATTATCTAACCCCAAGTACACAGTCCCAAACACAGCTACATACAGGTAGCAATGAATGGACTTAGTATATTATATATGCATATATATGTATACATTTCTAATTGTATGTCTATACATGCAGCAATAATAATCAAAGATGAGGACCAGAAATTGAGAGGGAGTGGGAATGCATGGGAGGCAGGGGACTAGAAAAGATAGAAATAGTGAAAAACAGTATTCATGTATGAAAGTCTCAGAAATAAAATAAAGTTCAAGATGAGCATGATGGCACAAAAATTTTATTCCCAGCACTTGGGAGGCAGAGGCAGGCAGAACTCTGTGAGACTGAGGCCAGCTTGGTCTTCATTAAGAGTTCCAGGGCTACAGGGTGACCGTGTCTTTAAAAAAAAAAAAGCAGAGTAAAATATATTAGTTCAGAAGCCTACTGAAAAATACACACACACATACACACACACACACCCCTCCCCACACACAGAGTCAAACATATATATGTGTAACTGTATAGCTGAAGGCTGTTAAAAAAAAAAAAAAAGACAATGCCAGGTAAGGAAAACCTCCCTTTCCCTTCATGTTGTTGGTTGGGATACTCCAAGAGATACCTGTCCCCTCAAATAGAGGCTAATAACACAGTCCTCTGCACCAAAGACAGGACTTAGGACTTGGAGCAATCCCGTTGGGAACTGACTTGGAAGCCTCTTCCTGAAAGAGCTTCTCTCACAGTATCAGAGATACTATGAAAATCAGACACGGTAGTTCATGCCTTTAGTATCAAAACTTGAGAGACAGAGGCTGACGGATCTCTGTGCTATCAAGGCCAATTTGGTCTTCATAGAGAGTTCCAGGCAAGCTGGGTTACAGAGAAACCATGTCCCAAAAGGAAAAAAAAAGATACTAGGCAACTTCAAATGGAGAAAACCAATTAATGATCCCTTTGAGCTGTAAAATCTATGAACCACAATAATGAATCACAAAAATGACCAGCCCAGCAAATAATCTCTATTGGAGGTAATCAACAGCTGTCTAATTGGACCCAAGTACTGCTCAAAGGGATACAATTCATGTGTGAATCACAAGCCTAGCCAAATAAACATGGTTGAAGATGGCATAGACCCTAGAGGAAAAACCTACTCTTATGACATCCTTAGTCCTACATACTGTCTTACTATATTATAAATATGTATCCTCACACATATAGACAAGTGTGCCTCTCACCACTTATCAAAGAAGCTTCTATTTGCATTAGATAGTGAATGTTATAAAGTTCCACAACTGGTCAAATGCATAGATTATGTGTCTCTGAGTTGCACAGCCCTAAGTCACATATTTGCAATCCAACCTCTAAAACTAAGGCTCAAGAAACAGTACAGGGAGCAGACTGAATGATAATCAATCTCTCACCTCTCACCACAGAAGCTTCCTCATGCAGCACATGATGATTAACACAGAAAGTCACCGCTGGTCAAGAAGCAAAAAATGAGATTACAGAGTGCTTATCCATGAACAAGAGCACTTCTAGTGAAGCTCTGCCACCCAAGGTTCAGGGACATTTGCAGAAGATGGGGCAGAAAGATTGTAAGAGCTGTAGGTGGTAAGTGACCACAAAGAAATAAGATGTTTCAAATATCTGAGAAGTTATTCACATGAACTCACAGAAATTGTAACAGCATGCACCAGATACACGGAAAATCAAGTCAGACAAAAATCCCAGCATAAAAGTGGGGGGATGGGTAAGAAGCTCCAACCTTTGCCGAGGAACTATTTATTGGAAACAGGTAAGTACTGGGAGAGGGAGAATTGGTTTTCTTTAAGGGTGTGATGCTGGATAGATTAACTGGTCTCCAGTGAATGGACTCACATTCAAGACAATTGAGGACAGAAATTTGACCACATAGGCCTTAGTATATAAGACAGAGTACATGAAATCTGATAGAGAGGCTATAAAATGGGGTGCAGGTATGGAAGGATTCAAAATAATACCAAAATACATTATATCATATTTGGAAATTGTAAGAAATATAATAATAAAAAATAATAAAGTTAAGAAACTCTACAAATTCCAATTTGTGCAGCTCACCTTCTTTGGGTGTGGGCCACCTACTAGAGATAGTGAACCTACCAGGGCCCACATGCTTAAAGCAAACTGACTGTCATTTTTCCAGTGGTTATCAGTTGCCAAAGTTCATCTCAGCCAGTATTTTATTTTGAAATAATAAAACTCTATATATCTATATTTTCATACAATCTATACTTACTTTTAAAAATAGTAAAATTAACACTCTAAGCACCAAAGTATCACATACTTGATTATATCTTCCAAATTCCATTTATCCCACTTAAAATATTTTCTATAACATGATTGTTCATTCCCTGAATGGTGGTTGTCACTTAAGCATGCCTCAACTCCCTAAGTACCACACTGTGTTTACTCTCTTCTTTGTGTAGTGTATTGATTGTATCTTCTGTCTCTATTTCCAGATTCAATACTACATTCATGAGATCAATTTGTGTTATGTACATAGTGATACTCACATACATTTCATTTTTGATACTGCACAAATTTATACTGCACTTCTGGATAACAGTCCATTTCCTGAAGAATGACTTCTTTTACATGTCTTTTTTCGTCTATTCTCATCTCATTTGGGATTGACTACTAATTTTTAAAATATAGGTGGACTAAATATTCTCTGATGATTATCTTCTCATTGGCTGTCCTTCAGTGTTTTACATCTCTGTCCTTACATGGTGTAAAGCTGAACTCATTTTCCTAATAAATAATCGAGGAATCCTCTAATGCCTACCATGGTCACCTGTGGTGTTTTAGATCAATGGAATTTACATAACCAGCAGCTAGACACACCTGCTATTGCCAAATGTTTCCCTGGCTTGTGTAGAGAAACCCGGTACTTATCCATTTTCACCTACTTTGTTCTATCATTATTCATTAGTGTTCTGGCTTCTTTCAGTTTTATTATCTTCCCTGAGTCTTTTTCTTTTTCTAATGTATGCTAGATATTTCTTTAGCATATGTATTTAAAGACAGCACAATTGTTTTCTTATAATTAAACCAAGATAACTGTTTTTCACTCAGTATTGAGGACATTCAATTTGTGCTGTTTTCCTTAGAAGATGATACTTTACAAATATTGTTAAGCTTCCATTGTTGCTACAGAAAAGTCAATTATAAACCTAATTTTAATTTTGTTATATTTTTATTCTCTAAGGTTTTTCTTTCTGTGGTACAATTTTAGGTATATGATTCTTTAATATTGTCTTCCCTATAATTTAGTGAGATTGAAGGCTTATAAACCTCTAGAATATAATTGGTTGTTTCTTTTTAATTTTTTGACTCCCATCTACTTAAATGGATTAATATGTATATTTAACTTATTTTATCCTTACTTCCTTGTTCTCAGCCTTTCCTTCACTCTAATTGCTACTCTATGCTTTTAAATTGATAACTTATTCAAATCTGTTTTCTATTTTACTAATTATCTTAGTCATTGCTAATCTTATCTTAAACCTCTCTCTGTCTCTTTTTCTCTTTGTCTCTGTGTATGTATACACATATGTGTTTGTGTGTGCAGGTTTAATTGCAGAATATCAATTGGTTATTAAAATATTTTGTCGAATATCTAAGGATGTAGCTCAAGCTGTTTCACATACTCAAGGTCCTGACCTTAACCCTGCCTACCACAAAAATTATATAAATAAACAAATAGATCATATAAAAAACAAATAAATAAATGGCAAGTGAGATGGCTCAAAAGTGAAAAGGTTTGCTGTGCAACTCTGCTGACCTTGTTTCAAAACCCTGAACTCATATTAACTTGGAAGGAGAGAAACAACTCCCAAAATTGTTCTCCTACTTCCATAAACAGGCCACATCAAACACACACATCATGTACACAGACAACAATGAATAAAAATTAAAAATAAGTACATAGGTAGTCTCCTGGTCTTCATAAAAAAATTAATAGTATAACTTTAATATGAAGCATCTTCATTTTATATTTTTTTTCTGAGAACTTTTACATATGTAAATTGCATGAATGTGATTTTGCAGATGGCTGTGACTGAGTCATGGAAGTTTGTTTCTTTAGGAGTTCTTTTCATAACTGGGAGGATTTATTTCATTAGAATCCACTTGTGCTGATTCTTTCTGCTTCTTGTGTAACCATCATTTGAGTGAAATTTTTGTTTCATTTTCCTACGCTCCTCAAACATTTACCCATCAGTACATATAACTGTAACTTTTTTGATGATGAAGGTGAGGTTAGGTTACAGAGATTATGTAAATAATGAGCTCCAACTATTTTGTAAAAACCATCAATTGTGAGCATTAGGGCTTCAATTTCAGATCCAAGGTTGGAAGAGATGGTAACAATAAGCCATATTTTTCTATCTTTAAACTTTCTTTTAAAATATTTTATTTTTACTTATGTGTATGTGTGTGTATGCTGGTGGACTCCAGAAAAAGGCATTGGATAACCTGGTGCTGAAGTTGTGAGCCACCAGGCATGGGTGCTGGGAATTGAACTTGGGTCTTCTGCAAGAACAGCAGGCACTCTTAAACACTGAGCCATCTTTAGTCCCTCCATTTGTAAATGTTTAGTCTCATGATCATGTTTATAATCCATTCCATATGAGCAAGGAGCCTGTCAAGGAAGCACTGAGGCTTCTTAAGACAATTGTAAAATAGAGGATGAGAAATGCGTAGAGTCAGCCAACAACCGTGAGACAATTATAGATGAATTTTCAAAATTAAACTTAATAGAACAACTACACACCCACATAACAGTACAATGTAACCGATATTTTAAATTAATAAAAGTACAACCCTAGAGAGACAGCTCAGTGGCTAAGAAGTGCTTGCTACTCTTTGAGAGAACCCCAGTTCAGTTCCCAGCACCACATTAGGCAGTTCACAGCCACCATAATTCCAGCTTCAGTGGATCTAACACCCTATTCTGACTGCAACCTGCACATGTGAACAAAGACAAAGGAATAAATAAAAAGAAGTCTTGTAAATATTAATGTAGGTAATCCACAATTAAACCATGATTGCTTAGTTGTATCCAAAATTTCTTGACTCTGTCTCTGACTCTGTCTCTCTCTCTTGATTCTATCTTTTTCTCTCTTTCTACAACTACTTGAACTACTTTGAATCACAGAAAATTCTAGATGAAAGTGTAACTATAAAAATTAGCAAATTCTTAAACCTACAAGAATTTCCTTACACACAAATTTAAACTTCTAAGTACAATCAGAATTATAATTAGACTAAATTAACAAAGGCAGTATGAGTTTCATTAAAGCCACCTTCAATGAGCCCAGAATCAGGGGGTCTGTTTGAACCCTTGAATAAAAAATTTTAGAAAAAATTTTACTGACACTACTGATGGAATGATCTTCCTGCTTGGGACCCACCTGTAATTATTCTTGTTAAAGAAGATTATTGAAAATTTGAGACAAATTTGAGCTGTAAAGTGAGTTTCATGTCATTCTAAAAAATAAAAAAACTAACTAAACTACTGCTAACTAATTAACTGACTAAATAAATAGAAACTTTCTATGCAATAAATAATCTTTCAGCATATGGAAAAGTGATCCCTTGGGATGAGACAAAGCCTTATTCTCCTGTTCATCTGAATGACGTTTAGTATCCAGAATAGATAAAAAAAAAAAACAAAAAACCCTCAAAGAATTAAACAACAAAGTGGAAGACAATCTAATCAATACATGGGCAAATGAACTGAACAGACATTTTACAAGTGAAGTACAAACAGCTCCAAACAGTATGAAGAACGTTTAATTGTACAACATTGTTAGCCGTCAAGGAACCGGAAATCAAAAGTACGAGGGGAATCCACGTTCAAAAGGGATGTTGTCAAGAAACCAAATTAAAATTAAAATTAAAAACCTTTCGAAAGATTTTCCCTGCACTGCATCCCGTTCCCTTTCCAGCCTTGGGCTCAGGGGAGCCTTTGCTCTTAGAATCCTAGATCTCCAGACTACACTCTTGGTCCAGACCTACCTCCTGTGTCTTGATCTCCTGTACTCAGACCAGCTCAGTTTTTCAGTCTGGTTTGTTAGAGCCTGCACAGGTCCCCCTCCCCCCATCCAATTTACCTCTGCTTGTGGAAAACCAGCCCCAACCTACCTTGGCTTCCTCTGACCAACTTTCTTTCCTGGTAAGTCTGATTCCATCCACTGACTCTCCACATCCTGAACAACTCCCTCTCCCTCTCCACCCCTTCTGTCTACCCTTCTAGCCTTGGGACCAGGCTCACTTTTGGTTTTAGCACCCCAAATCTCTGGCTGCCCTCTTAGTCTAGAACGGTCCGCTGTGTCCTGATGCCTTATACTCAGACCAGCTCAATTTTGCAGTGTCGTTTCTTAGAAACCTTACAGACTGTCCCCACTCCCAACTTGCTTTGAATTCTCGAGACCAGACTTCTTCCCTGGTGGATCTTATTCTACCCACTGCATCTTCAATCCCCTACAACCTCAGCAACTCCAAACTACACCATCCAACATTCTGTTTTCCTTTTATCTTTGGGGAAAGACCCACATATGCTCTTAACCCCCCCACATCTCTGAACTACTCTCTTAGCTCTGCCTGGCTATGAGCTCGCCAAATCCCACCGTGCCCATCCCCTTACTTTAGTACCATCTGCAGCCCCTCCCAATACTGCAGAACCCTTTATAAGGGGCCCAAACAAGCAGACTGCATGAGAATGCCTGAATTCAGGCTCTGCCTAGCAATCTTCCCAAATTGTGCTGTCCCTGCTGACTAGAGGATCCCAGACCTTAAGAGAGCGCGTGGGAGCATTCGATAGCCCATGATTCGTGCCTCTGAGAGAACTTCTGAGCAGCTGGACTAGAACCATCTTGCCTCTCCAACATAAAATACAAAGAGAGAAACTGAAGCCTTGACCAACTAGCTTTTGCATCCAATAAGAAAACAACCAAGTCACAACCAGTATACAATCAGAATTAGAATTCTACTCAACAAAGGAAGGCTTGAATCTCACATCAGAATCACAAGCAACAAAAGAAACCCACATGCTAAGATGACAACAACAAAATAATGTGAAAAACCCAAATAATATGTCCTCACCAAACATCACCAGTCCTATAGAATTCTAGAGAATACATAGAGATAACCCAGTATACAGAATTTAGAAGAATAATCATATATGTAATCAAAAAATTCAATGAATTTAAAGAACATACAAACAAATCAAAGAACTAAAAGAAGATAGGTATAAGTTTCAGACTGAATTCACAAAAGAGATGGAAATATTAAAGAAAAATCAGACTAAAAAGAAGAAAAAGTAGAGCATTCAATTCAATCAGAAATGACAAGAGAAAGACTCAGCAATAGAATGAATGAAATGGAAAACAGAATATCAAGACTAGACAATAAAGTTGAAGAACTGGAACACTCAAACAAAGATTATGAAAAAAAAAACAGGAATAGAATATAAAGGAAACTTGGGACACCATGAAAAGCCTACATTTACAGATCATAGGCATTGAGGAAGGAGAGAATCTCAAGATAGTAGTACTGACAAATGTAACTTCTTACTAAGTGCAAAATATTTATCTGTGTATATACAGTCACGTATCCCAGTCACCACTCATCAAAGAAGCTTCTTTTGCACTGCACAAAGACTACTACAGATTACTGCAACTGGTCACACACAGACATTGTCTGTGAATTTCCCATGCCTGAGTGGCACATTTACAATACAGCCTCTACATCTAAGGTTCATGCAACATAGAACAAAGGGTTAAATGTCACTAATGAATCTCCCAAGGCTCATTAATGAAGTTTTCTCATGAAACAGATGCCCAGAACACAAAAGGGCACAAATGGCTAAAGCAGGGAGATTAGAGGTCTGCAGAGTGTGGGTCCCTGGACAGGACTCCTATTGCTAAGTTTCACTTACCCAGGGCTCAGGGAGCAATGTGGAAGAAGGTGCAGAAAGAGTGTAAGAGCAAGGGAGTAGGTGCGTGACTATATGGAAATAGAATCCTACAGGCTCCTGGGACCCTGTACATATTAACCTTCAGTAATCGTGTCAGCATGCTCAGGATGCATGCAAACTCAAACAGATAAGAACCCAACATAGAGCTGTGGAATTAGGCAACAAACCCAATTTTTGCTGAAGAAAGATTGGCAGGTGATTACTGTTGGGTGAGGAAGAGCTAATCTTCTTTAAGTGAGGGATTCTGGATAGACTGACTAGACCTCTGTGGATGAATTTGCATTGAGGAACATCTTGGCATACTAACTTGACACAATAGGCCATAGCAGAGATGGCAAAATGTATGGATGGCATTTGGGGGCTAAGAGTCGTATCTCATTGGGGAAGAGGGTAAAAGGATGATTGGGATTAACTGAGATGTTCTGAATGAGATGCACAGATTCAACCAAGTAAATATTGGCTAAAATATCCCTTGGTGAGGACGAAGGGAAAATAGGCCCCTTATACACTCTGATCAGATATCAATTATTACCGTCATTTTGCAAATTGGTTTGGATATTACTCAAAATTATACAAAACTGAATTGTATTCAGATTTATAGAAGAATAAAATTACAGTAAATCAATGAACTGAACTAGATATCATCATCATGTTAAATGAAATATTCCAGACACAAAGAAAAGTCTCACAGGCTGTGGGATGGAAGGGGGTCAGCATAAACATTATGGACAGACCGTGATGGTTGTGAATGGGAAGAAAGGAAGGGTTAAGCACAGGCAACAGAGAAGAGAATGTTTATATTTCTATATGGAAGTGTCATAATTAAATAACTGTACAGTTCCAGTACAAAAGAATGAAATTAAAATAGGAATAAAAATAACCCAGAAAATCCCTCAAAATCAAGAGTTAGAACTTGACTGGATTAATGAATTACTGATTCACAGAGTATTATGTCTGGAGCCAAGCTTGATTTGAATTGAAATACAGCTTTAATAGAACTATCTGGCACCAGCTTATGAAGTACACTTTTGTTTCATAAGGACACTAACAAGCTGAAAATATGCAAAGATACAAAAGAAATGCAAGCTAATTATTCATTAAGGCTGAGCCCTGGGGAATTGCTACTCAGTAACACTCTTCTGACTTCAGTGGCTTTTAATTTGCATACATAAAGGAGTGAGAATTAAAATTTTAGCACATAGTCTCAAGTTTATTCTATGGATTTGTAGTAGCTCCAAGGAAACTACTCTCTCAGCTGTACTTTCCAGGCAATTTGGCCCTTGTGCAGATCTCATAATGACGTTACCTTTTTAAGTCCCCCAAAATGAACACATCAACTACTACTTTCTCTTTAAAAATAAAGAAGCACTTTACTATAATTAGCCGAAAAGAGGAAACTCTAGAACCGAATACCCTGTATCAAGACAGTGATGCAGGATTCTGAACATGCATTTTCTTTCTCTCTTAAACTTGTTTATCAACTTGGAACTCAACAATTGTGAGTTAGAGCACAACTTTCTGATGATCAGGGATGGACTGTTTGGTAGTCAATTATCCAAGGCCAATTTCCTCTTTCCCTTTAGAATGTAAAACGTATTTAGACTGAACGTGCATTAGAAGAAATGGGAGAAAATGTTATTTTCCAGTTAATCCGTTGTAGACCAAATGTAGAGGGAATAATAGAAGAAAGTGAGTGAAATACAACAGCTGCTGCCCGTGTCCATGTTGTAGTTGAAAGAATATGAGAGACCACATGAACCCACAGAATTTAAGAATGTGTATCAGGAGACATGAGCTTCATAATTCACTCTAAAATTCATAGCCAAAATTGGGACTTATCTGTGAATGCAAAGAGATGATTTAGCCTGGAGGTGGTACAGCTTAGTGTTAGAGTGTTTGCCTATCATGTACAAGGCCCTAGATTGCATCTCTAACACTACCTAAAGAAAGAAAACAAAATAGTATTTATTTAATAGTAGCTCTGAAATGACAAATAGAAACCCAATTTTATGTGGATTGTGGAAACTAACTTGTGTGTTAAGGGGAATTGCACTGTGCTAGGGTGAGATGCTGTGCAGCTAGGAAAGTTATATTCCTTTCAAACTGAGTATATGGTGATTTTTATTAAAATATTTTTATTCCTATTGAATAAAATTTACCTATGCTTTTCTGGAGCTACATTGTTCCTTCTGGCTCAGCTAAGGTGTTCAGAACATGATCAAATTACTGCTTCTAATGTACATGTGTTTATGAGTGTGTGTGTGTGTGTGTGTGTGTGTGTGTGTGTGTATACTCAAGTGTGTGGAGATCACAGTTCAGGATCAGGTGTCTTCTTTTCCTCTCACCTTGTTTTGTACAACAGGGTCTCTGACTGAAATTGGAGCACAGAGATTGGCTAGACTGACTGGCCAGTGAGGTCAGAGATCCTTCTGTCCCCACCTCCTCAGTGTGTACCATCAGGCCTGGCTTTTTATAGGTGTTGAGGACCTAAACTCAGGTCCTCATGGTTGTATTACAAGCACTGTACCAAGTGAAACATCTCACCAGCTTCACATCAAAAAGTATTTCAGAGAGCACAGTTCCATCGTCAAATATTTTGAAATGGAAGATAACTCACTAATTTTATGTCATAAACTACACATTCCTGGAAAACAAACCTGTATTATGTGGGAAACACTTTGACTCATAACAGAAAGCTTCACATGGACTTACTAGAATTTTGCCATCATTTAATGTGTTTATATTTAATTCACATTCAATTTTCCATTTGCATATCAGTAAGTAAATTGTATTCACAACTCCAAACTATCTACTTTTCCCCTAATATCTGTATGATGGAAGAATGCTTAGGTGTTTTGAAAGGTGACACAGGAGGTTGTTATAACACGTAAAAATTCTGTGTAGCGATGACAAGAAATTCCAGTTGTTAGAGTCACAGCGTTAAATCTTAACTTCTGTTATTTTATGTTAATAAGGTAGGAAACAAACCTTGAAATATGGATGATGATAAAATGGGGGTAAAACTATCCACAGGAAAGAGTGCCAGAGAATGTCACGAGCTCAAATAAATCAGGTTGGCAGGAAGGACATTTTTACAGGGATGCCTTAGAAAGGTGTCAGAAGTGTAGACCATTTTCCATTCGTCATCATTCAACCTCACCGTCATCACAGACCTAATGTTAGCAGCAACTCCGCCTTCTGCACATTTACTCATTCATGATGGTTAAATATAATGATTTTTATGTGAATGCGTGTATATATGCATACTTGGTATTTGTATACAAGTGATTTGAGGGTATGTGTGCACATGTGAATCTTATTATACAAGTATCTATAAATGTGTTTGCACATTGGCCAGAGGTCAATGTCAGGTGTCTTCCTCAGTTGCTCGCCACCATATTTTTGTGAGACAGCATTTCTCCCTGAACCTGGAGCTCATTCATTCGGCTGTGTAGTATGGCCAGCAAACTCAGATCTGCCTGTCTCTACCTCAGGCACTAACTAGGCTTTGCACGTGGGTGCTAGAGACCTGAACTCCGGTCATCATGTTTAAGCTGTAAGTATATTACTGACTGTGCATTCTCCCAAGGCCCTATATGTAATTATTATTAAGAATATGTGTGTTTGGCTGCATGAAAACTATTAAGAATGTTCAGATAAGACAGAGTTCACAACCTCATCCAGAGATAGAAAGAAGTCAAAGACACTACAGTGACAAAAATGGAACTCAATCTGTTTCTGGTAACTCAGGTAAATTGAGACAAAGGTATGACTGTATGGTAAATGTCATTTCATTGTGTCTTTATTGCTCCTCAGATTATGGTTCTTAATCACCAACTCTTTCCCTCTCTATTTATATCATCCACCCATTGAAGTTCACATAGTATACCTTTCATAAAAGTTCATTATACTTTTATGACACCACACAATAGGTGTCAAAGAATTTTCATTTAAAGTATATAACTGTATGCATGCATTGCAGTTAAATATATACAAGGTGGAGAAATTAATTTTTCAGCCACCCACCTTGTAGGCTTCTTTGACCTAAATCACATCCCCATGACAATTCCTCCCAGTCTAGAGACTGTGAGCTAAAATCACAGGCTGTAAATCCACAGAACAAGTTCAGTATTATTTTATAGGGCTGCAAACACCATCAAACTTAAGAAGAAGATAGACACTTGGAGCACAGGATAATGTGCTAGATGTAACATACCTTTAAAGCAAGGTTTAGGGATTTGTTTTTACCTCTGCATCCAGACACGAGTCTTATGGATCAACTGTCCATCTTATTTGTTCTACCATCTCATGAGGGAAATGTGTTAAGAGAGGAAATGTGCTGCAACCTTGCTGGGCACATCCCAGGCCCTCATCAACTAGCACAGGGTTCATGGGAGTAATTTTGAGTCGTAGGGAAGCAAGTGAGCAGGAGGCAGTTAGTCTTCTTGACATCAATGTTTTATTTAGTGAAATGCCTTCTGGTTGGTTTGAGAAGCAAATCAAGTCTTTTTGCAGAGGTGAGTCTCCTACAGTGGGTCAATCAGGGGCTGCTCTGTAGGGTATCCGCTTGGGAGTTCTAAATGCCGGGAATGGAGAAGAAATACAGATGCTGATAATTAGGCACAAAGAAGGGCACTATTGTCCACACCTCCACCTCTTTTTTTCTCACACATGTTTGGATAAAAGGAGAAAAAAAATCAATAATGTAAATCTAAATTGCAAGGAAAATATAGTTGTACAATATGCAATTATCCATTTTCTATAGAAATATTAGGAAATGTACACATTAAGGGCATCAAAGTAGGTAAAAAATAGTACATAAAGAAAATAAAATATTTTGCAGAATAGTATTAATATTACAAGTTAGAAAACCAAATTTCTCTATAGCACATACTATGATAGATATGCTATGCACATATGTATATACAGAAATGGTGTTTAAAATATTCTACTGCATTTTTTAATTTTCTTGTTTAATTAATTAATTTACTAATGTAGGTGCTCATGACACTAGGTGCCTGTTTAGTTCAGAGGACAATTTGCTGGTCCATTCTCCCTTCCACTATGAGAATTCCAGGTACTGAACTCAGGTTGTCAGATTCAGAGGGGGAATTAGGCATGCTATTACTAAAAGTATAATATAAACTGTAAATTATGATTTTTCTTATGATAGGAAAGAGGAAACTATGAAGGTTAGAATCTAAAATGTCCCTTTTTGGGCTCATGTTTTGAACCTTATATTCCCAGCTTGTAGAACAATTTCTAAGGCTGGGAACTGATCAGCATTTGGGACCTGACTGGTAGAAGAGGGTCTGTAGGTATGAGTTTTGAGGCTACACTTACATCTGGTTTCAGTTTCCTTTTCATGATGGATTGAAACTGCTGAAACCATGAGCCAAAATAAACTTCGTCCTTTAAATATTTTGGGCCAGGAATCTGGTCACAGTGACACAAAAGTAACTAACATAAAAACAGTTTTAAATTGACTCCTAGTATCAAACACTTATAACAGATGAGAAAAGTTCTATTCTAACAACATAGAAATTCAATGGAATAGCCAACAGAGAGATATGTAGCGTTGGAAGGTCATCACTACCTCTGTGGTCAGTAAGGTGAACTCAGTGTTTCATTTCAGTTCTGTTCAAGTGGTCTCTCCTTTGAAAAAGGCACAAAGAAATCCCAGTTCTTTAAGTCTACTGCATATATGCAGTAGTTAACTTAGCAGGAGGCATCTAGTTAAACCAGCCCCAGGAAATCACAGCCTCCTAATATAACCATAATAGAAAATCATGTCATTTACTGGCGTGCAGTATAGCAAATAAAATAACAAGAGTCATTTTGAAATAAATCAAAATGCTAATTCATGTTTGCACACTTCAGGACCCCAGACAGATTCTGTGTTCTGATTTATGCTGAAGGCCTGAGAGAGGAAGTCCATTTATTTCCAAGAAAGAGGAACAACAGCTGCATAGAGGCCTATTAGGAAGTGTGTGTGTGTGTGTGTGTGTGTGTGTGTGTCCTTTTAAAAATACTTTTATGTGCAATCACATTTATTCATGATTGTGTGCCTTAATCACTGGTTTATGTTCCTGAAATATAAGTCAGAGAAAGTGACTGGAAAGTTCAATGCACCCACTTATCCTGAGGACAAGGGAGAGGAGCTGTTGGCTTTTACCACAGTCTGTGTGAGTTCACTCATCTTTATCTTAAGTATCTCTAAAAGCCACCATTACCTAATCATTACCTAATAAATAATTGATATCTTCTCTGTCAGTTGCTACTGCTCTTCCTGTATATAACTTTTCAATAGAGGAAGAATGTCAAGGACAAATAAAATTTTTAGCTCATCCTTTAGCACAAAACTATGGAAGTGTACACACCATTAATTCTTTGCTAACCTCTTCTGTTGGTAGATTGCAGCTGTACCCAGTCCCCAGAGAGTAATTCAGAATTCTGCTTGCTTTTGCCTTCTTCCTTTCCTTCTGTTTTATATCCATCTCGTCCATTGCCATGGTAACATCACATCCTTGGGATCCATGATGATAAGATACACATTCTTAGTGGTAAGAGGGAGAAAACCAGTATAAACAGATTCAAACCAGCAGTATTGGAAGAATAGAATTTCTGGACAAGTTGACACAAATAGTCATTGAAATACTAATACAAAATGGCAGACTTGAGAAAATGATAAATAGTAAACTTTACTTAAAAGATGTTATTTTTTTTTCTTGAATGTGTGGTTTTGAGGAAGAACTGTAGAGGAGGAGAGGCATTACTGTTTGAGAAAACCTTGTGTGATGCAAGCATTGTACTTCATAATAATATTTAGCTACTAAATAACACTCACTGATGGAGTCTTTGCCTTACGAAATGTGTGTTCTATCTGAACAGGTGGAAAAGTCAGATTTTTCTGGAACCTTGCAATAAACAATATCTAATGTTTTAAAGTAGTAAGAAAACATGATAGCAATAGAAAGTGAACATGTGGGACCCAGAAAGTCACTGCAGAAAAGGTTAAGTTTCAGTGAGTCATGTAAATGAGATGTGGAGAAAATATAAAGGTATTTTCAAAGGGAAACTATCTCCTTTTAATAAGCCTGATAATAGGTGGTGGACATGAGGAAATGCTACTCAAAGAATAGCATGCAGAACAGCCTGAAGCTTAGAGGATTTGTGCTGGGGGTGGGAGGGGCTGATGTCAGAGTCCATTTTAATGCCTAGCTCAGTGTTACTCAGACTGCTTATAAAATTACATTGTGTGATCCTGTCTGTAACTCACTGAAGCGGAACCTTCCCTGGCAATTTCTAAGAAGAAATAGACATAGTTACAATTGCTGAGATTGATACTTCTGTGTTTTATAGATGACACTGATAAATGGAAGTATCCAGAGGTGAAAACCACCAGAGATCTGGGAAATGTTATGTCTAGGACATTCCTAGAACCTCAGGGTATTGAGCCTGTATCAGAAATCTCAGAGACAGATTTGTTAGATGGAAACTATGCACAGAGAAAACATTACATGGAAAGAGAAAGAAAACATTACTCATGAATCCTCAAAACAAGATAGAGAGTTCAAATAGGCTATTGTTTCTAAAGGAATTGATGTAACTATTGTCTGTCTAGAATGGGAGAATTATCACAAAGGAAATAACTGAACCATTGGAAAAGGCACTGAACCTGCCCATTGAGCTTCTATTTTTAATCACCAAGTTTAGGATAAGAGTGTAAAAACATTCATGATAAGGCCAAATTATATCATATATGATATATCATTGCTGACTATATCAACAGGTGGGGAGATAGTTGCATAAGCTTCCTTAGGTTTTGTTTTAAAGATGGGATGTCTAAATTGCTACATTGATGTATTTTGTAGTATTTGCAGACTTGGCTTTGGAGACAGCAACATAATAAATCAAAATATCACTGGTATATTTTTGTGTTAGTGTTTTTATATGTGTGAATATGCATGAGTGTGTGAGTGTGCTTGTGAGTACATGTGGAAGGCAAAGGTCAACTTTATGTGTTATTCCATTAGAATGGTTCCCTTGTTTCATTAAAACAGGGTCTCTCACTGACACCTGCAGATCCCCAATTTGACTAGAATAGCTGGCCAATGAGTCCCAAGGACACTCCTTTCTTCACTTGATCAATGGATTCCAGGTATTTGAATGTTTCTACCACTCCAGCACTAGGATTACAAGTGTGCCGTTCTGTTTCTACATGTGTTATAGGAGGATCAAACTCGTCTTTATGCTTGGGTAGAAAACACATTACCTACTGAATCATGTCCCCAGTACTGTTTGAAGGCACTTGGTGAGCATAAATATTTTCAATAGAAATAATTTTAAAAATTAATTAATAACTTTGAGGCTCAGAAGGGTTTCCCTTTTAAAAGACACCATTTTAGTACTATTTCAAATTAAGTTTTAATTACTTTTATGTGTGTGAGTGTTATGCCTGCACTCTGTGGTATAGTGCCTACAGATGACCAAAAAAGATGTCAGATCCCTTGGAACAGGAGTTATGGATGGCTCTTAGCTGCTATGTGGGTGCTAGAATTTGAACCCAAGTCCTCTGCAAGAGCAGCCAGTGTTCTTAACTGCTGAGCCAACTCTCCATCTCCCATTTTAGGACTTGTTAATGCAAGTATTTTTATTGTACTGTGTACACATCACACAGTTTTCCCCATCCTCACACCCTGGCAATGTACTGGGTTTATTTATGATGCTTCACACACTCATCTGAACACATTACCAAGTCCAAGTATAGGAAAATGAAACTTTCTGACACTTTTTATAATTTTAATTCAGCTGCTTGATTCACTGAGTTTCAGGTGGCATTAGAGTAATGATTTCACTTCATTTATTTGGCCTGTGGACATGTGGCTATCTACATAGTTCCTGAATATTTATTTAACTAAAGTCACCATTTCCTTTCCATTAAATAAATGGTCACACTCTCATTGACAATCCATTGGCTATCTGTGAGTGTGTTATTTTCTGGAGTTTCTATTAGACCGCAATGATCTATATGCCTATCCCTCTAATAATGCCAATCTGCTTTTTTTTTTTTGGTAAGGTTGTTGATTCACCCAGACCTTGATAAACTGTAAGCAAATATTCTGACAGTGAGCTAGACCTGAAGCATATGTTTTAAATTTTAAACCTTGTAGTAAGTTTGGCTTCTGAGCAGTATGAACTCTTTGACTTTGGTCATTCTTAAAAAGTTTTTTTGATACTGATATTTCCTGAATTATTTATGAACTTTAAAATCAGCTTTAGGGGTCACAGAGATGGCTCAGATAGTAAAGGTACTTGCTGCCAAGCCTGAAAACCTGAGTTTAACCCTTAGAATCCACAGGGTAGACAGAGAGAATTTATTTCAGTCAGTGGTTTTCTGACCTCGACTCCTGAACCTCTCCCCTTATACACACACAATAAATAATATTGACCCTTATTTTTACAGACAAGTGTACTCTATACCACTTATCAAAGAAACTTCTGTTTACAAAAGATACAAACTATTACAGCGTTCCACAACTGGTCAGATACAGAGAACATATGTGTAAGATATACTCAGCCCTACGTGACACATTTACAGTGGAACCTCTACATCTAAGGCTCATGGAACATGAGAGGGGGTAGAGAGAATATTGATATATTCCTCAACACTCATCAGTGAAGCTTCCTCATGCAGCAGAGTGTGACATACGCAAAAGGCCACAGCTGGCCAAGGCACAGAGAATAAGAGACCACAGAGTGCATGTCCCTGGACAGGACTCATATTAAATCTTACTCACTCATGGCTCAGGGACCATTGTGGAAGAGGGGTGGAAAGATTATAAGAGCCATGCTTGGTGCATGATCATAAGAAAACAGGCTTTCAGGCCTCTGGGAACTTACTTATATGAACTTAAACAATAGTAACTGCATGTTGACTCAGTCATACACAAAACACACACACATAGAACTGGGGAAATGGGCAACAGGCCTCAATCTTAGCCAATTATTGGCAATGAACTGCTGTGGAGCAGCAGGAAAAAGAACATCTTTGAAGAAATGATTTAGATAGACTGACTGGACTCCAGTGGATGAAACTGCACCCAGGGACATCTCAGTTCAAATGCTTCACTGAATAGGACTCAACCTATAAGACAGAAGACAAAATCCAAAATTGGTGGTAAGCAGCATAGCAGGTGCAGATGGGGGAGGAGTCTCCATTTGATTAAAATCTATTCTATCAAATGCACAAAACTTGATAAAAATATATAATAAATAAAAATTTAAATGAATAAATGTATTTAAATGTAAAAACTGACATTGGGGTCATTGATACTGAGATATAGACTGCACTGTAAAATTCAGTTTGATAAGCAGTGATATTTTTATAACATGAGGTATTCCAGCTCACAAGCTTTTTCTCATAGCTTTAACTCCCAATATGGCCCCCTTCACTTTGTACTTCATACTCATCCCCCACTTAAGACCTTTTTTTAAGACTCAGTTTCATAGGCCCCTTTCTATTGTCTTAGGCTTCAACAGTATTTACCCTGACATTCATACTTAAGGGTTAAATGCTGGGATCTGCATATGAATCCTAGCCAGACCACCACTGAGGTTAGGTTCCATATGTGAGAGATAATATATGGCATTTGCCTTTCCTAACCTGGGTCTCTTTGTTTAAACTAATGTTTGCCAGTTTTATCAATTTTTGTTGCAAATCTCATTTTTCTTTATGGTGCAAAAAAATTCCATTATCTACCCATTTGTTGATAGCATTCTAGACTGATTTCATTTCTTTGCAACTGTGAAATGAGCAGCAATAAGCATGGGTGTTTAGTAGGATTCAGCATCCTTTGGGTTAAGCCCAAGACTGGTACTGATGTATCAATGTTAGGCCAATATTGAGGTTTTTGAGAAACTCCACACTGATATCCGTATTGGATGCCCTAGTTTATAATTGCACAAACAACAGGAAAGGGTTGCTTTTCCCTATTACATATCTGGTCAGTGTGTTAAAAAGAAATAAAAATTAAAGCATATTTAGTTTGGAAAGTATCTATATTGAAAATGATAAAATTTCATTAAATGAGAATTGTTCATAAGAGAGCTAGTCATTCTTATGCCTGTAATCTAAACTTGGGAGGTGGACATAGGAAAATCAAGGATTCCAGGGCCATCTTAGATCCTTAGTGAGTCTGAGGACAGCATAGGCTGTAGGAGACTGAGAAAAACAAGAGAGAATTGTTTTAGAGGAAAGAAGAAAGACCAATTCCTAATTAGTCCATCCTTTTCATGTGATTAAATACTCATAGCCTCTGCTGACAGAGAAACCAAACTGATTTACAGGCACTCTTCTTGCCTTCTGCAGTCTTCGCAAACTCTCTCTTGTGTCTAAGTTCTTTTTGAATGCCATTGACCTCTGTTCTCTTCTAATTTAGGTGTCATTTTTGTCTCCTTCTAGTTTCACTTTCTAGAACTACTCATATAATAAAGAAAAGTGGCCCAGAGTGGAGTAGATCTAAATTGCTCTTTGATTAGGAACACAGGGGAATATTTTGAGGCCTCTTTGACGGATACTTGTTCTAAGGAAAGGAAAGGTGACTCCTGTTTGTAATCTCAGCACACAGGAGGCAAACCCAGGGGAATTCTTATCATTTTAAGTCCACCGTGAGCTACATGGTAAATTTCTGGAGGCTGGGCTGCACAGCTGAGATTTTTACTATTGCTTTGCCTCTAAATATGGCTCTTCTGTACGTTTTTTTTTCCCTAGCCACACACTGCTTCCATTGATTCCTTCTATATGTCCAATTGAGAAATGCAAAAGTTTTCTTCACAATTCTTTTCTTCACTGGCTCTACATGGATCCTAATCATTCTTCTTGAAAGAACAATAGATGTGGAAATCTTGTTCCAAATATGGTAGCATAAACTTTATTTCCTTAACAGTTTTAGATCACAGTTCAAAGTTCTTGGAAGGAAGAATTAAAATTAAGATGTCATTTAACAGCTTTCATCTACATACCTACATATTACATCTCACTCTGAGGATCCATTTAAGAAATTCATCTTAATAAGAAGGCGTGCTCTGAAAGCTTTTCACAGATAATCATATTTTTAAGATCACAGATGAAAATACAATTCTAATCTCCACACTGCAGCATTGACACTAATGCTACATTTTAAAACTATCCTACAAGGACTGGAGAGATGGTTCAGAGGCTAAGTGGGCTTGATGGTATTGCAAAGGACCCAAGTTCATTTTCCAACATCCATTTAGGTGCCTCACAACCATTTGTAATCTCAGCAGTGGGGGATCTAATATCTGGCATCCATGAACACCTGCAGTCAAGTGGGGATATTCCCACACAAACATAATTAAGAATAAAATAAATCTTTAAAAAATCGCAATATTATCATTGTTAGATGCATAAAAATATGTTTCAGAAGGGCCAGGTTTTCCTGAAAACACATTCCTCACCCAGATTTTGCTGTCAATTGCATTGATGGCTAGGAGAGAGTCTCATAGCTGATTTGCTTCTCTGACTCTGAGGGGAAATATGAATCCTGTATACTGTATCAGAGCAACATCCATACATTGCAGATCCCTACCTTTCCAACACCGGTCTCGTTGGGTCTAAATCTAAGAAGGTGATGCTGGAGAAGTTGCATTTGACAAATCATACCTGGGTATTTTGTCAATTTATTCAATTTTTGTATCAGTGGTAACTACATAGACTACCCCCAAAGTGCTTTCAATAGTTAATTTTAATGTGTATGTGTGTGTGCCTATGTGTGTGTAATGAGCCACATAGACATGTGTGAGCCTTTATAGAAACTTGAGGAGGCCAAAGGAGAATATTGGATATATTCCTGTATTCTCAAACTTACTCCTTGTGAAAAAGTCTCTCACTGAACTTAATGCTCACCATTTTATTAGTGAACTCCCAAGATCAGCTTTGCTCCATTCTCCAATGCTGAGGTTACAGGTATGAATGTCGATGCTTTTGGTGATGGGGACTCAAACTTAAGTCCTCATGCTTGTGCAGCAAGTGCTCGTGCCTACTGAACCATCTCCCAACTCTAATTTCAATGATTTTTACACATTACTTTAAAAATGGTTCACAGCTTTTAGCCTTTGTTCCTTATTTTCAGCATTCTGAACGTTTAATATTGTGATTGTGTTGCCTTCTGCTACAATTGCAGCTTGGTGTCATGGGCATGAACAGGGGGAGGACTAAGCTCTTCCTCATTTTCTGTCTTAGATTACAGTTCTGAGGAGACTCTAGCAAATGGACTCTTGGAGAGGCAGCTATAGGACACTCTCACAGTCAACACGGCTTCTGTTGATTTCTCTTCTTCCTCTGTCTATTTCAGCTACATGGTAGACCATGTAGAGGAACTGAATGAAATGACCATGGGAAGCCTGAGCTGCCACAGGTACTGACTATAGACAGAGATAATAAACAGGGTAGAGCCATGGGAAGTAATGATCATAGATGCTTGCTGTTGTGATACTCTATGTTAGTATTAGAACTTTCTGTCCTGGGCATCCAGTTAGTAATCAAGTATGACAACCACTTTTTTATAAAGTAATTTTTTCCAAAAAGTTAGATTATTAATGGCTGATGATTCTGCAACACAATACCCTTCTAGCTCATTTGTACATACAACTGTGAAATTCTATGAGCTCAGCATTTTTATCTTGAAAGCCTGAGGACAAATGTATATTAAAATTCAATTTTTTCTGATGTTAGAAGTCAAGATGATTTCTACCCCCTAGCAGTCTCTGAGGTACTACCTTGTGAATACTTTATTCATTCTATAGCAAAATTTATGGAGATTTTAAAAACTAGAGCCAATAAAATTTATAATAAGATCTGAGAACACAAAAGTAAAGCAACTTTGTGCATCCAGAAGCTGGATCAGTACTTACAGTTGGAATCTTTTATTTTATTATTTTTGTACATGATCACGTTCACAGAGTACCAGCCACTAATAGGGCCACTTTGGAACAAAGATAAAATACAATCAAACACGTGTTTAAACTTTAGCTCTTGTCTCAAAATGAGTGACTGCAATGTTTTTGCCAGTGACTAACTGATAAACTTTTATTCGAATGCTAGTCTATTCTTTCTGTAGATTTGTGACGATTATTGAGATATCCCATTAATAATGTCTCTCTTTCTATATTACAGTGCAAAAGTTAATTCCACCCCTTCGTTGGGCTCCCTCAATCCCCTACAAAAGGCCCAAGTATTTTAGTAGGTTCTTCCTAACTACTTTGGGCTGTGGTTTGCAGTGTCCCCACTGGAGTGGGTTCTTCCTTGATAAACTAATGAACTCCATTCACTTGTAGGTATGTTCATAGTCATTGTGTCTGGAAGGCTTTGATGTTTTAAGCCACAACTTTTCAGATCAGTTCTGATGGTGAATTAAAGCAAGTCAGAGTTTACTATCAAATGAGTTTTTAAAGACTTTCAGGTACTCAGGTAATTTGGATTTTAGAATGCCCAAAACATAGGTTTTAATATTCTATAATACTTAGGAAAACACTTGTCTACATGTATCAAGGTTTTAAAATATGTATATGTTTATCTAGTCATGTCATAAAAGGAAATGTTGAACTTAGATTATTTTTGACATATAATATGAGATCATAAATTCAGAAATAAGTATAGTCAACTGTGAAGATACACTAATTATAAAATATTATATGTGTATTAGTTATTTTTCTGTTGTGATAAAACACCATGACCAAGGCAATTTACAGAAGGAGATGTTTATTTGGCTTTTCAGAGGAGTAAGACTCTATAATGGTGTGGGAGGCATGGTCACAGGAGGCAACCAGAGCAGAAAGTCAATCAATCATATCTTCAAACAGGTACAGGAAATAGAGAATGACTGGAAATCCCACAAGGCTTAAGAACTCTGAAAGGCTGACCCCAGTGATATGCTTCCTACAGCATGGTCATACCTCCTAAAGGTTTCATGTCCTTCTCCAAACTGGGAACCAAATGTCCTAATATGTGAAGCCTATGGGGGATATTCTCATCCAAAGTATCACATTCTGCTCCCCGACACTCATAGACTCATGATTATATCACAATATAAAATTCATTTAGTCTAACCTCAAAAGTTTACATAGTCTTTAACAGTCTCACCACTGCTCAAAATTCTAGAGTCCAAAATCTCTAATCAACTCTTAACTGTAAGACCCTATATAATCAAAAGACAAATTATATACTTCCAACATACAATAGAACCCAGTACAAACCCCCATCCCAAAAGAGAGGAATAGGTGCACAGTGAGGAAATACTGGACCAAAGAAAGACAGAAAACAAGCACAGAAAACACCAGATTCTGTAGCTCCAAATCTGATGTCTGGGGCTTTACTTCCAAAGGGCTTAGATGACTCAGCCCCTTCAATTTTGCTACATGTAGCGTACTTCTTTCCCTTGGACTGTACCTATTCCCTGTATACAGTCTCTTTGGCAGATTTCTCCTGGCTCCAGCATCTTGACTATCTCTACCCAATGAGGCTTCACTTTCACAGCGTCACACAATGGCCTCGCAGGGGATCTTGACCTATTGGGGCCTTTCTTAGGCAGAGGACCTTAGCTGCATGCTGCCTGGACTTGGCTGTTCTTTGAAATCCCAGAGTTAGAAATAATGACCCTTTCCCTCATGCAGCTTGACTTCAGCCAAAGCCAGCACCACATGAATGACATTGCCAAGTTTGGCTGCTAATTGGGGATGAGTCCTCTCCTGCTTCACCCACGTTAGCAGCTTTTTAGATGCTGTAGTTTTCTAGGAGCAGAAAACCCTTCTGGAATTTTCCTTTATAGGTTGGAGGTTTGTCTAGGTATGTTCTTGCCCTAAAGATATTCCTTCCATTATTTGAGTGCAAATCTGGAGGCCTCTCCTTAATGGCTCTAATTTCCTTATCATAGGAAGCCTCTCCTTCTGCACAAGCCTTGGCTCCAACATTATTAAATTTCTTCTTGCTCTTTTTCTCTCCAAACTATACATTTTGAATTTTCTTCTGTCCCACTTACTCCTTTTCATTTTGGATCTCCATAACGTTCATTATTAATAACCACATCACTGATTCTAAGTTAGGCTCTCTGGAATTTAATTTGTCAGAGAAATTAGTCCAATACTTTTCAACTTTGCCTCAGGCAAGTTCCCAGGCTGTGCACAGAAGGCAGCCAGATGATTTGCCAAGTGTTTCAGTTGCTCTTTGAGTTCTTATTTCCTTCTGGAACTGCCTTGCTCTCAGCATTACTTTCTTCAAGGCTCATATTAGAATGGCCTGTTAAGCTCTCCTTACAGTCTTCAACCACTTTTCTAGTCCAAACTTTCCACAGTTCTCCAAAAACACACATGATAAAATTCTTTGAAACCATAGCCCATTCTCTGGTACCACTTTCTGTATTAGTTACATTTCCTATTAAACATTTATTGGCATGGTGGTGTGAAGTGTGGCCAGATCAGAAAGCCAAGTGATCACATCTTTAAGCAGGCACAGGAAAGAGAGAAAGACTGGAAATCCTATAAGACATAAGAACTCTCAAAATCCTCCCACAATGACATGCTTCCTACCACATGATCATGCCTCTTAAAGGAGCCAGAATCCTCACCAAACTGGGAAAAAAGTGTCCAAATACTTGAAGCCTATAGCAGACATTTTCATTCAAACCACTACAATACAAAATATAAAACAACATATAAAAGGACTTTTGATGATAAAGGAAATAGTTAACTCATAATGTTGCATGAAAGCAAAAGTTAAGATTATATGCAAAGCTCAAACTGGTGGAAATTTTTGAAATGTAAACAGCAGTCAAGTTTGATTGATTTAAACATTTTCCTTACTCATTCTAATTTATCTCCATATTTTTTCAGAGCTTATAGTTAGTATGTATTAGCAGCCTTTTGAAGATGCAAACATTGTTCATCTATTTTTAGTACCAATTATTTTGGATGTAATCCCCATGAGGCCAAATATGGGAATGAACTTAATCATTTAAGAAGCTTATAGGATAAGAGATATGTTGAGGAATACTAAAAAAATTAGAAATCAAACATTCATTTAGCATCGCACACACACACACACACACACACACACACACACACACACACGCACACAGTTTGTTGTCATCTCCTGGGAAGAAATGAAGAAGGGGTTGTTTGAGGTATGTTGTTTAATCTTAAAGTACATAGCCTGCTTGCTGTGGCAGGAAGGAAGATGAATAGCAGGTCTGAAATTAAATTTGCTCTTGCTTGCATTATGCCAATTACCTGCACCAGTCAATCAAACGGAGTATGTATTTCCATTCTTTTATCTCTTCTTTGCTTGTGAGCAGATGATTTTGACTTGAGAAAAATAATTGGTTAACAGTGAAGCTGTATCTATAAGGGTTAAATAATTCACCTTGTCAGCATTCTTCTTCCAAAACACATTTGAAGTAGAGAAATCCTTGGGCGATTTACTTTTTGAGGCGAGCATCTTTCTTTGGCGTTTTATCCTCTGTAGTAATTCCATTAAAAGAGCACAATTTATTGCACATCTGTCTTTGCAGATTTTATCAACACTGAAACCTTTTAAACTGAGAATGGGATTAAATAAACCCCATTTACCAATGTGGTAAAATATAATAGACACCTACCCCATTAAATGGCCAGTTGAATCAATATATCCACTTGGCAGCAATTTCCAGGAGATAAGGTGAAACCCTCCTGTTCTATTTGATAAATGAGCAAACTTAAAGGAAAGAATTTACAGTACATTCACTGTGTACCTTGAAGAAGTGTTCATTATTCCCAAATTACCCTCCCATGTCAGCAGATTTGTGGTTAGTAAACAGAGAGGCCATTCATACCTGCCCCCCTGGGTGACTGGAGATATTGCTCTGGAGCAATGTACTGATGTGGCTGGCAGACCACTATTTGATCTTACTAAGGAAGCTGTTCTGCTGCATTTTAAAGATATTTATATTTTGTTAGTTGTATATTAATTTTACTTGTTCTTTGACAATTTCAAACGTGTACATTGTGTACTGATTATTCTCATTGCTCACTCTCTCTTAACTTCCTCCCTCCTCTGTCCACCATCATCCCTCCCAACAGATACCCTTCCCACACTCTTCTTGTTTCGTGTGACCCATTAAGTTTAACAGGGATGAGTTTGTGTGCTGGATAGCTTTAGTTGTCAATTTGACAGACCTGGGTTGATGGCGCCTTGATTGGGGAATTGCCTCCATTGGACTGTCCTGTGGCTGTGTTTGTGGGGTATTTTCTTGGTTGTTGAGTGATGTAGGAGAGCCTAGCCCCACTGTGGGCAGGTTGTTTTGTATTGTATCAGAAAGCAGGCCAGGGGAGGAAGCCAATAAATATCCTTCCTCCATGGCTTGTGCTTCAGCTCCTGCCTCCAGGTTCCTGCCCTGACTTCCTATCTTGGGCTCCCTTAGTGATGAACTGTGTGACCTGGGAGATGTGAGTCAAATAAACCCTTTCCTCTCCAAGTTGTTATTGGTCACAGTATTTTGTCACAGCAATGGAGAAGCAAATTAGGACACTTTGTGACCGTGGGTTTAGAACTGAAGCCTGGTACTGTCATCAGTAGATACGCAAACGAAGAAGTTCTCTCCAAAATTCTGTCTGTAGGTACTAGTTCATCAAGAAGGTATAAGATTCCAGGACCCTTTTCCCCACACATAATTGATTGTTGACAGAGCCAGGCCTGAGCAAGCTCAGGGTAGGTAGTGAAAGCTGCTGTGAATTCATAACTGCAATGGCTATGTCATGACCAGAATACAGCATTTCTTAGCCAGTCTCCATAAAGACCAGCCCTAACATTCTTTCCACCTCCTCTTCCATGATATTAGAGGCTTCGAGGGGGAGGTATAAGTGTCTTAATTGTGGAAGATATACTGTTCAAGATAATTCCAAATAATGTGGCTATCTATATAAAAGCTAATAGGGGAGAATGTGAAAAACTTAAAAAATAGCAATAACAAGTTTATTACCTGTTTTATGGTGCTCCCTGTATATTTTACTTGCTTATTAATTTAACAGCAGTCAACCAAAGGAGGGAAGTTATTGTGTTTTTCATTTGCTAGAAGCTATTCCTGGCACTTTGACATACATTAGTATTCATCCAATCTTTAAAAAATATCTTTGATGCAGATGTTATGAAAATGGGACCAAGAAGCCCAGAAAACTGTCATCCAAATCACAATTAAAATATATAGCTAGCACTTTAGCTTAGAATTTTTGTTTCTGAGACCCATTGTTCTATACAATGAGATACAAGAAACAGAAATTTTGTGGTTTTGTTTTTAAAATGCTAGGCTAACACAGAGTATTTTGAATAGAAATTAACTCTTAAGAGACAGTAATGGAGACAGAAATCCGTAAATACAGTTATATCTAATCACTTTAAATAAGAAAGACTTGGAGACTATTGTCATTATCATATTAAAACAGGAGCATTTTTCACAAAAGAACCCAGGCACTTGGATTTCTGCAATCTTGTTTAAACCTAAGAATTAAACCAGTTATGATGGTTCTTACAAGTAATCGTAACACTTTGGCAGTGGGGGTAGCAGTGTAGAGTTCATGGCCAGCCTGGGCTACCTAGGAAGTTTGATGCCAGGTTTGCTAAATGACTATATCTGGGGAAACAACAACAACCAAACAAAACAAACAAAAAAGGAAAGGAAAACACAACAAAACAATCAAACAAAAGTTCATATGAGGTACATGATAACCTTAAATCAGGCAATAATCTGAAGGGCCCTAACTTTGAATTAGACATTGTTTTACTCTAAGAAAGTCCCATAGAACCTACAGATGGGACTGCATTTTACAAGGACAGTATATTTTCTGGCTTCTCACAGACACTTATTCTCCATGTGTGACCTGTTTTGGAACTCTGCAACAACCTGATAGAGTGTAAAGAATAAGAGTCTGCAGAGTGTGTGTCCCGGGACAGGATTCCTATATAGGAGTTTAGGAAGCATTGCAGAAGAGGGTGTGGAAAGATTATAGCAGCCAGCCAGAGGAGAAGGTGTCTGACCACAAGGAAACAGAGCCCTACAGGTTTCTGGGAACTTGCTCAAATGAATTTTCAGCAATGTTACCAGATGCACAAGACCATGTAAACTCAATCAGACAAAAATCCAGCATAGAACTGGGGAAATGGGCTGTAGCCCATTTATTGAAAGAACTATTGGCAGCTGATTACTTCTGAGTGAGGGAGAGTTGATCTTCTTTAAGTTAGAGACTCTAGATAGGCTGGGTAGATCCCAGTGGATTACCTTTCACAGAGGAACATCTGGGTACACTAACTTGACACAATAGGACTTAACATAGACGACCGAATGCATGAAATCCTCTGGGGATTTGGGAAGTGAAGATGGGAAAGGTCATAAAGATGACTAAGATGTTTTGTATGATACACACAAAAAATACATTAAAAAGGAGTCCTTGATAAAGGGCTATGATGAACATGGGTAGCATGTATGACTACAGACCTGTGGTAGGTACTGTCCCCATTCACAGAGAAGGAAACTGAAGACCAGAAAGAAGATGCAAATTATCCCAAGTCATCAGATGATGGCGAAGCAGAAAGCAGATTTGCACAAAGATCTTAGTCTCCATTTCCTAACAGTTATGTGCACTGCAGAAATTTCCCACAAAGCACACTCAAATCCCAAGCATAACATTGCAGTGGGACCCAGAGCTCTCGTTTCCTCATTGCAGTCCTTTGCCATCTGCTCATCCGATTGTTTAGTTCCTCGTAGAGACCCAGCATTAGCAATCCAGAGTGTGGCAAGGAGGAGAAGGAATGAATATTGAATTTCTTTATCCAGGATCCAATGTAAAACTCAGATACTAAGTCAGAAAGTCTAAGACTCCAGTCTGTAAGTCTGTGAGGATTTAGAGAGTTGGAGAATGTGTTAGAAATGAGAGAAGGCTGGACACTGGAAGGAAGAGGGTCCTCCAGAGAAGGTGACATTTGAGAAGGGTCAATGTCAAAGCATTAAAACATATCTTTGAACAATATACTTCATAAATATTCTTTCCAATAGTTTAACTGTACACATAACTTCATCAGTGGACATAGACAGTTAGGAATGGGATCAGTGCATTTGGAATGGGATTCCTTTAAGTGTCTGTTATGAGGATAAAAGTCTCCTTTTTTATGTTACTGAACATGCAATACTAAAAGCCACAGTGTTCATATGAGCTAGGTATTAGGAAGGGAAGAATTGATTTTTCAGGGTAAATAGGCTTTAGAGTTAATCTCTCTGTATACAAATGTGTTAAATAAGGCCTGCTTGGAGTCAGTAATTCATTCCCATGTCCCCAGAGCACTGGGTTTCACTCTGACATAGCTAGTCATTTACAGCCTTTTGTGAGCTGTTTCTTGCCACAGACTGCAAGTTATACAGGTCTAAACATGACTCTAAGCCAAATCTGTGAAGGACTTTTGTAACTCCTGCTGTCAATATCTTAAGCTGGTAAGGTGTCTTTGGAAGTAGAGCCAGCCTGCTGAATCATTTCATGTTTGCCACCAGCACAGCAAGAATGCCCTCTCCCACTCTGTTTTCTGATTGTGGATGCTTAGGGGTTATGAAAACATCTCTGCTTCATGGCACATGAGACTTCTTAAGTGTCTTTTATAACTGTCTCATTTCCAGGTTTTACCTTAGTGTATTCTTTGCTTATCTTAGCTCCTGACTTATATTCTGCTGTCTTGATTCTTAGTGTTAGGTTCCCTTTGCTTCCTGTGCCTGAGCTGTAGGTCAATTTTCCACTTGCTGATAGCTTGCTACTCTCTTAAGCTCCTTAACACTTTCCTTTTGAACGATGGTCTCTCTGCACATACAGCAAGTAGATACTGATACAAGATACATCTTTTCTTTTTATAGTACTGTGCTCTCTGTTTATCTAGAGCTTAGCTTAAAAATGTTCACTTAGCTTTAATCTGTCTTAAAATAATGGTACTTTATGAGAGAATCTTACAGATTTTTGAAGCCAATTTCTACTATTTTTTGTGCAAATATTTACTGTTTTCAAAAATATTTTAGTAGCCTTTGCAGTCTAAATATATGGTCAAAAGACCTCTCCCTATGAATTTGAAAGAATCATACATTTCAGGGAATTTTAAAGTTTTTTTCTAAAGTTATGCGTGTATCTACATGTATAAACGTGCAAGTCCAAGTTGGAGTGTTGGTGCCTGTGGGCTCGGTCTTCCCACTTCACTGATCTTAATTAAGGCATTCTTTCACAGACCAACCCAATGTAAACAATCCTTCATTGAAACTTGCTTCCCAGGTGATTCTAAGTTATATCAGGTAGGTAAAAAGCTAATTTTCAAAATCGTGCTTAGTATTTAATTTCTACAGCTTCTTGGATCTGTGATTTAGCATTTGCTGTGCTCTAAATGTTTGCGTTTGCTTGATCTCAAATTTACATACTGTAATCCTGACCTCCTTGATGATAATAAGATAAGGTCTGGAAGAGGCAATTAGATATTGAAAGCAGAATCCTCTTATATAAAATTAGGGACCTTTTTAGGATGCCCGAGGGACCAGAATTTATATTCTACATGAGAAAACATATGCCCTGGTCTTCAAATAAATGGGTTCGTGTTTTTCTAACTCCAGGAAATGTGCAGAATGCATTTCTCTTGTTTATCCTTTATTTAGTTTTTGGTAGTATGTTTTAGTGCCCATGTGATTAAGACAGTATATTTCACTAATTTGAAATTCTCTACCATCATATCTTCAACTATTTATTTTCATTTGTTCTATATTTTCTCAACCTCTTGGGTAGAATTATAATTTGCTCATGCTTGTCTAATTTTCCTAAAGTATATTTAACATATTAGATGTAGTTAACTTCCTACACAGATGTTCCAACATTTGTAGCATATCTCCATCTGGCTAGGAGAACTGATATCTTTTGTGTTGTTTTATTTGTCGTTTCCTGGTGCATCTTCTAACTGTTGACTGAAAGCCAGTTATGTTGGATAAGGCCAATAGAAACTAAAAATGAGCACCTCTTTGTTGTCATTATGGACAGAAGTTAAGTCAATCAAGGAAGATGCTGTGCTAACTTTGAGCTTTGTTCTCACAACTGTGATCTGGGTGGCATTGGAAATGTCAGCGTTCTCTGCTCTCAGTCCTACTGAAGACACTGTGGTGATCTGAGTGAAAGCTGTGGCCCATCGATTCATGTTTCCAAGTACATGATCCCCAATTGGCTGTTTAAGAAGTCTATGGAACCTTTGGAAGGTACAGCCTTCTGGAAGCACTATGTCACTGGGGTCGGTCAGGCTTTGAGAGCTTAAAGCTGGAACCCACTTGTTGTTCTCTTCTTGAGCTTCTTGTGTGTAGATAAAAATGTGGTCACCCAGCCTCCTGCTGTGGCTGCCGTGCTTTTGTCATGTGGTTCCCACCATGATGGACTCTGTTCCTTTGGAAACTTAAGTCAAAATAAAACCTTTCTTCCATAAGTTGACTTGATTGGAAAGTTTGTTCACAGCAAAGGAAGGGTAAATAACACAGGCATGGTCCTGCTGAAGATTACTCAAGGGTTTTCTGCCATGGATGCTCCATATTCATCGTCAGCATTTCTGGATATCAGCGGTGCTGGGATCAAACCCAGGGTTTCGTGTAGGCCAGGCAAGCATACAACTAACTGTGTTCACCTCTCGTGCTCCTGGATCCAGTGAGTGGGGTCTTCTCTGTGATCCCATCCCTCTCTGAATACTGGCACAACTCCAGTAGCCTGGACTCAAAACTTTATTCTCCTAACCCAGGATGGGTCTTAGCATTTATCTTTAGAAAGATAAGTTTGTCTTCTCTTTCTTATCACTGTAAGGGCTTCCCTTCATGTGGGAGATAGAATGACGGGGCGCAGAGATTTTTACAGCTTTTCCAGCTGTAGTTTCCAACTTCCTAATTGAGACCTACATTATGAATGTAGCATGCTCCTATTTGATTCTTCCTATATTATTTTTCATAAATCCTTGAAGTTCCTCTGTCATTTGGAAAAGATGGGAATCTATAGTTCCATGCAAATCTAAATTCAGCTCTTAGTAATTCATGACCTTTGATAATTCTAACAATGCCCAGAGAACCAGGACAGAACCGAGTACTTAAGGGTCCTGTGTCTCCATTAGACCTTTCAGAACTTTTTTTTTTTTTTAGACTAATGATTAAATGCTTTTCCTGCTCTCTTGAATACTCAGCTCTCTCTGTAGTATTCTGGTTAAGTTTTGATTATGTATATAAATGGTCTTTTCGTGTGGTGAAATGCAGGTACACAGTCTCATCAGTTTCTTCAGTGTGTTTAGATAAAGACACATGTTCTTATGCTCATCAAATATTATGTAGCTTTTTAATGGGCATTCTATTTTGCAACAGTTTTAGGTTAGCGGAAAAGTTAATATGACAGACATAGAGTTTCTATATATCCAACACCATGCATACCACAAGAAATGAACCAATATTGGTCAGCAATTATTACACATACTGCACAATCTATTTATATTTATTTACTTTTATCTAATATTCCGTTTCTGCCACAGAATTCCATCTAACCTGATACATAATATCTAGGTCATTTTCTAACTCAATAGGGTTGATGTGAACCTTGTTTTCTTCTAGCAACGTTATTCACCTGCTTCATGTGGTCAGTTCTCCTTTTATCCTTTCTGTTTTCCTCCTTTGTCCTGTTCTCTTCAGTCATGTGTTCTACTCAGTTTACAGTGCTCTCAGAGATCGGAATAGAGCATTGGATCCCTAGCACTGAAGATTGAGAAAATTGAGAGCTGCTCAATGTGTGATAGACAGTGAACTTTGGTATTCTGCAAAAGCAGTAGCAATTTTAATCTCTGATTCATGTCCCCTTGGTACCTGTTCTAAAGACACTCAGAACCCTTGGTTCCATAAACATTTTAAGAAAAGGCATACAAATGATCGAATGTGCAGTATGTAAGGGTTTTGGCTAGAGGCCACTTTGTTCCTCATGGTAGCCCACATTTGGACTAATGTCCTAATTAAACACATGCATTTAATTACATCTAATACTTACTTTTATCTTCTTTATCATCTCATTTTATAAAGAACTAAAATTTGTATTAAAAAAGATAATTCCCCAAAGTAATACAAAAATATGCAAGCCTGACTTTCATAAATAATCTTTTCCCCTGAAACCTTACACAGAAAATTTCTTGAAATATAAAACATTTTTCCTGCATTTGATGTAAATAGCATGCTCATGAATTTTAAATATTCTCAATATGCTACTCACTGACACTTTAAATGAATACATTGCTCTTCAAAAAGCAATGTTTGAAGCATATGAAGTACTAGGACAGGAGAAAAGAAAATACTGCAGAAAAGGACTTATTTTGCACCTGTAGTAACATTCAAATAGGAAATCTTCTATAATAGAAGTAAATCAATAGTCCAGTGTCCTGTAAAATTGAGGCTATGGGTCATAAATAGGACAATCTAAAGATGCTCCTTATACATAGATTTGTTTAATTGGCCATATGTCTTGATCATTCAAAGTGAAAACTGTCAAGAATGGTTACTGATCAGTTGAGACATTAGAAATAAATAGAAAAAAATTTAATGTCACATTTCATACTTAGGATTATATATTGTTTATTATAAAGAATATATGCAAATATTCTATAAATCTCATAGTATTTATGATATTTCTTTGCCTAAAGATATCAAACAATAGATATTCTAGTTTTTTTTTTTTTTCTGTTACTGTGACAAAAGCCATGACTAAAAGCAAGTTGGGACTGAGGTGGGTATGTTACACTTCCAGATCATAGTCCACTACTGAGCGAAGTCAGGGCAGAAACTCAAGGCAAGAATATGGAGACATGAATTGAGGCAGAGAGCATGAAGGAATGGTGCCCATGGGCTCACACTTTGGCTCACTGCTTAGCTAGCTTTTAAAACATAATCTATGCCCACCTGCCCAGGGGTGGTATGGTACACACTTGGCTGGACTCTTGTACATCAATTAGCAATCAAGACAATGCCCCTGAGACATGGCCATAGGCCAATATGATCTTAGGAATCCCCCAGTTGAGACTCCCTCAGATAATGCTGGTCTGTGTTTACTATTGAAGCCAACTATCAGAATAGAGAAACTAAAAACTTGTTTGCTAGAGGCAACACCAGATAAAGATGTCTTCTACAGTGATTATGATTTGTCTTTGATTTAGTTATCAAGTGCAAGTTGATAAACAGAACTTTGAAACATTGCATTGTAATAATCAAGAGCAATGAATATTGTTTAATCATCTGCATGATTATTTTTAGTAGATGATTTAGAAAATAATGTGCAAGGTTTACTAGAACTTATATTTACATCTATTTAAATTGGATGACTAACGTAGAATAAAAGAATCCATTGTTAAGAGTTGGAAGCAAATATTAATCATAAAATTGGCTTAGTTTTGTGCTGTAGAAAATATCATCTGCTGCTGAAAAGGACAGATATGTAATTTCACAGTTCTAGAAGCCAGCAAGTCCAACGTCAAGCAGCCAGTGTTTGGTGTCTGGTGAAGCCTTTCTGCCTGCATCTTCATAAGGCAGAGAAAAGGAGAGCAAGAAAACAAGCTGGCCATATGCTGATTGAAATCTATTTATAAGAGCCCTCATCCTAACAGAAAGGAAAGAACCTTCGAGGACTAAATATTGTTGTTTAATGGCCCTGCCTTTTAACAGTATCAATTGTAGACACAAACTCTAGAGTACACACTCAGACCATAAAGTCCAACAACAAACTTTCAAACGATTTTGTTATATTTTTAATTCATTCTTTGGCAATTTCATACCTGTGCATAATGTATTTGTAATATATTCATGGCCAGTAGCCTCCTGTATTCCCTCTGAATCCCTTCTTTATAAATATGCTCTTCTCCCTGTTTTGCCCCTTGGATGACCTGTGGAACTTACCTAAGTTTGCTTGCATCATCATGCATGTGAGGTCATACTGGAGCACTAGAATATGACTACAACACTGCAAAAAAAGTGAATCCCCGGATCCAGCAACCCTTAACTATCTATGGCTCCTCAGTTTGGGGTGACATCTTATGAAAATTTTCAAATTTTTAAAAAGATTTATCTTCAGTTTTTAATTATACGCATCTGTATGGAGCCCGTGCACACTAGTGAGTCCAATCCTTTGGCACTAGAGTTAAAAGCATTTGTGAGCTGCTGGATGTGGGTACTGGGAACTAAACTCCTCTCCAAGAGCAGCAAGCACTCTTATATGCTGAGTCATCTCTTCAGTCCCCAAGCTTTCAAACTTTTCATAAATATATGAAGGAAAATTTCAAAAACCTTTCATAAATACTGAAAAATATGAAATACAAAATGTTCTCAGATGTGACAAAGCTAAGCTTGGAAACGTCTCTCATAATGTTTATTGAATTTGCTCTAGCTTAGTTAAAATACCAAGTTTTAATGTTAAAAATATGAACTTAAAGTTCCTAGAAACAAAGGAGGAAATGTCCAGAAATACTCTAACCCTCAGATTGATAAACAGGAACAAATATTACCTGATAAAAATGTTTGATATTTTAAATCCCCAATAATGAAAACTATGCATGATGTAGACAGACAATCAAATGGGATAGAATATTACACAAAATGCATATATGCAAATTCAGATATAAGTGCAGTACATGGCAGAGGGACAATCTAATTACAATCACTGTGTGGTAAATTGCACCAAAATTACATGATTTAAATATATTATTGTTTATTGTCAGTCATGGTTTCCATGGGTTGGAACTTGGGAGCCTCTTAGCTGCACGGCACTAACTCTAAGACTGGGATCACTGCAAAGGTTTCTTCACCATATGCCATATGCCTGGCCTGACAGCTGGTAATGGGCAGACCAGAGCTACATAAGCACCTCTCTCTACCTTTGTGTGCATTACGCTCCTTTTCCATGAGATTTCCCGACCACAGTTTTGTCTACTTTGAACTTCTTAGGTGGTGCCTCAAGGCTCCAAAGACAGATTTCTGAGCTAGGAAACCAAATGGAAGTAAAATATTGCTTCTCATTACTCGGCTGCATAAGTGACGTAACACCATTTCCATCCTATTACATAGGCTAGCGGAGTCAACGGAGGTCTACAGATGTGCAGGAAAGCAAAGCACCAACTTCTTATAAATGGTATAGTATCAATGTCTTGGTTTTATTAGAATTATGCAGTCAATTCTTAGAACTGCTAGTGCTTATTGTAACCAGAACGCAGGCAACTTATGCAATAAATTGTTTGCAAAGTTAATTGAAAATTGCAAATTTATAATTAGCAATAAATGATATATCAGTAAGTTCTCAGAACATAGAATAGATAAATGTGAAGCCATATAACCACATATTATGAATGGGAAATGTCATTTCTGTTTGCAATGCCAAACACTGATTAAATAAAAAATAAAAACTTTTCATAATTAGTAGTGCAATGTTATACAATTCCAAAACATAATGGCAGTGTTTTAAGACATTCTTTCCATAAGAATTTCTTGCCATTTGTTTGTTTAATAACTAAGTTAAAAATAATTACCAAAGAGAAATAAATGGGAAGATTAATAGCTTTGGTGTAAATAGTATTTATGCATATTTGAATGCTACAAAGTTTCACATGTAATAAGATAAAGAAAATTAAAACTACCCTGAGAGCCCCCAGTTGACCTATAAGACTGAATTCATTTTAAAGTTCACTCGCATATAGTTCTGGGTTTCCGATACGAAAGTAGGAATGGGAACATACTGTTTTTGAAAGTATAATTCATAGCAGGGGTATTTGCACAGCTTATTTCAAAATTTCAATTTACTTCACTATTATGCCTTGAGGAATATATTTATATGAAGAAAGATTCTCAGAAGATCTCTAATGACCATATCTCTTTAAATTCTAGGTGCTTTGTGTGCCAGTAAGTCTTATAGTTTTACACTTTAGCCAATAAATTATAGTAAAAAGGATGGGTTTTCACATCTGTGATTATGTTAAGTTATAAGACAAAGTTCAAGGAATTTCTCAGTTGTAAATAAGGGCTTCATTATCCGAATTTGAATTCATGAAATTGAGGTTATTCTGGGTGGAAATGACCTACTCAAGTCATCTCTTTAAACGAATCCGGACGTCATGTTTAGAAGCGGTCAGAAGCACTTTCCTGTTGGATTAAAATAAACAGTGCATCATGAGTTTCACCATTACAAGGAACTCATTTTGTCAGCAACCTCGGTCAACTTGTCGAGGACTCCAGGCTCTAAAGGTAACCCCTCTGGACCAATTATAGTTCTGTGAGAACTTGGGTATAGGACTCAGTTCATCCATGCTAGATTCTGGACCCACAGAATCTGAGGGACAGTAAGCAATAATTTTAAATCTTTGAAGTTATGGCCATTTTCTAGTGTGTCAACAGGAGTATAATGGGCTTTTTCTTGCAAAATTGTGCACACAGGCAATTTTGATGAGCATTATGTTTTTTTTAAATTGTTGTGTGGCTTGCAGTAGTAAAACTATACAAACCAACTATATGACTCCATTGACACAACAGTAGATAAGCAAATGTTCATCTTTCTGTTCAACGGGATACTATCAATTTTATAATAGAATTAAGAAGTTCAGGGCTAGAGAGAGGGTTCAGTGGTTAAGGGCCCTTACTGCTCTACAGAGGACTTTTTTGAGATTCTCAACACCCATGTCAAGTGGCTCACAACTGCCTGTAACTCCAGCTCCAGGGGATCTGACACTCTCTTCTGGAATTTGCAGGCACTTGTCCTCACATGTGTATACCACCACCACACATACATACATATATCCATCATTTAAAATTAAGTAAATTTTAAAAGGAATTTGTGTTTACTGAGTCACCAAGATCTCTATTGTAGCAATGAATGGAGAAAAATGAGGCTTAGAATTGTCTGCAGAGTAGACAACTATTTTTATAATAAGGAGGAGAAAGGGCTATGTATGTACATTTGTTTATAAAAGTGTAAGACTACATGCTTTGAATGAATAAAAATAATAATAACCATTCACTGTAGAACCTGTAATATAGAATTCAATCTGAAAGAGAAACAATGTAGGAGATGGCCATTTTACTGTGAGTATACTATCATTTTACTCTGTTTTCCATAGCTGTGATTGAATGCTGGTCTGGATAATCAATGAAGAAAGGAGGCTCATTTAGCACTGGAAGTACCTGAGCAAAGGCACAGGTGTCTGCTGGGTAAAGTGACGAACCCTATGATGAAGGCATCCTGCAGTGTTATAACATGACTAACTGAGTCACAAGGTGAAGAGCAAGCTGCTTGCTTTGCAGTGTTATAACATTACTAACTGAGTCACAAGGTGAAGAGCAAGCTGCTTGCTTCTTAACAATCTTACTCCTCTTCTCCTCCTGCCCCACACCTTCAGGACCAACAGTCTCCTTCCCTATAACCAGAAACCTGAAATACAAGAAAATAAAAGTCTAGCCCAATGGAACAAGATGTGGCAGCTATAGGGGAATCCTCTCGCATGGATGGATAGTTGGCATGCTAAGGCACGTATGCTCTTGTCTTGCGGACTGGAAATGGCTAGACAGAGTGGACCAGGAGACACTTTGGAAAGTAATTTGTGGTTGGGTAGAGTGTGCATCATAAAGAGCCAGGAGGCAGGCACAAAGAAAAAGTAGGTTATGCCAATGGTATCTGAGAGATAATTTTGTAGTTCCATTATTTAAGATATCTGCCTTTTTAACCCAGCCCTTGCCTACCATATTGGCAGTGATGTTTTCTACATTCCTTACCTATAATGCTGTTTTATTTACTGGTTTTCATATATCATTTTTCCAGGTGATATGATACTTCTATGGGGTTGGTGTACATGTTGTCAAGATTATTTGGTATATCTCATCATGTCCTATTGAATGTCCAAGGTAAGTCTACATTAGAGGAACCTCAGAGCTTTCCATCCCTTTTGTGTGTACAACCACTTCCTGACATTTCTATTGCCAGAGTTACACATGTGATGATTAGTATAATCAACTTGATAGAATTTAGCATCCCAAGAAGACTAACCTCTTGGCATGTGTGGGAAGGAGTTTCTAACTTCAGTTAGCTGAGATGGGAAGACCCATTCTGTGGGTGATACCATACCATGGGCTGGGGGCATGAACTGAAGAAAATGGAGAAAATGAACTGAGCAACAGCATTCATTCCTCTGCTTCCTGACTGAAGATGCAGTGTGAAAAGTAGCCCCCAGTTCTTGCCACCACGACTCCCGGTCATGATGGTCTCTGAAGGTAACTGTGAGCCGAAATACAACCTTCCTTCCCTCAGCTGCTTTTGTTTGATATTTTGTCTCAGAAAAAAAAAAAAGGTAACTTATGCACAACCCAAGACAACATAATATATAAATGAGTTCAGTGTTTACTATGGAAGATCTGTGGGTTTTATATAATGAAACTGTAAAGATACCTGAAAGATGACAGAAATTTGTGACAAAGCCTTTGTGAGTAGGTTGCTGCCTGCAGGTCAGGTACAATCATGTGAGGTCATGGAACGATACTCATTCTGCTTCTGGGGTCTGTTTCTATTGTATGAAAGTGTAGACAGTAAGTTTGATGGTGCATTTCATTTTATTATTTATTTATGTATGTATTTATTTATACATATGTGTGTGGTGCATGCACAAATGTGTGGATATCAGTGAATGAACATATAGTGAAGAACAGATGTTGAGTGTCTTCCTGTATTGCTCTCTGCCTAGATGCTTTGGTAGGGTTTCGCAATGAAGCGGAAGTTTGACATTTTGGTCAGGGGCCAGGCCAAGGAAGCTCTTGGGATTAACCTGTCTCCATCTTGCTGTTCTGGGGTCAAAGGCACAGGCAGCCATTTCAAGTGAGTGCTGAGAATTCATACTCAGGTCCACAGACCCTCAAGCTTGAAATATAAGTGGGTTTACCGAGTGACCTACCTCTCTAACCTCTGAATCTGTTTGGAGCAATTCTTCTCACTATCCCTGCCAAAAAAGCAAATAAATAAAAGAAAAGAACAGAAAACTAGAGGTGCAGGAATATTTCCATTCTCTATAATTCGTTTTAATTTCTTACTGTTTAAGCTACCACTTGGGAGCCATTCTATGATGAAGGGGAAGTATGTTCAGAGAGGCAGCCACTGAGGAACTCTGTGGAGTGAAAGATTAGTAATTCGCAAACCGCTACCTGGAGGAAGAGCAAGAGAAGGTGGATGCATGCATTCTTTATTCAAAATGGTATATTCACTATGGGGATTAGAGTGAACAGACTCATAATGACACAAGAGCTTCATAAATGCAAAGGAGTCTTCCTCTATCGGAAACCAAGGAACTTGGGAACCTCTTATTTAGTTGCTACGTAAGCTACTGTTGTAATACAAAGCATCCCAGGTTCTTCTAAAAGCCTCTGAAAAAGTATTAGCAAGCTCTTTCCATGCCCCTGCAGATAACTTTTACAAGTGAGATGTTTAGTTCTCCTCTCAGAATAAGCACCAATAAGTTTCATTCTTGATAAAAATGCATTTCTTTTCAAAAGATATTTTATTTTTATTCTTATTTTTCATGCATATCAGTGTATTGCCTGCAGGTATGCAAGTGCACCCATGTCATGCAATGTACCTGGAGGTCAGAATAAAGCATCTGATTCTCTGGAACTGGAGTTAGGACAATTGTTAGCCACCATGTGGGTCCTCTAGAAGAGCAACCAGTGCTCTTAACTACTGAGCCATCTATCTGTTCCCCCAAATGCATTTCTGCTGTTGGTGAATTCTGCATTCTCTCATTTTGTTACTCAGTTCATTGTGGTCTATGGCTTTTCTTGCTTGGTTTACTCATGCAAGGAATTGTTAAGATGAGTTTTGTGAACCAGAATGTGACTTATCTTGTGAATATTTCATATGAGTTTGGTATTCAACTATTGTTAATTAGAGAATTTCATAAATATTAATTAATACAATCTAATTAACAGTCAAGCTCGGGTCAAGGGCATCTGAACCGAGTCTGCTTGCTTGATCCCTAGATGTTATGACCCCTCAGTAAGTGTGTCTTCCTGGAGAGCTAGTGTTTGACATGAAGATTGCCATGGGAATTAGAAATGTCAGTTTGACCCTCTTCCAACCAGTGATATGGAGAGGCTTCTTGGAATTACAGCGACAATGTACTAAAGTTCCTGAAGAAAAGCTCAGGGAATGAGGGACCATTCAAACTTTGAACCTACAGGAAATGTTTTCCTTCCATGCTTAACTTTCACCTTTTAGCCCAAATCACTATTTAGATATCCCTCCCAGTTCATAGCTCTGGTGGCTTCTACATTATGTTAAAGACAATCATACCAAGTCAGATCTTGGTTAATCTCTGTATTTCCCTGTAAATCCAGACACCAGTGAGATGACTTTGTAATGATTTTCATTAACTAATTGGTATCATTAATTTTTCAGTTTCTTCCAAGTCTTACCTATTGAGATGAGAATGGGCCCTTCTAAGCACTTCACATATCATAGGTAGAACTGAAAGAAATAGTTTCTTACACTGAAAAAAAAATGAACCAATTAACAACCATTTTTCAGTGTATTATAATATTGAGTTTTGTGAAGGTCATTCATACATTCATATTGTGACACATGAACTCTAGTTTGACCTTAAAAATCATCATGTCCTGGTAGGCCTGTGAGGACCCCCAGAAGAGGCTCCAAACAAAAGCATTATTCTTTGAATGTTTGAGCACATGCAATTAGCAATATCTTCAATTTGAGAGACTTCAGAAAGTAGTGAGGAATGGGAAATATGCATCAAAGTTAAAAGGTGTAACGGCTATGCTTTCTGAACAAAGAGTTAGAACACAATGAATGAAGATATGCATCCCCAGCCTCCTAACCATACTGAGGTGATGAGATCAATGAATTTCTTATTCTGCTTGTAAAAAAGGTATAGAGGGAGTGGATGAACAAATATACCAGCTAACTTAAGTCATTTAAAGAAATGTCAGATCAAGGAAAATGAATCTATCTGTAGGATATATGCAGGCAACTAGTCATTGATTTCTCATTTATTATGTATTAAGCTGGTTTATTTATTGGATTTCTACTAGGTAGTCTTCAAAAAATAAAATATTTACAAGAGAAGTGCAGATATTTTCCAAAGAGCAGGAAGAATATAATAATTTCAGGAGGAGAAGATGATCCAATATGCTCACAATTTGCAACAGAACAGAATTTTTCATATGCTTAAAGATTAAGTGAGTGTCATCCTTGAATATCTGCTTGGTGTCCAGAGCTGCCTGTAGAGATTCTGATACAAATATGTTGTCATATTCTCCACTATCTCCTGAAAGCAATTCAGCGTAAATACCATGATCAAGAATAGAATTCCAGGAAGACAGTTGCATAAGAAGATAATCAAAATGAAAATATTAATCATGTAAAACACATAATTCTATTTTAAAATTATTTTCAGATGCTAATACAAATCAATATGTATTCAAAGATGTGCCTTACCTATAATATATACAGAGTTTTCCAGAAACGAAGCCAACAGTATATGTAGAAATAGTTATTAAATATTAAAATGATAACATGCTATTTCAACAGTTTTATTTGTAATTATATTTATGTTTGTGTGTCTATGTATGTATGTATGTATGTATGTATGTATGTACAGAAGTGTTGATGTCCTTGAAGGCCAGAGGAGGGAATCTAGTCCCCAAGAGCGGGAGTTAAAAACAGTTATGAGCTGCCTCACAGTGGTGCTGGTAACCAAACTGGGATCCCATACAAGAACAGATCACATTCTTAATTGCTGAGACATCTATCCAACTCTGACTATATATAATTGTTGTAAACTTTAAAATAGTGCATACCAAGAAATAACAAAGTAAACATAACATTCTCATAAAAAGATTAAGATGTGTTTATGGCAATTTAAAACATTATGCACAGAAAATGAAAAAAAAAATCAAACCTCTAAGGCCACTATTTCTGAAGTCACTTTTTCTCTTTTATCTATGTTCACTATAATAAAACACTGAAATCTCACAATTAGTAAAGAAATGAAATCTAATTACAGATTACCGCAGAAAATTTTCCACAAAATTTCTCACTGTCACATAGTTTCTTTAATGTGTTTTGCATTTGTCAAAATTAATACATTACATCACTAATTCATTGAAATTCTTTCTCCACTAATGGTAATCAAAGTCATTATCTGACAAATGCTCACCCAGAGAAAAGCCTCAGTCTGGACACAGTCATTGTAACTATGTCTAACAAAGTAGTAGAAGCTCCCAGAGCAGCTAACAGGACCGGTCTTGAAACAAAGGGAGTATAGCTATGTGAGTCTGGTAGAAGCAATGTGGGAAGAAAATAATCACCATGTATTCCAGGTGTCCAAAGAGTGGATTCCATTCCAGATCTGTTGTGTGGGGGCTGAGTCCAGCCTTTATTCTAACTGCAAAAGAACTGAAAAATGACTCTTCTCTCCTGAACCAATGAGTCCCTGAACCAATGAGTACTGAAGTTCTTTAAATGTAGAATGAGTGCCTTATTTGCTCATTTTAGCTATTTATATATGAATATATAGTCTGGTGTAATGGTATATTGCTATAATCTCAGTATTCAGGGTGTTGAGGGAGGGTGATTAATAAGTTTGAGGCCAGGTTCAGCTACATAGTGAATTTAAGATCAGTTAGTGTTAAATACCAAGACCCTGACCTAATAAATCAAACAAAAACACATGAATATTTTAGCTAAAATGATATTTGTAATATTCCTATCTTTCTAATATTATTTTGTATTGAAGATGGATTCCCTTCACCTGGATAGATGCATGATAGTACTATGTGAAAGGAAAATATTTTTTTTTCTAATATCACCTTTAATGAATTTGGTTGCAATTTAGTCCAAAGTATCTTACCTCTTTTGAATTTAATATTTTCATTTAAATTTTGATTAATTTTTGATTAAGATTAAATCTCATGTTATGCTGTGGTTCTTGCAATACATGGTAGTTGTTTCTGGAACTCTTACTATAGCTGTTTTCAGCCTATTCAGCATTGTGTCATCCTGGCGATTTGTGGACATTTAATGGAAACTAAAGAGTGACTTCAAGTAGCTTTACGAAGTTATTTCTCACCCATCTGGATTTTAAAGAGAAGATGGAACTCATTCGGAACTAGAATTTTTCTTTTTTTATAAGCATAATCACAGGTTTGTGAAAATTATCAAAATTATTTCAACAAGTCTGTGAAGTTTTCCTTTCTGCCGTCTAAACTTCCTGGAGTTTTCTCAGTTCCCTGGGAAGGAAAGTACCTTGGCTTTGGTCAGGTTTCATGAATTTCTGAACTGCTGGTTTTCAGTTTCATGTAAAACTATTTCAGGAAATCAAAAGTGTGTCTATCATTGAGTAAGCAATATATTAGAGTAAATGCTCACTCCAAAACAGAACAAACAAAATACACTCAGATGTGCAGTTTCCACCTACATTGAATAAAACGTAGTGCAAAATATCCTCAATATAAGACTTTTCACATGAACATTGTTATTTTTATTTTTCTTTCATCTGATATTCTTCTCTCATTCCACCTGAACTTGTTCTTTTTTTTTTTAATCAACTAGTGCAATTAGTCAGAAAATGGAGGTAAATACCAAAGATTTCATCATTCCACTGAAGGAAGTGAGGAAAGTTTATGGATAAGAAACAAAACATCAAAGCCAGGCAGGTCATATAACATTCATTCTCATCTATCTGGAAGCTAAGAAAGGCTGATCTTATAGAAACAATAGGGAACCTGACAACAAGGTTGCAGAGAAGAATGGACAGGAAGAGTATGCTTACTGGGTCCAGGCATGCTGTGGGCAGTGAGAATAACTCCTAGTGTTCTATAGCAGAGTCCACAGGGCCACATAAATATAAATATATTTTTCTTTTTAAAATTTTGTTTTGATTTTAAAAGTAGATTTTATGTTGATGAGTGTTTTGCCTAGCACCCAACATTATTTTTTTAATCTGATTTTTTGAAAATTTCCTACATCAGGGTCCAGTGGATGAGCCCACACAAAGGGGAATTCGTGGAAATAAATTTGACTCTATAAGCATATATATATATATATATATATGGATAGATATACATATAAATATGCATAAGTATATATGAACTAGAGTAAATGAATTTGTTGTGGAGAGGTAAGAGGGATGCACATAGGGGACAGGATGTAAGTTTGATTAACATGTGCTGTATGAAACATTCAAAAAAGTTAATAAAAAAATTTAAATTAAAAAAATTGAAAAATAAAAAGAGAGATTGGAGGATATGAGTTAGTGGGGTGGGGGATGGTGAAGTGGAGGATTTATCAACTATGATCAAAATATATTGTGTGAAATTCTGGAATTAATAAGCAATCAATATAAAAATTGATCTTACAGTAATGAATTTGTATCTTCTAAAACTAAATAAAATATATAGTTGTAGACGAATCCAAGAAAGAAACAAGCTACAGAAGCATAAACAAGACCCCTTCAAATATCAGTTGGCTCAGTCAAAATAAAGCCTCATAGGGATTTTCACCATTTATACCCTGAAGCCTTGAATTTCAGCTCCTGTCATTGACTTCTAGAGACTTCTGTTTATCACATGGCATACTTTCAAGCAGTGAACAGCAGACATCGCATGTCTGACCTTTAAGGAATAACCTTTAGAAACAGTGCATTCCCTGCAAAGAGAGAAGCAGTGCTCTCTGTGTGTATAAATATAAATATAAATGTTTTTTGTGTGTATAAATAATACCCCATGTAAGCTTATAGACTAATTATCCAAGTGCTTCACATGATTCCATTATTCCTTACAGGTTCACATGACTGTAATAAATACAACATCTCTTCATACTAGATGCCAGGGGTGATGTGGTTGTTCCTAAGCTGCCTGTCAGACCAATCATTTTTATTACCGTATTATTTGTGTAAAGTAGTTACTTTTATGTTACTGTGATAACACACCACGACCAAGACAACTTGAAGGTTATAGAAGGCTTTATTTGAACTTTTGGTTTGTTACAGGTGTAAGGGTCCATAACAATGTGGGGGATGTATGACATGAGGTGGGCAGAGGAGAAAGGCCAAGGATCACACCAACAGGCAGGCACAAAGAGCAGAGAACTACTGGAAATCTGGCACATCTTTATGATTCTCCCCAGTGATGTGCTTCCTTCAGAAAGGCGCACCTCCTAAAACCTCCCCGAACAGCTGGACACCAAGTGGGAAAAATGTTCAGATACTTGGAGCCTATGAGGTGCATTTTCATTTCGACCACCACACCTTCAAAGTACAAATTTAATAAAAGCTTTAAAAAGTAAATTGCCTAGACTTCACAGCCCTCTACCAGGGGTCTAGACATTTCCAGACAGCCTGAGTGAATAAATTCAGTGTCTGCATGGTGGCAAGTTTCTGAAATTGCACCATGCCCATTCCCCCACCTCGGGAACATCTGAAGCCCATCCCACTACTGCAGAACTAGATTCCTCTGCCCTTTACCAGCAGTCAAGACAGTCCCAGCCTGCCTGAAAGTCCCTGAATCCTTCCTCAGCCTAGTGAGCTTCCCAAATAGTTCTGTTTCTGTTGAGGGGCCCAGATCACAGAAGGAAGCCTGAGAGCATCTGATTGGTGCTTGAACTGGGCATCTGAGGAACTCCTGATCTTTTCAATACAAAATCAAAAGAGAAAACATGAAGCCTAGACCAACCAGCTTTTTATACCCAATAAGAAAACAACCAAGGCACATCAGAAATACAAACAAAATCAATTTTCAACACAACAGAAGAAGGCTTGCAATTCATAGGAGAATTACAAACAACAAAAGAAATGCACATGCCAAAATTAGAATGAAAAAATAATATGTAAAACCCAAATAATATGTCCCCACCAAATACTTCTGATCCTATAGAAAAGTTCTACAATAAGAGCTCCATAGACCTAACCCAGGACACAGAGTTTAATAGAAAATTCATAAAAATAATCGAAGAACAACAAATGTAAAGATTAAACACACAAACAAATCAAAAACTTAAAAGAAGATAGGGATAAACTTCTGACAGAATCCACCAAAGAGATAGAAATGTTGAAGAAAACTCAGGTTAAAATGAAGGATGTGAAACAATAAGCCATTTGGAAAGGATGGGAGAAAACCAAAGGAATAGAATGAATGAAACAAAAAATAGAATATCGAAATTGGATGATAACGTTGAAGAACTGGACCACTAAGCAAAGATCAAGAAAATGTTTTAAAAAACACAGTAATGGAATATATATAAATGAGGGACATGAGGAAAAGATAAAATCTATGCATCATAGGCATAGAAGGAGAAGACTCTCAGGATAATGGCATTGACCAGATCTTCAATAAGATTATAAAAGAAAATTTCCCTAAATTAAGGGAAGAATGCCCTTATAGATACAAGAAGCACATAGAACACCAAATAGACAGGGACAGAAAAAGAAAAGCAAAAACCATACAGAACAAAGAATTCTCAAAGGTACAAAATAAAAAACAAGTTATGTATAAAGGAAAACCCATCAGAATTACAGCTGACTTTTCATTGTAAACTATGAAAGCCAGAAGAATGTGGAAAAATGTATTCCTGGTGATAAATGACTATAGATGCAAATCCAGAAAAGTTTACCAAACAACAATGTCCATTACAGTTAAAGGGGAAAGAAAAATAGTCCATGGCTATTTTAATAGATATAAATATAACACACACACACGCACATATATACATATATATATATATATATATATAGAGAGAGAGAGAGAGAGAGAGAGAGAGCATATATATAAATATATAAAAATAGAACAGACTGTAAGAATTCATGTCCACAAAACCAGCCCTCCAGAGGATATTTGCAACAATATGAAAGAGCTGAAGAAAGGATGACCATATCCAAGTGGCAACAGAAAGAAACTAAATGATGGTGTAACTGGTGAACCACAAAGTTAGACCATGAATGCAAACAGAAAGCGAAATGATGGGAATCCATGCACATATTTCAATAATAACTTTAAATATCAATGGCCTGAACTCCCAGTCAAAAAATACAGGCTACTTGAATGGATCAAGAAACAGAAATCAATCTTTTTGTTATCTACAAGAAACCCATCTCATCTTCAAGGAGAGGCACTATTTTGAGATGAAAGGATGGAAAATAATCATTCCAAGCATATAAGACTAAGAAGAAAGCGGGACCTGCAATTCTCATATCTGACAATATTTTAACTAAAAATAATCTGAAGAGATAAAGAGGGTTACTTCATCCTTATCAAAGGAACAGTTAACCAAGTGAATATCATCAACATGAACATAAATGCACTAAATTCTGGTGCAGTCAACTATATCACACACAGTGTCTAGACAAAGATTACTCGCAACTCAGTAATAGTAGTGAAATTCAATACCCCACTGTTTCCATTAGACAGATCAACTGGACAACTACTAAATAGAGAGGTACTACTAAAGCCTGGTTAAGCTGCTGAGGCTCTTTCATCCTTAACTGAGATGACTCTCCCCCTCTAAGCAGCCATCTGTTGTCAATAGTTCCTCAGGTAGGGTTGGGGCTTCTTCCCTACTTCCCCACATCTAAGCTGGGATTTTGTCTGACTATAGCTTAGGCGGGACTTGTGCTTGCTGTCACCAGTGCTTGGAGCTCATATGCGTAAATAAACAAAATCTCTGATTCTTTGTCATCAGTCAACTCTAGATCTTACAATCTTTCTGTCCCCTCTTTTACAATGATCTCTGAGCCTTGAGTGGCAGAGGTTTGATACAAGTGTCCTATCCAAGGCTAAGTACTCTACAGTCATGTACTCTGCACTGTGGTCAGTTGTGGCCTCTCATTACTTTCATTAGTTGTGGCTCTCTGGGTTAATCACCATCTGATTCATGAGGTAGCTTCTCTGGTTAGAGTCGAGAAATGCATTAATCTAAAGGCATAACAATAAGTCAGTAGGGGTTAGCTTAATACACCTGTCTATTTAGCAGAATACTAATATAAGGCTCTCCCTTATAGCCTATGACCTGTCTAGCTTCAGGTCTGATATCACTATGAGATAAGATTACATCTTATTAACCTCCTGTCTTAACCTTATGAATAAGGTTCTGTCCTCTTCATATATTTTTTAAGAATTTAAATGCAAATTTCCCAGAGTTAAGGCAGAAAATACAGAATTACATCAGAAAATTCACAAGTTGTTAAACGGGAATGTTCGTTTTAGAAAACATTAAAAAGTATGCTCTGGGGAGTTTTATGATTACATTTTTTAAATAGATAAGGTTATTTGAATGTTCTCAAGTCAAAAAGAAAAAAAGTATTCTCTGCACATTGACTGGCTGTGGGAGGAAATGGGATGGGGGACAGATTTGATCAAAATCCATTATATGCACGTTTGAATATTAAATAAAATAACCTTAAAAGTTATTGCAAAATCTAAAGTTTATATTTGATCCTATAAAACCAAATGCAGATCTTATTTCTCATCAGCAAGAGTGAATTCTGCACGGCAGCAAAGCCCTGTCCTCAAAAGTCGTTTGAGACTCATTTAAAGTAAAGACTTCTTTGGCATGAGAAACTACTCATAATGAATGAGAGTGGGACAGAGATGCCTTCACACTTCTGAGGACTCAGAAATGTTTCTGGAATGCCTTATTCAAAATAGGAGACCATGAAAGGCTTAATGAAAAATGACAGCTTATATGTCACTACTCAGTAGCAGTATATTTCAACAGTAAATGACAATATTACTATTAGTGAAAAGGAATATATTTTTAATTTTCTGCAGAAAATTCAGAAGATAGACTACTGAATCTTTATATTACACTTCTAATTTAGAACTCTTTATGAAATTATTGAATAAGGTCTAATTTTTAAGTAAGGTTTAAGTAAGTTCCTACATGGTTAGAAAATTTTTGAACTGATGCATAAGTATTTGTTTTAAACTATCATATATATATACACACATATATATATAAACATATTGGTTTTATTCAGTAAAGTCATTTGCCATTTTCAATAACAGATAACAAATGATAAATATCTCCTTTTCACTATTGTGAAAATTGTTTCAGAATTAACCAACGATTAAATCTAGAGGAGATCATTACTTAACTTAGTGATCACATAACTTAGTGATCTTAATGATGTGAAAGCAATGTGAAGCTGGAAGCTTAGAAGGACACTGCGAGGGCATGGGGAGTTAATTCAATGGTAGAGTTTTCTCCTTGCATGCATGGGGTCTTGTGTTCAATTCTTGGCACAATGAATGAATGAATGAATGAATGAATGGATTAATGGAAGACATAGAGGACATTTACTCACTGATCTTAAACGAACACTCAAAACTTTCATGATATAATTAAACATGTTACATATGCCTATACATTTACCAAATAGAAGAATGAATGACACAGTCAATAAAATGCTCTGTGGTAAGTTTATAGACATTTCATAGGAGTCAGTAGAATAAAAAAATGGAAGTTCTAACATTTGGAATTACATAATTAACCAGCAGAATACAAAAGCAAGAAATGGATAAGAATTTTCTTTTGCATAAGGGATAGTGAGTGTCTGTTAAGGCAGACAATTACTGGCTTTGTAGGTGGATTATTTAGTAGGTGGAGTTATATGACTTTTATGTCAAGTAAAAGGTGACATAGATATGTGTATGATTAGTAAAATGCATTTGTCATTTTCTAGACTAATGAAGTTAATAAACAAATGACTTTAAAACTTCTCCTTCCAGATCTTGCATTTAACAATTATTCTGACTGTAGAATTAATACTGGTCCCTCTCCTGGCACTTATAACTGATGCAGACTTAAAGTTTATTTGTTCTATTAGCTTAATATATGACCTTTGAAAAATCGTGAAATATTTTTATTTATTTTTGTGCATTTCATTTAATCAAGTTCCCCAGCCACACCTCTCAACCCCCACATCAGATTTCATGCATTTTGTCATATATGTTAAGTTTTATTTGGTCAGATTTTTGTATCTAGATGTCCTTTGGTGAAATTTTTTTTATTGACATGTAGTCAACTTATCTAGAGATCTTAAAGAAGATCTATTCTCCCTCACCCAACAGTAATTAGCTGCCAATAGTTCCTGGGTTAGGCTTGGGTCGGCTTTTGAGATTTATGTGACTTTAGAAGTCAGTCTTCAGTTTCTCAGTCAGACACTATAGCACTGACCTCAACAAGCATTTATCAAAAATAAATATTTGTCATATATGGAAAATATATATGTAAAAATATGATAGACAGTGACATGCAAGTTTGTCCTGTTATGAAGACAGAAAGTGCAATGAGATCTCAATTCACAACTATTAGGGTGGCTCCAATCAAACAAACAAAAACAGAAGAGACACTGGTATACCAATATTGTCAATAGAGACAAATATTGGAGACGACCCCAGTCATCACAAACAGCTGATTGAATAAAGAAACAAGCATGCACATAGAATGGACTATTAGTCAGTCATCCTGAGAAATAAAATTCTGATGTATGATCCAATTTGGATACACCTTGAAAATGAATTGCTAAAATATGGAAAACCGAATATTGTCTGACCTTGGTCATATATAAATATATAAATAAGCACAAGCAAAAAATGAATAATATAGCATATTTAGATGTACATTGTAAATAGGTGATGTTAAAGTTGTTCACTCTCAGAATCAATATTCAAAATAATTATTAATAGTGATCCCTGGTCTGAGAATAGGAATGAATGCAAGTCACTCCTCTAAACTAGTACATCAACTCAGTGTCACTCTAGATGATATTGTGCCCAGGAAAACCATTTGATATTATCTGTGAAATTCTCACTCAGTGGTGCTTTCAGAAAGGCTGCATTTGAAAATTATTAAAGAATAAGACATATGAAAATGCATATTTTACAAGTTCCTGGAGCTCTGCTCATATGAACCTGCAGCAATGGGGGCAGCATTCGTGGGACCCATGAAAACTCAAGCAGATAAAAACCCAGAATAGAACTGGGGAAATGGACAGCAGACCCTAATCTTAGAGGAATAAATATTGGGACCAAGTTACTGTTGGATGAGGAAGAGCTGATATTCCTAAAGTGAGAAACTCTAGATAGGCCGATTAGACCTCAATGGATGACCTTGCACGGACAAATGTCTGGGGAGAATAACTTCGTACAATAGGCATTAACACAGATGAAACAATGTATGGATTCCAATTGGGGGGCTGTGGATGGGGTTCCCGTGGGGAAGGAGGTATAAAGATGATTAAGATTGACTGAGATGTTCCATATGAAATACACAAAGGTTTAATAAAAGAGAAAATGCATATTTTATATATTTGTAACCAAAATTCATAATGTATAAGGCTAAGTATAACCTACCATTAGTTAACATGTGACCCACAAGTAAGATTTTTATAATTTTACATTACCATGTGCCATCAAATAGCGAGATGTCAGTTAACAAGAGATGACATATCTTACTACAATGATGTTTTAGTTTCCTTTCCAGTTTCTGTGCCAAAATATTCTAGCCAAATTTACTTAAAGGAGAAAGAGTTTATTTGGCTCATAATTCTATTATAGCCCATCATTACCGGAAAGTCAAAATAGCAGGAAATTGAAACGACTCTATAAGCAAGTGTAGAGCAATTCCAGTGATCAGATCACTTTTCTACTCTTACCTAATCTAGAATCCTCTGCCTAGTAAATGGTGCCACCCACAGTGAGCGGGTCACCCCACCTCATTTAACCTCATCATGATAACCCCCCAAACATACCCTAAATCCAACCTAATCTTGATAGTTTTACATTGAGATGCCGTTCAAAGATGATTCTAGATTTTTTTTTAAAAATAAAACTATTAAAGCTAACCACCATGGAACTGGAGAGATGGCTTAGTGGTGAGGAGTGTTTGCTTCTCCTCTGGAGGACCTGAATTTAGTTCCCAGTTCCTGGGATAGACATCTCACAAACACCTGTAACTCAAGATCTAGGAGAGATCTGACATCTGCCCCGAATTTGGAAGGCACCTACACTCATGTGCACACACCCACATGCATACAAATTAAAAATAACAAATAAATATTTAAAGTAATAAAAATAAATATTTAAAATAATAAAAAAGAAAACTAGCCATCACAACCCGCAGATTATAACGAAAGTGAAAATTACTGTTACCTTGTGACCGTGTGCGTAAAATCAAAGGACAACATATTACTCATGACTTGAGTGGAGATTCTGCAGTAAACATACTCTGATGCTGATGGTGCAAAGCCCTAGAATAGGATTGGCCCATTACATTATGCTTAATAGTGAAATTAAACAACTTCTACCCATCTTGTACTGACTTTACTACACAATGTTGCTATCTTAGAATGAACTCCTTCTACATAAAATGTTTACTATTATGTTGTGTACTGTGTTATCCTGGCAAGAGCCACACATATATTATTCATCCTTATTCTCTCTCTCTGTCTCTCTCTGTCTGTCTGTCTGTCTGTCTGTCTCTCTTGCTTTCCCTCTCTCACATGCATTCACTCTCTTTCTCTCTATATTATATTTTAACTGAGGTTCCACTATGTAGCCCTGGCTGTCCTGGAACTTGTTATAAAAACCATGCTGAATTCAAAGTCAGAGATTACACTACTTTTGCTTCATTAGTGATGGGATTAAAGACATGTGCCAGAAACCTTATGGTCTCTTTTCACTGCATCATATTTCTTTGTCCTAATCTTGTATTGTTTTGTTCTTCATACTTGAAAAGACATTAGCTATAACGAAGGTGTATGTCATATAGCCTTGGTGTGTAGTAGGCTATGCCATCTGGGTTTGGATACCTATATTCTATCATGCTTTTGAAATGACTAAATGGTTAAATATTGATTTTTTTGGAATCCCATCTTGAAGCAATGTATAACAGTACCATTTTGTTGAAAATATATCCGTATATTATCTAGGATGCTATCTTTTCTTTTATAGCCCCAAATATCTATCATATAGCCCTTTCAAGGAAAGTTTATGATCCCTTGGTTTACAGATGAGCTTTGTTTTAAAAGAGAAGTCAGAGAGAAAGGTAATCTTTGAAAGCAACATTATAAAAATATTTTGCGTTACAAATCACATTGCATTCTGTAAGTTATATATACAAAGAACAAACAAAATACCAGCTTGGCAGAGAACATCACATATAGTACAGTTAGATTTTCCTTATCATCATTTTTTGTATTTCTTCTAGATGCACTGTGATGATGAAATGTTTATGAGAGCAAGCTGATATACCCCAAGCACTTCAGACATAATGTACGACTACCAGTGTTTCACAAACTTTCCTGCAGAAAGAATTTGACAGGCTGTCTTCTGCATAAGAACTCAGTGTACTAATGTTTGGTTGTAGATAACTGACACATGCAAACGTTTATAATCCGGCTTACCTGAAAACACACCCCAGTGCCGTTGCTGTACGCAATCTTAAGAAGAAGGAGGGCAAGACAAAACTAGCATTGAAATGACAAAGGGCTCAGAAACATTTGGGAATACTATACCAAGCTATCCATATTCTTAGAACACATTGCTAGGTATACAAAGCTCCAGGAACCATCTACCTGGGCTGGAGTGATGTCTTAGAGGTTAATAGTTCTGGCTCCTCCAGCAGAGGGCCTGTGTTCTGTTCCCAGCTCCCAGGTGGTGGCTAACAACCATCTATAAGTACAGGTCTAAGGGTTATGACTCCATCTTCTGGCCTCCACAGGCATTGCATATATGAGTATGTTTCTATACATGCAGGAAAAGCTCTCATACAAATAAAATAAAATCAGGATGCTAAGGGAGAAAAACCAATCAACGGTCCTACTCAGCTGTAAAACCTATGAACCACAGCAACGATGTCTGCCAAATTATCTCCATTGGTGCAATAGTGGCACTTTTACCTTGTGGGTAATCAACAGCTGTCTAATTGTACTTAAACCCCACTCAGTGGGTAGGAATTCATACCTGGTACTGTAAACATAGTCAAGAACACATGAGTGTGGAAACTATAGAGAAGAATGTATTCCTGTTACTCCCCTAAGCCTGTATCCTAAGTACGCATCCTTATATTTACAGACAAGTGTACCTCTCAGTACTCATCAAAAAAGCTTCTTTTTACAACACATGAAGACTATTGTAGAGTTCCACAACTGGTCACACACAGAGAATAAGTGTTTGAGAGATTCCCAGTTCTAAGAGGACAATGGAACCTCTACTCCTAAAGCTCATGGAACACTGAACAGTGGGTACAGAGAATACTAAAACATTCCTCAACTCTCACCAGAGAAGTTACCTTATGCAGCAGAGTATGAAGCACACAGAAGGCCACAACTTGTCAAATTGTAGAGATTAAGAGACTGCAGAGAACGTTTCCTATATTAAACCTCACCTACCCACGGCTCAGAGATTATTGTGGAAAAGCGGATAGACTGATTGTGAGAGCTGGGCTTGGTGTCTGGGAACTTGCAGGTATGAACTTCAGTGCAATGGTGTTAGCATGCACAAGACCCATGCAAAATCAACTAGGCAAAAACCTCAGCATAGAACTGGGAGTTAGGCAACAGGAGCCAACCTTAGCCCAAGAAGTATTGGCAGGTGATTATGACTGGGTCAATATAGAATTGATCTTCTTTAAGAGAGAAACTATAAATAGGCCAACTAAACTCTAGTGGATGAACTTCTACTGCGGGATATTTGGGTATGCAAACTTAACTTGTGGGGTCTTAACATATAGGACACAGTGCATGAAATCCTGTGGGAGAGGGTTATGGGAGAATATGGAAGTAGGAGGAGGCATAAAGATGATTAAGATGTCTTGTAAGAAGGGCTCAAATTTCAATAAAAAATATACATTGAAAAGTGTTTAAAAAAACACTCTGGGAATAAACTAAAACAAAAATTGTAAAAAGTAACTGCCATGAAGGTAGCTAGAACTATGGTTGACAGGGAAAAGTATCAATTAATGTAATTTGTTATTTCAGGGAGGCTTGCTTAAGGATCAACCAATTAACCACATCCTAGTGATCAGATGCAGGAGTGTGAATCAAGAGATATGGATGCCAGAAGATGCTTTGTTTGTTTATTTTGTTATCAGAATGTGTGGCACATGCAGAAGTGGTCACCACAACATCAGTTGGTGAAACACCGCATAAGAAGCTCAGGGAACACTGACTCACACAAACGTTTCAACAGATATTGACTTCAAATAATTCAATTCAAACAGAAAAATGGGGATGAAGAGATGGTTCTGCAATTAAAAATGTTTACTTTTTTTTTTCTGCTGGACCCCAGTTCAGTTCCCAGCACCTCTCTGGTAGCTAACAACTATCTGTAACTATAATTCCAGAGGATCTGCTGCTCTTCTTGGATCTCTTCAGGAACTGCACTTGTGGTGTGCTTACATGCAGAAAAACACCACACACATAAAGGTAAATAAAAGATTTTAAAATAACTAATAAACCCTAAGATGCCTCAATAAAGAGGGTATAAGATTAGTGAGTACCCAGGGCTCAAGTAAAATGATTGAAAACTTCAAATATGCTGGAATGATTGATTACATAATAATTATAATGTTTACTAATTATAATTTCATTTTCAGTGAAAATTTTGGCATATTTTGTGAATTTGGGTGGTTCTCAGTCTCTTGACTTGCTTCTCTCTATAAAGACTTAGAAGTAGTTCTCAACTTTTCACAAGTTGGAAAAGAACAAATAGCAATTTTGGCTGGTTATATGATGAATGAACCGTGTCCTCCCGCAGCACAGCCTCACTGGCTTCCGTTGGTTTTCTGTGGTGTGCTTGATTGCCGCTCCAATGCCCCTGGCTCTTCTCAGCACCTCCTTCATGTGTGCTCTCTCTCAAGTGAGGGCAGAAATGGAAGCAGCTGAGATTTCTAATTCCAACAGCTGCTGTCTGCACTAACTTCAGGTTCAGATTGCAGATCAGTCATAGGCTGCTGTTTTTATCCCGAAAAATGGCATGTAAGTTCTATGCTGATTTTTAAACCTTTGAAAGCTTAAGTTTTGTTCTTTGTACTTTTTAATGTTTTATCTTCTTTCTTTTGTAATTGAGTTTTTGTGAATTTCATACAACTTATGTTTCTCTCCCTTATCTGCACCCCGCTTGTAGGCCCCCACCAGATGTTGGGTACTCTGTCATATATGTTAAGACCCATCGAGCCAATGCTGGATCCCCAAATACCTTTTGATGTTGGTTCATCCACGGGAACCTGGTTAACCTATCTAGCATCACACCCTTAAAGAAAACCAACTCTCCCTCTGCCAGCAGTTATTGTCTGCCGATAGTTCCTCAGGTAAAGTTGGAACTTCTTTTCCACATTCCCACTTCTATGCTAGGTTTTTTGTTTGGGTTGAGGCTCTTGTGCATACTATTACCATTGCTTTGAGTTCATACAGTAACTTACCTTCATGTCTATGACTAGTATGACCCAGAATGCTTGGCTATTAATCCAAAGAACTGAGATACTTTTCCAAAACTCGAATCAGTGCTGTATTTGGTTACAAGGGTAATGAGAACAACACATTCTTCCCTAAGCAGAGCTCTTCTTGTTCTTAATCTCTGTTATTAGTTTCCTCCCTTAATTACATCATTCCAATATATTAGAATATCAGAGCTATTCTATGTTGATATGTTTCTTTGCTAAAGCTTTCACAGAACATCTAGACCATAAACACACAGAAATGTATTTTCTTATACTTCTAAGGTCTGAAAGTCCAAGATCCAAGTACCAACAAGTTTGGTTTTGAATTCTCTTTCCATTGGCTGGTAGATGCTACTTCTTTACATGGCTATTCATCTGCTAATCCTTTTCTAGCCTATTTTCCCCATCATATGAAGATGTCGATTCTATTACTAACCCAGATACTTTCAGTATCAAGTATATGCCAAGGTTAAAAAAAAAAGGTTTGTGGAGGCTTAAAAGATGGCTCAGATATTAAGATCACTGGCTGTTCTTACAGAAGACCTGGGTTCAAATCTCAGTACCCACATGGTGACTAACAACCATCTGTAACTCTGGTTCTGAGGGATCTGATGCCCTCTTCTGTCCTTCACAGCTATTGCATGACATGGGTGCACTTACATACGTGCAGACATTACTTAATTCATACATATAAAATAAAAAATTTAAGAAATAAAAAAAATGTTTAAAAAGCCTGAAACCAGGGTTAGTTTTTGTTTGTTTCTGTTTTTGTGAAGGATTCATGGATTTGAGAGGGCCCAGCTGTAGCAGGGGTACGTAGCTACGGAAATTTCCCGCATTCTTTTCTATTTCCTCACTTACTTTCCATTCACGCTTATTTCTACCTTTCCTCGCCCTTTGCTACCTTCTTTCCTTTTCAGTGTAAAGAATGCCTTCTCATTGGAATTCAGAGTATAAGATGTAGAGAGCAGTGAAAAGAATTATACAGAATAAAAAACAAATATATGTTGACTGGAGCTGGTAGAAAGCATGCAATTATTCTTCAGTAAATATCATATTTACATGTCTTCAGTAGAGATTACCATCTTTGTATAATTAAAAATGATGCTTTACTATTTCATTTAAAGTTAGCTATTCTTTTCTAATTTCATGCGTATATGATATTCTTTCATCAAGCACCCCATTATATTTTCTAATCCCTCTACTAGCAAATCTGTTTTTCTTCCCAAGCCTCCCTCCTACTTTCATCTTGTGTGTGTGTGTGTGTGTGTGTGTGTGTGTGTGTGTGTGTAAATCACTGCATTTCATCACCTCCCCATTCTTAGTAGAATGTCAGTGGGCTGTCCTGTGCAGGTAGCCGCTGATGCTGTGAGTTCATGAGTGCGGACACCATGTTATGTCCAGAAGAGAACATGTTAAAACATTTATTCCATCTTTCTAAATCTGGGCTTTGTATTTCCTCTTCTGGGATGTTCTCTGAGACCTGGAGGGATATTAAAGTTCCCCAATTGTGCTGGATAGCTTTCATTGTCACTTGAGGGAACCTCCAGTGAGGAATTGCCTCCACTGTACTGTCCTGTGGCCATATTTGTGGGTTATTTTCCTGACTTTTGAGACATGTGTGAGTGCCCAGACCACAGGTGTGACCCCTGGGCAGGTGGTCCTATATTGTATAAGAAAGCAGGTTTAGTATATGCCAGAGGAGCAAGGCAGGAAGCAGCAGTCCTCATGGCCTGTGCTTCAGCTCCTGCCTTCAGGTTCCTGCCCTGAGTTCCTACTTGAGCTCCCTTAGTGACAAACTGTAACCCTGGAGATGTAAGCCAATTGACCCCTTTCCTCCCCATGTTGGTATTGGTCAGAGGGTTTTGTCGCAGTAATGGAGAAGTAGACTAGCACCTCAATTTAGGCTCAGCACCCATAGTCACTTATCTTCTGGACATTGATCAGTTAGGAATCCTTTCATTACCTCCCATGCCTTGCAAACAGAAGCTTCTCTAACCAACACTGAGAGCAGTATTGACCTATCTATGAGCATAAATATAAATATTTACAAGGTAATTTGATAACCTATCAATTTAGCAATGGAACACTAGTAGTTTTCCCCAAAAGATGTATGACCTTCTCAGTCATGGACTGTGAGTAGGTTTTCAGTATAAGCTATGAACTCCTCTTGTTGACTGGGCCTAAATCAAATCAGAAATCAGTTGATAACCCCATGAGAGCCATGTGACTATAGCATCAATGGAGGCATCTTTCCTAGGAGTTTGGTTTTGTAGTTCACACAGGTTCACAGCTAACTAAGACTATTGATAGCCTTTCTGCTCCAGCAGCACTGTGAAAGCTAGACAATAGGGAGGAAGGCTTCCAGCTCAGTTCCAGCTTGATTTCTGTATATATTGCAACCAATGTGTCTAGTATCTTAAGCAATAGAATCTTATCATCTAGTTATAGTGGATAACCAAGCGGGTGACAAGAGCCTATATTGTTTTAGTAGATTGTAAGACCTCCCTGATCTATTCATCCTATATCTGGCACTTGGATTTTATTTAATAATTCATGGCTTCTAGGAGCAGCATTGTCCGGCTATCCAGGCTATCTCCATTCAAATTCTTTTCTTACAAATTATATATTTTAATTGGTTTATGAATTAGTAGATTTCCATATAGCAAACAGAGAGGAAGCTTCTAGCTCAGTCGTTCCTCATTTGATTAATTCCCCATCCCCCACACATATTTCTCCACCTCCCCAAGGCCATCCCTACTTAAACATTTTCCTCTCCTTTATTTTGACTGAAGATTTTGAAAAACAAAGTGAGGCTTTTTCCAAAATGTAGTGTCTTCAATGTTTTTTATCTTAGGAAAGGCCAAATAATTGACTGTACAGTGATAAAATATTAGGGAATGTTTCAGTAAATGAAATAGAAGGACTTTTGTCTTTCTGAGGCAGGATTTCCTGTGGGGTTTCCCAACTGACTTGGTGCTTATTATGTAGACCATTATCTTACAGACATCTGCCTGTCTCTCCATTCAGAGTACTGGGACTAAAAATATGCACCGCCAAATTCACCAAAATAGAATTTTTAATAAAGAGTTTTCAATGCGAAATTCTATACAGAAAATCAGAGCTTTTGAGATGCATCAATGTGTATCTGGTTTTTCTTTTTCCCTCCAGAACAGATGTGGAGCATTTCTGTGGGTGGTGTTCAGTGTTGCTATAAAAATGAGTAACAACTATATAAAACAAAAACCAAATAAAAGTTTTTATATGAGGTCGAGCAAATCTGTCCATAGATTTAGCAATCAGTTGAGAATACAGAAATGCGAAAGGGTTTGTATTTGAATTGACTCCAAACATATAACAGAGAAGACATCAATTATGGTACAAGACACAGGGAGGCAATTTCCTACAGTATCTGATAAAACAATAAAAAGTTCTGGGATTATGTCACTCAAACAATTTACTTTGAGTATGATATTTGAAAGAGAAAAATCAGATAAAGCAATGTTTGTGAATAAACTTACTCCAGAATGAAGAAAAATCATGTCATGTTACCCATTTTGAATGATGAATGTAAGCAGAAATATTTTGTCATTTGTTTTGATTTTTCTATGGGATTAGAAGCAAAAATTCTCATGAAAATGTAGAAACCGATCTTAAAATGTGATTTCTGAAAAATAGCCCAAACGTAGAACATCACAGCTTCCTGACTAGAAGCACAGAGGTCCCGAGAAAACTGAGAACACAGAGGTGTCTAGAGAGGAGTGGAAGGGAGTAAGGGCTGCCCTCACAGGCATGGCGGACACTGTTACTGTGAACTCTAACTTGAAGGCTTTGTTACAGAGCTCAAGACTGCCAGGAAAAAGACCACCAGACACCAGACCAGATTCAGATTCAGGTTTTTAATCAGGCTAGCTTGCACTTCAGGCCTTAGCTGGGGAGAAGGGACTGCAGTGCCTGGGGAGCAGTGAATCAACTCTTTAAAGCAAAAAAAGATGAAGAAGGGATTTTCTAGGTGGGATACTGATTACACAGAGCAAGAGAAGACTAATCATCTTGTGACGGTCACACAAAGCATCCCTTGATAATTACACAATGGTAGGGTAAAGGGAAGAGGGGTTTGGGGGTTGGGATGGAGTAATTAGGACATTCTCTGTTCTCCCTGATTGTAGTTAATAATAGAATGCTATATGTTCTAGGATGAACGCTCTTGAGGGTAGAAGAGAGTGTCCAGTGTCCTATATCACTCTGTTCTAAGTTCTTTTCTGTTGCTATAATTAAACACTTTGACCAATAGTAACTTTCTTCTTACACTTCTAAGTCACAATCCATCACTGAGGAAAATCAGAGCAGAAACTCAATATATATGTTGACTCTTCGTCTTGTTCACAGGCTCATAATCTAGCTTTCTTACATATCCCAGGAATATCTGGGAAGAAAATACAACACACAGTGGACTGGGCCTTCCTCAATCAATTAATAACCAAGATAAGGCCACACAGACTTAGCCACAGGATCTGGAAATTCCTCAGTTTAGACTTTCTTCTCAGGAGCTTCTAGGTTGTGCCAAGTGAACCACCAAAGCTAACCAGCACACTACATATTCGTTTGAACTAGGCTCTCTGGGGCTAGAAACTGCTGCACTTGAAGCCAACAAGATACAGTGATCCTTGTTTCCCCCCACAACCCCTCCCACCTTTGAGGGGAAGCCTGGCTTATTATGTGGATGTTAAGATCCATTTTTACTTCAAGTCAGGTTCCTAGAGAGCCACTGTAGATGTCTTCTTGTTGCATAGAAGTAATATTTCAATAAATGAGCCAGCTCTTCTTAAGACTGGCCTCGGGCTTGATGACTGGTTGAAAGGATTCACAAGATCCAGAAAAGCTGTTGTATTACAAGAACAGCATTTATTATGTTGAAAAGATAGCTCAAAGTCAGCAAAGGACAAGGATCTATGAGTCAAAATCCAAGAGAAATCAAGAGCAAGCTTCCAGGTCTCCTTGTCTCAGAGAAGTTTCTTCTGGAAGTCTGTCATTTTCACAGCCACAGTGTGTGGTAACACACACAATGCTGCCCTGTGGGAACCTTTCCACAGAGGTGAACATATGTGGACGTCTGGAGGGCCAAGGGGTCAGCTTTTGCTTTGCCCCTGCTTGTCTTTGCCCCTTGCTGGCATGTTCATCAGATGCTTCTGTCCCTGCTGCTGCTGCATTGAGCCCAGCTTCTTCAGTCTTCCAAGCAGGACTGAAGGTCAGTGGATCTCCAGGAATCTTCCAGGCCTTCAGTACCAAATGAGACTGTTGAGGTATCCAGCTTTGTTGACTGAGTACCTACTAGGCTCTCGGCCTCTCTGGTGTGAAGATATTGTGGGACAACCCAACATGTATCATGTAAACTAATCTAATGAACACCCTTTCATAATATATATCCAGTGTATCTTGTCTTTTCCTTTAAAGAACCCTAATAACCAGGAAATAGCCATTTGTAGGATAAATGGCTTAAATTACCTTATATAGTCATTATACTTGAATAACATAGGACTTGATGTAGATAAGTGATAGAATTTTTGTTTAACACATAAAAGTACCTGAGTTCAATCCCTAGCACTAAATAGCGAAATAAGTATACTTATGATCTTCTGTATAAACTCTGAGGTCACTGAGAAAATTGTGGGTTGAACATTCTCAGCTTTGAAAACAATGTTCCCCTTTTCTAAACACCTGAATGTCACTCACTCGTGTCCTCAGAGCAGCTCAGAGTCAACAAGTTTAAACCCAAGGCCTCAGGCAAGACAAACTGCAAGAGCATAGCAACACACTGATTCAATCTCACATAATTCTGAAACCAGAAAAGTTATTTTTTAATATCTGATTTTAATCTTTGACTTGCTACTATAAGAAATAAAATTATGCAGAGTCACCATATAAATTTCATTATATCTTGAACTAATATTTTAATACATTAAAATTAACATTCTTTCCTTTATTATCTGCTAATGTATTCAGAAATAAGAATCCCATACCCAAGTCCCCACTGACTTAGTACCATAGAATAAGGTGTGTGATCCGCATGCTGTCTGTAGATTCTTGCTTTGTAATGGGGATTTCATTTCAGTTAACAGGTGTTGATTTTCTAATTAGTCATGAAATCATTGTGCCCATCTTCCCCTGCATTTTAAACCAAGACTCAAGCTAGATTAAGGACACAGCTCCACCTTTTTGCATTGGTTCCTAAAACTACTCTTGCTTGTTACAAATGTATTAGCCCATTTTACATGCTGGTTATGCCTTATCCATATTTTCTCAGGCCCGAACATGGTAGGTCCTGAAGTCACTCCTTGAGGGCTTCCTTTACAGGCCAAGAACCTTACTATCTATTATTGAAGCTGTCCAGAAGTGCATAGCAATTACTGTTTCCTAGCAACAGCCAACATCCAATTATTGACAAGAAATTGTATTTAAATATCTCAATTTACATGTTCCTTATTTGAGGTAGTATTTGTGTGTGTGTTCCTCATTGGTTCCCATAGTTTCAGAGGCAGATTTATCTCTCCTAGTAGCAACTGACTGGTACGTAACCATTATTGGATTCTAGTGTCCCTTGTTTGATTTTCTCAGCATTTTCTTAGTGTTTCCTCAAATCACATCCAGTGGCCCTGTTGGCTTAAACTAGCAGCACAAAAATGTACAAACAAAATGTAGCTTGCTTAATTTCTTCTGAATAAAAGAAGACATTTTATTTACTTTAACAATTAATGTAATAACACTATCAGAAGCAGTAGGTCTTGGTTGTCTTGCTCTCCTGCGGATAGAACTAGAGGAAAATTTAGCGGAAAAGATGTGTCTCAAGTACCAGCATGTACACTTAAAACAAAAGTGGAAAATAATATATGTCCTGATATCTTTATAATATGGGAAGGCTTTGTGAAATAAAAAGTGTTTGTGAATATATCTTAAAGAGCAGGTGGATATGCTATGTTTGGCATTTTCATTTTACGCTGTGACCCTTACTAAGTTATCCAGCTGTTACACTACATAGTAAATAGTTTAAATTAGGATTTATGCATCAACTGATAAATAGAAACTACACAGCTTTATTAGATACTATCTGGTATTTTGATGTCAACATTCATTGTGTAATGCTCAAATGAGGTTAAAATCTTGATCTAATCTCAAATATTTATCATTCCTCTCTCTCTCTCTCTCTTGCTCTCACTCTGTGTGAGTGTATCTGTGTATGATGTGTGTGGTGTCTGCTCATGTTAGTGTGGATCTGTGATGCATATGTGTGTGTGTAGGTGGCGGATGTGTGCATGCTGTCAAGAAAGAGAGAGATTGATATCATTCATTAACTTTCCACCTTAGTTTTGGTTTATTTTGTTTTATTTTTGAGACTTGGTTTCCGTGTAGCTCCACCAGCTGATCTAGGACTCACTCACTATGTAGACCAGGTTGGCCTCAGTCTCACAGCCCTCCACATGCCTCTGCCTCCGGGCACTGGACTTAAAGCCATGCACTACCATGCACAGGTCCACCTAAAGTTTTGAGGTAGGGTCTTTCACTGAACTGGAGCTCTTCGGTTCAGTGAGGCTGGCTGGACAATGAGCTCCACAAACACGCCTATCTCCTTCCTCACCAGTCCTGGGGTTACAGAGTGTGTCATTGTGCCTGGCATTTGCACAGGTACTAGGATGCAGACTCATGTCTTCATGCTCACACAGCAAGCACTTTACCATTGAAACTCCGCAAATACCATTTCTTCTTTTTACAAGGTTTATTTTACTTTTAAGAATGTATCTATTTGTGTATCTGTGTATGGGCTTGTGCATATGTGTATGCATTGCCCATAAACTCCACGTGTGGACATCAGTTTCCCTGGGGCTGGAGCTACGAGCAGTAGTTAACCCAACGTGGGCTCTGGGAACAGAATTTGGGTTCTCTGCAAGGCAAGTTTTCTCCAGCCAGTTCTTTAAGGTGAAAACATTTAAACTCCTTTCTAGAACTCAATAGAAATGTGATGTTAATTACTAGTACTTTTAGTCATCTTCATTAGCATACTAGGTAGTTCTTCAGCCCCATCATAGAACATTACATTGTATGAGGACATCTTACTCCTATCTAGCACTGAGGTAGTACCCATTATCTGCTTCTCTCCTTGTCTTTCATCTTTGATTATGGCCATTCTGCTGTCAACATGTATGGAATTAGAATATTTATAATTCATCTATAGTGAAATTGAATATCATGTGCTTTCCAAGACTGGATTATTTAACTAAACATAGCGATTACCAGGTCTGCCAAGGTTATTACTAGTGACAGAATCCCATTGTTTATTTATCATCAAACAATATTCAATTTTGTTTATTTATAACACTTCTGTATCAATTCATCTGTTGATGGATACATAGTTTGTTTATATTTGTTCTATTAGTGTTAGAACATAGTTACTGACAGGAATTAACAGACTGGGGCATTTGCTTTGGATAAATACCCAGGAGTGGGTCTGTTGAATCAGTAGTCATTGCATGTTAAATATCTTGAAGAATCCCAAATTGTTGTCCACGACGTCAGTAATAATTTAAATTCCTGACAGTGTGCAAGCATTTATTTTTTGCACATCTTCAGTAGCACTCCCTGTTTCTTTGCCATTTTGGGTAATAATCATTCTAATTAGAGTCAGCTGACATTTCACTATAGTCCTGACACAGGTTTCCCTGAGTGTTAGTGATGTTGGTGTTTGGTCAAGTATTTTTGGTTAGTGGTATGTCTTGAGATGTAGATTTTTGTTAGTACTCTGCTCAAATATGTATTTTATTTATTTTGCATGTGCATGTGTGTGTCACTACACATGTGTGAGGATCGAGGAAAAAATTGCAGGAGTCAGTTCTCCCCTTCACCCATGTTCCAGGGAACAATTTCAGTTCCCGGGGTTGAGAGGAAGCTTCCCTACCTGGTGAGACATCTCACCAGACCTTATTCCCCATTTGAAAAACAGGATTCTTTTAATTTTATTTTATGTATATGAGTGTTTTGATTACATGTATGTAAGTGTACCAACACTGTGGAGTTCACACTGAGGCCAGGCCAGAGTGGGCATCAGATACCCTGGAACTAGAGGTGAAGATGATTGTTAGCCACCATGTGGGTGCTGGGAATCCAGGCTTGGCCTCCTGGAAGATCAGTCAATGCTCTTCACCATTGTGTCCAGTTCCCTGGCCCTACTCCCCATTTTTACGTAGCTATTTATTTATTTATTTATTTATTTATTTATTTATTTATTGCTAGTGTTTGGAGTTCCTTGCATAGATGTGTCTTGTCTAAAACATGCATTTTAAAGTATTTTCTCCCATTCAATAGGGTGTCTGCACATATTGATGTTTGTTTCCTTTGACTCCTGTGCTTTTTGGGTATCAAAATAAAAGACTCACACACACTAGTGTCTTGAGAGCTCATTCTCTTTATATTTAGTTGTTTCATAGTATTCTTTAGCTTCTCTTATTTAGGTCTTTAATCAATTTTGATTTGACGTCTGCAACTAGAAAGAGATGAGTCTAGTCTCATTCTTCTAAATGTAGATACCTAATTTATCTATTGTATGTTTTCCAAATGTTAAACATTTTAAAAATTCATTTTATGTGGATGATTATTTTGCCTTCAATGTATACCTGTGTAGTTCAGTGTCCTCTCTGGAGGGAGTCCAGAGAGGGTGCCTGGTACTGTGGAAAGGAGTTAGCCACTATGCAGATCCTCTGCCGAGTAGCCATTACTCTTAAACACTGAGCAACCTCTCCAGCCCTTGTCCATCATTATTGATTGAAAACCTGCCTTTTGTGAGCTCTTAGTGCTCTTTTGAAACTTAGGTGCCTGTAGTCTGTTTTAATGCCAGTATCCTCCTATTTTAATGACTGTAGATTTATAGTGCTTTTGAAGTCAGTTTGGGTAATGCTTAGTATTTTCTTCATTTACTGCTCAGAATTTGGGGGGTAGGGTCTACACAGATTCGGGGGTAGTTTGAGTCCTTTGGATCAATGCTATCTTGATAGGAATTACATTGAATTTATGGATCAGTTTTTTAAAATAATAATATTAATTCCTCCACTCCATAGGATGCCATTATACTTTGTGTGTGCTATTTTCTATTTCATTATTCAGTTTTCCTTAGATCTTTCACTTTCTCAAATTAAAAATATTCCAAGATATTTTAACTTATAGCTATTAAAGCCTAAAATTTCTCAGACAGTTATTGGTGATTTAAAAAGCGATCTATTTTTGTATCCTGTAAATTCACTTGATTTGTTTATTAGTTATAATAATTTTTGATAGACTCTGGTGTTTTCTGTATGTAAGACCATGTTATCTCCTTGTACTGAAAATTTGACATTCTCTTTTCTAATATATCTGCCCTTCACTTATTTCTCATGCCTGATTGCTCTGCCTAGGAGTCTGCTTCTCAGACTCCAGGTCTTTGAAAGCTTTCAGCTTCCCCAATTAATTTTAATGGTAATTTTTGACTTATTAAATATGCACTTTGTTATGCTAAAATACTTCCGTTTAATACCCAATGTTTTCAGAATTTATATCCTGTCATATAGATTAAGTACTATCCAGTCAGGCATTTGTACCCAGGAGGACTTAACCGAAGGCATGAAATCTAGTGAGGAGGTATGGGAGACAGGGAGGGAAAAGAGAGTCTAAATTTGATGAAGAGCTATTATATGAAATGACCAGAGACTCAATAAAAATATACATTAAAATTTATATCTTGCAAGTATGTTCAATTTTATTAAAAGCTTTTCTGCTTCTACTGAAATGATCACATGTTTTATTCTTCACATGCTTGATACAATGTAATAAATATCACATGTATTTTTTTGCATACACATGATTATTCTTGTATCCTTGGGATAGATCCCACTCAGTCACAATAAATATTGTATTTAATGGAAATTTGGTTTCTGGTTGCTAACATATTATTAGGAATATTTAGATCCATTTTCAAATTGAATATTGTCAAATAACTTTCTATTCTTGATACCATGTCTGGTTTTGTTATCATGGTAATTCTGACTTTAAAAAATGTGCACAAAATAAGTCCCTCATCTTCAACATTTTAAGACCAATTTAAAAGGAACTGATACTAGTTTTCTTTTAAAATCCTTGATGAAACTCAAAATGAAGCCATGATTTTTTTTGGTGGGAAATCTCTTGTAAAGATTCAGTCCTGTTAATTGTTGGTTACATTTTATGTTTATTATGTGTATGAATGTTCTGCCTGTCTGTAGGTTAGGGCACCACATATGTGCAATGCCCACGGAGGCTGGAAGATTGCAGCAGATACCATGGAACTGGAGTTAAAGGTGGTTTTTAGCTGCCATGTGCATACTGGGAACCAAACTCTGGTCTTCAAGAGCAGTTTGTAGTCTTAACCACTGAGCAATCTCCCCAGCCCCTAACTGTTGCTTTAAAAATATTTATTTTTGTTTATGTATATGTGTTTTTCTGCACAAGTACAGATCTCTTTGGTGACTAAAACAGGGCATTTGCTTTCTTTGAGTTAGAGTTATGGGCATTACTGTATTGCCCAAGGGTGCTGGAATCCAAACTTGGGTCCTCTGTAACAGCAGCATGTACTTTTAACTGCTGAGACATCTGTGCAGCCCAAGTTTTGGCTTATCTTTTCTTTCTTCATGATTCCTTTTTTATAAATGATATGTGTACAAATTTTTCCTCTTCTTTCAAGTTATTAGATTTTTGCTGTATACTTGTTCAGAGTAATCTCTGATGATCTTTTTTATTTTCATGATATTAATTGTAATATTCTTTTCATTTTTTCTTTTTTTGTATTTATTTAAGCCTCCTATCGTGTTAGAAATGTGAATGATTTGTGGCTCATGTTTATAATGCTAGGACACTGAATTTCTCTATATAGTTACTATTATCTCTGAGTTTTATGCCTTCTAGTGTACCATTTCACTTATTAATACTGTTTACTAGTAATATCTATCTCTTCAAGTTTCAGGAATTTTCTTTAAGACTCGAGAGATGACTTAGTTGGTAAGAGAACTTTTTGCAAAGTCATAAGAAGTTAATTTCAAATAGCCAATTTCCACATAAAAAGCCAGGAGTGATTTTGCATGCAACGTTAGTGTCGGAGATGCGGACAGACAGGATAGACTAGGGCTTGCTCATCTCTAACGTAGCTCCAAATTGAGTGAGAGATGCTGGAACAAATGAAGAAGATAATCAGATGATAGATCAGAACACAGAATGTCCTCCTATGTTCTCCACATGCATGGGTTTGTGCACATACAACGCACATACTCATACACACAAAATATAATCAAAAGTATTAGCATTTCTTATGGCAAAGACTTAGTAAGGAAACATTCTGTCATCTTTTGTTTGTTTAGAGATGTCTTTCCCTCTCCTTGTTAAAAGAAAGCTTCTCTGGGTTTCATATTTTCAGTTGCAATTTATTGCTACTATGAGAGCCTCATGTCATTCTCTCCTGACCAATAAAGCTTCTTCTGAGAAGTAGACTCTCAGACGAACTAAGATGTCATTATGTATCATTTGTTATTTTTGTTTTTCTGCCTTTAGAACTTCCATTTTATAATCTTTAAGATAGTGCTTATAGAATAGCCAAATTTTATTCAGATTCATTAGTTATATTTATTTTTCTCTATATACAAAGTCCATTTAACAAAAATGTTTCATGTAGTTCACCAATTTTATTAAACTCAAGAAATTGTTTTCCTAACAGAAATCCTCAGTGATATTTTGTAATTACAAAATTAATTTTGATTATTGACAGAACTACTTACAGTTACTAAACACACAGACATGATACACATATAAATCGTTTTAACAAATTCTACTGATATATATGAATCAGGTTTAATATAAAATTCCTGTTTCTTTTTTCCAAATTGCATAACAGAATTCATTTTCTAATATGGTTTCCAAATTAGAATATTTGTAAATTTCCAGGACCTACTGCATTAAGTAATCTGAAATGAAACTATTATGCAAATTCAAAATTAGGAGATAGTCAGTATAGGCTATTTTCTCTTAATATGCTGACTGAAAGTTTGAGAAGTAACAAACTGACCCCCTTTTTAAAATTTCCTAAGGAACTCACAGAAGTTTTTAAATGTTGTTAGACTTGTGAGTATTGTTTATTAGAGGTAAATGGGCCCAGATTAAAATTAGCCAAAGGGAGAGGCAGCTGCATGAATACAGCCTAAATTGTTTCAAGCATTGGCCCTCAAGGTGTTCACTGTCCATTGAGTTATGGGCAGCATTTATTACTTCCCATGAGTCAATGTGAAATTGTGCATAGACTGTTGTAAACTGGGGAAGTGCATATTATAGGGAGCCTTTATTAGTTGTCCATTACTCAGGCTCATTTGACTGTCCTAACTGATGTCAGATTTTATCCTTTCAGGAATTCAAGTCAATACTTTGTGATGTAAATTACTCACTCCAGACACATTTTAATGTACCCCTAGTCCCATCCTAACAGATATGACATCTGAAAAAAGAATCCTATTAGACATGACATCTCAATGACAGAAGTCAAGGGCAAAGGATAAAATTCTTTTAGAACAAATTGTTACGAGTATGCAAGTCTGAAGTCAGACTGTGAAACTCTCCCAGGTGGCTTGATGCAACTTGCTTAGCACTGGATTGCAAATGAGAATTTTCAGAGTTTGTGCTTCAAATTACATATCTTAGATCTACATAGTATGGTCTTCAGTGTAATTTTCTGGAGAAAATAATATTTGATTACATAACATTAAAATTGAAAATTGTCATCTTCAGGCTCTTTATGAATTCTTGTTTCTAAGCACTTAAATTAATGATGTTTTGGTGCTTTGAAAATACAGAGAAAATGTAAAATATGGATATTAACATAACACGTATGTTTAAAAAGGAAATATTGCTAATTTAAGCCATCTGGAAGAGTCTCATACATAACTGTCATCTCAAACACACTGGTTTTCAAAATGTTCAGAGCTGATCATGTTTTTAGATTGATGAAGTTTTCACTTCAAATGAAAACCCATGTTAGAATCAATGGTACTCTATTCATAGTATTAAAAACCCCACTTTAGAAGAAACACAGCCTCATTATCAAATTGTGTTGAGAAAACTGGGTATCTACATGTAAAAAAATGAGACTAGTTTCATGTATCTCACCCTGCACTTAAGAGCATTTAAAAGTGAATTAAAGACCTTAATCTAATCCCTGACACTGAAACTGCTGGAGCAAATTTTAGGGAAAACAATTCAAGAAAGATAAGGATTATTTCCCGACATGGAGCCTGAGTGTCTGGTGAGTACTCAAGCAAGTCCTTGGACATTATGTGTCCACGAACGTCACTGTTCTTCATCCTGTTTTTCACTCATGCTGTTTGACGGGTTCTCTCTTGACATACTGTATCCACAATCTCAGCAACATAAAATGGGCAAAAGAAAACTACAAAGGTAAACTTTGGGGTATAATTTAATTCATATCATACAGGTTAAAATTGTGTTCTGTTATTTTCCTACAAAGGAATCTGGGGAAGGAACATTTGTCAATAGACAAACAATGCAGAGGAGAATGCCACAACTTGGGGTTCTACTGGGAAGAGGGGAAGAGAGAGTGGAGTATCAGTTAAATTGATTCACTGTACATACCAATAAATACTTATTAGTCATCCGTTTATCCTATGCTCGAGTTATGAAGTTTTGAATAAAAGCAATGGAGTTTTAATTGAATCTTTGCAATTTTTATACAACATAATTTGATGGTATTTAGATCCTCTTTCCTATCCGCAACTTCCCAACCAGCCCCTGAATGATCTGATTACACTATGGAATCTCCAGCAATAGAAAAAAAATGGAGCCAACAATCCAATAAACAAACTCCTATGACTGCCAATTTTGATAAATGTTATAGAAAAGAAGCCGTAAATTCTATGTAAGAGTTTATGAATGTCAGGTACTGAGTGTCAGGAAAGGGTGATCAGACAAAGGAGCAGCAGTGCTGTTGAGACTTGATGAAGTCTTGGTTCTGTGCTCCTTTTAGACTCCGTCTGAGCAGCAGGCAGGGCCTGGGCCCACCATCTTCATCCTTCTTGGGTAACAGGGCTCTTCCATTACATTAGTCAGCATTGCTCACTGACTTCCCAAGACCAACGTGGCTCTGATAAGGCATGGCTGCATCTGAAAGGAGGTGATCTTTGCAGGAAAGACCTAACCGCTATATACTAGTCTCTTTTCTTCTTCATAGTACTTTGAAGGAAAAAGAACATAAACCAATGGAGAAAAGAAAGAAATGTAATCATAAATTCAATGACTGTTACATAATATGAGAGTCTGCATTTTCTTTTGAGCTTACATGTGTTTATCCAACACAGAATTATTTCATCTTACTGTAAGTTACAAACTGAGTCCATGATCCAGAAAGACGTGTCTTGAGGCAGTAATAGGATTAGGGAAGATCCCTCATTTTTTAAAAATTCTATTTATTTCCTGTCATCCGTTTCCTGATATTCAAGGTTATGGGGCACTCTAATTGCTTTCTCCAGCTTCAGCACTCAGCTCGGTTGCTCTGCCTCTTTTTCCTCATTTCTGTTCTTATTGCTGCTCCTATGAGTCACATATCTTCTGTGGCATCGTCTGGACTCCCTGACTTTCAACATTGCTGTGCCTTTTCTAGGGTACATGGCATGGCCAGATCTCCTGGTGGGTGAGGAGGTGCACACCACATCTCCCTGCAGCTGATGCTCAACCCACTTTCTGCAGGCCAGGACACAGGATTTCCACACAGAATCTCCTCTGTCACTTGTTATTCTTCTCACTGTTTTATCAGCATCTGTCTGGCAGGCACACGTGGTGCTGCCTGTTCTGTACGACGGGACCATTCTGAGTATGTAGCCATGATACTGCAATTCCCACAGGGAAGCACTTAACACTGATGGTGATGCCAATTCGGAGACCATCAACCTTTCATGAATTACAGATATTTCAAGTTGGACTCACATTTTCTTTTTAATATGTTTTCAGAATGCCTAGCGATCTCCTAGCATGATAAAAATCCTGTCAGAGCTTCAGTTGCTTTTGTTGCAATTCGGCAATGAAATACTTGGAGTCAACCTTCTGTTACTGTGCTAACATGGCATTTCTGAGAAAACAATGAGGCGCTTCATAATGATGGCTTAGTCACTATTTGAATCACAAATTCCCATGTATAGTTATATTTTAACAGAAAAGACTTTTCAAGATAAAAGTTACACAGTCAGGCATATTTTAAACTTTGTTTTCCTTTATTTGTTATCTAATTTTGACATTTGAAACACAATATGCACTTGATGGAGAGTGTTTCCTTTAAACTTAGTTACTCCCAAATAAGAATATGCAGTTTTAATTGTGACCAGACTTAGGGGACATCTACTGATTAACCATATGGTCAATTTAATTGGCCTCTTGAGATCATTCTTCAGAACATATGTGGATCCAAACATGGAAAAAGAGAAGTGGGAAAGGCATGACCTGAGTCAGGGAACGCAGTACTCACATTTGTCTGTAACAATTACTCACATCTGTTTCTTATTTTTAAAACACAGATGACTGGATATTTCTTCTCTTGCCTTCATTTTGATATTGCTTGGAAGAAACATCAAAATATATGTGTGATTATATACATTGCAAAATCTGTACATGGAAGAAATTACTATTGTGAATTATAAAGTACTGTTAAACACACTAGAATTGGTCTGGAAATCAACTAAAGTCCAAAAAATTACTTATTCTTTAGTCTAAAAATTTCAAATTGAATAAAATTGTTTAAGCAAATGTCCATTTAGTAGATATAAAATAATCTTCAAATCTGAACTTTATGGGGTTGGGGAATGGCTCAAGGTTTAAAAGCATTTGACACTCTTAAAGAGAACCCAGGTTCAGTTCTCAGCACCCACATGGTGATGAACAACTGAACATAACTCAGTTCCAAGGGATCTGCTGCTCTCTTTGGGTCTCCATGGGCATTACACACACACTTCCATGCCGTGAAAATGCCCATAGACAAAAAATAAAAATCGAATAATTTTAATTGAATCTTTGCAATTTTTATACAACATAATTTGATGGTATTTAGATCCTCTTTCCTATCCGCAACTTCCCAACCAGCCCCTGACTGATCTGATTACAGTATGGGCTATAGAGTCTTATCTGTGTCCCCATGCGTTCTTCATCATGGGTGTATTCATAGAATTTGTCAACCTACAAATTCTCAAAAATTATTAAAATATGAAATTCACAATTGCTTCTGTAATAATTATAATAATTTTATTCTGATACTAGAGAAACTCAGCAATTTTCCCCTTCTGTCATTAAAATCAGTAAAGTTACTTAATTTAGGTTGCCATGACTTTGGCCTCAAGGAGTATGTCAGGATGAGTACAAGGTAATGACTATAACATTATGATTGGTTAAATCTAGGCCTAAGATGCAGATATAGGGGAAAGAGGGATGGGGGGAGGAGAGAGAGAATGAGAGAGAGAGAGAGAGAGAGAGAGAGAGAGAGAGAGAGAGAGAGAGAGAGAGAGATGAACTCTGGTATGGGAATGTAGCTTAACTGGTAGTGTGCTCACTAAGTACATATAAAGTCCTGGGTTGGGAGGTGGAAGCAGGAACGTCAGATGTTCAAGTTCATCTTCAACTAGATAAGGAGTTTATAGTCAGCCTAGGATGCTTGAGACCCTTTCTCGAAACTTAAAGAATAAAAAGGACCTCCATATTTATAGCTATGTTGGCTAAGTTTCCTCTCCCTTACAAGTGAGGCATGCTTGTGCTCTGATTCTACCGCCTTGTGGAACAGCACTGGCTGACTGACTCCCTTGGGCAATGGAAACTGAAGGGCCACATGGGAGTTCCTTAATGTTCCCTTTCCCTACGCCACAGTGCAAATAGCTTTCTCGATGATCACTGTTACAAGTAGCCTGAATCCCAAGTGTCTAAACAGCATATTGACCTTAACATAAACAGGATGAAGGTTTTTGACATGTTGCAAATTATATTCATCTTGGTCTTTGTAATTATGGAGCTTAATCTAGGCTAATTTGATTTAATATCTATGTAATGGACTGATGTGTGATTCTTGAAAAAAATATGCTGAAGTTGTAACCCCCCAAATCCCTCAGAATGTGATCTTATTTGAAAGTAGGGCAATTCGAGATTAATTAACCATAATCTATGCAGTTGAAGTCATACTGAAGCTTGAGAGGTACCAATATAATATGACTAGTGTCTTCTCAGGAAGAGGGAAACGTGGACAGACACAGGAGAGCTCCATGGGCTGACAGGCTAATTAATCTGTTGCAAATGCAAGCCAAGGAAGCTAAAGCTTTGCCAAGAACCCACAGGAAGCCAGAAGGAAGCAAAGAAGGATTCTAATACAATCACACCAGGCAGTGCTGTAAGCTTGTACTGTTGTAGTTATGGTATGATTTTATTCTCATTCCTCATACAAACTATATCGTTGTCCTACAGATAAAGAATAAGAGCCAGAATGTCTCATCCATTTCTTTATTTCAACAGGATTTAGGAAATATATTGACAGAAAGCATAGATCATTTTTGAAGGCTGTCAACTTTTACACTGGAGTAGTGATGAATTTAGAGTACATTTAGTTTTATATGACGTGGATGATGTGATGACGATGTGTGTGCACCCCCATATATAGTCTTTCTTCATAGACACATCCTCTGCAAATATGTATGCATATCTATGAAAGAATGTACATGTATATACACTTACAGTTAACTCATCTATTTCCAACTGGTTTTAGGACAGTTCAAATCATTAGTTTAATTATGAACTCTTCTTTAGTATCTTCTAGGTGAAGCTTTCCTCATGGTCACTCTCCAGAGAGTGTAGGCATAGGCAGCTGCTCTAGCTCAGGTGCAGTTTTGCCTGAGACAGACTCTCTAATCTATCCCTCCAAATCATGTATGTGTGTGTCTCTGTGAGCAATCGATTTTCTTCACCTGTCTCAACCTGATTTATGCTAAGACAACTGTTTTCTATCTTCACTCTCATCCAAGTTCTACATCAAGTTCTGATTGTTTTTTTTTTCTCTTAGGTTAATTTTAGTTTGATACTAACCCACCCCACCCATTCTCCCATTATTCTGAAGTTCTCAGCCATGACCTGTCCCTGAGCTTGTCCTCCAGGGAACAGTAATTATAGCACAGACATCCCCACAAGCAAGTCTGTGTTGCATATAGAATGAAGTTATTTTTCTTGCCAACTCTCAGAGGTCTACCCTAAAAGTAAAAGCTGAATAATAATTTAAGAATAGTTGGGTTCTTGTTAGCATAACTACAAGAAATAATAAATACATAACAAGCTAGAGGCTTGTTAGAAGTCAGTGATCAGATATTGAGGCTTGAATTTTATGTTTTGTGACTATGACTTCAGAACATTTGGATACACTGCCAAACACTAATTAATTGGTTTTCCTTACTGAGCAGTGAGAAGAGCACCAGACCTCCAAAGTAAGAAGCTAAAAATTATAGTTTTGTTACATTTAACTTATTTATTTTCTCTTGTGTGAGTGTGTGGGTTCATTCATATGTGTGCATGTGCATGCTCCACAGAGCACATGTGGAGTTTAGAGGAAAATTTGTGGCTCTCTTCTTCAACCACAGGAGTTATGGAGATGAAACTCAGGTTGTCAGTCTTGGCAGCAAGCCCCTTTATTTGCTGAACTGTCTCAATTCTCTTAATTATTTTGAATTGCCCCACTTATTTTCTATAAGAAAATATGTCACAGTCATTAGACATAACCACACAAGAGCCCATGATTTTAGTCTTGGCTGCTCTGTTGTTAGTAGATATGAATGTAAGTATCTTGTACCAGAAGTCAGAAGATTTCACTTGGGACCAGAACCTGTAAATAGGACTTCCCCTTGTTCTCCAAAACTGAGCTGAGTTAGTCCATGCACTGAATCTAGAGGAACTTGAGTTGTACCACCTACACATTTCCTAAATTCAGAAAGACTAGAATCCTTTTGAAAAGTGCGCAGGGTCTATGAGGAGGGTAAAGATGGGGAAGGGTATAAACATAGTCAAGATATACTCTATGAAATGCACAGAAATTCAGTAAAATATCTATTGCAAAAAAGAAACCAAAACAATCCCTTGGGAAAAAAGAAAGACAGAGAGCACCTATTAGTATAAATCAACTGAACAGAAATCAGGTTCTTAAAACTTGGCTTCTTTCATTTCCATTGATATTAATTAATACTTTAGAGTCATCCTATAAAAATTCTGTTCTCTAGGTGAAGGAAAAAAGGTGTCTTGTCAAATGACTTAAAATATCCTCTGACCTGTACAAATTTCTCATGTCCCTCTTGGTAGAAGAATGGATTAAAAGGTTGATGATGTGTTTACTCACAGAAAAAATGATTTAGTTCTTGCTTAATATTTTATTTTATAAGTTATGTACAAATTGATGTGATTTTTCTAGTAGTAGTAAAGAACAGCATGAGGAAAAGAGGCAGATGATTATCAAAATGATTCATAAAATAGCTACATTTTGAAATACTGTTCCTGTTATATGGTGTGTTCAGGTCAAAGATGAAAGTCTCTTTCAAATAACATGATGAAATTGCTGTGGTACTAGATTGAATTTGGTTTCTAGAAAACTCCCAATGTGCTATAATGTAAGTAATAATTTGTTTACTATTGCATATTATACATGCTATACAGTTACATATATACAACCTCAAAATTGCTAGCTAGACTAGCTGAATCAGAAATCTCTGAGATCAATGGGAGATCATGCTTCAGTGAATGAGAACAACCAAGAAGGAATCTGACTTCAAACTCTGACACACACACACACACACACACACACACACACACTAGAGAGGGGAGGTCCATATGAATGAGGGCACACATCCACACTCATACACATTCTGACTTTCTTAAATACAGGTGCACAGAGAAATGTATTGTTCTTCAAAAAATACTCATCAGTTTCTTTAGGTTAGTAACCCCTAAATCACAGGAGCATTGCAAGATGAAGGGCAGGTAGAGAGAAGGTGGGGTCTTGTAGGAAGAGCATGCAAGTCTGAGTCTGGGATTCGATCCACTTTGCTTTGGGCAATTTTTACAGATTTCAGAACAAATATTTTAACATTGATGAAAGTAGAAATACCCAGAGTTCAAAGTCTGCTAAAGGATAAATCTGCACCCATCAATTACAAATTAATTAAGTGGTGAACAATGGCAGGAATCCTCATAAGCACCAAATGCCAGGACTTGATAAAGAAAAGACAGAGGCAACAGCTTTAGCCCATGTTAATCAGGCAAAGAATCACGACTGGCACATCATAGTCACAGGTGATCTGCCTTCTGTAGTACTGGGAGTCTATTAAAATGGAGGAAAGCGGCTGTTTTGTGTACTTTTTAGGTCCATTTATTTTCATTGCTCTTTCTATTCATCTTTGATAGTCAATTTCCTAGAACAATGTCAGAGTGATATCAAATAAAAACAATAATGAGTAACATACAAATATGCCACCTAAAGTACTCCTAGATGCATACAGAGACCCTTCATCCCCTAACTTTATTATGTCAATACCCTTGAATACATTACAGCTGGAGCTAAAGATGAAATAATTCTGGCTAATACCCAGGGAATGCAAACAGTGTATCCTCTGCCCCTTTAACTTCATTTTCTTTACTCATGTTTCATGTTCAAACAGCTCATTCCTTTCTGTGTAACTTGTTCTTTTAAACATATTTCTCTCTGACATTTATTAGAGGTCTATTTCATTATTTTAAGCATTAAAATAAAGTCTACCCAAGCTAGGCTTTCAAAATATATTCTCTGACCTTGATCAACGTATCTCAGGTATCTGGCTCCAGCAAGAAGGAGGAATACTGTTGGATATTACTGATATCTTTTTGTCAAGCAGCATAACTGGTAGAATATATTTGACTTCTCAAAATGAAATATTCTGTGATTATGGTCACTGGTAAAACCTCCAAGTGTCATGGACATGATTTACACTAGAGCTAAAGTAAGGAGCTTATTTTGATCATCTGAAATTTTACCTAACCACTGGTTTAGGTAAATCCTCTTGTTGAATAAGACTTTCAAAACAGAATCATGGCATGGATATTCTAGGAAAAAAAAAATTCTATCTTTTCCTAAAAGATAAGTCTAATGTAAATATTCTTTTACTTACTCTGTGACGATTTTGGCGATAGTATCTTGTTGCAATGTGTCAAGAGGAATAAATGTCTTGAACCTGGCAATATTTCCATTTATAACTTCTAAATTCAGGCTGTTTGTCTGGATCTGATGATACACAGATTCAAACATCTGTGATTTTGAAAGAAAGCAATTTCCTCCCTATTTCCAGTACTAAAATCTTAAACCTTTTATATATCAGATCCATTTTTATGCTTAATATGGAAAAGTATTATGCCAGCTAAAATCCTTGCCAACAAGAAGCCAAGCATACAAATATACAGATAAAATTACCTTATACATTACTGAATATCTATACTTCCTTTAATATTTAATTTTTGAGAATTTCATACAAGAGTATTTTCTTTACATTATTTTCATCCTTTTCAGTCCCCCCACCAACTCTTCCCATGTCCTCTGACATTTTTTCAATTTCTTCTTCTCATTTTTGATTGTTATGGCTACATAGGCATACAAATCAGAGTTTAATATGTAAATGTATTTCTTTTTCTTCACATAATGTAGAAACTGTCCTCTTTACTTCATCAACAATTTATTTTGGGCACACTTAATTTTATAGCTTATTCTTTTGCTTTCAGGACCACTAGGAAAAGAAAGTAGCTTGGGTTTTATCTTTAACTAAGGTTCAGTGGGACAAAACAAGGATCCAATGTTAGAAAACCCTAATAAGTACAAGAACATATACCACAACAATAAACCTTTCTTGAAATTTTGCATATACAGGACTAGAGTTTCTTCCTTCAAGGAGGTGAAGAAATAAAAATGTCAGAAGTTACAGACATTGGTGGATCAAGTGTTCTTGAAAATCCACCAGTTTTCTACATAATTTTAAATACTATTAACTTAGATGGGATGAATGGGTAAAGTCTAGCATTTCCTTCTGTGCATTAGTTAGGAAAGTCAGATTCATAAATATCAAAATCATTATCAACTCAGGGTCAAAAAGAGTTTCATTTTTAGGTAAGTTTTGAAACTAGTTTATCAATGATCTATACCTATTTAAGCTAAAGGCCTTGTTCATTCTCTCCTGCTTGAAGAGATGTAGTTAGACTCACATATGTCACACAATGAATAAATTGCCCATGCTTATCATTATTTTTCACTCTCAAGATAGCACATGACTAAAAATTGCCAGCACAACAATAATGCCGAGCAATATCAAATGAAAAGTCAAGGGTCATTGCCAGGCTATTCCATGGTCCTCCTGTTTAGAGTTAGTTAGAAAGCAAGAGCCCTTCATCTCAAGGTGATATTTCAAAGACACTAACAACAGATGCAGTGTATTATACTTTAAAATCACTGTGCAAATTTCTTATTGGGTCCTTGTTTCAGAGATACCCAGACTTGTGTAATGGGTGAAATCTTGAAATAGAAAGGAGGATCAGTTTTATCGGGATCTATTGGTGTTACTTACTTAAAAATCTAAGAATGGGCTGTGGTGATGGCTCATTGTATAAAGTGCTTGTCATGCAAGCATAAAGACCTGAGCTTGAATCCCCAAAAGCCATTTAAGGCTCTACACTGTAGCACACAGCTGTAACCATTGTCCTTTCATCTGAGGCTATCCTCTGAACTGTAAATGTGCTCCATGGAGAACACGAGCACACCTTCACACACACATTTTCCCACATTTACATACATGTTAACATTCCTCCACCCCCCCCTCTCTTTCATACACACACAGTACCTACTTAAAATAGGCCAAGATACTAAGGAAACTAATCTACTACTGAACTATACATCCAACTCCTAAGTTTCTTTCTTGATCACATATATTATTATAAACCCAGTAAAGCTAAGAGTTAAAACTTAAGAGCATTCACACATAAATGTGATGCTTAAGTTCTTTTTGATAAACAGATAGATGTATTTATCATGGAAGAAAAGCAGAAGGTGGTCTACTTCCCAGTGACATTGTTCCCAATGTTTCTTTTCTCTCTTTCTATCTCTGTCTCTCACTTTTTTCTTTTGTCTTCTCGAGATAGAGTCTCCCTGTGTCCCCAGCTGACCTGAAACTCACTGTGGAGACCAGGCGCTCCTTAAACTCACAGAAAGCCTCCATCCTCTGCCTCCCGAGTGCTGGGATTAGACATCACACCCTTCCATGAAATTTTCCTGATTAGAGTCATGAGTAATGCTTGAAATTGGTCACAAATGACTTTATTGATTCAAAAAGTTGTTATTCTAAATTTTCATTTTGTACATTTAGAGAAACCACCCTCAATGCCATTATTTCTCCTTGAGTTGGGTGGAAATGATTGGTTCCAGGACATCCCTAAAAGTGACGTCTGTGCAGATGTTTGAGTTTCTTGTGTTAAATGGTATAGAATTTGCAAATATGTAATGCACCTGTTTCTATATTTCTGTGCTCTTTATCATCTCTAGGTTACATACAGAGCCAAATACACTGTATGTGTTATATAAATAGATACACAGTGTTGCTGGAGGAATACTAGCAAGGAAAGACAAGTCTGCACAATGCTCAAGATAGGCCCGATCATTTTTTCTTTCTTCCTTTCTTTCTTTCTTTTTAGACAGCGTCTATCTGTAACCCTAGCTAACATAGCGCTTGCTCTGTAGACCACTCTGTACTCTGTCTCACAGATCTGCCTATCTCTGCCTCCTAAGTGTTTGAATAAAATTACTGCACCACCACACCCTGTTATAAATCTTCTGATTTAAAGGCATGTGCTACCCACTCACAGAAAACCATTATTTAAAACTAATGTATTGGGTATGTTGTAGAACTAATTGCACAGCTTTATGAGTATCTCAAATGTCACTGAACTTTCACTTGAAAATGGTAAATTTATGAGGAGCAAAGTCACCCACACATTAATTTCAGCACTCAGGAGGCAGAGGCAAGCAGATCTCTGTGAGAGCCAGGCCAGCCTGGTCTACATAGTGAGTACAGGTTAGAGCTAGGGAGACCCTGTCAAAAAAATATAAATAAATAAATAAAAATGTAAAGGTAAATTTTGGTTTGGCCATATGTCCTACTGCCAAGCCTGATCATATGAATGCAATCTTGGGAGCCACGTGGGAGGAGCAGGAACCAACTCCTACAAATTTTTCTCTGACTTGCACAGGCACAGGGTGCCATGCACATGTATGTGTGTATAATAGGTATAAAAAGGTTAATTTTATCTCAATAAAAAAATAAGTGAAATAAATGTTGCATGAGAGTTTTCTCTGACACAGTTGAGTACTGTGCAAACACACACATACACACACATGCACACACACATGCACACATACACATATATGTATTAATTATATTAAAGACAAACACAAATCAGTTCTCAAGGGGGATAGATCTGTGTATACATAGAGTATTAAGTATCATTAAGCATACTGTTTGTTCTCTGATGTTTCATGGGGAAAGGAAGAAAAAAAATGAGGTTTTATGCAAAACAGATTCACTACTGTTTTGTGGATGTTTGAAAGAATTTCTGGGGACTGAAGAGATGATTCAGTGGTTAAGAGCACTTATCAATCTTGCAGAGGACCTGGGTTCAGTTTCCAGCTCCTACATGCTGGCTCATATCCGTCCATAAATCCAGTTCCATGGTATCTAATGCCCTCTTCTGACCAACATGGATATCAATTATGCAAATGATGTTCACACACACGCAGACTAAAGATTCACACCGCAAAAATAAAATAAATCTAAAAATATTTACAAAAATATTTCTTCTGGGAACACATTTTGTCAATCACTACTCTGAATCAAACTAATTTACATAAAAAGGTATTGAGCCCAAGAAAAACACATGCTTTCAGTCTATGCCATTTTCATTAATAGCAAAACTCGTAGTGGAATTCTTCTTTCTTAATTTCCATGTGGATTTGATTCCAAGCACATTCTTGGCACTCTGTCTCAAATGTGTGTGGAAACTAAGACTGGTCAAACATGGTATTTGTTTCTGAGAGCATATAAAGAATCTGCCCATGGAGAAATCATCTTTGGACCTCAGAAGCATTCACATCTAATCAAGGAGAAGACGTATGCATAGAAGTTTCCTTACCCAGGAAGAATTCCAACCTGGTCTTGAATCTACAAATGTGATCAGTTCAGCCTTTCAGTCAGGTCATACATAACCAGAGTAGCAGCAGTGATTAGGATAAAGCCTGGATGCACGGTGTCTTATTAATGTCTACTTCTGATGTGAAGCATATGCCATGGGAAACATGGCCAAACTACTGTGGTGCATGGATTTTCAAACAGCTCACAAAAGCTGGCGAGAGGCTGGGACTCCAAGTTCAGTGATCACACTTAGGCAAAGATTTGAGGTTTTAACACCTTTCTTTGCTTTTTTTTTCAGTAAAATATGTCTTGGTGTGTTTAAAGTTAATTATCTCAGAAGTATTTATTGATTATGGTAAAATATATATGTGATTTTCCATTTTAACCATTTTAAGCATACAGTACAGAGGCATTTCTCCCAATCACAATATTAAACAACATTGTTTAATATTTTCATTCAGAAAATTCTGTTTTTTAAAATATGTTTTTATTTGTAGCAAATTCCATACATGTGTACAACTTTTCATGACTAGAAAAGAAGCTCAGCACCTACTAAGCAATGCCTGCCTCTGGTCCTTTCCTTTTGAGTCTGGTAACTCACAATCATCTTCTTTTTGTATGAATTTGCCTACTTGACATATTTTCTTCAGTAGAATCATACAATATTTGTCCATTTGTTTATGAATATTTAAAAATCAATGCTATTTTCTAGGACTAGAAGGAAACAGTGCTATAGTGTTCTTTTAGTGGCAAAAGATCTTTGGTCTGATCCCTCACCAGGACAAAAATAAATATTTTTCTAGAGCAGTTTTAGGTTCACAGAAATATTGAAAGGAGTGTACGAATACATGCTATCCTGTTTCCTACACATTACTTATCTCCTTCATTGTTAGCATCCACAAAACGGTGATCCATTTGTCAAGACTGAACTTCCCATGACAAGCATCATCATCACCCTGACTCTGCTGGATTTTGTTGGATCCAGTCTTGAAGTGTTGAAACCTCAAATCCTTGCCTAGGTGTGATCATTGTGATCCAGTCTGCACGTTTGGGTAAGTGTATAATGACATCTATCCCTCACAACAGAATCATATAGTGTAGTTTCTCTCCTCTTTTTTACTTACCGCTTTCTTTCCCCAATTCCTGTAACAACTGATCCTTTCAATGTTTCCGTAGATTTTCCTTTTCAGAATACCAGATAGCTAGAATCATATAACATGTAGTTGTTTAAGATTATGCCTAAGGACTGGAGAGATGGCTCAGTGGTTAAGAATGCTGGTTGCCCTTAGCAAAGGACCCAGATTCCATTCTCAGCACCCACATTGCAAGTAACAACTATTCATTACTCCAGTTCCAAGGGATATGATGCCCTCTTTTGACTTCTGTGAGCATCGTATGCATGGGTGTTCTTACATGTGAGATAAGCACTCATACATATAACAATAAAAGTAAATGTATAAAAGATAAATGAGAAGGAAATGATGAATTTTTGACGTGTTATTAGGCACTGGCTTCCTCTTGCATGTCATCTTTTGATAGCTCACTTATTTTTAATCACTGAATAATATCTCCTTGTCTAGTTTTGCTGCACTTTTAACATTCATTCCACCACTGAAGGAAGTCTTGATTGAGTCTCAGTTTTTGGTAGTTCTAAGTAGAGTTCCTGTAAACTAATGTGCAGGGTTTAATGTGCAACTAAGTTCTGAACTGTTTGAGTGAACATTCGGTAAACTTTAAGTTGAAGGAGGAGACACAAAAAAGGGGCAGATAAAGAAAAAATGGTGGAGGAATGAGAGAAGGAAAGGAAAAGGAAGAGAAAAGAGGAAATGAAAGAGTAGAAGGAAATGAAATCCAGAGAAAGGAAAAGAGCAAGAGACACAGAGAGAACAACAGAGGAGAGAGGGATGTGTCTAAATGAAGATTAGAATTCAATGCAAAAGAAATGGGAAAACATGGATTGTGGGGCACCAAGGTACACAGGGTGATTTGATTAGCAGCATCAACCAGCACAGCCCTCTGTCCTCACTTTCAGCAGGAAAGCTTGGACTTCATTAATGGGAATGACTTGAAGTACTTCTGGCTACATGACCACAGTGACATTTGTCATTCAATCTGGTCACAGTAGGAATCCTTGAGTAAGTCCAAATTTTATCGACATAACTAGAAAGTCTTAAAGTTAAATACAAAGTTATTGAATCCCTTCTAATATTTAGAATTCTTAATTTTACTCTAATGTGGCTTTCTCAGGAAATCCAAATGTGAATTAAAGTGAAACATATGGTATGGTGACCTTTGCCAAACTTATTAACCCTGTCATGTGCAGTGGAGTAAGGGTTTTGATAGTGATTTTTAAAACATCTCTGACACCGGCTACTATGGTCTTTTGGTCCATGCTATGCATAATTGACATGCATCTGACTTTGATGTAGGTATGCATACCATGCTCTTTTAAATTTGGTATTTCCTTGACTATTTGTAGGCCACATAAGGACATATTTATGCTATTATATGCAAGAACAAACAATATATCGGTAGTCTTATCTTTGTGATAAAGCACACGTACTCTGGGGTTATCAACTCTAACAACGTCTTAAAATTACCTTTTCATCCAATATTTTCTTCATTTTTTGACAAAATTTCTGGAAGGAAATTATTATTGCAATTAGTTTTCAAAGCTCCTGAGGCCAAATCAATACCATCTTATGCCTGCTTAAATACCTATGGAAGACTGAGACCTCTAGTATCACAACACATAACCTGTGAGGTTTCCTTACGGAACAGAATGAGATGAATACATGTCATGCTGGTCAGTAGACTTTTAGTGGAGAGCCATCCTTGAGCACACAAGTTAGTAAAGGGTTATTATGAAGAAAGGATAGAAGGTGGTAAGAAGGGAAGGATCTCTCAGTCATGTACTAAGTCTCAGGGGGCAGTTCCTCCATTTTCCAATTAGTCTTTTAAACATCAAGTGTGGCTTTGATGTGATGTCCAAGTAACCAAAAATCTCACTGGTTTAACAAACAAATGTTAAACATCATTCATAAAATACCCCTGCTAATGTTACTTGCAGGAATGGTACACCTGGCACAAACAATCACAAAAATACCTTTAGAGAGAGGAGATTAGCACAGAGAAACCACATCAGGTCTAAATGCTTTAGTTTTAAGTTAGTCATACATACTTTGTGGGAAAGTCCATTGGCCAAAATCACTATCTTGGTTCAACATCCTCACTCCTGGAGTATTTGGGGAATGCTAACGGATTCTGGGATATTTTTACTCTCTCTTAACTGGAACCTTCTTCCAAATATTAGTATATCCACCTCTCAATCAGAAAACAGTCCACAGGAAACCCCCATCATCTACACCCTGTCTGCACCACCTCTTGTCTTATTGATTAGGTGTATATTTTTCTTTGAACAATATTTTTGTTTATAATGTCATGAGAGGAATTTGTCATTTTCAGAAAAAAATCTTTGATGCTCTAATTTCCATGCGACTTTTATTAAAGTATTCCATATTTGAATTTATTGGTTGGCAACTAGATTAAAAATGTATTTATATGTAAATAAGATTTAATAAATGGAAAAAATAATTTGATACTTATATAGCAGAAACCACAGAGAGAAAATTCATAACTGTAGTGATTTTAATGTGAGTAATACATTGTACTTGTACTCTGATTTATAACTTCTTCTTCTTCAAAAAAGTTGTGTACATCTCATTAAATACATGTCAGATTACCTGAGGAAGTATCATCATGTATAGACATGATAATTACAGATAATGAGATCAAGAGACTTGCCACAAAGCATCCCAATTAAGTTACAGAATCTAGACTCAGTGTAGGTCTGTGATAAGTCCTCATTACTGATTTTAGTACGAAATAGATAGTAAAGTTTGTCTATCATTGAAATTGCAGAAGAGACACCATTCTACTCAGAATGGAATAACTAAGCAGGTTAAAGCTGTTCTTTGATTCAACCTAAAAGATAGGCAAGTAAATCAAGAGTAAGACATAGAGATCTTGGAAACTGAATGCCATCCAGCATCCTATGTCAACCATGAAAACCCTGAGCCTGAGGAAGATGCAGGTGACTAAGAGAAAGCCACCTGGATGTATCTACCCACCTTCAGAGTGTGTGCGATGCCAAACAAGTAAAAATATGTAAGGATGGAATTTAAAATATTTTATTATTTTTATGTGTATGAATGTATTTCCTTCATGTATGTAAGTGCACCCATGTTGTGCAATGCCATCAGAATTCAGAAGAAGGTGTTGGGTCCCCTGGAACTAGAGTTACAGATGATTCTTAGCCACCATGTGGGTGCTGGGAACTGGACCCAGGTTCTCTCTAAGAGCAGTTAATGCTCTTAATTACTGTGCCATCTCTCCAGCCCCATTATGTAAGGACAAAATGTAATAAAACTCTAACAGAGAGAGTTAAAGCAATTACTGCAACAGAAAACAAATTCTCTATCCTATTTACAACCATGGCAAGAATTTGACAAAAAAAGCATTTTATTCTATGGAAATCTTTCAACAAGGCTGTGAGGACCAGGTGTGTGCAATATGGAACTGAGAATAAGTTTCATGTGAGCGGACAGTTTCTTTTGGAACATATTAGTCTGAGGTCAGTCTGTTTTAGGAGGACCTGGCTGGTTCCTCAGACTGAAAACAGCTCAAATGTCAGGGGTCTGACAGAAAAGGAAAGGAATGAAACTTAACAGAAGTTTGTTTCCTGAATTATTTTCTGTAACTATTCACAGAAACATGTAGGTCTGCTAATCATTTACAAGACAAGCCAGGGAGTGGACATCTGCAGCAAAACAATATTTGCCTGACATGACAGCACCCTTTCACACAGAAACTCACAGCATCTGTGACTGCATGCACAAGACCTTCGCAAGAACAAGCCAAGCCCAATCCCTGGATAGATTCGGGAGGGAGGGATTCATGAAGTTTCTCACCCACTGAGGAGCTATTAACCACTGTTGGCTGCAGGAGTGAAGAAAACTTAGATTTCTTGAGATAGTATCCCTTGGGCCTTCCTATGCTTTGTATGTGGTCCTAAACCCATGCATATGTAGGCAGCACTAAGTGGGCTCAAACAAATGACCCAAATAAAACAAATAAGCTCTTAGTAGTTTTCAAGCCAGACCAAATGGTCTTCCGGAGAATATTGTAAAATTGTAAATATTAAAATCAGCAGTTACTCTACACTGTAGCTGCATGTCATTTGTGACCATTGAGACTTTATGGTTAATATATTTGACAGTCCATGCTGCAGTGATGCATCTATCAACCACAATATATAATTGGAGCGAGAAACCTCACCTTGAGGGCTTGCTGAATTACAGCAATAAATGGGAGTAGGTAAACTTGGAGAAATTGAAAACATCCTATGATAATCAGGAAGAACATCATAATGATGCTGATATAGTATGCAGAAAAGTTGAAAGTAGATTCAGTAGTATTTCACTTCAAAGTTCATATTCTGTATTTAAATTGTGCTACTAAATGTGGAATCCATTCATCTTATGGACTGAATATATTCTCAAAATCACCAGAAATTTGCTTTGAAAAAAGGAAAACATACTTGTAGCTGAAATAATCCGCCTTCCAATATCACTGGTGTGCCCATGTGTCCGTGTGTGTGTGTGTGTGTGTGTGTGTGTGTGTGATTTATACATATATCTTTGGATCCTCTTCTGATTTGGCATAGTATCCCCCTGGTTCTCTCACTGAAGACAATGAAACTTTAAAACTGATGATGGATAGATAGACAGGTAATAGTTAGATGATAAATAGATAGATGATAATGCTTATATATATATGTATATATATATATATAAACATATTGTAATGATTTTACTTCTTTAGAAATGTTAGTAAAACATTCTATTTTAAATCAGCCAAATTTATAAACAATAGACTAGGTATTAAAAATTGGTTTGTTTGCTTCCAAAACCTAATCTGCTTTGCATATTTGGTCCTGAATTTTCTGTCAAGAATCCTGAGGAAATGGGAAAACAGAAGTATGTATTCCCATCATGCTGAAAGGAATCTGAAAGCTAGAAAGAACATTTCCTCCCAAAGAGGAAAGTAAGGCAGGTGGTTATTTAAAGGGTGTATTCAGCCCTGGCTCTTTCGTCTTGAAGTTCTTGTCTGTTTTTTTTTTTTCCTCCAAATAATTGAACTCAGATGGTGTTTTCCTGAAAGAGGAGAACAGGCAAAACTTTGAAGTAGCACTGAAAAGTAAAGGGAGAGAGACTGAGACTCACGGAGGAAAAGCAATAGGAGAGAATGGATGAGGAGCGTCAGCTCAGGGATTTGAGAGCCAGGATGAAGAGATGTGATTAGCTGGCTCAGGGAGAAAGAAATCAATAGGCAAGGTAAGCCATTTGAAATCATGAATTGAGGGAAGCCTAGGATCAATCTGGGCGAGGAATTACTTTTTCTAAGGCTCAGACATACTATTTTCAGTTAGATAGGCTTAGAAAAAAAATCTTATCTAGTCTGCAATGAATTCACAAATATCTAACTTCTAAAATGAAAAATAGTTTGAAAGTGAAACGTTAAACAGAAGGAAATTTCCAAACAGAGAAATGTTGTGCATTTTTGAAGCCATATTAAAACCGTTATTGATAAACTTGCCCAAGGGATAAAGGTGAGGATAGAGGATGATTTGACTGAAGAATGATTAAATAATTTAACTTTACAAATTCCAGATTATTTTTGAAATGGAAAAAAAAACTTATTTTTCGTAGGAGTTGACAAGGTTCTCATCAGTTAGGGAAATAAGAAGCAGAAGTGATATTTTTGAAATGATGTATAACCCGCAGACATTAAAATAATTACCTGCCATACAGCCCATATACATTAAGTACTTGGTGATCATTTATCATTGGAAAACATAAAATTAAAGAGCATCTTTATTTATTTTTTAAAGTAATATTTCAGTGTTCAAATGAGAACCATACAGAGAACTTGACAAAGATATGGCGACTATGAAGACGAAGCTTCTGATTTAAGCAGCATTGTGAGCACCTAAACTGGAGCACCGGGAAGTTGGCCCTTTACCTCCTCCATTGGTCATTTAGATCCGACCACCCACCGGGAAGTCGCGAGATTCAAGCCCGTTAGATTTACTAATGTAACTTGCTGGGGGGAGGGTCGGAGCCCATGTTCTGTAACCCCCTACTCACTGCTCTGTTAGTAAACCAAAGTAAACTAGCTAGAATTTGCCTAATTGTGAGTTGAGAAAATTGTGTGTATATTGCAGGACCTGGGGAAGGAGGAACTAAGTTTAGTCTGCCTCTCCCAAGAGAAATTTTACTAGCACTGCGCATAGGCGATGCTGTGAGCATCTTTAAACCACCTATTTCCAGGACCCATGAAGGTTCGTTCCTTCCCTTGCATCATCCATATACCACCTCCAAATTGTGGCATTTTAATTTCAAGTATTCCTTATTAGATTTTCTTACTTTTGAGCTTCATGTAAATGTATATAAAAAATGAAAAAAAAAAACCACTTAAAAAATGAAGTACTGTTAAAATGTAGTCACTTATTGCATTATGGAAAAGATGAGATACCTACAAGTATCTCTAAAAGATCCTTATTTGTTGATTTTTTTTAATTTAACCATTTGCCACAAGCTAATATTTCATATCATTAGTGCAACTACCATATTGAAAAATTGGACCAAATATTTCAGATAAGGGATTGAGAAATGATCACCAAAAGCTTTTAATCGCTGAATACTGAAATTACTCACAAAGTCAACTAAGTCCTTTTGCTAATTAAAGAATATCATAAATGAACTAATTCTATTTTTTGGTAGTGGCTCTATAACTATATATCTAACAGACTTTAAGATAAATGCCAGTTAGCCCATTGATTTGATGCTTAGAGAACATTCAACATTCTTTCCATGCAGTTGTAAAGGTCCTATATATCCAGTTTCATAACTTGTTTGTGTTATGAGACTGTACCTAACAAAATCAGGATACTGAAAACACTTCCTGAATTAGTTTTTATTCAGTTTCTTTCAAAATTCCAAATGTCAGTGGCTAAGAAAAATATAAAAAGGATTCTTTTCTGGTGCTTTCTCTTTTTCTATCCAACTGGTTTTAAAAATCTATTTTAGGCACTGGTGAGATACCTTAGCCATAAAGTTGCTTGCCCTGCAATACTAGAGACCTAAGTTCAATCCCCTGAACCCATGTAGCATGGAAAGAAAGAACCAAATTCATGAAATTGTCTTCTGATTTTCACATTTGTGCTGTGGCATGAGTCCCCTGTCCCACGTATCATATACTCACACACCTTGTATACACACAAAATAATAATAATAGACAAAATTCAAAAAATGATGTTTCATAAGAAATTTCAACCTGTGTAGTATTTTTGTATTTTCATGGAATAAGCTATAATATGGTTTGAAATAAATGTGAATAATTTATGAATATGTTATAATATATTCAAATTGTACCATGAAAATTCCTTTGTGCAAACATGACACTAATTTTTCATAAATAAATATAAAATTTATCAAACATTAGACTGCATTTACAAGAAGCTCTTGAAGTTCTTAAGTTTTTCAGAAATTTCCTCACTTGGCATGAAATTTGGTTTGTTTGTTATTGAATATGCATCTAACAAATATTCATTCATGATCTATACTCTGAAGTCCTGATATGGCTTTGAATGAATGATACTGGACCTCAGCAGTTCCCCTGTCTGTTACAACTATTAGCATAATGTAAATAAAAGATGCATTAAACACTGATTTATATTTTATTGAGCCATAAAAGAGAAAATAGATATCATAAAATGCTCTACTTAACTTGATCTAATATTGTGACATAGTGGAATATACTTTTATTTAAAAAGGGTTTGAAATGTTGACCCTAGAATCATGTGGCTATTTTCTTATTTAAATTTATTTTAATCTCCTGAACTTTTGATCAGCATCCTTCATTTGGTATGTAGTTCAACGTTTGTAATGTATGAGGGCCTGGGTTCAGTCCCTAGAAATAGAAGGAGAGAGTGGTAGGAGAAGAAAAGTAGGAGAAAGGGGAAGGAGAAAGGAAGGGAAAGGCTGGAGGATGGGACATGGAAAAAGCGTGGGAGATGCGGAAGAGAGGGAGCAGACAGGGAGAAAAATATTTCATGAACTGGAAAAAACTCAAGTGAGGAATTTTACGTGGATGAAAGCTGTGTGATCACAGCTTTAGTGTTTTCAGCTGTGGCAAGAAAATAAGTCACTGTGAAGAAGATCAAGTCAAGAAACAAGAAGCACACCAGTCTACACACAGAAGCCTTATCTACAAGAGATGTAGTTTTATAATGACTCACCCCTAAAATCACTAAAATGAAGACTAATTGAAATGGGAGCTTGATTTTTTTCTAAATATTATCTATATTGTGTCAGAACTCTTACTTAAGAAGAGACTAACGTATTTTACTCTGTGTATGTGTTTAACTGTGTGTGCGCTGTGTATATGTGGGTTATGTATAGTATGTTTGTGTGTGCATATGTGTGTGAAGTGTGTGTGTGTGTGCGTGTGTAGGATGATAGGTGAGAGTTGTTTACTACAGATAGGTAATTAGAAAATTATTTCTAGTGATGTCTTATTTAAAATGGCACTTGAAAGATATGGAAGTCAGCCATAAAGAACTGAAGGAAGAATGGCCTGAGTCTAAAACTTAAATTATGAGTTTTCTTAAAACCTGAAGTATTTCAGGGCTAATGAGGCAAAGATGGAAAAAGAGAGAGGAAAGATGTGGAGGTGAGGTCGAGCTGACTGATCTGCAGATTAAAGGGTCAGGTGGGTCTTCAATATCAGGTAAAGGTAAGAATGTCAAAGGGTCAAGAGAAGTCACTGAGCTTCAGCTGTACCCAGCTGAAATGTGGCGTCCTCATGGCTGAGATGTAATCTGATATTAATTGAATGTTTCAGGGTAAAATAGATTAAAAACATATTTTAGAGAAGTAAAGATGGGATTTGCTAAGGAATTGTGTACATTTACACATGGGATGACATGGGTCCACGTTAACATGTTCCCTTCTTCCCGAGAAAACAGACAATAGGCTGTCCTTTTTATTGAGATGGTTCTGATCAAACTGTCTGCTCATCCAGTCCTTGTCAAGTCCTAAAGGATCAATGTCTTCTAAAAATCCCTCACAACGCTGAGGAAGGAGTGGTGAGAAGTGCTAATGATTAGATCTTGTCTTCATGGTCCTAGCCGTTGTCCTGTGTTTAAGGTGTGCTTTGTCTTGTTCATACGCTGCTTCTCTTCTCACCTTCTGATGGCTCCAAATTGACAACTGTGAGTTCACAAAAGTACAAGACAGTAGCCCTGCCCAGTATGCTCTGCCAGCTACACTAATTTCTACTGTAAACACTTCATTTCACTCTTTAAACATGTATTCATGTTATCTCTGATCAAACCTGGATGGGTACAGGTGCTTTTATCACTACAGAAAAAGAGACAAAAATGTGGTAAGAGATGAGGCAAATGGTCTGTTGGTACCTATTTCCTATGGATGATAGGGTGATACCTTCAGTGTGGGCATAGCAGAATATACAATAATGGGATTTTTCAGAGAAGGGAGCATACTTAATAGGGGAATATATGAGAATATCTGATGACTATTACAAAACCATTGAGGCATGTGGTGATTTAAGCTAACCCTTAAAGTTAAAGTGTACTACATGATTTTCCACTTGATGATTTTCAGTTATGGAGAGTCAGCAACCAAAAACAGACAGCTGAGTTTTGAATCTCAACTAAGTGAAATGATTCATAATAATCACCATAAAGGAGGATTCAAACATTGTCATTCACTAATCCCAAGTTGTGTTTTGTACTAATATACATTTTCTAAAGGATATAGCAAAGTTCCACTATGTAGTTCTGGCTGGCCTAGAACTTATTCTGTAGAGCAGGCTTTGAACTCACAGAGATTCCCTCAACTCTGCATCTCAAGTGCTAGATTAAAAGCATGTGTCACCATGTCCAGTCAAGTCTCACTGTCAAAATCAGTTGTAACAGAAGAAGAATCTGTTGGAATTGCTGATAGCAAAGAACCATGATATTTGAGGCTTAGAAAAAGTTAGATGAGCAGATCATGACTTAGACACTTATTTATAAGCTTGAAAGCACAATTCAATTAGAAGTCAAAAAAGCTAAATTTATGTATGCACTCTGCAAAGATATATTTGTCTTTCTAGACTATGCTTATGCTTGTGTGGCAAAATGCAATTCTTCATGCCTACAGTAAAGATTACATATTGGCAAATATGGATTAATTTGTACTTCTATTCTAAGAGTTTTTATTACCATATATTTATATGGAATACATTCCAGGTATTTATATTGCCAACTTGTTGCTTTAGAGACGCATTCTCTAGAAAACAAAAATGTGTTCACTCTAAAGCCTTCCACAATTAACTCCAGGCATATAAGCTTTAAATAACTTCATTTTTCTTTTGGAGAGGGATAAGAATACTGTAAAGTCATAGACATTAGAAAAGTCACTAAAATGTTTGTGAGCGATATCTAATGCCCCAATTAGTAGCTGTAATCTTGTAATTAGGGAACACACTTAGAGAGAAAACCACAAATGTTCATTAGTTTCAAAGTTAAAAGATAATGATCAATAAACAAACATTGTGATTAGAGAGCTTGTGATCTATAATTTAAAAGAAAACAAATCTCTCTCTAAAATGCAACAATTTTAAGTGCCTGTGCTAGTTAATTTAAACATAATTCTCTTTAGGATTTAAATTGCTTTGTATACTATGTATATTGTATATTTCTCATTTTTAAAATGTAGTTCTTTTTGAAATTTCCTTGATTTCAATTCCAGTTTAACACTCTTAATTTTCATAGATTTTCTTAATAAAACATGTAGTCAATTTTTCTGTATAGTTTGTCTTTGGATTATGATCAATAGTAATGTTAGGAAAAGCATTAAAACACACCAGGATCAATGAACAAAACAAATATTTCACAGACACTTTATGGGATCAAAACTAAATATCATTGATTGGTGTGAATAATAAATAATATTATGAACTATTACTATTGATTTTTTTATTATTTTAGATTTTGAAATATTACCAAACACAAAATACTTAGACTTATGTGCTTGTAATTCAGAATTTAAAGCTACTTATGTATTTACTTTAGCTGTTTTAATTTTACTGCTATTTTCATGTTTCTTTTCCCTTCAGATGTATCTGTATATTACACTATAAAATATGACAAATGGAAATTTACATAAAGCAAGAGTTTGTGAGATCAAGTGAAAGATTTTATCTTTAGTTTCAAACTGGATAACCTGGGCAATGAGAGTGTCACACTTGAGGGATAGTGAGCAGCTGGATAAATTAAAAGAATATGCTTAGGCTATTAATTGAGAGTGTTTTAGAGAGTTAGAGTTTGGCCAGAATGTTGTGAGCTTAGGTTGCAAAAGGAGTGTCCAAGATAGGATTTCATCCTTAGGCAAACAGAAAACAAACAGGATATATTAAATTGGATGCTAGTCAAATCAGAAACAAGAAACAGAAATGTAGAGCAAAGACTGTCGGGAAACATGTATGGAAAGCTGCAAGTTACACAGGATATTGCTTTTTTTAAGATTTATTTTTATTACTTTTATGTGCCTCTGTGTTGGAATGCCAAGTATACCCTTGCCTGTAGAGGCTGCAAGAGGGTAGCACATACTCTGGAAGTGGAGTTGGAGACTTTTGTAAGTGGCTAGGCTTAGTGTTGAGAACTGACTCAGGAAGAGCAGCCAAGTCTCTAATGACTGAGCCGTCTGTCTATTCAGTCACAAGTCAGGGTATCAGGGTACTGTTGTAGTGAGCCAATATCACTTGAGATTTCAGCCAAACAGGCAGACAGTCTGATCTCCATGAGACTGAGGCCATCCTGATCCACATAGTGAATTCCAGGTGGATTGGGACTAGGGAGACCATATCTAAAACAAATAAGGAAACAAATACAGAACAACCCAAAATATAATATTTATTTATGTAATATTTATGTGTAGAAAATTATCTTTTCAAATATTAAAATGAAATAATGTCATCTTATGCTTTGTGATAAAAATATATATGTATGTATGTATTTATATGTCTTTTAGAAACAGTGGTCTGGCACTCACTATTTAAACCAGGCTGGCTGCAATCTCACAGAGATCCACATATATCTGCCTCCTGAGTACTGCGATTAAAGATGAGTGACACCATGCCCAGTCCCAAATTTTAATCCAATTAACTTTACTCTTTTTATATTAGTTTTACTTTTGCATTTTACCCAATCAATCTTTCCTATTCAGAGCTTTTAACATATATATATTCTGACTCTGCTTTCTTCATAGACAGACGTTTAATTAAAAGGAAAATGCAAACATAAATAGGTGACAGCAGGGGACAGGAAAAGAAAATGGAAACAAATGCTATAGTGTAAAGAGCTGTAAAAGGAAGATACGCAGAAGGGAGACAACATGTGTGCCTTAGGTCCTCTCTCTAAGCTTCCTGTCTTGACTAGCTCAGATCATTGACCTTTACCACTACCTATAGCTTACTATTTGACATTTCAGTAGAGTGTGAATATGCTCAGCTATGTGTGAAAATGAATTCTTACAGGCTGTTGTCCCTAAAAGGATCGTGAACTTAATTCTAGTAAGTGAAGATGTGAGAATGTGGCGCCTCAACACAGGCCTTTCCATCATAAAATTCTTTTGAAGGCAAGATCCTGAAACAGAGAGAATGTTTGCCATCTGTCGTGCTTTCAGCAAGAAACCTTCCCCACAGGTTCATTTATTTGAACACTTGGTCCTCAGTGGATGGCGCTGTTCGGGGAGGTTATGGAACTTTCGAGAGGTGGGGTGGGCTTTGAGGGTTTATAATTTCACCCTACTTCCTGTTCTTTATCTCTGCTTCCTGTGTACAGATAAAAACATAATCAGCCAGCTTCTCGCTGCTTTGCCCTTCTTTCAATGCCATGTTGAAGTCCACCCTTCTATAACCTGAAGATAAAATAAGCCCTCTTCTTTCCAAAGGTTCTTTTGTTATTTTGTCACAGCGGCAGAAAAGTGATGAATACCACAACCTTTTATAAACTATAGATAAGTTGGATACCTATTAAAGGTATTAAATTTACATGGAAAAAATATTACTACATACAGCAGTCAAACTTTTATCAGTACATGAAGATCTCCAGGTAGAGAGCTGCAGGTTGCCACCTGCCACTGGAATCTTGCTCAAGCATGTCTGAGTAGTTCTTTATTTCAGGTATTGGAGAAGATTGGGGAGACTATGTAAACAGTATTTCCAGGTCTTAATAATGATAATCAAAATGTGATCTGCATTTTATATTATTGGAGTTTGAATGACGTTTTATACTTTTCAGTAGAAAAGTATACTCCGTCATAGGGTTTCAGTGCAGAGATAGATTGATTTACTCATTTAATTGTTCATGTTCTTCAAAAGAAGAGAAAAAAACTGAACATTTTAAATGATTGCTTAATTTTTATTGTATTAATTGCCTGACCAGATTTTTCACTTTAAATGTATGATTAAATACATCTGATTCTTTTTCTCCATATTAATGTAATGAAAACATGACAAGGGAATTTTATGGCCATTTTCTAAGGTACATAATCATGTTTCCTTGTAATCAAGCTTCTGGTCCCAACTCTAACAGGATGAATTCATGTTAGGCCCCAAGACCACTGCATGTTAAAATAAGAGGGGAAGTCCCAGTGAACACTGTGAGAGTATTACAGACACCTAACCTTGTCCATATTTTCCTCTCTGTTTATAGGGAATATGAAAAATGTTTAATCCATAAGAAAATAGATCCATAATATTCATGATGATAAGTGGCAACTGGATAATATTTGATCACTTCTTTATTTAAAACAGTTAAAGTGTGTGTGTGTGTGTGTGTGTGTGTGTGTGTGTGTGTAGGGCCATGGTGAAGAAGATATAAGGCAGCCAAATATTTTGTGGAATAATTATTTAATTTGAAGAATGTTTCTTATAACTTTGCATTGGTTTAGTTATATACTAATCTTTCCATTGAAAAATTATCATCAGTCAGGTTTAGTGATTCATTCCCTCAATCCCAGTGTTGGGGAGGCAAAGGCAGTCTCTGTGAGACTCAGGTCAGCCTGGCTAGCCGATGCTGTAAGAAGACCCTGTCTTAATAACAATTTTTTTTATCATTATGGTTACCACATTTTTCCTATGAGTAATGAATAAGTGTCTAAGTTCCATAATTGCTGCTTGTAAGTCGTAACCCCATTTCCTTGTCTGCAAGGAGCCTTTGGATTTTCCCTTTGTGACATTCATTACTCTGAGTTATTTACAGTGTGGAGTTGTAGTCTTTGTTAAACTTCAAAGACAGGAACATTTTCATTGCTATTACCCCTGAGTAAGAAAGCGAAAGACTTCATACTGGAAATTAGGAAGTAAGGAGCAGATTAACGCCCATAATGCCTCTCGCTCAGCCTGTGAAATGACAAATCATGTAAGTACTCAGGGCCAAAAATATACTTTGAAAATGAGTAGAAAAATCTTCAGGTAGCCACTAAGGAAGATGAATTTTCATGTTCATAGAATGAGGCAAAATATAAATATCTAAGTACATATCATGAGGTAAACTACAGGGAGTTAGTACTGTTTCTCAGATGGAAATAGTTATTAGAATATACGCTTTAAATAATTAGTTTCAACTTGCATTTTTATAATTACTATGGATTTTGCACACTATTTAAGGCATTTCTTAGCCATTTTTATCTTGTTTTAGAACTCTGTTCAGATCTACAGCCCATTTTATTTTACTTGGGTGCTTGAGAGAGATGCCTCAACATTTAAGAGCATTGGCTACTCTTGCAGAGGACTTGGATTTGGTTCCCAGCACCCACATGGGAGCTTACAATCCTCCCTCTGAAGTTCCAGTTCCAGGGGAGTCCAGTGCCTTCTTCTGACCTCCGCGGGCTTTGCAGAACAGAGTGCACCTACCTACATGCAGGCAATACACTCATGGAGTGTAAATAACGTGGAGGTCAGAAGCAGGCGTCAGATCCCCTGGAACTGCATCTATGGGCGGTTTCTAGCCACCAAGACCAAGTGGGTGCTGGGAACAGAACTCTGGTCCTCTAGAGCAGCCAGTGCTCTTAGGAGCTGAGCCATCCCTCCAGTTCTGTAGCTCATTTTTAAAGATTGGGTCATTCATTTTCTTGCTTCTTTGTGTTTTTAGTTCTTTGTTTATTCTGGAAATTAATCCTTTATCAGAATGTACTGGCAAAGATTCTCTCCAATCCTGTAGGCTTCCTCTTCATTTGACTGTTTCATTTAAGTTTAATGAAGTTCCGTTTATCTGTTGTTAGCCTTAATATTTGAAAGATTTATGTGTCCCATTTAGAAAGTCCTTTCCTGTACCTGTATCTGGTAGGGTCCTTATGTTTTCTTCTAATAGTTTCCGTGTTTCATTCACATTGAAGATTGAAGTTTTGGGTCCATTTGGAGTTGATTTTTGTGCAGGGTAATAAATATAAGGATAAATTAATTTCTTAATCCTGGACATCCAGTTTTCCCAGAACTATTTGTTGAATGAAAGCTAAAACTCAACATCATTTTCTTCACTGTCTTTTATAAACATTATGCGATTCAATAGGATTAAAACAAATTATTTGAAAAGTAAATACAAAATTTAAAGGTTATGGGACTGGAGATACAGCTCAGCATTTAAGAACACTTCCTGACCTTGCAGAGGATACATGTTTGGGTCCCAGCACCCATACTGTGGCTAGGAACCATCTGTAACTTCAGTTCCAGGAGATCTAGAAACTCTTCTGGTCCTCATGGCCATTGCAGGCATTTCATACACTAACATACATATACTCAAAACATAACATAAAATTAAAAAAAAATAAATTTAACCTAAAGGTTGCTATTAAATGCTTAATGATACTATCCTTACTGTCAAAGTACTTGAGATAATCAGTTTCTAAAAACAAATTCTTTATTTTGGCTCACAGTTCCAGAGGTCTAGTCCTGGAGTAGGTGGCCCTATTACTTCGAACCTGTGGAGATTTCAGACTGGGATAAAACTACTCAGCCCATGGTCAGGAAATAGGAGTAGAAGAAGGGGCCAGGATTCAGCTATCCTCATGGTAGACCCCATTAGTCATTTTTGACTACTTAAAAAAAAAAAACAACTCACTAACATTCAAAACTCCACCCTGTCTACTAACTAGTAAAATCTTTGACAAACTGAGCCTTAAGCGTCATTCAAGATCTAAAGTATAACATTTATCTATTCAACTACATTGTATTGTATTGACTTACAACGTTTGGACTTTTAGTGATAGCAACTTTGCTTCCTTTCCAGGCTCATATTGTGCGCTTGAGCATTCTGCACTGTGCTAGGCAGGCTTTAGATGCATTTCATTTGCCCAACTACTTACGTATTTACTGAACCTGGAATTTATACAAAAATATACATTGATACTAAGGGCTTACTTTGAATAGTTTCAGTTCATTATAAAGAGTACATAAAGTCAAAATATCAAGACAAATGTCAAAGGATATCCATTAAGTACATGACCTATATAGAAATTCAGAGGAAGGAAGAACAATTGTTCACATCTTCTATAATATGACTGTATTCTATATAAGTATAAGGAAGAATGGTTTGAGCCACGAGTTCCCTGCAGGTACACTGATGTTGTAAGTGATTTCTTCCAGGTGGAAAGTGAATAAAATATAAAGTCACTAGATTAGATAAGCAGGATTCCATTGCCTGGGGTTCATCATTTCAAGTAGAATAATAATAAGTTCTCCTGTGAAAATAGGTTAAACTGAAAATAATCATATTCAGCCTAGTAGTTCTCAGAAAATGGCCTCAAGGAATTAAAAGCCAACTAAAATAAAAGAAAAGTGACCATTGGAGATCAGAATATCAATGGAAATGGAAAGGAAGAAGACAAGCACTTATGATTTTAGCAGCAAATATCATGTCAACAGAATGCGTAGTGTTAGCTTTCCATCAGTGAGGTAACTGGATTGGCTTCCTAGCTTTAAAACTTCTATTATATCCACAGTAAATTAAGCATTTAATTTTTAATAATGCTTAAATTCAGAATTCCATAAGGAAATTTAAAATTCTGATTTTTAAAAAGACATTTCAAAAATCATAAAATTTCCAAATAGTTGCCTTAAAATTTTCTAGCATGAACAAAACTAGACATTCAAAAGCCTAAAAAGTTACATTTTCTCAAACATGGCAAAGAAATTGTGTTGGATTCTAGCTGCCTTTGAGTTTATAATCTTATTAAAATCTTATCCTCTAGTAAGTATTTATATCTAACAGATATCCCTCATTCATTGTAACTTATCTTCACAGTCTATATTCAGTTACTAGCTTTGTGACTCATGGTTTACTTTTTTCTAAACACTGAGACATAGATGTTCAGTCGTACAGTCACCATTGAAATGCTATTCCCCAACAAAAACACTAAGCCACTAGTGAACCTGACATCATTAAATTCAGGCAGATACATTTTGACATCACAATACATCAACAAGAAAAACAGATGGCATATGTTCCCAACATAGTTGAACTGAAACACCCTTAAAAATTGGCATTAACTACCTGATATGGTGGCACATGCCTTTACTGCTAACATTAGGGAAATAGAGGCAGGGGAGATCTCTCTGAGACCCAGGTCAGTATGATCCACAAAGTAAATTCCAGGCTAGATAGGGCTTCAGGAAGACCCTGTATCACATAAAAAAAGAAAAAAGACATTAACTGCTCAGAGCTAACATTAAATTCGACAGGCTTAGGAGAAGTGGTTTCTATTAATTCTACTATGACTCAAGAGATACCTATGGCATCCACATTTCTGATCAAATGAGTGAACATTGGAGTCAGATTCCAACAATCCCCAAGTTTGAGTTTGATAGTACTCTAAAAGGACACAAAGTGCGGTCTTCCCAAAGCACTTCTGGCCTGAATACACACTCCATTAAATATATATATATATATATATATATATATATATATATATATATATACATATATATGTATATATATACACACACACAGACACTATTTTCTCTATACCTCAAAACAATGAAGATCCAGAAAATGTTTATTGTTTCTTACATATCATTTTTGGGTTTTGTTTCCTTACATATTATTCAATATCCTAAAATGAATATTAGCACTCAAATTCTGATCTCACAGCTGATGTTCACTGACTAATTAAAGACCTATAAAAATGTTTTATATGGTAAAAAACAAAGCGAGAAAGAGAATTTTGTTGAATTTGAAACTTGACTCACAGCAGAAATGAGTTTAGTCTAGGTTGTGGTTTAGGTTCATAATATTACCACAGGCTCATGATTGAGCTCTTATTTCCCAGCTCATAGCGTTTGGAGAGTTTGTGTGGAATCTTTTCAGGCTGGAGCCTGGCTATGGGAAGTAGGTCATTATACACAGTACTTGAAGGTTGTATCTTGGTGCATAGCTCTGGTGCCCTCTGCTTTTGGCCACCAGCATACCAAGAACCTCTATCTCAGTCCCTGAGAGAACTGTTCACATTATCATACCCTCTCCAAACAATTGTGTTGGGGCTTAAATCTGTTTGAAGCAATGAACTGAAATAACCTTTTCCTGCACTGGCTTGCATCTGTAAAGTTTTGGTCTGAGCCACAGAAAAGGAATGAAAACAAAGACACCAAACGATACTATGTCGATCTCTCACCAATCACCCATCCTCTGCTGGTCTGTGAGTCTGCATTTTGAAAATTTGAGTAACCATATCATGTTCAAAATGTAGGCTAAAGAGGGTCAGTTATGTAGAGGTAGTAGAATTCCTAAAAAGATCAACTTCCTTTTTCTAAACTTAGTGAACTTGAGTTGAGCATTCGTATGTGATGTCATCTTCAGCTCAGTGAGGATTCTCATAAAGTTCACTGTTGAAATTTTGCAAGGAATCATCTTTTTCTACTGATACTTGTAATAGAGACATTAATCCCCTCAAACACATAATTAATAAGTCTGCAAGGAATATAACAGAGGATGGTCTTTGCTAAAACAATTACAGCACCAACAAAGGTAAGCCACAAGAGCATCCTTTGTAATTAGGTAAACTATGATAATGTATCTTTCTGAGTACTTTTCTTAATTAACCCACCATTAAATTTCAAGTCTTGACAAGATTCTCTAACAATAAAAAATTTCACCTTTAGTAAATGATTTCAAAATCAGGTTAATGTATGCGGTATATTCTAGTGAGTCACTGGGTAAAAGTTGGCCTCTCTATTGAATGGGTCTAGAGAAGAGATGGGGTTGAATCAGACACCTTCCCTTATTCCAATAATCTTCATTAAGAATATATTCATTAAATACAAGAAAGTTATTGTAAAATATTTTTAAGGAAGGTCTGTGCAAATTTTCATTCAAAATCCTGAAGTCACTAGTTCTATCTATTAGATATTCTAGAATCAAATAGAAGCATTATGAATAATGTGTGTATCAAGTGATATCCACCTGTTAATTTTGCTAAGTTTCTAGTCAAGATGATTAGTATCACTTTATTAATTTTCAAACTCATATATTTTGATTTTAAATACTAATTTTAGATTCATAGGAATATGAACAAATAGCATCTTGAGATATATTTTTTATACCGACTGACTGACATGAATACATTTTAAAATAAAGTGTGTCATTTACATTAAAGATCCTTTGATTTGCCCAGCTACACATTTTAACAAAGGCATTTAACCACTGTGATAATAATGACCAGGACACCTTTACTGCCTTTCAGATGCCCTTCAAACTCTTCTTTTGCTTGTGTCTGTCTCCCGAACACCTACCTACCACTAAACATGTCCTTGACTGTTGCACTTCTTCACTACTGAGTTTGATACTCTGGAATTTTACTTTCTTCCAGAATCAGCTTGTCTTACAGGTTTTTCTCCTAAGTTGTAATCTTGCAGTGCACGTTTCGGGGTGGCACCTTTCTATTATCAACATTCATTTCCAATGTCTGCATGCCTCATCGTACTTCCAGAGACCCTTTGTTTTCATTGCTATCATATTTCACTACTGGAATGCATCATAGATGAGTTATCTAATTAGAATATGTATGGCAGGTTCAAAGTTTTGTGATTAATATATAAAATCACACAATACAGGTTAGGTTTTCATGTGACTCTAACTGTGAACTTCATGTCAAGCACATATGAATACAATTATTGAATTTGTGTTGAGACTGTTTAATTTTTTAATGGACGCCACACTATTTTCAAATTGCTACATAGTTTCCATTCTTAACAATGATAATAATACTTGCTCTAATAAGAATGAATTTGATGTATGTTCTTCATTTAAAGTTCAATAATGACGTGTGATATTGATCAGTTTTGTTTGTCATCTGCTATCATGAGATGAGGATGTATTTTAAAAATAGTTATGCTGTACCTAAATATTCTTTGTAACATGCAATGATTTTTTTTTCTCTGAATGTAAGGATTGCCTGTTCACATTCAAGGATAGATATTCAAGTTTTGATATTGCAGCTTGACACTGTGGTACACAGGTAAGTTCAGCCACATTCCTAGCTGAGGAAGGATGCATGAGGCCTGCAGGTTGCAGGATGTATAAACATAGATGCAGTAACTTTGGGGAGGAAAAGTTTGAATTTTAATAACCTTGTTTTGGTCGATCATATGTCAGATGTTGTATTTAAAAACTAATCATCAAAGAACAATGTGATGGTTCAATGAATAAATGCACTTGCTCGAAAGCCCAAAAACATGAATTCAAACCCCAGGAACAGCATGATGGAAGGAGAGAAGAAAGTGCTGCATGTTGTGCTCTGAGCACAACACACATGAGACAGTACAAGCATATGCACGCACACACACATACACACACACACAAATCAGTAAAATGTAATAAAATGCTTAAAAAGTCCGTGGGACCTACCAAATGGCTCAGAAGTTAGAGGGACTTGTCATCAAGCCTAACAACCTAAGTTCCATCCACAAAGCCCAGCTGGAGGAAGGAGGGAACTCACTGCACAAGCTGTGCTCTGACAGCCACCCCATGCTGTAACATGTGCTGTTCTCCCTTCACACAGACAAAAATAAATTTAAAAGCAACAAAAATTTAAATAAAATCTCTAAACAACTAGTCATTTAATTGTTAGACTTATTTTAATTTTATTTTTAACCAGAAAATTGTTTTAAAGTTTCTATTTATTGTTTGAATTTTTGTGTATTTCATACAGAACATCTCAATCAATCTTAATCATCTTTACACCCTCTCCCCACTGGCATCGGCCCACTGATTCAAACATGAGTTAATACGATTTTAGTCACCTAATAATTGACAAAAGGTCCAAGGACACTCACTGTAGAAGAAAGCATCTTCAGCAAATGGTGCTGGCAAAACTGGATCTCCACATGTAGAAGAATGAAACTAAACCGGTATCTTTCACCTTGCACAAAAGTCAACTCCAAATGGATCAAAGACCTCAATGAGAAACCTGAAATTTTCAAACTGTTAGAAAAAAAAAACACATTGACCTATAAGATATAGGTATAGGAAAGGACTTTCTAAATCAGACATTAGTTGCTCAGGAATTAAGGTCAATAATCAATAAATGGGACCTAATTGAACCAAAAAGCTTCTGTATAGCAAAGGAAACAATGAAGAAACGAAAAGAAAACCCACAGAGTAGGAAAATTCTTCACCAGCGACACATCTGACAGAGTTTTAATATCCAAAATATATAAAGAACTCAAAAAACAAAGAATCAAGAAAGCAAGTGACCCAATTAAAGAAGGGCTAAGGGTCCGAAGAGAGAGTTCTTTTCAACGGAAGAAATAAAAATGGCTAAGAAACATCTGAAAAAGTGTTTAACATCATTATTAATTTAGGGAATTGCAAATTAAAACAACTTTAATATTTCTTCTTGCCCTAGTCAGACTGGCAAGAATCAAGAGAACAAATGATATCAAATGCTGATGAGGTTTTGAAGAAAGGGGACCCTTACTCGCTCCTGGTGGGATTGTAAACTTGTACAATCCCTACAGAAAACAGTGTGGAGAACTCTTGAAAAACTTAAAATGAACCTACCATTTGACCCGGTTATACATACCCAAAGGACTAATCTTATTGCAGAGATACTTGTATATCTATGTTTCTGGTTGCTCTTTTCACAAATAGCTAAGAGTTGGAAGCAACCTAAGTTTCCCTCAACAGATGAGCGGAAAATGAAAATTTAGTACATTTACACAACGGAGTTCACTAAATGGAGAAGAAAGACAAAATCATGAATTCTAGGTGGAACTAGACACTGTTATAGTAAATCAAGCAACACAGACTCAGAAAAGTAAACAATGTATATTCTCCATCATATGTGGATCCTAGTACCAAATACTCGTGTGTGAATATCTATCCTGATGTAACTACATGAACTAGGTTAATGGAAAGAAACCATGTAAGTAAAGGGAAAGAAGGAACTTGAGAGAGAAGAACAATAGGAGACAGCTGTTACTAATGGAGAAATAAATAAAATAAGGGTATTAAGTGGGAGGTTGGGGGAGGACTATGCAAGGAACTTTGGGAATAAAGGGAAAGAAGGAGTTCAAAAGAGGTAGGACCATAGGAGGCTTATAATATTAAGGGAGAAATGGGGAAAATGGGACACTTCAAATGGGAAAGGCATGGAGGAAGGGTTAGACTGGGAGAGAGGAGAAACAAATAATGCCTATGTAGTGTAAAAAAACCAGAGGGAATAATTTTAGTCTAACAACTAATGACAAATTCCACCTAAAATATCTCCACATGAGCCCATGTGCATAGCTGAAGGATACATAACAAGAAATAAAGCCAAACAAGAAAATCTTTTTTTCTGAGCTGTTGGCCAGGGTGGTCCCAAAATTACACAGACTATTGCCACAGCCCCTGATTACCCCCAAGAATTTGAAGGTAAAACTCTAATGCTGAAGACAGGACTTACTTTGGAGACCAGATTTGGAGCAATGGAGCTGGAAATGACCTGGAAGCCACTTCCCCTGAAGGCTGGCTCTCACAGCTTTGGAGAGCACTACACAAAGTGCTAAGAGTGCTGTGAGGTGTTTCATCAGAGAAGACACTCAAACATGAGACATTGCCAAAAGAAAGTCTTTAATAGTCAGCTGATGACTACACTGGGCAAATTTGTCCCAAGAGCAGCACAGGTCTTTCTCAAAGTCAGCCGTATAGAAGGGAGGAAATGAAAAAGTCATTTTTAGGGGTAACAAGTCAAACAGAAAGTACATAAGCCACAGATCTGCCATTAGCCATGGTAACCAAGTTGATGACTACTTCTAATAATTCCTATTTGTACAAGAACAAGCCAAACGGAAAGTGCAGAAGCCACAGATCTGCCATTAGCCATGTTAACCAGGGGCATGCTGGTTTTCTCAAACCCATACCTTGGTCAGCCTTTCCCATTCTCATACTTTGAGTTAACTGCTTCCGGTTTTAACTACCTAACTACTGGATTTAGCTAAGACATGGTATAGCTATGCTCAGTTTTGAGGTGCCTCTCCACAAGGGGAAACACCCATTGATGATTCAACACCAGCTTCAAGACCAAATAACCACATCAGTGACAAGCACAGCACACAACATCTGTGTAGTAGTAGCACTTTTATGTTGGGGTAACCAACAATTAATAAGAGCCCACTCATTGGGAGGCAACTGACATGTTGTACTATAAACATAGCCAAATACATATGGCTGAAGAGGTCATAGATCTCAGAGAAAAGCCCACGATTGTCACATCCCTAGACTAATGTAATTTCTTCCTATGGGCAAAATACATATCCTTGTATTTAATTTAATTTTTAAACCATAAATTCTTTATTTAAATTGCTTTGTCAAGTTTATGTCCAGGTGCTGTAATCCATCATAATACTTTGTCTTCTTTACATCTCTTTGCTTCTTGCCCAAGGGTCATAGATTTTACTTGTATGGGTCTATTTCTGGGAAACTCTTTGAATCTGTCCATCTAAAGATTTTTCCCTAATACTAGAATGTTTTGATACCTGTGAGTTTACAGTAAGTCTTATAGTTGGGTTGATTCTTTCACTTCTATACATTCATAATTCCTCAAAACTTTAGAACGTCACTCCCTCTAGGAATGAATAAGTCCCCTTTCCTTATCTCCTTGCCAGCATTTGTTTTTGAAAATTAGCCATTTTCACTGAGGTAAGATAAAACCTCAATGTAGTTTTCATATGTAATTCCCTGATGGCTAATGATGTTGAACATTATAAAACATATATGTCTTAGCCACTTACATTTCATCATTTTTTTAGGGAGGAAAAGATTTATTTGACATAGATTTTACAGTCCATCACTGAGAGAAGTGGAAGCATGAACTCAGGCCATCAGCCAGGAAGCAGGAGCTAAAGCAGAGACAAAGGAACACTGCTTACCAACCTGACCTCTGTCCCCTGGCTTGCCCAACTGCCTTTCTCTTAAGGGAAACTTATTTCTAGAGTTTTATAACATGTATTCAAATCATATTGAGATTCTGTCCCTCATTACCAGCCTCACCTCACTGTCCCATCCCCCAACTGGGGAGCTTCATGTTCTCTATTAGCAAATGAAAAGCCCCATATCTTATACTACACACCTGAACTGTGTGCCAGGGAAATCATATCACATTAGAATGGCAGCAATGTGTACTTCTTACACACAAATGGACCAAAGTAAAGTCCCACTCTCTTTCTTTTGTATGAGTTTTGGGGTCAGAATATGCCCAGATTTCTTGGAATGGAATTTTCATACTGCTTTTCTATTACATTGCCTAGGTTTATCAAGTGATCACAAATCAGTTATTTGCAGACAAGCAGGTTACACTTTGGGTGTTTCAGGGTTTCACTCAGCTCAACCACTCCACTCTGGTCCAAGGTGTTCTCCAACAGGTTGATTCCCCACAGGGTTTTATTGCGGGTAAAGGAGAAGCTGGCTCCTCACAGCAGGCAACAGGTAGCTCCGAGGCCTCCCGGCCAAGATTCTCTGAGTAGTAGTTGGGATGTCTCATAGCTTCTTATGATAGCTTTATGTGAGCTTCTTCTTCTTCTTCCTCTTCTTCTTCTTTTTCTCCTCCTCCTCCTCCTCCTCCTCCTCCTCCTCCTCCTCCTCCTCCTTCTCCTCCTCCTCCTTCTTCTTCTTCTTCTTCTTTTCTTTCTTCTTCTGACTCTCAGGTTCCTACTGCTGCTGAGGACTGCAGCCAGGTCTTAACACCCACTGGATAATGATGGCTTATTGATCTTGGGTGCACTGTGCAAAGGATTCTTGAAAGACCAGGGCAAAAAAGCTACATTATAGTCGTGTCCATTTCCGTCATGTCTCACCATTGGGGGCCAGCCCGAGGGGTTGGGGTGAGTAGATGCAGAGTCAAGCCACAGGCTCCAGGAGTTGGACAGGAAGCAGCCCAAGTACGTGGCACTGCAAACTCCTTTATTGAACGGGTGCACAAGCTCTTATAGGTCTGGGTAGCCAATGACCTTACGGGGTGGGGTCTCAAATACAGCCAATAGTAAGTTTGTCCCCAGGTAGGCAGGTTCTTTCCAGGTGCTGGTCTCACAATTAGTCAAAGCAGAACGCCACATCCACAGGAACCACTCCTCCATTCCTCCCAGCGGGTGGCCTTAAGCTAGGCCCACCTTACATTATGCCCAACATATCCTCCTTTTTGTTTTTATTAATTGAGCTACCCTGGGAGGCATGATTCTTTGCCATGCCATTGTTGGCCCCAGGCCCTTAGGGATCGTCTCAGGTGATGGTGCTTGTCTTAGGTTGCCCTGGTCACCAGGGTCTTACCCATCATTGGCTATCTGCCGTTCTGGTGAAACAACCCGAGGGGTTCACTTTTGCTGGCAGTGCCTCTCTTAGGTTGCCTTGGTAGGCATCAGAGTCTTACCCATCATTGGCTACCTGCCGTTCTGGTGAAATAACCCAATGGGTGATACTTGTCACTCAGGATGGTAATTAGGATGGCACAGGAAATTTTCAGGAAGGCTCCTGTGGCATGTGAGAGGGTTCTTGTCACAGAATGCTTTTGTGACCTGTAGCAGACTCAGAAAGAACCAAGAATAGTTAAGTATTATGAAGAAATTGTTGTTATTAAGTGGTCAGTTTGTAATCAAGAAGGCCACAGCAAAATGCTCCAAGTTACCAAATTAAGGAGCAAAATAATGGCTAAGTATCAGCCCTAGTCAGGATTGGGAGTGGAAGCATGAACAATAAGAGGAAGAGGGTGTGCCTATGGATCCAGTGGTTCTGCGGTGGTGGGGGCATCTGCTGCATTTGCAGGTGTATCTGTGGCAGGTTTGACATTTCTGGCAGGTACCCAGATAGGAGAAGATGAAGTTTCTGGAAAGATACAAGCATACCCTCGACCCTGTGTTAAGAGTGGATGAGGTCCCTTCCATTCATTTGTGAGAGGGTCTCTCCAGCGAACAAGGGGGAGGGAGGTAATGGCCTGAAGAGATCTCCAATGTTTATAGGCTGGAGAGAGTCCTGCTTCATCAAAGGTAAGAAAAGAGCTTCTACCAAGGTCAGATGGGGATCCCTGGGTCTCATTGCAGTTTTCGGATTCATAATGAGTTCCTTGAGGGTTCTATTTGTCCTCTCCACTGTGGCTTGCCCTGAGGGTTATAGGGGATGCCAGTGGAGTGTTTAATATAAGGTAGGCCTAGCCTAAGGCCACCCACAGGGAGGAATGGAGGAATGGCTCCTGTGGATGTGGCATTCTGCTCTGGTTGTTTGTGAGACCAGCACCCGGAAAGAACCTGCTTACCTGGGGACAAACTGTACATAAATTGCAGCACAGTGGGTTGGTTGCAACCACCTCCTGGATGCCCCTGTGCCTGGTCCCTAACCCAAGCTTGGCAGCCAGGGGACCCACTGCCCACGTGTCCCAAGGGTGTGGTTAGCAGATGGTCAGGCCCAATGTAGCTCCCCCCGCCTATCATATACAGCCAGACCAGCGCGGCCCTGCCCACCAGGCCCAAGTGGCGAGGACTGACCAAGTATTTGCTTCCTCATGTCAAGGATCCAACTGACCTTCCTGGTGTCTGCTGCCTTTGCATCTTTCTCTTTGTCCAGAGAGAACAAGTGATGAAGCATCTTTTACTTAAACCATGTTTCAGGTCCTTGTGCCTAGAGCTGCCAACACCACTCCAGTGCCCGCAGCCATGCTACCAACATCTTGATTCTCCATCATTTTTATCGTATTTGCCAAGTCTTGAGTTCAGACTCTTGAGATCAATATAGAAGCATGTATGGTCAGGAAAATACACCGTTTTGTGATAATATTCCTTACGTTCTCTAGGACATGTACTTAGTCTCTTGGGAGGCCAGTTTCCTTGGAAAGATGCCTCATTCTATTGACATCTTATTTCTCTGAATTTCATCTTTTGAGAACCCTACTTAGTTTATTGTACCAATTTTTAATTTTTCTTGTATCTGCTTTTCTCAGTTCTTTGTATGATAGCTACTCGGTCAGATATATAGCTGCTAAGTATGTTTATGTTTTCTCATTATGTAGGCTGCCTCCACATTTGAGTAATTGTGTTCATTATTTTACAAAAGATTTTAATTTCATGAGGTTTCTCTTGTTGATTGTTGCCCTCAGTTCCTGTAACATGGAAGGTTCTGTTCAGAAAGTCCTTTCCTGTGACTATAGGTTCCAATGTATTTCCTACTTTCTCCTCTATCAGATTCAGGGTATCAGGTCTTATGTTGAGATCCTGGGCCCAGTTGGAGTTGGGCTTTGTGCAAGGTGAGAGATGGGGGTATAGTTTTATTCAACTTGTGGCTATCCCATCTGAGCTGTACCATTTGTTGAAGATCCTTTCTTTTTTCAAGTGTGTCTTTTTGGTGACATTATAAAAAACCAGGTGGCTCTAAGTATGTGGACTTAAATCTGGGTCTGCAATGTAATTCAACTTATTAATGTATCTGATTTTATCCCAATACCATGCTGATATTAGTAATTAAAATAGCAATGTATTATTATTTGAAATCAAGAATGGTGATGCTTCCAGCTCTATTGGTCAGGATTGTTGGGTCGTCCTGCAATTTTTGTTTCCATATGAAATTCGAGATTATTTGTACAATTTCTGTGAAGAATTGTCTTGGAATTTTAATGGGTAGTGCGTTGCATCTGTAGATTACTTTTAGTAGGATGGCCATTTTTACAGTATTAATCTTACTGATGCACGTTCATGGGAGGACTTTCCATTTTCTGGTATATTTTCCAGTGTCTTAAAATTTATATTGTGAAGTCTCTCAGTTCATTTGCTATATTCATCCCAAGATTTTTTTTCAGGTTATTATGAATGGAATCTATTCTCTAATTTCTATCTCAGTTTGTTTGTTGTTAATACATAGGAAGACTACTGATTTTGGGGAATTGATTTCAAGTCTTATCAGCACTAAGAGTCTGTAAGTAGAGTCTTTGTGTTCTTTTATGTATAGAAAATAACATCTGTAAATAAGGGTACTAATGCTTCTTTCTTTTCAGTTTATATTCCTGCTTTCTCTTTCACTTGCCTTGTTTCTCTAGCTAAAACATCAAATTCTATTGAACAGGAATGTAGAAAATGTATAACATTACTTTGTTCCTGTTTTTAGTGGAAATCTATGAAGTTTTCTCTGTGCAGAGGGATGCTGACTCTGGGCTTTGGATCTACTGGTAATTGACAGCTGCTGGGAAAAAGAGAGTAGCTTTTCTTTAATGCTGAGTAGAAAGAAGGACACTGTGTAAATGTACAGCATATTCATTATCCATTCATCAGTTGAGGAATATTTAGGTTATTTCCATTTGTTAGCTATTTTGAAAAAGGCAAGAACAAACTTGGCTGCATAAGTATCTCTGTAGGATGAGTCCTTTGGGTATATGCCAAACCATGGTATGACAGAATCATATGGTGCATATACTTTTAGCTTTCAAGGAGTTTTCCACCGTGTTTTCCATAGTATTTGCACCAGTTTGCAATCTCAGTAGCACTGAATGATGGTCCCCCTTTCCCCACGTTGATGCCAGCATTTGGTGTTATTTCTGATCTTGGTCCTAGCCATTCTGACTGGGGTAAGATGAACTCTTAAAATGGTTTTGATTTGTATTAAACTACTTACTTAGAAGGCTGAGCACTCTTTAAGGTGTTTCTTAGCCATTTTTATTTCTTCTTTTGAGACCTCTCTGTTCAGATCCATAGCCCATCATTTCATTTGATCATTTGTTTTCTTGACTCTTTGCTTTGTGAGTTGTTTGTATACTCTAAATATTAATCCTCTGTCAATGTATAGCTGGTGGCAAATTCTCCCACTCGGTAGGCTTCCTCTTCACTTCAATTGTTGTTTCCTTGCTTCATAGAAGTTTTATAGTTTAATGAGTTCTCACTTGTCAGATGTTGACCTGAATTCCTGAACAACTGATGTGGAATTTAGAAAGTCCTTTCCTGCATCTGTGTCTTGTAGTGCACTGCCTATGCTTTCCTCTAACAGTTTCAACACTTCAGGTTTCACACTGAAATCTCTTAACCACTTGGTTTTTGTGCGGAGCGATAACCAAGGGTCTAATTTTACTCTTCTACAGTTTGAGATCCAGTTTCGCCATCACCTTTTATTGCAGATGCTGTCTTTAATCCAGTGAGTGTGTTTTGCACCTTTATCAATTATCAGAATTATCAGGTGGCTAAAATTATGTGAAGAATCATGTTTGGGTCTTCTATTTATTCCATTGATCTACATATCTATTTTTGTACCAGTACCATGCTGTTTTAATGACTACAGCTCTGTAATATGGTTTGAGATCTGGTATGCTAATCTCCACAGCATTGCATTGGTACTAAGGATTGTTTTGACAACCTGGGGTCTTTTCTGATTCCATATGAATTTTAGGATGCTTATTTTATAATTTTGTGAAAAATGTCATTGGGATGTTGATTGGCATTGCATTGGATCTATACATTGCTTTTTGTGCAGTCATCCTTTTCATAATACTAGCTCTGATAATATGATCATGGGAGGTCTTTTCATCTATTTGTGTGTTTTTGTATAGCATTCTTCAAATATTTAAATTTTTCTCTGTAAAGATCTTTAATATCTTTGGTTAGGCTTATTCCTAGATCTTTTTTTGAGGCTATTGAGAATAGGAAGATTTCAATGAATTCATTCTCTGGTTGTTTGTTATTATATATAAAGTACCATTTTGATGCAAGTGTTGATTATTCCTTGATGTTTCCTGGTGGAAATTTTGGTATATATTATGAATAGAACATCATCAGCCAAAAGGGATAACTTGATCTCTTCTTTTCCAGTTAACATTGCTTTATTTTTCTTCTCTCTTTTATTGTTTTAGCAAGATTTTCAAGTTCTGTATTTAAAAATGTAGGGAGAGTGAACATCCTTATCTAGTTCCTGGTCTTAATGGGAATGCTTTCATTTTTATCCATTTAGAATGATGCTGGCTGTGGGTTTGTTGTATTTCTCTTTAATTATGTTGAGGTATATTCCTGCTTAATGGGAAGGAATTCATTTGTGGTGCTGTAAATATAATCAAACACAAGTGGCTGAAGATGCCATCGATCTTAGTGAAAAATCAAAGTCTGCCACACCCCTAGACAAACATAATTTCTTACTGTATACTAAATATATACCCTTATATTTACAGATAAGTGTACATCTCACCACACATCAAAGAAACTTCTTTTTGCACCAGATGGAGACGATCACAGAATTCCACAACTGGTCAAACCCAGAGAATATGTTTCTGTGAAATGCCCAGCTCTAAATGACATGTGGACAATGGAAACTCCACATCTAAAGATCATGGAACATAGAGAACAGGGTGTGGAGAGAATACTAATACATCTCTCAACTCTTACCAACAAAGCTTCCTTATACAACTGAGGGTGATTAACACAAAAAGCCACAACTGTCCAAAATGTATAGACTAAGAGATTGCTTATCTCTAAAGGAAAGTACCATGCAAGTTCGAACCTGAAAAAGAACTCAGCACAGGCATGAAGAACTGAGTAAGAGTCTCCAATTCCAAGTAAGGAAATTGGTGTAACAGACAGTGGCTGGAATGGCAATGGCAGTCTTTTTCAACCATGGGACATTTGGTAAGTTAACCTTCTTTTTTGCAGAAAGTAAGGGACAATGCAGTTTCATGACTGGTCAAAGTGCTGAGGAGAAGTGACTGCTCAGCTCTAAGCAGGACATCTATATAGCCTCTCTAAGCTCTCATCTTTTCTTTGATTTTCAGAATCACTCTCCTTTATATCTTGTTTCTGTCACTGATTTTTCTATGAAAGTTTTCTTCATTGTTCTCAGAGGTTTTCTATTTTGTTGTTATTAATATTGTTTTTGTCAGAGTTTCCCTATAGCTCCAGCTGGCCTAGAACTCTCTATGTAGACCATGACCTCACAGGGATCTCCCTGTCTTTGCCTCGCAAGGGGCTAGGATTTAGGGCATGTGTCACCACATAAACCTGTTCTCAGAATTTTGAAGACTGGCGGTTCTCAAATTCTTTCCCCAGTCCAAAGACAAAATGCTTGTTTATTAATATATTCAGCAAATTCTTATGAGGAGAAAAACGTTTCTTAGATATTAATGTTAGCACTGTCAAACAAGGGTCAATTTTAAAAGCAAAAGTTCCTGCCTTATCATATGTACATTCCAAAGAGAGATTTGTAAACTAAGCATGTACAGTTTATCATAACAAGCCTACAGATGGAGAAGAACATGCATGATTCAATTTAGGGAAAACGGAAAAATTCTAAGAATTATGACTCATGAGTTTGATAAGGGAGTGTCAGAAATACCTGCATCTGATTGAGTAGAGGGATTCTTATGATTTTGTTGCTTATTTATTTGTTTATATTTTGGAAGTTCTGACTGGTTATTTAAGTAAATAAAATTTTTTTTAAAAGGCATACAGATTTGAAAGGAAAAACTAAACATTTCTCAGGAGGTAATTAATCTTATATATACAACATTTAAAGGCACCACTAAAATTGTTCTGACTCATCAGCATAACTAAACAGGTTACAGGGCACATGATAAATATACAATGTATAAAAATGAAGTATAAATACAATCATTTCAACATATCTAACAAAAATGAAACTCATAGTAACAGTGAAAAGTAAATTAAAAAATGGAGGAAAGATTGTGGGCTATTTTTTCAAACTTATTTGGTTATCTTAATAAATTTTAATAAAAATTTAAATTTTGATTAATAAATTTTAATGGTGTTAATTACTTTATTAATGTTTTAATTGATTTATGTGATAACAAATGTAATAACATTTCATGCCATTAATTTTGATCATATTTAGATGCCATCTCCTATCTGTACCTCCTCTTTCTACCCTTACCCAGTTCAGTAGTGTGTATGTGTGTGTGTGTGTGTGTGTGTGTGTGTGTGTATAGTTGAAGGCTGTATAACAGAAAACACAGTGTCAGGCAGGAGAAAATTCCTTTATTCAAGCTGTTGGCATGGCAGGATAGTACAAGAGACTCCAAATTAACACAGGCTATTGCTATAGCCCTTGATTACCTCTCAGAGCTTAAAGGTAAGACAGTATGCTGAAGACAGACATACTTCAGAGACAGGACTTGCAGCAATGGAGATAGAACTCATCTGGAAGCCCCCATTCCTGAAGACTAGCTTCCAACCTCAGAAAATAGCATGAAACTGTCAAGGTAGAAATGATCTCTCATCCAGCCGTAAGTCTATGAACCACAACAACACTCAGTCTAAAAAATATTCTCTACTGGTGCAGTAGTGGCACCATTATTTTGGAGGTAATCAGCAGCTGTCTAATTGGACTTAAGATCTACTCAGCGTGAGGAAACTCAGGTGTGGTACTGTAAACATAGCCAAATACACATGGCTGGGCAGGTTGTTCTAGAGAAAATCCTTCTGTCACATCCCTAGACCAAAATAATTTCTTATTGTATTGTAACTATGTATCCTTATGCTTACAGACAAGTTTACCTCTCATCACTCATCAAAGAAGTTTCTTTTTGCAACAGACGGAGACTACTAAAAAGTTCCACAAATGGTCAAACACAGAATAAATATTTTTGAGGTACCAGCCCTAAGAGGCCTTTCTACAATGCAACCTCTATACCTAAGGCTCAGCAAACATAGTGGAGCATGGGGTGGAAAGAATATTAATATATCTCTCAACTCTGACCAGTGAAGCTTCCTCATGCAACAGATGGTGATTAACATAGCAACCCACAACTGGCCAAAATACAAAGAATACAACACTAGGGAGTGCTTATGCCTGAAGAGGACACCTGTATCTAATTTCTGCCACACAATGCTCAGGGACCATTGATGAAAAGGGGGACAGACAGATTGTAAGAGCCAGAGCTGGTTTATGATTATTAGGAAACAGAATTTTCCAAAAAGCTGGGAAGTTACACACATGAACTCACAGCAACAGTAGCAATATGCAAAAGACCCGTGCAGCTCAAGCTAGACAAAAATTCCAGAACAGAGGTGGGGAAGTGTTTAAGAAACCCGAACTTTAACTGAGGAGCAATTAGCTTCTGATAACTATGGGAGAGGGAGAGTTGATTTTCTTTAAGAGTGTCATGCTAGATCGGTTGTCCAGGCTCCATTGAGTAGAGGCTCACCAGAGAACATCTAGGAGCACAAACTTAACTGAACAGCCTTTAATGTATGTGGCAGGGTACATGAAAACTTGTGGGGAACTATAAAAGGCTGAAGGTAGGGCAGGGGGTCTGAATAGGATAAGAATGTATTGTATGAAATTCACAAAAATGTGATGAAAGAAGTGTAAAAGTATTAATAATAATTTATGCATGGGATAAAAAGACTCTCAACTTTACACAAGACTGACTCCTGCCACCTAACATACCCAACAGCAGCCATCAGTTACCTGATGGATTCTTTATTCTTTATTCTTCCTATGGAGTCTTGGACCTTTGAATTTCTGTCCCTACCTGATGCTGAATTTATAATCCAATATAAGGTCCCTTCATATCAATTAAATTTTTATTAAGACTGTTTAAGGTTCCTGTATTCAAAGGACTGACTCTAATCACTGTGACATTGAAAATGTTTCTGTGGCAATATCTGAGAGGAATGTTAAAGGCAAGATGGTTTCATATTCTGTCGTTGGTGTTTCAATGTGAAATTAGATGGTAGGTTTAAATCCCTTCATCAAAGAATCACCTCAAATGGCTCAGCAAATGCACACATCATATATTATTTACCAAGGTCTCTGCCCTAATTTTTGCAATCAGTTAAGACGTACAATCACTAGAGTCCTCTTACGGATCATTTTGTGTCATAGCCTTGCATTAGGTTTTAGTCTTCTTGAAAGTACACACTATGAATCACTTACCTGTTGTGGTTTGAATGTTAAGTATCACAATAAATTCGAGTATTTCAACATTTGCAACCCAGGTGGGAGTGGTTTTTTTTGAAAGATTCTGGAACCCTTAGATGATGGGGCTTCAATAGAGGAACTGAGTCTCTGGAGTGAGCCTTAAGGATTTATAGTCAGGCTCCACTTGTCATCTGTTCTATGCTTTCTCTTCCACCAGAATGTGACAAGCTGAGCAGTACACTCCTCCCCCACAGAGCTATCTGTGGCCTTACCTCCCAAGATGACAGACTCTGTCCCCTGAAATCATAAGCCAAAATAAACACTTGCCCATAAACTGTTTTTTTTTTTTTGTCAGATGTTTGATCATAGCATCAAGAAAAATGTCTAAGGTGCCGACCAGATAGCTTAGCAGGTAAAGGTGCTTGCTGCCAAGCCTGAAGACCTGGGTTCGATTCCTAGAGCTCAGATAGTTGAAGGAGAGAAATGAATTCCACAAGTCATCTTATGACCTCCACACATGCACAGCACACACAGACACAGAGAAACATATAACACAGTAATTAAGTAAATGCTAAAAAAAAAAGAAACCGAAATAAGCAAAGGAGCTAAGGCACCTGCATGTGCCAGTTTCTCTGACTGTATGTAATAGGCGTTGATGCTCAGTAGTTTTCTAGGATGTTACCCTTTCAATAGCCCTTCCACAGACGCTTATATTGGAATGGGTAAGGATTCACTGCTCTGTGTGCATTTACTTTTCTCTAACATTTTGTATATATCACATTTATGTGTATTATTCTGCTCTTGGTCTCATCTGAAATGACTGTGTGATTTAATCAGATGTGTGTGAGTGCATATGTGCATTTATTTCAATGATCCAACATAAATCTAAGTATGTTACGATTATTGAAATGACCTAGATGTATCCAGTATCTTCATACTCTGCAAGGATTAGCATTTTCATTTGTGTTTACAGTTACGTTGGCATCAAAAGTAGGACTGTAATTGTGTTAGGGTAATGAGGAAAGAAAGAGCCGAACTTACTAAGTGAATGATGATTTCCTGCCAATTGAGAGGCAATTGATTCACAGTGTGCTCTCCAGTTTCCAGTCTTTCAAAATAGAGAGATGCTTTGGGAAATTGAGTCCTCAGAGGACCTTTGAAAACAGAGGAATGCTGACTATCTGGAATCTGCAATATGGCAATCAGTTAAATATCCCTGTGTGGGTTAGCAATTTGGTTCAGTAAAACCCTCAGTTGACACTTTAAACAAATGTTGTTAATTTGCATTTTATTGGTTTTATAGCTTTTCTTTTATTTAATGTATACATTTGTTTTAGTTTATAGTGGTATAAAAGCTATCACATTAGTTCTTTATACTTTGCTTTATGTTTGAACATATTTAAGTAACATAATTGTCAGAATAATTTAACTGAACCATAGGAGGTTGAGACTTGTTTTCCCTTCCAATATAGTGACTTATATATTAACTTGGGGAGGATAGACATTCGCCATGAGCAAAATGTTTATTTTCAAAGTCCAATATTTCAGCAGTATAGTAAGCAGGGTCCAAAACTCGGTATGGCCTCAGATGATTTCTGCTGAGCCACAAGGTAGTTGATGTTTCTGTCTGCTATGTTTTATTTAATTACATTACTGTCACTTTTTAATTTATATTTTATCCCCAAGCTAGTATAGCAAATAAAATGTAACAGTCACAGGGCTTTAAATTTTTATGACTTATTTGGAAATTTTTATTAATGTGTCATATACAATTCACTAGTTTATTTTACTTTAACATGGAAATATTAAATTTTTGCTCTCCTAAAAATGAAGTAAAATATTTAAAAATGCTGTGTATTCTGAAGGAGAAAAATTCCATTTGAATTTCTCCTAATTCTATTTTTAAAGTTTGTGTGTGTGTGCGCACACACGTGCATGTGCGCACAGAGGCACATAGGACAGCTCTTGGCAGAACTTGGCTCTCTTCTGCCTTCTTGTGTAATTCAGGGATTGAATTCAGGTCATCAGGCTAGTTCTCTCCTTATAATTTTTTACACCTTTTATATCAAAGGCACAGGCCTACATAGCATTTTGTTCACTCTGATAACCAAGCAGACAAAAACACTCACCAACTTTCAAGCTAGTAACATACTAAGAGTCCCCTGAGAGTTATCTCCTGCAGAGAGATGGCTTAGTGGGTAAAAGCTCAGGTTTACAACCTAAACAGCTAGAGTTATCTCACCTATGCATCCAAGGAATTTAGGAAGCAAGATTATTTCAAGTTTAAATTCATTCTAATTACATCACAAACCTTTATTATTATTTTTTTGGATAGTCTCTTAGCAAATGTAATGAAGATATACATTTAAAATCAGGGGATAGCAAGATGGCCTAGGGGGCAAAACCATTTGCCACCAAACCTGATGACTGAGTTCAGTCCCTAGAAATCACATGGTAGAAAGAAAGAACTGACTCACTGCACGCTGTCCTCTGACCTCCACAAGTGTGTCATGACATGCACATGTCCACATATACCAGACACATATCACAAATGAAGATATAAAAGTATAATAATAAAAAATTTAAAATGAAATTATATACGCTTCTCAAAGTGTATACAAATACGCTATAAAAGGTGATCAAAATGAGTTACCTTACAATGGGGGGACATTGCTAGTACTACAGCAGGCTAACAAAGTAAGGCCTAATGCCAGAGATGCACTTCCTCTTTTGAAGCTATTGACCATGGCTCCCAGAGACCCTCAAACAATACTGGCCATCATACCTTCTCTTGATCACCCACCAGAACTTGACAGTAAAACCCTGTTGTTGAAGGCATGATGTGCATGAGCTGTAGAACAAACAAGCTAATGTTGACATAAAATCCTCACTACTGGCTAGCTTTCATAGTACTGGAAGGCACTATGCATGCTACCTGAAGAAGAAATTGTTACCCTTACCCAACTGTGAATCCTACACGGTATAACAATAACTGATCTGGCAAGATGCGCACATTCATGCAACGTGGCGTGAATATAGGTTGTAGGCCCAAGGGGATAATTTAACACTATTATTCTGCTAAATAGACATAGTATGAAGTGTCTGCTAAGTTCTTGCCATTACACTCATAGATTAGTACATCTTTTCACTCTCATCAGAGAAGTTTCTATTTATAGTAGATGGACACAACTGGTCCATGAGTAGAGATTAAGAGGCTGTGGAGTCCTCAGTCCTGAATGGGTCATCTATATTACATCCTCTCTTCCAAGGTTCAGGGATCATGCAGAAGAAAGATTGTAAGTGCCAGAGGTAGTAGCTGTCTAGAAGTTGTCTGCAATACTACTTGTTGGGCATGGCAGGGCTATTACACACTTGAATTCACAGCAGCTGTGACTGCATGTACAAGGCACAAGATCAAGCCAGCCAAGATCCAAGCATGGATTGAGAAGTTGCTCATAAAGTCCTACCACCTGCTGAGGATTTGGGATTTATGACTCCTGAGAGAATGAGAATCAGTTTTCCTCAGGTTTGAAGTCCTGAGAGGACTTATGTGCTCAGGTAGATTTCCCTTTACATAGATACATGCAGGTATCACTAAATGGACTAAGTGATTTTTTCTTTACAGACAGAAATGAAAGTGGGAAGGAAGAGAGGTGGAGGCACAGGTTAGGAATTGGAGGGGAGCAAAAGGGCGGTCATTTTGAACAAACACATTATTTACGTGTACGAAACTCTTGATAAAAAATACATTTAAATTTTAGGATGACTTTTTCTAGCTCTGTGAAGACCGTGGGTATTTTGATTGGCATTTCATTGAATCTATAGGTTGCTTTTAGTGAGATGGTCATTTCCACAATATTCATTCAACTAATCCATGAGGACGGTGGGTCTTTACATCTCCTAGTGTCTTTATCTCCATCTTTAAAGATTTGACATTTTCACTGTAGAGATATTTAATGTCTTTGGTTAGGTTTATTCCTAAATAATTTTTCAGATTATAGTGTTTGGAAAGGTTCCCTTGAATTTTTTTTTTCTGCTTTGCTTATTATTAGAATGTAGAAAAGCTACTGATTTTTGTAAGTTGATTTTGTAACCTATCACTTAACAAGAAAGAACGATGCAGGGAGCCTCACCACATGAGATCTCAGATTATATTAGAGAGCTATAGTCATAAAAACAGCATGGAACTGACACAAAAATAGACACATATATCAGTGGAACACAACAGAAGGCCCAAACATGAGGACATGCACCTGATGCTTTGTTTTTCAGCCACCCGATATTTGACAAAGATGCTGAGAACACCCACTGGAGGAGAGACAGCATCTTCAACAAATGGTGATGGCAAACTGAATCACCACCTGTAGAAGAATGAAATTGGATGCTTATATTTCACCTGGCAAAAAAGTGAACTCCAAGTGCATCAAAGACCTGAATATAAAACCTGAAAATCTGAGACTGCTAGAAGAACACCCTCCAAGATACAGGTGTGGGAGACTGCACATCAGGTGCTCAGATGTTAAGGTCAACAACCAAAAAAGTGGGACCTCATTAAGCCACAAAACTTCAATACAGAAAAAAGAAACAAAACAAGGAAGGGAAAAGGAAACCCACTAAGTGGGAGAAAATTTTTACCAGCTACACATCTGATAGAGGATTAATATCCAGAATATACAAAGAACTCAAAAAACAAATAAAATAAATGACCCAATAAAATGATGAGCTATAGACACGAATAGAGAGTTCTCAAAAGAAAAAAAAAAAAGATAAAGAAGGCTAAGAAAGCCCTTAAAAAGTACTCAACATCCTTAGTAATTAGAGAAATGCAGCCTTAAGATTTGTCTTAGCCCAGCCAGATGGGTGAAGATCAAGAGAACGAAAGAACGCTGGAGAGCATGCGTAGAAAGGGCAATGCTCCTTCACTGCCGATGGGAATGCAGACTCCTGCAACTACTGTGGAAAGCAGCGTGAGACACCTTTGCATCCTTGTTTCCTGCTGCTTTCTTCACAATAGCTAAGAAATGGAAACAACCTAAATCACATACTGTAATTTGCAGGTAAATAGATGGAACTAGGCAGTGCTATGGTAACTGAAGCAGCCCAAGTGCAGAAACGCAAATGATGTTCGTTCTCCCTCACTTGTGGATTGTAACATCAGTCTCCTACAATCTTCTACATGTGAGTGCACATTCTGATGCAAAGCCCGGAGCGAGAAAAAGGAAAGGAAACAGGGAGGTGACGGAAAAGCAGGAACCAGAAAGAAGGAGATAGCAGGCGCACGTTACAGGGGGAGGGGTGGAGTGGAGGGGTGGGAATGTTTGGCTGGGAGGGAGAGAAAGGAGGTGACCATGGTGGAGGGAGGGAGGAAGCTCAGGAGAGGGGGCATGTTGGGAGGTGAGAGTTTGGGGGAGGATGGGGATAATGAGAGAGATGGGGAGGACGGAGGGAAGCCAAAGGGAGGAAGAGAGAGTAGCCATGAATGGTTCTTTGGGGACCAGAGAAGCCAAAGAGAAATGTTTTGTCCACATGCACATACTGTGTCTGAATATGAGTGCATATGCATACCTGGGGGTGTACGGCAAGGGGCACAGTGCTAGACAGGAGAGATCTCCTGTTCAGCGGATGGTGCAAGTGGTCCAAGAAACTCCTCCCAAAACACAGGCTATTGCCAGAGTTCTTAGTTATCTCCCAGAACTAGACGATAAGACCCTACTGCTAAAGACAGGACATATTTCAGTTATAGGTCTTGGAGTAATGGAATACGAACTTACCTGGAACCATTCCACCTGAAGTTTAGATCTCATAATGCTAGATGATAAAATGTAAGCTGCTGTGGGAGAAAATCAATCAATAGTCTAACCCAACCCCAAAGACTAATAATCATAAAGGGCAACACATCAAACTGCTTCTAATAATGCAGTAACAGCACTGATAACAGATAACTGATAACAGATAACTGGGGGTGAATAATAGCTGTTTAATTGAACTTAAAGCCCTCTCCGTGGAGTGAACTCATGCGTGGCTGTGTAAACACAGCCAAATACACACGGCTGGAGAACTCACAGATCCTAGAGAAAACCCTGTCTCTGTAGTGTCTCTAGACAAATGAAATTGCTTATCATATGCTAAGTATGTGTCCCTTTACTTACAGAGAAGTATACTGTACACCACTCATCAAAGACGTTTCTTTATGCAACAGAATAAGAGTCTGCAGAGTGTGTCTTCCAGGATAGGACTCCCATATTAAACCACACCCACTCACAGCTCATTGAAGAAGAGGGGGTGGAAAGATTGTAAGAGTCCGGGCTGGTTCATGAACGTAGGGAAGCAGGAGTTTTCAAGCCACTGGAAGCTTGCACATGTGAACTTATGCAATGGTAGCATCGAGCACAAGATCCATGCCAACTCAATCAGACAAGGGCCCAGAGTGGAACGAGAGAAATAGGTAACGGACCAGGCTTAGACTGGAAACTATTGGTGAATGATTCCTACTGGGTGAGAGAGAATATGCTTTACTTATGATCTCTGGATAGGCTGACAACTTTCTAGTGGATGAATTTGCACAGGAGGATATCTGGGTACAAATACTTTACTAGATAGGACTTAATAGGTTTGGAGGTGAGGGTTGGGGCACATGGACTAGGGCAGGGTTCCAAATTTGATTAAGAATTATTGTATGAAGTATACAAAAGCTCAATATTTTTTAATCTTTAAAAATAAAGTAAATTAAATTAAAAATCCCAGCAGGCCTAGTAATTGAAACCACACACAGAATATGTTAACCAGACTGTGCTAGTCAATGTATTATCTTCTCCATTTCATTAAAAACAAATACAGCATGAGCAACCCCTATGTGAAAAGAGTTTACTCAGAAGCCACTAGGAAGTAAAATGCCTTTTTCTTAGGAAAAAATCAAGAAAGAGTTGTATATTTCTTCTACAAATAAAGTGTTCTGATATGACGGCTAGGGCACTGATATGTTTACCATTCAGCCCTGATAATCAGGAGGGAAACCTTGGATGGTACATCACACAGGGAACTGAGTGCTCTGAAGCCAGTGACTGGAAATCACTGTGTGGATTGAAAGGAAAGCTTAATTATCACTAGGAATATTGTGGGTGAATTTTTACTTTATGTTGCTGTACACTATTTAGTATAAAACAGAAAAAGTCAAGATTTGAAAATATTAGGACATTACGGGGTGGTAAAAATAAAAATAAATTGAAGTGCAGTAATTTGAAATGTAGTAGATCTGTTACACAATAAATTATCACAATAAAGTCAGTTAGAATGTAAACATTGTCATTATTGTATTACTAACAACTTTTCTCTTCTCTGGAACTACTTTAGAAACACAGTCCATGAAGAAAGGGTGAATTTTGGTATAGCAATATTTGAACTAGAGTGTTTATAACATTAGAGGAGTTATAAGGCTTGGAGATAACTTCAAAGATTTGTTAAATCTAAATTGAAGAGTTAAGATAGAAGCAAAGATTTAATAACAAAAAAAATGCTACTGATAAACCTTTTGCATCTTGGTTTTCAGTACACATAGTTCACCAGAAAGAAATTTAATCTAAATATTTCTTTGTTGTGATGGATCAATCAATTATGTCTAAGGTCAGATGAAACAAATGCACCCAGAAATGCTTTGGAACATTGGCTAAACTGTTGTTTCCCAGGACTCTTGGCTCATAATAAATCTACCATGATCCAAATACTGCTGATGTGAAACTCGGAGTAACTTCTACCACCCATCAAACCATCTTGTTTCCACCCTTGTTATCACAGATCAACACTGGGGTGGTAGGGTGGGTCAGTAGGTGTGCTTCTGCTTGGGAAAGCAGTTGGCATTTCAACTTTGCAGCGGGATTCAGAGAACAGCCACAGTCACAGTGACAGATACAACAGTAACCTCCCAAATCTTGACAATATGGGAATAAAAGTCACTTTTAATACCTATTTCACTTAACGCTTCTAATTTATTTGTGACTTTGTCACCTCTATCACATGCCTCAGATTCTTTAAATTATATTTTCTAAATTTTGACCATGTTTTTGACTTCTCAAGGACCTGACCATCAGAGCTGAAGAGTCTGTTTTATAGGGTTATCTCTGCAGCCTTTTTTCCCCCATAGGATACAAATTATTGACATTACCATGATTCAAGTCCTAGAAAGCAGTTCTCAAACTGGTTCTCAAGTTAAGCATTGTGATTTCACCTCCATTATCAGATGCTTTAACCAATGAATATGTACAAACATTCCCCTCTGTCCTTGTATCTTCATAAATCAAGTTATCACAATTTAGTTAAAAAGCAACACCATTTTCCAACACTACTGTCAACATTTTAGTCATCATTGTATATTAAATCAGGTTAAATGTAGATTAAAATCATAGGAAGTTGTTAGTTGTTAGTATCAGATCTTCCTGAATTTGCTGATGGTTTATCGATGTTCATCTGTTATCTAATTCATACATGGGCAGAGAAGGCCACTGTGTTGCCACCTTGTCTCCCAGTGGCAAGACACCCTATATTTTACAAAATAAAAGCAAATCAGGATAGGGCAGGGGAAGGAGGAAGATGATCTCATTAACAAAAATGAAAGTCAGAAGAGAGAAAAAAAGTTCTAATACTCAAGGTAACATTTAAATTAAAGAAAAAATAGGTCATAAAATAAGCATGCGACCATTGACATTAATGCATTGCTGAGATTTGAAATAAGTATGAAGGAAACTGGAAACTGTGTGTGAACACCTATGTGCAGTTGTCTGTGGGGGCCAGAAGAGGGAGCTGCATTTCCTGGAGTTGGAGTTACACGTGGTTGAGAGGCTAACATGGGTACTGGAAACTCAATTTTAGTCCACTAGAAGCTGCAAGTGCTCTTAACCCCAGAGCAATCTCTCTAGCCCTGATTTAATTAATCAGAATACTTTTTTTTTAAGAAAAAAAAAAGGTAGTTGTGAGAGACAGGATAAAAATGTAAGTGAATTTACACCAACAAACCTTCTTATCAATGCACTTTCAAAACCAAACCACAAGTGTCAAGGTTAAAATGATGGAACCTGAGAAAGCATAGAAAATGCTCTCCTACTCTAAGTTATCCAACCAAAAATAACTTACTCTTTACAAGTAAATAATTCATAAATTATCAGTTTCTAAAATTTTAAATTATATTTGAATTTTACTGTTTTTTTTCTTCTCCTATATATTTATATCTGATAGAGAATTTTGAATATTTTGACAAAAGTCTTTAAAGACCATGAAACAGACCTAAACTCTTGAAGTGATTGTCCAGGTTGCTTTAAGTGCTTTCAGACATTACAATTGTTCTAAGAACACTATCACAGACATGCTCCATGAAAATAACAGCTGTGTAGAATTGATGTGCCCCACACCAGAAATCTGAACAACATTTATCAAGATTCTAAGAGGAGATAAAATAACTGGATACAGAGTCTACATCAGGAACACTGATGGACTAAAGCCAAGTTCAAAGCACAAGGGAAGGATCTACCAATTACACACAGGAAGAAGACAGACCAAGGAGAGAACTTGTATTTGTTCACCTTTCTTAAATTTTTAAAGTTAAATTTTAATTAGCATGATAGTTTTATTGCCGTATATCTGAGATTATAATTTCCTCTCATCTGTTCTTCTTTCTCCACTGGCCCACCCTCACAATGCCCGACACCCCTCTCCTATCTGCTTCCCTTCATTGACCCACCCTCACAATGCCCAACACCTCTCTCCTATCTGCTTCCCTTCTTCCATCCGGTCATCCTCCTTCTACTTTCTTATCTGTTAGGTTTGAAGGGTGTGTTTTAAATTTCTTTAGATTGATTAAAAAGTGACTACTTTTGGAAATCTATATTATATGTTATGATTATTATAATAAACTTCCTAATATATGATCTCTTTAGACATTATAATTTAAAGATTTGTTTGTATTTTGTGTGAAAATGTCTGGTGCCTGAGAAGGTCAGAACAAGGCAGCAGATTCCCTGGAACTAGACTTGCAGGAGGTTGTGTGCTGCCTTTTGGGTGATGGGAATTGAACCTGGGTCCTCTCCAAGAACAGCAAGTGCTCTTAAATCACTGTGTCATTTTTCTTGCCCCTCTGTCATACGGCAAAAAAGATGGAAAAAATACAAGGATTCTTTTTAGGAAGGTGACAAAAAATATATTTTAAAATAAGATCATAACTGTGAAAGGCCTGGGAAAAACCTGAACAGAGGCTAAATGCCACATCATCTAGCATCATCTAAGAGAACTTACTAAAGGCAGTATCCCCAGACATGACCTAGCAGGTGACTGGTTTAGCTATTATTGCTGAACATGATATGGGAGAGGATCCCCTCTAGGGAGTGAATTCTAAGAGCCTGTGGATCATGTCAACATGAAGCATATTTTAAACGAGTCGAATCCTTGTTGTTTAGGAAATACTTACAAGAGTGTTTCCAACTAGAAATACCTCTAAAACATTTTTAATGATTCTATCACAAACAATATTCAGAGAGGAAACAGAGGTAACCTTGATTTTATGTGGTGTTTCTAACCCTGTGGAATCTGTAATGCCTTTCATGTTTAAAAGTTTCTTTTTGTGATTGTGCTATTTTTTTTTCTTCTTTTATTTGCTTATGTTTAAGAACATTTGGAAAAAGGGTCACCATCTTAACTGAAAAGTGAGGAAACTGAGGCATTTCATTGTTCGATCAAGAAATGTAAATATTAATTTACTTCAAGAACACAGTGAGAATAGACGGAGTCCTGGACCACAGGGAAAGTCACATACTCAATGCAGAGAAAGCCAAGGACCTTGAACTTGAACTATCAAAGCCTGAGATGAGGCCGGGGGATGGGGGTGGGGGGGATTTGACTTTTACAAACAGAAAAGTCTTGTTTAAAGCTGTATATAATTTTCCTCTTCTTGCATTAAGATGCTCATGGCAGTGAGTGAGGATAGAGGTTAGGCTTATGCTCTGAAGCTTTTCATTATTGAGAGTTGTTGTTAGTCTGGAAATGATTTAAGTGAATTAATATTTAGAAAGATATTATTCATTTAAAAATTATTCAGAACCTACTATATTCAGCTTCTATTTTAGTTACTAATAATGAAAAGAATAAAAAAGATTTAACATAATCATAGTGCCTTCAGAATTAATCATGTATTTACAGCATTGGAAATACCATAGGATTCCACATATGACAAAAAGGAGTGAGATAAGTTGTCCATGATTTCAGATACAACAAAGAAAATTTCACTTTTAAATATACTTTGTTTGGGGAATGGGGTTGTAATTCTGTTAATATATTAGAAGAATCTATTCTTTAGCTTTGCAGGTAAAGATAAAGTGTTAGGATACCTATCTGGGATATGGAGAGAGAGAGAGAGAGAGAGAGAGAGAGAGAGAGAGAGAGAGAGAGAGAGAGAGAGAGAGAGAGAGAGAATATGAGGTTATGTGGGGTTACAGGGAGACCCTGTCTCCAAAAGACAAAACAACAAAAATATCAAAAGGGACAGAGAGAGACTCATAGCCCCAGGGAAAGCTGGAAAGACTGAAAAAAAAAAGTTTCAAGTTTATTCAGGACTGTCTTGAAATCTTAAGCACTTTACATAGTATTTAACAATATTAAAATTCTTAGCAATCTTAAAGATTCAATAAGCTCTATTTGCTTATTTATTATTCAATAAGCTCATTTGCTGTCCAAGGGAGAAGCAGAGACTGGATCCCAAGAACTTTCATAGATGCCAGGCAAGGGTGGTGACCACACCTACACATATTGGTAAGCTCTGCGTTCAACGGAGAGAACATGCCTCAAAGAATGAAGTGTAAATCTACTGAGAAAAACACCCAAAGTCAATCTCAGGCCTCCACAGCAGGTGCTTACACTAGTACACTCACCTGCCCACACATGTGCAAACACGCATCCACAGACTTTTAAAAAGATACATAACATTTCAGGGCCTAAAAATCGTATTTCAAAACCTAGTTCTTGTTTCAAAATACATTCACAGAATCTGTGTTAATTTACTTTTAAAAGGCCTCGGCCATAAATACATGTCAGTAAGAAAAAAAAGTTTTAGTTTCTTAGATTACTATTTATTAATTTCTCAGGAAGTTATAAGATGAGAAGGGACACTTTTCTTTATTTCCTTTGCCTGGGGGATTTCTACCCTAAACTCTGGATTGAACGGTTGAAGAACGTATGGGACTTCAAATATTTCTCCTAAACATCACCTCCCACGGGTCTATCATTCAGAGAAATTTTCAGGAACCTCGGGCTTAGTTAGTCCAAAGACATGAGCAGCTATGATGCTTCCCAACGATGAGCAAAGAAACTTAGAGAATCTAATCTGTATATTCCTTTATTAAAATGATGCAATGTTGTTTTGCGTGTGTTAGTTGCATGTTAGGTCCACTTAGCAGGAGCTGTAGGGCCCAGGCTGGACTCACAGCTCCAGGCTCCCACTTGCAGCGGCCTGGGGAGTTTTTCAGAGACTTCCACTCAGGTGAAATTGAGATTTTTAACTTTTCCACACACATGTATCTCTGGGTGGGCCAGCTGAAAAATGTAGAAGAGGTTTTAACAGAAAGTTAAGTGCGAGTTTCTCTGACGGACACTCAGGGAAAAGATACTGCACACCCAAGAACGGGTGTGGGCCTCTCAGCAGTCACGTGAGCGTCTTAGCAGTAACCCTGCACACCATTATGATTGCTCTAAAGTTATGTCTCAAAGGGTCGATAGGATGCCTTTTTCTCCTTTTTGAAAAACGAGATTATAGGTAATCTCCAGATGACCTAGGGGCACGACTGTTTTAGGGGCTAATGAAATGCTTTCTGAGTGGATTTGAGGCCTGTTTCAGAGGAGGGAACTCATATCTTATTCTGTAAAGTTCATGAATCATATTTTTAAGATATTGGTGAACTGTAGATATAATTGTGTTATATATGAGTTCTCTAGCTTGCACAAAGCCCATGTTTGATGCCTAACTTTCTCTCTGTCTCTCTCTTTCTCTCTGTCTCTCTCTCTCTCACACACAGAGAACTAAATAATTAACTGTGTTCTGCACATTTTAGTGAATTAATATCTTATAAATAGTTAATGTGTTACTGAAAAGTGCATTGACTTTCAACAAGGACAAGGTAATATACCAGAAACTAAAGAAACAAATCAATGAGGTATAAATTTTGCATCATTTTCTCATAAATACTAAACGTGTTTGGAAGACTTTGGAAACATTTTGGAGGAAGTAATGGAATTGTATGGTGTTGGTAGTCACTCATTGTTTCACTGTGTCTCCCAGCACACTGAAGGACAGATCAAACCATGGGTTAGTTACTGTGGAGAATACCTTAAGGTAATAACAGCAATGCTTGAAATATGCAACACCTATTAAATTCAATATGCAGTGAAACACTGGCATTTAGTAAAATACTAGCCAGAAGGTATAGTCCCCAACAACGAGCGAACAAGAATTCAGGTTAAAAAACTGACTATGGCAGTGCTCACTGGTCTGGTGAGATGTGGGAAGAAGAAAATAAAGAATTGACATACAGAAGCCAGAAGTGCAGGAAGATATGTGGGGACATTCTGTTTATGCTAAGCATTAATATTGTGTGAATATAGAAAACAGAATGGTGGTTATCAAGCCTACATGTTGAAGAATGAAGAACTATTTAAGAAGAATGTAAATTTCACTTGAGGCAATAAATATTTTAGAGTTTGTCTATGATTGTATAATATTGTGTCATATGTTGCTCAATTTTATACATTAAGGTCATTAATTTTATGCTATGTGAATTTCTCTTCTATAGATCGTGTTAAATATTTTCATCCTTATGCATGTCTTTTTAAAATTATTTCCTTTTGTTTTATTTTCATGACTGCCCATGTGTCTATATGTGTGCCACTTAAATGTATGGTAGCTGTGGACAGAAAAGGGTGTCATATCCCTTAGAACTTGAGTTACAGACAGTGGTTAGCTGCCATGTGGTGCTGGGAACTTAAATTGTGACATCTGTAAGAGCAGCAAGTGCTCCTAACTGTGGTGCCATCTCTCCAGCCCCCTATTTATGTACTTATAAATATAGCTTTCTGCATACACAGGATTATCACACATTTGATACTGGCTCTCTGCCACATAAACATTGCTCCATTGTGTCTCATTTCCGTGAATTCGTTTGCCTTTTCTGTGCTCCTTCGGTGGAATTTGGGGCAGTTATTCTCTAAGGAGCTCTGTTAATCTAAGACTCTGGCATATTGCAATTGGGATCCAAAATCTACATTTAAGTTGCATTAATTAACAGGACTGGGTGATAACTTTCCTGCTTTGGTTGTCTACCTATCTCCATTACTGTCTCATTCCTCCAAATTCTGCATCCTGTCAATCACTATATTCTCTTAATTATTCTGAGAAAGCATTTCAAACTTCTTTCTACTTATAAACTATTTAACATTTGACTAGTTGAATCTGCAGCAAGATCTTTGTTGCAGTGTCCAAAATGGAGTCCTCTCCAGTTTCTACATATGCACCATAGCCCAAGAGTTTTCTTCTTATTTTAATATTAAGAAAATTAAACTGAAAAAAATATAGTAAAAAATGTGTGCTTACAGTGCATAATGATACTGCATGGTTCTGTAGAGATTCAGTTACTTTAAAATTTCAATTTTAATTGTTTCCTAAGACAAGGTCTAGGTACATGGGCTAACCCTTGAATTTTGGTATGTAGCCCAGTCTGTTCTCAAATTTCACTTCCATCTCCCTTAGCCTCCTGGATCCTAGGAATTACAATTTTTTACCACCATACCAGAATGAACTTCTTTTTATAAATCTCTCTGATTATTTTCCTGATTTTCTTTATACTTGAGGGCATGTATGAATATTATGTGTATATATAAACACATGCACGCATTTAGTATATACATGTAACTAGTATAAAAATAATGGTATTGGAAATTTAAAATTGCTAAGAGTAACATGAAGATATATTCTAAGACATCAATGCATTTCAAATTTACTACTTTTGACTCTTCTGATAAATAATATGGAGTATCACAATGTATATTTCATTTTCTCTTATAAACTTGGAGTATATCTTATTGTTGCAATGTGATGATGAAATGAACTACCTTATCTGTGTGAACATGAATTGCACAAGTAAATATTCACAGCTACATATTAATGAAAGATAGTGGAGTAAAGAAAAAATTAACTTTAAGCATCTAAGGAAACTTTTCCCCAAATGAATTTTCTATATGAATAGCTGTTTTTGCACTCCATGTCACATTGCATGTTTTTATACATCTTTTGCACACTATTCCATGTTCTTCATATTTTAATAACTTGACAATCATTGACTTTTATTAGTGAAATACTTATGCTTCCAAACACCTCTATACTTCTAAAATAAATCTCACTTTGGTATTAATTTGAATGTGAAATTAGTAACATCATTGCTGTGGAGACGGCCAGTGGATAAAGATGCTTGTGTGAAAGCATGAGGACATAACAGGAGTTCGACTTCCTGGCACCTAAATAGATATTCAGACGTGGCTGTGGCTTTTTTTAACCCCAGCCATGGGAGCCAGTGACAGGTAGGTCCTGGGAATTCACTTACTGGTCAGTCTGCCAAATTGAATTGATGTATTTCTGGTTAAGTGAGAGAACACGTCTCAAGGTATTTCAGGTGGAAAGCAATAGTTTTCCTCTGGACTCTGCATGTACACTCAGGCTCACTGTATGCAGCAGAGTTATACACATCACAAGCATGCACTAAAACACACACTAAACATACCACAATCACACATACCACACATACCATACACCACACACACATGGAACACAAGCACATACCACAAAACCACAAACACACAAACACTACAAATATATATATTCACACTACTAACACCCCCACACCCAACAAACATGCACCACAAACTCAGCTATACTCATACACCTAGCTCAAACACATACAAATCACATATACATATACCACAGCCACACATCACACACATAATCTATCTCACAAACACATACCACACACCACACACCACAAACACACACAATCACAATGAACACAACACATACCACAAACATAACCACACACACTACACACACACACACACACACTCACTCACACTCACACATGCACATGGCATTCCTACGTGATATTTGCACAAGAGATTAGTGACTAGCTGACTAACTGACTAGTTGACTAGTTGACTAGCTTTCAACTTTTCTTTTGTATCTGTTCTTGCTACCATGATTATATCAGTGTCTAAATAACTTGAGCAGTTTTATTTCTTTGAAGCTTTCTGAGTTATATAAATATCTGTTTTTCCATTATTAAACCCAGTCCATTTGAGAAGGAGGTGCACATTATTTTACTTTTCAGGGCTCTGTGTTGTTCATTGCTCTGACAGAAAACTGAATTTTAGTTCACTAGATCTTTAAGCATCCCTGATATTTTTAAGTCCTATGAAATATTTAGGACCAATGACTCCCTGTATAAGAGATCAAGTCTCTGATATCTTTTATTTTTTACATGTTGTTATTTATTTACTGGTTGTATCCCATGTGTGTTAGTGTTGTGTTTGTGTGTTTGTGTGGAAGTGTATTTGTGGTGTGGTGTGTGTGTGTGTGTGTGTGTGTATGTGAATATGAATGTGTGTAGTGTATGTGAATAGTTAGTTTTCACTTCTAACCATACGGGATCTAAGGGTTGAACTAGAATCTTCAGGCTTGGCAGCAAGCACTTTTACCTGCTGAACCATCTGGCTTGCCCCATATGTTTGTTCTGATTCTGTGTTACTTCACTTAGCATAACAGTTTCTAGTTCCATCCATTTACCTACAAATGTTATGATTTCATCTTTCTTTACCACTTAGTAGAACTCCATTGTGTAAATTTACCACATTTTCATTATCCACTTGTCAGCTGAAGGACACACTTAAGTTGCTTTCTTGCCTTAGCATTGTAAAAAGTTCAGCAACAAACATGAATGTACAAGTATCTCTACAGGATGAGTCCTTTGGATATACGGCAAGAGCGCTATAATGGGTCAAAGGTAGACTCATTTTTAGTTTTTAACAGTTTTCCACAGTGTTTTCCATAGGAGTTGTATGAGTTTTCAATCCCACCAGCAGTGTATGAGGAGATACAAATAATACCTAGCTAGTGTAAAACACTAGAGAGAATCGCATTAGTCTAACATTCTAATGACAAATTCCACATACAATATCTCTACAAGAACCCATGTGCATATCTGAAGAGCTGTCACATACTTAGCCTAATGTAACTTCTTACTAAATGCAAAATATGTATCCCTATATTTACAGTCAAGTATCACAGTCATCACTCCTCAAAGAAGCTTCTTTTGCAGTAGACAGAGACTAATACAGAATACCACAATTGATCACACACAGACATTGTCTATGAACTTTCAGTGAGGAGGTGTGTGACCATGTGGAAGGAGAATCTTACAGGGTCCCGGGCCTCTGCTCATATGAGCCTGCAGCAGTCGTTTTGGCATGCTGGAGACATATGTAAACTCAGCAGACAAAAACAGAGCATGGAACTGGGGAGATGTGTAGCAGACCCCAATCTCTGTTTCAGAAATATTGGCAACTGATTACTGTTGGGTGAGGATGAACTAGTCCCCCTAAAGAGAGGGACTCGGTAGGATGACTAGATCTTGGTGGATGAACCTGCACTGAGTCATTTGGGAACACTAACTTGACACAATAGACCTTAACACAGATGAAAGAATGAGTTTCAGGGTAACAGGGTGTGCTGAATGGGAAGTGGGTATAATGATGATTAAGAACGATTGAGATTGATTGAGATGTTCTGTAGGAAACACAGAATGATTCAATAAAAAAAATTCAAAATCAAGGTTTTAGAAGTTTGCAAAGTCATGCTGACGTATTCCCCTCTTCTGACGTGAATTCTGGCTTATTATGTCTAGGCATATAAACACATATTCTATGTTAGGTACATAATAAATGAAAGCATTTGAGAAAAACATATACAGTAATGGTTCTGTGTCATTGCTGATCAGTGTGTTCTCTTTGAGACCTTTGCTTTCCTTCCTTTAGCATTTCTTTATAGCCTTCTTAATACGGCCTTACAATTAAACCCCACTTTATTTGGTTTCCAAGTTTACTTCTTATCCAATAAATTCAAGGTTATTTTTGCATAAGGGTTTTTAGTCTCCTAGCTCAGCATGCCAAGTCAACCATAGCTGATAACCTGTTCTAATTTATTGTCTTGGATTTACTCCAAAAATGTGTGATGATTATCCCTCCACCCAGCAAAAGTCAATACCTCTAGCCTGAACTGTTGAGAGATTGACAGTAAAAAAGAAAAATGTACACAGTAAAATTGTAAAGGGAGAAAAACTGAAGCTTGTCTAAGAGACAGTTATTTTCTGTTTTGTGATGTTATGGTCATTCCTGGTGTAGTACAAATTATATGTTGCTATATTGGCAAAGAACCCATTCTGTGATTTCTACTGCACCCTGACATATTATCAAAGAAATACTCGGGTGTTCAGTATTTTATAAGCTCATTTAGATGTACAGAGCTTCCTTTCAACACCCACACGACTTTTTTGTGTCCACTTCTGATATGAAGTCTTTTGCTGAAGGTCACAAAATGTGTGTGCATTTCTAGGCTCCATGATTCTAATGTAGATAAGATGCATTTCGGCTCCTGTAGAAATGACTTCTTCTATAATCTATTCCAATACAATTTCCAGGCATGGGTGAATTTCCACAGTCTAGTAATACTGTCTAAGAAGCTGAAGAGCACCAGTCTGGGATGCTGTGGAGCTGGTCAGGACTGTAGGGCTGATCTGCAAACAAAACCCTTTCTAGGGAAGAAAAATAAAGATAAACACACCCTTTAACAGCATCAACCACAGCCACAAAACAAGCTTAGAGTATTTATTTTGCTAAAATCATTTTGCAAGTAAATTTTCACACAGTATGATAGTTGTTCCTTATCTCAACTATTTAAATTAATGACAGTTTCTACATTAATTGGGAGACCAAGCAGTCTCACTTCAGATAATACTTCCATTGGTCAATAGACTGAAAAAGTTCAAATCCATACAGTAAACAAGAGCGGTTAGATTTTTAGAAAAGGACTGCAGATATGTTTAGGTGAGTAGACGCATTTGCCACCAAGCCAGATTACCCAAGTTTCATCCCTGCAGCTCATGTGGTGGACGGAGAGGTCTTTTCCATGTTGTCCTCTGACCACCACACATGTACTTTGGCATGTGCCCCCACCCCATGCATACACACACCCACCAAATAAATAAATGCAAATATATATTAAAACTGATCCATGTTATAGACTATAATGCTATATTAACATTATTACACACATATTCCTTTTCAAACTTGACTCTACGTTCCTATAAGATTGTTTTCTATTGAAGCATAAATTCTAAAACCTATTTGAGAATGGAAAAGATTTCCTTTATCATTATGTTTGTGATTAAGCCTACAATTTGACTATTTATACTCCAAAAGGTATCAACGGGATCTCACTAGACCATGATGGCTCACAGTACCTCCATTAGAGCTTACATTTCTTCAAGTATACTTATGCCTCCTAGAAGACATTATAATATAATGCATCTTTCAGAATTGTGTATACTTTCTCAGCAAGACTATTTTTAAATTTTTATTAATTTATTATTAATTTAGTTTAATTTATTTAGGGGTGTGTGCATGTGTGTGTGTGTATGTGTGTGTCCCCACATGCTACAGTGCACAAGTGCAGTTAAACTTGTAGGGGTCTTCTATCCTACCACAACCTGTGTCCTCAGAATAGAACTTGGGTCATCAGATTTGGTGGCAAGAGCCTTATTTGCTGAGCTATCTCACCATCCCCCTTAAACACAGCTGCTCAGGACAATGAATTGGTGAGTTCTAGGTGAACGGCAAATTCCTTTGTCTGCATTGAAGTACCCTCACTTTTTTTTTGACTGCATGAAAACCTTTTAGAAAACAAGCAATAGTGTTAGGGTTAGAACTTTAAAACCAAATTTAGACCAGTTACTTTTTTGATAGTAAGTATTCAAATATTTGCATGTTCAAGTGACAATGAAGTGAACAGATACATCAGCTTCAAACATATGCTTCTTGATAACTGCTGCAGCATCCAGCTGAGCAATCACATTTCCCTTGTCACTGTCTTACATATGTTTCCATTAGAATGAAATCCCAGGTTGCATATAACCTATTACTCATGCCCCAGTTGATTTCTTGAATCATAAAGCTGTATAACATTTGGATGCCTTAATTAGATACTCTTGCTTACTAGGATAGTTTTAATGCTTAAAATAGGAAGAAAACACCTGTAGCGAAATGGACAGAAGAGGAATTTATTCTTTATCCTGTATCAAAAAGAAGGAAAGAAAAGATAAAAACTGCTTACAATAACATGTACACATCAAGTATTTTTAAAGTATTTCCTGTTTATGTTCATAGTCTTTACATTTGTAATGTTTACATGTGCATTTGTTCTGAACATTAGATTTAATAAGTCATTTCTTTTATATCTCACAATAACGTTATGTAACAGTATTTAAAAGCAACTATTAAAAGAAGGAAAAAATAAATGTTTTCTTTTAAGAATTGAATGCTAAAATTCCAGTAGTCCATAACAAGCAATGTTTTCCAGGTATTTATGCATTCTGTTATAAAATAACATGGCACAAAATTTTATGACCATTAATTTCCAGAGTTATCAATATATAGTAACTTTATTTGTGTATGTATGTCTTTGTTTTTTGTCTCTCAAATCATCTGATACCAACCAATTAAGAGGCACCCACAGCTGAAAAATGCACTTAAATGAAATAGGATAAACATTGACTAACACGATTATTTAAGTTCTCATGGTTCTTTTATTATGTTGTTTGTAATGCTGGAGATGAAACCTGGGACATTACACATCCTAATAAGTATTCTGCAGGTAGGTTGCATTTTAGTCCTAGCCCCCAATAAGTTTTTGGATAATATTTGATGCCATCTCAGTTCTAATGATAAATCTTTGTCAGATGCAGAAGGTTTGTCTCCTAAGTCTATGCTAAGAAGCATGAAATATAATCTCTTGGAGACTTATTTTAAGATTAAGTGCAAATGAACAATAAAATTGTCTCAAATATTTTTGTCAACATAAATGAACAAGTTTGAACTGTCCCCTTGTGAATTATATTAACAAATTAATTATTTGTAAGTTGGAAAGTATTGAGAATGGGTACAGACTGCAGTCACATATGCTGCATTCATATTCCAATATGAGAGACTTCTAGGAAAGCATATAATCTTCTCCATAAAAAGATTTATTTCCAAAAACTCTCTCCTGCCTATCACTAAACCTACAGATAAAGCCCAATAGTTTCTGGGAAGCGACTCTCCTGGTCTCCCACATCATAAGATCCAGGTGCTTTCTTCTAAAAGTACACACCAGAATTGCCATAAAACAAGATTCAAAGAATCACCATAGAACCAAACACAGCAGAATCACTATAGAACCAAATTCACCAGATTTGCCATAGAACCAAATTCAAGGAATGAAGAAATGCTAACATTGTCTCTTTCCATTTATTTTTTAACCTCTCCCGTTAGAATTTGAATACATTAGTCTACAGAAGAGGAAAAGAAGCAACAATCCAGCACATTGCAACTTGAAAACAAAAATGAGGTTCTGGTTTTTACTTTTCCCAGAATTCATGTCTATAAGGACATTATTCCGCTATAATGAATGTGCACCTGATTAAATTATCCTGCCCCTTGCTACTCTGTAAGACCGTGAGCAGAGTAATAAGATGAAAAGAGTAAAAATTGATGACTGGTGACCAGACTCTGTCATAAGATGTCACTTATGTGCAAAGATCTCATGAGATGATCACGTGATTTAAAATCACAGAAGTCAGGAAGAATGCGACATACATTCAGGGAAGTTTGAAATTTGTGTAAAATAAATCAAGTGCAGATTTCTAATTTTGAGGTGTATTTGATGTTTGTTTTTAACTGTTTTACTGTGTTTATATGCCTGTGTATATGTATTTGTGCTCCTAGGTGTGAATGTTGTTGTATATTTGCCACCCATGTGAAGGTCAGAGGACAATTTTGGGCCCAGGTCCTCAACTTTTGTTTGAGACAGGGTCTCTCTTTGCTCCCTGTCACATATGCAATGTTGACTGGTCTACAAGCTTCAAATGAGTTTCCTATTCCTATCTCCCATCTTACTTTAGGAGACAATCTAGGTGTATGCTGTTTCAGAAGGTCTGAACTCAGTTCCTCACGTGCTTAGTCCTTGAGCCATCTATCCTGGACTGTACTTGGTACTTTCAAGATCAATAAAAAAAATGGCCAGTGTGGATGGAGAGAAGGGAATGAAAGGTCGGAGTGAGAAATGGAACTCCTCTGCAGCCGGAACACACAGGCCATGAAGACCACCAAGGTTTCCCTGTGATTGACGTTCAGAGCCAAAAGAGTTTCGATCTGAAAAGCAAGGTTTGATTTAGGTTCTGAGAAGTTATTAAAATATGGTGGAGTAGATAGCTAGCGCTAGATAGAGTACTGAAGATAGTAAAAAGTAGTGACTGCATCTCTGGACAGTGGTGGATGAACACTGAACAAGCTCAGACTGGATTCTTATTCCATGAAGAAAAGGTGGAGTCACCTTTCTGCAGCTGATCTAGAACAACAGAGAACAGTGACTTTTAATGTTTATTATTTCTGAAAGGTTTGAACGTGGGTATTGTCTTTGGGGTACTCAAAGAGATAGTTATTTTTTAATGGAAAAAGAGACACTAAATGAGTTGAATGTTGTAGAGGAGTTCACTGAGGTGAAAACTGAGTAGAGGAGGTGGGAACCATTGACTTTGGTAATGCAGAAGTCAGGATTAAGATTAAAATAAACTGAAGTGAATTAAAAATAAGCTTGACTATGGTCAGAGGATGAAATAATGAAGACAGAGCATATCAATGATACTTTCACTCTTTTTTACTATAAGCTAGAATAAATTAATTGGTTGAAGACCAAGCCTGAAACTAGGGTAACGTGAAATTTATCCTATAAGATAACAGATATGTGTGTATATTGATATGACACTAAAGTATGTTTACAAGAAGGTAGATAAAGCATATTTGATGTCTGTTTTCTCCACTAAATCCTAAATTTCCCGAGAGTTAGAAATCTCTACACATTGCTGTGCAGCCCTTTTATATTCAGTACCTGTTGTCCCTAACTAATGTGAACATGGCAATAATTATTTGTTGAGTGAAAGAAGATCATGTTAGGTTTAATTTTGACATAGCCCAATCATCCCTCAAATATCCCATTATTTAGGGTATGGATGCTTAAAATTGACATTCTACTGAAGGAAACATATTTCTGCATTTAGCCTTCATTGCTGTTTTAGGGAAATTTTAAAGAAAATATAAGGAAGAACAAAAAACATTTTCAGAGAAACCAAGCATGCTTGTCCACTGAATCCTTTCACGAAATCCCAGTGAGACATGAGCCTTCTGGGCTGTTCTGACATAAATTCAAACCTGGGGGAATGTCTTTCCTATTTCCTCCTTACATTATTAGAAAATACAGTGATTGCAACTGTAAGCAGCACTTGGTAAGCAATTTGAAGATGCAGCCTGGGGAAACAAAAAGAGAACTAAGAAATTAAATTGAATCAGGAAGATCAGGGCTAGACATTAACATTTCTAGAGATGGAACCATTTTCTTTGTGGTTGAAAAAGAAATGCCTGGCCCAAGGTTGTTTTGTTGTCCTGAATTTGAATAACAGGGTCATCTGCATTTCAAAGTGAAGATCATCAGTTTTACAATATACTTCTGATAAAATTAACAAATCTAATCAGTTGGGTGGTCCTAAATGTGTTATGTAACACTTCTATATGGAACTAGAGAAACCAGTCTTTTATTCAAAATGGCCCATAAAGTAGGGATTTCAGTGCACAAACTCTAGCACTAAAGGCTCTGAAAGTGAGTTATGTTAGAAAATGCTAATTGTATCTAGCAAATTTATGTTTCCCGTACTGCAGTTCAGACAGTGTTATCAGCATGTAGCTCTCTACTCTGGGAGCACTGGGTTCTATGAGACTGTGTTCTCAGTGCTTTATCTGAATTGATTACTGTACTTAACATTTGTATAGAGAACTCTAAGAGGATATTTTAAAATAATCAGAAGGAAAGAATATATACTGCTCAACCCAGAGGATGGGATGGGGAGGAAGGCTGAGCTCTGTTGATTTTAGAAATTCTAGTGAGAGCTGTGTGTCTCCTTCTAGCCTTCAGTATTAAAATAATTGGATAATGGGCTAAGAAGATGGCTCAGTGGATAAAGGAATTTTCCTCCAAGCATGACAAACTGAGTTTGATCCTTGGATCCCACATAGTGGAAAGAGAAAAGCGAATGATTCTCCCATTGTCCTTGTTTCTCCATGTGCACCCTGACACACATGCATACACACACTCATACTCATAATAACTAACTAAATAAATAATAATAAAAATAACAAAAATAAAATAACTGGAAGACCAATACTCTCCTGTCTGAAGTGGTAGGATAAATCTTATTTTCCCTCTTTCATCTCTGATGAAAATGCACATTAAAGCAAACCTGGCTGCTTCAAATAACTTCATTTACGGTCCTAAATACATCCCTGAAAGACAGTATCTATATAAGTGATTGGACTTCATCATTGATCTTGTGATGGATGCAATGGACAATTACTGGTTTTCTGGGACAGAATATGTATAGATATCTATATTTGCAGATATTGTGTCATTGGCGTCAGCCAAAGCCAAATCAAATATATTTAGGAAAAAAAAACTTTTTCTATATCAAACAGCTTAGCTTCTGGCCATGATTCCCTAAAGAATACAATGTAACAATTGTTCTCATCACACTTATATTTTATCAGGTATTATAAAAACATAGATATGTTTGAAAACTTATAGGAGCATAAACATAAGCCAAATGCACAAGACACATAATTTTATATGAGACTAATCATCTGTGGGTTTTGGTGTCTATGGGAGTCCTTCAATCAACCATTTGTGGACTTTTAAGAAATAAGCACATATTACAAAATCTCCTATGTAGAAAGTGCTCACATTAACCTAGTTGAATGACTTAATTTCATTGATGGAAAAATCTATTTCCAGTGAAGGGAGGTGACTTTCAAAAAATCACTGAAGCCGTGAGGAAGCAGAATCTTGTCCTGCATTAAGTTATAAATTATTATGACTGGTCTAGGATCCTCTCTGTTGTGTGCAGTATCCTCTTTGTGCCTATTTTAAGCAAAAGGGACAAAAAAAGATTCTCGGATTTTGATTCTTCCACTTTTAAAATCACATGTATATTTACATATAAAGATATCATTCATGGTGAGTTCCATTTCTATCACTGTGTAAGCTTCCTTTCATTGTTCTTTGGAATATTCCTCATGCCAACTCTCTGTTCTTCTCTAGAAAATCTTTATGTTGCACATAATATTGTTTCACAATTCTTGTTTTGACTAAGCATCTGGTCTAGTACAAAGATATAATATGGATTAAAGTTTCTGTAGTGGACTAAGATTTTTTTGTATATAACGGGCAGCATTTTTGAGAGATATACAAGTTCCAAAAAGAAATTCTTTTTAATATATCGTTTTTTAATTTTATGTGCATGAGAGTATTTCTTGCATGTAGGTAAGTACAACTGGCCACGCAAGTCCCACAGAGGTCAGAAAAGGGCATCACATCCCCTGGAGCTGGAGTCATAAGTGGTTGTTAGCTGCCATGTGGGTTTTGGGAGACAAATCTGGGTCCTCTACAAGAGCAGTCGATGCTCTTAAACACTAAGCCATCTCTCCAGCCTCCACAAGGAAATTCTTAATGAAAAATTATTTCACTAAAAGATTTGTCTAAAACCACATGCAACTGAACAAAATTAATACACACACACACACAAGCACATGCATACACACAAGCCCACACAGAAAACACAAACACAAACACATACATACACACACACACACACACACACACACATGCCTGATTGAACTAGTAAGTCTTTCTTTTCTTTGTCCTCTATTCCTTTGCCTGGAGAGCTGGAGTATGGATTTAGTTCCCATTTTCAAGCTTCTGAACTAATTTTTGTTATTGGAAATGCTATTTCACCCACTTTCCCATTAGTGGCATGCAGATAAACAGAGTCCTCTTTATTCAAAATGTTCCATGGCACAGGTATAAGCCAAGCCACAGTTTCATTCATTCATCAAAAGACTAAAGTCAGATAAGATAGGTTAAAGGCTTTATGGAGAATAAAGGAATGCCTCCCACCAAGAATTTAGTATGGGGGGGCGGAGTGGGAGACACGCATGTTCTTACAGTACATATAAGTTGGACTAATGTAGCTAACCTTGGGTCATAAGCATTTAGAAAGCTGTAAATTCTGTGCTGGTTTTGTTTGAGTATCTGAAACTTCTTGTGCATAGCTTAATATAGGCATTTTTCCTAGAAGAGCATATTTATTCTTCAGCTATCCTACAAGAATTGCCAATCCTCTGTTGTAGTTTGCCTTTCAAGACCTAACAGGAAACTCAGTCACCTCCAAAGTCTCATTCAATAATTTGTGTTCTGTGTCATACAGAAAGCCAAAAAGAATGCCCTGTCTCAATGAAATGTGTCAATCCCACAGCATGATGCACAAAGGCAAAATGAGAAACTCACTTTATTGCATTTGTGACAAATACTCAAGTTTATCAAACTGGATGCTTGTACAGTAAGAGCCTCAGCTTTGCAAGTTCATAAAACTGGCTGGAATAAGACATTTACAAAGCAAAATGATGAAAAAGAATGGCCGATTTCTCTGAAGACAACACCAACAAGTAGAAAACTGAATAAAAGTTTGGTACCAGACTAAGGGAAGATAAGAAAGAAACACAAAAAGACCAGAGACCAGCCCCAATGCTAATTTGCCACAGTAATGAAATCTCAGGAAGGCCTGATCAGTGAGATAAAATGGGCCTCTTTGGGCACCATGGTCAGGGTCTGCAGTAAGTTGAGCCCAACTGTGATGTTCCCAGGTGAAATGAAGACCATCAGCTGATGCCATAAGAAGGGCATCAGCCATGGCCATTGCCCTTTGTAAAACATGAAGGGAGGCACAGGAGTGGGAAAGATTTATCATTCTAGAAATGAAAACTTCATGATCTTCAGAGAGGAAGTTGTTAGAATGCTCCTGGAAGTATGCTAACTAGATGTGGGGTGCATGACACATTGCTTAGCTTGGAAACTGAAAACGACTTTCTCTTGTTTCTCAGTTGAAGATGGAAAAATAAGGGAAGGATGCTGCTGGTCACTGTCCAAGTTCTGGCTGGTGAGGGGCAGTTACAAGAAAGCTGTGCTTTGGCTTCCTTGGATTGGTAGGTTAGCGCTCTGTCTTCACATGTCTTCTGCAATAGTGTTTATGCATGTATTTTATGTACCAGTAGCTTGAATCCACAAGTTGGAGTTTAATTCCTTTCTTTGAATGCCTTTTGTGACATGTCCTGTTGAGTTAGAAAAGTGTGGATAAGATTGTTTCTGAAGTGTTTATAAGGAAGAGGGCCTTGCTTATTTTGTTAGTTCAATAATCTCTAATCTTTCATCCTTTTTACCAGACCTAGCTACCCATTTCAGGAAACAGCAAGTATGTGGGTTTCAGCTTGTGGGTTTGGGGCTATAGATCATGGAATGAATGAGTTTCACCAGGGAGATGTTCATACTTGAAGTTTCTTCAGGCTCTGCCAGCTTCTCCTTGAGCTCTGGCTCTTTAAAACAAATATTTCATGGATGTTTTCACAAAGCCCCTTAAACCTGGCTCTACTTGCACAAGATAGGCTAGAATTTGAAATAATCAAGCCTGAAATCACAGCAGAGATCCATTGTCTAAGCCAGTCTATTCTTTCTACAGAAAGAAAACTCGAGAAGCCACAGAAACGAAATAGTATATCTTGTCAAAATTATAGAACCATAACAAATTTGCTTCTGTTATTAACATGTTTTCATGAAAACCTATTTTAACAGTGCGTATTAAACACAATTTTTGAAAAGTTAAAACTTGACTCTCATACAAATTTGGAAAACATGATCAACATTGAATTATATGCATTATTTAAGGAAATTAACAAGGTAGACAAAGGCTGATTTAAAGAGATTTTTGGAACACTGGCAATTATATAAATAAGATTGCTACATTCACACAAAACTTGTTAATATCCAACAGGGAATGAAATCATTATATTCAGATTATCATTTTAATAGAAAAAAGATAATTTACATTTCTAACAATAAAAGGTCATAAAGTTAAGACTAAGCCTAGGCTATCTAACCAATAAGAAAATAATAATTTTGTGTAACTATTAAATATCAATATTTAAGACATTGGAAAGGCAGGCTATTTAATGTTAACTTCTTTGCAAAATTATTTCTTACATTTTATAGACAGACACCATGGCAATTAGGTTTAATTCAGCAAACCAGTAGTTAGTGGTGGAAAATCTTAGATTTGGGTGTATTTGAAAAAGAGAAAATATGAGGTGTTTAATAACTGGGTATGGCCATCTTGGAGGATCTGTGCAGTTTCTATCTACATAGACTCCAAATATGTTGAAACAAAGTCTGGAGTCATTGCAAAGCCATCTTAGCCATGTTATGCTAAGTCACTGTGAGTTAAAAACACCAGAATATTATTGAAGCTGAAGATTCCTCAGCATATGAGTGTGCGTCTCTTTCAGTCATGTCAGTACTGATTGAAACTTTACGTCTCAACAAGCTCCACTCATCAAGACTAACCATGAATTAATCAGGATTCTGAAGCCATTATTTAAACAAGGCATGAATTTGAATTGGAATAATACTTAAACATAATAAACCTCATTTCAATTAATTTTTTCCAGATGGGCCAATCCAAATATTAATAGCCAAAGTTAATTTTTCCAAAAAAAATTAGAATTGACTTTGCTGGCTTTGTGAAATTTCATTACCTGCAAGATTGATGGGACATAGGTCAATGGTATAGTGCTTCCCCAAATTACCTTAGACCATGTGTTTAATCCTCAGACATACACAAAAATAATAATAGTAATTGGTGGACTTTTAAAAATGAAGACATCAGGGCTAATATATGTCTCAGCAGTTAAGAGCACTGGCTGCTCTTCCAGAAGACATGGGTTCAGTTCCCAGCACCCACTAAAGACAACTACCAAAGTCCCTAACACCATTTTCAGGGCCTCTGTGGTCACTGTATGTCATGGGTGGATTTACATACAGCCAGGCAAAACATTCAAGCACATTAAATAAAAATAAAGAAATGAAATCATTTAAGTAGCCATGGCAGTAAACAGATAGAAAGTAGAATCTAGAAGCCTGCATCCTTTACACACAAGGATATTTTGTTTATTCACACACATCCATCTACATATAATTCATACATTCATCAAAATAATTAATATCTGAAGTTCCATCCACTGTACATAGATGCTAGAGACACAGACCTGAAAGTAGAAGATGGAGATAACATCTGGTTACATTTCCCTTGCATCCTTTCTTATTGCCTTTTGTGGTATCTTAAGCTCTGATATGTATCTTTATAATAGTATCTGAGTTGAAGAAAGACTGTAAACCTTAAAAAGATGGAGATTAAGTAGTTGTGTAGGGAGGGAGGGCGCTGTTGGCAGATGCAAGATGATGATGTGCCTAAAGACAAGAATGAGACGTTTCTGGGAAGAGCAGGTGATTCAATAACACGTTTATTCAATAAATACTGTTGACCATCAGTTTCCTGGAACTTTTTTAGATGGCGAATTCAAGATTATAAGATTATTTTTGCATTTCTTCAGTATATTAACATCTGTACCTTTTAGAAGATCATCAAAATTTGTAGCATTTCCCAGACACCAACACAGCTCTGCCAACTTTCACTTGCAATTTTTAGCACAGAGTTGGGGACATACATCAACTCATGTGCTCTATAAAGCTGATATTAGATTTGCTCCTACCTTGAAACACTTTTAACATAAAAAAATAAGGATATCGGAATCAAATCACATCTTTTAAATTCTTCCATCAGAGATTATAGGGAAGCCCAGGGATTTTTGTGCATCAAATATAACTTTGGGGGCTGTGAAGATGAGGCCACTCAGCTCTTCAGAGCACTGGCTGCTCTTGCAGAGCACTCAAGTTTGGTGCCAAGCATATATGTGGTGGCTAACAACCAACCTTAATTCCACTTCCAGGAGGTCTGACACCCTCTTCTGACATCTGCAGGCATTACACAAACATGGCGTTCTTACATGCAGGCAAAACACTCATATACATAAATTTAAAAATCAAAACATTAAGAAAATCTTTTAAACCCATGTTTGTATTTGCATCCCATCACTACCATTGTGTTAACAAGTTACCAACTCATTACCAAAACTACACTGGTTTATCACTTTATAATGGTTTAGGTCACAAATCCAAAATGGACACCGTTGAGTTGAAATAGAAGAATCAGTTGGGGCGTCTTCCTTTCTGAGGCATCTGAAAGCAGAATCCCTTTTCATGGCATCTTTGTTACATGTAGAGGTACACCTTCTACTTATACTGTTATGAACTTTACTACTCTGATACGCCTGTCTTTATCTTAATACAAGCACCTTGATGACATTAGTCCATAGAGTTAGTCCAGAATATTCCTCAAAATCCTTCCTCATGTTTACAAAGCTCCACAAATCTTTGTTCACATATTCTGGGAAATGTGATGGGTACCATTGCCAGGCCATTATTTATCCACATATAATCTTCTATGTTCTCCACACATTCATATTTGTCTCATATGCAAAATGCAATCATCACATCCACAAATTCTCAGCTCTACGTCCAAATCTCATCTTAATATCATCAATTCAAGATTCCTAAACTTTACCAGCTAAATAAATCAGGTTCCCATGAGGGTCAGGGTTACAAAGCATCCTGCATCTAAATTTCATTCTCATTATCTTTAAAACTTGAAAATAAGTTAACGTAGCCAGAGAAGATGCAACCATAAGCCTGGCCTTCCAGGATTACTAGTTCCAGGTAACATTTCAAATCTAACAAGACAAATTCTTAGGAGATTTCAAACTCTGGAAAGAGCCTGTGGTCCACAGCTGTACTTTTGTACTTTCTCTTTGGGCCTATGGTTCTGTCCTCTTGAAATAGCTGCTTTATCAGGAAGTGCTGATATGTTTGCCTCTGAATACTTTTTCCAGTCTGACTCCATGCTTTCAGAGTTTTGGATCAAATTAAAGGCTTTTCTGACCCTTTATGTGCAAGCTGCTGTGTTTTAGCTGCCATAAACTTAATTATCAAACCACTGCAGATCTTCTGTGTGTTTCAGGGATTCATGCAATTAGTCATCTAGTGACAATACAGATCTTTTCTAATATGATGGGAACAATGGTTTCTTACCTTTTCTAGCTTCTAGAATTTAGTTTTATCATTCAGCTTGTGACTTTCTCTATTTTAAGGTGGTCAAAGGCTCATAAACTTTTGTTTTTTCGTACTTTATGATTTTTGTTTTATGTGTATGAGTATATTGTCTGCATATGGTGCAATGCCAGAGGAGGTCAGAAAAGGACATCAGATCCTCAAAACTAGAGTTATAGACAGTTGTTAGCTATCATGTGTGTGCTGGGAATCCAACCTGGGGCCTTTGCAAGAGCAGCTAGTGCCCTAATGCTGAGCCATCTCTCCAGCCACTAAGGATTTATTTTTATTATTTTTCTATGTGCATGTGTGTGTGTGTGCAGGAGTCAATGCTAGGTATATGTAGGAGCCTGTGGAGGCCAGAAGGGGGCATCAGATGCTCTGGAACTATAGTTACAGATGATTGTAAGCAATCATGTGCAGGTCTTCTGGAAGAATAGTAAGCACTGTTAACCTCTGAGTTGTTTTTCCAGCCCTGAGTGAATCTTTCTCAAACTATGTCACTATGATGCACCATGTCACCATGTCTCCAACGCCTCAGATTCTTCTATCTCCATCTCTTACATTTAAGAATTCTAGAAACAGCACTGAGGCTATCTAGATAATCCCAGTTATTAATTTGAGATTGACTAACAGTCTTAATTCCAACTGAAACTGTACTTCTACCTCATTGTGTAACACAGCATATTTATACATTCTGTCATGTTAGGATGTGGACATCATTTGCAGATACTTATGGCAGGCACAGTTCCATTTATAGCATACCATGCAACACAATTTTAATTTTAAACTTGGAGAAGTCTTTTTATCATATTGGAGAAATCTTAGTGTGATAATTAATGCACATTATAAATGCATGTGCACACACACTGAGTAATATTCAAGTAGTTAAAGGATAACAGATTTATGAAAAAGGTAAATGGCATATCTCAACAGAAGGAAGATTTTGCTCAGAGCAAACCACTGCAACCTAGGGTTCATATGTATTTTACAAAATGAATTGTTGTTCTTGGGATTCTCATGCATTGGTGGGAAGATACTCCAGCATAGGTGATGCCTGAACAAATTTGGTATAAATGTGTTTTGTGATCATAGAATTTCTGTTCCAAGGACATACAATAAATAAGATAATACAGTTCTTACTCTGATCCACAAAGGCTTTGTGCAAATAATTCTTACATTGCTATATATGTGTCTGAGAGCTGGAAACAGCCTGGATTGTCAGCATGAGAGTGGCTAGATAAAAATGTGATCAATAATGGCATGTAGATGAAAGAACTGTGAAGAAATTAGGGACAATTATCTTTTACAAGAAGGATGACAGGAGCATTATTGAGCAAGTTCACTGGTATAAACTATACTTTACCTAAATATAAATATATAAATAAATCAATATGCATTTCCAAGAACACATTTAGAAGACCCCAGAGACATATTAATACATTGTCTGATTAACATACTCTTCAACATCTGATATACCCGCCCTAGAGGGAAGGAAATGAGAAAATAAAAATAAGAAAACATACAGAAAAAATTCCCAAGTGTAAAAATGAATATAATTTCAAGAAAAATGAAACTGAATCAAAAAGCTGCACACAGGAGCTGGAGATTGGCTCAGTTGGTAAGAGCACTTTGCTGCTCCTGCAGAGGACTGGACTTCGGGTCCCTGCACCCATATTAAGAGGTTCACAACCACCTGAAACTGTGGTGCCAGGGCTCTACTACCCTCCGGCTTATTGAGGTACATGGGCACGCATGCACACACACACACACACACACACACACACACACACACATACACATACACACAGAGCTAAAGAACGTTTTTAAATGGATATAGGTGAAGAGTAGGCATTTTTTATGGAGGGACAAATAAGTGTTTTAAGTTTGGGGCTCAATGCTTTCTATAACAAAGTATCACGCAGTGAGAAGTCATATATAGCATGTGACTTTGTTACTATATTTATTCACAGTCCAGGAAATGTAAAAGGAATGTACTGTATTTTCTAACAAAGGACTAAATAAGATACAACTTCATGTTAAAAAAAGTTTCAAAGAAGACATGACAGAAATTCAAGATTTTCCAAGTAAGCACTTCTAGAAATCAAACTATGTGCTCTAGGCTAAGCTTGGTGCTGAAAACTGCATTCTGCTTTTCAACTGCATTGCTTTAAGTCAAGGCCCAGAACCCCCTTACATCAAGAATAGAAACCCAGTGGAACGTCCTATGGGTGTATTTACTTGTTTGATTTGCCATGGATATATACTCTTTTGCATAAGTAAAATATTTTGTCTTGCAGGAATACTTTCTTTGGACTTCGGGGTCATGTTCCTGATACCCTAGACCCATTTCTAACAATAGTAAGCAGCCACTTTAATGTCACATAATTTTTCATATGCCATGAAATACTATTTTTTAAAATATTTTTCAAGTCTTTACAATTTTATAAGACATTGCATATGCAATAGCAAAAAACCAGCTACTAGCAGAGAAAGGAGAAAGCATTACCTGTCCCTCAGTTTGTTTGGCTATGGATTTCTTGCTGAGTAGAATTTTTACTACGTAACTGTAAATGGCACCTTTTAAAAGACTTGAGAATTTTAACTGAAAATAATTCTTCTAGGTTATTCTACACTATCATGGTCACTACAGATATTCTTATAATCAATGAAAATTCACATATTATAACTCCTCCTAGTCTTTCCTGTCACGTGTTAAAATTAAACAAGGAGTACTGTTAGACTACATAGCCCTAAGATATGAACAGTGTTCATTGTTTTCTCAGTTGTGTTTGTATGTTACAGGTCTTGCCTTTATTTCAGCATAGGATCTGGTCTCTATAAATGAATCATTCATCATTTGGCAATTAAAGAATTAAAAAATGTATGGATTAGGTCTTTGCCTTCACGTCCTAGCAAAACTGAGGGAGAATGCTGACATTCAAGGCTTTGGGATCACGCTGCTTTATTAGACTCATTCTTGAGGCAATGGTGGTATGGAGAGCTAGGAGCACTCAGTAAGCACTAATCCCCATCTGCAGGTCTTTCTCCAGACCAATCACACTTAGTTCTCCAGGAACCAAGAAAACTTGGTAAAGTTTCCAATCTATAGCCTTTTCTATCACTACCATCATTAATTCCCGGATTCCAAGCTGACTCATGTATCCACAGACTTTAATCTGCGGAGATTAAAGATATGTAATTGTCATGTTCCTCAAGTTAACAAACTTTTATATTCTTTCAAATAAATAATGAGAAGTGCACGTAGAGAAAGCTGATCATGTAGACAGATACGCATTCAGCTCTAATGAGAAAAAAATGGGGGGGTTCTTTTTTACACTTACAGAGAACTGTCAGCATTGAGCTTACATTTTCAAAAGGCACTTTACTTTCAAATTTTTACAGGCCTCTAGTTTTCTAATTGCACACTCCTCAAGCCTTATTAGCTGGGTGTTTCATAATCATATTAAATTTCAACATGAAATAATGCTCCGACCTCATGACAGACTTGGTATTTCTGATTACATACAATTTATCTAGAATCCACTGAAAAAACTGTTATTTCTGCAATCCTCGCTGAAACACAATACTGTTTTATGTGTTTGTTAGGGTGTGTGCCCCTTTTGAGGACTAATGGATGTGTTTCAGAGATTTCTAAACTTCCTAAAACTATCTCAAAATATTTGTGGTATGAAAGAGAGGCCAGAAAAAGCTAAGGGTGGTGAAATATAAAGATGGTGGGAGTAAGAAAGAGAAGAGACCGAGTAGGGCTGAGAGGAAGAGATGAAAGGAGAGCCAGAGGGAGGAGAGAAGATAATCACTTTCACTAAATTCTCAACAGAAAAACAATTTTCAGAAACCCTGTGGTTCTTTATTTCTCATCTACTCCCTCAGAAAATCAAATTGAAAACAAAATCAGACAAGTAATAAATAAACAAATAAATACAACAATAGAGATGGAACAGAGATACTAATTGAAATCTGCTTTTTTAGGGCACTCTATTATGGATTCAACTAGATCACAGAAAATCTCCACAGAAAACCACACCAACTCCTTAATTTTGGCTTCAGTAACAGTTAAATCTCCGTCTTATGTAAGCATGACACATCATAAAACAAACTGTGAACATCTTTTATTTTCTTTTTTTGCCCTTTCACCAACAGTGACTTTTTCCCTCAATTAAAACAACTCCCATCGTACTGGAGCCCTTGTGAGTATTTTTCCTTGTTGGAAGGGTAGGAACTTGGTATTTCATGCTCTAGGAATCTGATTCTTTAATGACCACCAGTTTCACAAGCTTTCCTGTTAGCTTTAATTTCAACAAGCGGGAAGGTTCTTTGCAAAGTGTAATGGTCATCCCAACATAGAGATTAGACTTCAGTCAGACTTGACACATAAGAAAAACTGATGGTGGGAAGGCATCCAGGTATTGAAACATTTGTTTAGAATGGTTATTTTATCTATCGCTATAAAGCATCCACATACTTAATACCTACCTCTCAAATTTGATGGCATTGAATATATAGGAATTAAATAATAAGCTCTGAAAATAAAAGAAAATATGACATAATTTTAAAGCCTCTATTTTTAACCCACTGTATTCTTTTTAAAAACTTGGTTTATTTTATTCTATGTGACTCAGTGTTTTGACTGCGTGTGTAAGTACACCTTGTCATGAAATGCCCTTGAAGGCCATAAAAGGGAGTCATACCCTTTGGATCAGGATTTACCGACAATTGTTAACAGTCCTTAGGGTGCTGGTAACTGAAACGGGTTTTTTGGAAGAGCAACTAGTGCTCTAAATCTCTGAATTTTCTCTCCACCCCTTTCACTATGTTCTAACGACTTAAATATTTGGACAACATTTTTCTTTGCTTTTAAAAATATTTGTAGTATTGAAATAGGTAATGGATAAGTATTCTTTACCTATCAATGAAAAATATTTGTAGTTCTAGATTACTACATGACTTTGCTGAGTCTGTGTCGACTCTTTTTTAATAAAATGTCTAATTTCAAATCTGTGTGTGGTGCACATATGTGTATGAATGGGTGGGAGCTGTGCACATGCACAGGTGTGCATGGACATGTGCAACCAGAGATCACCACTGGGTTACTTTCTTCATCTTTCTTTACCTTACTTTTTTAAGATAGGGTCTCTTACTGAACCTGGAGTTCATTAATTCAACAAAGCTGACTGCATAGTGAGCTCCAGTGATCGGCCTGTCTCCTTCCTGGTGTTGGCGATACCAATGAACACCACTGTGTCATGCCTTTAAATTTTTTTTTTAAGATTTATTTATTTTTATTTTATTTGTATTTGTGCTTTGCCTGCATGTATGTAAGTAGTCTACATGCAGGCAATGCCCATGGAGGCCAGAAGAGGGAAGAAGATCCTCTGAGTTGGAATCACTGCTGGTTATGAACCACAGTGAGGGTTGTGCTGGGAACAGGACGCAAAGAGTCATCTCTCCAGCCTTTCTACCAGGCTTTACATGGGTGCTGAGCATCTAAGCTCAGGCTCTCATGTTTGCTGGGCAAACACTTTACCTACTGAGTCATTTCTCCATCACCTAAGCTCACTGTCCTCGAAAGACAATTTACCAGTTACTGACCCCTGAAAGTGAGACCAACATAATACTGTGATGACATGAACAGACAATGTTTATCTTCAATTTACTTATTATTTTATTTGAAAGGAAGGAATTCATTCAGTGACTCTCGCTTGGATACTTTCATTCCAAGGATTACAGTGTTCCTGGGAATAAAAATCTTTCCAAGTACAAAATAAACTTTTTGTTTTTGTATAAAGTACTATTAACTGCAAAAGAATCACTGCTTAGAGAGCCTGAGTAAACACAGCTGGGCTGCTGAAGCAAAAATTAGTAAGAGCATATCAAGATGATAAATTTGACCTAGAGAGTAGATGCCTCACCTTCTTCTTCAAGCATTTGAAGTGAGCTTTATATGCAATACTCAAAAGAGCTTTAGGGGATTGCTTTTAATTTGCTTTTACATATAGTAGAAACAGCTCTTTTGGTATGTACACCTTTTAACGGAGTCATTTGGAAAGAGTTTTAAAAGTGCAGATTCTTTTCTATGGTAATTAAAATGCAGAGTGGTTTTCTATGCTGCCTTCCTTGAAATGTCAACTGAACTCCACATGTCTGCATATCAAACACTCTGTGCACTACGTATCTCCTCAAAAATGTGAGCACCTTCACTGGCGTGATATGCATAATTTTAGAGAGGAGTAAAACATTGTATATTTTGGTCAAACTACTGATTTAGGAAACAATGAATCCAGGATTTAATTTAGTCTCCCTTTCTCTCTCTCCTCCCTCCCTCCCTCCCTCCCTCCCTCCCTCCTTCCCTCCCTCCCTCCCTCCCTCCCACAGTTTTTTCTGATATTTCATGTAGTTTCTAAGTTTTAACAAGACAGTGCTTCCCTTACAAAACTTCCTGACATATCTAGTCAAGTGTGAAGCAATTAAGTTACAGAGATGCTTCTGTCCAGGACTCAAGTAGACTACAAAATGAAACTGACAGTGTACATTTTTGAAAGCCATCTACTCACCCCATGTCAGAAGCCCCATTTCCCATAGCTCTCCATCCTTCCCTTCCTGGTTAACCAGAAAGAGTTTAAACTCCCTTCCCTCATCCAGAGTCATAATGTGCCTATTAAAATATCATCAAGGGTCCTATGTCTATAAGCACATTTAACTGTTGTTTTATTATAAAAATGATTTATAAAAGAAAATGACGCATCCATTTGCATGCATTTTAAGCTAGGAATCCTGTGGTCATTTCAGTAAGTTAAAAGAGATTTACTGCAATGAATGCTGAAGGCATATTTCTAGGGTTGGGTCAAAATCTTAGTTTCATTTCTATTGATACTGCATCTGTGATAATCTCCCAACATAGTTCAGTCCCTTGAAACATTTATTAGAGGAGTGAATTGCATGGAGTCTGGGTCTGCCAACTCAGGCAGACATGTCTAATCAACCTCATATATTAAACACAGAAGTCTGTCATTCCTGAAAGAGACCATATCACAGAGGACAACGGACAGCTAGGGCCTGGTTCAGGGCAGTTTCTCATCCAGTTACAGAGCAAGGAGAACTGTGTGAACTTCAGTTTACAATGACACCCAATGCATTATTCCTCATAGTCCATCAGCACAAATTTTTCCTTATATACTCCAAGTCACAGTTTTCATAGAAAACTGATAAAACTAATTCAGTGTACTTTGGGTTGTAATCCTTTTTTTGCTTCTTCTTAAAGTAATAAAACTTAATTTGGAATGAATTCTACTTTTATATATTAGTTCTTTCACGAGCGAACTGCAGTTCATCCCATCAACACCATTAGAATGTCTCCAATATGGAACATAATAATCTATTTTAATTTAGGTAGAATTACATGAACATCTTTCAGCTTTTACTGGGGATTAATGGCTCTCATTTCAATACGTTATTTCTTATTTATTTCTTTGCATGATTAGCAGGGTTCCTGGGGCATTTCTGTACCTATTAGAACTTTCCTTTATCCCTGTTTTCTACCAACTTCCTCTCCTTCATCCACACCTGACCTCTTCTGCACTAGGATACTCCATTTCACCTTCATACACACTTATCTTAATAATTTATTTGAATGTGTGAGAAGCCAATGGTGTGTACCAATACAACCTGTAAAATGACTTCTGGACGATCTTAAATGACATCGTAAATCTTATTTTCTGAGTACATTAAGTCTACAATTATGTGTGATTTATTAATTTCTTCTTCTTTGCTTTAAATGGAAGTTTTTTATAGCTACTCGTTTTACTTTGCCTTTAGTTACTTTAATGTAGTTAGGTTTGAGAAGATATAAAATATTTCCTACTGCAAATGAACAAAATAAAAGCCTTTAAAGCCCATATCACCTGCTCTAGTTAACCGTGGGATTAATTTACTCTGAGAAAGATTTGGAAGGTACACCTTAGAGGCTCCAGCGATTTCAGAGTGTGACTTCTTAGAAATGATCTAAGGATTTGTATTAGTTACTTTTGTGTTGCTGTGATAAGACACCATGACCAAGGAAATTTATAGGAAGAAGAGTCTGAGATTATGGCTCCAGGTTCCAGAGCAATTAGAGGCTGACATGGTGGGGAGGCATGGTGAGGTGGCTGGAGCAGGAGCAGCACTCACATCCTCAAGCAAGCATAGGAGGAAGAGAGCAACCAGCAGTCTGGCAAGGCTGAAGAATTCTCCAAGTCTGCTCCCAGTGACAGGCTTCCTACAGCAAGGCCACACCTCCTAAAACCTCCCAAAACAGCACCACCAACTGAGGACAAAATGCCCAAACATATGAGACTTATGGGGACATTTTCATTCAAACTATCACATTCCACTCCCTGTCCCCCTAGGCTCAGGACCACATAAAACTCAAAATGCATTTAGTCCAACCTTAAAAGTCCCAATAGTACTTACCAGTCTCAATATCATTCAAGACCAAAGTCCAAAGTTCCTTCTGAGACCCAAGGAAATCGTGTAACTGTAAGTCCCTGTAAAAATCAAAAGATAAATCATACAGTTCTAATAGACAATGGAACCCAATAGAAAATCCCATTCCAGAATGGGCGCATAGTGAGTAAATACTGGACCAAAACAAGCCTGAAAACCAAGAGGGCAAACACCAAATCTCGTAGCTTCATGTTCTCCTTCTTGGACTTTACTTCTAAAGGACGTAGATAATTCAGCCCTTACAGCTCTGCTTCATGCAACATGCATCTGTCTCTTGGGCTGGTACCACTCCCTGAACGTAGCTCTTCCTGGCAGCTGCCTCAAGGCTCTAGCATCATCAGTGTCTTGGGGATTCCACTACTAACCAAGCTTCACTGTCACAGTGTTATGAAATGGCCATGTCAGGGCCTTATTTATGAAGGCATGCCCCTGTTGCATGCTGCCCGGCCTCAGTGGCTCTCTGAAACTGCAGAAACCCCTTCACTCTTACGTCTTTCATGCCTTTAAAGCCAGCACCACATGAAGGATTCTGATAAGTTTGGCTGTCATCCGAAGGTGGACTCTAGCTGGCTTCATTCAAATTACTAGTAGCTGGAGACTTAGCTGGGTGTAGTCTTGTTCTGAAGGCACTCTTTCCATTGTTTAAGTGCAGATTTCTAGGCCTCCCCTTAAACACTTTACCGTCTTTATGAAAGAGATTCTCTCCTTCAGCATATGTTTTGATTCCAAATCACTCTTCCCAGTGTTCTTTTTCCAATTCAAACTATACATTCTTCATTTCTTTCTGTTCCATTTGTTTCTTTTCACGGTAGGTCTGCATAAATATTTGCCATTAATAGCCACAGTATCATTTCTACATTAGGCTGTCATGAAATTTCCTCCTCCAAAGAATCTAGTCCACTGCTTTTCAACTTAGCCTCAACGCAAGTTCTTAGGCTATGTGCAGCCAGCAGCCAGACTCTGCCAAAACATCCCAGTTGCTGCGAAGTCCTTTTATTCTTCTGGAACTAAGTTCTTATCAGCCCTACTTCCTTCCAGGATCCTACTAGAATGGCCCTTTAAGCTCTGCTTACAACAATTAACCACTTTTCCATATTTTCTAAGTCTTCCCACATTCCTCCAAAAAACCACATGGGTCCAATTCTTCACAGCCAACAACCTACCTTCTGGTACCAACTTCCATATTAGTTAATTTTCTGTTGCTGTGATAAGAAACCATGACCAAGAGAATTTATAGGAAGAAGAGTCTGAGATTATGGCTCCAGGTTCCAGAGGAATTAGAGTCTGTCATCCTGGGGAAGCATGGTGAGGTGGCTGGAGCAGGAGCAGCACTCACATCTTCAAGCAAGCACAGGCAGAAGAGAGCAACTGGCAATCTGGCAAGGCTGAAGAACTCTCAAAGTCTGCCCCCAGTGACAGACTTCCTCCAGCATGGTCACACCTCCTAAAACCTCCCCAAACAACACCACCAACTGGGGGCAAAATGTCTAAATACTTGGACCCTATGGGGACATTTTTTCATTCAGACCATGACAGGATTTAACACACAAGATGACCACTGAATAGTAACTTTTTCTGTTGTGAGTTTCTATGTCTTTACCAATTTGTGGAATGATAGCTAATATCATTTCCACAATTATATTTTCCTTACCTTTCTTCTGTGAAGAAAGACATATAATCATGAAGATGTTAAAAACACAATCACTTTATCTCATTACGGTGACCTTCAAGGAAGACAATGCATGCTGAAGTCTTTTATGGCCAGTAATTATTATATGTTTAGGTTTGTCTCTATCATCTTTTCCTGTAGTTGGCTCTCCTCCAGGGTGCCAAAGCTACTGTTCCAATACTATACTATTGACTTGATATTGATATTAAGTCTGTTGTCACAGAGCTTAAGTAGAGCATGCAATTTGATGTTTGAGTTCTTTCAAAATATGCATATTGTCTGAGTACTAAGATCTGGGTGGGGGGCCAGAATCTCCCCATTCTTATTTCTTCCCACTTGATTAGGTATTAATGGGGCCATGGACCTTGGATGTTGGCCATAGCTGTGGCCTGCTAAGTGGCCTGCTCTATGGAATAAATCACATTAAATTAGGCCAGTGCAGGTGTTCAGGAGGGGAAAAGGAAAACACTTTCCTACTTGACAAACATCTTTTCCTCTTGGCCCCAGGCCATCTCAGCATTTGTTAATACTATGACAGCTGCCGTAAGCATCTACTGCTAGGCTGAAATCCAATCCCGCAGGCTCAGGCTCTGATCGTGCCTCTTCCGTAGGTTTCACTCATTGAAAACCACAGCCAACGGGACTGTATAAGATATAATTATACAGATGACCATTAATTTATCAGTCATGAAGTTTCCACATTTTATGTAGTTTGGACTTTAACTTTTATGAGTTGAGCAGGATAATGGACTAATTTGCCCCTCCGTATACGTAGTGGCGTATTTTGAAGAAAGATGTCTCATGAAATTTATTTCCCATGCCTTAGCAGGTGGGGTCTGGTTAATCCGGCTGGATAAAATGGAAACTGATCTTTCATTTAGAGAGACTGATTTATTTAGGGTGATTTATAAAATTACTGATTACCTGCGGCCTGTTCCGGCAGCACAGGGCTTAGTCCATTCCCAGCCAGAATTTCACTTCCACTCACACGATTCTTAGGACTGCAGGGACTTGGAATGCTGCCTCCTGAATCTTGGCCTTCCTTCCACGTGGGCCTGGGGCCAGGGCTTGTTTCTTCCCGCATTGCTTTGATCCATGCCCCTCCCCAGGACTCCCCGCTGTGTGTCCCCTTTCTCCCCACCTTCCTGCCCGCTTATTGGTCAGAGGGCGGGACTTCACAGAATGAACCAATAAAAAAAAAAAAACCTCAGAGAGAACCTGTATTTACCATACAGATGTGGATACATACTTAGAAAAATAAGGTGTAGAAAAATCGATCTGATTTAGATAAAAGATCATAGCATTTAATCAAGTCTTAGCTGTATTAATGTGTTAATAGAAGTTGCAGTATCTGAAAATGATATTTAGAAATGTGGACAATCATAAAAAATGAGCTTTGGGGGTAGGAGAGATGGTCCAGCATTTAAGAGTCCTTGTAGCTGATGCAAAGGACCTGAGTTTGGTTCTTAACATCCATAGCCAGTGGTACAGAGCTGCTTTTAGCTCCAGCTCCAGAGGATCCAATTTTCTTCTCTGGCCTCCAGAGATAGATATATACATGCTTGCACACACATACATAAATAAAAATAATAATAAAATAAATAAATCAAAGAAAGAGGTCTGAATCTTCTGTGCTGGTAAATGTCCATCTCTTTAATACAAAAGTCATTTTCTAAGATTGTGTTTTCTTGTCTGACATGTTCAGGAGATTACTCCCACATCCTCTATAGTCATTTTTCCTGCTTATCCAGATTGTCACACTGGCCATCTGCCCTACATGAAAAGGTGATTCTGCACTGCGGTTGTTTCATAAGTTTCGGTAATTGGCTATGACGGTGTTCAGTAGTTGCTCATGACTCCATGCTCTTGACTATAGTGAAACCCAGCTTCAAAGGTGTCCTGGATAAACTATTCCTCAAAACCTGAATCCCTTCTCTTTGTAAAGTTCCCTTACTGTGACTACTTGAACACAATGACCCTTTGGACTTGAGAGTCTAGATCTTCTTGCCTATATTCTAATTGCTCTAGTTCTTCTAGTCACTTTAAACTGCTGTGACAAAAAACTCTGACCAACTTAGAGAGGAAAGGGTTTATGGGGCTCACATCTCCTGGGGTCACAGTTTATCACTGAGGAAGCCCAAGGTAGGAACTCAGGGAAGGATCCTGGAGGCAAGACCTGAAGCACAGGCAAGGAAGGAAACCTGCTTACTGGCTTGGATCCCCAGCCCATGTTCATTCTGCTTTCTTATACAATGCAGAACCACCTTCCCAGGGGTGGCACCACCCACAGTGGGCTCCCACATCTTTCAGCAATTAAGAAAACACCCACAGACATGGTCACAGGTCAGTCCTGTGGAGACAAATCCTCAGTTGAGGCTCCAGTTGTGTGAAGTTGACAACTAAAGCTATCCAGTACACTAACGAAATATTCCAGTTTTTATGTGGAATCTTTCTCTATTGTTCTCTAATAGCCTAAAGAATCAAACTGCTTTTCAGTCATTTTACCTGACATTGTTTTGTATTAGCTGAGACCTGGGGCACGCATAGCAAATTTCATGGAATTTCGCATAGATTCTTGAGGCTGTTGATAATTTAAATAACTGTACAGTCAGTGAACAGACATGGAAATAGAAGACATCACCACCAGTGACCTTAGAGTATGCAAACTCTGAGGGAAGACACCAATACTACACCTACCATAGTCCCTATAATGTACTCAGGGCACATTCATTAAGACTCAGTAACTTAACAAGCAAATTTAAATTAATCAGACCACTCAACAAGTGATTTATAAATCACAGGTGGAAACATCAGTTCACTGGAAAATATATTTTTAAATGATATGAAAATAAACAATTTAAAAAGATGAGTTATGAAGCAATGCCTAGAAAAATCCATAAAGCCCCAGAGCTCAGCTCAATCTATAATTTATAAACTTTCCATAAGGTTATAGGTGAGAAGGATTTATTACATCTGCAAATCTGGAAGGATATTATCTTGAGATCCAAAATTGTATTTACTATTGTGGTGCATTTGGAAGGGACATAGGTCCATTCCAAAAATTGCATATACTTCTTAAAAGACTTCACAAGTGAAACTGTGAATTTCGCCACTTTCCTCTCAAATACATAGAGCTTAACTTTTAAATGCATCTAAGTTTAACTTTATTTTTTTTTAATTACTATTCTAAAGATTGACATTGTTGTCTTATCTCTGTAACTCTGGAATCCAGGAAGGCAAGCTAAAGTCACCCTCTGAAGGAAGCCTGCAAATCTACTTTGAGCTCACTTCAGTTATATGGCAGTCTTCTTTACTGACCTGGAAGGCCCATCTCTGATGACAGATTAGTATTTAAAGAAGTTTCATAGAAAGCCTGCTATATGGTTCTCATCCTTCACTTCAAATAGAGTGCAAGTAATAACCTTTCAGGAGCATTTTATAGTACTCTTTAAAACACCCGTGGCACATTCCAGAGGCTCCCTTTCTATGACATGCATCATGACTGGGCTAAATAGCTAGGTATTTTACACAACAAAAGACAGGATTTAAAAATGTATTGATTGATTATTTACTTATTTATTGACAATATTCCCAGTTTATCTGAATCTCACAATTCTTCTGCCTTGCTGCCCTGAGAACTATGATTGCAGGCTGTGCATACTTTGTGTCTGAGTTTAGGATATTGTAGAATAGGCATTATTTTAAGAAACTATAGTTCTTTTAAGTATTGTGAAAGAATGTCTTTTAAATTTCTAATCTCTTCAGTGTTTTAAAGATGTCAATTAGCCATTTAATGGAATAAAATATAAATTAATGGGGGATATTTTTATGTGTGTATTTTTATATTAAAATATAAGACAGAAGAGACCACTTCAAATATTCTTCCAGGGGATCACCAGTTAAAAACATTAGCTGCTTTTGCAAAAGACCCAGGTTTCTGTTGCCAGCATCCACATGCCAGCTGCCAATAACTCCAGTTCTGGTGATCTGAGGCCCTCTCTGGCCTTGGAAGGCATTGGATGACATGGATGCTCTTACATTTATATAGGAAAACACTCACTCACATAAAATAAAATTAAAAAATGCATAAATTTCAAAAATCCTTCCAACCTTAAGATTCCATTAAAATTAAACAATAAGTTTTCAATGGTGATATTTAGATCTTATGTGACAAAGTAAGGCTTAATGTCACTTATGTGTTGAGAAATGGGCAAAGTTACTTCAAAGTGACTCTAAAACAAAGTATGACAGGGCTGGAGAGATGGCTCAGCAGTTATGAGCTCTATCTGCTCTTGCAGAGGACTTGGGTTCAAGTCCGAGCACCCACATTTCAACTAACAACCTTCCATAATTCCAGTTCCAGGAAATGCCAATTCCTTCTTCTGATCTCCACAGGGATTGCATGACACAGTGCACTTATGCATGCAGACTCATACACATAAAAATAATAAATAAAATATTTTTTAAAAGTGAGAATAACAATGTGTTTGAATCAATATATCATACTCTATTATAACCCAGTAGAAAGGTTGAAAAAGAAGTCACACATTATTCAACATTAAAGTTTGAATAAACCCCACAGCAATGACTGATGAAGGAAAATAATACCTGTAATTAAGAATGTTTGATCCTTTTGCATCTATCTTATTGGGTTTTGGAATGTCATCAAAAATGTCTGTAGACGATTCCTATACTAGAGAAAAGTTTATAATGAATAGAAGATTCAGTATTCATACAGGAATAATATAATTATCAAATGATAGGCAATGGGAGTTGAGCCACCTAAATTGGTATTTTCAAATCACAGCATTTTGGTAATATTACATTTATGGTTTCCAGTTAGACTTCTTTTGCAGAGCTACATCAACAAAATGTATACCCCAATTCACATTTTTTAATGTCCTGAGGTCCATTGTCTCTTGACTTCTCTCATGTACTGGTTGGGGTTTTAGAGCTAGCTATTTGGATGGTGGTTTATTGATTGTATACACACGTTAGTTAGGAATTGGTGAAACAGTACATCCAGCATGAAATGGGGGAGAAAGTGAGACCTGTCTCAGAGAAGAATTTTGCCCTTTTTATCCCTAGACCTAGAATACCTTGGACAGGACTACAGATAGTTTGTCTCATTGTTTACAATTAGATAAGTTCTGTTTGCAGTGCTTTGACAGATAAAGCACGCATATACACATCATCTAGTATTTTGGGTGGAGGGTTACAAAGGGTCCTGAGGGATTAAGAACATATGCCTAGGTCACAGGAGGATCACACACAGCCTAGGGATTTGTAGTATGCTGCAAATATAGGTAAATGTTATTTGTTCAGAGTACATCCACATTGTAAAAGTCACTATCGCAGATTGGGGAAATACTCATCAAAAGCCCGTTTTTCTAAATGCTTGTATTCTTGTTTAAGATATGCTCATATGTTTTCCCATTTAGAATTCAAAGGATTTTACAGTAAAGGGAATCTAAGCTTAATTTTTATTGTAGAATGAAATTATTCATGGGAATTCTTCATGTGCAAATTTCTATAATAACTTTTCATGTACTTGGAATAAAGACAAAAATATGAGAATCTAGAGTCTCATTTTTCTCATATTAAACCTATTGAGTTTCTTGACTGTATGTCTGTTAAAGTTTGACTTTTAAAATTAATAGCTAGAATACGGACTTCCTTTTCTGCACAGTGCCGCTAGAATATTTTCAGTGATAGACTGAGTATTTGAAAATATGAATACTTCTAAAATATATCAGTGTTACATAAAGCACTCCAAATGGTTATATCACTGAAAGCAAGTTTAAAGAGACACATCAAACCATATAACCCATTTTCCCATCATTATGAAAAACTTTGTAGCCTGATATGGAGTGAAGCTTAATTTCGATAAATATGCATGCTTTTACTCTTATTCAAAAATGTATTCGCAAACAGTGCCTGCAGTTTTGTGAACTTCGTACATCGTTTTATATTCTACTTTATTATTTTGTCACTGACATTGGCAGTTGATAGGATGGCTGGCATTTTTATTATGTATTTTTGTTTATGTACTTATTAATTAATTGCTTTATTTACTATAGGTGGGTGGGTAGGTATGTACACTTTTTGTAAACCGTATATTTTTTATTGAATTTTTTGCAATACATCTCAATCATATTTAGACCTCCTTCTGCATCCATACCTTCCCCACAACCTCCTTCCCCTCTGCCACCAGATTTCATGCATTCTGTCCTATATGTTAAGGTCTATTGAGCCAAGTTTGTGTAACCAGATGTCCCTCCAAGCAGGTTCATCCACTGGAATCTAGTCAGCTTATCTAGAGTCACTCCCTTGAAGATCAGCTTTCCCTCACCCAGCAATAATCAGCTGCTGGTATGTTGAGAGCTACTGTCCATTTCACCCTTCTATGCTGTGCCGCACATGGAATGTTAGAGCAACTTGTGGGAGTCATTTCTGCTCTATCATTTGGATCCCAGGCAGGTTGATGGGCCAGGTTGGTAGCTGAGTCATAATCCCTGCCCGCATTTATCTTCTATAGAAGTAAAAAGACGCTGGGATCTGACCACTTATATCCTTTTCACCTTTTGTACTGCTCTCTCTCTCTGATGAGCTCTTTCCTTTTGTTTCTCACTGGAAGAATTCTATATGTAATATTCAACTTGACCTTCTTCACGTTAGGTGATTAACATACAAGCCTTACTACATGCTTTTATTCTTTACCATCTGTCTAAAATTAACTATTTCTTGTATTTAAAGCAGTACTGCAAGTACCAAGGACTGATCCCAGCACTTTATGTAGGTGAGACAAGCTCTCCACCAAGTGAGATATATCCCCAGGCTTGTTCTAAATTGTTCACACTTACTATTATTTTCTTTACTTCTAGTCATAATCATTTGAAAGAGTAAAGTAGTATTAAGCAAATTAGATGTCTGAAAATGGATAAAAATATGAATGGAACAAGTTTTTACATCTTAACATACTGTATGAACATGAATTTGTGATAAAACCCAGGAAGAATAGGATGAATGAATGTTGGAATTAATAAAGAAAATAAAATCACAGGATTATAATGTGTCAATAAATTTGTTCTTATATTCACATTCCATAGACTACATTTCAATAAAAAATACAGAAATTGCTGTAATATTGCTAAAATAGTAATACATATTTTTGGTTTAGGAGCATGCAGGTGAAGACAGTCTATAGGAGCAGAAAACAGCTACAACAGGTAAGACTACAAGATTACCACCAATTATGTAAAAAATCACACCTGGCACATAGACTCTGATTCGTTCCTCCTATGCTAATGAAGGGAGATGATAATGTAAACACCACATTCTCAAATAGTTTATCTTTTATTAAATATTTTATTGAGCTTTTGTACATTTCATACAACAGTTCTTAATCCAATTTAGCTCCCCTCCCTCCTCCGTGCCCCCTCACCTGACCTTATACATTCTGCCAGCATGTTAAGTCCTATCCTGTCAAGCATTTGTACCCAGATGTCCTTCAGTGCAAGTTCATCCGCTGGAATCTAGTCAGTCTATCTAGAGATCTTAAGGAAGGTTTATTCTCCCTCACCCGGCAGTAATCAGTTTCCAACATTCCCAGGCTAGGGCTGGCCTGCTATCTTTTTTAAGGGAAAAAAAAAAAAAGAATCAAAATTTTTATCTACAAATTGGATAAAACAACTACTTTATTAGTTAGGAAATGACAGGAAGAGATGATCTTTTAATCATTACAAAGAACTACATTTTTCAGTTTTTATATTTACTATTTGAAAATTTCATGTAGATGTACAATAGTCATATCCTTGCTCTATTCCCCTCCCCAAATTCTCCTTGACCCACCCAACTTCATGTTCTCTCTCTCTCTCTGGTGTCTTTAATACAACCCATTAAGCCTGATTAGTGCTGCTTGTATGTGAATGAATGTGGGCAAAGTGTTTCTAATCAATTACTTTGATGCCTATTTTACTCATAGTATTTCCGCTCCATCATGAGAATGGCTGTGTTATAAATTACCCTAAAACAGTAACAAAAAAACTTTATCTCGCTATGAAGAAGAGACCATGATCTTCACAGGGGAGAAGATAATTCCAGAAAGACCTACTTTCATTTGCTCTTATTGATTGGTGTCAATGATATATTTGGAACAAACAAAAATATTAGGTCTTTCAGGATGTACCTTCCACCATCCTACCTATTGCAAAATAATTTAATGCATTTTAATATCTTATCTCATTGACATACTTAAAATAGACTTAATAGGATGCAGAGGTCACATCCATTTAGAAACTTAGGTCTTTCATTACCTCATACTTCTAGAAAGTCCAAAACCAGACTTGATTACTGTTTATTTTAGATAAACCCAAGCTACCAATTACTAATAAGCCATTTAAAACAAACGAAATAACAGGTCTTTCTGTAAGTACAGATGAATGAGAATTCTTTCATATACTTATATACATATATGTTGTTTTGTTTTGTTTTGTTTGTTTGGTCTTTTGAGACAGGCTCTCTTTGTAACCCAAGCTGGCCTGGAACTCAGAGATCAGTCTGCCTCTGCCTCCTGAGTGCTGGGACTACAGATTGTGCCACTACCCCTGGCTTCTTTCATATACCTTTTTCTTCAGTAAGCTGGATTTAAGTCCACTCAGTAAAAGATACGCAGTTCTTGTGTGCAGGAAAACTAGGAAGTGTGATCCTTGAGTGTCTTTAGACACTTTACCACAAGTGTTCTGCAAAGTAGCACGTGTTTGACAGAGTTCATCCTAATTATGGATCCAGTCAAAATGCTCAAGACCATTCTTTGCCTTTGGATCTTCCCTCCCTAAATATACAAGATAATTCTGTTTTGCTACTTCAGTAAAATCTTCCATACATATTGAAATAGTAACCAGAAGCAAGGAGATTACAGAAAAGAATCTGGTTTATGCTGACAAAGGAACCAAAATATAATACACAAATTTCACGTCTGAAAGTATGTATGGAGTAATAATGAACTTCTAAGACCTCTGTTGGAAGTGAACAGTTTAATAAAACACTCCTAACCCTCCTTGGCTTCTGGAGGTTTTATAGTGTGCTGAGAACCTGAGAGAGCTCAAGCAGAATTTAGTGTGGTCGACTAAAGTGGGATGTCAATATATTTGATCTCTTGGATCTGAATGAATTTGGCATTAAATACAGTAGGTGATTTCTTATATGCTCAATGGTACCTTAGAGATGTTAAACTCTAGGGGATCATTCTGAAGAGTTACTTAGCCAGCAAATTATCAGCATAAAACATCAGTTCTTGCTCATATCTGAATGACATGTTCTGTTTGAGCAAAACCTAGGTAGACCAGTTTCACACATAAACCGAAAAGACTTAGACATTGAAGATGAACACCACTAGAAGATTTTTTTTATCCTCTAAGATTCTATAAGTAAGTCCTGAACCAATGGATAGACTACAAGTGAACAGGTTTGTAGACAAACTCAGACTTACTACGCAGGTTTTTGAGCACTCTATGCAACAAAAAAGGAAAAAGAACTTGCTAAAACCACTAAAGGATAATAGGCTGTGCCCATCCTTTCATCAATCTTAAATTTAAAATGTGCTGTGGAAAATTTTTTGAGCCTCAGGAAGAATGAAGTTTGCATTGGTTCCACTCCTTTAAGGATTTTTCAGAATCCAACAAGTGAAGGATCATGTCCTGCCGTCTCTGCTGTGGGACCCTCAGGAAGGGCTCTGACATGTAATGACTGAGTCCAGGTGTGGGAGCTGAGCAAATATCACTGATTCTGGCCTCTGGAGTCCTGGGTGCTCTGAATGTCTGTTAGCTCAGTTTTCATTGTTGATTTTGTTCCTGCCTTTATTTCTTTGTAAGTATATCTCTTTACTTCAAGGGCAGGATAAGAAACACATCATATGCTCATAAATATGCTCTCACTCACTGGTTGAATTACAAGTGGAGTAAGTGACATGCTTTGCTTGGAGTATTTGCGTGTTACAAACATTTACAACAGATACAGAGACGACTACAGTGTGTCAATAGTGAGGTCAAGCTAGTGCGATGCCAGAATCATATCTGTGATCCCATCTTTGCCTTTCTGTTGTGTAAGTTCATGAATAGAAAAGATAAGCAGGCACAAATACAGGAATCCTGCTGCTCACGTAGTTTCTGCTTCTTTGCATACTGGATTCAAACAAACATATTTCTTTTATGCTTTGTTAATTGTCTATCAAGAAAAGCACCTTTTCAAGAGAGCTTACCTCTAAGTTAGCAGATTTTCTGGTAAATTTCCTGTACCATATAGTGTATAATTAGAAAACCTATTCTCAAACACCAAATGTGGACAAAATTCTCCCTAGAAATGGATACATACAGAACCATAATTATCTCACTATATTCCTTTTAGCACTTTTATCAGTCTAATTCTCTAGTGTTTCATGTTTATTAGAAAAATTAATTAATTTATTAAAAATATTTACACTTATATTTGTTGATTTTTCAACTGCTTTCACGATGTTATATTTCTTGGCCAAGACCTACTGAGATAAGGAAAATAACCAGCCAGTGTGTGAATCTTGTGTCTCTCTTTCATTTCCTCTAGCTACACTACAAAATAAGATAACTACATTGTCTTCCTAGTTTTAATATTAAAAACAGCTATAGAAAGAACAGACTATTATACATAAAGCTCTTCTTTAAAGTAAGAGGTGTTCCAACATAATACTTTATAGTAACCATTTTAAGAGGCCAATGATAAATAAATACGTTGAAAATGTTATTTTTCAGGGATGGATGTAAAAGCAGGTAATAGCAAAGACTGAAAAATTGTCACAGATCTTAATTGTTAGGGACTTTTATATGTGGCATAGGATAGATTTTTATATTGATACATATTTGATTATATTTCTGGTAATAACTTGTCCTTTGCTATGGCCTAGAATCACCTGAGAAAAATCTCTAGATTAGTTTAATTGATACGGAACAGTCAGCCTGACTATGGGCAGCATCATTACCCTGGCTGGGGTCTTGGACTGGATTAAAAAGGTAAAGATAGCTGAGCCCTTGCGTTCACCTCACTGGGCTTCCTGATGACCAATGACAGGTGGTCAACTATTTCAAGCTTCTGATAATATGCTTTCCCCAGGATGAACTGCGCCCTCAGACAGTGAGCTCATACCAACCCTTCTTTAACAGTGCAGACTTTGCTAGGTATTCTGTCATGGCCATAATAAAAGTAACAAAAACAATTTCCAAATTCAATGTATCTGAATCAGGTAGAATACCTGTATCAATGTAAACTAATACTTCATTTCTAAAGGTTATTTTTGTAGCTATATAAAGTAGTCTTTTGATCTTTACAGGTCTTTTTTCATTTTTTTCTTTAACAGTTTTACACATTTCTATGAAGAATTTCAGGCATTTTCAACACCACTGTCCTCTCTCCTTCTTCTTCAGAACAAGTCCTACTCCTCCTTTCATGACTTCTTATTGTGTGTGACCCACTGAATTTGACTAGCATATTTTGCTCAAACACGGGTGGGAGGGACTGGAGTAAGAACTTGTCAGTGACTACCCCGCTGAAGAAAAAGGATACTCCTTCCTCAACAACCATTAGCTGCTACTGGTCACTCAGGGATAGCTCAGTTCTCATGAGCTCCTTTTATTAATTTCATTGTATTGATCACAGCATGAGGTCAGACTGGATGACTACCTCATAATGTACAAATCATGAAGTGTCTTTTCAATATCATACAAATAGTTGGTTACCAGGTCCCAGCAGATACTATTGACAATTTATGTAACTTATTAACAGTCAACAAATGTATGTTACACATTATGAGTTGTGTGATGAACAAAATACAAATTATTCTTTTTAGAAAGTTTAATCCATTTATTTATTATGTGTGTATGTGCAAACATGCATATACATGCCATAATAACATGTGTACATCAGAGGGCAATTTTTGGGAGTTCTTACTTTCCTTCCAATACATAGGTTCCTGCTGGATTGAAATCAGTTCATCTGGGTTGTCAGTAAGCTACTTTACCCAGGAAGTCATCTAGCCAGCTAAATTATTATTGTTTGTAACAGGAGGACCCAGAAGAAATTTCATCAGAGAGAAACATTCCATCTAGAAGTACTCTGGAAGTACTCTGTTAAAGCATCATGACTTCCAAGAAAAAAATACACTGAGTGATGAAAAATGAAGATTTCTAACACAGACACAAGGAGAATTCGTGATATTTTGAGTGTAAATAATAAACATGAATAAAAGATGAAGAAGAATTGATGAGTGAACCGATCTCTGAACAGAAGAAATAGGGACAGAAATAAAGTTGGTGAAAGAGACAAAGATGTCACCAAAAAGTTGATAATGGAAAGATGACATTAAGGAAGATAAGAGAGATGTAAGTAAAAAAGATAAACAGTATAATCGTGCAGTAAGTATAAGTTTAGTCAAGTCAACCAAAAATGGGCAGAAGCCTTCAAAGCCGTATAGTCAGGAACTTGAGAAAAATAAAATAATCTAGTACATTTGACTTTCATAGTCTTTACATCCCCCCACATTACTCTTTGTTATTAAAACTCCTTCTCTGGGGGAGACATATATATGTCCACCTCTCCCTTGATCTCAATGACAATCCAAGGTAAAATTCCACCAAAGCTCACTTTTTGAGGAAAACCTGTGAGGATCTGGTGAGTTTATTTTTTATTGGGCTTACAGGGCATAGACAAGAGATTACTTACAGGGATGTAGGTGCTCTCCCAGCACCTCTCCCAGCATAGATAATGGCTTCTCCATAGCCAGATAAATGCCTGCCCTCCCACACCCAGCCAGTATTCCTTTATCTATACACTCCAATACTTCCATAAAGCCACATGTAATTAAGGTAGAATAGCCCAGGATGGATTGGGAAGAATGACTGGATGTTCAGGTCCTATGACCTTCCCTGCCTCTCCTTTCTGTGAAGGGAAATCAGCTTTCAACAAAGCACAGCTGAAATGATCTAGTATTGCATGCAGGCACATGTGCAGTCCTAGAGATTGTTAGGACGGTCCTAAAACAACACTCTTCCTGTCCTAATTGAGAACCCTTCCTTTTATTAATTCTATTACACTAAAGTAATCACCACCTGGAATACTTATTAAAGATAATTTCCCAGTAAAGGAATGTGAAGAAAGATCTACAGGAAATATTTCCGTTTCTACTGGCAATATGTTCTCATTTTAGGACAGCTCCATTTACTTTCATGAAATATGCTTTTTACCTAAAAATCATATAAAATTTAAACCTCTAGCATATGATCAGTTGGCAGATTCCAAATGCTGAATATGCCTTGTTAAAATTTGGTATTTTCACATTCAGAAAGTCTCTCCATTTCACAGATATTGAAATCTTTATTGTGCTGAAATACAATCCTCATGTTTTTGATGTGTATCCTGTGGTCTTCAGTAAGAAGACTGGGTTTGATGTTTTGAAGTTCCTAAAGTGCTTATTTTCTAAAAGCTCCAAAACAAACCCTGATGGTTCCCTGTTGAGCTCCAGAGAACAATCTGTGCATCTGGAACACAGTCTCAAGCTGTTCTTGCTCTAAGACCAGCCTATGAGAACTTGAAAAATCCCCCTGAGAATTTCTTTTCTTAATGTAGTGGTCTGTTCCTTTTGAAGATTATTCTTAATTCCTGCACAGTTTTCACTAACCTCATGTCCCACTCTGAGAATATTGCAGCTCCAAGTGCTTACAAGCCTTCAGACCCACTTCATGGAAACTGTTCATCAAAAAGATTACATGTTGTTGATAAAATGCTTGTGGAATAGCTTTGGTGGGTGACACCTGTTCCTGCAGGCTTGTATGGGGTGTCATGAACATGTTGTTAAGTAGAGAAAACTGATGACCAGGGAAACAAGAAGAATGGTCAGAAAAAAAAAAAAGAAAATGGTAAGAGTGGTAATTACAAACTTGATGCAAATCTACAGCAGAATAAAAGGATTGAAATAAATTGGGGAGCAAACATCTTAGTGGTTCTGATGTCCTGGAATGCAGATAGATGCAGGATGGTACTGAGACTAAAGTGCATATGTACTTGCTTGGGATATTTCTACTCAGTGATGGGAAAGCTGAACCCCCTGAGTTAGCTAGCACAGAGGACAACAGTCGCTCATGCACTGTAAGTCAGACAGCACAGAGAACAGAAGTCTGAAAACTTCTTAGGAGACAAGAAGAAATGATACACAGGGCTGCAGGAATGAACAAGGTTATTCTCTAGCCCCCCATTATGAGTGGTGCCTGAGTCCCATACAAAGATTAACTGCAGGAAGTCTGTGGTCATGTCTGTAACCAGGAAAGTAAAGTGACATTGCTACGATTTCCAAGAGAAAGTTTGCCACAGCAGAACAGAACCGTGAAATTTTACGTTTCCAAGTACACTTCCAAATACCCAAGTACTCAGCACTTTTAAAGTGCATTCCTGACACGGGTCTTCATAACTAGGCAAGCAGTGAAATGCAATCAACAATCTGACAACAAACAGCCAGAATTAAGAACAGAAATGCTGCATAATGACTGTGTATCTGTGATGGATACTCGAGCGACACCCTGTACAGATGCATGAAGAACTGAGATGCTATTCAGGCTCTTGACAGGGCCAAGCCTGAGGAAGGAGACTGCTGCTTTTGTAAACTGGGAGTATCATGTGATATTTGTTTTTTGGAGTCCTCCTATCTACTAACATACTTTCCAGGCTCTAGAAATAATGGGTGCAGAAAGTTACCATTGTGACAAAAGGCACAAGTTAAGATATGTTTTTCATGATGTACTTTTATATATTGACAAGCACACACATTTTTTAGTCAACAAGTTTTCTTTGTCTTACAACAGTGAGTTTTAACCCTGCCATGTGAGCTCTTAGAAAGTGGAAGCATGACTAGGAAAGCCTGACCAGCCGCAGGAATCACATCTCCACACATAAATAAACACATTCCTCCGTGTTGATTGTTCTCCAATCTTGATTTTTTTTTGTTCTTATTTTTGTAGTACCAGTTTTATTCTGAATGTATAAAACACTTTCCAGATTTCAGAGTCAGTCATATGAAAGTAAAAAAACAATGTCCTTAACGAGGTAAAAAGATAGTGGACAGACAATGCTTAAGTAATGTGAAAAACCACAGGGAAATGTAGTAGTTCAAAAGCCCACAAAAAAAAAATACACTTACATTGAATTTGTATTTTGGTAGGATGCCCATTTTCACAATTTTAATCCTACTGACCCATTAAAATTCCAACATAATTCTTCACAGATATTGAAAAACTATTCCTAAATTTCAGAGAGGGAAAGAGAGAGAAAGAAATACAGGATTTCCAGAACAATTCTGAACAGTAGAAGAACTGCTGGAGGCTTTGCCATTCCTGATCTCAAACTACATTACAGGGCTCTAGTAATAAAAGCAGCGTGGTGCCAGCCTAAAAACAGACAGACTGGTTAGGGGACTAGAACTGAGGTCCCAGGTTTAAATTCTCACATTAACAAACATCTGATATTTGACAGAGGAGCCAAAAGTACACACTGGAGAAAAGATAGTATGCTCAGCAAAGGGTGCTGTTTAAACTGGATAAGGGAATGTATAAAAATTAAACTAGATAGCTCACTATGCACAGAACTCAATTCCAAATGGATCAAGACTCCCAAATATAAGACCCAAATCCCTGAATCAGATAAAGGAGAAAGAAGAAATTACGTGGGACTTGATGGGCAGGGTAAAGGATATTCTGAACAGGACTCCTATAGCTCAGTCATTAAGTTCAACAGTTGACAAACAGGATCACATAAAACCCAAAAGCCACTCTGTATCAAAGGACGTCATCAGTAGAGTGAAGAGGCAATTGACAGAGTAGGAAAAAATCCGAGGGTCAGAATATAAAAAGATTTTTAAAAACTCACCCCCCCCAAATTTTTTTAAATGCCATAAGGAGCTGAAAAGGATGAGGTGTAACAGCTGAGAAATGATTTTTTAAATGATCAACATATTTAGTCATCTGAGAAATGCTGATTAAAATGAGATTTACTTTGAGATTTCATTTCACCCTACTCAGAATGGGTAAGACCCCGCACCCCTAAAAATCAAACAACCATAAATGCTGGTGAGGATGTGGGAAAGGGGAACTCGTGCCCACTGCCATGGCAGTGCAAATCGGTGTAGCCACTGTGGAAACCAGGAGGGGGACGTCTCCGAAAATTCAATATTGATCTATCATATGATCCTGCCATATCACTCTTGGGTATATAACCCAAAGACTACACACTGCTCCAGAAATATCTGTTCATCTACGCTCATTGCTGCCCTTTTCATGAAAGCTAGAAACTGGAAAAAAATACAAACCTAGATGCCTATCAACTGATAAGTGGATAATTAAGGTATAGTACATATACAAAATGGAAAATTATTCAGCTCTTGAAAGAGAAATGATGAGATTCACAGGCAAATAGATGGAACTGGAAACAATAATCTTGAGTGAGGTACCTCACACCCAACAAGACAAATCCCACATGTAATCTCTTGTAGCTGAATGCTAGCTTTGAAATCTTAGATATGCATGCGTCAGTTTGAAAACAGGTAGTCAGGAAACTAATACATGGACGTAGAGGAGGATGTGCATCCTGGGCTTTGCTAGAATGCAGTGATACAAAGAAGGAAAGAGGAACATTAGAATAGGAATGTTCAATGGAGTGGGGAATGGAAGAGCAGGGCAGAGCTGGGGGTACAGCGAGGGACACATAACACTGAAGGTGTTTAGAAAAGGCCACATGGAGATCTACCACTATAGAAGCATCTCAAAATGTGCACATATACATCATAAAAAGAGATCAAAAGGAGATACTTTATAATACAGGGACATTCTGGACAAAAAATCAAACCTCAGTGCCAGAAATGGACTCCCTTCCTAGAAGTTGTTGACCAAAGGTCCCATATATCCTTACACAACATAGGCTATTGGCCTTGGTCTGGATTACCTACAAGAACTCCACAGTAAGATCCTATCGCTGAAAGATACCACATTCATGAGCTGTAGAACAGACAAGGAGATTTCAAACTGGTGATGACTTCAGAGTTTCATCTTTACTGGCTAGCTTTCATAATCTAGAATGTGGTATGCATGCTTCCAGAAGGAAAAAATAATCATCAGCTTTACCCAGTTCTGAATCCTGTGAACTACAACAATTGTCCTGGTAAGATATGTCCAATTGTGCATGAATATTATAGGATTAACCAGCCACTCTAATTGTATTTAAGTTTAGTTTCACAGTGTGGAGCCCATTCTTAGCATTGATATCAGGCTTAGGAATCTGAGGCTAGACAAGTCACAGGCACAGGGAAGAGCTTAATATCAGTTTTCTACTAAATAGTTACAATATTAAACTCACTCCTAATGACTTATTTTTATAGCCATAGGTTAATACATCTCTCAACTCACACTAGAGAAGTTTCCTTATGCAGTAGGTAATGATTAACACAGAAACCCACAACTGGCCAATGTGCAGAGAGCAAGAGACTGCAGAGTGCTTATCCTTGAATAGCACATCTACATCAAACCCCTGCCTCACCAAGGCTTAGGCATCATTGTGGAAGACTGGGGATGTTCTAGTTTGCTTCTCTGTTGCTGTGACAAAACATTCTGACCAACTTGGGGAGGAAAGGGTTTATTTTGCTTACAATTCCTGGGTCACACAGCTCCTCAGGGAGCCCAAGTTAGGAACTCAGGGCAGGAACCCGGAGACAGGAACTGGGTTACAGGCTGTGGAGAAAGCTGCTTACTGGCTTACTCTTCTGGCCCATGCTCATCCTACTTTCTTATACTATGCAGAACCACCACCTGCCTGGGGGTGACACTGCCCACAGTGGACTGCCCCTCCCACATCACTCAACAATCAGGAAAATACACAAAGACATGGCGATAGGACACTTCAAGTGAGGCTTCCTTAACGCAGGTGTTTCAAGTTGGCAACTAAAATTAACCAGTAGAGAGTGAAAAGACTGTAAGAGGCAGAGGTGGTAGAAGATCACAAGGGAATAGAGTTTTTCAGACAGCTGGTCAATAATTCATGATTAAAAATATACATGTGCTATATATATTAGTATATGAATATAGCTGAAGACTCTAGAAGAGTGGCAGCCAATCATTTCTAGGCAGAATAAACCTCCCCTCCAATTTTCAAGTTCTTGGTGAGGTTAGTCCGAGAGGCTCCCAAATAACATAGGCTATTTCCACAGCCGTTGATACCTCCCAGACCTTGAAGGTAAGACCCTATTCCTGAAGACAGGAAACTGACCTTGGAACAATAGAGCTGGAACTGACTTGGAAGTCTACTTCCTGATGACTAGCTCCCATAGTATCAGAAGATGCAATACTGTCAAGGGAAACTGATCAATCATCCCACCCAGTGTAAACTCTTTCAATCATAATAACCAGCCCCGCAAATACTTTCTTTGATGCAGTAGTGGCACTATTATCTACAGAGTAATCAAAAGCTGTTTAATTTGACTAAAGGCCCACTCAATGGCAAGAGTGTCATGTGTGCCTCTGTAAACATAGCCAAGAACCCATGACTAGAGATGGCATAGACCCTAGAGAAAACCCTACTTTTGTACCATCCCTAGAACAATGCAATTTATTACTATATTCTAAATATGTATCCATATATTTACAGACAGTCCTCTCACCACTCATTAAAGAAACTTCCTTTGGCAACAAATGGAAATTATTACAAAGTTCCGTAACTGGTGAAACAGAAAATAAACATCTGTAAGAAGCCCAGCCATCAGTGACCATAACTTCATTGCAGTCTCTACACTTAAGCCTCAGGGGACATCATAGAACAAGGGTGAAAAGAATATTAATATAGTTCTCTCATGTCTCACAAGAGATATGAGATATTTATACATTAAATTGGTCATGTTACCAATGCCTAGAATTTCAACAACCAGTTACTCAGCAGAGACTGTCTTTGTCCTAGAATGGCTTCCTGTGACATAGAGGGAACAGAATCTCAGTCTTTCCTGTGTGGCATGTGCTTCTGTATAAGGCTGTGCATTATGGGAGGCCTGGGACATTTCACCTACTGATCACAAAAGGAATTTGGTCTGATATCTCAATGTATTCTTTCTCCGGCACTGGGTGATATCTTCTTAACAATTTCTCTAAGACTCTTGCTAGTGTTACTTGCAAATTCCAGCTGCTCTGATACAAATTCAGAGGGTAGAAATCTGATGCTCTTGCAAGCTATTGAGGATGAGATGCTTTGTGAGATTAGTCAGGTTTTAATCAAACAACTCCAAGTTTATTTTATTGTTTCAAGTGTATAATACTTTATTAAGTTAATATGGTATTAAATTATGGAAGACAACATTGAATAACTTGAATTGCTTTCAGAGAAATGTGTATTGATTAGAACAAAACAAGCAGTTTTACTAGTAAAATACACTTTATAAAGAACTGGTAAGCGAGGAAGAAATAATGGCTTTAGATAGCTCAATACACATAACTCTATATTTATATTCTACTTATATAATAAAACAATGAGACTATTAAAGACTGTTAGGGAGAAATTAGAATTGATAAACAAGAAAATAGCTAAATTCCACCATTGCTATAGAATTTTGCTGTGGTTAATAAAGGTGAATTAAAATTCTCACACATTGTTTTGATGGGACAGAAGACTGACTAAAATAAATATCAGTACTACTTCATTGAATTGGATATTTCAAAATTTAAAGTAAACACCACAATATTTTTATCAAATAGATTTTCTCTAATCTTTTGAAAATCTTGTTTTCACGTGTAGCTAGGAAGATAAACATTTACTAAAACCATTGTCTTTATATTAACTATTGTAAGTTTTCCCCATTGTGAAAGTTAGCATTTGTAGTAGGTGAAATTGTTTAGCTAGGCAAGGGGAACTTTTGACCTCCAAACCATGAAAATGTTTCTATGCACATGAAAGCACCTCATTTTGAGGGATCCAAGAAGCAAAACAATGACAAGTGTGGGATTTACAGGGACAAGAATCTAGAACAAACATATGAAAATTGTTTTTTATTTGCTATTTTAAGTTCTCCGAGAAAAGGAAGGGCAACGTTTGATCATTTCCATGATGGAAACAGTACCCGTATGATCAATTTTTAGATCTGAAGAATTTGGCACACAATCATTATAGAGAAATAAAAGAAGTTGTAGGAACTGAATTGAATTTGTATGATGCAAGAAACAAAACACTTGACATCAGTAATTGGGATGGCCAGTTTTAATTGCCAATGCCATCTAGAATCCATTGGGAAAGGACTCTCCATAAGTTGTCTACATTGTTTTGGCTTGTGAGGATGTATTCTAGTTACATTTCTATTGCTGTGATAAAATAAGCTGACTGACAGCAAATTCAGGCAGAAATGGATTTATTTGCCTTGCAATTTCAGATCATAGTCCATCATTTCAAAGATCAGTGTTAGTAACTCAGTGGCTAATCTCATCCACATTCGAAAGCAGAGGGTAACAAATTCACTCCTGCTGCCTGCCCTCAACTCTTAGCTGTCTTTCTTCACTCTTACCTGTGTGAGGCCCAGCTCAGGAAATGTAGCTATCCATCATCAGGGTGTGTCCTCCCATGTCAATAAAGGCAGTCCAGACAGTCTCCTACAGACAGCCATAGGACAATTTAATCAAGATAATTCCTCATTTAGACTCTCTTCTTAGGTAATTCTAGGCTATGTCAAGTTGAAAGTTAAAACTGAAAGAAATGGGACTTTGGGGTCTATCTTGATTATATTAGTTGAAGTGGTTAGAATAGACCCAACTAACCATAGGTGGTACTATTCCCTAACAAGAGGATTCTGAATTGGGAACAAATGGAGAAGACAAGCTGAATGCTAGCACACATACATTTACAGCTCTCTGATCTGGGCTGTGAATATAATGTTATTAGCTTTTTCAAGCTCTTGCCACCAAGACTTCTTAGAATCACTGACTTTAACTTGGTATTGTGAGTCAGATAAATACTTTCTTAAGTTGTTTTTGTGAACACATTTCGTTGCAGGAGCTGGAAAAGAAAGTAATAAAGTAAATGAATATTAAGAGAAAGAAAAAAGAAAGAAAAAGGCTCTGAGAAGAGCCATGACTTTCAGAACTTTACATAGAGCTGTGTTTATAATAAAATATGATGGGTGAACTAAATATTTAGAGATAATACATTGAGAAAATATATAATGTTTGTATAAGAGTTTTAAAATGAAGAAACTAATTAAAATTGGGAAGGAAAATTATTAATTTCATCATTATAATGACCACCTATAGCCTGCCATTTTGTTTTGATGAATCCTATAATTTCATCAGAAAATAAGATAAAAGGTGCTAAGTCACCTGTGCTCCATATGCACATGCTCCCCTCCCTCTTTCTCTGAAAGCCTAACAATATCCACTTCTGAGTACGTGCTTGAGGACTGTAGAATGTTTAGTCCTAAATGGGACATCTGTATCACATCCTCTCACCACTATGGGGAGAAAAATGGTAAGATCCAGAGTTGGGGAGGATTGCTGTGAAACATGTCTTCTGGACATGATGGGACCATTGAAAACATGTATAGCAATTGCAGTTGGCTGCACACGACCTGCACAAGATCAAGGCAGTCAAAATTTACCACTGATGGGGGAGGAGATTCCAAAACCCAACCCCAGGACAGGAGGTACTGTCAGTGGTTGGCAGGATCGGCTCTGGGTGTGAGTGATGTCAGTGTTTTTTCAAGAATAGTTGGCCCCTACTCTAGTAGATGACCCTATATCCACACAAGTACTGGAAACACTAATTGAACTCAGTGAATTAAAAGAGGACATGGATTTGAGAGATCTATGTGGTGGGATGGGAGGAGTTAAAGACCTGGAGGCAAATGATCAAAATGTATGGCATAGCCATATGAAATTTTCAAAAGATAAATAAAAATATAAAACCAGAAACGAGTGGTGAAAATAAGAAAGAAAAACCTCATAAAATGTTTTCCTTCTTCCACAACATTTTAAAAGCTTTAAAACTAAACAATTACAGGTTGTATCCAGAAAAATTACTGAACATTATGTGATCTTAGAGATGAAAAGAAAACTGAATAGCTAGAAAGGGTTATATGAACTCCAGGCAAATTATTATCAAACTACATTTAAATTAATATTCCTAATGTAGGAACTAGAAACATTTGAAAGTCTTCTTAGTGTTAAGTAGGGAGTTTAGTCTACAAAATATGGTAGGTAAGGCAGTAATTTTGAAATAAGAGTGGAAGTAACATTAGGAAGTCCAAGAATGACAATGGTGTGAAAGGTAATGACTAAAGGGAGAGTAATTAAAATATTTCATGACAATTACAGCAGAACAACATTAGGAAGGTATTGGGGAATTTAAAATATCTAGGCCTTATATGTTCTGTAAAATTGCAAACTTTTTAAAAGGAATTCAGATTTTAATGTTAGCTATCTCTTTAAATATTAATGACACAAAAATACAGAAATTGAGAAAGAAGAACAAGAAAAATATAAACAGACAAACAATTTAAGAAATCTTGAAGAAATCTGAAATTTGAGTAATGATTTCTAAGTAAATATTTAAAATTGAATGCCAAGGGGTTGGAGAGATGGCTCAGTGGTTAAGAGAGCACTCCCTACTCTTGTGGAAGACATAGATTCAGTTTCTAGCACCCACATGTCAGCGAACAACCATCCATAACTCCAGTTCCATGGAATCAGACACCCTCTTCTGACTTCCATGGGTGTTATATTATACTGGTGCACTTATAAGCACTTACAAACACACATGTAATGCACTCATACATGTAAAAAAATTGAACATCATTCAGTAGAAATGTTTTCTAATATATCATCAGTAAAAATCACCTGAAATTGGTCATTTTAATGTGATAAAGTCAATTGATTATTTAACATCGTATAATAAACTCCAGAAACTATTTAATAGAAGTACCTAAAATAACCTAAACATAAACATTGAATAGGTATATCTAAAATAATAAAAGGACTAAACATTAACTATGACGATGATATCACAGCGAACATGGATTCATTTTAAAACTTCAACTTCATAAAAAAATTAAACAGTGAAAAATTGACGGTTGTGGGGACTGTTTTAATGTCAGTTTGCCACAAAATAGAATCACTTGAGCAGAAAGCCTCACCTGAGGAATTTCCCTGATTTCCTTAATTGACATGGGAAGACCAGTGCCACATGTGTGCAGCACCTCCTTGCAGCAGCCAAAATAAAAAGAGGCAGCCAGAAGGAGATTATTTGCCTTTAACCAGCTTACCTTCCCATTTTCTGAGAAGTTAATTTAGCAAATTGCTGCTGTGGATGATTCTTTCAGTGATATTGGAACCAGTAATTCCAGGTTTCCAACATGGATGAGGAGCAGCAGCTCCCCAGAAACTCTGTAGTTTTCTGGCACAAGCCTGGGATTCCTAGGTGTGCCTAGCCTCAAGGACTGAGAAACTCCTGGGTTCTCAGTCTCTCTTTCAGGTGTGAGAGAGTTGCTGTTACTATTTCAGTATAATAAGATTTAATAATTTATTTTAATATACATATTACATATAGATATATAGTCTTTCTATAGTTTCTGTTCCTCTAGAGGACCCTGGCTTATATAACTATAGTCCCAACAACCAAAATCTCTTTTAGGAGAATGGTAAAAATAAAAATTAAAAATATGGGAGGAAGCATAGGAGACAGGTATTTTCAAGGGAGAAATAGGAAAAATGGGGATACAGGGGTTCTTTAACCAGGGAGGACTTAGAGGAAGAGTTAGGGAGAAAAAGGACAGATTTAAAACTGCCTAGCTGGTGTAAAAAAAACAAGAGGCAATATTAGTGCAAAAACTTACTGAAAAATGGTAGTTCATGTGTATGGTTACAGGCTACAGAATCAGTGCCAGACAGGAGAAACCTCCCTTCAAGTTGTTGGCCAGGGTAATCCAAGAGACCCCCAAAATGACATTGGCTATTGCTGTAGCCCATGATTATCTCTCAGAACTTGACTGTTACTGAACACAGGACATACTTTGGAGCAATGGAGCTGAAAGTAACCTAGAAGCTTCCTCCCCTGAAGGCTAGCTCTCATAGATTTGGAGAGTACTACCCAAGCTGCTAAGGGAAAACATCAGTTGGTGATCCAATCATAGCTTTGAGGCATAATAACCACAATGACCAGAACAATAAACTGTATTGGGAGAGTCCTGGCACTTTAATCTTGGGGCAGTCAACAGCTACCTAATTGGACTTAAAGCCCATTCAATGGGAGGAAACTCATAGATGGTACTGTAAACATAACCAAATGCACATGGCTCGAGAAGTCATAGATCTTAGAGAAAACCCCAAGGCTGTCACATCCTTAGAAATATGAAATTTCTTGCTATGTACAAAATATGGATCCTTATATTTACAGAGAAGTATCCCCGTCACCACTTATCAAAGAAACTTCTTTTTGCAATGATGGAGACTATCACAAAGTTCCACAATTGGTCATATACAGAGATTGTGAGTTTCACAAGCCTATGTGAAACATCAACAATGGAAACTCTACACCTATGGCTCACAGAACATAGTAGACCAAGGGGTAGAAAAACACTAATGCATTTCTCAACTGTTCATGCAACAGAGGGACATGAACACAAAATAATATAGATGGCAGAGACTAAAGTCTTCAGTGAAAGGGTTCCTTGGATAGGACTCCAATATAAACTCCACCTACTCAGAATTCAGGGACCATTGTGGAAGGGAGAGGGGGAGATTTTAAGAGCCAAGGAGTCAGTTCATGATCTTATGGAAATAGGATTCCACAGTCTCCTAGTGCCCTGCTCATATGAACTCGCAGCAATAGTGACAGCATGCACAAGACTCATGCAAACTGAAGCAGAAAATAACCCAGCATAGAACTGGAAAATGGACAGCCAACCCCAATCTTAGATGCAGAAATATTTTCAAGTGCTTGTTGCTGGATGAGATAATCTTCTTAAGGCAAAACACTCTAGATAGGCTTTCTAGACTTCAGTGGAAGAACTTTCACTGAGGGATATCTGGGGATACTAACGACTTTATGGGCCATAACAAAAATGACAGAAAGTGTGAATTTCAGTGGGGAAGGATATGGGATGGTGTTAATATGAAAGGGGTATAAAGGTCATTAATATGTTCTGTGTTAAATAAAAATTTGATAAAAATTTATAAAAAATAATAAAGGGTACTTCTAACTTAAAAATTAAAAGAAATTCAAAGATGTAAAAATATATACTATATGTATATATATTATATATATCACTAACAGAAATATTATCAACATATAAATAGAAAATATAGACAATACTTAGATATCATCATTTGAAAATAACCCAAGCAAAAACTGATAACTGGCATGTTTGGCTTTCATTATGGATGGTCATTGAACACATTCTTCCTAGGTGGGTATACATCTTATGAATTCTCTCAAGGTGAAGCCTGGCATTCAGCCCCATCCCCCACCCCTAGGTTTGAACTGATTGAGTGGACAGAGAATGCTCTCTTAGAGTAATTAATTTATTCCGGGTTACTTACAAAGGATTCATCCCCATGGAGAGAGGCAGAGATTTTGTATGGCGGAGCCTGCATTTTGATCATAAGTCCCCCGGTTCTCTGGAACACACACCCAAGATGGATGCCCCACCACTGTGCCGCCTCTCTCCTTCCCAGCTTTCCCTGTGTTTCCACTAGACCTCCCCACTTAAGTTATTGGTTAGTTGGATATCAGTCAAATTTGGAGGCCTGTCTCTCAAAGCAGAGAGGAAATTGGAGATTTATCTGACAACCCACACCCTTTTCTCTCTGGCTCTTACAGCACGTTCCACCAGCCTTTTCCACAATTGTTCCTGAGCTTCAAGAGCAAGGGGTTCGGGGAGGGAATACCAGGTATAGGATGATGTTCTTTCCACTGTGGCATGGATTATCAGCTTGCTTCAGTGATACTACTTCTACTGTAAAAATACAACAATTGTAAAACAACAACAACAACAGCAAAAGTAACGTCCACACAAATACGGAATGACCTAACCTATGGGTGTAAACACAAGTGCTTAGGCACTACCTAAGTAGGCACATCAGATTTATCTTACAAACAATTACAGTAGCTTCTTTACAGGGGCTTATAACTCTCCCCATCACCACTGGGAGTCAACATTCTTTTCCAAATATCAAATGTGTGTTCCCTCCCTGAAGAGTGGGTCATAAATTCAATTATAGATATGCTGGGGGTGGACATATCAGATGAGCCTCTATTACACCTGTAGAGACATCTGACAGTGAAGCACATAAGATCTGTACTTAAGTAGAGTTTTTCAGGACCATTCTCCCATAGCGCCTACATAGCATCCTCTAGCACTCTGGAGGCCAGCCATTCATTTGTGGGGAGTTTTCAACTCAGTCCCAGCTAGATCTCTCTTTTCATGCTCGAACCATGTCACATCTTCAGTAGGGCCTTACCATTCACTTCTAGTGTGCAACCAACATTATAATGTGACAATTGCCTTTTCTTTAGAAGGGGGCTTCCAAGGCTTCCCTGGCCAACAGCTCACAGGAGGAGCAACCCACACCTGGTACTGGAATTGATAGTTAACAGTTTATAAAATATCCTTTCAGTCTTTGGCATATATAGTCCTAGACCCATACAGCTTTCAGAATTTCACAGCTATACTTCACCCTTGTACCCTGTACAAGTTACATTCCATTTTTGTTTCTTTAGGTTTACTTGCCGTCTCTAAACTGGGTTTCATATCTGTAAAACACTCAGAAGTTAACATTACACCCACACACAAGGTCTAACATAGCATGGAAAATTCCTTTTAGTTTGCAACAGCTGTTTTTTCAACAGATCCATGTTGTTACAATGGCAGGTAAATTAGTCAGCCTTTACTATCTTTAGTTATAGTCTGGAATCCATTTAGTGTCCAGGTGTTCTCACTTGGAGCCTCCATGCATCCCTTTATCCTTGCTAACCTCGTTGGTGCTGGCGCAAATTGCTGGGTCCTACATAAGGCCAAGGAGGAATAAGGCTTCTCTTGCTCCTGTTGCCCCTTTTGTTTCCCAGGGCCAAGCAGACTCTGGGTCTTGACTCCTGGCTCTAGCTACAACTGTGTTCTCTCCATTGACCACACTTGGAAGAGGCCCTGGCAGCGTAAACTGTCTTCACCCCTCAAATAGCCATTCACAAGGGAGAAATATACTCTGTTTAGTCTGAGAGGGGTTAGTATCCATCCTTTAGAAAATCTTTATCGTCTGTGGAACTTCTGTGAGCTGTTTCTCAGGGCTTAAGGCCTCCCAGAGGTACTTTAACACAGAATTTGGCTTTTTATCAATCTTTTCTTTAGGAACTTTGGCTAGAAGCAAGTCTCACATTTGCCTACAAGCAGACCTCCTTTTCTGTTTTGACCCTCTTATACATTCTTTAGGTTCTTCTATTCTTCTACAGACATACTTTTCATGCTGGTCTAGGCTGCTGCTTAAATCTGTCAAAGCCTCTCCTGCCTTGTAAAGCTTTTGACCCACTAGGGAACTTAGTAGGGACACTAAGCCTCCATACCAATGTTGAGGTCCTTGTTCAGTGAAGTCCTTCACTAAATCTCTAGTGAACACAGTCCTATCCGGTCCTGTGAAAGGGGCACCATATGTTGCTTTCCTCATATCCAGTTCTCTCAGCAGCGCCTGTCTCCAGCTCCTGACATTCATGGGAACCTCCACTGGTGATAACCAGGTTTCTCTAAAGGCTCTCACAAACCAGTCCATCAGAGACTGCTTCTCCTTGTACTGCCTTGGGTTATGCAGCCTAAATCTCAAGGAGGGGTGACTTGTTATGTTGCTCAGCCGTCCTGCCTCTGCAGCATTGAAAATAATCTCATCTGCTCCCTTATCCCACAATCTTACAAGCCAGGTAGATAAGGGCCCCTTCATGGTTTGTTTGAATGTCTGTCCTAGCTTCAGCAGCTCTAAGGCAGAGAACCCTTTATTCACTAAATTATCATGTTTGTTAAGACCTTTATCAGCATGCTGACATCTGGATTTTTCCTTTTATTGTATTACAGGTCGAACCTGAGGGGCGCTTTTAGATCCTTCTCGGTTGCTCCCTCCCTCATTGTTGCCTGATGCTTCCCAGGTGTTCCAGGTCCCAGGGTCCTAGGATGGGTCTTATATTATCTACCTGGCCTGGGTTTCATTCCTTTTCAACTTCCTAGCTGTAAAATGTGGCAGCTAAAAGCTCCATCTCCTTTTCCCTTTTATCCAATTTGCTAGCACAGTCAGAGGCTAGTATTGAAGAAGCTAGGCTCATATCTTTCTCTAGATCTAATTCATCTGTCACTCTTTGAATCTCTCTCTTTGCTACAGCCTCAGCCTGATGCTGCCACCCCAGACTGGATCCACTCACCACAGCCTCCTCCATGGTGTGTCCGCCAGTGTGTGCCCCCACCACTGGTATTTGTTGCATTGATCTCATCTGCTTAGGCAAGTTCACCTTAATTACATATTTCTCTATAAACCGCCCCAACCCTGCAACGGCTGCCAAACATACAAGTCCTATGGGAATAATACATCATATCAAAATTTCTTCTGCCCATACTCTTCCCTTAACTGGTCACCGTATTAGCATTCTTCTTTGGCCAGTTGGTCCTGCCCACTACGCCAATGTCTAATGAATTCTCTCTTGGTGAAGCCCGATGTTCAGTCCCACGCCCCACCCCTAGGTTTGAACAGATTTAGTGGACAGATCATGCTCTCTTAGAGAAATTAATTTATTCCAGGTTGCTTACAAATGATTCATCTCTGGGGAGAGAGACGGAGATTTTGCATGGCGGAGCCTGCATTTTGATCATAAGCCCCACCAAACCTCTGGAACACCAGCCCAAGATGGATCCCCGCGCTGTACCAGCCACTCTCCTTCCCAGCTTTTCCTGTGTTTCTGATAGACCTTCCCACTTAAGTCATTGGTTAGTTGTCTGTCAATCACATTTGGAAGCCTGTCTCTTGAAGTAGAGAGAAAACTGTGGATTTATTGGACAGTATAATACCTCACATCTTTAGTCCCAGCATTCAGGAAGCAGAGATAGGCAGATCTCTGAGAAAGAGGCTAGCTGGGTCTACATGGTTAGTTCCAGGCCTGCTGGTGCTACATGGAGACCCTGACTCAAAACAACAACAACAAAAAGCAATGCACACATAGGCATATAACATCATGTCAATAAAACCCAGTACTAAATATAACATCCAAGTATTCTAGTTCTATTTATCTACAAGTTTGAATCTCAAAATCAAATTAATTGGGCACAAAATCATGTTGTAGTGGTGTTTGTAATGTTGTAAAGAATGTAACTTCATCACCACACAATGAATCCAAGTGAGACCAAACAAACAAAAGATAAACATGTACATCTACTATTTACTAAACTTGGGTACTGTGGGTACCAAGGAATCATACATGAATTAAGTCAGGGTTTTGTTTATATGTGCCCAGAAGGAAAGGTCATACTAAGATACACAAAATAGCCTGCTAGCTCGCTCATTTGGTTAAGGTTCTTGCTGCAAAACCTAATGCTTTGAGTTGCATTCCTGGAACCCATGTGGTGGAAGGAGAGAACCAACTCCTGCAGGTTGCCCTCTGGTGTCCATGTCTATGCACTGGCAGGCACACTCCCCACCCCTACACAATAAACAAACAAACAAACAAACAAACAAATAAATAAATAAATGAAACTGAATTTTAAAAATTATATACATCACTTATCTGAATTCTATCATATCTTCTGTGGAACTGATTTTCAGTCATCTTCACAGGAAGATGACAGAAGAGGAAGTTGAAAGACAAAACCTCACATATTTTATTTTCTTTGAAATCCTTCCTCATTCACCAAGAACCTGAAATAGGGAATGTTGATGGTATATATGCTCATCCAAATATAAAATAATAATTGAGAAAATAAGTGTGTGAAATTTTCACTAGCCTGGAAAGAAAGAAGTGTATGTTATGTAGAGATTGTATAATTTTGGTGACTTTGGTTTGAGTTAATATTAATTTATGACCTCTGTTGCACACACACGCACAACACAGATAAATCCTGCAAAAAAGGAAACGCACTGTATCTCAGGGCTTTTAATTTTCTATGTTTTGAAGAGGTGCCACATATTTACATTTTGCACTAGCTAATGGCCAATTATGTTATCAGTGGATAGAGATTAAGCTAGGAAAAAAGAAAATTTGAGAAATAGTTCAGTCATAGCTTTCAAATTTATCTTTATGGACTTCTAGGATCTCTCTCTTCCTCTCTCTCTCCCTCCCCTTTTCTCTCAGATATTCTCAAATTTCCTCTGAAGTCTCTGTTGAGGAATTACATACTAGATACCTAGAGACCCGATGTTCAGCACTGATAGCTTTTCCTTGATTAGAGTTGGATCCCATGAAATAAGTTCCTTCTGTCTATAAAGCACAATGGAAAATGCTTTGAATTTTAATAAACATGGAGACAGAGTAATAAATATTTTTAAGCAACTGAACTTTACAAAGCTTGTACTGATTACATGTTATTGGTTAAAACATAAATAATCATCATTGATTATTTGAGTAATATTGACTAATGAATTCAAAACATGTCTATTTTTAAAGAGAGCTCATCCACTCATCCAAATGGAACGATTTGCTACTCTCATGTAGATGCTTTGATTGCTTGCATCGCTGGCTGTTTGCAGGTGGATCATTAATAGCTACACAAAGGAGAATCCATTTCTTGATTTAAAGAACAATATATTAAAGTATTTTCTATAATTATGTTATTTCATGAAAGGCTTCAAATTTTGATTGGGAATGTCAGCATTGTCATGGATGAATGACTCACCATTATTTGTATTTCTAATGAAACATTTGCAATGATACTTGTTTCTGACTTTTAAAATTGCCAATTACATTCAACATAAACTTTGGCTGCATTTAATGGGGATATGAGAACTATGAAGATTTCAGCAGATTGTTTCATTTTTGTCAGTCTCTGAAATCAAATATATGCTAATTTTTTACAGAATATGATTATTTGAGCCTAAATTATATGTCCTTTTAGTTGGTTATTATCTTCACTTTCTACTGCTAAGCTAAGAGTTGAATAAGAATACTAAATACAATATAGCATGTTATATCTTGGACCAGAGGCAGCAATAATTAAATTAACTCAGGCCAACTGCTAGGTCATTTTTCATAATGACATGTTTTCTCAAAGATTTGCACTTAGAATAATATGCTCAGTTCTGCTGTGTCCATTTTAGAGTCATTTGAAAGAACAACACATTTATTACACTGTGTTTATTTATGAATGTAATCCATTTAAATGAAAACATGGATTACTTTTCTTATAACGGTATTATGTTTTTAAGATTCCAACTATATTTTATAGAAAAGGTAAAACCAGTCTATTAATAGTGGATATCTCTGAAAAATATCTGGATTCACATGCCAGGATTGATTTTTGAAACTTTATATTTAGTGTTAATATTTACAAACCTAGGTTATGTTTTTTTCTTTTATTGTGAGGTGTTATGGATTTAACTCATGGCCTTCTGTATATTAGGCAAGAATTCTATTTCAGGCTTGATTATTTTAGTTATTCTAATTACATAGAAAATAAAACAAAATAGAATGATCAGCAATGGCAAATTAGACCTTTCCAATGGAGACACTTCAGTAAGAGTGACAGGGTGCACTAGATTTAAGGGGTTTTAATTTCTTCTTTTTCTGATCCCCTCCAGTCCTTGGGGTTGCTTTGTGGAATGTAATAGGAAACAGAAGTTCTCAAGGACTCCATAGTGATTTCACTTAGGGTTGTTGTTCTGCTGTCAGGATTCCATTTTGCTCAGCTTCCATAGTATGGTTACCTTAGGATTAGAATTCTCCTAAGTCTAACTTCCATGCTGGAGGAAAAAACAGTGACTGATGCTGACATGTTCAGCATGTATCTGAACAACAAACTGAACAACAAAAAAAAAAGGGAGCCAACAAGTTGGCTTTCTAAAAAATTACCTATGTATTATATATACATATATATATACATATATATATATGTATATATATATATATATATGTAACTGTTTTCTTTTGATGTATGCATGTGCACCACATGGAAGTAATGGCCATAGAGGCCAGAAGAGGATATCTGATTCCCTGGAACTGGAATTAAGCAGGCTTGTGAGCCACCACATGGTTGCTGGGAAGCGAACTCAAGTCTTTTGCAAGAGCAGCCCGTGCTCTTAACTGCTGAGCCATCTCTCCAGCCCCAATGTCTTAGTTTCTGATAGATGTCTGAAAAGATCAAAGGACTAACGTCTGGAGAAGTACATCCATATCCTCATCTCAGATGCAGTGACCTGCATCTCAGTCTTATTCAAACCAGCTGGCCAGTGGGACAAATTACAAAACCAGTGAGCTTAAGTGATTGTCTTTTATTTTACCAATTCATTAATTTTGAGACAGTGTCTCACATATCCCACTCTGTCTTCAGACTTACTATTCAACCAAATATGATCCTGAACTCCAGATCCTCCTGCCTCGACATCCCCAGGGTTGGGATTTCAGGTTCACACCACCACATTCAGTTATTTGTAGTGCTGTCATTTAAATCCCAGGTTTTACTCAAGCTAGTCTAAACCAACTGAGCTACATCCCAGTCTAGTGGTTTGCATCGTGATGATGATGGCAATATGTGTGTGCATGACATGTGTGTGTTTGTGTGTCTGTGTGTGTGTTTGCACAGGTCATGGTGTGCATGTGGGGGCCACTGAGCAGTATGGAATTGGTTCTCTTCTTCAGTTCTTCCACATGTATGTAGATTCTGGGATCAAAATCATGTTTCCAGGCACATGATACAAGTGCCTGTATCAACTGAGCCATTTCTCCTGCACCTAGGATTTCTTTTTAAATCATGAGATATCTGAAACAGTTATCCTATTATGAGCAATAAAATAATTCTGACTGGATTCGGTAAATATAAATTTACCTATTTTCAGAGCTGCAGAAATGACTCTCTTCCATTTTCCCATGGCATGGCTGTATGAAAGTTCATGTCAGCTTTCACTCTGTTTGTTCTGCTATAATTATTTTACTTGCACTTATTAAAAGTCTTGTGAATATGTCAGTTTCCATACAAGAATGCAACACACACAAACACAAAACATAGAAACACACACATTACAAAGTATAAAACTATTGTATACCTTATTTAAAACTGAAACATTCCCTCAGCTATAGGAGGGAGACTCAAGAGACTAGGAAGCTAAGGAGACTTACTAGGCCTGGGAAGCTCATAGAATTTATGACTCAGAAAGTTATAAGATTCACCAGGACCGGTCTCCATGTTGTATAAACAGTAAACACTTACAGGGGGTAGAGAAGACTCTGTTAGAGTTGCTTTAAAGTTTGGCAGAGAGTACCAGAGATTCAGCTGTTGTGAGTGTTTGCCCAATTGTATTAGGCCTTTTGATGATGGAAATGATTTTGAGTCACCTCTTACCTGTTGCGTCTGTCTCTTGCCCAGCAAGGAAAACGCGACCCCGGACTCTTCCAAAAGCAGTTTATTCAGGAACCTTGAACAACCTTTTGGTTTCTTAACTTTCTAACTTCTTCTTCCCTTCTTACTTCTTCTGCCTTACTTCTCCTTGCTTCTCCTTCTCCTGCCTTACTTCTCCTCACTCCTTCTCCTTCTCCTTCTCCTCCCGGGGAAAGCCCGCCACAGAGTTAAATTTCCTCCTGCCAGCCAACCCCAAACTACCACGTGGTGAAAGCAGATAGGCGCACACAGGCGGAAGCAGGGCCAGACCTCAGCCACAGCCAATTATGGAGCTGTTTGCTCCAGAGAGCGCCCACCTCGGGATGGTGGGAGGCGAGAGCAGGCGATATCTTTAAGACGCAGCAATCCGCGGCTCTCTACACTTACCTACTGTGATGGTTAATCTTGTTGTGAACTAGAAGGAACTGGGCTCTGGGTCCCTGTGGAGGATAATCAGTTCAACTAAGTTAACAGATGGGAAAATATGCCCACTGGGGTGCCATCATTCCCTGTGGTGGGATTCCAGACTATCTAAAAAGGACAAAGTATGCTGAGCACAAGAATAATGCTTTGTTTCTTGTAGATTCAATGTGACCAGCTGCCTGGAGCTCCTGACACTAACATTCCAACCAATAGACCATGATCTTGAATGAGCTGAAATAAATGCTTCCTTTCCAAATACATTTCTTGGGATATAATATTACAGAAACTATAAAAGTAAGACACCTGTGCTCTTGTAAGTGATCCAAATAAGCTCAGTGATTCACTAAGAAGATTTGGATAGAAATATTTCTTTCATGTGTCTTTTCTGGTGAGTAAAGCTTTGATTGTATCTCGCCAGGAAACCTCAAACAACAACAACAAAAATCTGTGGTTCTCAACATAGTCTCCATCTAACTCTAGTTGCCCCTCTTTGGGTGAAACTGATGGGTGACAGTAATTCAACATATAAGTCTTTCAACAGTTTGGTTCCAATGTCTTATTCTACTTATATTTCTGTGATGTAAGAGGGTTCTCATCGCCATCCGCCACAGGCCAACCCCCTTACTGATGGATGGCATGTTTCTTCACAATCTCTTCATCATTATTTGAAATCCAGCCTAAAGCCATTCACATATCTAGAAATGTTCATTCTTTATTCCAAACCATGAATATATTGCTAACATTATTTGAGTCGAGTAGCAAAGTTACAAATTTGTGAGTTATTCTAAATATATGAGCTCCTTCAAAGTTATCTAGAGATACTTATTAAAACAAAGTAAGAAATGGCCACCTAATTGAAGTGAGTTTTGGGTAAGCATTGGAAGGTTTACTGTGTTAGTTTGAGGATGACAGGATTTAAAATCTAGGTGCTGTGAAGGGTTACATAATTCTTCCTTATTAAGATATAGGATCTATATTATACCTTTTAAATTACAGCACAGATACAAGGTTATGAACATGAAATTGGTTTCAATGCTCATGATAAGTATATGAGACAATAGGGGATTCTATCTGTGGACATTCCATCAGTGAAAGTATAATTGTTAAGGAATTCTGTGAATCAGAAGTAAAGAAATGAAAGAGGGAATTATATAACAGCTCAGTCACGCCACATTGGTATGCAGTGACAAGATTCAATTAGAGAGATGGAAGTTCATGAGCAAGAGACAGAGTCAAAACTAGAGCACAGAGTCCCTTAATGAGCTCATTGGGAAAGCTAGGCAGCGTCTCCATTAAAAGTACGGAAAGTGAATGTTTGGATAACTCATCATAAATTTGGGGTGTTTATTATCTCCACTTGCCACACTCTGAACTAATAGCAGGATTAGCAGCCAGGAATAGAAGTAGTTACATTATGCAATCCAATAGTGGAGAGGAGAGAGTATGCACTAACACTGAGAAGAAACTAGCCTACATTTCAGCTAACGCTACACAGGTTGTAGAGTTGATTTGCTGATAGGCTTGGAGATTAATTATGAAGAGCTATGCTATGAATCAGAACAGAGTTTTGGAAGTTTGTCAGGCTTTGCAAGTCAATGAAGTGTCTAGTACGTTGAATGCATAATTCATTAGAGATCTCTTAGAGGTGAGCCATAAGCATAAAATACATCTGTTCCTAGAGTAACTCAGTAGAGCTAAGGATATTTGGGGCTAGTGGACACGAGGATGGGGAAGACAGGAATTGTTAACATTTTGTGAAACTCAAAAATTTAAGTTAACTATTTTTATTTATAAGACATATCAGATTTTAGTTGCTTTCACCTGAAGCCATTTGTAAGAATGTGGATGTATTAGGCAAGATGTGATCTCCCTGAATGACGGATTAAGTGCATTTTACATGGAGTGGGAGGTCACTCATTGCAAAAATTGAATTCATCTTGTCCGTAAAGTAATTTAAATATTCATTGAAACTGCACAGGACATAAAGATGGCATGTTGTGGCTCACCTGTGTTCATATTTCACATGAAAATGCAATCTACTCTTTACCTACTAACTAGAAACCAAACTATTTAGAGAGGCCCGAGCTACTCTATAGTAGGTTTTATGCAATTTTAGGACCCATGCTCGTGGAAGATCAAATCAGTTCTCGTGCTCTCAGCATCTTAAACCCCTATAAAGTCATGCCTTTGACATCATTTTCAGGTATTCAGTGAACTAATCAGACTGTGGACTATGAGTCCCAAGAAAAGGAAAAGTGAGGATAACATTCAATTCATATAGGACACAAATTATGAGTTTACAAGTGGAACTACTGGTGAATGCCATTTTTATTTACTCAGATATAATTGAAATGAATGCTATGTTTAACAGATGTATTTAACAGAGAAAACTAATATTTAAGCTGTTTGGATTGTTTGCAGTGCCATGGTATGATTTGAATATTTTTGTACCACTTAAGGGGTGAAACTATTTTCATCAATAACATTGGAAAGCATTTCACTTACTCTCCATGTGTGTTGTGGTTCACAGCTAAGAAAACCAAAGCAAGTGTTCTTCAAGAGTTTTTTGGAGTATTTCCTAGAAGCTCAAGCTTGGCTTTCCAATCATCTCTCCTTTACTGTTTAAATTCATTTTCTTTTTCAGTATTTGAGAATGAAAATTAGATAGATGCCTTTAGAGATAATAGACATAAGCATATGAAACATTTTAAACCTCAGAAGTTGATTTTCTGAGAGGATCTAGTGTTACCTGTAAAATAATTTCAGAAGATGGTAAAATTCAGGAAGAGCAAAGGCAAGAGACATCATAGGAACTGCAATTGTCTTCCCATATTTTACTTTTGAGAATGTTTGAAACCACAGTGTATGTTGAACATTTTGTCTTTATAGAGACAATTATTCTTTCCTTTTTCAATATGTTTTTATTATTTTTATTTTATGTTTAGAGTGTATTGCCTCCATGTATGTAAGTGTCATGCAGTGCCCATGGAGGTCAGAAGAGGGCATCAGATCCCCTGGAATTGGAGTTACAGATGGTTGTTAACAGCCATGTGGGTGCTGGGAACTGAACCTGGGTCCTCTGCATGAGCAGCTGGTGGGGGCTCTTAATCTCTGAGCCATCCCTCCAGCCCCAGAGAGTTAAACTTTCTTTAAGAAATCAAAAAATGAAAAATATCTTGTGGACTGGGAAGATGGCTCAATGGGTAAAGTACTTGCTGCACGAACATGAGACCCTGAGTTCACACACTAATGTGAGGAACTATAATCCTTACTTTGTACTAGGATAGATGGAGAGTCAGAGTAATGGAAAGTGTGGCAGTTTGATTTAGGATTTTGCAGCTATTTGAGAGAGATATTCAGTTCATAGCAAGTACTGTTCTTACAGAAAACCAAAGTGTGGTTCCCAGAAACCATGTTGGTATCTCAGAACTCACTATAACTCCAATTCATTGGATCAGATGACTTCTTCTGGCCTCCATGAGTACCTACAGCTAGGTACACAAATCCTTCACCTCTCCGTACACATATATACAAAATTAAAAAAGAAAATCTTCTAAAAAGAAAATATGATTTTGCAAGACTTAGGTCAGCCTACAATAGAAGAATGACCAGTGCAATGATCTCAGATAATAGTTTATAAATCCTGACATGACTCATTGTCCTGATTTTGAACTACAAAGAGGATTCAGACTTAAACGTCATCTACATATTCTTTCCCTCTGTCTCACACATTTGCCTTTTGTTCAAGAAAAAGACTGTCAGTATCTTCATCTCTCTGTTTTATATTCTGTTTTATAAAGTTTATCAGGGACATGACCTTGTTTGTAGGCAAGCTTTGCTTTATACCTTGCTCTCACATGAAAGTCAGGCTTGGATGTTTGTGTCTGTAACCTCTGTACTGAGGTGCAGGAACAGGAAAATCTCCGGACCTTGCAGGCTAGCTGAAACCATGAACTTTAGATAAACTGAGACTTATGTTTCAGAAAGTATGGTTGCGGGGAGAGGAAGATTCCTGTAGTGTACTCAACCTCTATACACATGCACAGGAATGCATATAGTTTCCACAGACAAAATAAGGAAAAAAATAACTTTTAAGAATTAATATGTTTACTACTCCTGATGCTCTTCGTTGTGTCCTTCATAGCATCTCAACCTCACAGTGATGAGCACATAAAAAGCTTTTGGAATGTATTAATTTAGCAGACCACCAATCAACAAGCTAAAAATGCTCTCAGATAGCATCTGAGAGCTATAGTAGAAACTACTTTACTGTGATCTGCCTACTGAATGTCTCCACCAATGAATTTGAAAAGTATCTTGCTTTATGGCTTTTCTTTTTTCAGTTAATATAAGAATACCATAAAACTGCTGCCATGCTGGAACATAGAATTTGGGGTAACGTCAATCTATGTTCTGAGCCATGGTCAGGCATATTTGGCTCCAGAATAAGCAATCTCTTATCCCCTTTGAGGTGATAGTTATATTTTTGTGTTGACAGATATTAGAGAAAATAAAGAACCATATATTGAACAGGGAGATTAAAGAACAGGTGAAACTGCTGTGGTTCATTTTATGGCTTTACCACGAGGAAACGAGTAGTGGAGTGTACCGCACAATCTCAAGGATACTTCCTTCATCTCAGCTGCCCTCCAAAGAGAGCAAAGAATGGAATTTGTTAAGGTGTGGCTTTAGGTTTCATTATTTTTCCTGGATTGAGGTTTTAGAAACTTCTACAGTGCAATTTCTTCTAATAGGAATTTTATAAGAGTATAAGAGAGTTCATTTAATTGGGCGGGGACAGTGGAGGGAGGTGCAGAGAGGGGAGGAGCTCTAACTAACCACAATCTATATTGCACTAAAATTGCAAAAATTTCATGAAAATTAAAAAAAAAATAAACTCATATAAAATTTATATTCATGGGAGCATTCAGAATTGTTTTATGAAAAAAATTAAAGTATCACATTCCAGCAAAAAAAAAAAGACACAGTTAACCAAGACCCAAATAAAGTACTTCAAAAAAGCAGGAATACCCAAATATACTGACTATTGCTAAGATTTAAATAGGATAAAGGAGCTTGCCTGAGGGCTTAGCTTCTAGGAGGCTATTACTGTTCTTGACAAGAATTTGCCGAGCAATTATTTCAAAATCCCAATTAAGTGAGGGTTACTTTCAATGTTTGTTTGAGTAGGTCCTAAAGTAAGCTTTAATTTAAGGTCAATTTAGCTGTACTATTAAGACAAGAACTGCTTTCTGTCTTCTGAATATTACAGGGTGTCAGTTAAGTCTAATGTTTTGGTAAGCTTAGAACTTACTTTTAGCTTGTCATTTTGATAGATAGTGTAATTCTGAAGTTCACAAATGCCCGGTATTTACGGCTTGCTTAGTTTTGTTAAGTAGTTAGTCTTATGACTGTGCAATTTAATAACAGGCTAATGGATAAGACATTTTTCCTGAGGTGTTTTTTTCCAGTTATCTGTCAGCTATCTCTGTGAAAGTTATCCTTTTATTTTGCTTGCAGTTTGAATCCTTTGTCTGTGTGTTCTCAGGTGACCCTACTATGCGCTGTGATAGAGCAATGCAACGAGATTTAAAGCTCTCTATACAATTCTTGCTACTCCTGAATGTCTTGGGGATGTTTTCTTCTTCATATAAATGCTTCTATTATTAACCACTCAGTCTCTGAACTTTTATTGCATTATAACTTATTCTCCCAGCAACTTTACCTGACTATGTTCTGATGTGGGGTTTCACTTATTAAATATAGTTCTTTGTGTGTCTCTTGATTTCAGATCTTTGTGCTGAACTCCAGATACATAAACCAAACAGCTTCCTCAACAACTTTACCCAAGTTTTTTAATAAATATACCAAAGTTAACTCATTCCTGATCAACGCTGCTTTGCCTTCTCTGTGCTCTCCTTTCTGTGCGCTACTGCTCAGTAAAGGCTTACCTAGGCTTTCAGGATTTCTATTTCTACTCTAAAAATTACCTCTTGTTTTCTTTGTATTTCCATACACATTCCATCTTTAGCTTGTCAGAAAATAATTTTGACATCCTGTGAAATGTATCTAAGCTTTTAATCTTCTAATGAATATTGGAATAATTTCTGGACTTCCTATTGAAATAATTCTAAAATCAAACCACGTGTTCAAACATCTTACCATCAGTCTACCCTCTATAAACTTCAACGAGACTATTAAAATGGACTCTCCCTTTTCTACCTCTCTACAAGTTTGGGAAAATAAAGTCTTGAGTCAGCAAGATGGCTCAAGAGGTGCTTGCCACCAGCATGATGACCTATTTAATCCTCCGAGGAACATGGTCAAAGGAAAGAACAAAACCCCCACATGCCTTCTGTTTTCCACAAGAATATGTGGCAAGCACATGTGCATATGCATCTGTGCATGTGTGCATGGGCACACACACACGCACATAGAAATAAACTTTAAAGTATGTACACATACAAAAGAATCATTCAAAGATGTTTTGAACATTCTACGTAAATTGGGCTTTGAATACTATTTGAAATGGATTACTTATTAATTCTTATTCAATCTGGTCCATTACATATCATCTTTTGATGTTTTGTTTATTTTTATTTCATGTGTATGAGAGTTCTGGAGCATCATGTACATGCCTGATGCCTTTGGAGGCCAGAAGAGCATGTGGGATCTCTTGGAACTAAAGTTACTGATAGGTGTTGCCTGTCATGTGGGTGCTGGGAACCGAACCCGGGTCTTCTGAGAGAGCAATAAGCATTCCTTTTTAAAATCTATCTGTCTCTCTCTCTCCCCCTCCCCTCTCCTGTCTATCTATTTATCTATCATCTATCTGTCTTTTATCTATCTATCATTTATTTATTTATTTTACATGTGTGTGTGTGTTAGGCAGGCATGTATGTAAGTGCACAAGTATCGTACAGTGACAGAAATAGGGTTTCCTCCAGGATGGATTTCTCTAGGGTAACTCTAGGATGGATATGACATAGAGTTTCTCTAGCTATGCATAATTGGCTATGTTTAGAGTACCAGCCATGAGTTCCTTCCCACTGAGAGGCCTTTAAGTCCAATTGGATAGCTATTGTTTACCCCTAAGATAAAAGCGCCACTAATGCACTGTTCTAGTTGCATATGCTGGTCACTGTTGTGGGTATTAGCCTTTAAAGCTGAGGTTGGACTATTGATAGACTTTTTTTCCCTTAGCAGTCTTTATATTATGCTCCAGAACTATGAGAGGTAATCTTTAGACAGGAGACTTCCAGGTCAGTTCCAGCCTCATAGTTCCAAGTCCTGTGTCCAAAATTAGTCGTGCCCTCAGCAATAGGGTCTTACTTTCAAGTTCTGAGAGTCAATAAAGGGATGTGGCAATAGCCTGTTTAATTTGGCGAGTTTCTTGGACTACCCTGACCAAAACTTTGACTGTTCTCTTTATAATGTCTCTACCATGTCTGCTTTATTTGTAGCTTCTGTACATAAGGCATTGCACAACTTTACACAATGAATTTATGCTTCCTGAAGAAACAAAACCAGGATTCCCTTCTATTTAAATGAGTTCCCCACTGACATTTGCTGTGTTTACTAGTGATATTAAGCTATCATTACATGACTTGATCATGTTTGAATTAGTTTGACCATATGAAAAATTGGTATTCATCCCTTTTGTTTTCTCTTTTTCTTTTTACCAGGTTTTCACACTCTTCTAGAATTTTAGGATTCCATGTTACTCTGTCTTTAATCATATTATCTAATTTTTAATTTATGTGGAGATTTAAATATATATCTTATTAAAATATTTTCAAATATTTCACTGAGTTCTTTAATAGTTCAAATAATGCATTTTGATCATATCCAGAACCCATCCTCGATCCACACCCCTCCTTACTAGCACCTCACTGAATTCCTTGTCCTGTATTATTTTTAAAGCTATTGAGTCTAACATGTGTCCCCAAATGTCCATCATAGTGTTTCCATTCCCCGAAGCCTTGTCAACTGACACAGAATTGCACCCTTTAAGAAAACTGACTCTTATTCTCCCAGCATCAATCAATAACTCCTCAGCTAAGGCTGGGTTTTCTTAGCTATCTTCCCTTGAACTATGCTGTGAGTTTGTCTGGCTTGAGCTTACATAACTCTATTTCATGCTGTCACAATTGCTATGAGTTCACAGGAGTAACTACCTGTCTGGAAACTCCTGTTTCCTTGTAGTCATCTACGACTTCTAGATCTGGCAATCTCTCTGCCCACACTTCCCCAGTTATCCCTGAGCCTTAGGATGCAAGTACTCTGTAGTTTCTTCTTCTCCACAGGATGAGCAGTTGTGGGATTCTGTGCTATTTGCAATCTGCTACAAGAGGCTTCTCTGGTGAGAGTAGAAAGATGAATTAATCTACAGGCATAATAAGTCATTAGCAGTGAGTTTGATGTTGTGCCCATTTAGCAGAATAATCGTAGTGGTTTCTCCTCTATGGCTTTTGACCTGCCTATCTACAGGTTTCTAGGTCTGACATCAATATGGCATATGAGCATTATCTTGTGAAGAGAGCCTTAAGTTCAATCAGAAAGAGGTTGGTTACTTCAATAACATTCATGCCATCATCATAATAGGGGGCATGTCTTGCCAAGTCAGTTGTTATTGTATCTTGCAACATAATATTTTCATTAATTCTTTGAGAATTTTGTACAGTGCATTTTGATCTGATTTATACTCTCTTCCATGGATTCCCTTGCAACTCTGACACTTTCACTCTCCCCTCCTCCACACTCTGCCAGTTCTGGCCTTGAGCCCAGGCCTGTTCCTGTTCTCCCACCTCAGATCTCTGTACTCCCCTCTTAGTCCGCTCCTGCCCACTCCATCCTGATCCCCTTGCACTCAGACTAGGACAATTCTCCAGCTCCCTTTGTTAGACCCTCCACAGGCTGCCCCCACCCCCATCTTGCCCTTGGCCACCTTCCTGATCTGCCAACTACAAACTCATCTACTAGCCAGACAAGCCTACTACCCTTGACGAACCTGAAGCACACACCAAGTAACTTTTCATACCTGATTAAAAAGCATCTAAGCTACATAAAGAGTATAAACAGAAACAAACTTCAACTAAACCAAGGCAGAATATAACTTCTGATCAGACACGCAGTCAACAAAAGACATCAATATGCCCAAATGGCAATACAAAAACACAAATAATATTAAGAGCCAAGAGAATATGCCCCCAACAAACTCTCCAGTCCTACAGAAGTGTGCTCTCCATGCCATGAGCCTAGTTATATTATCAACTTTTAATTCCTTGTCCTCTTGTCTGTCTGATCATTTCAGCAACAACTGCAATTGTCCTGAGCATCAGGCACATTGTTCCGTTTTTGTTTTTCTTTTACCTCATAAGAAAAATATTAGCAATGCCCTTAATATAGTCAGGACTGTTTATTTAGAATTGGGATCCTATTATGTTCTTCTAAAGAATATTGTTATACTTGGACATGCAATTTAATTTGCATTATTCAAATCAAACAGTCTGCTAAGCAGAACTCCAGCAATACCATAATTAACATTCAGCAATTAACTTGTATTTGTCTTAACGTAGTATTCATGCTTTACTTTGCCCAGAAATTTATTTGATATAATTATATATTTGAATGCCTTTTTTAATTGCCTTGACTGCTTTTATTTTTTCCAGCACATGCATTTGTGTATTTATAGAAAAATTATAATGAACAACAACAACAAAAAACTTCTTGTTGATTTCTTATTTTACTTATGTTTTTGTATGGAATTTGCTCAAATATCCTAAATATTTGTTGTGCTATATGTTAATAAAATGGATTGATTTTTAAATATTTCTATTTCTATGAATCTACATTTATGCTTTGGGACAACCATCCAAGCTATTCCTCTTTTTATTTCAACAGATATAAGTTTAATGAAATCTATGTACTAGTTTAGTTGTTAGACTACAGGAAGGCACAAATAATGCCATGAATTTTTATGTTTCTGGGTTTCATGGTTTATTCTGTTATGTTAAAGGGAAGTCATGTTTAAGTTATGTTGAAGGGAAGAATTACATTCTATCTCAAGTATACAACTTCAATTTAATATATTACACTTTAATATTTTGAAACAGTACCAAAAATTGTAACACATACTTACCATATGATGAAGATTTGTCATTTAGGTTGTTTAAAACTTAAAGAAATCATTGAACCTTCACAATGTAAAAACTAAATGGATGCTACAGTTTTTGCCAATGTAACATTTTGGCTTTCAAAACAAACAATAGAAATTTGTTTCCATATAAAACAGTGGAAAATTCTATTCTCAATATGAAAACAAGGAACAAAATAAAACTACTTACTGCCTAAAAAAACTTTCAAAAAATTTTCAATAAAAACCTTGGATTATGTAATTTTCAGAAAATGTTACCTTAACTTTTGGATATGAAATTATTGGCTTTTACAGAATATATCATAAAAGTAATAATACTAGGAAAAGCAAATAAAGAATAAACAGAGCAGACAAAATAATTTGTTTTAAGAAATAAAGCTTTGCATCATAAGCTACAGAGATAATTTTACAACAAAGATCCTGTTTCCTCATGCAGTTCAATTTCGTTTTAAAAAATCTATTAGTATTTGATATTTATGAAACTTGGTGTATTAACCTTGAATAAAAATATATGAGAAAATATTTAACTATGCTGTTTGAGTGTGACAGTAACTAAATAGGAGTTCCACACAAAATCATAAAACTCTATTAATTTATTCATGTATTCTAGTCAATGCTTTATTTTGCATTTAGTAGTGAGTAATAAAATACTGTGAAGCAACTAATCCTGGAATAAATCCATAATCTATTCACCTGCAAATAGATTAAGTGTTTCAACAATTATGTGAAATTTAAATTAGTACTTAGTGCTATTTGAATAAATACAATATTTCAAATTAGATTATTAAATATCTTTTTGAGGATCACATGAATTTCAGTCAGAAATTTGTTGAAAATGTTTGAAATACACACGTCAGTCTCAGAATATATTTGTCATATGTGTAAAAAGTGAACCCTGTCTTTTCTTTCATGTTATCAATATTTTCTCACAGAATAAAACTAGAAATTCACACAACAGGTTTTCTGGTAGATTGTTTGAGGAGTAGATAACCAAGAATCTTGTCAACTTCTCTTAGTATAATTTTTCTGCTATTTTGAGGTTCCCAGATTGCTGCTCCATGGTCATTGGAGCTTCCTACCAGTAGATCGACCTGACCACACTGTTTTAATGTACATTACATATGTGCCTTGACCACTTTTTATTGAGATAGTCACCAGATTTTACATTTAATTTGGATTCTTGAGATGATAAAACTTTCTAGATATTTTGAGTATTTAATTAGGTTTGATAACGTTACCCTTTATGGAAAACTGCTGTCACCCATAACAAAGTGGCTGTCTTTGTGCACATCTTCTCTGATGGTTAGTGGGAGTCCAAGTAAAACAGCTCTTGAAGAAGCAACAACATAGATCCCGCATGCTCAGCCTTAAGGGAGCCTTAAGCATTAAAGAGCATTGGAAGTTCTCCTAGATTGAGACATTTAGGTGCATATTTTGTATTGAGGCTACCTAGTAAGGCATGTTGAGAGAGGTTTTTAAGAATGCTTATTTTGCCTATGAGAATACAGTAGAGGAAGAAATGTCTAAACTGTTGGTAATTTCAATCTATTGGGTTTAGTTTAGATATGGTTAAGTATTAAGTTAGTGGCCTGATACACAAAGTATTCAAACCATAGCTTACTGACTGCTATTTCCAGTTTGGGAAGTTAACAGGAAAGAGAAATAGTTATATCACACATGAAAACAATGACTATGTCTGCAACAGTTAATGAGTAGGTCAAACTGCATATCCTGCAGTGATGAGTGCAGGCTGGTCAGGACTTAGTCAATGAATGCCAATTCTATTTTTTTTTTTTATGCTTTCACTGAGGTTTAATCTCACGTTTTATAAACACTTCTGAATTTTCTTGGTCTATGCTCATGATCTTTCAAGGTAGATGATTGTCTTATACGTGTGTATTGTATACTATAATTCATGCACTTGTATCTATTCTTGACAGTTTGAAAATTAGGTGAAAAAAAGACAAGTTGGTAATAAATTTGGAATGCTCTCAGTAACTCTGTTACTCTTATAATAACTGTATTTAAAAATCAGGGAGGCTAATGACAAAAAAAAATCAGTTCATGTGATTACAAAGACAGAGCTATCTAAGATAAATTGTAAGTCTAAGACCAAGGCATAAACTGAATGTACTGTCTTGCAGGAGATCAAGCATTCTGTGTGGGTGCACACCTACCCATGGTGGCCAGAAGTTAATGTTGAGTGTCTTCCTCTGTCCTTTCCACCTCACTTCTTGAGACAGGGTCTCTTCTCACTAAGAATGGTTCACATTGTGTTAGCTAGAGTGGCTGACCAGTAAGTCCCCTGGATTTGTCTGATTCTGGCACTCTTTCTCCTCTGGTGTTATAGATATATGCCACCACACCAGGCTTTTACACAGTGGCTAGACATCTGAACTCAGGTCATCCTGCTACTGCAGCAAGTGCTTTACCCACTGAGCCATCTCCCCAGCCCAGATACAATTCTCCCTTCTGCATACTTATCTCTTATTCATCCTTTCAAGGAGTTGGATGATTTAATGACACACTTGGAGTAGGAGGACAACAAACCTTGCTTGTCTTTGCAATTATCATCCAGAATCATCCCCATGGACACATCTTATATACACTGAACAAATAACTGAGACTCCCATGATCCAGACAGGTTGGCACATAAAATCTCTAGTTATAGGGGTTGACTTTATATTGTGTTTGATAGTATCTCTGCTTTCTACCAATTAGAGGCCATTGATACTCTTTCTCTTAATTGTAATAAATGAGTGTCATTGCAGCTGACATAACTGTAGGGTGTCTTAGCAGGAGCACATACGCATTGAGATGTACATGAAATTCCCACATGGTGACCTGTTAGCTCCAGTTCATTTGTAGCCCCGGTTCCCAAATTCACTAACCAGTTAGGAAAATTCATATTTTGAACTTCTTGATTCTGCTGCTATTGTTTTGAATGCATTGTCTTTATTTGTTAATCTATTCCTCAGGCATTCTTCTCTCCTCTGCTTCATGTATTAACCAGGTTTATCTCTTGACATATCATCAGCGAGGATAGAAATGGAAAACTAGGGAGATATGTTAGAAAGCTACAGTCTTGGATTGCCAGTCCAAAAGTTCTTTGAAAAAAAACTGTAGCCAGATGGTTCTACATACTAGCAGTGGGATGACACAAATAGTCGGGCTTCAAATTAGCACACGACTGCCTTTGATATCTGCCTACAGATATCTCCATCTATTCATCCTCAGGTAATGAAGACACCTTCCAAATCCTCAGCTTATTTGTACATCAAATGATGATGTAATGGTTCTGGAAGACCAAATTAGTCACGGACATGTAAAGCAATAGTAAGCTACATCTTCCCAAATAGGTGTTAATCATCTTAGGGTGTCACTATTCCAAGAAGGAAGACTGCTTTTAGGTTTTGAACATCTCAGTACATGCACTTTGATGCTGCTTCTATAATTTGACCATAATATAAGTTAGAGCCACAAATGTTTCCCAAACCATACACTTTCTCTCAAAGTCAGTTGGTGACTCAACTACTCAGGTGCAACTCTCCATGACCATTGTCTTCCTATCTAGGTCCTTGTGTCAAGTCCAGTTATACAGCTTTCCTATGGAAAGGCTCCTTAGCAGAGGTACCCAGAACCTAGAAATGGGTGACCCAGAAGCAGAAATGATTAGTTAACCAAATTTTGTTTGATTGAGTACCTGTTCTATAACTTAAAAAATTAACTTAGTTATTAGGGCTATCAGCTTTCTCATCAAGTCTTAGGTTTTAGTCTAAATGTAAAATGTCCCATGGAGCCTCATGTGTTGGGCACTTGAGTGATGGCTCTTTGGCCTTATAGTAGGGATCCAGTCCTGATCGAATGAATGAGATAATCTCTGAATCCATAATATGGTGCTATTAAGAGGTGGAAGGTAGGTAGTTGACTGACTTGGATGAAGTAGGTCATCCTTCTGGGCTAGCACTGGCCTCTTCCTTTACCACTCTACTTTCTTCTACTTACTTTCTCTAATTTTCTCTGTTTCTTGTAGGCCACGATGTTAACTGCTTGGTTCTACCATGCTTGTCTCATCATCAAGGAATGGCATCTACAACCGGGAGCAAAACTAATCTTTCCTCTATCTCTGTCAGGCAGTTGGTCATAATATCTATATAACTGATGCACTCAATACTTCCTAAAACCATTAACAATGTTGCCATAAAGTCCACAGTATCCTAAGTAGTTTCCTGCATATCACTATCTGTCTTTAAAAAAATCATCACTTGTAAGTCTAAAATACCTATAAATATACTCTTTGGAATGGAAATATGCTACCTAGTATTTGGGGAATGTACAGAGCCACAATATTCCAATAATATCAATATATGTAAGAGTAATAATTTGCATAGTGTCTATTATGTAATTTGTCCCAAATATTAAATTTGATAATCAAGCACAGCCATTATCCACCTACATTCCCATACAAAGTTCCCCAGGATGGACTTTGGTATCATTGTCTAGACCCAAATAATTAAGACTCTGAAAGAGTGTTGGAACATCCTATAATCCACTCACCTGATGGGTGGCAGCAGTTGCCAGGGAGAATGGAAAAGCCAGATGTCTTGCCAAGGTCCTGGGTGGTGGACGTCACTTGTCTAGATGTCTATGCCAGTAGATCAAGCAGGTTCCCCTTTCAAGGTATTTCTTTAATGACTAAGCATTTCTAGGTAAGTCTGCATTTCAAACCTGTATTAAGAACTCAAAAAACAAACAGTGGTAGTTATCAGAGGTAGATTTAATAAAGGTCGCATAACTTTAAACAAAAACAGCTTCTATATTTACCCCCAAAGAATGCACCTTGTCATTTATTATTTATTATATATAATTCTCTTGGTTCACTTTAAGTGTCAATGTGACAAAACCTAGAGTCATTTGAGAGGAAAGCCTCAACTGAAGAATTACCTAGATCAAATTAGCCAATGAACGTGTCTGTAAGGGATTGTCTTGATTGTTAATCAGTGTTGGAGGGCCCAACACATTGTGGCAGCTCCATCTCTCTGCAGATGGTCCCCAGTTATATAAGAAATCTAGAAGGCAGCTGAGTATGAGCCTGTTAGATAGCCAGAAACTTAGTCAGTAAGCAGCATTCCTCCATGGTTTCTGCTTCAGTTTCTGCTTCAGTTCCTTCTTCATGTCCTGCCCTGACTTCACTCAGTGATGTATTACGATTTGGAAGTATAAACTGAAACAAACCCATTTCAACCCTAAGTTGCTTCTGGTCAGAGGATTTTATCACAGCAAAGAAATGAAAGCTAGCACAGCAGGACACACTCAGTCCTTACTGTGCAGTGCTTTCTTAGAGCAACTAACCTGTTTCCTCTGAGCTTCATAAAACTGCACCATGTCACTTGAGTACAAACAAAATCTATAAGGAGTTTGTATTTACATCCAAGTCTACAATAATTCCTCTAAAGCTAGGGTATTACCTATGAGAAGGGCTCTCCAGTAGAGTTCAACTACAGGGCCCTCCTACCACACATCAGATGGAAAATTTTCACACATAGGAAATACCCTGTTTTCTACACTCACAACAGAAGTTGTAGGCACCTGAGAAACCCAAGGCAAACCTTCCTATACACACACACACACACACACACACACACACACACACATACACACTGGCTCTAGTGAGGATTCTCCATAGTTACTGATAGCCATTTTCTTGTTATGTCTTTGCATGTTCTTGCTTTGATATAGAGATAGATGATGGGTAGATGATAGATAGATGGATAGATAGATAGATAGATAGATAGATAGAAGGATAGATAGATCCACACAACAAAGAGTGAGGTGGTTATGAGTTCAATGTGAACTATCTCCCACTTGGTAACCGGCTGATGGCACTGTCTGGGGACACTGTGAACCCTTTAGGGATCGAGGGCCTGTCTGAGATAGGTTCACTGGAGGTGATACTTGTAAGATACAGCCCAGTCCTAGTTCTAGTCTTTCTCTCACTTTTTCCTATTCTGCTAAATGTGAGACGCACTCCTGTCACAGGGATATTGGGATTCAATTCAAGGTAAGGTATGCTTACCCTGCCAGATGGATTATATATCTGAAGTCATGAGCTGAACAAATGTCTCTTCTCCATTTTTTTCAGGTATCTGATTACAATGATGAGCTAAGTAACTGGTACAGCGGTCTTGTAAGAGAAACTGGGATTTGAATATTTTCTCTTGTTCTTCTTACAGGACACAACAGAACCCTAGTTATTCCCCACTCTTACAGCATCATTTAACCTTAATTATCTCCCAAAAGTCCTTAAATTCATTCCAAACACATGGAGGGCTAGGGCTCCAATACAAGCTCTGTGGGGATGCAATTGAGTCTGTGGTACCCATGAATCTACTTAAAAAGATCTGAATCATCACACAAAGAGTTGCTGAGGAGTCAAATCAAAATTTTCATCTTGCTTCAAAAATGATTTGATAAATTACAACCATATATTCTATCTCAAGTACCAAAAATAAATAATCAGCTTTATTCAAGGAAATATTTTACAGTCATTTTTATTAAATGAAACAGTCAAGCTCACTGTTCTCTAGGCAGTGGAGAAATAATATTTTTTGAGTTAATAGGTCTTTTTGACTTATTTGACTATGTTTTGAGCATTGCAGTTTGTAGTCATGTTATCAGTCATAACAACTTGCTGAAGGAAAAATAAGAAAATATTGTTTTCTTCCCCTTTATTTCTGAAAATATATTTCAGTAAAAATGTTCTAAAGATATTTTTAAGGAATAAGAAAAAAAAAAGCAATTCAAAATGCACCCAGCTGTTCACTTATAATTATAACTTTGTTGTCATAAGAAACTATACCTGTATAAATAGCTCATTACAAGGTATTACAATTTTTATTTTTGCATCAAAAGGTATCATTTCCTTATGGGAAAAATAGAAATTTCTTCATATTTCTAATCCTCCTAAAAGAGTTTATCGTCTGGTTTTAAGAGCAACGTCATTACGTGGGATTGTTAAACACCCATCGTGTCTCTTACCTTTTCTTTATGCATTGGTTGTAAGATTTTTCAATGCAAAATCCCAAGATTTGAATGAGAGATACAGGGATTGCCCAATGCCCCACCCTATGTCAAAATTTAGTTTTTTTTTTATGCTATCATTGCCAGTGAGGATGTTAAACACTATATGGTTACAGACTTCATGCACTCCACTAGCTATAGAAAGGAATCTCTGTTCATTAATTTAACAAAAGGAGGACAAGACTGAAGTGTGATGGATGCTGGAATGTCCATGAAAACCAGAGATGATACAGCTAAGAATAAAGTTCTAATTCCCTCAGGTATTTCTCAGACTTCTTTGTCAGTGATGGGCATGCTTACCAACTATGGGAATGTGTAGGTGCTGACAACTGTGGACAGCACTGAGCTCTCCCTCTTCATTCATTGTAATGGTGTATACCAAGAGGAGTCAATAAGACCTCCTATATTTTCTATTAATTAAGAACATTCAAAAACTTAAAACTGTAGCATTTGAAAAACAGTGATTATTTCAAATTTCATGAAAAGTTTAGATTATCCGGAGATTCGGAAGTTGTGATTGACAATGTAATAAGTGATTTGATACTGTTGACTGTAGACTGAGAATTCAAAATAATGAGGACAAAACAACCCCCTCAAACTTCAACGTAATGCTAACAGAAATTTCACTTTTCAAATGAGAATGGCCATGAATTCTGGTAGTCAGCAGAGACTTCACATGCTAAAATCACTTATTTATTCATGCATTTATGGGTTTGTTTCTACGTGTATGTGCCTGTGCATACCTATGCATTTAGGTACATGTTCCTGAACACATGTGAAGAAGCCAGAAAGGCCATCAAGTGTCCTCTACTTTGAGTGGCCTCCTCTGTTACTCGCTTCTCATACTTTTGAGACAGGTTCTCTCTCTGAATCTATGGGTACCATCTTCCCAGCTGCTCTGGAAGCCAGCAAACCCCAGAAATCCCCTTGTTTTCACTCTTCTTGGAACTGGGTCTAGAGGCCTTGGAAGGGATGACTGTTCAAATTGTTATGTGGGTACTCGGATCCAAACCCAGGTCATTGTGATTGTGGCATAAATGCTCTTAACTTCTGATCCATCCTTGTATTCCCCACTACAAATATTTAATATGGGAAAATAAATAGAAATTGAAAGTACAAGGCAAATAATTATTCTTAAAGAAAAATAATTGGCTTGTGATTTACATTCTGGCACATTGTTATTAACCACTAATAAGGAGTTTAGACCTCATCTGAAATCTCAGTTTCAAACCTGAGCAGGAGTTTTTGAATCAGATGGAGGCACCTCTGACAATGTTTCTGGTGCTCTGCCAGTTCTGTTTCAACTGTACCTTCCTGCCAAACCTTTCTTTTGCTAATTCTTCCTCAAAAATTTTCTTGATGGCAAACTTTTCCCAATCTATTTCACTCAGAATTCCTAAAAATAACAAAATCTATAATTTAAATCCAGGTATTCCATACTCACTCTGGAAAAGTACCCCTTAATAGCGGGACTTTTATGAGAAAGAGACATACATGTATTTTTCCATGGGGACATCATTAATGATTATTTTAAACATGTGTAGCCTATTGTTAATAAAAATGGAAAGCATAGGTGTACGATTTGCTGGAGTAGCATATTGCTTTGATTTTTTAACTTATTTTGAAGCAGGTTGTGAGATGTCTCTCATAGAATTTACACTTCCCTATCAACACAGTGTTGGAGATGCAGTTCCTAAATATTCCTAAATAACCATTCAAATGATTTATTTCAAAGTTTTGTCCACTGACAGTTTTATTTCTCAACTCCAGTCTGCGACTATAGCATCAAATAAGTATTAGGTTTTTGTCCACAAGAACCGAACATACTTCAACACACAATCCAGCGTGTCCTATGATGAAAGACCTAACTTGCAGACATCGAACAAATTCTTGTTCTGTTACATGCACTAAGAATTTTAAGACAATTAAAATACAATGTTTACACTCAAGTACAATAGAGAAATTTGCATAATCCCAAACTGAATGAATGCTTTATTCCTAAGAAGTTTTGTTAACACCTGGTTAAAAATTTTAGTGCTGAATATTTTTATGAAATCATTCTTCTCTTTTTAACTCAAAGTTTTGTCTTTAGCTATAAATTATAAAAAGTAAAATGGTGGGTTTGAAGAGAGGGCGCATATGGTGAGTGTTTGTGAAGACCTAATTTTCTTCCTCAGAAACCATGTATAAAAAATTGCAGTGTTGGAATAGTGGAGATTTGCTACACAGCCAGCCTAGCCTCTAGAACAGTAACAGATAAAATTTTTTTAAAAAGTTAATAACATTATCTTCTGGCTCCCACGTACACATGGACACATGTGCACACTATATACTCACATACATGTGAACATATAAAACTGCTAAGTAAACCAATGAAGACTAAAAGCACATTCATAATTAAGGACTTTCTGAGGCCAAAGAGGTTCACATTTTATCATATAATATTTTTGCAAATTACAGTTTTTTAAAAAGTTATGGAAATGCGTCTTTCTTACTCTGCTGAAATATGTTGATGGAAATTTTAAGAAGGATGATAGTTTATATTTTTTGTATCACAATAGGAATATCATGTATTATTATACATTGCCACTGACTTTGCATGTGGCTTAGAGGCAGCGATATTGACAGAAACCTGAGGAGAGTTGACTTCGAAGACTGGGAGTAGGCAGAATAGATCAGGGACCAGGCAGAGAACAGAGCTGAGGCCTGAAATGCTGAGATTTAGAAGAGTATCCAACCACTGTATCTTTGTAAAATACGTATGGTACATAGGAGATTTTTCTGGGTGATGAGGAAAGATGAAAGAGAAACAAATAAAGCCAGAAAACTACTGGCCAAAAGTCAATGAAGCAATAGTTCTTATTGCCACAATGAATGAGATAGGCCATGATATTTATATTGTTAAATGTACTGTCCCTCTATCTTTAAAAATTACTCTTCTTACATACCAATTTAAACAGTCCTTTAATTGGTGGAATAAAGGTAATGAAGCCTGAAAACAAAGGCAACTAATTCAAGTTGGTTTTGATTTTGTATATGCAAATATAAACAGTTATCTAAAGTAAGGTTTAGAGTTATGGTTAATCAGAGGTAAAGACAAGCATAAGTTCCATATAACGTGGAACTTGCTTTTTGCACTTGCTGTTTCTTGGTTTAATAACAATCAGGTTCTCTATTTTTATCAGAAATTACCATTATCTTATACACAATAAAACGTAAAGTTGGCAATTTTGGCATTCTTGTTATTAAAAAGTGCTGACAGCATTCCCTTTGAGAAACAGGTGTGTTGCCTTTCTAATATAGGCATTTATATTTATTTGCCTTTGATGTAGAAACAATCTCTTGAGGAAATCATTCATTTGACTTACCTTTATTACAAAAACCACACGCAATCTTCCCCCTACGTTTTTATTTACCCATTTCAGAATTATATTGCTTTGCGAGGATATTGGATTCTTCTTTTTGTCAGTTGTAGGTTCTGATGTGTATTTTCTTTCTCAAACTTAAAAATGAGCAGAGGCATACTTGTTTCTCTTCAGAACAATCTTGAAGAGCCAGGATATAGTTCTCCAAAAGATTTCTGCCACAGTCAAAACGATGCTGACACTAGTGACTACTAGCCCATCACAGTTGCTGGCAAGAAGATAAGAAAGAAACATGAAAAATCTTTCTAAGCAGCACAGAACAGAACTTTACGAGGCAGTCATGATAAACCTGGGTCTTCTAAGGCACCTGTATGTAAAGTGTACCACTGAGACATAATCTGACTCACAGTGTGTGAAGGGTTAATATAACATGTAACTTTTGTTTATAAGCCTGAAACAATGGCTCAGGGGTTAAGAGCACTTGTTGTTCGTGAAGAGGAAGCAGGTTTTGCCACAGTGCTTATACAAGGTCACTCACAAACACCTGTAACTGTAGTTCCAAGAATCCAACTCTCTCTTTTGACCTCCACATAAACTACATACCTGTGGTGTACATACAAACAAGCAGATACACCCACATAGAAATGAATTAATCAAATTAATTAATTTAATCAAAATATTTATAACAAAATAGTGTATTTTGAGAAAATTGAGGTCTGAAACAAAAATCTCCTTGTGTACTAATGTTTTGGGAAAAAGGGACATAAAAGATAAGTAGGTGCATTCTATAACTGGTGCAGTAAACAAACCACCCAGGCAGTTGCTGAAAACAAACTGAGATTCTTCAAAATTTCTTCATTATCCATCCACTATTTTTATTCAATATACCCCATTCCTTATTTATAGAGCTTATTTTGGACTCCCTTAATTCAACAAGTATTTTGTGGAAGTCTGTTTTTTAAAATATTCTTCTAAATAAACTAATAGCTACATGGTTGAAGACACATAGACTCTATTTTTGATGAGAGAATTTGTAAGCATTTTTACCAGAAGGAAACAGGAAATGCAAGTCTTAATGAAATATGGAAAAACAAAGGCTTGATTCCCATGAGGGGATAACAGGGCACACCATGATCATGAAAGAAGAAAGTGAAGGTTAGAATGTGCTGTATTGAACAGTCATTACCAAAGAGGTGCAGTTGTTATATTCACAGCATCTGCTGTGCACATTAGACATTTTTGGAATGAAAGTTTATAAATGACATTGACAGTGAGGCAGAGTAAGTAGAGGAAGGACCACATGTGTGGAAATTCTCATGATGTACAATTTCTTATAGACTTGGGTTTATTTTCTATCAAAGTGAATACAAACTATTCACAGAGAGGATTTTTAATCTTCCACTAAATCCCCATATAAATTGTTTCAATCAGAACACAGAACAAAAACCATGGGAACTTCTGTTACAGATCTGATAAGCAAAACTCTAAAGTTATTGTTCCTTTTCCCAATTAAAAAAATGCACAATAACTTGAATGTTATTGACTATTATCTTTCCCATGACCTTTCTAGAACTTTCCAGAGAAATAAGCTTACACTGGGAGACACTGGTCCCAAATCTGTAATAACTTGTAGTTCATGCAGATGGTCATTATTTAAATATGTATTTTTGGAGTTTTTGTTTTTTGGTTTTAGTTTTCGAGGATAATATGCATACAGTTGAAAATGTAGCTGGACTTTTAATGTTGGTCATTTGTTAGGCAAGTAGTGAATCAGACAGCTCATCATGAGGGTCAGCAGTCCATACTCTACTACTGTGCAGGCAGTAATGTTGTTACATATGTTAAGCATATTTTTAACTTATGATATTATCAATTAAAAGTTTATGGTATATAAGCCCATCACATGTGAAATCATTTATACAAAGAATTAAAGCAAGGAGGGAGGTATTGAAACAGAACAGAAATGACATGATTCATACATGGGAAGAAAAGTTTAAACTGATATTTTGATTTACTGTTGGAAGTAGACTAATAATTAGCATGAGACTCAGAATATCTAAGAAAGCTCAATCCATACCGAAACCTCATTCACTTGTGGGGATTACAGCCAGAATTACACCATGATTTCATGCTCAAGACATGTTATCAGTTAATTTTGTGATCTGGTAAAAAAGAAATGATATTGGAAAACATATAAAGAAAAAAGATTTATATACATCATGATCATAGTGACTAGAATATCCAACAGTATAGAGCCAGTCTCTGATGGGGGTCACCTAGCAGCATCAAATCATGACAGAGAAGAAAAAAACCTTGAAAATTTTCACATAATAATAGTGCCACCCACAAGGAGTGAGTTTAATTTATAATAACTTACCTAAAATCAAACACACCCCTATGAGATTCAAACTGTTCTGTGAGTCCAGCATTATCTCAGGTGGGAAGGAAAAGACTTTTGGGGCTAATTACTGCCATACCAGGACTCATCTCTTTAACACCTCCACACTGTGGACCAAAATACCAATATATCATTCTTTTAGAATGGCACAACCAAACCATATCCAGACCATATTATTTTCAAGAAAGAAAATCTCCCAAAGTTCTGGAGAGGGAAGTTAAGTAGTGCAAACTTTAAAACATACACACATATTTCTTTGTAACAAAGGCCTATCTTGGCAAAAAAAAAAAAAAAAAGGTTTAAAGAAACCCTTATCCCCATAGAAAATTATGTATTTACTCAATTCAAGCTCATATTTATTCATTCACATTACTGAAAATGAGAAAGCTAAAGCACCCATTTAAAAGTTGCAAATCAGGGACCTAGGCCCATTAATAAGTTTAGATTTACTCCTAGAATGTGGAATGCTTATGTTACTCTCACTGTACCTCCACACCAAGACTTTAGCATTACAGCTGAAAGATCAGAAATAAACAGATTGTTCAAGACAAAGAGTCGTGGGATATGTTGGGCATAATGCAGGGTGGGCCTACCTCGGCCACCTGCCAGGAGGAATGGAGGAATGGTTCTCATGGGCATGGTGATCCACACCAGTTGGTTGTGAAGCCAGTTTCTACCCAGCACCTGGAAGGAACCTGATCCACCTGGGAACAAACTGTGATTGGCTGTAGTCAGATTCCCACCCCATAAGGCTATTGGCTAACAAGACCTATAAGACTCTCTGCTCTTTCTTGAATAAATGAGTTTGTAGCAGACTACCACTGCTGGCTTTCCGCTCAACTCCCAGAGTTGGTGTCTTGACTCCACGCCTACTCGCCCCCTCACCCCACAGCAGAGACCCTTCAGTCCCTCTCTGGCTGGCCCTGAGTGCTGGGACCACTGTAATACTGACGCCCAAACAGGGACTCTGACCCCCTTGGCATTGGTGAGATGCCCCCAGTCTGACTGTTGGTGAGTAGGATCCCCGTGTTTTAGGGGCTGATGATCCTCAAGTGCTGAGGAGGAGCCCCTCCCATTTACCCTTTTCCATTTCCCTGCCCCAAAGGAAGCTCACGTCACCACACAGGTTCGGAAACCCGTGTTGGCCCCTCCTTTTTTCGGTTCAGCTGGGTGGAATCAAATGAGAGTTTAATCCCCTCTAGATTTCAGGAACTGAGGTGAAGCTATTAGCTAAACTTTCCTGGAGGAGACATCATATGGGTAATTGGCCTGGGGAAGGTCGGTTTTCCCATCTTTGATTTAAAACTGCTCCAGCTCTCTCCTGTGGGTGGGACTACAGCCCCAGGACCAAGCCACAGCAGGGGCTGAGATTGTCCTCCAGGCTCCAGTGGTGTGAAACATTGAGAGGACTCAAGTGGCTCAGACTTTTCAAATTTTAATTGCCCCTGCCTAGCTTTAACTGAGATACTTTAAGAAATTGACACATACCTGAGGTTTTTTAGGTGCCGCTTGCAGGAATCTCAAGGAGGCTTGAGTGGAGATCTGTGGGAGTCTCCCACTGGGACGTGGGGCAGTTTGGACCCCAACATTCTGACTGCATGTCTCAGTGAATTCTGATATTGGCCATTTTGGCTTGTGTTCTGGTTATAGCGGCTTTGAGTCTGCATTTCATTAGCCACTCAGCCACCTGGAAGTACTACCAACTACAAGCCCTCAGGGTGCCACTACTGCAGCACGGATTTAAAGATAAAAAAGGGTTAAAGGGACACCAATCACTCCCCCAGTGTGCACTGGGGAACCAGCATGGCCTTTATATGCTCAGACTTCTCTTAGCCCTTGGGGAGAGTTTCATCCAACCCGCCTCCCCCAGATTCTCAGGCAACAGTTTGATGCCCTTGTTTAAGACTTGATTTTACTTCAGACATTGACTTTCATATTCTAGGACTTTTGTTACCTCCCCCTTTGCCTAATCAGGCTTTTGTTAATCACTCCCTGTTTGGTTCCTTAATTACCAGGCAGATTGTATAAATTCCAGCAGCTGCGCATGTAAAGCCTGTGCCCCTTTGGCCTCCTTGGGCCAATTGCAGTCACAGGGAATTAACCCTAGAGGTCTTACACCAAATGCTAACTGGAAAATGGATATCACCCATATACCCCCGTTTGGCAGCCTTAAATATGTCCATATCATCATGGACACCTACTCCAAATTTGTTTTCGCTATTGCCCTTTCAGGTGAGAAGGCATCCCATGTTATTAAGGCAACAAAAACTGATATGTTGGTCATGGGTGTACACTGGGCGATTAAGACAGACAATGGTCTGGCATATACATCTTCCCAATTCAAATCTTTTGTACAATCCTGGGGAAATAAACACTCCACAGGCATCCCCTATAATCCTCAGGGCCAAGCCATAGTGGAGAGGTCTAATAGAAGCCTCAAGGAATTTATTATGAGGCAGAAAACTGCAATGACACCCAGGGATCCCCATTTAACCTTGGTGGAAGCTCTTTTCACTTTTAATTTTCTTTCCTTTGATGAAACAGGACTCTCTCCAGCCTACAAACATTGGAGATCTCAACCAGCCACTAACCCCTTGCCCCTTGTCCATTGGAGAGATCCTCTCACAAATGAATGGAAAGGACTTCACTCAGTTTTAACACAGAGTCAAGGATATGCTTATAATTTTCCAGAAATTTCTTCCTCCCCCATCTGGATACCTGCCAGAAATGTCAAGCCTGCTATGGTGTATCTTTCAGCACAGAGGATCCATCCATCACCTTAGAATTGCCAGATCCATAAGCTCAAACCCTCCTTTGACTCTGATGATTTATGGGCAGCAATGCCCTACCCAGTAACCCTAGGTGAGTGAAGATCTGCGTCAATAGTTATGGTGTGTGAGGGATGAGAAAAAACTGTGTATGTGTAATCTTAAGGTTTTTGGATTGGTGGTTGGGTACTTTGTGAAAAAAAAATGTGTGTCTGGTTGGGGTTTGTTCAGGACTATTTGGATTTTGCCCACTAATAATTGCAGAATCTCAGTGGGTTCTAACAGTGAACATGGATTGCTCAATAACTCCATCTCAGAGGAGGGACTGAATGATTTAGCTGTACAGCGTATGATGATTGGAGGTGCTGGATTGGTGGAACTAACCTTCTTGGGTGTTTAGCAACCATATTTAGAGGCCCATACTAATCTGGTCAGAGGGACTTAAAGGGACTAAGTTTTGTCTCTTGCCATCCAAGGTCAAGTAAGTTCCAGGGAATTATGGGGCATCTCTCAAAATGTCCTGTAACTGATGAGTCACCCATACTTCTGTTCAGGGAGGTCATGGAAACCCTGCTGAAAGGATTCAAACCAGTGGGCAGTCTGTAAAGAAGAGAGCTGCTAAAAGGACTCAAACAGTGCACAGTCTGTAAAGAAAAGAGTCAGGAACATGTTTCCTTAAATGCTTCTAATTGAAGCTATGGTCTAGCAAGACTTTCTGACTTATCTTCACACAGGTGGAACTGGTAAGAGAAAGGCTTAGGGAGCCAGAGGCCTCTTCCAAGCCCATATGACGCCCCAACCTCCATGGAATAGATACTCAACTGACCTTAAATGTAAAAATAAGTTGGTTTATTTGGGCCAATTGTATGATCTTAAACATCCAACAGGAAAGTATAACCAAAGATTCCACCTTAAACACTGTAGTGCATACCTCCTTCCAAGAAAGTCAAACCCACTGTTGTTCTGGCCTAACTACTGAATGTTGGCTAATTTCTTTTCTTTCCCTGTCTAGAAGCTATTTAGGAGGGAACTTGCATTGGTTCTGACTATTCCCACAAACTATAGAAGTGCCTGAGGGCAAGTACTGACTTCAGAAATCTCAAGACTAGCTTTGGCAACCAGGAGAAAAACAAGTTGGAAACTACATTTAAAATCTTTCCTTGCTCTGACTTTTCTGGTTTCCTATCTAGAATGTATAATGCTAACTACACTTGCCTTTATTTTTTCACATCTCCCAGGCACCAGTTAAGGACTTTCTTTTCCCCTTGTAGTTAATAGTTATGCAATTCATGGTCTTTTAGATAGACTCACTGACGGGGTACTCCAATTGCCACAATCTATGTCCCTCTTCAGCTTTCGAAGAAACTAGAGCAGTCATCGCCCCAATTACCTATTGGTAATTGGAGTGACCTCTTCAGAGGGTGATGTGGTAAGAATAGGAGGTGGAATTTGGTTAGGCAGGTTAGGGTAAAAAGACTCCAAGGAAAAGTAGTCAGTTTACTTTTTGGCTAAAAATCAAAACAATTAAAACAAAAAGGAGGATATGTTGGGCATAATTCAGGTTGGACCTAGCTAGGCCACCTGCCAAAAGGAATGGAGGAATGGCTCTTCTGGGTGTGGTGCTCCACACTGGTTGGTTGTGAAGCCAGTTTCTACCCAGCACCTGGAGGGAACCTGATCCACCTGGGAACAAACTACGATTGGCTGTAGTCAGATCCCCACCCCATAAGGCTATTGGCTAACAAGACCTCTAAGACTCTCTGCTCTTTCTTGAATAAATGAGTTTGCAGCAGACTGCTGGCTTTCCGCTCAACTCCCAGAGTCAGTGTCTTGACTCTGTGCCTACTCGCCCCCTCGCCCCATGGTGGAGACCCGTCGGTCCCCCTCTGGCTGGCCCTGAGTGCTGGAACCCATGACCATGCCCCAAGAGCCATTCCTCCATTCTTCCTGGCAGGTAGCCTAGCTAGGCCCACCGTGCATTATGACCAACAGGGGAAGAAAAGGATAATAAAATTCATGTATTATGGATTGTATATCTCTATATATCTCTGGAGATTGGCTCCATGATTAGGAGCACTGGCTGTTCTTGTAGAGGACCCCAGCCTGTTTCTCATGGCAACTAACAACTGTCTGTAACACTAGTTCCAAGGGATCTGACACTCTCTTCTGACCTCCATGGACATTGTACAACATGGGTACATTAACATATATTCAGGCAATACCCTCATAGACACAAAATAAAATAATAAATAAAATATTAAAAAACAGATAGCTGTCAGGACAGATAGAGTGAACATCAGAACAGCAGTTGTTAACACACTAAACTGTTTAGAATTAACACTTTAAGGCCTCTAATAGAAAACGTTTATAACAGAGTAGGTATGTAGATTAAGAAAGAAGAGAGGTGGACTATTTAAACACCAAAAGAAAATAATAAGGGTAACAGTATTATAAGAAAGAATGTGTGTGATAGTCTTAGTAATAAACTAGTAAAGAAAAATAAATCAGTGAGTATTCAAATGTTAACAGAAACTTTCCATGATGAATTAAAAGAGGAAAAGCGTGTCTGTAACAATGGAACAAATCTGTAGAATAATTTTTGATGGTATAGCCATAAGTTGGAATACCTAATGAGCTAAAAGAGATAAAGTAGAAGAAACATTTGAAATGATAGTAGCAGGCAACTCCCAAATGGAAAAGAAACAGTATTCCACAGACCTAGGAGACTCAAGCAACACCAAACAGAATACAGAGAAAAATATCTTAGCCTGTGCCAACAGCGCACACTGAGAGTTTTAGGAAGATAGCTCAATCAGTGAAATGCTTTCCACTCAAGCAAAGGACCCCAGTTCAACGTCCAGCACCTATGTAAACAGTCTAGGTGCACTTGTGCTTTTAATCCCAGCACTAGGCAGGCTGAAAGAGCACTTGGTAAACAGCTAATTCAGGCAAATTGTAATACTCCAGGTTCAGGGAGAGGCTCTGTCTCTGCAAATAATGTGAAAAACAATCGAGGAAGCCATTCAGATAAGACTACTGTTCTCCACAGACATGCATATATCTACAGACACATCTACACATATTCATAGTCGTGTTCACATACATACACATATATAGTACACAGTGGTATATGAAAGAAGTGAGGGTAAAAAGACTACATTATACGTACCTAGCTGTTATTACTAAGGTTTTAGAGGAAGGAATGTTTAGAGACATGGAGCCTAGATGAAGTTTAAGAGCGATGAAAATAATTTTATGTGATATAGCATACATAATGTTACTATGTATTCATTAAAACCCATGCCATTTGCAACACAGTGTGAACCTTAGAATATGCAGATTTTAAGTGAGTGATGCCAGGATAAAGACTGAGACAAAAAGCATAACTCTATCAAAGTATAAATGATTTCACTAAAGTGGGCAGCAAGAAACATCATTGTCTTAGTAACCTCTTGAAAACAGTGGAAGTGGCAGGAGTAAGTGGGAAAAGACCACTGTAGTCTATGCTGTGGTGTCTCCTAGAATGTGAGCTTTCAGTCATTGACACATAGGTCAGTACTCATCAGTTAAGCCAACAAACTGCCAACGGTGAGAAGAAAGCTTTTTACTAGTGGAGTGGGAGGTTGCAGAGTCAAGCGGGGATGGCGGAGGATAGAAAAATCCATGTATCTCCAGATCCCATATGGAGTCCTCAGTATTGGCTCACAGTCAGTACAGATACAGATGACAGTGTACAGAGGTATTTACAGATGTGAGTATTGTCCAAGCTTACATTTCTTTATCAGCAGATTTATTAAGGTACAGCATCACGTTACCAGTAGTAGTTTGCATACCTAATAGGCACATCTTTGTTTCCTTATGTTGTCCGAGACTAGAAATGGATTTCCTTACCCAAATGGCTGATACATGGACAGAAAATAGGTGACATTAGTTGGAAACATCTTTTAGTGAAAGTAAGCATAAACATTAATAAGAACAATTATATCCAACATATTAAATAAAAGTGATAGCAGTCAACATAAAAAGAGTCTCGAGTGGTCAAAATTAGAATAACTTTCACAACAAAATAGGCTGTTTTTTTTTATTAAAACACAAAGAACAGTTTGTACTGATATCCATAAATTACTGAACTAGTTAATTCATGGAGGAAGAGAGGCACCATCCTCTCAGAAGTCCAAAACATTCACATGGAGCCTGTTCAGCCTGCCTAGCATTGCTTTCTTAAAGAAGAATGACTCACCTCTTGTTCCCACTGTATTTTGAGAGCCTTAAGTGTAGAGGTTCTATTGTAGATGTGTCACTTAGGGCGTGGGCAATTCACAGACACTTATTCTCTATGTGTGATCAACTGTGGTACTCTGTAATAGTATCCGTTTATTGCAAAAGAAGCTTCTTTGATGAGTTGTGACTGGCATACTTGTCTGGTACATATAAGGATCCATATTTAACACATAGTAAGAAATTATATTTGTCAAAGATATGAATACAGGATTTTCTCTAAGATCTATGATGTCTCCAGCCAGTGTCTTCGGTTATGTTTCCAGTGTCACCCATGAGTTCCCTATACTGGAGGGGGCTTAAAGTTCAATTAGGTGACTGTTGATTACCCCTAAGATAAAAATACCACTATTGCCCCAGTATAGTTTACTGTTCTGGTCATTGTTGTGGTTATTAGGCTTTAAAGCTGGGGTTGGATCATTGATTGATTTTCTTCTTTAGCAGCTTACATAGTGTTCTCCAAAACAATGAGATCTAATCTTCAGGAAGGAGGCTTCCAGGTCAGTTCATGATCCAATACTTCACATCCTGTGTCCAAAGTATGTCCTGTCTTTAGCAGTTGGATACATTCAGGTTCTGGGAAATAATTAAGGGTTGTGCCAATAGCCTGTGTAATTTGGGGTCTCTTGATCAGCTCTACTCAAAAACTTGAAGAGGGGGGTGGTTTTCCTGTCTGGCACCATGTTTCTTGTTATTGTAGTCTTCAACTGTACTACAAAAACATAATTTTCTATTATATGAATATGTCTCTCAATGAATTCTTATACTGTTTCTTGTCTCTTCATCTTTGTCACTTTGAATAATGCAGTCATCTCTTTGAGATACTTATTTCGATATCAAATATCTATCAGAAAAGTGATTACGTGTTTTGAGGTTTTCAGAAACATTCATTCTGTATTTTACTTTTGATGAGTTTATTTATGCTTTCCCTTCAAGCATGTGTAATGGCTCCTTTTCTTCACTCCCCTGCTGGTGTTTGATACAATAATTTTTTTTCCTTTTCTGATAGCTGTCCTAACAGGTGTGAAAGGTGACATCTCACTGTGACTTTCTTTTGCAGTTTCAGGTATTCAGTGATGCTGAACATCTTTTCATATATCCTTTGGCCATTTATATATTGTTTTCGGAAAAAAAATGTGGATTCAAATAATTTCTAGATCTTTTATACTTTTTCTTTTGAGTAACTGAAAAACCTGAGGTTTGAGGGACTGGAGGGATTTGATCTGACAATATCATCGATGAGTGATTCCAACTCACAGAAATTTTCCACAGAAATTTTTCCATTTTTCAAAATTTTGACCCTGAGACCCAGAGACCTTCTTTCACAATTGCTGCCTCTGCAAGATGGGTGGGTATTGCATCACTGCTATGATAATAGTGTTTTTATTAAAAAACTAGGCTTGCATATCTCTGTTTAACCTTTCAAGCTGTTGTTCAGCTGATCTGTATTGATTTTCATTCTTGCTCTATCTCATATTGACAAAATTCCATTTTTAGAGAGGAATAAAGATAAATGGATAAAGAAAAATTAAGAAAACAAATGACTGAAACTTAAAGTGGTGCCATCCAACTTATCAAAGAGCAAACCTACACAAAAGCAACTTGATATATTAGTTAAGCAAAACACCAAGGAAAGCACATGCATGGGCACGAAAGAGGAGCCAGTAAACAGTGATATTGAGAGGCTAATCTCTGTCTGTTAAAAACAAGAATTGCCCAGCACTGGTAAGTTCTGCACTGAGATGAAACTGGGTGAGGGAGTCTGAGTTTGACTAAGAATTGTTGAAATGAAATCTATTAAACTCAATAAAAAGCCATTCACTTATAAAATTTAATAAATCAAAAAATTCCACCAGGTAATTTAGAACTTTTTATTTATAAATAAATAATTTAAAGTGGAAAAGCAAAATTCCTCATTAGGGAAATCGATGCTTATAGATCATACTTGATTCTTGATCTCACCACAGCAATTTAGCGAACATTAGGTGTTGATATTTTTACCACTAAGTATGTTGAGAATGACTAACTTTTGAGGTAATAATAATTTTTTAAATATTTAATAAGGTCAGGCATGGTGGTACATGCCTTTAATTCCTGGACTCAGGAGACAGAGGAAGGCATATCTCTGTGAGATCGAGGTCATCCTGGTCTACATAGGAAGTTCCAGTCCGGCTATATTACAGGGAGACCCTACCTCAAAAAAACAAAACCAAAACAAACAAAACCCCCCAAAGCAAAAAAAAAGAAAGATTTTAAATAAACTCATTCCAACTTTCTCTTTAAAGTTATCTCATCCAATGTGAGGAAAAGAAAATGACTCATATATTTTCTTTTAAAAAACTATATTCATTTCAGTGCAGCTGTAGAAGATTTAAGAAAGCTAATAACTACATACAATTCAATCCAAGTGTCTGAACTATTCATGCTGAGAATGGTAGGTATGATTTTGCATTCATAGTATTTACAGGGGGGAATATTCATTCCATTAAGCTACCTGCTGCATAATGTCTTTTCAAAAATGCAATCTTGATGTAGAAATTTCCTGTGATTTTCTATACATAGCCTATTTCATGTAGACAAATGTCTGTTTAAATTTTCAAATGTCAAAATTTTTAAACATGCATTCTTTATAGTATTTTTCTGAAAATCAGTTTCATACATATAAAATGGCTTTTAAAGTTTTGTATAGTATAATAAATATATATTTACTTGTATATATATATATTTCCTTATAAATATATACCCATATATATTTCCTTGTATCTCCTCAGTATCAAAAGCTCATAATTGTTTATTTAATATATATCAAATGATAATGGTAGGTAGAAAATATGTTAATGTGGCATATAGACAATAATTAAAGATTAAAATAATAATTACTTGTAAGTTAAATTCTGAAATTTCCTTAGGTGAAGGTAAATTCTTCCTGAGGACAAATTCTACAGTTCCAAGTGGGAAGTGATAAAGTTTTATAAATTATACTTTATAATGAATAAATGCCTTGAAGTCTTCAATGCATTGAATAGTAATCATGCATTAAATATCAGTGCAATTATGTGTATGATAGAGAATCAATAAAATTTCCTGTGCTACTCTTTGGTTGGGGAGTGTTGAATAAGCTTAGAAACAAACGAGTCTTATTTTTGTAAACTGCCCTTGCATGTTAAGACTGTGATATTGAAACCAAGCTTCAATTATATCCTTTAAACTACTGAAAGAAAAAAATATGCTTGACCCACTCCCCCCAACACCTACCAGACCACATGTATTCCATCATACATGCCAAATCCCATCCAGTCAAGCATCTATACCCAGGTATCCCGTTAGTGCAAATTCATCCACTGGAGTCTGGTCAGGTTATGTAGAGATTGTAAGGCATTCTCCTCCTTTCCCAGTAGTAATCAGTTTCCAGTATTAATCGACTAGATCTGGCCCACCACCAATTTCTATCAATCTACTCTGTGCACTTGTCTAATTAGAGTTGGTTTGGGTCCTGTGCTCAATGCCACTATTGCCACAAGTTCTCATGAGCATGCTTCCACTGGCCTGAAAGGCTCTGTTTCCCTAAGTTCATGAACTAGCCCTGAATCCTACAATCTTTCTGCCACATCTCCTGCAATGATCCCTCAGCAGGTAAGATTCAACATAGGAATCCTATCCAGGGATACACACTCTACAGTCTCCCGTTCTATACAACCTGGCCACTTGTGCCTTCTGTGTGCATAGCACTATTTTGTTTAAGGAAGCTTCACTGGTGAGAGTTGAGGCATGCATTAGTTTTCTCTCTACCCCTTGTTCCACTGAGTTCTATGAGTTATAAAGGTTCAACTGTAGCTGTGTCATCTAGGAATTGGCTTCTCTCAGATGTATATTATCTGCATCTGACCAGTTGTGGATGTCTGCAATACTCGCCATCAGTTGCAAAAAGAAACTGTGAGTGGTGTACTGTATGTTTGTCTATAAATAGAATGATCCATATTTACCATGTGATAAGAAATTTCATTTCTCTGGTGATATGGCAGAGATAGGCTTTTCTCTAGGATCTATGCTCACTTCAACTCTGTGTATTTGGTTGACTTTACAGTACCACCCATGAGCTCTCTTCCATTGAGAGGGTTTTAAGTCCAATTAGACATCTGTTGATAACCCCCCAGTTGACAGTGTTACTGCTGAACCAATAAAGGTAGTGTTCTGTGGAGGTTTTTATGGTTATAAGAATTTAGGGTTGGGTTGGACCATTGATTGATTTTCCCTCTTAGCAGTTTGCATAGCTAACATTACGGGTGCTATAACTTCAGGTAGAAGGATTCCAGGTCAGTTCCTGCTCCATTGTTCCAAGTCCTGCATCCCAAGTATGTCCTGTCTTCAGGAGTAGGGTATTATCTTCTAGTTCTGGGAGATAACCAAGAGTTTTGGCAATAGCCTGTAATATTTTGGGAGTCTCTTGGACCACTCCCACCAACCACACAAACGGAGGCACCTTCTGTCTGGCACTGTGTTCTTTGCCAAATAACCCTTGGGTACACAGATGCACAATGTTTGCACACTGTGCGTTTCTCAGGGAGTTCCAGTGGTGTCACATTTCCCTCTGGGTTTCCAGCCCTCCAAGATTCATTGACCTCTTCTTTTTCCTCCCATCGGATCACCCTCCTCCTTCCCAGTCCCAGCACATATATCATTCCTACCCTCTCCCATTAATACCCCTTCCCTCTTTCCTCCCTTTCCTAACCTCCCTCCCCCCACACTGCGCACCCCTGCATGATCCTCCCCTCTCTCATTCTTGTCAAACACTCTCACTTTCCACAGTCCTTTCCGGGTAACATCTGTCCCCTACTATCCCCCTCTTTTTCATATTTTTTCCTTTCCTTTATCTCCATGTATCCTTTCTCTTTTCCTGGATCCTGGTGTTACATTGGGATATATATTTCACATTTAGAGGATTGGTGCTACAACCCTCGAATGAAGAACAGAAGTCGCTTGCTTTTCTGCATTTGTGTTACTTCGCTTGGTATAACTTTTTATGATTTCTGAGTTTTGAAAACTGCCAAAAAGTACACTTAGATGTTTACATTAAAATGCTGCATTTATTTTTATTTATGTGTATGTGTGCTTGCCCACTTGTCTGTATATCCACCACATGTGTGCAGGTAGCTTTGGATGCCAGAACTGTGCAGTGGAACTGTTGGATCCAAAGCTAAAAGCAGGTGTGAACCATCTGAATGGGTTCTTAGAACTGAACTCAAGTCTTCAGGAAGAGCTATAAGGTCTCTTAACTGATAAATTAGGTCTCCAGTGTCTCCAGCCCCAGAGTTTTGTTCACTGTACTCTGTATGACTTTCACAATATATATTCATTTGAAATGTTAACAACTTTATAAGCTCTTTATTGTTCTGGTTGACATATGAAGCTTGCATTATTGTCTCTTGATTTTATGAAAACAAATACATTTAAAAAATAATTTTGGAATATTCATGTGAACATGAACTTGAATATGGTTTGTTACGTTTTGCTTTATGATCAATGACACATTTCAACAAGTTGCTTTATACATGTGAATCCACCAATATTAAAATATACACATTTCTAAGTTAATGCTGTCTCATCTACCCGGACTCACAACTGTCTCTAGTATTTTACTACTTTTCTATGTAATTAATAAGCTCTCTGTTTCTTAATTTAATAATGGAGTCTCTCAGCAGAAGCGATGACTCCATTTTTAAAGTGGCTGCTGGGGAATCATAAAAGATTAATTCAGATCCCAAGCACCCATGTGAAAAGCTAGGCATGGAGCCAAGTGTCTGCACTTCCCGGCATGGGAAGATATGAATTCCGGTAGCTCACCTACACAAACAACCAACACAGACGAGTTGGTGAAATTCAAGTTTAGCACAAGACTCTGTCTCAACCAATAAGATGGGAGCCATTGAGGAAGACACCAGACCTCAATCTGTGTCTTGCATGCACATCTCCGTGCATACACACAAACATTCACAAAACACCTACATATAAAACACCCAACACAGACCAACAGCAAAAATAAATAAAATGAAAATATCTTTAAATGATACATTTTAGGAAATCTTGGAGTAATTTGACCATTTTAATTATATATCATTTTGGAATAATTCATTATGTGTACATTAAATAAAGTTCAATTAAAGAGTCTGTATGGCAGAGTTCAGAATGTTTCATAAACATAAATCTTCTAAAAGACACAGATATTAGTATCTGTGAACTACTAAAGATACTACACTAAATTTGCTCCTATTCCTTTTAAAACTTATCACCCTAACAAGAAACTAACAGACATGAGAAATTTCACTACTCGCTTCACATTTTGTGAACATTTCATTGCATCCAATAGATGTCTGTATCTCTACTGAAAACACTACTTCACTCTCTGCCCTTTAGAGCAATCCCATCATGAGCCATGTAATGATTTTAAAAGCGATCCACTGCTGGAGATATAGCTCATCACTAACGAGTACACATGGCTTGTGCAGAGGAGTTTGGACCCAGCATTCTTGTCGACTGGCTCACAGCTTCCTGTAATTCTGGCTCCATGGATCTATATAACTGTAGTATTCTATCCTGGCCTCTGGGAATCTGCACACATGGAATAAACACACAGACACACACACACACGTACACACGTACACACATGCCCACAAACTCATTCACATGAGTTACTTCCAAGGCTCAGGGATCATAGAGGAAATGGGGATGGAAAGAGTGTAAGACTCGGAAGTGGATAATGACCACGGATGGGCAGGGGAACAGTATTCCTGCAGTTGAGCAGTTATGCATATGAACTCATTGCCATGACAATAGCATGTACATACCCATGAAAGTTCAAGCCACACAAAATCCCAGCATAATCTTGCGGAAGTGGGTAAGAAGCCCCAACCCTAACCCAGAAATTATTGATAGCCAATAGCTGCTGGGAGGAGAGTCAATTTTCTTTAACTCTGGATAGTTTAACCAGGTTCCACTGGATGGATTCACAGGGAAGAGCATTTGTAGACACAAATTTTACTTGATAGGCCTTCATAGATGGATAGATAGATAGACAGATAGAGATATAAATATAGATATAGATATGTAGATATAGATAGATGATATAGATTATCTATCTATCCTAATTTTGTTCTTATCTCAATGCTTATGCATTTCAATTTATCTTAAATATAAAAATATATATTCTTAGACTGAAAAAAATTAAAACTACAATGTAGATCATATAATGAAGTCTTAATCTTCTGAAGATGCAGACTCTGTGCATGATCATGTTTGGCAGTTCGGAAAAAAACTCTGGCTCCTTAGTTTCTGATAAAGCTGGAAAATCCTGACTACGGCTTCAAAAATTTTAACCACAAAGATGTATCCTGACCAATATGAGACACATCTACCAAAATAAAGCAGCAAATTCTGTGGTTTCTTTATGTTTAACTCTTTTCTTATTTAAGAGGCACATATATACAGATATAAGTGCAGATTTCCGTGGTTACTTCATATCCAATTAAATCTTTTTTTAACTTGTCCCAGGAAACAAAGTTTTAGATAATTTTTTTAAATTGTGTATTTCCCAGATATCTATTCTCGACCCATGTCTCTTCTTTCTGGAATAGTTGGGCTCCTGAGAGTGAGTCTGAAGGAAGTTGTAACCAAAATAAAATCTTTATTCATTGAGAATTTGCTGAGTTGTTTTATTTTTGAAAGTTCTATGGATTTAGGCTATTTCTGTCAGTTAGCCTGGCTTTGTGGTCTCTGTCTCCCTGACCACTATAGCAGTAAATGGTAGATTGCCAATTATGGCTTCTTATAATCTCACTGAATTTTTAGTTCCTGGACATGTCCTGTCCTCTGTGTGTCTGCATCTACTTTACTATTAAACCTGTAGACAGATGTAAAAAGTTCTGTGAACTAGAAGTGTGCTTATGGCTAGCTTCTGCTTGTGTTACAAAAGGTAGAGTGATTTTCTAACTATATTCCTTGCAAAGCTTGCCAGATAATTGTTTTCATCTTGACTGAACACCTAAACAATCCTTGGACCCTTAAAAATGAAACTGCTTTTCTTCAATGATTGGAGGTCTTTGGTGATTTCATGTCCACAAAATAAAACACTTGGATAAGATTATACTTTAATCTCCTGGGTGCATAGCTATAGAAGATGACAGCCTGCCGTATGTTTGGAGACAACAGCAGTGACATCTACTCTCATACCTGTGCTTCTAGCCTTTCATAATACTTTGAATGCAACCTTAAGACATTATTCCAGGGTGCATCTAAAGAACATAAACAATGGAAAACTTTTTATTTAAGATTTATTTATAAATTACAGATATGTATGTGTGGACATATTCATGTGAGTACAGGTGTCCACAGATGCCAGAAGAGCACATTGAATCCCTGGAGCTGGAGTTGCAGGCTATTTTGAGCTGCCCAAATTGGGTACTAGAAATGGAGCTCAGATCCTCTGCAATAGTAGTATACATTTTAAACTGTGGAATCATCTCTCCAACCAATAAGTTTTTTTAAAGTAGATGAGAATTGTGAGGTATTAAGAGCTCAGAGGATTTTAAACTCCTCTTTTCTTCACATTGCATTCAGAATCACTGTGGAAAGTTTGTGAAGTTTGAGCTACTTAATCTGGTCAATGACAACTCATGAGAGACAGAACGAAATGGGACAAAGTAGGCTCTAGATTAACAATGAGTTGACAGCACAAAAATAACTCAAATGAACACAATGAGATAATTCTGAATAATTTTAGATTTTATATGTTAAAAAAAGGCTAGTGTAAATTGAAAAAGAGATTGTCATAGCTCCATGTATCTGGCGAGACTGGACTACTTTTAAACTGAAGACAAAATGAGGGTTTTGCAACCTGTAAGTTAAAATTTCAGCTATTGCCCATTTGTCTCCAAGAGCTGAACGCTGCATTTGGCGTATCATTTATTCACTCTTACTCCCAGGACAGAGAGGTGTGCAGATCTCTGTGAATCTGAGGTCACCTTAGTCTACACAACTAGTTCCAGACAGTCAGAGCTACATAGTGAAACACTTTCTCAAAGGAACCACAAATCCTATTAAATAAAGTGTACTGAGGGTCTGACACTGTGATGCATCTTGTGAAGGACATGTATGTGAGGCCACAGTTGAACACTGCTGTTCTAAGTTAATACACGTTCACAATATAGGGTAACAATACAGTAATTAAATTGCAAATGAGAAAATGAGAGATCACATGGTGGACAATACCATATCTGTCTTGGCGACTGGAAAATGGCTTCACAGCTGAGAAGAGTAATCAGCAGTGTCATAATGGGCTTGCTTGTGTGTTCCATTGGAGGAAAAGTTGAAAGGTTATACAGATTTGTTATATTAGGCAAGTTTGAATAACAGATGTGATAGAAGATACAAGGAATTATACAAAACTTGGGATTTAAAGATTAATAGTATATATATATATATATACTATTGTTAAAAAAGTACATTCCAACTTCAGATAAATGGGCAAATATATACAAGTCCATAAGCAACTTTCAGCACTATTAGAAAGCATTGCACCAAACAATTAATCGTGAGTAATATATTGAAGGGCATTAAACTATCAAGTATTAAATGAAAATGTACTATAAAATACAAATCAGAGCAGTCACTGAAATATATCTCAAAATCAAACTTCTCAGATTTTGGCTTACATGCTGGTTGAATGAGGCTCTTTTTGATCCATTCAAAGTCTGCTTTCACAACCGCATTGCCCTTATTACTGTGATATAGTGTCTTCTCTTTGAAATAATTACATATAAATTATCACTAGCAGATAATTCCATTTTGTATTTGTTTATTCCTTTTTTGTCCAAGAAAGTTCTTCATAAGAATTCCCCGCAAGTAACAGAATAGTATCTGGTACCTCAGATATTACTAACGGTGTCTTGTGAGGTGTAAGTACTACAAACTGTAAGCATCAATTATGATTCAACTGCTGTTACTCATAGAATTAACAATCATTTGTAAAGTACAATGTTGTCATCTGTTCAAATGTAAAACATGAAGAGAAAATTAGAGGTTTCTCTTCTGCACCTGAATTTGAAGGACAGAATCAAATCTCAAATGAGATAGACAAAGAATGAGACATTTTCTTCAAACTAACATTGTGTTGTGCAACTCATAGATATCCCAAAGCAGCACCCACCTTTCTTTTTCCAGTTCCTTCAGCTCTACAGGTGATGGAATGGACACTGCCAAGTTCAAGAATCATGTGACACATGGTTACTATTGACCACAGCACAGAAGCAACAACCAAAACTTGAACACAAACATATGAAACTCTCACTGGGACCTGAAGGTCCCAAGGAGCACTTTGTCAAGAAATATAAGAAGGGCCTCAAGAAGATTTAGACCAATAGCCCAAAGGTCATGAATGCAGATACCAAGGTCATCAAAATACTGGTAAAACCCAAGAACTAATGCATAGTTCTCAAAGGCTATCAGTCTGTAGCACAGCTAACTAGTTTCTATCACACACCCCAACTTAGAAGCTTACTTGTGTCCACATTTGCAAAGAGCAAGGATGCAACTTCAGCTCCTGCTTCAGTTTGGACTCATGCACCACTATCAACATGTCTGTCAGTAGTATGAGAATAGAAGACTTCATATTTCCCTGGGCATTTTGCACAGGAGTGGTAATATGCTGTTCTGTTTGTACAAATGAAACTGAGAATGGAGAAACAAATAAAAAAGACAATCATGTATAACTCCAAATATCTCTGAGTGCTTCCTTGAGATAGACATGCAAAAGAATTTTTATTGCATATTTAGAAATGTAGATCTTTACTGTGCAATCTTTAGATGTAGTTGTTTATAAATTGTTGTCTTATAAATCTTAGATCTGAGTCTTGATATCAAATCAGCTTTAAAATGCTCATATATATTGGGGAAGATTAGAGTATCAGTGACGCGAAAGTCAGTTATAATCACAAATCTATTAAATGCTAATATAAACTTTACTTTTGAAAACCTATACTGTAATTCTTCACTGGATAAGGACATTTTCTTCATTTCTGAAAGGCTGAAAAGATTTAAAACAAACACCAATAATCAAAAAGTTATGCTATAACTTCTAATTCTTTTTTCCAAAATTACATCCATTTTCTTAATCTCTCCTGTAAATATCATATTGCAGACCCTAAAATAATGCTTAATAACTTGCATGTTTACCTCAGATCTTTTTCTAACTAATCAAATCCCTGATATGACTTTCAAAATATCTTTTTCTGAAATGTTATTTGGAGTATATTGATTCTATAGTTAAATAATTAATAAATTCTCACTGGTTCTCCTGCTACACGGCGACGAGCAGCAGGGCCACTTTGGTAAACCTGGTAGCTTAGGTAGCACAGGCCGGAGCAGGATGGCCGCTGTGGGTGCAGACATTGCTGACAGTCTACGCAGAGGACACATTTTTCCATTTGCTCAGCCCGGGTTGATTCCGGCCGCTGTGGGTGCAGACATTGCTGACAGTCTACGCAGAGGACACATTTTTCCATTTGCTCAGCCCGGGTTGATTCCAGAGGGCGGGACCAAATCCCACCCGCCACAACGTGGAAAATAAAATTCTTAAGACACCAGGCCTTCCCACCTCAACTGTTATAATCAAGACAATCTCCCACAGGCACACTCCGGGACTGATCTCCCAGGCAAGTCTGGAAACCATTAAGTGGATAATTACCACTCCCCATTACATTGATGATATGAAAATTAAGCTTCTTTTTTATGTGTTCTTTTCCTACATGAATGCATCAATCCTTGCTTATTCTGCTTTCTTACTGTCTGGTCATTAGTGCAATTTTACCAGTGATTAAGCGGTTAAAACACTTCCAAATCCTTTATTACTCACCCTTTAAATTGTCTTATCTTAAGGTCCTATTTACACTGCGGGTTCCCCCTTTTCCATTTACATTAGGTGCCCTTTTCCAAGGAGGAGATCTTTTAATTGTAGAGCATATGATTCTGTTGTGTTTGAATGCGTATGAACAACATGAGAGTATATGCATGTATGTATGTATTTTTGTATGCAAAATTTCACATTATATTATGAGAGAGAGCGAGAGAGAGAGTGAGTTTCCCTGCAGCCCCAGCTGGTCTGTAATTCACTTATCTAGACTGGCTGTCCTCAATCTCATAGAGACACAGGGCCTGCCTTTGCCTCCTGAGTGCTGGGATTCAAGGACATGTGGCACACACCAGGCCCTATAACATGTTTTTGGAAAATGTTAAATGCATTGAATGATTTCAACTGATACTTATTTAAATTTGAGAAGATATTTTCCTCAAAATTTATTTTAAAAAGTTAAGAACTTCATTATTCAAACTGTGATAAAAAGAACTGATTTTTCATAAATCTGAAGGAAAATAAGAACCAATATGCAGTTCTCCTGTTACTGCACAGTTCTTCACTCTAATAGCAACTTTATATGTGGAAGCATATAAATACAATCAAGGAACATGTGAGCATATATTTATGCAAATATATTTAAGTAAAAACTAATATGAAATTAATTTTTTTCTCTCTCCAGACTTTTTTAAATCGCTGAGGGTGATGAAGTAACATGTATTTCCATTTTCTTAGTATTTGCAATAATTTGCCTTTTACTTTTTATGAGCTTTATATTAATTTTGACATTGAATTCAATCTCTTGAGATCTAAAATGAGAGGTTAAATATTTGCGAATTATTCTTAGTAATTTCTTTGAACCAAACATTTACAGATGTCTTTAATGATATTTAGCTATATGTCTTAATTATTGCTAAAATAGTTTGTGCAATTGATTATATAAACAAGATATACAGTTGTGGATGATTACGCATGTGCCCTTTAGAAGAAAGTGTCTGAAGGCAACAAGATCAAACATATGCTACCCTTTTCATAAATAACCACTCAGAGTTTTACCCAAGCTTGTTAAAGCTGCTTCTTTACGTGAAGCTGTGCACATGCATTGGTGGGGTTTTCCTATTGAGAGCTGAAACCTTTTCTTGGTATTTCATTTCTTTCTATCCATTTCCCTAAGAAGATGGTTGACTTGGGTAGGCCACACATAAGGTCATCACATGACCTATACCTGGTAGAGAAAGTGAACACATCATGGCCTCACTTTCCATTTTTCTTCCCTAGGGTCTCAATGAATCATTTTTCAAAACTATAGCCTGGGGCCTTCATTATCAACCGTTAAGCCAAGTTTCTTCTCCACATTGATCAGCTTTTTATAATGGAGGAACTGCTGGTAAAATCTGAATTTAACCAAGTAGAGTTGACTGGTCCTTGCGATGGAAAATTATCCCACAAGGCAAATGGATTTCTCTGTGTCCTAAGCTAAATTCAAGGGCAAGTAATAAGTTTTCTTTTTGAGACTCAGAGGAAGGGAGACTGTTGAATATGATCAGATAAGATATATTATATAATGCAACATATTTATCAAATCAATTATAAACTTTTGGGGGATTCCACCAGCACAAATTACAAAATAACCATTGCATATGAAATGTATTCAATCATTCAGTTACTATAGAAACTCAAATTCCTCAGGAAAATGAATTTGCTTTAAGAAATAACTTTGGTGTTATTTTATAATATAAAACATTACATATAAAATTTTATAGAAACATTTACAATTGAAATAAATGTGCATACATATTGAGTATATAAAAATGTATATAATCAGTAAAGTTTATTGTAATAAGTGCAAGACAAAAAGGATTGTCAGATTCAAAGACATGTGATTTGCAGAATGCATTGGTAAATGAATAAAAAAATGTAGAGGAAGACAGAATACAAAATTCTTTGCTCATTATGTTTCTACAGCACATATCATCTTAACTTTAGTATATTTTATGCTCTTACTACTTTAGGCAGTCAAGAATCATGAAAGTTTAATTTAAATATTCAAGTGCCTGAATTAAATTATATGAGAGATTGGAATACAACTACTTTGAAATCGAATAGAGTGCCATCTAAAATTACGAAGAGGCGAAAGGGGGGATAAAAAGTTGTAGAAAGAAACCTAGTCATGCTAATATCTAAATTCAGTATAATTTTCTAAGCACTCCAATTAAAAGGAAGGAAATTTAAATAACCTGAAATCAAGAAAAAACGAGTGGAAAGTATGAACCGTCTAACACTAGTGAAAATTCTAAAGTGGCCCTTTTTATGCTGTATGAAATTTTTTGAAGTAAACATGTTCTGAGAGAAAAAAAATGTGGTATTACAAAGAACAGTTATAAAAGGCTAATTCTCCAAAAAGAGTCTCAGTGCACATGCACCTGGCACCACTACTAAAAACATGGTAGGAAAATAAGTAGAACCAGAAGGAAACAGAGGAATCTCCAGTTTCAACGGAATCATTCAGCACTTATCAGTTGAAATACAAATTATGCATAAAATAAACACGTAGGTGAATGCTGAAGCAACATTGTTAACTATCTTCATAAGCCTGACTTTCATACAATACTCTACAAAACAATAACAAGTCACACATTCCCCTTAAGTGCATAGGTAGCGTTAACTGCAAAAAACCATACTTAAAGAAAATATTAAAATATTCATAAATTTAAAATAACTGAAATGAAATAATGTATACTCGTGACTTTAAGTTAAACTATGACTAAGAATGACTAACTTATCTTTGATAAAGGAGCAGATACAATGGAAGAAGAAAATATAGACTTTTCAACACACAGCCCTGAAGACTAGATTCACACACAAAAAAGAAATAGACCCTCAAAATGCACTGTATCTCTAAATAAAACATACAAGACAATAACTGTAAAACACTTGGAAGTTTACGTTGTCACAAACCAAATACCTTGATATTGATAGTGACTTTTTAGTTATGAAATGAAAGTCAATGAAAGAAATAATTGCTGGAAATAGAAAAAAAATTCTGAGTACAGACATCGGACATTTTGTTCAGTCTTAAAGTCAGGTGATCACAAACTCTCCAGGTTTGTTCTATTTCAACACTAAATTTACTAAATCATCTATTCTGAGCTTTTTATTCTTCCTTATAGACATTTGAATAAATTTATCAATATGTGTAAAATAACTTCATAGAATTTTGTCTGGGATCACATTGCATCTGTATATAAATCTGGGAAAAGCTGATGTCTCAACAACATTGTACTGTGGTATCATTTGATGACCATTTTTTTTTCTTCATCAGAATTTAAGAGTTTTTTCATAGATCTCATATTCATATTGTTAGATTTAAATTTGGGTTTATCATTTGGAGGAAAGCTAATACAAATAGTACTATGTATTAAACTTAGGTTTTATGTTCTAATCAGTCATTGTTTATATTACTGTGTTGCATATGTGTATATATATATATATCACATCACACACACATCTAAATAACAATAGTTAACATTTATTATTTCACTGTTAGACAATTTTTGAAAACTTTACCATCTCTTTCTTCCCCAAACTGAAGGAGCTATACATGGTTGCTTCTCTATTTTACAGATGAGAAAATTCTAAAAATGAAAACGTAAATTTGGACTCTAAAGTAGCTTGCTGAAATTCCCTTTGCTAGTAGGCAATAAAGAAAAGACTCAAATCTAAGGACGGGTTCTGGTTCCTAACTATTATGGTCCATCACACTTATGGGCCACAATAGGTCTATACATACAATTCTAATATTAGTAAATTACATATCATATTAGGATGATAATGGTATTGAGGGAATGATGTTAAACAAGAAAATCACATATAAAAGTGATCTGAGGCTGATGAAATGTCTCAGTAGATAAAGACTCTTCCACTGATGTTAATTACTCGAGGTTACTTGCTAGGAACCACATGGAAGGAGGAAGGAATTGATTTATTCCTTCCAATTTTCCTCCAGCTTCCACTAATGTGTCAAAGCACGGACACACCATTTCTGTAAGTTCATATCAGTAATTTCCTAGTTGTCTGGAACAGGTGGTTTCCTTGTGGTGATACAACCCCTCTGGCTCTTACAATCTATCCATCAGGGATATTCAGGGATAAGCAATCTAAAATCTCTTATTTTCCTCACTATGGCCAGTTGTGGCTTTCTGAGGTAATCACCATCTGTTGCGTAAGGAAGCTTCACTTCTGAGAGTTGAGCTATGCATTAGTACTCCTTCTTCCCCTGCTCTACAACATTCTCTGAGCCTTAGGTGTAGAGGTTGCATTGTGGATTTGTCTCATAGGGCTAGGCATCTCACAGACACTTATTCTCTGTGTTTGACTAGTTGTGGAACATTGTAATGTTCTCCATCTGTTCCAAAAAGAAGTCTCTTTCATGAGTGGTGAGAGGTAAGCTTATCTGTAAATATAATGATACATATTTCAAATATAGTCAGAAATTACATTGGTCTAGGAATGTAACAAAAGTGGTTTTTCTCTAACATCTATGACCTCTTCAACCACTGTGTGTTTTGCTGTGTTTATTACATTACCATACAAGAAGTCCTTCCCACTTAGTGGGTCAAGGTCCAATTAGAAAACTGTTGATTACATCTAAAATAAAAGAGCCATTACTGCACCAGTAGAGATTCTTGCTGGGCTGGTCATTGTTGTGATTCATAGACATTACACCTGGATAGAATCACCAATTAGTTTTCTATCTTGTCTACATAATATCCTCTGCCATGACGGGAGCTAGTCTTCAGGGAGTAATCTTTGTGGTGAGTTCCAGATAGGTTATTCCAAGACCTGTGTCCAAATCTTGTCCTGTCTTCAACAATAAGGCCTTACTTTCAAGTTCTGGGCAGCAATCAAAGGATATAGCATTATTTGGGGAATCTCTTGGACTATTGTGACCAATAACCGGAAGGAAGGTTATCTCTGCCTGGCACTGTGCTTCTTGCCATATAGCATTCAGCTATACATGTGCATTCAAGATATACATAATGTGCATTTATATATAATATATAATGATATATATAATGTATATATACATAATGTGTGTTTTTCACCTTTTGAACTAATACATTCCATTAGGTGGTTTTTAATGCCACCTAAGTTTTATTTATCTTACCTCTCACTCCCTCTGCATAACCGTCTCTATTCACTCTTGAATTTAAATATCCCCATTTTCCCGCATGATAAAACCTGTCTACTACTATACCCCTCTCTTTAGTTCCTTCTTACTTCTTACCCATATGGTTTCTTCCCATTTTCCTTGCTCCTGTGGTTATATCAGAATGTGTAACTCAACTTTCTGGAATCTGCAGATAAGATCCACAAATCAGAGAGCATCTACATTGCTTTTTTTGAGTCTGTGTTACTTCACTTACTATAACAGTTTATGGCTCCATCCATTTAGCTGAAAATGTCATGATTTCATTTTTCTTAAATGCTGAATCGAACTCCATCATATAAATATACCACATTTTCATTGTCTGTTCATCCATTGAGGAACATTAAGACACATGGCTGAGCATGTATGTCTGCACTGAGATTTTGAGTCCTTTGGGAATAGGCCAAGGAGTGGTATAATTGGATATTATGGTAGATATATTTTTAGTTTGCTAAGAGTTCTGCATACCGATTTCCACAGTGGTTGCACCGATTTGCCTTCCCACCAGCGTTGATGTGGGATCCCTTTCACCACATTCCTGTCAGCATTTGGTTCCCTTTATTATTTTGATCTTACTCCATCTGTCTTGGGTAAGAGAAAATCTTAACATAGTTTTGATTTGCATTTCCCTAATGTTTAACATCTTTTTGATAGTTCTTAATCATTTCTGTTTCATCTTTCGAAAACTCTGTTCAGACTGGTACTCTGTTGTTTAACTGGGTCATTTATTTTCTTGATTCTCTGTTTTTTGTTTTTTTTGTTGTTGTTGTTGTTCCTTATGTATTCTGGATATTAATCCTCTGACAGATGTACAGCTGGTGAAGATTTTCTCCTACTCTGTGGCCTTCCCCTTCACTCGATTGATTGTTTCCTTTGCAGTACAAAAGCTTTTCAGTTTGATGAGGCCACATTTGTCAATTGTTACTTAATTCCCAAGTGGTTGGATTTTTATAATAGGTTAAGTGAACAAGAAGCCCCAATCTTAGCAGAGGAACCATCACCAACCGATTACTCGGAGAAAAAACAATTGATTTTCTTTAAGGATATGATGCTGGGTATACTAACTAGGCTCCAATAGATGGACCCACAGCAAAATACATTTGGGAAGAAACTCGGCTTGATAGACCTGAACTTATATGATAAAGTATATGTCATTGGATCTATAAGAGGAACACAGACAGAGAAGGGGTCTAAATATAGTCAAAATATATTGTATGGGTTTTGCAAAAGTTTAATTAAAAATTAATAAAATTTAAAAATCTAAAAAAGGTCATTCTAAGTAACTCTCTTAATGTCATATATATGAAAATATGTATTAATGTTCCAAGTTATAATTTGGAATCAAATGTGTGCACATAATGCTGAACCTCAGCTTTGAACTCCAAGTACATTAAAGGACCTTCTTTGAAAGATGTTGATAGCCTGTCTGGCTGGTATGCATAAGGAAGTTGCCTTAATTCCGTATTATTCCTGGGTATTTCTACTTCTCTCCTTGACTTTGTGACTTTTCCAGATGACTCATCACTTGGCTTCTCTTTAGTTATTCTCCAAATCCCCAAGTTTTTCATTGTTTAGTATCATCTCTACACATTGTCATTTTGAGAAATATAATGTAAATAGACTGGAAGTGGATTATATTCCATTCTTTTACTTTAAAAATGTTTTCATACAAAGGAAACTGTAAATATGGAAAAGCTTTGATTTTATCACTAAACACAGCATTGAAGAGGAATGTTTCTATTTGTGTTTGAACACCTGAGTCCCTTTCCTTATTACTCCTCATGTATAGATAAACAATAGAACACACACACGCACACACACACACACACACACACACACACCAGAAACTTATTATTCTATAAATCTTACTTTTCCTAATAATCACTTTGGTAAGACACTAGTTACTTGCATTTTCTCAATTTATAATCCTTAAAGTCAGAGTCAGAACATATAATTTTAGTTATTACCAATGTGAAGAAATTATTAAACCATAATATTTTGCATATAATTCTTATTTAGCAGAAAAATGTCCCTATATCTTTTTAGGAACTTTATGACTTGTCTAAACTATTTTCGTTGTTTTGTTTTAAGATGTCAATACCCAGATATGTATTCTAAGGGCAAGGTGTTTATTTGGCCTACTTGCAAACTCTTCTACAGTTTGTCTTAGTTTGAAAGGACTTGGTGACAGCACTATGGACGATGTATTTCAGTACATTTCAGTAACAGAGTTAATAAACTAGAATTCTATTGTTGCACACCAGGCAACAATGACTAGGAAGCATATGTTTCAATACCTGAGAACCATGATTGACAGATGATCGCAATTTAACTGAATCACAAAGGAAGTATGGAGAAAAATAAGAAAATGATGGAGAAACAGTTCAACACATAAAGAAAGTGTCCCACAAGTGTGAGGACTAGAGTCCAGATCCCTAGCATCCTCTAAAATGCTGGTTAGGCAATCATGGCCCAGCTGTAATCCAAGTGCTCTTGTGACAGCATAAGAGATTCCAGGAGGAAACTAGCTACCTACACTAGTAAAACTGGAGAGATCTTGATTCCATTAAGAGACTCTACCTCAGTATATGAGGTAGACAACAACCAGGAAAGGCACTCCTTGTCAAGCCCTGGCCTCCACAATACATTCACACACATGTGCACAGACACACAAAAACATGCATGCCCACACATGAACACACACATATCACACACATATACATGCACACATACATATGTATGCCCCCACATTAACATGCATATACATATACCTCACATTTGAGCAAGTACCCACATGTAGATATGCACACACAGATATATTTGTCTCACACATTAATACACATGCACACTTACCAAACACATAAAAATCATACACAGATAGATATGCCCACACTCATATGAACATGAATGCACACCCCTCTCCTCGTTTATATGTACACACATACACAAAACAAAGTCAACAAGCCTCTTCAGTATGAAACAAACATGTCCGATCTTCAGTTTTCAGTATTTCTACTTCTGCCATCTGCTCTCCCTCCTCTCCCTGTTCTCTGGCATTACTTTCATCTAGAAACTTCTGTGTACATAATAAATCAGTTTTTTTTCTGTAAACAGATGTCATTTAATTGGTCTGTTCTTGATATGAAATAAATGTTAGCCGGTGGAAGACCACATCATTTGATAGGGAAGGGTTAATAAATATAAAGAAGAATTTAATATTTGGTCACACTGCTCAGAAGAAAATCACTCTTAAAAGATAATGTCCAGCTAAGTGGTTTATAGATCAATAGAAGAGTGGCAAAATGACAAAATATTTGTCAGAAGTATTGCATAGCATATTATATAATAGCATAATATATAACCTTTTCTTAACTTTCTGCTGAGATAGATCTGTGTCACATCAAATCTATTTGTGATAATTAAATAAAAAATGAAAATTTAACAAATGTATATGTTCAAATAAACTATAACTTACAAAGCAAAACAGAATATTGACTTTAGCTACTTTTCTCATATTTTGGTTTCAGGAAATAAAGAATATGTTTAGACAATGCAATTTCTAGATCAATGTCTATATAATTGAGAAGGATGTGTTAAATATTTTGGCCCACCTAAATATAAGCTAATTCTCTCAAAGAAATCTGGTTACAAGAAGTTTGTTGATCTCTTGATCAGAGTGTATTCCTTTTAAAAAATCCAATTATAAAATGGCAGCATGGGGACTGCCAAGCTGGATCAGCAGTTAAAAGTGCCTACTGTTCCTGTGTCTCACAGTCATCTGTAACTCCAGCACCAGTGAATCCAGCACTGGCTTCTGGCTTCTGTGGGTACAGAAATGCAGATACGTATACATATAAATGAAAATAATCTTTAAGAAAAATGACAAGTTGTAGTTAGGGAATCAAATACTATTATGGTTTGAGTATGAAATATTCCCTGTATTGTCATATTTTGTTTCCAGGGCAGTGGTGCTATTTCTGGAAGGCTTCAGAACCTTTAGGAGGTAATGTCTAGTTGGTGGACTGGCTTCACCGGAGATGAGCCTCTGAAGGTTATAACCACCTCCTCGTTCCTGTCACACTTCCTGCTTCATGATCCACCATATGTGAAGAACCTCTGCAATTCATTCTCATACCCATGAACTGAGCTGTTTTGCCTTCCCTGATACCATGGTCTAAAATCTTCTGAAACCATGATCCTATAAATGTTGTTCCCCTTTAAGTTTTATGAATTGTGATCACAGGATCACTAAAGTAATGCATGTAAATTGTTAAGAGAGTATTTAAAAATTGTGTGATGAACATGTAAATTCTAGAGAATCAATTTTTCCCATTAAAATATGTTCATTGATTGCTTGTTTGTTTTGAGACAGATTCTCAAGCTGGCCTCAAACTTGTCTTTTTGTTTCAGCCACCTGAGTGGTAGGATTACAGGCTTGAACTACCACACCAGGAATTCCCATTGAATCAATAATAATCTTACAATAAAAAAATCCCCTTAAGGATCTTCTATTCTATTTCCCTAATCTATTTTAAGCAATCATAGTGTCTAAAATAAAATTTAATGATCATTTGTCTATTTCAATTCTAAGCTAACTTATACCATTACCATTTATAAAGTTCAAATCTTAAACAATTCAGATTTTAATTGTAAAAGCTCCAGACTTCTACTTCAGAATTCATACCAAATGAGATCAAACACACACAAAAAACAGTTTTGCATAGAATTTCTTGGTTTAATATTTATGGCAATTGTTCCCTTTTCTTAAAACAGAATTTCAATAATATTTAATCTTTAATCTCCGTATAGCTATAGCTCTTTATCAGTCTTGTCTTCAAGTGACCCCAGCTTCCAGTTGTAATGATTAAAGCCATGATTTTGGAGGGAACCTGACATGATACTGAATAGATGGTTAGGAAAATTTGCTGCTCTTGCAGAGGACCTGTAGTTCTTGCAGAGGACCAGAGTTAAGTTCCTATCACTCATGTCTGAGAGATAACAACCCCCTATAACTTCAGCTCCAGGATGCCCTCTTCTGGCCTCCTAGGACATTGATGCATATGCTCACAGATGCATACACATATAAAGAAAAATAAAATGTGAAAGGAAGTTCTTGGATTGTTAAGAGGGTGGACATATACACACAAACACAAAACAGACTGCAATCAAAGTTCTTCCATTTTTATTTATGGGACTATCTTTTGAAGAAAAAACTTATTTTCATAATACTTGGGGCTCTTTGGCTGTGAGGATGATTTTTTATCATTATATCTATTCATTATAAAAGATAAAATAAGTCTAATATTTTATATGATGCTATTAAAATATTTGATAGATTGTGAAAGGAGAATTTTAACCAATTCAAACTACAACAAGCAAAAATTAATTATTTCATTTCCTTTGATCTCTAATTGAGCAAATATATCAGAAGAGAGAATGTCATCTATGATACTTTTTAAAATGTAGCTCTAAGAAAATAGATAATTGCATATCTTATATATTACTCTTATGTTGGGCAGCAAAGATAGAGAATATTGACCATATATTTGAAACTAATTTTTCTCCTCTTTATCAGTTTCCCTGACACCTCTCCCATTCTGAAATGAACTAAATATACTACAGTGCTTATAGCTTGTGACACTTATTTTATTTCCTTGAAGTTATCTTGCTATATGCTCTAGCGATACTGGGTATGACCTGTTTCCTCTAAGCATATATACAATCACAGGTATCTATATTCAAAGCTACTGACCCACTATTTGTTTTCTTCTTTCTTTCTTTCTTTCTTTCTTTCTTTCTTTCTTTCTTTCTTTCTTTTCTTCTTCTTTCTTTTGACAGGATCCCCTTACAGCCCCACCTGGCCTGCAACTCCCTGCCTTTGCCTTTGGATTGTTAGGACTAAAGGTGTGTGCTGTCACACCCAGATATTTCTTATTTTGGATAGATGTGCTTTAGTTGTCAACTTGATACACCTGGATTGAGGGAGCCTCATTTGTGGAATTTCCTCCATAGGACTGAACTTAGGCCACGTCTGTGGGATATTTTTTGATTGTTGAGTGATGTGAGAGGGCCTAGCCCACTACGGCAGTGTCACTCCTGGGCAGCTTGTTGTGTACTCTCTAAGAAAGCAGGCTGAGCCTGGTCCAGGGGAGAAAGCCAGTAAGCAGTGTTCCTCCATGGCCTGTGCTTCAGCTCCCGCCTTGGGGTGCCTGCTCTGCGTTCCTACCTTGGGCTCCCTCAGTGATGAACTGTGACCTGGGAGATGTAAGTGAAATAAATCCTTTCCTCCCCAAGTTGATATTGGTCAGAGTGGTTTGTCACAGGGATTGATGGCAAACTAGAACAATATGGTAACAAAATGATAACGTCTTGAACCATGTTTTATTTGACTAAAACTTGCCTAAAAGTCTCAAAACAGAACCGTTCACTAGGGAAACTATTTTAGAAAGTGATTATTAATTGGCATTTAAGATATAATTCCAAGACTTAATATCATATCTCCATTATTAATATATTAGTAAAATTCATGTAAGGGCTGTTGTTCACTAATCATTGTCTGTAGTTATTCATGTCTACCTACTTATCCAGTAGAATGTCACCAATCAGTCCTAATTCAGGAGTGTTTCGTTTTCCTTTCAAAAAATGTCATGTAATAACAAAAATGACTTTTTACTATGCAGCTTGTAATTAATTTCATCTCTTCTCTGTATTCTGTACCAGTCTTTAAACCTCCATCTCCACAAATATCTTTGTGCCAGACATTTGCAATCACATCCTGATTCAGTCCCTACTACTTAGGAAACACTGATATATTCTCTATGACTGTAATCCTATCATTTCTAAGGAAAACATAAAATTGGATTCACACAGTACAAAACATTTTCATCTTAACTTTTGAAGCTCAGCACACCATCTCTGAGCTTCAACAAGGATGTTTTATGGTATCAGTTTCTTTTTCTGAATTCCTCAGCAGCACCTCATTGTTGTTCCTACATTTGTCCACACACTCCTGATACACTTGTGGTTTTCTATTTTCTAGTAACTACTTATATTTCATTTTCAGAAGTTCAATACAAACTATCATAGGGATCTTTTTCCTGGCATGTTATCTTGAAGAATAAACTTTACACTCACATAAAATACCTGCTCACAAATGCTTTAATGTTCAAACATCTATGCAAACTTTCATAACCTTTGACTTATAAATTTCTAATAATTTAAATAGAAGTTGATACTTTTTTTTGCATTTCCCATTTCCTCAAATCTGTTAAAGTTTGTATCACATCAGGAAACAGTGTCGATAAGTGACTTCTCTGAGAAAAATGCATATTCTACTCTTCCAGGCAGAGTCCATAATAGATCCCAATTAGATCATTTGGTTGACAGTGGGTGTTATTTTTTACTTGTATATTTTAGCCTGTATAATAATAGTCATTGTGATGATACTTGTTCCTGAAACTCTATTCAAATTCTTAAATAGTCTTCTCTTTAATACACAGTTATTTAGGCAATAATAAAAAACAGGTGATAATAATAGTTTTCACAGGGCAACTCTTACCATTTAGGACTTAATTTCAACTCCCAATGTGTTAACACTTGGAAACTGGGCTACATGTCGTGATCTTGTAAATGCAGAATCACTGATAATTTTCTCAGGCAAATCTTTTAATTTTCTACATTTGGGATTGATGTCCTTCTAATGGGGAGACTGTGTAGAAAATTTCTTTTCTAAGGGAGTAGAGATCTAGCTTAAGAAAGTGTTATTCTCTGCCTTTGTAGTAGTGTGTACCTTAATATAAAATTATTGCTGTGTGGATAATATAAGCACTATTTCTGTTTTTTCCTTCCCAAGTATATTATTCATCATCCTTCATATTTGAGACTCAATTAATAAGGAAATAGAATTATTCTTCATCTACATAGGACTTGTTTGAATGGCTTGATTTCCTGAAAATTATTTGCAGAAATGAGACCTTCACACCAAATTCTAGAGAGTACAGATATGCTGGATAGCTTCAGTTGACATATAGACATACTGACTGTAGAGAACCTCAAATGAAGAATTCCTCTATTGGATTTTCCTGTGAGCATGTCTGTGAGTTTTCTTGCTGTTGAGTGATCCGGGAGGGCTCAGGTCACAGTGGGTTGTGCCACTCCTGGGCAGAGGGTACTGGGTTATATAGGGAAGCACACTGATCACAGGATAGAGCAGCAAGCCAGTAAGCTGTGTTCCTCCATTTTTTGTGCTTTTAATTCCTGCCTCTAAGTTCCTACCCTGACTTTCTGCCTTGGTTTCTCTTGGGGTTGGACTGTGAACTGTAAATCCAATAAAACGTTTCCTTCTTGAGTTGGTTTTAGCCAGCGTGCTTTCATCACAGCCATAGAAAACTAACAGAACATTAGACTATAGACTGAAGATTGTCCATATTTTACTTATTGACACATATTTGTCTAAACATCTCTAAATCTTAGTGTGTTATTCAAAGTTAAACTATGTCATAATATATTAGAATAAGATTTTTCATTCATGTGAGTATATCATAAAACAATATAACCCAATTCCTTTTTAGTTTGCAGCTTATTTAGATAAAACTTTTGTCCTCAGTTCCGGGGAGAGTAAGAGTTCTTTAAGTTCATATTAAAGGATAGGTTTGAAAATTTTGCCATCACAAACAACATAGGTGGTGTGCAAGAAATATGAAGACTGAGTAGGAATAATAAAAGAGATGATTTAAAAATGAACAATAAACCTGATAATTTTTTCAAATTTGAGCACATTTGTAATATTTAACCCAATGACTTTCATGAAGACTATGTAACTATCTTTATAGTTTCATTCCATTTCAAGTTTGTTTTCCTAATTTCCTTTCTATCCCAACTAAAGTGAGCACCAAAATAAGACATTCCCTCTTCTGTAAGACCCCCTGCCCCCCAGGCAGGACAAAGTGCCAATGTGCCTTGAGACACCTCCATTATGTCAAATCACTGACTCCTGAGGAATTCTCAGGAGGACAAGTTATTTGCATCCTCCACATGGTCTAGTTTTTAATGAATGGCTTATAGCATTCTTCCTATCTCAAGTACATTTGGGATAGCTGACACTGGGGCTCATTATTGACTCAAGATCCTTAAGTTTTAGAGTAGTTTGCAAGGTATTTTTAAGTAATGTTTAAATTGTACCTCTTTGATGTCACAACAATTACTTTCAAAGTGCCCATATTTCACCTGCATTTCTGCCCTAATTTCTCTCTCTGCATTTCTGAACAGCTGTTCCTTTCTCTTCCCACTGCTCTGGTTTCATAAGCATCACTAATGAGCCTTTGAGAAGTGTGCTGAACCCCCTAAAGCTGCAGTAAATGAGAAGACAGATTTTGAAACTTACTTTTATTTGTACTCATTTAAATTTTAAACTCAAAATTAAAGACACACACACAATAGATTAATGAGGTTAATTTCCCTCATTTTTCTCTTACATGTGAAAAACAGTATTTGGATTCTATGCATTTGCAAGGTACTCTCTTTGAAAGGATAATGCATATACAAAATTAAATGGAATAAATACATTTTCCATATGTGACTGATAAAAGCTTATACTTGACTACATAATTTTGTAATTTTAAGAAGCTTTAACCTCCTGGCTATATACAACATAATCAATCGTCCTTTGGGATTTTATGGTTAAGTTCTGCTTTGTTTCACTTTTTTTTCTTTTTTTTCTATTTCTCATAATCTTTCAGGTGTCTTAATATGATTTTATATTTATAATTTTATCCTTACAAACTGGTCTGAAATTAATTTTAACATCTGCTATGTAATATTTTGAGAATCATTTATATTACAATATTTTTAATCCTTCATACATATTACTGCTCTTTGATTTCTAACTACTAAAAATATGCATGGATTTAAGTATTTAGTTTTGAGCACTATAGTCTGAATCTAAGCTGGCAGCTTTGAAAGATGGTTTCCATAATGTTCCTTCAGAACATTCCTTCATAATGTACACATTATGACTTAAAGTTAAGATGGTGTTCAGGGTAGACTTTATACATTATACACCTGGGTTGAAGGAGCCTCAATTGGGGAATTGTCACCATTGGACTGGACTGTGACCATGCCTGTGGCGTATTTTCTTGATTGAATGATGTGCTTAGTCACTTTCTCCCCCAAATCAGAGGTCCAGTGTTAGGTCATAGGCAATTTTTCTAAAACATTTAAAGAAGAAATGATACAAATCCTCTATAAACTCTTTCACAAAGTAGAAGCAGAGAAACTAGTTCTTAAATCACTCCAGTAGTCCTAAAATCAAAGCTAGATAAAGATACTGTCAAAAGAAATTTACAGCAATAGCTTATTTGGGCTACAGGTCTGCAGGTTCCCAAGTCTGCCTGTTTTCTTCAGAACAATGTAACAATCCATTTTCTGCTTTCTCTCTCTTTCCTAAGCATATCTTCCCCACCATTTTGGACTGCTTTACACTTTCTCTAAAGCTCTTCTTCCTGTCATATGGCTGCTAGTCAGCCATGTGTCTGGCCTCCCAGTCTTAAAGGACTACTGTTTTCATGTTTCTTTCTTCCACTTTTCTTTTCTGATCAACTGGTGAGATTTGCAGCTTATGTGCTATGGGCTTATTTGTTTGTTGTTTGTTTAAACTCTAATAAAATATCTTTAAGCTTCTGCTTGAGTCCATTCTTAATTTCTTTCATTAACGAGACTAAGAATCTTAAAGAAGACCAAGGTTTCCTCTGTATCAAAAATACAGATTGAGACAGATGGGGTGGAATATACTTTTAATTCTAGCACTAGTGGGTCAGAGGTGGATCTTTGTAAGATCAAGGGCAATCTGGTCTATCTAGCAAATTCCAGGCCAGTTGGGGCTTCAGGGAGATCCTGTCTCAAAAAAAAAAAAAAATCAATTTTCCAAAATTATAAATTGCCACATACATAGAAGTGTTAAAAAAATCAAAATCACCAGATTCATCTTCAAAGGACTTTACTGCAGTATCATGTTGTACTTGAAGCCAGAGGGTCAAATCATAGAGTTGTAAATGAACTGCTTCTCAAACATATTTGTTTTTGCTTTCTATTGCTGCGATGAAAACATTGACCAAACTGACTCGGGGAGGAAAATGTTTAGTTGCCCTACAGCTTGCACAATGGAGCCAAGGTAGGACCTCAGGGTAAGAACTGGGTGGCAAAAACTGTAACAAAGATCATGGGGGATGCTGCTTACTAGCTGTTCTCAGCCTGCTTTCTTATTAAATCCAGCTGCCCGGGAGTGGTATCACCCACAGTGAGTTGGGTCCTCTCACATCGCTCAACAAACAAGAAAATGTCTGACAGACACGACCACAGTCCAATCCAATGGAGAAAATTCCTCAGCCAAGTTCCCTCTAACCAGGTGTGTCAAGGTGACAACTGAAGCTGTTTAGCATGAATGGCCTCGTATTAACTTGGCAAAGGCACCATTATTAAACCACAACCTCTCTATTTTTTGTTCCCAAGATATGATACAATTATTAATACCACAATATAAAACAGTATATTAAAAGCCACACAGTCTAAGAAATTCAAATACTTTAAAATTCAAAGTCTCTAAAGAAACTTTTTTCTAAAAAATCTCTTAACTGTGGACTTCTGCAAATTCTAAAACAAGTTATTTTCTTTCTTATTTCAAAAAAGAAGGACTAGACACACTAAGTAAAACCAAAGTCTAGATATGTAGCTCAGTGTTGGACATCTCAGATTCACTCGCGATCTTCTGAGCTACAAAAGGCTGAGCATCTCCATTTTTCTGGCTGGCTTTCCATAGCACACACAACTTATAACGTAGGCTCAGGCTGCCCTTGGTGGGTCATCCCATGGTTATGACACCTCCAATATTCTGGGTTCTTTACTGAATCTGAGGCTGTATCTTCACTAATGTGCTCTCCTGCCCTCACAGGGTACAAAGTTTCAGGTTCTCTACATGACCCCTTCAATTCTGGAGGTCTTTACTACAACTAAGGTGAACATTCACTAATGACCTTTCCTGGCTTCTCATAGTGCCAAGCCTCAGCTACTGATCAGGACACCCTTCATGCTTTCAAAAACAATACCATGTAAGCGATTCTTAGACAGTATCAAGTTGCTTCCAGCTTGATACGCAGCCTCAAGTCCCCTTTGGAACACAGCTTCTGTATACTAAGTCTGAGACTTAGACTTCCCAGAAAATTTCACCTCAGTGATGCCAGTCCTTTGTTACTCAGCTGAGTTTTCCATCCCAGAATACCCAGTAATACACAAAAGGTTTCACTTGCAAAATTTTTTAATTCAAGGTATAGCACACAAACCATCCTAATAGAGTCTTTGTTTTCCTTTGATGGTTCACAAGCCAGGCCTCCCTCATCTACATCTCTTTCAGCATTATCTTTCAAATTCTGACAGATCTCACTGAGTACCAAGTGCTTTTCCAGTTCAAAGCTCCAAAAATTTCCATAATCCTCCCAGGCACATCTGGACAGATCCATTACAGCAATACTCCTGTTATGAAATCTGTTTTAGTTAGTTTTCTGTTGCTATGATAAAACACCATGACCAGGATCATTTATAGAAGGAAGAGTTTCTTTGAGTTTATGATTTGAGATATAAAGGTCCATGATGGTAGGGGAGGTCTGGTGGAAGGAAGTGGATGGAGCAGAAAGCCAAGTTATTACTTCTTTAAACAGGCACAGGAAGCAGAACATGAATAGAAATCTGGCAAGGCTTAAGTAAATTCTCAAGCCTGCCCCAGTGATGTGCTTCCTCTGGCAAGCCCTTACCTCCTAAAACCTGCCCAAACAATATTACCAACAGAATATAAAAAATACAAATACTTGGAGCTTATAGGGGGCATCTCATGCAAACCACCATAATACTTGTCACAGTGTTTAATTCATAAAAAGTACCTCAATAAAAATATCAGAAATATTCACTATTTTTGTTACTAGTATAAAAGGCTGGCTTGTAATATGGAAACGGGCGGATGTTCTATTCTATTTTGGATTTCTAGCCTACAAAGGAAAGAGAAGTCTAAAGTCCCGAGTCATTGTGATTCATTAGTCAGAGAAAAGCAGAAGAATAATGGTATTCTGGTAGAAGCTAGGTCTCTGGTTAATGCTAGGTCTCAGTATGTAATTTGAAAACAATGTGTAAAGTGAATTAATTCTCAATCAAAGAAAAGGCATCTTTAAGACAGCAGCACTTTTGCTATACCAAACAAAACAATGACAATAAAATCTCTTCTAGTCAAATTACACCAAATTCAGTCCATTCCAGCTATCATTTTTTCCATCTTATGTGGACTTTTTAATTTCAATTCAGGTCCACATGATATTCTATTTGAGGTCATACCTTCTCTTTCTACTGAAATTGACATTTATGTCTACTTGCATTTGAATAATTTCATGATGATATGTAGATCAGATTGTTACCGTTGGTACTCTGTGACATATAAAGGAGAAAGGGAGCTGAACATTCTGTTTCCTGATAGTGTATGCAATGTGACTATCTGCCTCACATTCTCACCAACACGCCTCCCTGCCCTGATAGGCTGTATGCTCAAACTATGAGCATGGGTGCAGAAAATAAATTATGGTCGAGTGCTCAGCCTTGAACAGGACTTTTACACTGTCTCCTCCAAGGCTCATGGAACACTGCAAAACAGGGGCCAGAAAGATCATAGAGCAAAAAACAGGGAGAAATGCCATCCTTGGGACAACTTTTGGGAACTATGAATGACTGCCATAGATCTGCACAAGAATGGCCTGTCAACACGCAGGCAAGAATGGAAGCCCTATTACTAATTGATGAACTATTTCCTCCAGATAGATGCAATAAAGAGAGAGTCTTTCCCTTCAGTTGTGTGCCCACTGATGACCATCACAGAAGAGGGGGCAGAAAGATTATAAAAGCCCAAGATCAGGGAGGACCAGAGAGAAATAGTACTGGTAGACGTGACGGAACCACTGCATTCCTAAACTCAAGGCGGCTCTGGTTGCCTGCAAAAATCCTGCAAAGAGAAAGTCATGAGCCTTCACCCCTGAGGAGCTACGGACAACTGATGGTTTGTGAGGCAAGAGTTAATTTTCTTCAAGAATGTGACACCTGGTAGGTCAAGCATGCTTTAATGGATGACCCCATTCTGATGAGTATATTGACAGCAAAATTAGAATCAGTGGATCACTAAATATAAAATAGGACATGAATTTGGAAAGGTTGGGAGTGAAGGTGAATCTTGGGAAAGCTGAGGGGAAGAATGGGAGTGAATAGGATCAAAGGATATTGTGTGAGATTCTCAAAGAATTAATATTATATTAAAAAGGCAAGCATCTCTGACCAAAGTTCAAAGCAGCACACATTTATGAGTATAAACATACAGATTTAGAAGTCAGTTTGAAAACTTATTCCCAACTAAGGCCTTTAAGCTCCCAGTCATTCAAAAACCCCAGGATTTTTTGACAGGTTACTGCATCAGGTATGGAATTCTTCTTGTGGAATATGTAAGGTTCAGCGTTTGAGAGACGCAGCAGACAGAAGGGACCAGACTCCACTGGCAGCTAAGAGGACCCGGCTTTATTGAGAGAAGACCAGATGAGACTAGCTGCTCCGCACCCACTAGTGGAGAAACGCTAGCCCCCTCACCCCCATCTTGGGGCTGGGGCTCCAGGGAACCAGGCCGCCGTGATCCCCTGGGGAGCGGGCTCAGCTCAAGTCTGAGTCTCAAAGCCCAGTGCAGCGCCAGCAGCAGCCGCTTGTCCAAGTCCTCAAAGCCTTAAAAACCTTTAGCCCCCTCCTGGCTTTTAGAGGAGGGGGGTTTCCATAACATCTGATTGATGTTTAAGGCAAGCTTCTGGCCAGGAAGTAGTCCTTTTTCAGAGCTGTTCGTGAATTCCTTGAGTCCTGAATCGTATCTGCCAAGAAAGCCCAGTGTCCTTTGGAATTTGGGGTCTGGAGTTTTTATCTGAGGTATTTGCAAGGTTTAGATCTCTGAGAGGTTGTAAAAGGTCCATCTTTCTTCATTCCTCTTTTGCAAACTCTGGCTCCAGATTCCTTCCTGAGTCTGAAACTGTTGGGGGTTTCATTCACACCTTACAGAATAAGTCTCTTATGACATCAGAAAACATTAGGTTACCCCATAACTGTCATCCCACTGTTGCACAATGGACACAACTTTCCAAACAGATTAACACTGCATCACAGAATGTTCAACTCTAAGTGAAGCTCTTAATGTCTTTTCCCCCCAGCAAGTTTCATACCAGATTCCAGCACTGTATAAAGCAGTCAGAAGGAAGAGGTTTCCTGCACAGTTCAAGGTTGATTTCTCTATATCATGATTCCAAAGTAAGTGATGCTTCAGAAATAGTATTTTATCATCTAGCTATGTTGGGCAACCAAAAAACAGTGGCAGTGGCCTGTTCTGTTTGGGCAACTCTGGTTTCCATGACCAGTGTGTTCTAGGGAGGTATCCTGTGCCTGGTACAGAGACTTTCATTTAGTAACTGTGTCTCCTGGGAGCAGTATTCTTTATCCGTCATAGGTACATCTTATAATTTTAAAAATAATACTAATTAATTATTTAATTAATTGTGCTGGAACACACATGCTTGGAAATCAGAATCGAGAGTTCTTTCTCTCCTACTAACACATGGATTCCTGGTATCTATCTCAGGTCAACAGGCTTGGTAGCAAGTATCCTTACCCACAAGCCATGTTACTGCCTTCTTAATATGGTATAATATAGTTAAATTACAAAATAGTGGATTATGGGTTCCATGGTGTAATGGTAAGCAATCTGGACTATGTATTCAATAATACACCAATTTTTAACTTCATCTTTCTTAATATCAAAGTTTCCTTCACAATTTTTCCATCAATTTCTACTGTCTCCACTTTGCTCGTGGTATAAGGATGCACATTTAGACTCCTAATAGAGGTCATAACCCTGATATCACTTAATTGGAATTGAAATACTTATGAGTTGGGGTGGTTATATTCTTGAGGAACTCCTTTGTCAGAGGCTTTGGGTGGTTCATGAAATTTATCATGTGGAGCATTGGCTTCAGTTCAGTATAGGAAATACTTTCTCATCCCTGGAGCTATGCTCTGTGAATGTAATGTAGTATATTATTGATTCAAACTAGGCCAATCATCAAGAATGATGTAGAAATTATTTGTGTCCAGGCTGGGAGCCTAAACACTGACAGTATCTCAGTTTTCACACTTGTTTCTGAAAATTTAAGATTTGACAATCTAGTGTTAAATGTGTTGAAGTGTTCATTCTATGCTTATGATTGTAAGGGAATAGAAGAGATTGTTCTTTTCATACTTAATCTTCAAATAACTACTGCAATGCACATTATATTCATAATATTCATGTTCTGTTCACTGAGAGGCTTGCTCTGGATGCTCGGATTTCAGATCCAATCTTATTTTTCTCAAAATAGCCTCGAAGGCCTCTTGTGTCGGGGTGGGCTGATCCCATTAATTCTCTCACAGTGAGGGTATAGGACCCTACTTCAGGATTAGACAATCGTGCTTTACCAAATGTCTATATTTTAGGGATTTTACAGTTTGGGGAATATCATTCTGCTGTGAAGAAACCCCTAAGCCTCTAAGGTCAGATGATTTTACCATGAATGGGGCTTATTAAACACTCCAAGATACAGTGAACTAAGTTTTGGTAAATCATGAGAATGGTCCAGTTTTTCAGTGAAAATTTGCCATCTTATTCTTTTAAATTTTAAAAAATATTTATTTTTATTTTATGTGTATGAGTGTTTTGCTGACATGTAGGTGCACCATATGCATTCAGTAACTGTGAAGGGCAGAAGAGGGTGTTGGATCCTTGGAACTGGAATTAGGTATTGTTGGTAGCCACCACATGTGTTCTGGGAACAGAACATGTGTCCTCTGTAAAAGCATCTTCTTTCTTACACATTGAGCCATCTCTCCAGCCCTAGGGTCTATCTTTATAACTAAGTTTCCAAACTGCAAATACTTATACTGATTTTGTGTTAGCAACTGAAGATATCAGACAAATTTAGCCATCAGTTCATTCTCCATTAAAATTCCAATAGTTTCTTGATAGAAACACCGGTAGTTTACAGGTGTCTTCTTTTGCCATTAAGGTTATCTGTCAAATCCATACTAACTCTCTTTAAACAGCTCCCTAACATCCATTGACTACTGTCAGATTAACCTATGGAAAGCATTAACAAGGTCAGTTTCCACTCATCCCGAAGCTAAGATTGCCATTATGTGCCATCTGAGATCTGTAACAGCTGATTTCCTCTCTGTTCTCACATGATAACTCCAAATGTATTTGAGGGCTTCTATTTATGACTTCCCTTCACTCAGTGACTATAAAGTTCATGTAACCATTTGCATGGTAGAACATGCCACTTATCAAGGTGGATTCATGTCCCAGGTCATGATCACCCATATTTGACTCAGAATGAACTATCCCTTTTGAGTGAAAACAGTATTTTCCTTGAATAGAAGCCATGGCTACAAAACATAGGCAATTTAGAAATCTTGTCAGAATATCGATGACATAAGTGCTTTCTTTTTCTTTAATTCTTTGAGTTCCATGCATGATTTTAAAGATTTTTTAAAATCATTTTCAGCTACATTGCCTTCTTTAATCCAACCACTCACCCAGTGAAAGAAGCCCACTTCCTACTTACATGTTTCCTTTTTTTCTTTGACTAACTGGATTAAATATGGCTGTCTATATAAGCATGAGTGGATGGCTATTTACTAGAGCATGGGCAAGTTATGGGTGAGTGTACCACTGAATAAAATGACACCTCTTCTCCCAGCAGCTGTTAACTCCCAACAGTCCCTCAGGGAAGGGGGCATTTTATGAAACCCTCCTCCATCAATACTAGAATGTTGATTGGCCTAATTTGGTGCAAGTCTTTTGCAGGTAACTGTGGATTCCAGGAGATCATGAGTGAAATGGTGCATCATGTCAAGGAGATGTCTTTTTGCTGCATATCACCCCATCTTCTGGCTCTTACATTCTTTTGGTCCTCTTATGCTGATGTTTCCCTAGCTTTGAGGCAGGGATATGTAAATGTCCAGCTTAGTGCTGAGCTCTGCTCTGTCACATCTCTGTATTTCGTGTTCATTTTAATTTCGCTGAATTGTTTGCTCTTCACATACTCTTTATACCGTCTCTATCCTGTGAAAACTTAAAGAAGGAAAATATGATACTTTTATTCATATTAACACACTAGGAATTTAATATGTAATAAAACTTGAAGCCTATTAAAGCTTAAAAGGAGAAAGTCATCAATTTTTCCCTAAGAATTACTCACTGCTTGTGTTATTTTGAAGCTATATACTTATTTGCATATTCTTCAAATTTTGAAGATTTCAATGAGAAATTCTTTCAGTAGAGAATTCCTTGTAGACACTGATAATTTGCATTTACAATGTTCCATTTCAAAGCACAGTGATAACAGCCTCTCCACACAGTTACAAATAACCACAAGGAATTTAGAATACTGGTTAGATAACTTTGTAGGTTTCAAAGCTTAGGAAGATCTTCTCTATTAGCATGAGACATTTAAGTTTGCTCAGTTTAAATTCCCCAGTGAATGCATCTGGTCAGAGAATACACTGTTTTTCACTTTCACCCCACCTTCATCTCTTACTTCAGTGTCTTACTCTACAGACTTGTGGACTTCCTATTCATAGTCGACTGTATTCAGAAGGGTTAAAGAATCCTTCTTCAACAGAAATGGCAGGAACAGGACTTTACTTTTAGCTCCATTCAGTCCAAGGTTGTGTTTATCCTCTTTTTTCCCTGTGTTAAATGTTTTTGCCACTTCTACCCTAAGCATGAATAGGCTCAGTCTTTCTTGCTCTTTGGAGAAGCTTTTCAGTCTTCTCTTTTGAGTCTTTCAATTGTTTGTTTTGTTTAGTTTGAGACAGGAGCTCACCATGCAGCCCAGGCTGGCTTTGAACTTCTTTGAACTTCCTTCTGTCTCATCCTTCCAATTGCGGAGATTACATATGTGTGCTACAAACACCTTGCTAGGCCTTACATTTCTTCATTATGTCACAAATAAACCTAAAATTCTTCTTTTCACTTAACTTGTGTCTCTGTTTATTTCCTTTCTGTGATTTCTAAGACAAGATAATCCATAAGTACTGAGGTCAGTTTGACTTAATAAAGGTATTACTAATCTGACTAAACAGTTTAATTATAGATGGCCCATGGGCACACATATTTAATTCCAGAATCAACTATTTCTTATTCACTTTGCGGTGACATCTATGCCTTTGCATCAATACAAAGGCTTCCACAGTACTTATAAGTACAATATTTTTGGGTTCAAATTGTAGCCTAGGTAACTAATAGCCACAAAGGGTCTACATAACTATGGGTCCTGGACAGAAAATTCTTCCCAGTGTTCAGCCTTTGAAGTGTATTTACAGATGCCAAAGAGGAATTTTTAAGTGAGCAAATGGTTTCTCTATAAAGAAGAAAGGAAGCAAAAGCAGGTGGCTCTGTGAGTTCAAGGTCAGCCTGGTATGCACAGAGAATCCTAGGTCAGCCAAGGCTACATAATGAGCCTTTGTCTCAAAAAAAAATTTAGTATTTTAATATATTATTGAATAATGTTTCCTTTTGCTTATGAGGAGAAATATATGTAGATAGATAGATGGATATAGATAGATAATTTTTTAGTATTTAAATGTGTCATAAATATATAAACATGTACAGATATTATTATAATATTTTCCTATTTACTTGTATCCTATATTTACATATATATGTGGATATGCTAAAAGACTTCACTATTTACATATGTCATATATTCACATATATATGTAGATATGATTATAATTTTTTACTATTTATATGTATTATAAATATACATACATATATGTGATTATATTTATATACTTTACTATTTATGTATCATAGCATACATGTATACCTATGTCAATATAATTATAAATATTTTATACTATATACATGTATCATAAGTACGTATATGTAGATTTGCTTATAATCCTTCGCTATTTACCTGTGTCATTCCATATAAGCACACCTATGTGTGGATATGCTTATAAGCCTTTACTAATTTAATATTTACAAGTGTTTTATATATATATATATATACACATGTGTGTAGATAATGGCTCTAATCCTTTATTTTTATATATGATGTATATGTGCTTTAGAGGCTATTTATTATCTGTTTTTTACTTTCATGTATAAAGCATTGGTTAAAAATCAAACATTCATATTTACCTAACATTTGAACATATTTTTCAATATTAAAGTATTTTTCACTGTTTTTTGTCTTTAATTTAATACACACATTTCTGTATTTTCTTACAATAATTACCTTTTCCATTTGGAAGTCTCCAAAGTAATTGAGTATGGCTGTGATTTCAGTTTGAGAAATAATTGCTACTGAACCAATTTCTTGCCTTCCTTTTTTTCTTGCAATTATCACATTCAAGGACCATCTCATACCAATGCTGTACTTGCACAGTATCCTTTTGACTGACTGCAGGCTGCTCAGAGTATCTTTTTTATAATCAATGTAACAATATAATGGAAATAGAAAAATACATCTGATGGTTGTTAAAAGACCTTGAAATGTAGTGGTCATTAAGATCTTTGGAGCAGTGAAAGCTCTGAGACAGGAGATAGACAGGAGTCTTCCCCTCTGCCCTCTGTGGTCCCCAAGATAGAAACCTTTGTTTCCCAAATCTGCTACATTCCTGCCATATGTTAGCTGCAAATCACCATGTATGTGCTCTTTACCTTTTGCTTGCATTCCTCCTGAAAACTGGAACAAGGGACTGCGTCCTTTACAGAAGGGTCCTTGTTTTCTTCCTGCTAGCAGATTAAAGTCCCCTCTCCTTACCTGGCTTTGCTGCTGATCTTTGATTGATTAGATGATACAAAGTAAAACAAGACGCCCAGCCTTGTTTCTTTGGACATTTTGTTGCCTCTCTTTGACTTGTCTATTTCCTGTAGGAAATGCTGCACAGGCTCATTGGGCTTTAACAATAACTTTGGCTATTTCAAACAGTTTCCCAATCTGTATAATTTACTTCCCACACAAATTTCTCATATGTAAATATAATGTATTACTTCATTTATTTTGGTTAAGTTTACATTTCAATAACAATATAGACAAAATAATAATAAACAAAACATGAGATTTTTTTGGAAATGTAAATTTCATAGATTGGAACAACAAGTGCTAGATCTGAATGACAGAAGACTATTTTGTTAATTCTAGCTTATGGTTTTCAGGGTCTCACTTTTTATGCTTCTGTTATTTTTTCATTTGAAATATAGGATAAGAAGAACAGTTCTTTGGTTGACATAATTCTGTAATGAAATTTTACTTCCCTGTCTAAATCATGCACAGAGCAGCTTTTAGAAATGAGTATTTATGTGCAATTTTCAGAACCAAATTCCTACTTTTAAAAGCTTAAGGAACACTGTGGTGGGTTTGAATGAGCAATATCTCTCAGAGACTCCAAGTATTTGAGCATGTGAGTACAATTTTTGACAATGTGTGGGGAAATTCTGGAGGTGTGGCCCTTACTGGAGGATGCATGCCTACTGGGGCGGGCACTGCGGCCTCATCCCACTTCTAGTCTCCCTCTCTGCTTCCTTTGCCTGACTGAAGATGTGATCCTGCATAGCTTTCTTCTCTAGCTGCCTCCTGTCATGCCTTCTACGATGATGGACTCTGATATCTCCAGAACCATAAACCCAATAAACTCCTCCTTCTATAATTGCCTCCATCACGACTTTATAGCTCAGCATCAGAAAAGTAACTATTACAGAGTTGGTATGAGAATCGGGAGGTTGCTATGAAGAACCTGACCATGTTGGTTTGGGGAGGAAGTTGGAAGACATTTGAAGTTGGACTAGAAAAGTAGTTAAATGTTGTTAAGTAGAGCAAAACAGGCCATTATAGTAGGCACCTCGTAAAAAGTACAGCTGTGTTTACAAATGGGACCAAGGACTTAAACACCGAAGTGGGAATCCTTGGCAAAAGAGTTTACTGACATCTTCTCACAGCATAAGAGTTTTCCTGGAGATAAACTATAATGTAATGGACTAATTTCTTTGTCAGAGGAAATTTCAAGACAGCCTACCAATGAATTGTTGCTGTGGTTATTAATGGTGAATATTATGCACATCTACAATGGGAAAAAATCTAAACGGGGCAGAAAGAAATACAGTACAGTATGGAAAGATAAAGAACACTAAAAAGCTTAATAAAGCAGCCAAGAGTAGTACCAAGAGAAGCTATCTTTATTAAGACTTGAACCATTAAGGAGAGGCCTCCAGATTTCCACTGGAACAATTCAAAGAGCACCCAAAGGGCAAGACCGCACCCAGCTAAATGTCCAGCACATGAAAGGAGAAAGCCTAAGGCTTTTTCTGCCCCTAGAAGACTAAAATATACAAAAGCTGCTGAAAATGTGAATGAAAGGGGCCAAGGTCCATCTCAAGCTGTAAGGCAGAATTTGGCAGTTTCTTTCATGTGATGCTGGCTTTAGTGACATAAAGGATGCAAGGGTGAGGGAATCATTGGTTATTTCACTGCAGTTTCAGAGACACTGAAGTCAGACAGCATGTAGCATGGGAGTCCCTGTGAGAAGCATACCCGGACAGGGCAAGAGGTCCTGAGAGACCATTGCTTAAAGCTGAGATGGTCAAATGTGATTGACAATGGAAATCTCAAGATGTTGAAGAAGACACAGCTGGGAGCCATTTGCCAATATAATGAGAGCTGTATATAGCAAGTAGTACCAGGCCAGGAGGGAGAGATGTGTGTTGCAGGCAGCAGAGCTCAAGGAACTGAATCATCCTCTAAGCACTTAGGAACTAAAGTTCTGGGCATCAGACATAGAATTACCATATCTGGTGTTTGCCTTCAGGGTCCGGGTTGTTTGGTTTGATAGTGCCTCAGTATAGCCCCTTCCTTCTCTTTTAGAATACAGATGTGCAGACAGTTACAGGGTCTTACAGTTAATCGATTGCTTTGAGCCTCAGAAGAGACTTTGGACTTTTGAATAGTGTTGGGAATAGTGACCATGGAAACTTTTAATGGTAGACTGAATGCCTTCTGCACTATAATCCAGCTGTAAGCCTCTGGTGGCAAGGGAGTGAAATGCAGTGCTTTGAATGAGGAGTCTCCCCCACAGACTCCATACACTCTTATTTATATAATTGCATTGGTCATGACATTTTGCACAGTAACAGAAAAGCAAACTAAAGGACACACTTAAGACCAGTGAGTATTAAGACCAGTGAGTAGCAGTTAAAAGACTTATTTCCATTCTGTGTCTTCACTATTGCCCGGCCTCCGCTTATTCCTTATGTTTTCATTGTTCTCTGATGTTACCCTCCCTCTCACCAACAATGGACATTTATATCCAGTGCCATGTCATCTAGTGCTTTGTATTCAGGGGCAATAAACTTCACCAGAATACTCTCTGCCCCTTTCTACCCACTGAAATTCTTGGATTAGCTTCCTATTTTTTTTCTCTTCTAACGCCACATGGTTGTCTCTGCACCGATGTTTTCACACCTTTCTCTGCCCCTGTCCTTAGAATGCTCAAGACAGCTTAGTTCACAGAAGGTACATGGGCTTGTCCCTTAGTTTGAGATTTAATAATTTGGGATTATTTTTGTACTTTCTAGACTGTGACTATATGGCATTTAAGCCTCACTCTAACAGACAATTACAAGTCCTCATTCTGAAGAACAATTAATTCAGTCTATGCCTCATCTATGATGTAATGTCTCTTCTGATCTGATGACTGTAGTCAGTCATATGGCTATGGCATGCATGTGATAAAATGTTTTCATTTTTTTAATGTATCTAATAAGTTATAGTGATAGACAGAAAATAGGGGACCATCAATATTGAAATAGCAGGACAGACAACAGAGATTGATCTATGTTTGACATAATACAAACCATATAAAAGATAACATCTAGGTGGAATATATTGAGAACTTATGAAACAAATTCTTACAAAAGATATTTTGCATCTGCATAAAATATTTACCAATATTGGTCATTTCTTGATCTAGATTAGTGTACCAAAGCATGGAGGACGTGTCATTCACCAATTTGCTACACACTGTAAACGCTGAGTCAGGATTTAAACTCAGAAAGTGTGTATTCAAATTCTGTGCCTTCATTCTCAGACTCCTATGCCACACTGGAACAAAGATAGAAATATAATAATGCACAGAAAATTACCAAAATAAAATAATAAAAGAAAACACTTTCATTTGTCAATATCTCCAACCGTGATTAACAAATCTGAACACAATATCTTTGAAATGAAGTATGAAAATATATCATTTTTTTTCTCCTCTCCTATTTCCTACATTCAGCTCATAGTCTTTCATTTTCATAGATTTTAGCCTTGAATTATTTTTTTCAAATTTCACAATAAGTTCTCAAATGACCTGAGAATTCCCACTTTCATTTACTCAGCCTTTCATCCCTGTGTTAGAGAAATCAGCACCAATGTACTTCTTATCTTCCTCATTATCTGCCAGTGACTAAGTCCACACTACAAGACGAAGTCAAATGTCCCCAGTACACCATTATAGGTTAAATTGCTCTGTTAAATTGCTCTGTACTTTTGCTCCTTTCTCTGTCTTATTGTTAATTTATCTTCATCAAATATTTGAATAACCTCATTTAAAGTTTTTTTAAAATTTTTCTTTGGGGGGTAAGAAATCCCAACCCAACTTAAGGAACTTTTGGCAATTGATGGCTGCTGCAAGGGGAAGAGACAGAATCTTACAGGGATGGAATTCTTTGTGAGCAAAGGGATGGACCCACACCAAAGGACATTTGGGGGAAAGAAATCAGACTCTATAGGCCATACATTAAATTGGGCAGGGGTGCACAATGTGGATACAGGAGGGATTCTAAATACAATCAAACTATATTGTATGAAAGTCACAAAAATTCAATAAAAATAACATCATTTATAAATGTTATCTACAAAGATCTATGCATATGCTTGTGTCACTGCATGTGAATTACCCTATACTGAGCAAACAATTTTACCTCTACATGAACATCCTTCATTGTTTGAATATATTTATGTGATAGACAGCAACATATATCAAACAATTCACTAGCTTTTAAGTTTAGTATAATATGAAGAATTAAGTGCTGAAAGCAAAAAGAAATAATGAAGGAAGTCAAGAAAAAAGTAAGTAAATAAACGCCAGAAGTGAAAAGGAAGAATGTGAGAGAAGAATGAACAGAGAATCCAGAGTACAGAGAGCAGTTTTAGCAGGCAGCTTAAAACCTAGAAATCTCCAGAGAGTCTTGGTAATGGAATGGAAAAATTTTCAATGTCTTCAGGCATTTAAGTAAAAAAAGACTAAAAGGGTCACTGTATTACATGGACCTTTCATAAAGGGTGTTTCCTCTGTTCAATACTGTCATAGACGGTCAGCTGATATGAATTTGAAATGAGGATGCCCAACATAGATAAATAAAACCCCATATTTGACTCTAAAGCAACATACAGAAAGCAAATAAATCCTTGGTGTTGGAAAATACTCAACTGGACACAATCTGGTGAAGGGCATTTTCCAGATGTAACATTTTTCAGATGCTTTATAAAGGGTACAATGGTAAACAAACAAAGACAAACGAAGTCTCAATTTGCATACTGGATGAACATTTACAACATGTGTTTCTTCTCTGACAGAGGAAACATAATCCTGAATTTCACTGAAAAATTCAAACTGATATGAAATGTTACAAAGTTTCTATTGGGTGGGAGGCCCTGAAAAGTTACATTTAAAGATTTGCAGAGACTACATGCATAGATACACATTTCAAGTTATTTATATGCTGGTAGATTATGTAACATATACTTCTTTGGACTTAAAACAGTTTTAGTATAAGTGGAAAATCTTTCACATCAACAGATTTCTCCCTGATTGCTATGGGATAGTAGAGCCTGCTATGCAAAGTATGATTTTCCAAGGCATAAAAATGACCACTTTCAAGAGAATTGTCCAATATATTTCTTTCCAATATGTTTTAAAATGATTTTTGTTTTATTTCATTCTTTTGAAATGAAGTCTTCCCATAGTCACTGCTGGTTTGGAACTCACTGTGAAGACTAGGCTGGCCTCTATATCATAGGGATACATCTGAATCCACTTAAGGAATTGCTGGAATTAAAGGCATGAGGTAGTCTAAAAGTCTAAAAGATGCTAAACACATCAATTAAAATTACATTTTTCTATGGCAATTGCTGCTTTGAGAGGAAGATTTTGAAGCTGTTTTACATTCTGTACTCACACTGCGATATTAATGTATTTTTTTTACTTCAACAAGGAAGTTTTGAGTTTAATTTTAAAAGTGTTTAATACTAATATTTATTAATATTTATTAGTTATTAAAATATTTTGAATATCCTGAAATGTAAGTTATAACTACAGCAACTGGTCCAGAAGGAGAAGGAAAATTAACTCATCAAGATTTTAGAATTGACCATTTTCGTTGGAGAACAAAGATTCCATTTTGCCTGTCAATTCTACTGAATACTGGTCATTTAAAAAAAAAAAAGAGAACATCTTTCCTGTTAAAATATCTACTAAGAAAAGGAAATCAAACTTAAGTGTTTCTAAATAGCCCGGATCAATAATTGGGAGGATGTTTTCCTTTAGTTCTTGATTTCCCATTTATTATGGAAATCGCATAAAATTTTCATCTTTTATTATAACTTATTGTCTCAAATCCTCCATGCAAATAAGTGACAGATAATAATTTAGGGCTATTGTCAAAAAATCAAACTCCTTTGAAGACTGAGATTAAAAAAAAAACATAAGTAACAGAGACAAATGATATGAAAAGTCCTCTTATTTATCTGTATGATAATTTGGGGAGTCATAAAGAAGTTGGCTAAATAATAGTTACTATTCATTTAAATCCACAGTAGGTAGTTCTAGTTAAGAAATGCTGCACTGGATGAATGCCAACAAAGAATCTTTAAAATTAAAATAGTGTTAACAAAGGAAATTATTTATTTTTGTATTATTTCTTTATTTTATTCTCTCTCTCTCTCTCTCTCTCTCTATATATATATATATATATATATATATATGTAAGTAAATTCATGTTATGCAATGCCAGAGAGGCCAGAAGAAGGTGTCAGATCCCCTGGAAATGGAGTTACAGATGGTTGTTAGTCTCCATGACGTTGTTGGGAAAGGAACCAGGGTCCTCTGTGAAAGCAGCCAGTGTTCTTATCCACAGAGCCATCTCCCCAGTCACTACAAAATAACGAAATTAAAAGGCATAAACTACAGATATCATATACACTAATTTGCCTCATATAGAGTACAGGTTAGAAGGGAACATGTGGGAAGAGTGGTTTGAAGCTCCATCCAAAAGGGTTGTAATGTGCATACATGCAGAAATAGTATCTCAGTGCCCTGCTACTATTTCAGATCTTATGTTACTGCATGGGAATTGCAGTCTACTGCATGGTAATTGAAGACGGCTTGGAAAAGCACAAAAGAGCATGCATATGTACACATATTTACACATATTCATGTATACATACTTTATAGTGCTCCCATTATTCATAAATTCTGCTCTTAGTTTGGTAAAGATATTTTCATGCCATGTGTAAAGATATGTATATGAATACACACTAATAATTTCAAGAGAGAGCATTACTTTGTATATCCTAATGATAGAGCAGCAATTAATTTGGCTTATACAGAATGTGCATATTAACAAAAAAGAAAAATAAAGAGCAGTCTTCAAATTCCACATTGCCTTAAGACCATAGCTTTTCAATGTCGTAGCCAAGGATGGTGATCATAATATATGTACTTATGAACTCACAGCAGAGGTAATACCTTTAAAACAGCAATGTGTCATCTTCTTGCCTATCTACATAAAGAAAATATGACTAGAGGGAGTGAACAGAAAGCAAAGTTCCAATTGACTTGGTTAAAATTTCATTTTCTGAGTTAGCAAGGAAGTTTGAGTTAGACACATATTTTTAATGAAATTGTATGCTTAATATATAGTAGAAGTTCCTTGAGAATTTCATGCATGCATACAATATATTTTAATCATACCCACACCCAGTATTTTCTGTAGCTCCTTCCAGACCTATTCCAAATTTTCCACCTCCACACAAATATTTTCCTCTTTGTTTTGTTTTGATTAGAACCCACTCAGTCCAGTTTGTGCTGCCCATTTTCTTATGGGTGTGGAGTCATCCATGAGAGCATGGTTGACCTACCAGAGGTCACACTCTACAAAGGAAACTGATTGACTTTCTCCTAGGAGTCATCAACTCTCAGTATCTCCTCATCTAGGGGTGGAAACTCATGAAACTTCCTCCTCCGTGCTAGAATTTTTACTGGCTTGATCTTTTATGGATTTTGTACAGGAAACCAAATCAGCTATGAGTTGATCATTGTGGCTCTTGTCATGTCAGAAGATACCGTGTCACTCTGGTCCTCCCCAACATCTCTCTCTTAACAGTTATGCCACACCTTCTTCCCCATCCGTCCCTGAGTCTTGAAGAGAGGCGTTGACATGGATGGAACATTTGTGGCTGAGTGTTCAACAAATACTTATTCTCCACCGTTTAACCAGTTGTGAGTTTATGAATTAATCACAGTCTACTTCACAGAAAAGTTGAGGTGCTAATCTGTACCTACAGAGATACAAATTTAAGATAAGTTTGAAACTGTCCATTTAGCAAAACAGTATTAATAGGCTTATCCTCCAAGTCTGTGAGCTCGCAGTCAAGGGTTCATGAGTAGATTTTCAGTCTCTTTCTTCCATTTTTTTCCTGTGGCAGCAGTCTTAAATCCAATTTACAAGCAGTTGGTTATCCCAACAATCTTTGTGCCACTATTGTATGCGTGGGCACTTTTTATCATGTCGGTGATTGCCGTAGTTACTTTTCTGTTGCTATGATAAAACAGTGACTAAAACAATTCATAGAAGCAAGAGTTTGAGTTTATGGCTCTAGGTTCTGGAGCGATTAGAGTCCATCATGATGGGGAGACATGTGGAGGTGACTGAAGCGGGAATGGAAAGCCAAGTGCTCACATATTTAAACAGGCACAAGAAGCAGAGGGCGAATGGAAATCTGGCAAGTCTTAAGAACTCTCAAAGCCTGTCCCCAATGACCACTTCCTCCAACAAGGCCACACTCCTAGAAGAGTGCCACAAACTGAAGACAAAATGCACAATGCGTGGAGCCTATTGGGGACAATTTCATTCAAACCACCATAGCAGTGGTTATTGTAGTTCACAGGATACACTGCTGGGGCCCCCAACAGGCCTACCTAGCAACTTCGGGTAGTCTGAAATTTAGCCAACAAGGAAGAAGCTTCCTGGTCATTATCATCTTGATTCCTCTGTATTCTGTGACCAGTTTGTGTGATAACTTCAGCTATAGTGTCTTACCATCAACTTCTGTTAGTCAACGGAAACGTTGGCAATGACCTATATTGCTTTTGGATTTCTGGGACACTACCCGAAGCAACAACTTGGGGGAGGTTCCCACAGGGCACTGAACATTTCATTTGGCAATCTGTAGTCCCTACAAGAAGCTTTATTCGCTGTGTTAAAGTTCCATTAAACTCCCTTTTATGACTGTAACATACATAAATATATGAAGATTATAAAATAGTAATATACATGAAGCTTACAGAATAGCAGTTTTCTATATGGCTTTTTGAAGCATCCTTAGTGCGAATTATCCCTCCCCCACGTTCTCCTGCCCCACACTCCCATTGCTCTCCCTCCCTAAACCTCCATCTCCGTTATTCCCTCTTATCCTCTCCTTATCACCTACTGCTAGCTGTATTTTAAAAATTATTTGTTTATGGGGCTGGGGAGATGGCTCAGAGGTTAAGAGCATTGACTGCTCTTGCAGAGGACCAGAGTTTGATTTCCAGCACCCACATGGAGTCTGTGCCTGCAGTTCCGGGGGATCCTATGATTTCTGAGCCCAGTGTGCATTGCACAATGGTGTAGCAGTTACACACATGCAGGGAATACACACACACACACACACACACACACACACACATATATATATATAACAAAAATAATAAATAAAGTGTCAATAAATTATTTGTTTGTGACAGGTCATGACTTCTAGGGGAGAGAGAGTCAATTTTCTTTAATGGTATGGTCTCTGATAGATTAATTATGCTCTAATGGCTAGGCACACATTAACAAAGATATGGTTATCACAAATTGGGCTGGATGACTTATTTTGAAAAAAATTTAAAAAGAGGACACAAACTTGGGAGGGAGTTTGGAAGTAAACTGTAGATCAGGAAGAAGTTATTGAAAGGAGTAGGGAGTGAATATAATCAAATTATATTTTATGAAATTTTCAAAGAATTAATAACAATATTACATTTTAATATTATTTGAAAATCACTGAACACCAGTTTATATGTAAAAAAATGGATGAATGGGTATATTATAAGAAGGGAGAATAAGAAAGTGTAATTTTTAAAAGACACACTAATGAGTTCAATGCAAAAAAAAAAAGTTTTTTAATGAGCAGTGTCCAAATCTGACAATCTGAGAGGAAAATCTAAATTTTAAATTATGTTTTTAATTCTCTAGATACTTTTGTAAACTGTAATTTTTGTAAGCACTCACTAACTTATAAAAGAAAGACAGACTTGTTATGTTTACAGGATGATAGTATTTACAGAGGAAGACTTCAAAATATGGTGCAGTCAGAGACTTGCCTACACCTGGCAAACAGCAAACCTGGGGCCGGCTCATTTCCTGGGCACTGTTCTCTATTGGATTTTCTTCCATTATGGCTTCCTCAGGATTCTAAAGTCATTCATGAAAAATTCCATTTCCATATAGTAAAAATAACAAACCACCCAAAGTAATAGAAGGAGTAGCAATAAACACCAATATTTATATATTGCTTTATATTTCCCCAAGCACTTCAACAAGCATTAAAAGCCATAAAATTGCTAAACTGTGGGTTGCACATATTTGTCACTATAAGCTCGCCGGATTCTCAGCTTTGACAGGAAAGTTAACCTTGAAACAAGCCATTGATGAAAGTTCTGCCCTTTTGTGATAAAGTGGTGACTGAACAGTGTGGCTGAACAATGCAAGCACACTGATAAGCCAGGGATATAATGTGAACAGAGTACGGAATCAGAAACACGCAACAGTATGTATCGTGTGATACAAAGGCAGTGTTCTGATAAAGGATCAGCTCTTCTGCTACTACTGCATGCACATTTTTCTGGAAGTTTTACATGATGGAGAAAGTTACAAAATTCAAATATGTCCTAATCTAGGATAAGCATTCTGCAACAATGTAAACCCTCTGGTCCTCTGAACATTGACCAACTGTGAGTTTCTGTGTTAATCGCCATCTTCTGTATAAGGAAACTTCTCTGATGAGAGTTGAGAGATGCATTCATCCTAACTATAGAGGTTGCATTGAAGATGTGTCACTTAGAGTTAAGTGTCTCACAGTCACTTATTTTCTGCATTTGATAAGTTCTGAAACTCTTTAATAGTCATGGTCTATTGCAAAAAGAAGCTTCTTTTATGAGTTCCCTCCCATTGAGTAGGGCTTTATTCCAATTAGATCCATGATTCAGAGATCATTACAGAAGAGGGAGCTGAAAAATTGTAAGATCCAGAGTGGGTAGATGACCACAAGGAAAAAGAGTCTTCCAGACAGCTGGTCAATTATTCCTATGAACTCAGAGCACTGGTAACAGGATAAAGTGGCAGAAACATGAGATAAATTGGTGTATTTGACCTGGAAGCTTAATCTGTCTAGTCACTGTGGTTGGAGACCATTCAAAAGACCTGAACTTGTGGAAATCCAGGCTGCCCCTCCAAGTTAGCTCATTAAGAGATTTCTGCATGTATCCTTGGAGTGCTGAGTAGAGTAACAAGTAAAACTCATATACATCTTTCTTAATAGACCACAACTTTATACAGGGACTGCTTTGTAACAAGCAGACAGGTGTACAAATGAGTTATTAGTTACTTTTCTCATTGGTGTTGCAAAATACCTGTAGAAGTAAATTAAGAAAGTAAAGGACTATTCAGGATAAGGTTTTCAGGATACCATTTACTTGGCGGTGTTCTGATGGCAACTGTGTGGCAGCTGGTTATGTGGCATTTGCATTTAAGAAGTAATTAGAGAGTGCTGAGAGCAGGTGTTCCGCTTCCTTCTCTTTATTCTAGGCCTTCAGCCCATGGAATGGTGCCACCCACATTTAAGGCATATCTTCCTACCTCAGTTAAATCAAAGTAGAGACTCTTATACAAACACTCCCAGAGGTTTATCCGTTATGTGATTCTAAATTCTGTCAAGTTGCTAACCAAAACTTAATATTAATCATGACAAGTATTTTGTTTTTTAGTCAATAACCAGTCCCTATCTCATTGAACTGGTCATCTTTCCAAACTTTTCCTTAGCATGGGATCTTTTAACCTTCAAACTGCCACTTGGACTCATCAACAACCAATAAATATTTCCTGGGCCTTATATGTCCCATATATTTGAAAGAGAAATAACCAAACCAGTTCCTGTCAATTCAGTCTTCGTAGATACCAATATGATTATAGAATTAACTCAGTATTTACAAATATTCACTCTTTGTTTGGGTACCTAGGAAGAACAATTATGATTAGATAGTTTTAGCTTCATGATAATAGTATACTCATAAAAATTTTATGATCCTGTAATTTTGGGGCTAAATTTACTCTAATCAGGCAGCTCCTGGAAGGCATGTGAGTGCGTTCATCTCATAAGTATAAAATTCTCAATTCCACCACATTCATGACTTTTATTTCTATAGGAGTAATTTATTCAAAGTAGACAGAAAAAAGTGGCAGAAAGGCAAAAAAACAAAAACAAGAGGTGCATATGAGGGGAACTAGATCTATGGAGACACTGTAGCTGGAAACTAATCTCAAAGACTTGACTTCACAGAAATCCAGTTGTTGACTTTTGACTAATAGTTAAAGCTTTTGTGCCATTGCAGTACTATCCTCTCAGAAACATTCTTGTATCCAAAGGTCCACTGAGGATTAGAGAGAGGAACAAATTCTGGTGAAGAGACTTAATCTCCTGTGATATTGTATGACACCAAAACTTAAGAAACAAATAGGCTTTATAGTAATTAGATAAAGAAGTACAGTAATAGCAAATGAAGAGGCATGAGGTATTGAGATGCAACAATAATTATAGCTCATAGTGATATTTGATTATCAGCGTGAAGATGTGAGAAGCAGAGAAAACATCAAGGATAAGCAGTTTGGCAGAAATTTAGAGAGGAAAAAGCTCTTTTCCAAGAAAGAAAATATATTATTGTATGTTTTCTTTTAATAATAAGACACATAGTAATGGATAAATTATTTCATAGCTGAGAGAGAGCCAAGGGAAGATGGGGAGGACCACGAGCAGCAGCTTAGACAAACAGAGCAAGTGCTGTTGACTCCAGAGTTTAATAAGACATGAAAGGAGAAAAGAGAGGGTAATGTCTTCACTTGGAGCATCATCAGGAAGAACTATGAGAGAAAGAACAAAGGCCTTGAACTCCACGCTTAATTTGTGGTATGGAATATACTATTCTGGTACAGTGAGGTGCTGGAGATGGTAGAGGCCTCAACAAAATCCCAGCTGGTCAATTTGCCCTTCCCCAGGTAGTCTTTAATAGCTTTATTACTGTAAGGTTCTGGGTTCGAGAGACGCAGCAGACAGAAGGGACCAGACTCAGCTGGCAGCTAACAGGACCCGACTTTATTGAGAGAAGACCAGATGGGACTAGCTCCTCCGCACCCATGAGTGGAGAAACGCTAGCCCCTCTTGGGGGCTAGCCTCCCTGAAGAGATGGGGGAGGCTAGCTCCCTCACCCCCATCTTGGGGCTGGGGCTCCGGCGAACCGGGCTGGCGTGATCAGCCTAAGTCTGAGTCTCAAAAGCCCAGTGAAGCACCAGCAGCAGAGCCAGCCCCAGCAGCTCCAGCAACAACAGCATAACACGTTGTCCAAGTCCCCAAAGCCTTTAAAAAACCTTTAGCCACCTCCTGGCTTTTAGGGGAGGGGGGTTGCCATGACATCTGATTGATGTTTAAGGCAAGCTTCTGGCCAGGAAGTAGTCCTTTTCCAGAGCTGTTCCTGAATTCCTTGCTTATCTGCCAAGGAATTTGGGATCTGGAGCGGTTTGTAAGGCTTAGATAAGCTCTGGCTCCAGGTTTATTCCAGAGTCTGAAACTGTTGGGGGTTTCATTCACACCCTACAATTACATTTATTTTGTGTGTGTGTTCATTTGTGTTCCCTCTTTTCACTATGTGAACACCAGGAATGGAAATTCAGTCACCAGACTTAGCAGCAAAAGCCTTATCTGTTGAGCCATCTTGCTGGAATGCCGAAAATATTTTTATCTAAGACTATTGTAGAAATTCCTAGAGATATAGAGACCAGTCTTTAGTTGCCCTGGATAAAGATATGGTGGGGCCTACATATGCTTTTGGAGACACTTAAATATATAGATTGGAGTTAAGTCAAATATAAAGGGTGACTGTCATATATCATTGAATTTTCATAACTCAAATTTAAATACAATCTAGATATATCAGAAATTCTGTTATCTGACAGGCAATGGATAAAACATATGTATCATACAGCCAAATGAAATTACTTAGACATAAATTATATTTTACATGTATATGAGGAAATATTCTCTCATCATTTAAGCTAATTTGAGAGACAATAGATGTTATAAAAAATGATATTCACCTCACTAGGTTTTATGGGAACTATAATGCATGGAAAAGCATGTCATAAATTATAACATAAGTTGTTTTGGTTTTACAAGATAATTTATCTTTTTTGATAACTATCAGGTCATTTGATAAAGGACATTTTTATCACATCTTTCTCTTTGATTAAAATTAGTTAAATTGCACTATAATCCTTAAAGCCACAATTTGCTGATGAAGGCAGTCTTCTGTGTGTGTATGTCTGCATGTGTGTGTCTGTGTCTTTCTGTGAGTCTGTCTGTATGAGTGTACTTTTGTGTACGTGCATGTGTATCTGTATATAATGTGCATGTGGAAGTCACAGATTAATATTAGGCCTCTGACTCAATTGCCGTCTACCTTATTTATTTTTGAGAAAGCATCTCACTGACTTGGCTAGATTGGATAGCAAACCCCAGGGATCCTCCTGTCTGTATCCCCAGTGCTGGGGTAACAGGCATGTGGTTCTTCTGTTCCCACTTTTATTTGGGTGCTGGGAATTGGACTCAGATCTACAAGCTTGGGTAACAAGCACTTTACCACTTCCTTCTTTCCCCAGCATCACAAAGGCAATCTTGACCTTACCTCTGTCTGTCTATAGGAAGGACTTAACTAAGTAGCTGATATTTGTGTAAAATCCTACATCCTGTATTTTTATGTCCACTAATCTTAATTATATGAAAATGTCAGTACATTTTCATAAATATGATCCATATCAAAGGCAGGAGATGAATTTACACCAAGCACAAGGACTGCCCCTCAAATCTTACTGTGTTGACTGACTATAAAAATAAGGACTGATGATTTCACCATATTAATTAAGTCATTTGTTCTGGAAAAGACTACCAAAGTATGGGATCACAGTTATAATCCTAGAACTCAGAATCCAGATGCAGAAGGGTTGTAATGAGCTCAGGAATAACCTAGGAGGCTACATAATGAGTCCCAACCCAGCGTGGGCTGCAGAGTAAGCCTCTTTTCTCAAAAGTCAAAAAAAAAAAAAAAAAAAAAAACTATCAACACCAATTTTCTTGTGTGCAAGAAATGTGTGTGATGTGTGTGTGAGCATTGCATGTGTGGAGGTCAGAGAACAACTTGCAGGAGTTACTTCTCTCCTTCCTTTGTGTGGGTCTGGGATTGAACTCAAGTTATCATGCTTGGCAGCAGCAACTTTGACCTCTAAGCAATCTTGCCAGTCCCAAATTTTCTTATCTTAAGCCAACTTTATGTTCAGGTGATTCTGTTTCTGATTTGGAAATGCTAGGCGTGTTATATATTAGTTCTCCTTTAAGTGTGAACACATTCCTAGATGATTTACAGATGCCTGAGACCATGGATAATAGTAGACGTTCCCCTATCTATGTAAAAATACATTATATTTACTTCAGTTTATACGGGAGGCCACAGCACACGGGTCCAGTCTGAGACGGCAGTCTCAGGCTGAGGTTTTAGCACAGAGAGAGATTCAAAGAGAGAGAGACGAATTATATTGAGACAAAGATATGAGGCTTGCTTCTTCAGTATAGCCTCTGAGCTTGCTAGCAAACTGGATAAAAGAAAGAAGGAGACAGAGCTTTTAACCTGCTGCTGGGAAGTCAAAAAGGGATAGAAACCCAGGTCAGGTTGATAACACAGAACCCATCCTAGGACCCTAGAACCTGGAACCCCTGGGGAGAATTGGGCAACAATGAGGAAGGAAGCAACTGAGAAGGGGTTGAAAGGCCCCTCTGGTTCGACCTGTAATACAAAAAAAGGGAAAATCCAAATGTCTGCAGGTGGATAAAGGCCTTAACAAGCATGAGAAATTAGTGAATGCAGGGTTCTCAGCCCTAGAGCTGCTGGAGCTAGGAAAGACATTCAAATAAACCATTAAGGAGCCCTTAGCTTCCTGTCTTGTAAGGCTGTGGGACAAGGGAGCAGATGAGATTATTTTCAATGCCGCAGAGGCAGGACAGCTGAACAGTATAACAACTCACCCCTCCTTGAGATCTAGCCGGCATAACCTAAGGCAGTACAAGGGGAAGCAGCCTCTGATGGACTGGTTTGTGAGAGCCTTTAGAGAAACCTGGTTATCACCAGTGGAGGTTCCCAGAGAATGTCATGAGCTGGAGAACAATAAAAGAGGGACAGGCACTGCTGAGAGAACTGGGTATGAAGAAAGCCACATATGGTGCCCGTTTCACAGGACCAGATCGGGCTGTGTTTACTCAAGATTTAATGAAGAACTTCACTGAACAAGGACCTCAACATTGGTATGGAGGTTTAGAGTCCCTCTTAGATCCCCTAGTGAGACAAGAGCTTTACAAGGCAGGAGAGGCTTTGACAGACTTAAGCAACCTAGCTCAGCATGAAAAGTATGTCTGTAGAAGAACAGAACAAGCCAAAAATGTATAAGGGATGTAAACCAGTAAAGGATGTCTGTTTGGGTTACTTGTAAGAAAATATGGCATGACTTGTGTTTAGCCCAAGTTCCTAAAGAAAAGCTTGATAAAAAGCCAAATTCTGTGCTAAAGCAGCTCTGGGAGGCCTTAAGCCCTGAGAAACAGCCCACAAAAGGTACACAGAGGATAAAGATTACCCCAGGGATGGTTATTAACCCCCGCTAGAATAAATAGGGTACATTTCTCCCCTGTGAATGGCTATTCGAGGGGTGGAGATAGTTTACCTAGCCAGGGCCTCTCCCAGGTGTGGTCAATGGAGAGATCACAGGTGTGGCTAGAGCCAGGAGTCAGTCCCAGAGTCGGCCTGGCCCTGGGAAACAAAAGGGGCAACAGGAGCAAGAGAAGCCTTATTCCTCCTTGGACCTATGTAGGACCAAGCAGTTTGGACCAGCCCCAACAAGGTTAGCAAGGATAAAGGGATGCATGGAGGCTCCAGGTGAGAACTCCGTCCGTGACACTAAATGGATTCCCAACAATAATTAAAGATGGTAAAGTACTGACAAATATACATATCATTGTACCCAACATGGATCTGTTGAAAAAAATAGTTGATACAAATGAAAAGGAGTTTTCCATGCCATGTTATACCTTGTGTGTGTATATAATGTTAACTTCTGAGTGTTTTACAGATATGAAACTCAGTTGAGAGACATCAAGTACACCTGAAGCAACAAGAATGGAATGTAACTAGTACAGCGTATAAGAGTGAAGTATAGTGGTGAAATTCTGGGAACTCTATCAGTCTAGGCCTATAGATGCCAAAGAGTAAAAGGATACTTTATATAATTGTTAACTAGCAATTCTGGTACCAGATGTATGTTGCTCCCTCTGTGAACTGTTGGCCAAGGGAGCCTTGGAATTCCCCTTCTACCAACAAAAGGCAATTGCTACATTATAATTCTGGTTTCACACTGGAAGTGAATAGTAAGGCCCTATTACTGAAGATATGACATGGTTCAAACATGGAAAGAGATATCTAGCTGGGACTGAGCTGAAAGCTCCACACAAATGGATGGCTGGCCTTCAGAGTGCTAGATGGTGCTATGTAGGCCGCTATGGGAGAATGGTCCTAAAATGCGCTGCTTAATGACAGATCTTGAATGCCTCAATGTCAGATGTCTCTACAGGTGTAACAGAGGCTGGTCTGGTATGTGCACTCCCAGCATATTTATAATTGGATTTAGGGCCTGCTCTTCAGAGACGGAGCACACCCGATATTAGGGAAAGGATGTTGACCCCCAATGGTGGAGACTTGTATAAGCCCCTGTAAAGAAGCTACTGTAATTGTTTGCAAGATAAATATGATGCTACTTAGGTATTGCCTAAGCACTTGTGTTTACACCCATAGGTTAGGTCATTCAGTATTTGTGTGGATGTTACTTTTGCTGTTGTTGTTGATGTTTTACAACTGTGTTTTTACAGTAAAAGGAGTATCACTGAAGAAGATGATAGTCCATGCCACAGTGGAAAGTACATAATCCTATACCTGTTATTCTCTCCCCAAACCCCTTGCTCTTGCAGCTCAGGGACTATTGTGGAAGACAATGGCGGAAAGTGTTGTAAGAGCCAGAGAGAAAAAGGAGTGGGATGTTGGATACATCTACGGTTTCCTCTTTGTTGAGAGGGACAGGCTTCCAAATATGATTGACATCCCAATAACCAATGAGTTAATGCGGGAGGTCTAGTGGAAGCACAAGGAAGGCTGTGAAGGAGAGAGGTGAGTGTGGCAGGCGTGGCACCAGGGCTCCATCTTGGGCACATGTTCCAGAGGTCAGGGGGACTTATGATAAAAATGCACACACCACCATACAAAATCACTGTCAGTCCCCCTAGGGATGAATCATTTGTAAGTAACCCAGAATAAATTAATTTCTCTAAGAGAACATTCTCTGTCTGCTCAGTCTCTTCAAACATAGGGGTGGAGGGGGTGGGGCTGAATGCTGGGCATCCCTACAAGTAAATTCATAATACACTATGTCCTCGTTTTTCTATTAAAATTTAGTAAGAAATTATTTTGTGTCATGTATCACAATAGGAAACTTTTGTTTATGTTTGTTTCTTTGTTTTTTGAGACAGGGTCTACCTGTAGCCTCAGCTGGCCTGGAACTTGCTATGTAGACTAGGCTTGCTTGTATCTAGGTCTCTCAGAGATCTGTCTGCCTCTGTCTCCTGATTACAGAGAGTAATGGTATGTTTCAATGTATCTGAGCTGATGGGCAAAAATTTCAAGGTTGATGATATGAGACCTTTTAGAAATGGAAATTTGCTCCAGAGTCTAACAGGTCAATAGGTAGTAGATTTTCATTTACTAATTAAACACTGTCACTTCTCAGAAAGCCTGAGAATGAACTGACCAGTTTCCAGCAGATATCAGCCACAAAATTAAAACTCCCTTATGAACGGTCACCTCTGCCATCACAATGATTCTTTTGCCAGTATGACAAATTTGTTTACATGGATAGAGACTTCTAGTTTTATGTTTCTGTCATAATGGTTGGGTAAGTTTCTCTGAAATCCTGCCTTATTGAAGTTCTATACTTCTGTGGTGCTTGCTCATGCTCAGTATATTGAAACAGGAGAAAGAGGGTCACCTGGAGCGTTCTTAGCCTTATTCATAAAAGAATTTAAGAATGGACTCAAATGGAAACGTTAGGACAATTTTATTAGAGTTAAAAAAAAAAATCCTCAAGGCAGGTAAACTGGGAATCTCAGCAGTTGCCTGGAAGAGGATGAAGGTCAAAGGAATGAAGCCAAAAAGTCATGCAGGTTTAGAGCCTGCATGGAGGTCAGACACATGGTGTACTGGTAGCCACAAGGCTCAGAGAAGGAAGCTTTAGAGAAAAAGTAAAGAAATGCAAGTTGCCAGGGCAGCCCAAAATGTCAGAGAAAGCATGTTTAGAAAAGGAACACGAGGAAGAAAAGGAGCACACATGCTTCTTTGAATTCTTCAGAAAAGACAGCAGACTTACAGAGACCTACTTGATCATGAACAAGTCCAGAATCTGCAGGGGAGTGGGATTCCAGCCAGGAATAGTTCACTGTCTCATTAACACACTGAATATTCTGCCCATCCATTTAGCATAACTTAAGGTGAACTCATCTTCCTAAGGGTGGTCCTATGATCAGGTGATTGATCAGTGAAACTGGAAATGTAGGTCTTTCAACAAATAAACTAGAGAGTTTATAGTCTATTCCAGTTAATCTTCTGGGGTTATTTGCTATCTAACAATATGATGAGATTTTCATTTATGTACCTGACATAGTAGTTTTTAAGTATTTGACTATTCATGCATATCTTAAACCTATTACAAAGTCTATACTATATATGACTAACTTTTTAATTAATGCTGCATGCTTAATAGTCTTCTTTCATTCTCACCTTATGAGCTCAGTAGGAGGCCTCCCCCTCATTTGGTATCACTGAAGTCACAACAAGGATGCATGTAGTTTATGTCAGTGTCATTCTAATGACCACCTTTGTTTTTTAACACATTATTTCTTTTAAGGAGCAGAAATAAAAATACTCCAAGTTCCCCACTCACTATACAGTAGTGCTGCTAGCAGATGATCTCTTAGGAGTTAGCAGTAAATGCAATTCTAAGTCAGCATTAGCAATGCTGAACTGAATAAAGGTTTTCTGTAAAGCGTCCTTTACAGATTTGTGTTATAATGTGGAAGTTATCTATAAATTTCCTCCATATTTCTCAATAAATTTTCCATTGTATTAAATTTAGTATGATGTAGATTGTGCAGGATGAAGGCACTTGAACATCAATCTGAAATATATCATATAATTTTTTGTCAGATGTAATTTGATATGCTATAAAGCCTTGAACAATCAGAGATGATAGGACAACTGACCTTCAGTTAAAATGCCAGAATGTGATACTATAAAGATATCTGGACTTGTTTTCTTCTGATGAGGCCATTTGGGAAAATGTTTTGAATATTTACAAGGAAGGAACCTTAACTTTATGCTGTATGTTTCATGACAAAGTATAGAGAGTTGATCCTATGCCACTATGCATTTATCAGATCAGGTGACTATACATAGAATAACCACAGGTTTTTGTTTTTGTTGCGTTTTGTGGGGTTTTATATTCGCTTGCTTTTGTGGTCTTTTTAGAAGGGTTATCAAGAAACATTTTATTGTACTTTGTGAAAAATAAAACAGACAAACTAAATCTTGCAGGGTCTGGGAGGAGAAAGATAGGTTAAGTGAAAGAAACTCAAGCCTTTTGAGTCAAGGTTGGTAGGCTCAGCAATGGAGGTTTGCAAGCAGCTGTCTCAGTTTCTTAAATGAGTGGAGCTTATCATTACTGCTCTATGATTCTTTTTCATTCATTATTCCATATATATGAATTTGTTGTATATTATAGAAAACCAGAATATACCTCTCTAAAATATGGATTCTTAAACTAAAGACAAGAAACAGATTTCAGAGTGCACCGGACCTTTCCCTAACAATAAGACAAACGTGTGAAAAAATGAGGGCTGGAAAGTGGGAAGGTGGCTCAGTGTTTAAGAGTTCAAGAGCATCTGCTGCTTTTGCAGAGGACCAGGGTTTTGTTTTCAGCCTCCTCACAGGGTGGTTCATAAATGCCTGTCTGCAAATCCAGCTCCTGGGAATCTGACGGCCTCTACGAGCACCTTTACACATGTATGAGCACACACACACACACACACACACACACACACACACACACACACACACATAAGTAACAAAATAAACCTTAAACTTTTTTATAATTAAAACATATCAGGCTGGAAAGAAAGTTACCATTCAGGACAGTGTAGATTTTGGTCAGTCTTGTGTAAACTCCAGTGAAATTTATATCAACAAACATAGCCAACTAAAGTTTTCTCCTACTTATCTGTCTTCCTTGAAACTGCTGCTTATATAGTATGCTACAGACACCCAGGAAGAGGGAATTTTAACTGAGAAATTGCCTCCTTTAGATTGGCCTGTAGTCATGTCTTCATTGCTAGAAAGGAAAGGAGAGCCCAGCCCACTGTGGATAATGCTATCCTTGGGCTTAGGCTATGTAAGAAAGGTAGCTGATCAGAAGTGGGGGAACAAGTCTCTGCCTCCTCTCTGCTTCAGTTCTTGCCTCCGCGTTCCTGCCTGGAATCCCTTCTCTGGCTTCCTTTGATAATTGACTGTAACTTGGAAGGTGAACTGAACCTTGTTCTCCAAGTTGCTTTTAGTCAGTGTTTTATCACAGGAACAGAAAAAGAAACTAGGACATATCAACTCACGTTGTTCTTTTATTGCGGTGTAATATGTCATTATTAGTTTCTTTTTCCAGATGCTATGAGAAAATACCTTATAAAAGTAATATATTCCAACATGGCAGAGAAAGCATGGAGGAGCAGGAGGCCAAATAGTCACACTGCATACACACCCAGGAAGCAGAAAATAAACAGGAAGTAGAGATCCACTGCAAAAGCTTTTCCTTTCACAAGGTTCTACATAATGTTTCATAGTCTTCTGAAATATCACCACCAGCTAAGGACCAAGTGTCCAAATCCATGCACCTAGGGGGAACATTTCACATTTAAAATACACCATCTGTATATAAATATAATGCTTTCGTTGAAGATTCTATATAAGCTAGAATTCTTTGTCATGCTTTTAAGAATGGCTATTTAGATAACTCTCATTCATATACAAAATACATACCTTAATAACGCCTTCCTGTTCTTTCTTCAACATATTTGCAAAAAGGACCCACTGGATGTATAAACCCATGACGGTCTCTACTTTTCCTCTATAGTAATTGCAGAATCAGATATTAGATGAGAAATGTGGTGTCATAGGTTACATGTAAACAGGAAAGTTGCTCATCAACAACTAGAATAAGCAGAGAAAGGAGCTGGTATGTTAATAGAATAGAAGTTAAATACTTTTGAAACTAATTAGAGAAGAAGGAATTATTTATAAAATACAAATCCACGTCTCAAGCAGGAAATGTCATTCAAGTTATTGAAGTTAAATCACAGAATAGATTGGTTTTTGTCTTTATTGTTTTGATTTTAAGAGTATCTAGGAGTATGTTAAAGATGCTTTTTGTCTCCTGCCTCTGTATCCTATCCAATCATGCTATATGCCTGCCTTCTGTGTTTCTTCTGACCTTTCCTTTCATTGAGAACATATTTGTGCCTGAAAATAATAATGTGTTTAACTGAAACTACGAAAGGGTTGGCTCCTTCAAATATATAAAGACCTTGGAAAACAGGTTTGTTGATAGTTGAGAGCACAGCACACTGACTGACATTCTCAGGAACTTAGAATCTTCCTATATCTGCTCTCTTCTGATCTTTAGTCATTTCTTTCCTTGTGGAAGTACATCTAATTTAAAAACTATAGTTTCCAGTAAGTACTGTTACCTACAGTGAAATAAGAAACGGTCATTCCCTTTACTTTACTTTACTTGGATTTTCTAGGAAATGTCAGCAGATTGTCCCATTTCCTTTGAGTCATAAATGACTGCTCCAGCTCCTCTAAGAAGGGATGGAGTGCAGAAACCTTGTTTTCCAGTATTTATCCTGAAGGACAGTGTACATGTACAAGAGAAATCAGGATGACGTAGACCTGACTTAAAATTACTAAATTTGCTTGTGTAAATGTAAAGCACAAAACATAATGTGTTGTTTTGTTTCTTGATCTTGGGATTTGAACCTAGGCCCTCACACAATGCCAGGCAAGCACTCTACCACACTGATATAACCCAAGTCCTTAAAAATGTGTTTTTGTTTGTTTGTTTAATGGAGCATAAATCGAGACAAGATCTCACGTGAGTTTTCCAAGCATTATTTGAACTTGAGATCTTCCTTCTTCAGTGTTCCAAGCAGCTGGGTTACTGTCTATGCAATGAGTTCCAGCTAACATGATATTTAGATGCATCTGTCCATGCAGAATGTTTACTACAGTTAACAGGACGGAAGCTTAATATGTTCATCACTGTCCAAAATTAGATTCCTTCCTTCCTTTGTCTTTTCTGCTTTCCCCCTTCTCCATCTCCTCCCCTACCACCTCCCTCCTTCTCTCTTTCTTCTACTCTTTGTCCTTCCCCTTTTCCTTTTCTCTACCTTTAGTATTCTCTCCTCCTTCCTCCCTTCCTTTATCATTAGCTGTTATCCAACACCATCTGTCTTCTTGTCTATACTGTTCACCCTTGTCTTAGACTTCCTGTTTTCCTACTTCCTCTGAACTCTCTTAACAGCCATTGCCTTACTGATTTTCAAGTAATACCAGTAAATTTGTTTGTTTAGTGATTCTGTTGTTGCGTTTTTACTAGGAAATACATTTTTCCAGGAACTCTGGCAAACTTTCTCAGATTCTTTTAATAGCATAGTATCACAAGTCATTACTCCAGTGTCTCGAAGAGAGGGGAGAAAAGTAAACGTCTTCTGTTTTCAGAGGTTGTCAGCATTATCTTCTTATAATGCTGTAATGAAAAGTCAATAAATGGGATGCAGTTTTTGGAACATGTTACATAAGTCATAATCTTGATTTCTACTTAGCAAAACAGGGTTCAGTGTAGCAATTCGGTTGAATATTTTTACATAGTTGAAAAATCAAAATTCTCAAGCATTAAAGTTTCACTGGCAACAACTTACTCTAGAAAATAATCATAAAATTTTGCCTGTAAAATGGATCTAAAGCATTTCATCTATTTCTTCATAATATGGAACTGCTATTAGCACACATGTTAACTGCATGTGAAGATGTGCTTAAATCCCATAGGACATGGAGGGCTACAAACTGATGTGTGACTTTTTCTGGAGGGACATGAACAAACGTCTACTCACCCTGATAGGGCACTGATGACACCATGAGGCAATTTTATCAAAGTCCTACTTGGGGAACCAGTTATTTTATGGAGGTTACTTACAGAAACATGAGGAACTCAAGGGCAACTTCATCATGTAAAACCCTCCCCAGCCGGGGGTGATGGAGCATAAAATCTGTATGCCTGGAGTTTTCTGCAAGACACAAAGGTAGCTTTGAAAGGTTGGAGAGTATCATCTCTTCAGTGGTCTTTATTACTTAAATAATCTTGGAGAGGGATGGGTCTTCAGATCTTAGGGAGTCCTGAGCAGTTTACTTTTTGACTTTTTAAAATCCTTATTTCATATTTTATGGGTCTGAACGCTTTGTGTGCATGTATGTACAAGTGCTCCATGTGCTTGATGCCCCCAAAGATCAGAAGAGGGAGTCAGAAACCCTGGAACTGGAGTTACATTTGATTGTTAGCTGCCATGTGGGTTCTGGGAACTGAGTCAGGATTAGCCAGTATTCTTAACCACTAGGCCATCTCTCCAGCCCCATACTTCTTGATTTCTAAGGACCCTTCATCCAGGATGGAAAGTTTCAGCTAAAGGAAATTGTTACAGAACAAATACATGTCTTACTCTATGGTTTCCCAAAATTGAAATACAAACCCTAACTCAAAATTCCAAGTGACAGATCAGTACATATTTCCCTTCACTTGAGTTTAAAACAAATAAAGATGAAATGAAATTCTAAGAAATAGAAAAGTTTTACTATATCACTTTCCTGAATATTTAATTCACAAACATATTAGCTTAAATTAGAAGATTTTGCTTCGGGTTCAGATTCTCTTTCTGAAGAAAAGTTTTAAGAACTTATGGGGATTTAAAATAAAGAAAAATATTTTATTACTATTGTGGGAAATAAATCTGCTTAACAGCCCCTTTAAAGGGTAGATAGATCTAATAGTACTTGTTGGGGTCAAATCTCTTGCTTGACCCAGTAGTAGTGGAATGACATGGTCTTATATGGTGCTTGTAAATAGAGCTGGAAACACAGATTCTTCTAGCATGGCTCCAGGACAAACTGTTATGATCTGCCAGTTCCAGGTGTATTTGTCTTGGTTTGACAGTCAAATAAAGATTCTTGGCTAGGAAAGCTAAGGAGATTGTTTGAACTCAGCTGTAGCCAAGGACCTCAGATATCCAACCATGCCCCACTGCACTCCTGAAATCTCTATCTCTCTCCTCTCCAGGTAACTCCTGATTTCCAACCCCTCCAGTCCTCTCCCTCCCTCCCCATTGCTTGGGAACCATATGCAACCAGATACAAGGCAGGTAGATCACACACACCCAGTATTAACTTAGTTTGCTGACTCATAGCGTAGGCCTTCTCCTCCCTCAGGAAATGTTAGTAAGTGCCTTCCTTTGTCTGGAACTGAATCTTCTCTTGTGCTGTGGATCCCTGTTGGGGGAACCCAGCACTCAGGGCCGGCCCAAGGGGGACTGAAGTGTCTCCGCAGTAGGGAGGGGTTCAGTAGGTGCATAGTCAACACACAGACTCTGGGAGTTGAGCAGAAAGCCAGCAGTGGTGGTCTGCTGCAAACTCATTTATTCAAGAAAGAGCAGAGTCTTATTGGTCTTGTTAGCCAATAGCCTTATGGGGTGGGGTCCTGACTACAGCCAATTACAGTTTGTTTCCAGGTGGATCAGGTTCCCTCCAGATGATGGCCAGAAACTAGCTCCACAACCAACTGGTGTAAAGTACCACACTCATGAGAGCCATTCCTTCATTCCTCCTGGCAGCTGGCCTAGCTAGGCCCACCCTGCATTATGCCCAGCATATTCCCCTTTTTTGTTTTTATTAATTATTTTGATTTTTAGCCAAAAAGGAAACTGGCTACTATTCCATTGGGTCTTTTTATCCTAATCTGCCTAACCAAATTCTATCTCCTATTCTTACCACATCACCCTCTGAAGAGGTCACCCCAATTGCCAATAGTGCAATGGAGTACCCCTATCATTGAGCCTATCTAAAAGACCCCTACATTACATAACTGTTAACTGTAGGGGGAAAAGAAAAGTCCTTAACTGGTGCCTGGGAGACTGAAAAATAAAGGCAAGAATAGTCAGAGAGATAGGAAACCAGAAAAGACAAAACAAGGAAAATTCTCAAATGTAGCTTCCTCCTTGTTTTTCTCTTGGCTGCCAAAGCTGGTCTTGAGATTTCTGAAGTCAGGATTTGCCCTCAGGTACTTCCATAGCTTGTTGGAATAGTCAGAAACAATACAAGTTCCCTCTTAAATGGCTTCTAGTTAGGGAAAGAAAACAAATTATTCAATGGTTAGGTCAGAAAACAGTGGGCTTGACTTTAAAAGGAGGTATGCACTACAATGTTGAAGATGGAATCTTTGGTTATACTTTCCTGTCCACAGTCAAATTCCCAGTGTTACCAATATGATTTGTGTGTACACACACACACACACACACACACGCACGCACACAAAACAGATTTGTTTCTCTTTAACTCAGTGGTTTACATGGAACAGAAGAGCTGTTGAGTTCAGTCGCTCCTAGCAGGAATGAAAACACCTGTCCTTGAAGCAATTTCTGTTGCTATCACCTCTGCTGAGTAGCAAAACACAATAGTACAGATAATACCAGGTGCTGTTAGGATAGGACACAGCTGTCTGTTTGGGAAAAGATCAGTTGTGCTTGCATTGTTTAAAATCTATGCATAGAAGATGTAGGTGGAAATTGAACTCACAGCCTTAGGTATGCTAGGCAAACATCCTACCAGTGAGCTATTTCCTCAGTTCAGCAAAGTGTGAAGTGATAAAAGCTGAAATCCTATTAAGTAGTTGTTGAGGAAAGCAAGGTACCCCAGGGCAAGGCATGTGGAGCTGGTGGAATGTATATGACCTGGTAATTAAGGAACCGAACCAGGAGTAATTAACAAAAGAGCCTGATTAAGCAAAGAAGGAAGGTCCTAGAATGCAAAAGTCAATCTATGAAGTAAAATCAAGTCTTAAACAAGGGGATCAAACTGTTGCCTGAGTGTCTGGGGGCAGCAGGTTGGGTGAAACTCCCTCTAAGGGCTAAGAGAAGCCCAAGCATTTAAAGCCTGTGCTGGTTTCCCAGCACACATTGGGGGAGGGGTGGGTGTCATTTTAGCCTCTTTTTTTTTCATTAAAGACAAACTGCAGAGGAAAAACCCCAAGTGCTTGCAGCTGTGGAGTTACCTGGTGGGAAGGGAGATTGTTCATTACCATACAGGCCAAAATGGCCAACACTGGGATCCACTGAGGAATGCAGACAGAATGCTGGGGGCCAAACTGCCCCATGTCCCAGTGGAAGAGTCCTGCAAATCTCCACTCCAGCCTCTGAGGGAGTCCTGCAAAGACCTAAAAAGACTCACAGGTATATATGTCAATTTCTAAAAGCACAGCAGTTAAAGCCAGGCAGGGTCAATTAACATTTGAAAGGTCTGAGCCTCCGGAGTCCTTTCAAAGTTTCACACCCCTGGAGCCTGGAGGGCATCTCAGCCCTGCCATTGCTAGGTCCTGCTGTAGGCTCCGCCCACAAGAGCGAGCTGGAGCAGTTTTATATCAAAGATGGAAAACCAGCCTTCCCCAGGCCGATTACCCACATGATGTCTCCTCCAGAAAAGCTTAGCTAATAGCTTCCCTTCGGTTCCAGAAATCTAGAGGTGTTTTAAACTCTCACTTGATTCTGGCCAGATGAACCAAAAAAAGGAGGGGCCAACAGGGATTTCAGGGACCATGAGTCAGCATGTGCTTCCTTCTGGGTAGGGAGACAAACACAGGAAGGGGAACAAAAGGAAGGGTCCTCCTCTGTTCTTGAGGACCGAACAGCATACAAAACACTGGGGGTCATCAATGCCAAGGGGGGAGGGGGGAGTCCCTGTTCCAGGCGCCAGTATTTTGGGGGTCCCAGCACTCAGGGCCAGCCTGAGGGGGACGGAAGGGTCTCTGCCGTAGGGAGGGGTTGAATAGGCACATAGTAAGCACACAGACTCTCGGAGTTGAGTGGAAAGCCAGCAGTGGTGGTCTGCTGCAAACACATTTATTCAAGAAAGAGCAGAGTGTCTTATAGGTCTTGTTAGCCAATAGCCTTATGGGGTGGGGTCCTGACTACAGCCAATTGCAGTTTGTTCCCAGGTGGATCAGGTTCCCTCCAGGTGCTGGGCAAAAAGTGGCTTCACAACCAACCGGTGTGGAGCACCACACCCACAAGAGCCATTCCTCCATTCCTCCTGGCAGCTGGCCTAGCTAGGCCCACCCTGCGTTATGCCCAGCAGTTCCCCACAATAGGACGCAGCACTGATAAGGTTCTGAATAGAGGTGTCATCTGAAGGAACTGCTTCTCAACAAGTCTTTCTCTCAAACCTGTCCCTTCCCCTCCCCCATTCTATTTATCTAACAGAAATATTACTAAGTCATAGTCTGAATAAAACTCACTTGCAGTGACTTTCTTAAAAATTATGGAACGATTTGAAATCAGAAATTGTGATAGGAAAATCAAGAGTTTCTATGACATATTTGTTATGGGGCAGTCATTGGCTAAAAAATGAGGCATAGGCTTCATCTGCAACCTTAGTGTCTGGGCTTGCTACACAGTGATGGCTAAAACGAGTTATCTGAGGGAAAGGTGAGGGAGACATTGACCCAAGTGTTTAAGTCTTCTTTAGCTGTCAGTTCTTGCATTTGGGAATTAGTCATTAGTCTTCCATCTTCTGATTGAATCTTCCTTCTGATTGCAGTTCAAAAGTATAACTCCCAGGGCCATTCAAAAGATTTTCTTGGGTCTTAAGTCTGGCATGAAGTGTTTTAAAGAACATTGATCTATAAGGAGCTTATGAGAAAGAACAGAGAAAAAGTAGCAGTTAACACACGTTTCTTAGAAAAGACATGAGGAAAGGGCATTTCCAGAGGATGGAGCAGGAAGTCTCCCTTATAGTCTCAGGGAGACTCTAAGACTGTCTTAATCTCTATCATACTGGGAAAAGACACACAACCAGTCCAATCCTCATCCCCTAATTACCTGACTGGATGATAATGCCCATTCATTCTAACTGTTAAGGACAACCCTTCCATTCACCTCCATGTGAAAAGCAAATCTTACAAATGCTACCTTACTATCCAAGCTTGCATCTTGGTTATTGGAAAGCCAAGATAAGCACAGTCATGACATAGAAGAGCAGAGGAAGATTTCCTGCAGTGTGAAAGGGAGTGTGGGAGTTATATCCAAAGCAATGTTCTCATAAAATAAAAGAAGCATGATGTCGACTCATTCAGGGAATTCTCACATTAGCTATGCATTCTTGAACATGCTAAATTTAAGGATATAATTTAAGAAGGAAATCTAAGTGGGATATTTTGTAAACAACCGAACAGAAGTGAAAATAGTTTCACTTATGTTTCTCAATATATCTTCAGTTGTTAGAATGCACGCTAAGAAATGGGAATTTCTCCTGGAATCTCATGTGGATTGATGGAATAGACCACAGTCAGATGAGCAACTTCTCTCCATCAAAGAGATTTACAGCTTGTTACACTACCTTACAGGATGAGACTAAAGCCCAGACTTTGATGGGTCAGTGACGGGTGGACTACACATTGACTGCAACCAACTGCGTAGATGTGCAAACCCTCAGTCCTCTATGTAAGCTGCAATCTCACCTCAAGAGCTCCAAATAAATGTGTGCGGAGTCACTAGATCTATTTCTTCACCTCCCCAATTTGGCCGCATTGAGTACATTTCCTTTTTCTGCTTTTTACTTTGGGTGTTTTAACTGTGAGCCCATGTTCAGTAACAGTGTTTTGCTCAGTGTTGTGGAAGACATGTTCAAAAGGTTAAAATGCCAGTGAGACCTCTGGATGTTGTGGACCACCGTTCCCAGAAAAAAAAAAGAAAAAAAAAAGTTCATCTTTAAACTAACCTCCTGCTGGGCTGATCAACTGATTAGAAAATCAATAGTTATTGACAGCTTGGAATGTCCAGATGCTAATTACATTTTATCTTGGGCTATCTTTAGACCCTTAGCCATTCCTTCTCTGATTCTCTGTCTGACCTAACTTTCCATGATTAACAGAAAACACACATTTTGGGAAGTATTAATGAAATCCTAGCTGTCATCAGTTAGCAACCGAGTCATAGTCTAATATTTCTCCACTTTGCTGTAACTGCCTACTTATTTTCACAAATGTATTTGAAAAGTGTTTTGATTTATGACTTTCTTCGTTCTGATACTATAAAAACTTCATGAAACTGCTTCCAGATTGGAACACAGAATTGAAGTCGACCTAAACCTGTGTTCCTGGGTCATGGTCACTCATATTTGTCTCCAGATAATCTGTCTTTTATCTCCTTTGAGATGAGAATTGTATTTTTATGTCAACAATGTGCTCAGCTAGCACAAAGATTTAGGTGAAAAAAAGGAAAGAACATTTTGAAGGTTTTGGCAGAGTGTTCAGAGTGTTTGGAGCACTAGCAGCCCCAGCAGACTAGACTCAGGGCTCATCTTCAGCACATCAATTGGAGGCAGAAGTAATAGTGAAAGCAGATAAAGGAGATTTATTCATCATTTACACATCGGGAAGACGAACAAATAAACAGGTTTAATGACTCCCCCAACCTCATCTTTGTGGTGCTGAGATGAGGTCTGAATGTAAACAGAGAGCAAGAGGTACATATAATTAAACAGTCTTGTTCAAGGTGTGGTCACACCCACCACAGACCATCATTGACTGAGGGCCAACCTCCCCTACTAGTGTCAGAAATAAGCGGAATCTCTCTTGAGATAAGTCCCTCCTCAGATTGGTAGTAGGGCTTCAGCCTTTCCCTTCTTGACACATAAGACTCCTGGAGAAGTTTCTAGGGTTATTGCTTCACTAGTTCTATAGCCAAAGGGTGGGTTATGACATCTCTGTTTAAAAGATCTTCTCTAACCCTCTCTCCAAGCAAAGGAACCATTTTGATAAACATTCTCTCATTGGAATTTCATGAAGAACTGAATCAACTCTTGCTCAGTGAAGCTATTCCACACATTGTGAACCAACAGGTGAGCCCAGCAAACTTCACAGGGACCCTCCAGCCAGGATTGTCTTAACAGTTTTTGTGTAAAGAGCTTTTTGATCCACTCATAACTATATTTGCATGTAGTTCTATGGAAACTGCCCTATAGATTAGACATCAAAGACACCAAGATTATCTTCATTATAACTTCAAATGTAGGCTCAGGAAAAAGACAAAAACAAAAACAAAAACAGACAGGAGATTTCCCTTTAGAACAAGCTTTAATAGGAGGGAGAACCTTCTGAACACAAGAGGCTGTGACCAGGCTTTGAGAGAGGGGCCTGACATTAGGAAATACATAACATCATATGGGAATTACTGTGATGGGGCCTGAAGGCAGAAAAAAGCTTTCACTTCAAATTTTGGAGAAAAGCTGAATTAGGAGGCACAAGCACCATGTACAACATTATGGGGCACTGAAAGAAAGAGCCTTCAAAACCCTTGAACCAAGGGGATTTCTGATTCCTACAGGTTTTCAAGGGACTGGCAGAGATGTCCCATATCACCTGGCTTCACCTAGCTTAATCTAGTCGCACAGAGGAAGGCACTAGGTGAGATCATAAGCTTACTTTGAAGTTTCAGTGGAGAAGGACTGCGTTTGCTTTGCCAACTGAGACTTGAGTGTTCTGTCAGCCTCAGCGGGGGCCTGTCAGTTCTTTGTTCTAAGGATAGACTTCAAGGAAGTTGGCCTGAGTTTTGGGAGAGAGAAAGACAACTGGAGGTCTGTGATCTACCAGTCTTTTATGTCAAAAGTCTTATCTCCTGGTCACAAAATTACAGAAGAAAATCTTACCATTGGTGTAACCATATAAAAACTAAAGGTTTGCACCCTCTTGCTGAGGAAGGAGAGACCTGCTGAGAACAAAGATAAAGATGCAACCTGCAGGCCAGGGTCTTTCCCCCTCAGAAACTTTCTTGCTGATAAATCAACATACCTTCTGGTCTTCGTCTCACAGTTTTCTATAAATTGTAAGATTGCCATAGGCAATCTCCCAACTTTGGCCAAATCATAAATAATTGTATTTTCCTTTACCTGTTTCTTTTTCATTTTTTTATGGGAGTACAGTGACACTAAGGCAGCGGGTTAGGAACCCAAGTGAACGATCATACCAGCCATGAGCTATTTCTGTTAACTTTTAGGTAATCACCTGCCTTCCCTCAGAGCATTTTTTTCCACATGGCTATGCCTGGGTGTCTTTGTTCACTCAGTTCTAGAGATGGCAGTCAGGTTACACTGGCCATTGCTCTCTCCCTCAGTGCTGCAGAAGAGATTCACTGACTCCTTCCCTAATTCTTTTCATGAAGTAAGAGAAACGAGAGTGAAGAATTTCACGCAACAACAACTACATTTTATTAGTTGTGAGTGCACTATTTCAGAATCAGCCACACATGTTTGTGCTTTTCCATAATGTCAAAATACATTGAATAACAATAAATTCTGAAACTTTCTTGGCTTTGTTGACTGCAGTTTTCTAAGTAGTCTTGATGTATCTTGGTAGCTGGCCATTGTAAAATATAGGTTCTTTTATTCCAGTCTTAATTACTAATATTAACTCTAGGGTCACAAATTATACCTTATTAAGCAATTATGTTACCAGGGAAACTGGAGCTGTATTTGTGGGCTCTTAGTTTAGTTAATAAAAGAATTTAGAAATGGACTCAGAAGGAAGCCTAGGAAGCCCTTTTTATAGTTTGGGAGCAAAAGAATAAGGGAGGTAAGCTGAAAATGTTGGCAGCTGCCAGAAAGCAGGAGATGGAGAGGAATTCATCCTTTCAACTTAGGCGTGTAAAATTCTCTAATGGAGTCACCAGAGGGACACTGAGGTGGATTGGCAGAGATAGTTCCTTAGAAGCATTATAAATATCATTGGTCAGAAGAAACATAAACAATTGCACAGTGGATGCTCTAAGTTGAGTTCAGGTCCTAACACCAGAGACAGATAGCTGACATTTTGAGTAGAGGAACTGGGGCTCAGAGTCTGGTCCTTTCTTATAGCTCTCTGAGGAAATGGGGAGGGAACATTTCACATCAGGAGCCTATGGCCAGTCTCTCTAATTCCCAGGAGGGAACAAGATGTGTGACCATCCGTACTCCCTTTGATGTAAACTCACTTCTCTACGTGAGAGATCCTGGCATCTGGAAATTTTCAAATACAGATTCACAGTGTTTAAGTAGAATACCTTTCGTATCTATGTGAGGGGAAAGAGATTGTAGCCTGAGCAGTAGTCAGGTCTATATTCAATTACTACAGCAGAGAAGTCAAAGAAACATTGAGAAACCACAGTCTCAGACAACATATGCTTACACTTTCAACCAATATACAAAACAGAGAAAAAGGAAAGGCAAATGACAAACATGCTTAGTGCAGGGCTATGGGTCTTTGTTCACAGGGAACCCATTTCAGGCTCCTGTGCTGCATAACAAAGGGCTGCAATAGGCACACTTGTCTTAGAGGGCTGAGCTTTTATGACATATAAAGTACTTATTGCACTAAGGGGAGAGTCATTCTTACCATTTTCTTGTCTCACCCTTGGATATCATTCTTTGATATCCTCAGATATCAGGTCATTGTTCTTTATAATTTTTGGCTTTATATTACACTTCTTTATGTTGTAATGGTATTTTGTCTTTAACTTAGGAGGGTTGTTTTCTCAAAAAAGTCCACTGAGAACTTGTTCATGGAATGGCAGGCACTTGCTATCTACCCTTGTAGAGGGAGTTACTGGCAATGGATCCTTCCATTTGTCCCAAAAGAACTTGACTTGGTCATATTCTTAAAGCTCAGACAGTGCCTGTAGGTTCAATGGATGCAGAAGTCTCTTCCCCAAACCGTTCTCTTGACTCACAGGAACAGAACATGAAGACATGAACACATTTAAATTTTAATATCCACATAAAGTTCTTATTTTTCAAAATAGAACTATAGAAACACTGTAACATGGACATGGGTTTTGAGTTGATTATATTTGTGTTGGTCTGCTCATGAAACATGTGCATGTGTATGTGTATTGACTTCTTTCCAAGAAGTTTTTAAGTCAAGAATTTGAACTTTATATGCTTATCCATATAATTCTTTGTAAAATTGTTTTAGCAATCCATATTGTCAACTTAGCAATAATAAGTTATGTGAGTGTGGGTTTATTTTATACAAATAGTCACAGGATTTTAATGTGTTCCAGGATGCTATCTCACTAGAATAATTAATACATTTGTCAAAACGGAATTTTGAAAGAATGAATTCAAAGATGACATACAACAATGATGTAATGTAAAAAAAAAAAAAAGATAATATAGGTTTACAATGTGAACCAAGTTCCCAGAAAAACTGCATTTTACAACTGAACAGTTTACGCACACACTGATCAAGTGAGCAGAACTTCAGTAATTGTGAAGTTTGGAATGCTGCTGGTCCAGAGTCTAATTACTATTTACCTTGGATCATATTTAGCCCCATAAGTAGCCACTCCTTGCATACCTTTGTTTCTGACTTAACATCTAGTGACTAACAGATAAAGACCTTTTGGAATGTATCAACCATCAGACCCCGAGGTTTCACAAACCAAAAATTAGGTAGTATGTGAGGTCTATAGCTGCACCTGCCTACATAATGGTCTATAGCTGCACGTGCCTACATAATGGTCTATAGCTGCACCTGCCTACATAATGGTCTATAGCTGCACCTGCCTACATAATGGTCTATAGCTGCACCTGCCTACATAATGGTCTATAGCTGCACCTGCCTACATAATGGTCTATAGCTGCACCTGCCTACATAATGGTCTATAGCTGCATCTGCCTACATGTTTCCATCAGTGCATTTGAAAAGTGTCTTCATTGATGACTTATCTTGGGTCTGCTACTGTAAAAAAATTCACAAAACTGCTAGCACATCGGAACATGGAATTTGGGCTCCAAATCTGACTCCAGAATCAACAATCTTTCATCCTTTCATCCCCTTATGGCGGGGAGTTCTGCTCTTGCATCAACAGTTATAGTGCAACAACATGGGGTCCCAAGAGTGATCCAGGTTTCATCAGATCAGTAATGTGGATGGGAGAAGGTACCATCATGGATGGCTTGAGTCCATCCGTGTGGAATTCTCTCCTCAGGTGGATTGTGGTGAGTTGTTTCTGTAAATCTCTCAGACCTCCCTTGGTTTGGTTGATTGCACATCTGTTTATTCTGAGCTGTTTAAGGATCCTATTCGTTAAAGACTGGGTTTGCTTTCAAAGGGTTTGTTTAAGGTATCTGTTTTTGCTTGTTTGATATGAAAGTATTTTTGTTTCAGAACTTGCTTTGATTTCTCTCTCTTTTTTTTCTTGCTTGTTTTCAGACCTCTGACGGCATATTTGATTCTCATCATTTCTTTGCTAGCTGTACTTTTTTTTTTTCTTTTTCTTTTTATCTGGGCACTTCTCCCGTGTCTAATCTGCAGAATGAAGAGTTTGGAGAAAGCAGACATTTCATATTTCAACGGGTTGCATATTTCATTGTGTTCTCTATCTTACAAATACAAGAAATGTAAAAATCTAGCAAGATTCTTCCGCCAGTTTTCAGGATTCTATTTGTTTAGATGTTTATCCATTTGCTTTCAATATCTGCTTTAAAGTATCCATTTTTGTTTGATTCAGAAGCATTTTGCTCCTGATGATTTGATTTGTTTTTATTATTAGTGGTGGCTTGTAGGCCTCTGAAAGCATTTTGGTTTCTGTTTGTGTTATGTCATGGTTTTAGTTGTTTTTTTATATGTCAAAATAATGACACTTAAAATCCTTCACAGTTTACATAGTACTGAGAGCTTCTAATTGTGGAACACATTTTCCATTGAAATTTAAAATATGAACATACTGAAAATAATTAAAGTGATGATCTGTTTTTTTCCTGCTTTATAGTATTATTTCTATTGCAAAAGTTGTACTAAGAGTTCATTAATGTTCTGAACGGTCTATAACAGCTCATAAGCATATATGACAGAAAATTCTTAAAAGCCAGCAGTACTTCATACACATACATAAATCTCATCTCAGATGCGGCTATACTGAACAGAGCCACGCACACTGATGCTAAACATAAGAGCTTTCGGTTGAAGAAAGCATTTTCAGGATGTCATTTACCTTCTAATGTGATAAATATTACTAACTGATTTTCAAACTCAGCAAGTGATAGAAAACAAAATTATATATTTCATTTGTAACCATAACCCAGAGTTACACTACGATTAAAACAAGCTAAGGTTTTTAACTAATGTTTTAGTTAAAGATGATTTCAGTAAAGGAGAGAGTACAGAATGGGATAACATGAAGTACTTAGCTTTAATCAGACAATACAAAATTGATCCATTATTACAAATCATTTATAGATTGACGATAACAAAGGCGTAAGTGGAGTATAAAAAAAGAGTTTTCCTGAGTAAGAATTAATTGCAGTTGTTTACAGTCAGCTCTCTTCCATAGTCGTATGCAGAAACTTAGAAGGAATGAGAGATGAGGGCACAGAACACCTGCACACACAGGAGCCAGCAGGCCAAGTCTGCAGGGCTGGTGGTCTGTGACAGCAGCAGCTCAAGTCCCTTTTGCTTCCTATGAAGAAGAATGGAGGCAGAAGGACTGCAAAGGAAACACATAAAATCACATCACTGTCAAGTGCCCAATCAGACACGATATAGAGAACATCCGTGAGCTGATTCTCAGAGATGTCTGGAGGTTATTCAGCATATACACAAAAGCACATGGCAATTTTTATAAAATAAAATAAACAATAAAGGTAAAAGTAGCTATTCTGAACACGTTATAGTTGTCTCATTTCTCTCAGGCTGTTCTCTTGGAGGCAAGAGACTGGACTGGCTTAGGTCATCTTGGAGATCAGCTCTTAAAATGGACTCCAGGAGAAGCCATGTGCTACTGTGTCTGACCTAGGTGCCAAACTATGGATGAGTCTGGGGATTTTCAAATGGGCCTCTGGTCAGAGAATCAAAAGTCCAGTTGCCACATAGCCATCCCCAGGAGACTGGGGAGCTCTCCCAGGCTTCAGAGGCCTCTATCCAGTTCAAACCAGGATTTCTGGCTTCTATTGCTGATAGGAATTTTAGGAATAGCTAACATAGAGACAGTTCAGTGCAGACTTAACCATGTGCATTAAAGACAAAAAGAGTTGCATAAGAAACATGCCCCTTCCCCCTAAACAGGCCACATCTGCCTGTATACAAAGTTCTATTGCAAAAAACAGGACAAAGGACAAGTCCAGAAAAGATGAGAAAAGAAAACCAGTCCCACAATTCAGCTCTGTCTCTGAAGATGAGTTAACATATTAAATCAAACCTGTTGTTTCAGAAACATCAGAGGCCATCAGCCAAAGTCAGGTGAGGAAAGGAGAGTTTAATCCACTAGAGGAATTGACACAGGGATCCTTTGGTAAAGTAATCAGCCCCTTGCTCCAGTTTTGGGGGACATATATACTCATGTGAGGAATGCAAGAAAAAGGTAAATAGCACATATGTGGTAACTTGGAGGTAACATATGGAAGGAATGTAGCAGCTTTGAGAACAAAGACTTCTATCTGGGATAACCACAGGGCAGAGGGGCGACTCCTGTCTGCCTTCCCCATGTCTGCCTCCTGTGTCAGAGCTTACCATCACATTGCCCAGTCTTTTAGCAACCATCAGATGTGTTTCTGTATTTCCATTATACTATAACCAGTTAGAGTTCTAGTTTCTCATACCTTCAGAGATCTGAAAGCAACACGAAACAGCCCAAAAGTCAAAACCAAAATACTTTAAAAGCAAGCAAACAAATGAGATACCTTAAAACAAACACTATGAAAGCAAACCCAACCCAAAAGGTATCTAGCAAATATGATCCTTAAACAACCAGCTAAGATATTGTTTTGTATAAACAAGTAGCACTTAAAGTTTTGTGAAACACTTAATAGATATAGAGACACTGTTTAGTAAATTTAAAGATGTTTAGGGTTTATAATTTTATAAGGCCTTTGAATGTATCATGAAAATATTCATATTTATAAATTTGCATATGTGTATTGAGCATGCCAAAAGGAAAAATAACGAATGAAAAGAAATACAAGTGTCCAGTTTGTTTCAATGAAAACAATGAAACGCGGAGAAAGAGCATCCCCTATTGGGTTCTTAGTCTCCTTCATAAAATAATTTAAGAATGAGTCCAAATAGAATCTTTAGGACAATTTTATTGGAATTTAAAGGAAAATCCTCAAGGCAGGCAAGCTGGGGATCTCAGCAACTGTCCGGAAGAGGAGAATGGAGGGAGAAGAAAAGAAGCCAAAAAGTCATGCAGGGTTAGAGCCTGCATGGAGGTCAGACAAGTGGCAGGCTGACAGTCACGTGGTTGGGAGAAGGAAGCTTTAGAGGAAGAGCAGCAAAATACAAGATGCTGAGGCAGCCCAAAGCTTTGGAGAAAGCATGTTTAGAAAAGGGATATGAAGAAAAGAAGGAATGATTGCGCTATACTGAAGAATTCAGAAAACCAGGCAGACATATGGAGAGCTACACGTCTGTGGCTGGGTCCAGAAGCACTGCCCAGGGAGATGGGATTCCAGGCAGGAAATATCCACTGCCTTATTAACACACTTGGTATTCCACCAATCTATATAACTTAAGTTAGTTATATAATAGAACTTAAGGTGAACCCACCTTCCTAGGGGTGGTCCTATGACCAGGTGATTGACTAATGAAACTGGAAGTGTGGGCCTTTTAGCACATAAACTAGAGAATTTGTAGTCTATCTCATTTAATCTTCTGGGACTATTTGGTATCTAACAACCACATATGAAGACAATTGGCATAGATGCACAGGATAGAATTACCTGAAATCTCAACACATGAGAAAACATATAGACATATAGACACACAAATGACTTAATTACATGAAATCTCAGACAACACATGAAAATAATTATCATAGACACATATGACATAATTACATGAAAACTGGGTGCACCCAAAGCATAGTAATCAAGGAGTTTGATTAGGATGGTCCTTTGCAAGTAAGTACTCATCTTTTAAATTTGGATGGGAGAATACATCATAACTCCCTTAGAGCTATGGGGCAGTTCTCCCTCTTCTTCTGCTAAGTATGTGGCTGGATTTAGGACTTACGTAGTCTCCCTCCAAACTTGGGGACTCTTCCCCAGCATGGCCTCATATCAAACCATTTGACTTCACAAAAAGTTTTTAATTTCCAGGGTTTTATCCTGATGCCATAATCTCCTGCATAGCCTAGTTATTCCCGTTACATTCCTCTTCTACCTAGATGGGGCCAGCATCTCCGAATCACATGGAAGTTTAATTATGGCTCCCTTTCCTGCCTGATTCCTATTTTACCTCAATCAGGCCAGCACCTCAGAATCACATCAGGTTCAATTATGCCCTTTCATTCCTGATTGGAGGCCAGTGCCCTCTGGAATCACATCAAGAGTTCCTATGCAACCTCCTATGGGTGATCAGTCTGGGCTGGCTTCTACCTGTCAACTCAGGGGGGCCTTTCTTTTACCTGATCTGAACATATTCTGAGGCTTTGTCTCTATCCTCTTGGCGAGAGGCTCTGGTCCTGGGCTATGCAGCTCTCTCTGGACTCCTGGAAGGAGACCCGAGAGGAAATTCTTCAGGGTGCAAACTTCTCTGTTCCAGAGGCTGAAGGAGCTTCAGCATCCAGGAGTGGAAGCCTCCATTACCAACAAGGGGTATGGCAGCTTATCTTACTGGGGCCTCCAGAAGTGTTAAGGAAAACTCAGAAACCAGCAGTCAAAGTCAGGTGTGGAGGAAGGAGTTTAATCTGCTAGCAGGACTGAAACAGGGATCCTTCTGGTAAAGGAGTCAGCTTTATACAGTTGTGTAAAGCTTATTCCAGTTTGGGGGAGCATATATAAACATATGTGAGGAAAGCAAGCAGAAGGTAAATAGCACCTGTGTGGTAATTTGCAGTAACATATGGCAGACATGTAGTAGCTTTGGGAAGCAAAGACTTCTGTCCTGGGGCGGGGGGGGGGGGGGGGGGGCAGAGGAGAAGACTCCTGTGTGCCTTCCCGTCTGTCTTCTGTTTCAGAGCTCTCCTGCTCCGAAGTTCTTATCATTACATTGCAAGGTCTTTTAGCAAGCATCAGTTTTTTGTTTTGTTTTTTTTTTCTATTTGCATTTTACAACCTTGATGTCTTTAGCTTAGGAATATTATGAACTCCTGATAAGAAAAAGGCACTTGTTCCCTCCAGTCTTACAGAATGAAGGTGTTGAGGAAATTCCCCACAACATGTAGTAGCCTCATAAAGGAAACCCGATAAATATATCCCATTCTGGGGTCCGAGGGAAATTTAGTGGCTTGCAAGAGAAGACACACATAAGGGCTTAATCTGTCAGCCCTGAGGCCCTTTAAGTTGCATAAATATGCAGGATAACCCTGAGATCCAGTTGGAAAGCATGGTGTCAGAGTGAAACATAACAAATCCATCCTAACAGCAGCCCATAAACCAGATCCAAAGCATATTCCATGTTCAGCATATAAAGGCTTGCAATTTTTCAGAAGAGAGGAAAAAAAAACAAGAGGAATCAATAGGGGGTTTGCTATTATGGAGCATCAAGGGAAGTAGTAGTGTGTCGAGATTATGCTTCTTTCAAGCACTGTGAAGAATTCATATTTAAAATGATTGCAAGAATCTAAAAAATATGAAATCATAATTATTTTACCCAAAATAATTTTGGAAAGTCAATGGAAATGACTGCATATGCTGAAGAAATATAGACTAGTGAGACTCTTCAATAGAAACCTCAATGTGAGAAATAAAATGTAACAAAATCTTGTTTCAACAGCAATATCAAGTAAGAAAACACATAAAATATATGTAAAACTTTATCCACTGAAATATTCTGTGGAAAAGTATGCAGAGTTAACTGAAAGGATAACTATACCACTCTTTTAATAAGTAAAGAACTGAAAATATTTTTCCTATATCCTATATTCATAAAATAGCAACAACTAGACATGAATTTCATTCAACAATCATCAGAGCCTTCACAGGTTATTACAGCACTGAGAATTCCAGGAGTCACAGATGCAAACCTTGAAGGTCAAATGGAGTAGACTAAATAAGGGATCTGAGTAGAGGGGTGGGCAGGGTTAGGGCTGTCACCACAGGGTACTGGAGACTCCAAGGAGTGACATTAAGAGAATGACAGTAAGTAGATTTAAATGACAGGTCAGGCAACTGGACTACTGGAGCACAGAGAGAGATTTGCCATGAGAATAACAGCCACCTTAGAGCACAGGTTCTATAGAGTACAACAATCATTATGTTAGGAAGGCAGCCTAAGGGAGGAGATTGTCCATTTCCTACTTCAAGACCCTTGGCTTCTGATGTTTCCATGCATTGTTCAGGCCTAGAAACCATGAGGCGAAGTTGGTCATTGAAAACATAGTGGATGAAAATGCTATGACTTGAATGCACCCCTCCAAAATTTATCCCAATATAAGTCTAGTGAAAGGATGGACCTTTGAGAGATAGTTAGTGATAATGGCTCCTCCCTTATGAATGGGACAAGCTCTAAATCAAAGAAGACGCATGCAGCTTTTAGCTTCCATTCTGCCTTCTGTCATGTGAGAACGTAGCCTTCATCCTCTCCAGATGAAACAGCTCTGTCCAGACAAACCAAACCGTCACGGCCATATTGTTAGACCTCCCAGGCTCCAGAAGGTGAGAAAATATATTTCTGTAATTTACAATTATTCTGTCTTAGATATTTACTTATAGCATCACAAACTAAGATGGAAAAGATAGACATTTTTCTTAAATCTGTAGCAGCTAATAGGCATTCAGATGTTATAAAATGCAATACAATTTTGAACTTTGACCAGAGAATAGTATATGTATTGCAATAACATGTTGATTAATCTTCGTTGTCAACTTGACTGAATTTAGATTCACCATGAAAATGTATCTCTGAGTGTGTCTGTGAGAGTGATTCCAGAAAGGATTAACAGAAGGGGGAAGATTCACTCTGAATGTGGGCTGCATCTTCTCACGGACTGCGGTCCTGAACTGAGTAATAAGAGCAAACAAATGGAACACCAGTGTTCATCTCTCTTTCCTTCCTGACTGCAGACATGACATCAGTAGGTGTGTCAACCTCCCGCTGCCCAGCTTCACCCACCAGGATTGCCTGCAGCCCCTCAGACTGTAGGGCAAAAGAAACCTTCTCCTTCAAATGCTTCCTTTCAGTTTTGTTTATAGCCAGGAAAGAAAAGTAACCAGAACTACTACTACTAATAAAAATAATGATAATAATATGTAATATGAAACCAATAAAGTAAGGCTATTTCTTGACATATAAAGGGGTTGTGTTCCAAAAAGTTCATGGTAAATTAAAAAAAAAATCATGTCAAAAATACATTCAAAATTCTCAATACAAAACCTATGCAATTTGCAGAGTAATTTGTATCTTAGCAGTGATGGCGGGAAATAGAACACTACAAGTGTTTATTTAGTTAATTATTTACTTATTCTTACTGACAAGTTCTCACTTTGTATTTCAGGCTTGTCTCAATATCATGTTCTTCCTGCCTCACTTTTCCTGGAGCCTGAATTAATATTTTTCCACTACGATGTGTTGTTCTACAGCGTTTAAAAAGATTTCATATGAGAACACAAATGTCAGCTGTGCTTTCATTTCACTAGCTAAAGTTTATGTGGTCAAGTATAATATCACAAATGGTTTCAATATGAAAGATCTACCTGAGGCTCATGTGTTAAAATAAGATGGAGTTATTACAGGAAGTACTAGAAAAATTCTGGAGACTGGGCGTTGATAGAGGGAGTAGGTCACTAGATACTTGCATCTGACCTCTTCTTTCCTGTTTCTTCCCTTTCTGGTTGCCATTATAGCTTCCTTCTGCCTTGACCATTCTCTATGATGTTTCTGCTTTATAACTCCCTAAATGCAATGGAGCGAGATGACCATGGATTCACACTTCTGAAACCCTGAGACAAATCTTTCTACTTAGTCTCAGGTATTTGTCATAACAATGGAAAACTAATACTAAGAGGATAAACATTTCTTAGGAAGAAGGAATATCTCTAAATTTTATTTTTTTTAAATGAATAATACAGTTTTTTTTCACATTATCACAATTATCAAATAATGTATGCATATTAAGTCAATCAAACCTTTCTTCATGGTTCTATAAATATAATGATTTAAAAGTAGAAGAGAGCTCACATAATATGTGGATTTTATTGAAGAAGTAATTGAGCCTCAAAGAAATGATGTGTTGTAGTTATAGCACTAAACAGTCATGGATATATCCAGTTTCTTTCCAGAATAACTTGGTTCATGGATAGGTTTTTTTTTGGATATTATATCTAAGAAAAGAGGGTCTTGGTGTCTGTGATCTTAGCATTTGTTACTTATTGAAGGTTGAAGTTGATATTGTTTATCTTTAGGTAATGCATATAATACGTTTTCAGGAGCCTAGAAATAAAGTCACTGTCAATCTATTTTTCCCTAAGTCTCTCTTCCAAACCTGATCCTATGCATGAGACAAAGAACATGACTGAAGGTTGGGAAGTACTGTGTGTCATGTAGACACAAGGTCCTCAAATCAGATCTGCAGAACCCAAATGAAAAGCCAGGCAAAGTGACCTGTGCTTGTCTTCCCAGCCTTGTGGGATCAGAAGGTGGAGAAAAGTAGATCCTGAAGCTCATTGTCCAGCCAACCTCAAATCAGAAAATTTTAGATTCAGTGACATACTTTGACTCAAAAAATAAAGACGGAGGGTGCTTGAGGAACTCCACCCTTCAAGAACCTCACAACTTTCTGTGCATACAAACATATGCATATGTATATACATTTACAACACACATATACATGTAACACACATACACATATACACACATACACATATAACACACACTTGCACATGCAGCATACACATACACTATACTACCCAAATGCACAAAGATTACATACATACTGCATACATACACAACACCACACATATAGTGCAACACATACATACACTGCATCACAAATACATAGTTGACCATAAACATTCACCTACACATATAACACACTGCATAAACTACACACATATACTGCATCACATAATATACTGTACCCCATACATATACTGTCCCACACACATATACATACACATATAATATACTTATACATACACCACACTCATAAACTGTACCACACACATACACATCCAACACACACACACATTGAACACATACACACATACTGAATCACACACATAATTTTGATTGAGACAGGAAATTCAACTTTGGACTAGCATAAATATCCCGGCAACAAATTCATATTTTAGAGTTATTTTCTTACTCCATAAAATTTTCTAGTTAAACAATTAAACTCTGTATTATATTATTTTAAATGCAGATTCAAATGAAGTCAATGGTCAGTGTATTTGAACAGATAGGATACCAAGATCCTTAATAAAGTTCTTAAATTCTTTGTTGCAAAGTTTTGCTTTACAGGTATGCTGTGAAACCAGAGAGATTTTGTTGACTTCCCCTAGTATGGAGTAGCAGGCCAAATTATATCCCTGGAAGAGAAATAACTCAAATGACACCTTTCTTTTTATAGCCAGAGAGGAAATCTGGCACTAATTATCTTATCACATTAATTCCTTAGAAATAGAGAATTTTCTTAGCCTCCTGGGAGTCACTACCCTTTACAAACTAATCAACGCTTATGTGCTATCAGGTGGATATCAGTGTTAATAAAGCAAAGTTGGAGGCTGTGTACTAATTTGTTGGTCTTCTATCATTTGACAAAAACAATTTTACTTTTATATCTGTTTGTGTATGTGTGTGTATGTCAGTAAATTTGGAGCTTGTAAGTAGTCTGGAATCTTGCAATGGTAATGAGAGTCTGTTGTATGACATTTATTCCTAATGGCCCTTCATAAAATAACACCCAGGACTGCTTCTAACATCTAGCACAATCTACATAGCATTATCAAAAACTAAGTAGGCCAAAGCAATAAGATTTTAATGGGGTCAAGTAGCAAGATAAACAGTGATCAAATGTATAGGAAAGAGCTCCAGAAGCTGCAGTGAACAATAGCAGGAAAGGAGACTCAGAGTGATTTGCATTGGCTTGACTTTCATTTTTATCTTACTTTTTACATGCTAAAGATCAATGAAGATTTAGCACTGAAGGAACAGTAAAAGGAAAAAGGAATGGGGATATTTAATCATTGTGTTTAGATAAAGATTTCTTGTAACAATGTCAGAATAATTGTAGTATGACTAACACATCTGAATCCACTGGGATGATTACTTGTTTGCTTCATTGTGTGCTTTCTTAAATACTTTAAATATTATGCAAATTCATTTATGTAGAGGAGAAATACTTTCCCATCTTCAGGAAAATCCTGCTTGTGACCTCTGGCATTCTTTCTCCTAGATCACATAAACTCCTAGGCAGGCACTACATTTTCCTTGAGAGAATCTCAACATCCCAATAGAAGCTCTACCAGAAAATGATATGTATGATCTTGAAACTTTTTAAAATGATGGCTTTTGGCCAGAATGTGCTTATAAATTATAAATTTATAAATTATAATTAGGCTTGCATCTATAACACCCAAAACAGAACAGAAAACTGAATATGTTGTTAAACATATAATACTTGCATATGCTAAGTAGAAAACTATTCTTTAATTCTCTATTGTCTCTTCCTCCTGGATGTTAATGGACCTAATGCAGAATTGACTGCATTTGTAAAAAAATATTTCCCCTTTCCAAGGGGTAATTTTTGACCTTAAATAACTCATGTGGATTGTTGCAAAAGTGCCAAATGGTAGTTGCTGTGTCAAAATTAATTGTAACCTCTGTTTTGTAATTTTTGCTATTAAAACATATTAAGAAATATGGCCTGTTATTCCTTTGGCAGGAACACGTGATTAAGCAGCTTGGTGAACAGAATGAACAGGTGTCAGGATAAAATCAGAAAGCTCATCTATCTTCATTTTTCCAAGAGAAAACAAACCTTTTTGGAGTTTCAACCTGTAGAACATTATTATGTTGCTTTGGAAGTTCAGTGCACCTTGGCATTAAAAAATAATTTCCTCTGATAACTTTGTCTGCTGACCAGAGACAATCACAACATGAATACCTTACAGTGTCCTATTGTCTTGTTAAGTTTCACCAAGCATTAGTGTGTTATAGATGAATTCCTGTGCCTGAGTATCCCTGATTGTATCTATTCAGTTGGTCCTAAGAGATAAACTTAGATTGTGAGCCATGAATGCAGGAGCATGTATAAAGCCGTAAATTACATGTATCTTACAGATAATAATTCACAGAAATATGAACTAGATGGTTATGTGGAACATTTTTATCAATTGAACAGAGATTTTTCTAATCATTGTCAGTCTCTGTCCCTCAAACGTCTACTCCATCTGTACTCCAGCATGTCCACCCAGTGCTAGTCAGTTTTCTTTCTAGTATATCTAACCCATGCTAGTCTGTCTGCTCTTTCCTACATCTGTCTGATATCATCTTGATCATTGAACTTTATAGTTTAAAGGAATTTCTCTCAGTCCATGAATCAAAAAAAGATAGTCATCCTTTTACACTGAGCTATTATATATATATATATATATACATATATATATATATATATATAAAATATTTCATGTATACATTTTGCATCACTAAAATTATTTTTATATGATATTGCATCTGTGATTGGTAAGAGTTCACTCTGAACATAAAGTGGTTATTTATTTACTTCTGTCTATTCTTTACTTATCATGGTGTGCTGTCTTTAATAATAAAAAAATGATGGAAACCCTGACCTATCTGAGAAAAGAGAAACTCAGCTGAAAGATTCCCTCCATAGATTGTCCTGTGGGCATGTATGTGTTGTATTTTCTTGATGGAAATGATGTACAGGAGTCTAGCCACTAAGTGTTATGCCAACTCTGGGAAGGTGTGCCTGGGCTATTAAAAAAATACTAGTTGAGCAAGCCAGGTGAAGCCAGCTAATAAGCACTGTTCCTCCATGGTCTTAGATTCAAACAAAAACGGGTGGCTCAGCAAACTATTGCTATTGGTACACTAGTGGCAGTTTTATCTTATGGGTAATAAACAGCTGTGTAATTGGGACTAAGGCCTGCTCAGTGGGAAAAAAGTTCATGTGTAGTATTGCAATCATAGCCAAATTCATATTGCTTAAGAGGTCATAGAGTCTAGAGGAAAAAAAAATAAAACGCTTACTTTTGCCACATGCCTAGACCAATATAATTTCTTATATTTTTCTAAATATGCATCCTCATATATACAGACACGTTTACCTCTCACCTCTCATCAAAGAAGCAAAGAATGCAACAGATAGAGACAATTACAGTGTTCCAGAACTGGTCAAACACAGAGAAAGTATCAGTGATATACTTAACCCTAAAGGACACATCTTCAATTCAGCATCTCCATAAATGGATGGATCCCTCAACAAAGAAGTTTCCTTACACAGCAGATGGTGATTCACACAGAAACCCACAACTGGCCAATGTAGAGAAAGCAAGAGGTCACAGAGTGTTTATCCCTGATTAGGAGAGCTATTTCAAATTTCTGCCTCCCAAGGATCAGGGATCATTGCAGAACAGGAGGTAGAAATATTGTAAGTGCCAGAGGGATTAGACGATCACAAGGAAACAGAATGTTCCAGACTATTGTTCAGTTACTCATGTGAATACCATAGTGGTGACAGAATGCAGAGCTATGTGATCTCAAATCAGACAAAATCTCAGCATAGACATGGGAAAGTATGTAAGAAATTCCGACCTAACCTTAGGAAATTTTGGCAATTGAGGGCTAATGGGAGAGTGAATGATATTGTCTAATATCAATGGGACTCTTGGATGGACCAGGGGATGAATTTACAGAGGGACATTTGGGAACACAAATCAGACTTTAGAAGTTGTGTTATATATAAGATAGTACATTAAATTCAGCTGGGGGTAGTGGGGAGATGCAGATAGGAGAGCAGATCTAGATACCGTCAAACTATATTGTACGAAAATCACAAAATTCAATGTAAAAGAAGACTAGCTGAGCATACCAAGGGAAGCAGAACAGTGATCAGTAGTTCTCTGTGTTCTAAGCTTCACTCTCTGACTCCAGTTTCCTGCATTAACTTTCCTCAATGATGTAATGTAGTCTGTAAACCAAAGATACCCTTTTCTCCCCCAAGTTAGATTTGGGAAGTGTTTTATCACAACATAATGCTAACTAGAGAACTCAGTTATATCATTAGCTTTATTACTGAATAAGAGTCTATTGATCAAAGAATATATGGTATCTCTGTATACCCAAATTCACAGGCAAAAACCTTTGAATAAATGTGATGTAAATATGTAAATATGATGTGTCAATTATAAGGTGAATGTGATATTAAACTTACTAACTCCAATTATTAGAAAAGAATTCATTGTCATGGGTGATATGCATTTCTCTACAGAAAAATGTAGGGGTGAAAAAGAACATGTAGAGAAAATATCATTGCAAATGCAGTTTTAGAGCTGAATTTTGATCTAGTTAGTGCAATGTAAAGGACAGAAATTTGATATACTGGAAATGAAAAATAAAAGTAAAGATGCAGGAAAGAATCAGGAATAAACTTCCCATTCCACGAGAGGTGAAAAGTCCAAGAGATTTCAAGTTTCTTCTTTTATGACTTATTTAGAAGACTGATGCAATATACCTTTGATTTTGAAAACCACCACAGCAATGTGGATGAAAAGTTGGACTGAGCGTGAATGGACTGACATGGATTACAGTAACAAAGTTCAAATAACATCTGATGATGTCCTCTGCAAGAGCAGCAGTTCTCTGAACTGCTGAACCATCTCTCCAGCTCCTCTGGTCCCATTTTTTTCTTATCTAATTTACTATGCCTCTGCACTTGAGTCCCTGTCTCCTGGTTTGTAGTCACTTTGCACAACTGTTTATTGAAATTCTACTTTGGTTATTTATCTCCTTGAGGACTTATTGATTTCTCTTTATTCAGGTTCTAGAATTTTTAATAGAAATAATTTACCAGACTGCTTCTCATTATGAAGTGCTATCAATCACTGAATTCCAACCCCCTCAAATATATTTCTTTGATGTACATTGATACTGTTCTGTTCTTTTAAAACACAATATTTTCTTAGTCATTTTATTTTATGTGTATGAGTCTATTGACCATATGTGTGTAAGTGTCATGTAATGCCTATGAAGGTCGGTAAATGGCACCAGATACCCTAGAATTGGAGTTACCAATGGATGGTAGCCACCATGTGAGTGCTACACACCGAACTCTGGCCCTTCCTCTCCAAGAACAAACAGTGCTCATAAACAGTGAGTCATCTTATCTTTCCAACCCATCTTCGTTATTTTGTTGTTGTTGCTATGACAAGTATCCTGACAAAAGCAATTCAAGGTATTAATGTTTTATTTTGGGGTGAAGTTACAGTCCATCATGGTAGGGGAAGACACAGAGGCAGGAACGGTCAATGGCATCCAGAGTCAGAAAGCAAAGGGAGATGAACGTTAGTGCTTACCTCCTTTTCTCCACTTTCCATTGTTAGGGATTGCTTTGCCAGCAATTGTCCCGGTTCTTCTTCCTTATAGTAAAGTGGTTCTTCTCATCAATTATCTTAATCAAGCTAATCCTCACAGATATTATGAGAACACACCTTAATGTAGGTAACCCCTCAGAGATATTCCCACAAGCTCATCTTAAAGATGATTCTAGATTCTGTTAAGTTGAGATTTAACATTAACTAATATGACTCTTTTATAAAAAAAAAATGGCACAGCCCCCATTTGAATCTTCCATATTTTAATTAAACAATTCCAATTACAAAAATTGTACTTGTCCCTCTTTGAATATCCACTTTCTATTGAACTGCATTATCATTTTGAAAACAGACCTAAACACTGAATTAATATGTATGGAATAAATGGAAAAAATGTTTGACAAACAAAAGTCTAGAAGATAATTTCCAACTAAAGAGAAAGACTTTAGAGATGAAAGACAATAATCAAACTTTGTTGAATCTATATCAATGCAGAAGCCCCTTTAATGTATCTGTTGGCCACAGCTATAGCAGAATTTGTCTGCATAAAGATAGTTATTATATTAAAGTGATCAGATAATGTTGTTCTTTTAAGGAGGCTAAGCATTCTCTATAGTATCTCATTTCCAAATGGAGCTGTTTATCATATTTTTATTGCTGGTCTGGTTTTAGTTATTAATAGCTCAATATATGGAACTTACATCAATGTGTCTAGATCAAATTGAGTTAATGATAGTCAGGAGCACAAACTTCTCTAACAAATCAGATCAATTGCTACTATAGTGTCAAGTTGGACAAATGTAAAGTTAGTGGATCAATGAGAATAGATGTTCAAAAAGAATCCCTGAAATTGATCTATCAAAATTGATTAGCAAATCATAGCTTTTTGTGTTTAGGGTTTTAACATTCAACACAGGCATCTTGGCATGTTTTCAACGTATTCATTTCTCAAAGGATGAAAAATTCATCTTCAAAAAACTAACTGGAGGGGAGAAATAGTCTCAAACAAAGGTTAATTCTAATTCTGCTAGCACAATTTCCTCCACATGTCTGGAGGAAATCCAGTTGTCATGACACATGAGCATATGCAGGTAAAATTTCTGAGCCACAAAAGCTCACCCAAAACTCTATAAGTCTTTAAAAACAAGGAGAGAGAGAGAGAAAGAGAGAGAGAGAGAAAGAGAGAGAGAGAGAGAAAGAGAGAGAGAGCGCTAACTACTACAAAACACTAAAGGGAAAGTAAATAAACATGGAGTTTCCCTCTGGCTAAGTGGACATGCCCATGGAGGCTTGGGTGCTGGAATTTGATTGACAGAAAGGGAGCTAATAGAGTCAATTACTTTCAAACCAACCAGTGACTAGAAGGGGAGAGCCTATGGGGAAAGCATTGAATGCTGAGTATGAGACAGGCATGTGCATGGCCAGTTGCTATCTTGGTAGAGTGCTTCAGAGCTCCCCAAGAGTTATGACGCAAATATAGACCCCAATGAGAGACTGCTGTAACTCTCCCCAACAAAAGTCCTTTGTAACCATGAATACCTTTAGTTTCTCTACCTGGAGAGAATACTGTGTTGATCAAGTTGGTCCAGACCTAAGAAGTGGGATCAAACGCTGAGCCTCATTGTGAGAAAAATTCTCAACATAGAATGGACATAGGTGAGCAGGACCAACTAATAAAAAATGGAGAATTCTCCTGGGAAAAGGGTTTATGTGACTGCTCACATGGGGACCCCTGAAGGGAATGTAGACAGAGGAAGTTTTTGCATGGCTTATTCAGTGGATCCTGATATGGCTACCTCAGATGACATCACAAAGGCAGAATTGTCAGTGGGGAAAGAAGTATATCTAGGATGAAGATTGATTGAGATGTTCTGTATGAAACACTCTCTTAAAATTTTTTCTCACAATGAGCTGTGGCATTCGGCTCCTCCCCTCTGGGTCCGACTTACTAAATGAGCGAAGTATGCTCTCCAGTTAGAAAAACCACAGTTTGTTCATGGTTAGATACATTTATTGGGGAAAAGGTGCAACATCTCATATTGAGGTCTACATTTTGATCAGAACTGCCATGGACCTCTGGTGTACTCTGTCAAGATAACAAACAGCTACGTGAATACCCATCCCCCACTAGAATTTGCTACTTTCCCCCTAGGCCCTATCCTTCCAGTCATTGGTTGGAAAGTAATTGACTCTATTGGCTTTCCTTTTGCAAATCAGATTCTTAGAGGTGTGTCTTGCCACTGCTGTCATCACAGCTGTCATTCTCAGCTGCATTGGGATTCAGTATCTGAGACTCCGTGGGTGTGTCCATTGAGCCAGAGGGAAACTACATGTAAATTTACCCTACAAACACACAATGATTCAATAAAAATATTAAAAAACAAACAAACTGTATATTCAAAACACAGTCAAAGCAAAACATAGGGACAATAATAAAATAATTACTACATACAGGAGAACCAGCCATAGAGTTTTTTATTTGTATGTTTGATTTTTCTAGTTTAACTTTTACAGTAAACTCCTAGGCTTTACTGCACAATGGGGAGGGCCACATATTTATCCTTCCACCTCTAAAGTTTTAAAGTTTTAGTGCTTTGAGATTCTGATAATTCCATGTGCTTTGGTTTCTTCCTTCCTTCCTTCCTTCCTTCCTTCCTTCCTTCCTTCCTTCCTTCCTTCTTTCCTCCTTCCTTCCTCCCTCCCTCCTTCTTTCCTCCTTCCTTCCTCCCTCCCTCCCTCCTTCCTTCCTTCCTTCCTTCCTTCTTTCCTTCCTTCCTTCCTTCTTTCCTTCCTTCCTTCCTTCCTTCCTTCCTTCCTTCCTTCCTTCTTTCTCTCTCTCTCTCTCTCTCTCTCTCTTTCTCTTTCTCTCTTTCTTTTTTTGGTCTACTGAGTTTTAGTCTTTCTAGATCACAATTGCAACCCATTGAGCTTCCAAAGGAGACATTTGAGCAAGTTTCCAAAAGGCATTGTGAAATGAAAGACTGTTGGGCTATAGAAGAGGAGAACAATTCAGACAGCACATATGCATTGGAGTCTATAATGAGTGATTTATAGTTTGAATATTAGAAAGGCAGAGAGGCTGCTTAAACAGAGAAGTAGAGACCAGTCCCTCCCTCCCTCCCTCCCTCTCTTTCTTTCTTTTCTTTCTACCTGTTTACTTATTTCCACAACATTTCTCTTTTTTTAAGAACATTATTTTCCCCAAGAGACTTATTTCCACAAGATTTCTCTCTTTTTTTTTAAGAACATTATTTTCCCCAAGAGACATGTGACACTCTCAAAACCTCAATTCTAGACCAACACAGTCTGAATCAAAAGCATCTATAACATAAAATACTTCATGCTTCAGTAAAAATCATATTTTGTACTAAAGCTTTGTTTAGAGAACAGCTGTTCTTTCATGCAGTCTACACTAAGCCCAAATTTCTATCTGCCCTGGAAATCTCTCCTATCTGTCTATTTCTGTCATAGCTCTCTTTCTTTCACTTTTTGTCTCTATTTCTCTCTGTGTCCCGCCTTTTAGTGTCTTTCTCTGTAATAGATAAATAATGCAATCTTATAAATACATCCCTGCTTTCTATCCTTCAATTATTTTGTGTTGGTTAAACCAATGGTTGTTTCAGTTGAATCATGTTATAATGCAGGCCTTCATTTTTACATGAGAATTTCATCACATTAATTTAAATGAATATTTATTTTCTTATAAAATCCTTACATATGTATCCCAACAGCTAGAACAGCCCCTGAGACAGGAATGTAAATCAGCCATCCTCTATGCAAACACCTAAGTCACTTCATCTTCTCTACCTTTCTATTATACTATGGGGCTAGAAGTTGTGTTTTCTAGCTCCATGTGGACAGTCTGGCATGTCTTTCTGCTTCAGAGTATAGGACCTTCCAACTCTGCCCCATTCATTTCTGCATTAAGTTTCCTGTTATATAGTTCTTTTGTTCTCCAGTTTCTTTTATTGATTTTGAAGAACCACACCCAATGTTCCCCTTTCCTGAGAAAACTGTTCATAGTGTTAGGGTTTGCATTTTAACCAATGACTTTTTGTTCCTCATAATTTATTACTTAATTGATTATAGAATTTAAGATTCAAAATAATTTACCACAGGATGATGAACATTGAGGCATATTGTACCTATTGTAAGGCACTGATACTGAGGAGTCTAAGGTTACTTTTATTTCTAATTTAATTTGTTAGCTTCACAATAAGCCTGGTTTTAAGTTTTCAATATTTTCTTGTTTTCTTCAGTGTCAATAATCTGATTAATTTCTTTTAGATTTGTATTGGTCTAGGATCTCTAGAGGAATAGAGACAATAAATTACATGTATATTTATTGTGAAAGAATTTATTAATTTAGGGACCACAGTAGGAGTTAGGTGACCTAATATTGAAGAAGCTAAGAACAAAGTAGCTGCCTATACCAGGAACCACAGAAGTGAAAAGCTGATGCCAAGAATCCAGGGAAAGTCCCTTGAGAGCTGCTGTTACTGAGTTTCCATTGAAAGACAGAAGAAGCTGGAGTCTTTCATGAGTGTTAGCCATGAGCTGCAGCACTGAAAGAGGCATTGTTCGGACAACAGAAAGGAAGGCAGGCCTTGTACTTCCTGTTCCTGTAGTGTTCCCATGTTGAGGATGAGTCTTCTCCCAAAGCCATTGTCACACATATCAGTCCCCTGTAGAAATGTCCCTACAGATACCCAGGTATTATTCATCAGCCTTAGGCATGTCTTACTCCAGTCACTTTGACAAACTAGATCAACCACTATATGTTTAAAATCAAAATATGAAAATATTCCTTGTAGGGGTTTCCACCACTGAAGTTTCCATGGGCTTCATTCAAAATGAAGTAGAAGCACTCCCAATAACTTTATTGTGAAATAGTTCTTGCTGTTTTCAACAACAGGTGGGTTGAAGATATTCAATGGATTCCTGTTGCCACAAATATATCATTCTTATAATTTAATTAGGAAGAAAAGAAAGAAAAATTGAACTGAATTTGTTTGCTTGCTTTCTCATTTGTTGTGGATTTGTTCAAATCCTTTAATTTCAGTCACATAACTCAGCCTTCTTCCTGTGAAATAAAATTTATGAAACAAGGACCAGAAGAAGAACACAATGTAATAGAGCCTGTTTAACAGAAGCATAATTCTATGAAATGATTCCCCATAGAAATATATATTTGCTTTAACTATCCAAACAAAGCAGTTATAGAATAAATAGCTATTACATATATTATGAGTGTTATTACATATATTCTTAATATGATACAGACTATAATGGAGATACTGAAGAAAAATCAAGCAAAAATAATAATAAAGTAAAATTCTGAAGCAGCCCATCTCTATATCTCCAGATGATTGATAGCAGTCACATAAGTCTCTTTCTTTCTTGTCCCTATTGTGGGTAGTGGGTAGGGTTGGACCTGGCAGTGGCTGGGGAAGTGATGAATATTACCAAAATGCATTGTATGAAGTTTCCAAAGAACTAATAGAAAAGAGAAGAAGAAACAAAATCCTATTTCTCTTGCAATTTTGGTGGACTTCTGAGAGAAGGAGGAGTATGAAGGACAGGTACACACATCTGGAGAGCTTCCCATGTTTGTGACACAAATCAGTGGGGGAATCAACTCCATCTTTCATTTCTTGAAACCAAGGTTTCTTCTAAAAACTCTCTGCACTGTTGTTCTCTTCTGCAAATTTCTCCTTCAAAAATTCTCCAGTCATTATGTATGTTAATAAATTTGTACATCCCTTTTTGATCAAGCTTTTAATGAATGTTATTTTAGGAAGAATTAAAATATAACCATATGTTCAGCTGTGAATGGTAAAGGAAACTGAATTGCCTGCCAAATCAGACACCTTTGAGGCTGGAACCAGACATATTGCTATGAAAAAATTTTCCCCTGAATGAAACTTTTGGAATTAGGTTACACATGCCAGAAATTCTTATAGGAGTTTCTTTGTTCTGTTGTTAAAGGACCATATTCTCTTTCTTTCCCTTGAACATTCATATTCAATGGAATGCCCATTCACTAACAGATTTGTTTGACAAATTCATTATGCCATAGTCCATATGATTAAGAAAAAAACAGGACATCATTCATATTACAAAGTGAAGAGACTACACTCCAGGCCTATCTGTAACACAGACAACAAAACTTGACTGGCTGGTGGGAACCTCCCTATTAACCTCCACAAAGAAAATGACTTTAAATCCAGAGGAGTCTGAGGCAAATTAATGAATAACCAGCTGAGGCCACATATTGATTTTTTTTTCAAATTCCCATGTATTTTGACCATGTTTCTATTAGATTATGTTAGATGTCCTTTTGTGATTGGCAGGTACCTTTATTTTTCTTTCAGTGTTATATATAGCTGTGCCACCTTACCTACTAGTTTACTTTCTGCAGCTTGACTTACATGTGGATAGTCAAAATCTGGAAATGTTAATGGAAAATTCTAAAAATAAAAAATTGATTTTTAATTGCTGTTTTGAGTTTTGTGATAAACTCTTATACTGTTTTGGTTTGTCTTTTCTGATATGTGAATCATCTCTCTGTCTAAAACGATCTGCTACATTGGCTGTTCACCCCATGACAGGAGGAAGGGAGGGATGGATGGAGGGAGAGAAAAAAGGGGATAGAGAGGATTAATATAAATTTTAGTATGGCATATTGTTATCATGCTATTATTAGTTATATATAATAGCTTATATATATATATATATATATATAATTAGCTTATATATAGGAAGACAGTAGAGAGCTTAGTACTCTGCAGTTTTAGATATCCTCTAACATTACTACAGCATACCCTCTGTGGATGTGCAGGCTCCATTCAGGCCCTTTCAGACCCTGCACTGTCCTAGTGGAGCTAATATCTCTGTTAGTTCAGTCAGATGCTTGACTTTACTACACAAGTTTTTTTTTAATTGAATCTTTGTATATTTCATTTCTTCCCACCAGCACCACTTGTAGGACCGCCCCACAACTGGAATCCATACATTCTGACTGTTGTATTAAGGCCTATTGTGTCAGGTTAGTGTCCCCAGACATTCCTCAATGCAAGTTCAACCACCGAGGTCCAGTCAGCCCATCTAGAGTCCTTGCTTCAGGAAGATCAGCTCTTCTATACCCATCAGTAATCAGTTCCCAATATTTTTTCATCTAAGATTGGGGTCTTCTGTCAATTTCCCCAGTTCCGTGCTGACTTTCTGTCTGCTTCAGTTCGTGCAGGTATCAAAGATGCTGCCACTACTGTTACCATAGTTTTATATGAGCAGGGCTTCAGGAACTTGTAGGACCCTATTTTCATGTGGTCATGCACCTCTTCCCAGGCTCTTACAATCTTTCTCTCCTTGCTTCTACAATGGTCTCCAAGCCCTGGGTCAGTGAAATTTTAATATAGGAGTCCAGTCCAAGGATCAGCATTCTATAGACTCTTAATCTCTATGCCTTGGCCATTTTGACCTTTTGTGGTCCTGACTCTCTGCTGCATGAGGGCACTTCATTAATGAGAATTGAGAGACTCATTAGTTTACTTCTGTACCTCTTGTTCTATGTTCCATGGGTCTTAGGTGCAGAGGTTGCTTTGTAGGTATGAAACTTAGACTTGAGCAATTCAAAGACACTGTGCCTGTGTGACCAGTTGTGGTATTTCATACTATTCTCTGTCTGGTGCAAAAGAAACTTCTTTGATCAGTAGTGACTAGGATACTTGTCTGTAAATATAAGGATACATATTTTATATGTAGTAAGAAATGACGTTAATCTAGGGATACATGACAGTCTTAGGGTTTTCTCTAAGATCTGTGACTTCTTCAGCCATGTATATTTGACCATGTTTGCAGTACCACACATGAGTTCCCCCCCATTGAGTGAACTTTTAGTCCAATTAGGTAGCTCTTGAATGCACCCAAGATAAACCTACCACTCCTGCACCAATGTCTTATGCTATGCTGGTCATTAATGTGGTCATTTTGTCTTGAAGCTGTACTGATTTTGTCAATTCGAGCTTCTGCACAGAAGTGTCTTACTATCTTTACATTCTCTTAAAGTTTGCTGAGAGAATGAATACACACGATAAATGTATTAATTAATAAAGCTGTTGTCATATGTGACTATCAGACTTCAGATAAGTTTACAGAAGGTAGTATTGTTGGTGAGAATTTAGCTAAAGTCTAATAAGTGAAAGAATGTATGTGGTCCCAGCAATGAAAAAAAATCAATAAAAACAAATTAAAATAAATTAAATAAGATGCATTAATTTTACATAAGACTCTGAAAGAGTAAAACGCATAGAACAGAAAAATTGCTGGTAAGAAAGGAACAGGTCATCTTATTCAATGGCTGCTTTTCTACTTTATCTGAATACGATTGGAGTAATATTTTTCCTAAAATTGTATTAAATCTCATATATAATATGAATAAAAGTAGACTGAAAAATGCCATCCTAAATTCTTCCTTTAGCCTTTACCTTGGGAGCTAGGAGTACCTTCAAAATGATCCTAATGTGAAGAAATTGTCTTTGGGAACCATTGAACCAAACTTACACTCAAGATTATAAACACAGAGGACACCCAATCAAAAGAATCCAAGAGCTTCAGTGACTCTCAAATTTTTCTTCCAACAGAGTTAAAGTGCAAAGTCTATGAACCCTTAGCCTCACTGTAAGATCATGTATCCCCCTGGCAGAAAGGGAAGAACCTGAGGCAATCTTTGAACCTCTCAGCATTAAGTACTTCTATTAGCTAGTCCTGTGATTCCATGGATTGGCTCTCATGACTGGATTTTTGTGTTAATCTGTTTTCCATTGTTTCACACTATTCTACTGTTCTTGGATGGGACAGCATTCTCAATATATATTCACACATCAATATAGGAATTGCTCTGGTCTGTGCCCATCAAACCCCTGCAAGGTCAGCTTGAAAGATGGATTTTCTGTTGGCCTAAATTGGATCCCAGTCTGCAATACTTCCTGTTATTTATACACTTACAATTCTCTCTGGGAACATTAACACCTCCCGAGGCTCTTGCCTATTGCCCTGTCCTTGGATAGTGCTGAATAAGGACAGAATACACTACCTTGACATTTGCACTTTACCCTAAGGACTATTTTGTGCTAAAGGACTGTGAAAAACAGTAGATACAAGAAATGCACTCAAATCTCCCTGTACCTTTTGCAAACAGAAAAAGAATCCCATGTAAAAGATGACTTGTCTATATCCGAAGAAATGAAATATCTGCAGAGATTTACACAAGAGATGGTTCTATACAAACAAAATCTTGTTAAAAATAATTTTTATTTTCCTTTAGCAGACAAATAGGATAGAGTTTTCATAGTTAAACTCTCTTTGTGTAACACACCACTAATACATTTAGGTTTTAACAATTCTGTTGATATTGGTTTTCTTATGAAGATTCCTAGGTGATGTAAAATTTATATTACATTTGTGTTATTTTTCTTCTGTTAATCTATTACATGACAATTTAATTCTTAGCACCAGATGGGATTCCTAGGAAAGCAAAGGAAAATGATTGCTTCAGAATATTGCCTAGTCACAAATCTCTGTCTGCTTTTGGTTTAGTCTACTCTATAAAACTGAAATTCAAAAACATGTAGGAAATTAATATAGAAATCAATTATAAGTCCTCAGTCTTTGGAAAAGTTCGGCTCCCCTTACCTGATCATGTTGTCTTAGGAGCCAGAAACATTAGGCTCTCTACTAGTTCTAATGATGAAGAAAAAAAAAATCCATGCATTTAATGTTTCTTTTGTGTCTGTGTGATATTGTTTCTATCATTTAATGACTAATTTTATACTTTAGGACATAGTACTCACAAATGCTTACTAAAACTTGCAGAGTATCAAAGGCCTCGAAGCTATCTTGAGAAACAAATGTCACAGTTAATTGTTGAAACGCTTGTTTGTAATTATCCTGCCTTCAAGCTATCAGCAACAAATTTTGTTGTAAGGAGTGTTTGAACACTTGACCTTAATATCTGCTTCGTAAACACATCAGAAGAAGGAATTTCTTCTTGGTGGACATGGGACGCATAAGCCTCTGGGCTGGTAGTCATATAGGCTGCAATTTAAATCTACCAATTTTAAGATATAACATCAGAAAAACATAAAAACTGGGAAATTTTGTAACTTGAGGTCCTAAACTTCAGAACAATAACTCTTCTGGCTCTTACACTCTGAGTAAATGTTTGATCTCTTGACTGACTGGTTTCCATAACACTGTGAGGTGCTATGATCTTGCTAAAATTATTTTAATGGATATTAGGTTTTTGCCCAGTAATTAGATCCGATGGGCCAGTGATCTCACACATAATGATCACTAACGTATCTGATATTTTACATTTTCATCATTATGTCACCAAAAAGAAAGGTAGTTTCTGCTTTATCTATGATTCTTTGGGCTACAAATGCTTTCTATAAGTTTCTTCTTATATCTCAATATTATAGACTTACAATTACCATATGTCTATTTTATTGAGTGTTGAGACACACAGAGATACATAGATAGAGAGAGAGAGACAGAGAGATATGCTTCATGATTTTATCCCTTCCCCTGGGATTCCAAATTTATGTATCCAACCACAATTCTCAGAGGTCATTATTGGGGTTTCCTCAACAATTCATGATTCTTCAACAGAGAAGGATATTCAGGACATGTGAAGATCATCACCACAATTGATATCAGTGAACATAACTTTCTCCTTTTAAAGTGTATGAATATATTTAGTCTACTCAAAGATTAATTAGATAGTCTTTTGTTTTCCTGCCTGATTTCAAATAAAGTATCTGAGCAAAGTTTAAGCACAGCCACATGCTAATGATATCAACACATTCTGAAAACACTGCCATTACATAATTTGTTCATTGTAGAGGTGTCACAGAATGTATTTACACCAACATGGATTCCGTAGGTCAGTTTTTCTATGTGATCTCTGTGGTAAAGACAAGAGGAAGGAGGCTGCCACCTGCTCGGCACAGCATTTTTTTTTTTTTACAGTAAATTTTTTTCCAGTGAGTCATTATACATCTGAAAATAATGATAAATAAAATATAGTACAGTAAACACACAAACTAGTAAGAAATTGAATGTATTTAGCAGCTATTAGGCATTGCACACAACTGTATGTACCATAATTTATATAATTGGCATTATAATATGTTTTCTAAGGCAAACAAAATCACACACCAGCTGGTATCCTGTAATGTTCTGATTTTTATGATCATTATAACCTAATTAAATAATGGGAAATTTTCATCTCTACAGTAAACATATGGACTAATGTTGTATATAGTGCCAGCTGAGGACCAAACTATCAAATTAAGTAGATAGTACATGGCCTTACAAAAATGTGGGCTGCACAGAAGGAGTAAGAGATGGACTGGTACTCCAAACTAATCTGTGTCAGGATCTGTCCTAAGGAAGCCTGTGCTCTGCTACCTTACTGGTGGAGTAAAGTGCTTACAAAGCATCTCTAATAGGTACATCCAACAGTCTTTTCTCATGCCTTCTTCCACTCTCCTTTCTGAAACATTTCCCCCATTGGTGAAATTTCTAAACTGTTAAGTTATTGGTTTGAGTTCTGCAAAAGCTAATTTTCTCAAGAGGAAACTCACCAAAGCAAAACAAACTCTAAATGTCACATCTCCCAATTAGCAGAGTGACCTTTCTGAAGTCAGTCTCCCTATCCAGGTCTCACTTTTGTTTCTCTACAGACTCGAACATTTGCTACAGTCTGGTGATTTTTCTGTGATGATTCTGACTGAGGAATTTGACTTTTAGTATTTAGCTAGAAAGGTTGAAGTGTTAGTAGTTTATGAAATTCTTAGTATAAATAATTTATCTTCTTCCACTGACTATATTTATGGTAATATTTACAAACTTTAATGTGCTATATTACCTGTGACTTCATTAAGCTGTGAATTTTTTTTATTTCATTTTAACTCTGTGGACCACCTTTACATACACTGCTAGATATTGGCATATACCATGTTTTTATGATTGTTTGTAGGTGAAAGTGAAGAATTGCATTAGAGGTTGCCCTAGGATTCAAAGTTATTGAGTTTCATCATCTAGGTTCTGAAACTATCTAAAATGATCTTCCCAGATCAAATGATCTTCCTGGAGCAAATTATCTTCCCAGATTATTTGAACATATGTAGAACCTTAATGATAAGCTGGTGAATTCATGTATTATTTTTGAACAAGTATAATTTTAAGCAGCAAAAGAACGAATGTTTGTACATTGTTGGAACACTGTATTAGTTATCAAACAGGCATGATCAAAGCTAATAAAATCTCAAATACTCATAAAGTCATTAATATACTGAGCAACATTAATCCAAGTACTCTTGGCATTGAATTCTAGTTGTTTGGAATTTAGAAGAGTATGTCTTGATTCCTTAATTCAACAACAGGTCTGAAGTAGGTATTTTCTTTACAGGTTATGGTGGAAGTTTTTGAGAAACGTTTCTTTTTTAAAAATATATATATATTTTTTCATTGATTCTTTGAGAATTTCATACAATATATTTTAGTCATTTTCAGACTGAGTTTTAATTGCTTCAGTTCCTTCTCAGTTAGGTATGCTCTCTTATCATGTGATCCCCCATCACAAGAAATCCTTCTGTTACAGCAACAACCCTGCTAAATCATGATCATTAATCTATCATTCCTGCTAGATAATGGATGCATTGATGTTTGGCACTATGTCTCCTTTCTTTTTCCTTCACTTCCCATTTCTTCTTCCAGACGGTTGTATTATTTATGAGAGAAATGTCTCCTGGACATTAAACTGAATGAGGTAATTGAGGCTGTAAAATGACAACAACAAATGCTCACCAGTTTCTAAAGATGAGTCAGGAATGACAGACTGTAGTCACTGCATTTCTGAAATATACTGGGGTATCACAGGGGAGTCAATTCTGTCCCTCTGTGGTGATCAGCTTCACTCCTGATGGCATGTATCCCTCTTCAAGTCTGCTATCAAACAGGTACATGCTTTGTAGCATTAAATGGGTCCTGACTCTGTCTGAAATGATCTTGACAAATCCCTACAGCATTTCATACACAATTATGCAACCGATTTTTCACTTCTTATAGTCTTATTTCTTCTACTTATTTTACCTATTATCTTAGTAGAGTTCAAATTACCCCCAAACCAAATACTGCATTGTTCCTAAAGATAAAAGAAATGTTAGAGTTTGCTTGTTCTGTTATACAAAAGTAAACTATTAGTATTCTGACTTTAAGATCACTAACACTACTTGTGAAGATTGACCAGAGCTTAAATAAGAAATTGTTTTTCATGTATTATATTATATAAAACTTGAAAAGTTCAGAGAAATGCTATGGCAAGTCACCGTGAAGTAAGAGGCTTAACGAAGAAAACAAGGTCTAGATGGGTTCAGATACCTGTAATCTCAGCAGCCTATTCTTTGTACTTATGACAAGTATCACTCTGAATAACCAGTATCATATCTTTACTTCTTGCTTTTATTCTCCAAGATTTCCATTCTTCCTGCTTAATTCTGGATGGGCCCACTCAGATTGTGCTGCTCAGTGTTATAAACATCATTCTGGTAGTTGTTACCCCCAATGTATTTTTAAAATATTTTATTTATTCATTTTTAAGTTATGTGTATCAATGAATGGTCAGTGTGTATGTAAGTACACCCATGATGTGCAATGCCCTCAGAAGAGGGAGTAGGATTCTCTAGAAATGGAGTTGTTAGAGCAAAGTGTGTGCTGGGGACTGAACCTGGGTCCTCTGCAAGAGAAGCCACTGCTCTTAAATGGTGAGCCATCTCTCCAGTCCCTAGCACTAATATTCAAAGTGCTCCAAACTGAACAAAGTACTGTCTATATTTTAACAATGCCACTGGTGAATCACATACACATTATAAGTTGAAAAACTATTCAGGGCTTCTAGAGAGGTCTCAACAGAGCTAAGAAATACTTGGGGGCAGAGAGTCTGGAACTATATATAATTAATTCAACATTTTCTTCTAGTGTTTTTTTAAATTGAATTTTATGATTTTCATGCAATATAACTTTATATGCAATTTAATTTGGTGGTATTTAGATCCCCTCCTCTATCCACACCTCCCCACATTTCCCCCTACCCAATTCAAGGTTCTCTCTCTCTCTCTCTCTCTCACACACACACACACATGCCTTAAAAGTACATATTACAATATGACTCTATAATCTCTATATAGTCTTGTGTCCCCAAATGTCCTTTAGTGTCGATCTATCCACTGGTCCTATGAAGTCTTATCCTTGTAAGACATAGTTCTTACCCATAAATAAGGCACTTATTTATCATTTTATTTTAAACATTAAAAATTATTTAGAAATATTAACTGAATATTTTCTGTGTGTGAATCTTTGTGCATGTGGAGTACTATGTCTATTAGCTAAGAGAGAGTTCAATGCCATGTTTAAAAATCACGAATGGATTTAATTACAGACTCCATGAATCTTTGCCTGAGCCCAGCCAATTCATCCTTGCTATACTTTTGACAGTCATAACACATGGGTACTGGAGCCCAACATATTAACTAGATTGATAAAGTTCATAAAGTTCTTAGAATTCTGTCTTTAAGTACAATATGAGCTTTTAATTAATTGAAGGTAATTAAGTTTAATAATATAAGTGCAAAACTTAGTGATGAGTTGTTCGCTACAGAATATGTCATCTAATTTTATCCTTCTCTTTTAAATTTCCACCTCTTTTCACTGGATGTTTCTGTTCTCTCAGAACCACTGTGGACCTCTGGTCCCAGAAGCTTTCCCAGACCCACCTTCCTAGCTCTCCTTTCCCACACTCTGGGTTCTCAGATCTGCCAGAACACTTGGACACTTTCAGGAGCCTCTCCAATCCAAACTTGGTGCACTCTCTCTCCCACACCTCTTTGGGCCTGGCATCTCTGCTCTGACTCTTGTAGACCCCCAGATCTGAGAGCTTTCCAAGACCTATCTTGGGAAGTTTTCTTTCCCTTACATCCTTAGGATCCAACATCCTCATTTCAGCTCCTCCAGGACGTGTGTGTGTGTGTGTGTGTGTGTGTGTGTGTGTGTGTGTGACTGTATTTCCATACTTTGCCTTGCCTTGAATTCAGACCTGTTCAGGTTAATAAGATCCTTATGTCCTATAAACTGTAAATGCTAGCAGCATGATCAGTTCACCTAGAAGCCACCCAGCCTTCCTGGCTGTTCTGGAACACTGAGGAGTTAATTCTGGAGCTTCACCCCAAAAGTTGCATCTATTCTTAGCATAACTGAGAGCCCTTTTTCACTTCATCTGCACATCAATGTAAAGAGACCCCAAAATGAACAGTAAGCACCACTTGACTGGTCCATGACAAGTTGGGGAAACAGCAAAGAAATAGATACGTCATACCAAGCAACACCACCAATGACACAGGTCCAGATGCTTAGGTCTCATAAAAAACAAAACATAAAAATTACAGCAAAAAACAACATAATATGTCAATTACAGAAATCGCCACCTTCTTAGTAATGGTTCCTGAGAATGAGAACTTAGTTGATGTACAAGACAATGGTTTCAAAATAGAAATTATAAATATGTTCAAGGAGCTCAGAGAATATGAATAAAATTCTAAATGAGGGCCATGAAAACACAGTTGAATAAAATAACATAAAAGTTAAAAAGATGAAATTAGAAATCAACAAAGAAAATCTCTGAAGAAAAGCCAAACTTAAATAAAATTTGTAATAAAAATACAGTGAGCCCTTTGTATGGGGTAATGCAGTATGGGCTTTAGCCAGGCCACCTGCCATGAAGAATAAGGGAATGGCTTCTGTGGAAGTGGCGTTCTGCTCTGGGCCAGGTGTGACACCAGCTTCCTCCCAGGATGTGGATGACCTGCTAAGAGACAGAACACCAGTAACTGCAGTTGGGCACCATCCTGTAGGGCGATTGGCTGACCAAACCCACAAAACCCTTGTACTTCCTTGAGTAAACCGAGTTTGCTGTGGCTCACCCTCTGCATGCTTTCACCCAGTTCCCGGTGTCTCTGTTTTGACTCTGTGCCTCTCACGCCCTCTTAGCTGAGACCCTGTGTCCCGATAGGGCGCCCGAGCAGAGGGGCCCCAACAACACTTGATGGTATACTTCAGTCTGAAGAGATAAAACACTCTCAAAAGAACACAAAGAATAAATAAATGATCCCAGAATAGTTAACCAGAAAAAATCTAAGAAAACAATACTACATCACAAACACAATAGGATTTAATTGGTCAGTAATAACTATCAATATAATGTTCTCAGCTCCCTCACAAAAAGAGACAGCTTAACTGATTGGATTAGAAAACAAGATCCACTGACTTTCTGCATCCAAGTATCATACCTCAAAAGCAACGATGGATCCTATCTTAAAGTAAATTGATGTCTAAGTTAACAGAACTCAAAAACAAGAATGTATACCTACTCCAATATCTGATAAAATAGACTTCAAACTAAAACTAGTCAGAAAAGACAGGGAAGATTATTTTACACACATTAAAAGAAAAATATATTATAATCCTAAGCATATATTTATCACACACAAGGGCACCAAATATCATGAAAGAAACATAATGAAATAAAAAAGTACACACTGGCTGCAACAGTGAAAATACATGAGATAATACATGCACCACACTGTCACCAATGGACAGGCCAACCAGTCAAAACCTAAACAGAGAACCCCTGGAGTTAAATGAAACCATAAACTTAACAGACTTAACAGGTATCTACAGAATAATTTACCCAAACAACAAAAAACATCATTTATCTCAGTAACTGATAGAACTCCAAAATTGAGCACATATTAGGACACAAAGCAAATCTCCACCAATTTAGAAAAAGTGAAATATCATCTTTTATTCTGTCTGATCAAAAAGTAATAAAGCTATATATGAACAATAAGAAAGGGGAAAAGTACACACACTTATGGAAGCTAAACAATATATTACTGAATTAAATTTAGATCAAGGGAGTAATCAGACTTGTACAAATTCCTAGAACTAGATGAAAATGAAAATGCAGCTTACCAAAACCTGTTCAACTCAATGGAGTACTGAGAGGAATTTTATAGCATTAAGTGCCTACACCAGAAACTTAGGAACTCCTCAAACAGACAAATGAATGATGAACCAGAAGCCTCTGGAAAACAAACAACACCTAAAAAGAGCAAATGGAAATAGATAAAAAAGTTCAAATTAAAATTAATGAGCTAGAAACTGACAAAAAATACAAAAATCGAAGAAATAAAGAGTGGCTTCTTTGCAAAGACTACCAAGATTGACATGTTAGCCTAATAAACCAAAAGGAAGAGCGCACAGAACAAAACTAACAAAAACAGAGATGAAAATAGAAACAGTATAAAGACTTTAAATAAATTCAGGAAACCATAAAACCATAAAGACATAGTATAAATCCATACTACACTAAACCAGAAAATCTACAAGAATTTGAGATATGTGTGTCCAACCAAAGTGAAATAAAAATGACCCATAACAACCAACTGAAAAAAAAAAAACCCAAAGCACAAAACTCCCAACTAAAAAGAGCTCATTCCAGATAGACGCAGCATTATATTCTACCAAAATTTAAAAGAAGAACTAATATGAATACTGCTCAAATTATTCCAAGAAACAGAACATGAGGGAAAACTCCCAAATTATTTCTATGAAACTGGTATTATTCTAATACTAATACAAAGAACCAACAACAACAAAAAATGCAGATCAATCTAAACTGAACACAGATGCAAAGATTCACAGTAAAATACTTACAAACCAAATGCAAGAGCACATAATCATATGAATTCGAGCAATGCCATGACAGCATGCACAAGTCCTATGTAATCTCAAACCAGACAAATGCCAGTAAGTAAGAAATCCCAACTCAACCTTAGGAACTTTGGACAATAGGTGAGTTTTAGGATGAGGAAAGACAGCACCTTACAAGATGGGACTCTTGGTGGACTCAGTGAATAGACTCACTCTGAAGGACATTTAGAGACACAAATCAGACTCTAGAAACTATGTTAAATGAATCAGTTGACTTTATCCCAGGCATGCAGTGATGATTCAATACACATAAATCAATAAATATAATCCACCACATAGACTCAAGGACAAAAAGCACATGACTCATTGAATGCAGAAATAGCTTTTGACAAAATCCAACATCTATTCCTGATAAATGTCATGAAGAATCAGAGAAATAACTCAATATCCTAAAGCCAATATACAAGCCCACATCCAACAATAAACTAAATGGAGAAAAATTGAAAGCATTCCAGTTAAAACCAGGAGAGAAGATTGTCCACTCTTTCCATTTTTGTTCAAAGTAATACTTGGAAACTTAACTAGAGCAATCAGAAAAACGAGCTGACAAAGGGGATGTGAACTGAAAAGAAAGAAGTCAAAGTATCCTTCCTTGCAGATTATATGATTCTGTACATAAAAGACACAAAGACTCTGCCAGGAAACTCTTAAAGTTGATGAATCAATTCAGTGAATTAGTAGGATATAAAATTAACACTGCCAAATCAGTCACCTTCCTATATGCCCCAAACAAACATACCCAGAATGAATCAGGGAAATGAACCCGTTCATGATAGTCTCAAAATGTTTGAAATATCTTGGAATAAATTTAACCATCGACATTAAGGACTTGTATAATAAAAACTTTAACTTTAAAAAAAATTTATTGAATTTTTTTGATTTTCATACAATATAGTTTGAAGGACTCTCTCCCTTACCTGCACCCTCTACTGCTCCCACACAATTGACTGCACTCTCTCTTCATATAACATAGTTTCTAGAGTCAGATTTGTCTCTAAATGTCCTTCAGTGTGAGTCTATTCATTGAGTTCACCAAGAGTCCCATCTTGTAAGACGCTGTCTTTCCTCATCTTAGCAGTCACCAATGGTCCAAAGTTCCTAAGGCTGAGTTGGGATTTCGTACTTGCTCGCATTTTGTCTGGTTTGAGATTACACAGGACTTGTGTGTGCTGGTTTATCCATATTCATTATTGCCCTCCTCTTAATAGTCAGGAATTGGGAACAACCTAGATGTCCTTCAACTGATGAATGGATGAGGATGGTGTGGAATATATCAATAGTGAAATATTGTTTAAGTCTTAACAAAAATGAAATTGGTAAATTCAAATGAAATGTTCAGAACTAAAAGGAATCACCCCGAGAGAGGCAATCCAGATCCAGAAAAAACAAAACAAAACAAAGGTTCTCTCTTAGAGCTGGATTCTAGCTTTGAAATCTTACATATGCATTTGAAAAATCAGAGGTTAAAAAACTAATAAACGTGTTGAGCTGAGTTGAGGGTTCACCCTGGGAAGAAAGATAGAATGCAGAGATATAAAGTAAGAAAGGGGAATAATAGATTAGGGAGTTTTGAAAGGGGCCAGGGAATGGGAAGGTAGGAGAGAGAAGGGACTATGGGAAGGGATGACTAACACTAAAAGCCTGTCGAAAATGCCATATAGAAACCTACCAGTAGAGAAGCCACTTATAGTCTATAGATATACATTATTAAAAGAGATTTAAAGGAGTTACCTGATAAAAAATTGTCCTTACTAGACAACATAGGCTTCCAAAGCAAAAACCTAATGGCAGGAATGAACTTTCTCTTTCAAAACTGTTGATCAGGCATCTTATAGACCCTCAAACAGTATTGGTCATTGCCTCTCCTCTTTGTTACACACCAGAACATCATGATAAGACCCTATTATTGAAGACACTACATACATGAACTGTACAACAAAGAAGAAGAAATCAAGCTGACTTCAAAGACTCATCTCTACTGATTAGCATTCATAGAAGGTGCTATGCTGGAAGGTGCTATGCAAGCTCCCTGAAGGAAAAACTCAGCATAAACTTTACACAGCTATGAATCCTAAGAACTACAAAAACAACCAACCTAAAAGATAGTGGTGCAATATAAAATCCCAGTGGTGTAATAATGGCATGGATATTAAAAGAGTAACCAACTACTTGATAATTGGGTATCAGCGCATTTCATAGAATAGAGTCAATACCTGACAATGACTCCAGGCTCTTTAGAATATACAGCCCACAGGCCATAGGGAAAGTCTAATATAATTACTGTACTAAATAAAGTAATAAACATATTTCTAATGTCTTATTTTATATTCATAAATTAATATATCTCTCAAATCTCAACAGAGAAAATTCCTTTATAGCAGATGAACAGAAAATAAAAACTAGCCAACATTCAGAAAATAAGAAGCTGCAGAGTGCTTGTCCTTGAATAGGACACCTGTGTCAATAGGACACCTGTGTCAAACATCTGCCTCCCAGTGGGGGTTGAAAGATTGCAAATGCCAGAGGAGTTGGATAACAAAAATGAAACCAAGTTTTCCACACAGTTTGTCAGTTATTCCTATAAACGCACAGCAATGCTGAAAGCATGAACAAGTCCCAGGTAAGTATAACCAAACAGAATCTCAGCACACATATGGGGAATTAGGTAAGAAACCCCAACCTTATCTGAGGAATTGTTGGCAACTCAGGAATGCTGGAGAAGAGATTCACTCCCATTTAAGGGTGAGACATTTGGTATTGGTTTAGAAAGAGGGGGATCTAAATATGATCAAAATATATTGTATGACATTTACAAAACTTTTAAAAGATGAAAATAGATTTTAAAAATTAAAAAGATAAACAGAAGTAAAAATTAAAGCACAACTATTTCTATTCACTGTATATTTTTGCATAGTGTGTTTTCTAGTAAACATGTGCTCTATATAAACAAAATTCCACTTCTCCAAACACCTCTTGTTTAAGAGACTGTCTTTTTATACAATGTTTGTTTTTGTTCATGTGGCAAAAAATTGTTTAATGAATCATGTATTTATTACTTAATGTGGAGAAAGGAAAAGTCTTATCCATTGCTAATGGGTGTGAAAATTGGTGTAGCCACTATGGATATCAGTGTGGAGATTCCTCAAAAAGCTTGAAATCAATCTACCATAAAACTATCTATACCACCATTGGGCATATACCCCAAAGATTCTTTACCCTACTATAGACATTTCTGTTCATCCATGTTCATTGCCACCCTTTTCATAATAGTCAGAAAATGGAAAGTATCTAGATGTCTATCAACTAATGAAGGGATAATGAAAATGTGGTACATATTCACAATATTGGAATATTATTTAGATCTTCAAAAATGAAATTATGAAATTCACAGATAAATGAATGGAACTAGAAACAATTATTCTGAATGAGGTCATTCAGCCATAAAACGACGAATGCTTCATATTCTCTCTCATTGCTGAAAGCTAACTGAAATTTTAGATATGCTATATCAAATTGAAAATGCAGAGAGGTCATGAAACTAATAAGCAACCACAGGGGTGTGTGTGTGTGTGTGTGTGTGTGTGTGTGTGTGTGTTTGTGTGTGTAAGGCTCCCCCAGAGAGGTGGTGGAATGCAGTGATATGAAGGGGAAAAGGGACATTAGACTAGGAAGGGTTATATGGGATGGTAAAAGGGAGGGCGGTGCAGAGGAGGGGGTAGAGGGAGGGATAAGTAACAGTAAAAGTCTTTAAAGAAAAATCCATATTGAAAACTGCGACTATAGTTTTTGAAAGTATATACCTACACATCATAAAGATTAAAAGAATTTATCCTATAACCAGGGGACACTGTTCTTGCTAGACATTATAGGTTAATGAAACAAAACCCTCAATGCCAGGAATGAACTCCCTGATACAAGCTGTTGACCGATACACCTGCTTATGTTGCCCACCAGGATTGGATGGTAATATTTTATTGCTGAAGACACATATGTATTACTGTTGAGCAAACAAGGAGAAATCAAGCTGTCATTGACTTCAGAGTCTCATCTTCACTGGCTAGTGTTCATATTGCTAGAAAGTGCTATGAAGGTTAGTGGAAGGTAAAAATAATAATCAACCTTACCCAGCTGTGAATCCTATGAACTACAGAAATAACTCAACTGGCAAGATATTCCCACTGATGCAATAGCAGCATAAACATTATGAAAGTAACCAACTACTTTTTAACTGTAATTAAGGTCTGCTTCCTAGGATGGAGTCCACATGAGGCTTTAGAACCTGAGGCTAAACACACCATGCTATATATGGGAGACCCCATTGCCAGTTTTATACTAAGTAGCTGTATTAAACTGAGTTTTAAAGACTTATTGTTATATCCATACATAATACATCTCTTAATTCCGAAAGAAGTTAACTCATACAACAGATGGTGATTGACACAGAAACCCACAACTGGCCAACATACAGAGAACAGGAGGTTTTAGAGTACTTATTCCTGAACAGGACACATATAAGAAACTTCTGCCCTGCAAGGCTCAGGAATCATTGTGGAAGAGAGGGTGGCAAGAATGTAAGAGAAAGAGGTGGTAGATTAATCCACAGAAAGAAGGTTTTCCAGACAGCAATGGTGACATCATTCACAAGTCCCATACAAGCTGAGACCAGAAAAAATGTCCAAGAATAGACATGAGAAAGAGGGTAAGAAACTCAGTTCCATCGAAGAAAATTGTGGGAACAGATGACTAGTGAGAGGGGCAGAGACGGTCTCTTTTAAGTATTGGACTCTTGTTAGGCTAGCCAGGCTCTAGATGATGGACAGACAACTGACACTGAAATATATTTTGGGACATAAATTGGACTCTATAGGTCTTGTTGCATATATATTAGAACACATCATATTTGGTGGGAGGCAATAAGAAGAGGTGGAGAACAGGGAGGGGATATAAATACCATCAAATTATATCATATAAAAGCATCGAAAATTCAGTGAAAATATTCTACCAAGTTGTTTTGTCATTTTCATTTGCTTTTTGGAAGCTTTAAATGTCTTCCCTGATTTCAGTGACTTACTGCTCATTGAAGAATGTAATACTCAATCTTTATATATTCCTTCAATCTTTCAGATTTTTGCTATTGATTTGTAGTTTTAAATACATGATTTGAGAAGGTACAACAAATTATTTGATTCTTTTATAATAGTTAAAATTGGCTATATGGTCATTTGGAAATTATCACAGGTTGCTCAGCAGAATGTATATTCTGAAGCATCTGTTGATGTTTGTTAATTATTAAACAATTGGCTACAAAAGCTTAAGTGGAAAGAAAACATATAGGACAGAATGTATAAAATCCAATATGGGTGGAATAACAGTTCAGATGGGGGAGGGAGTCTAAATTTGATTAAGATGTATTTTATGAAATGCACAAAATACAATAAAGTATTTAAAATTGTGCTATAGCTTTATTATAAAGTTTTATTTTTAAGTCGGAATGATCCTCTTATCAGTGGCTGTGGGTTTGAAGTCAGTGTGGCAGTATTTGGAGTTATCTGACCCTTTTCTTCAGTAGTGTATTTTTTATGAAACATGGTTTACCAATATTCATTACTATATATTTTTAGTCATTCAGTCTTCTTAATGGGCAATTTCATTTAGGTATGTGTATTGACCCTCACCGTCTCCAATTTTTGGTTTGAAAACTTTCTGAGATAAAAGAATGTCTACTCTTGTCTTTTTCTTGCTTTCACTTGTTTGGAGTTCAGCATTCTGTTCTTTGAAGCCATTCTGTGTCAATCCTGGGCGGTAAGAGTCTTCAAATAAGACATCTGGATATTATATTTTTATCTAATCTAGTAGTGAGTGCTAATTTGATAGCTGGGGCTATAAACATTTTGGATTATTATTGAAGCATATTTGCTGATTCCCTCCACTTTCTTGGCTGCTTTTCTGGTTGGTTAAAATGCTATTTGTTGATTTATTTCTCCCTTATTCACCTAATGTATTTGCTAGTTTACTGGTTTGGGCATTAAAATTCCGCATTAATTCTCATTTGTTTAGAATGGTGTGCTGACTTCCTACAGTGTTTTTCTCTGCCGTGGGCTCACATCCTAAAGTGCACACACCTTGGGGAACTTGATTGACTGAGAAAAGCCAACAGAGCGAACTATGTCCTAAGCAATCCGTGACTTGAAGGAGAGGGCCTAGGCAGGAAGCAATAAATGCAGGAAAGGAGACAGTGACTTGTCACCATATTGGCAGAGCTCTAGGTCTGCTATATAGTTCCCATGAAAATGTAGAAAACTATAACCCGACCTCAGTACGAGATTTCTGCACCGCCCCCTGCAAGTCCTATGTAAGCAATGCTGAATAAATTCTTGTTTCTCTAACTGGAGATCATCCTTAATTCCCTTAATCATTCTGGACCCAGAGGGCTAGAGGGGCAGGTCCAAACGCCATGCCTCAGTATGAGAAAAATTCTTGAGACAGACTGGCGTAGTCGAACGGGATCAATTAACAAAAATGGAGAATGCTTTGGGGGAAAGGGTTTATGTTCTACTAATATGGGGACCCGAGAAGTGAGTGTGGACAGAGGAGGTTCAACTGTCACAGCTTGTTGAAGTCACTCACCAAGATGACATCACCAAAGCAGACAACGTTTGGGGGAGAAGTACCAGGATGGGAAACCACTGTAGCTGGCATGGAGTGGAACGTTTGCTGGAACAATGGGCACCGGCACTGGATTATGGTGAAGCTCTGAAAATAGCGGGGGGTCTGGAGCAGACTTTCAGAACTATGCAAGTGCATCAAGGGCCAAAGTTCCAGTGGGCCACTGCAAAAGCTCCTTCAGCACTGCCATCCATCATAAGGGACCTCTCAGAAGCTGAGGCAAGCAACCCCGAGAGAAACCGAAGAGCTGAGAGAAAAATTAGAACGGGAAAGAGAGATGAGTCTAGCTTCTGTAGTACTAGCCTCTAACCTTATTGGTAAATTAAATATAAAGGAAAAAGCAATAGAAATTTTAACCTGCCAGTTTTTTTCTAATTAAGAGAGCAAGAAGGAAAGAAAACCCAGAGTAGATCCATGATACAAGGTCTGTCCTGGGAATCCTCAACTGGGAAACAAAAAGAGAAGGTGGATAATGATGAGAAAGGGAGAGACCCAGAAAAATCTGAGTGTCCCTCAGATTTGACCTGTAGCACAAAGAAAGGAGAAATGCAGTTGTCAGCATGCTAATGGAGGCCTTAAGGAGTGTGAGAATTTAGCAATTAGAGAGTACTCCACACTGGAACTGCTGGAAGTAGGAAAGACAATCAAACAAATAACAATAGAGCCTCTTGTCACCTGGCTTCTGAGAATACGGGACACAGGAGCAGAAGATATTAGCCTAAAGACTGCAGAAGCAGAAAAGCTGAGCAATATAACTCGTCAACCCTGCTTGAGATACAGGCTGCATAACCTGAGGCAGAACAAGGGGGATCAGTCTCTGATGCACTGACTTGTACAAGTCGGTAGAGATACTTGATTATTATAAGTGGAGGTGCTCATGGATGTTAGGGGATGGCAGAAAATAAAAGAGGGGCAGGCGCTACTGAAAGAATTAGGTATGTGGAAAGCAATGTGTGGTGCCCCATTCACAGGACCATACAGAACTGTGTTCAGTAGAGATTTAATGAAGGACTTAATTGAGCAAGGCCCTTAAAATTGACATGGAGGTTTAGTGTTTCTGCTAAGTCCCCTAGTGGGGCAGGATCTTTATAAGGCAGGAGAGGCTTTGACTGATTTAAGTGACCTAGACCAAGATGTAAAGTATGTCTGTGGAAGAATAGAACAACGTAAAAGATGCATAAGGGATGTAAAACAGAGAAAGAGGTCTGCTTGGTTACTCAAAGACAAAGAATGGCAAGACTGTGTGTAGCCCAATATCCTAAAGAAAAGATTGATGAAAAGACAAATTCTGTGCTAAAACACCTCTGGGAGGATTTAAAACCTGAATAACAGTTCATAAAATATATACAAAGGAAAATAACTATTCCAGGCGTGGATAGAAATCCCCCCAGCAAAAACAGGGTACGCTTCTCCCCTGTGAATGTCTATTCGAGGGGTGGGGACAGTTTCCCTGGCCAGGGCCTCGCCCAGCAGCCTGGTGTGGTCAATGCAGAGACAAGTGTGGCTAAAGCCAGGAATTGGACCCAGGGTCAATCTTGCCCTAGGAAATAACAGCTACAACAGGGGCAAGAGGAGCCTTATTCTTCCTTTACCCCTTGTAGGGCAAAACAGTTTGGGCCAGCTCCAATAATTTTATCAAGGATAAAGAGATGCATGGAGGCTCCATGTATGAACTCCAGGGCACTAACTGAATTCTAGATGATAACCAAAGATAGCAAAGATCTAAGTTACATGTCATTGTACTCAACATGGATCTGTTGAAAAAAACAGCTGATGCAAATGAAAAGGGACTTTCCATGCTATGTTAGACCTTGTGTATGTGCATAATTTTAACTTCTGAGTGTTTTACAGGTGTGAAACCCAGTTAAGAGATGTCAAGTACACCTGAAATAACAAGGATGAACTGTAACTCACACAGGGTACAAGTGTGAGATTTAGCTGTAAAATCCTCGATAGATTTATGGTTGGAGAAGGCGTGAGTAGTACCCACCATGACAATGGGGAGAACCCTACAATGACCTGGGCTTATAGAAGCTAAAGAGTAAAAACAGTACTTTATATAAATGTTAACTACAAATTTCAGTATCAGGTGTGGGTTGTTCCTCTGGGAGCTGTTGGCCAGGGAAGCCTTAGAGGGCCCCTCTACAACGAAAAAGCAATTGCCACTAATGCCTGTTGCACACTGGAAGTAGGCAGTAAGACCCTGTTGCTGAAGGTGCTAATTGAGCATGGAAAAGAGAGATCTAGCAGGAACCAACCTGTAAACTCCCTGCAAATGGATGGCTGGACTTCATAGTGCTAGAGGGTGCTAAGCAGACTGCTATAGGGAGAATGATCCTGAAAAGCTCTGCTTAATGATGGATCCTGCATGCTCCACTTTCAGATGCCAAGCAAGATGTTCCTGCTGGTGCAATAGTTGCTCATCTAGTATATATACAACAAGAGGCAAATTTCTAATTGGATTTAAGGCCCGCTGCTCAGGGAGGATACAAACATCTGAGACTGAGAAAATTCGACCCCCAGTGGTGGTTGGGGGATATATAAGCCCCATGGAGAAGCCACTGTAATTGTTTGTAAGATGAATGTGATGTTCCTATTTAGGTACTATCCAAGCATTTTTGTTTATGCCGATACTTTAGGTTATTATAGTAATCAGTATTTGTGTGGATGTTAGTTTGTTATTGTTGTTGTTATGTTTTTAAAGTAGAAGGAGCATCACTAAAGCCAAATGACAATCCATGCCATCTTGGAAAGAACATCATCCATCACCTTTTACCTCCCTTGTTCCCGAGGCTCAGGGACTATTGTGAAAGAGGATGGTGGAAAACTCTGTAAGAGTCAGATGGAGAAGTAGTGGAGTGTAGCATGAATTTACATATAGTTTCCCCCGTCTCAATGGACACACCCAGAGAGGCACGAGACAGACACAAATGTGGCTGCAAAGGTGTCAATGGTGGTGCATGAAAGACTTACCTTGGGGAACTTGATTGATGGAGAAAAAGCCAATAGAGTCAACTGCATCCCAGCTAACCAGTGACTTGAGAGGAGGACCTAGGTAAGAAGCAGTGAATGCAGGGAAGGAGACAGGTTCACGTGGCTGGTCACCATCTTGGGGGAACTCCAGGTCCATGGTGCAGTTCCCATGAAAATGTAGAAAACTACAATCAGACCTCAATAGGAGAGTTCTGCCCTTCTCCCCTTCCCAAAGTCCTTTGTAAGTAACCACGAATAAACTCTGGTTTCTCTATATGGGGATCATACTTCTTTTGCTCATTTGTTCCTGACCTACAGAATGGGGCCAAAAGCTGCATTTCACTGCAAGAAATAGTCTCAAGAGAAGGCATAACAATAAGTGACTTGAAATCAGTAGAGTACAGAAATTTGGTGGTGGGCTAGAAAGGGGGTTAGTGGTAATGGAAAGGTTCTAAGCATAATCAAAATATAGAGTATGAAAATTGCAAAAATTAAAAAATAAAAAAGTCACCTGGAGAGATAGCTCAGTGGTTAAGAGCTGGGGCTCTTGCAGAAAATGCAGATTCAAGTCATAGCACCCGTATGGTGGTCAACAACCATTTGTAACTCCAGTTCCGGGAGATCAGAAGCTCCCTTCTGACCTCCATGGGCATTGCATGACATGGGTGCACTTACATGCATGCATGCAATACATGCATACACATAAAATAAAATACAAATAATAAATAAAATATATAAAAAACTTTCAGAAAATATTTAATAACGAGTCAGTGGTTTTAAAAACTTTGAATCTCTTATTCCATTTCAAGATTTTTGTTCCTTCATAGTCATAATTGGTGTAACCACGTCAGACAGATATAACTGTAAACTGTTACAGATGATTATTTCATCAAGTGCTCATAGGGCAGGCCCATTTACAGAGGGCATATTCTGGGTCAGATGAAATAATGGAGGAAAAGTCCTGGTGATGAGCTTTCTGGTTAGCTGTCATTCAACAAAATATAGTCAGATTCAAGCTACTAAAATAACCTATTAGCTTCTAAAAAAAACAAAGAAAGGCTTAACCAGGACATCTGGGTTCATTGTCAGTGACTCTGATGTTTGAGAGTATGTGGGAGTATGTGTAGAACCCTTTTGAAACTGCAATAGGAAGATATAGTCATGAGAGCTGTCCTTTCTCCTGGTGCTGAAGGCATGCTATGATGAGTCAACTGCTTAACAGGAATTTTGTAGACATACAAGCTATGGTCACATAGTTTTCACATGTAATTTCATTTGTTAGTTATGCACCAATAAAACTAGAAAATATATATTATGAGACATTAGATAAAAGCAATATATTTTATGGCATGAACATGGGAGTACATATACAAAAATAAGAATAATTTGTGTTCTCTCTTTGACTATGTGGTTTTTGTCTTGTAATTGCAGAAGTCAAGGCATGTGACACAGCATCCCAAGAAGTTGCTGAATATTGGATGACAGGATGAGATTTGAGGAATTATGGCACCTAAAGCATTGTGATGTTCTTCTGAAGTAATTACTTTAGGACAAACATTTCTTTCTCAATTCTACATTTTGTTTTTGAAACAATTCAAGCCACTGAATTTAAGCAATGTACATATCCGTGGGGTCAGAATAGGTGTTCTGAATAGATAGATACTTATTAGTAAATCTAATCAGGCAGCTTGAAAAGCAACAGTTATCTCTTTGAATAAACCCAGCTTTTTGAATATTTGACCCAAACCAAATTCTTTTGCCTGCAATGCTTCTTCTACCCTTCTTCAAAATCACATAAAGCTGTTTGCTTCTTACTCATTTGAATGTAATCATGGAAGCTATATCTTTTGAGGATTATTTATGTCTATTTCTTAAAAAATTCCAGGCTATAAGATTTTTAATAATGCTTGGTTATTTTTAATATAAAACAATGAAATATTAATAAGCTTAGCATATATTATATGCTAAGGTTTTCAATAGGAATACAGACAGAAAAGGAAAAGAAGTAAGCACAAAGGCTTAAATGAATAATATATTTTAAACATAATAAGAGGAAATAAAGATCTGTATAATATTAGACCTAATATGTATGAAATGTATACCTAGGAGAAAAATAAGCTTAAGCCTATTAATGATATAATATCAAAGGAAAAGAAAATGATTCTTAGAAGCTTCTTATGTCTTCTAGATTGCTTGCAATTGGCAAACGTTGTCAATATTGCTTTTAAAATATCTACATGTAGAATGAATCATTCATTTCTCTCTAAAACAAGTACAGCAAAAGGAACATGCTGAGACCATTTGACTCACTCATGGGCCAAGGCTCAGACTTCCAGCCTTCACCTGCTTCCCAGAAACAGTGGTCTACTTTATTGTTACTTGAGGAGTATATTCTGATAAATACACTTACTCAATTTTGTCTTGTTTTGGTTTCCTACATACAACTAGCCTGCTGTGTTCAGACAAGTTTCCTTGTATTCATCTGCTACATTTGGCTCTTACAGTCTTTCCAACCCCTCCTCTTCCATGTTCCTTGCCTTCCATAGCATTGCAAAAGGAGGGTATGTATGATATAGGCGTCCCATTTATGGCTGACAGGTGTTGTGTTCCAGAACCCAGAACTCTAGTTTTCTCAAACATGATATTAGACTATTTCTCTTAATGCTTATTCTTTGACACGACATCACAAAATTGAGTATATTTCATAGCCCCAAACTCTAGACCTAAACATGTAGATTCAGCCTGAATGACCTCACCACTTCCAAGACTAGTACCACAGTCTAGGCTCCAGGCTTATCACAGACACAGCTTGGCTTATACAGACTTACATCTACCTCAGCACCAGACTGGTGCCCAGAAGCCTTTGTTATTGGCCTCCCACTTGGGCAAAAAAATCAACATAATGAGGAGACATCTTATGAAATAGGAATAAAAATAGTTACAACCTGTATATCTAATCAAATGTAAATTGTTTGAGAAATGTAAATAATTTAATTTAAAAAAATAATCAAAGGACCTGCATAGAAATTTCTCAAAAGAAGATACATAGAGAGCTAAGTAAATGAAAGTATGACCTTTAAACATCCATCAGAGAGATGAAAATTGAAACCACACCAAGATTCCATCTCATAACTATTCTTTATCAAGCAATAACAGCTGAAGTGTTGGTGATGATGTGGACAAAGGATAACCCTGGTACAATGTTGATAGTAACCAAGAGATTTCTGGATGGATTTGAAGGACTCTTTATCCCCTAAACCTGATCAATAGCCCATGGCTGGGAAGTACATTGGCCCTAGTTGGGAAGCTAGGACTGTTTTCTGCTAATTAGACATTGGTGTCAAGCTACCTTCTAAATTTATATGTTAATCCCCAGGAATTAGTGTGGCTCTTAGCCTTATTCAGAGAAATGTCTTTATATGCAGTGTGCAAAGTTAATGCATAAACTCCTAACTGGCTGAAATGTTGAGAATAAGTGACTGCGAGTGATTGGCTCTAAAGAAGACATGAGAAACCCTCTTCCCAGCACCAAGGCTCAAGGAATATTAGGGAAGAAAGTGTGGAAAGAACCTAAGAGCTAGAGGATGGGAAGGAGGCTGTGAAATTCCATGTGTGTTCTAGATATGACATGGCCATTACACTCAAGAATGTACCAGAAGCTCTGATTATCTACATAAAGCCTGCACACTATGGGGCCCTTCAACATTCCATCTTGGATGGTAGAGTGGCTCAGGAACCCTATCCCTCAGATCCTCTGGAACTGCAGTTGTAGGCAGTTGTCAACCTCCATGTGGGTTCTGGGAACAGAACTCAGGGCCTCTGCCCAGAGCCATCTCTTCAACCCCCAATCTTATTTTTTGACTATTTTATTTTATGCATATGAAGTTTTCGTTTGCACATAGATAGGCGCACCACTTGCATGCAATGCCTGAGGAAGTAAGACAAGGATATTGGATCCCTGGTACTGGAGTTATGGATGGTTATTAGCCGCTGGAGACCAAACTCCATCTCTTAACCACTGAGCCGTCTTTCCCAGCCCTTGCACTGCATTTTATATTTTTAAGAAAGAGCTGCTGCACACACATAACCACACAGACTGATTTTACTCAGTCCCAAAGAGGATATTATCATTTTAGAACATAATCAGATACAATTCTTTGCAATCTGGAGCTAATTGTATATCATGAGTTTAGTCATTTAGCTAAGATATCTTTAAGGAAGTCACAGATTAAAGATACAGCAACCAAAATGAGGTCTCCCATCGATAAAACATAGGACATAGCCGTTCTTAAAATAACAGGCCGCTAACCAAAATTTAAGTGCCTAAAATTAAATGAAAGAGTTTAACATCAATGTCTAGCAGATAGGGTGAGCTAAATATGACAACTAAGCATCTGAGAGTCAGTGGTAATAAAGAGTATTACTTCTTTCAGGGGAACTACAAATATGGTCCCAAGTAGTGTTTCACATTCTGAATTGCAGGCATAAGTGCTTAACAACAGTGCAGGAGGAAATGGACTCACGCTCCATTTCTATCTTCACATTAGATTATCTCTCTCATTCTCATGCTCTCCATCGATTGACAAATCATTCCCACATTACATACGACAGAATTAATACTTTTCCAAATGGTGGCTTCTGAATCCTGTCACCTGGAATCTGACATCAATGTAAGAATTATGAGTTCCCTGAGTCCATGATGTGGGAGCAAGCAGCCACTTGGTGAGGTCCTGGAGAGTGAGGAATTGGGCAGAGGAGCCAGGCACATAGAAACCCCATCCAGCCATGCAGATGAAGCAAGCATCGAGAAAGGGGAGCCTCCAGGCAGTGTGCATCTCATGAAAGTACCTCCTGAATTTCTGATCTAAAAGCATGCAATCAATATTAAAAGACCTGTTGCTTCAAACCAGCAACTGTTATGGTTTCTTTACTTGGAAAGAAGAAATAGGAGATGAAAAAATCTTGAGAGTATGAGGAGGTGTGAGGTGTGTTTATGTGGATAAGAAAAATGTAGCCGAGGGGAAGGGACTTGAATGAAGTCTAGGGTTGGAGATCAGTTCTAGACTTGCTCATTTACAAGTTGAACTTAGCACAGCTTCACCTATGTCAGCCTATTATTGTGACAAGTGATACAATGAACAGTCTCTAAAAGGAAAAAGAATACTGGTCAGGGTCTTGTGGAAAACAGGCGCCTAAATTTCCAAAGTTTCTTTTTCAGTACGGTCTTCTAAGAAACCATTAGTGCCCAAGCCTATGAGTCATGACAAGTTCTGTCACATGATACCAACTAATGTGACTCCTGAAAGATTCAGCTCTTGGAATTTTAGCTGGGATTTAGTCCTGTAAGTGCTTTCAAATTGGCTCATACAGAACCTCTAGCTTCTGAGAAAATTAAACAACTCTAGGAATGGTAGAAAATCTTTATTTTAAATTTAATACTTTAATTTTAAACACATGGAAACTAAGGATTTAAATTTTTTGATGAAAATATTTATAAAAATGTACTTTGTAAGATCATACACGAGTATTTTGTTTGCGTTATTCCCTCCACTTCCAGTCCCTCTCCAAATGCTCCCATGTCCCCTCAATCCCTCACAATTCCTCATCCTCTTCTTTTGTAATTATCAGTACATGCATATGCACATTAATAAATATGCATATATGGCAGGAAGGTCAAGACACCTGCTGCTGGTTAATGCATTTTAGACATGACAGGGAAGCTGCTCCCATGATATCTCCAAGGTATGGTAGGGTTACAAGATCCACATAATAACAAATCAGTTGGCATACCAATGTGGATGGGGGAAAACCTCAGGGGGTTTCATCTCAAGATGAAGAGCTATGGCAATGAGTGGATGCTCATGGAGAGAAAATCAGTTTTCTCCAGAGACTAGCTCCCTGAGAGATAATCTAATCCCAAGTAAGTAGCCTTAAACAGCTACTCAGAAGCACCACTAAATGGTAGGAAATCTTTTGAAATCTAATCCCCAAGATGTAGGCCGAGGGCCAATCTTATTAGTTTTCTGTCAAAGAAAAGCCTTCTTATATTAGCTTTGTTGACATAACAGGGACATATTACAAAATTCTAAGAATTAACCATTCAGACACAGTATTTAGCAGCCATTTTTTATTATATGGTAAAAAAAAATAAGTAAACCAACAAGAACAACAAAACACAAATGGATACCATGTTAAGCTATTCCATAGATTTGATTTCATTTAATACAAAATTTCACCAGATTGTACTTAACAGAATTTTGAGAAAGTTAAAATTTAATGTAAAGCATAATTGTAATCCTTTCATACCGTTCTTATATTGAAAGAAAAGGTTTTTATAATGTGTATTGCAGGTTCGTATCAGCTGTCATCTGTAAGGGCACAGTATTCTTCTGAGTTTGGTATAGTTTAAGGAGAGATTTTTCCATTAGGATTTTAAGAGCACAGTGGGGAAGGAAGAAGACCTACTAACAGATAAACCATGTCATCTGATAAGGACTATAACGACCTAGATGGTTTGCTTTGTACATGCCAAACATGATAGCTGCTTTTCTTGGGGAAAATGCTGGGAAATGTCTGCTTCCTAAAGAAACTTTGGAATATTCAGTTTAAGTATGAGCAAGATTTAGTATCCTAGAAATAAGATTAGTCACAGTTTAGAAAGTTAGCTGTCTTAACATGCCTGAGGCAGCCTATTCAGGCATTAGTCTAGGAGCAGGGTGGACACAGCCATATGGAGTTAGGACTATTCTGAAGTAGCCTGGGCAGAGCAGAAAGACGTTTTAGAGAAAGAGGTGAGAAACTGCACAGAAAAGATGAAGACACAGAAGAGCTCATGGAAGACAGAGTGAGAAGGGCCAGTGTGCCCTAAAGAGAGAGAAAAAATTAGGTAGAAGTGGTGCATATGGCAGACATGTAATCAAAAGGCACAGGCACCCATCAGGATTGCATGTTAAAAATATAAAAGTGGGGACTTGAAGAGATTACTTAGCGGTTAAGAGCACAGGCTGCTTAGTGGTTAAGAGCACAGGCTGCTCTTGCAGAGGTTTGATACCTAGCATCAACAACATTCAGCAACCTTAACTCCACTTCCAGAGGATCTGAAGGCCTCTTCTGACCTCCATTGGCATTGCAGGACATGGGTGTACCTAACTAAATGCAGGGAATACATTCATATACAAAAAAATAAAAGAATAAGTAAAATATTGTTTTAAACAGTTAGAAGTGCCTATAACAGCTCCTCATGTAAATCTTTAAGAAAGATAATGAAATGCCTACATTCTAAATGTGTTTGCTGAGTTTGCATCTTTGTACCCACAGAAAAAGTTGGGTGTGGCTAGCTCTGTGGGTAATAAAACCAAAGAGGATTGCTGGGTTTGCTGGACACCTCAATGAGAGATTCTGTGTTAAAGAAGTAGTTGAAGAGTGATAGACCAGGACATCTTATGTCCTACTATGGTCTTTGCATGTGTACAGGAGTATGTAACTGTATAAAACTACATGCACACATCAGAAACACATACACCATTTATGTACATACATGCAAATTCACACACATAAAATTTAAAGAAATATAATCACGTGAAAATCTCTGATTATTATATCCACTCCATAATAATAATTGCATACTTGGCACACTCTGGTAATATAAATTATGTTATTGGACTTGATCATATAATTTTAAATTAAAGATTATAACTCAGTGGTACTAAAAACAACAGAACCAGGAAGGTGACATCAAATTGATATCATATCAGAGATTGATCTTAGTTTCATTTATTTCATTTTCCAAACGCCTAATGTGCTATAAAAGAGGAGTGTTTAAGTAAATGTTGATGTGTAGTGTAAATGCTTTTACTTCTGAAAGGCATACATTGTGCTTTTTAAAAATGCTGACTAGTTCAAGTGGTTTATGAAAAAATGTGACATTTTCAGCCTCAGGTTCCACACTGTGTAATAATCCTTTCTTTTCACAGATTTTATCATAACACTTATGTCAACAATGTTGCCTTAATCATTTGTACAATGCCTATAAATTCCTTCCAAGTTAATGAATTCTATCCTTGCTCAATAGCCTCCAAATATTTATATCAACTTCACTGTGAATCTTCTCATTTTCCTTTGCTTAAGGCATCACTTTAAATGCACTGTCCAAGGCTGTTCCTTCTCTTTAGAATTACATTAGGTTTGCTCAGACGCAGGTATTTATTAGAATCATTTTAAACTTAAATTCTCTTTAATCTCCTTTCTTCTAAGACAAGCTATGTTTTACTTTCTCTTTATATGTTATCACATTTCTGCTCTTTGCCAAAACATTGACTGCTTTGTTTGTTGACTGTGTGTGCCAGTGAACAATGTGCATACATGTACATGCATATTGGTCAATGTATGCATGTTTATGAAGTTCTTACAGGATGACAGAGATTTCTAGAGCTTGGTGAATGGGAGATTTCTTTTCCATTTTACTTTTCAGCAGTATACGGAAATGAAGATAAGGGCTGATCAGAGTCACCTTTTTCATCTCCAGAAATTCAGTTAAGTCCCTTTCAACACCAGACATTAGAATCCCTTAATGGTATTCAGTTCTGCCAAGTTTGTCCAGGATCCTTCTTACCCCGACTCTGATATTTTGAATTACATGCACCAGGATATAATTTTTCTACTTGAATATATCATATACACCTTAAGTCATATTTTCTAGATATTGAACATTATACTTTATCACCCAAGCATCTTGTTTATAAATATTTGTGAATTTATGGGTTTAATTGTTGATAAACTTTTCAAATGGTCATAGATAAAAGGAGACAAAGTTACAATGCATTGATGACATCCATAAAGGAACTGTTTATAAGGTTTTGAGTTTAGGGTTGTTTACATTTGTTAAAAATGGGTTACCATCTTAGGTTCAGGATGTTACTTGCATCTAATCAAAATGGACCTGTGGCAGGAGACTAGGTGTCAAGCTGTTGGTGTCAAACAACTAATTTTCTGAAAATTACTTTTCAAATACAAAACAGAGAAACAGACCTTGTTCATTTAAATTTTCCTGCTTTTGTTTTAGAGATTTTCCTTAAGGATAATTATGAATAGGTCATTCTTATTGAATGTGTCAGAACTGACAAGTATACAATGAGAGAATTAAATCATGTCCTGCATTAGTACACATTTTCTAAGGACTGTTACGTGTGTGCTTGTTTATAGTGTAAAAATCAGTTAAGTGTGATATAGATTAATTAACAACAACGCAATGTATTATCTTTAGCTCCTTCCAGTATGTAATAGCACTTTTGTTTTTAGGCTAGCAAAACACTGTGAAGTAGACTAAAATAAAATGAAACAAAATGTCATATCTTCTGTTTAGAGATGAGAGCATGTGAATCTATAATTAAATTATCTCAGATCATGTAACCAGAGATCTAATTAAACACATTTTAATGAGTCTTCCAATTATCTATCCTTCCACTGTATCATCTAATCCACATATAAATACAACACAAAGTGATCCATATGTAGGAACAATTTATGTAATTCTGAGGAACCACAGAGACTTAACAGAGATAGTTCAGCAACATTTATTTTGGTGACATTAGTTTTGCTTTTCCTTGCAGATTTTTCTTTAAATTCTACCATTAAAATTTAATTTCTTTAGTTTAATCCAGGTGAATACTTTGTCCACTCTACAGTACTTTTTTCAGGACATAAAGCTTTCAGTGTCTCAAGCTAAGATGATATCTAGCCACATCAAATCAAAATGGTTTTAGAAAGAGAGGATGTGGAAGAAAATAATTAGCTTTAGTCAAAAGAATGTATGGTTGTATCATAATGCTTCCTATGAGTATTTTTTGTTTGTTTTTTTGAGACAACATGGTGGTATTTTTAATATTAATATTACAACATAGAATAATACAGCTTTAAAAGTCCCACAGTCCTTAACAAATCAAACACTTTAAAAACTTAATGTTTTCTCTTTAAAATAATCCAAAGTCTCTAAAATGTGGGCTCCTGTGAAATACATACTGCCTTATTTCAAAAAGGAAGAACTGGGCGCACTTAAGTAGAACCAAAGTCCAGAAATTAGGTCTCAGTGTTGGGCATCTGGAATTCACTTAAGATCTGAGCTCCAAAGGGCTTACACAGTTCTGTTTCCCTGGCTCTGCCAACCACAGCATGCAGTCTTGTAGTCTCGGGCCAGCTCCACTCTACACCTGCCACTACCCTTGGTGGTCTTCTCAATGTTCTGGAATCTCTAATATGCTGGGGTCTGTATTGAAACTGGGATTGCACCATCACCAGCCTTTCCTCTTTCACAGTGCAAAACTTCATATTGTCTCCAGGATTCCTTCAGGCCCTCAACACCTGTACCATGTAGAAGATGTTTACAGATTACGAAGTCTGCTTCCAGCTTGAGATAGGGTTCAGCCTTCCTACAGGCCACAGATTCTGTGTGTTGACCCCGAGGAGATACTTTCAAGAAGGTTTTGTCACAATGATGCTCTTGCTCATTGCTTATTTTTTCAGTCCTAGCAAACAAGCATCTATTTTCCCCCCAAAAGCAAAGGCTTCACAGCTGATTCTAAGTCCCAGCTGAACAGAAACCACAGATTTTCCAATCACAATATCACACAGACAGCCCCAATAATCTGGTGGGACTATTTCTGTGACAGACCTGAATATATTGTTTTTGGAAAGTTTGTGGTTTAATAGTGATGTGTTTATGTGCCAAGTTGATAAGGAATCAATTGTGTTGGGGAGCTTCACTTGTCAACTTTAGACATCTGGGTAGAGGGAAGCTCAACTGAGGAACTGTGTCATTTGGACTAGCCTATGACCATGTCTGTAGAACACTTTCCTTATTGTTGAATGATATAAGAATGTCCAATTCACTGTGGGCAGTTCCAGCCTTGGATAGGCGGTCATGTATTTTAAGAAGAGCAAACTGACAAAAGGCTGGGAGATCAAACGAGTAAGCAGGATACCTCCAAGGACTGTGCTCCAGGTTCCTGCCCTACGTTCCTGCCTTGGCTTCCCATAATGATGGACTATGAGCTTTAAGCTAAATAAACCCTTTTCTCTCCAAGTTGATTTTGGTCTGTGTTTTTATCACAGCACTATAAAGTATGACAGACAGACAGAGTCACTTTTTAGTTCCGGCTAGAACTTGCTTTGTAGACCAGACTGGCCTTGAATTCACAGAGCCACCTGCCCCTGCCCCCAGAGCGGTGGAATTAAAAGCACGTGTCTCCACACCCAGTCCTACCAGTATTTTATAACGGGCCAATGTTGGGTGCACATTGAAGACAAAATGCCATGTCATAAATTTAGTTAGGAGTAGTGTCTTCTGAGAGCATTTAAACAGCTCTCTTTGCAGCACATTTATAAAGTAGTTGTGATTGTCATTCAAGGTATCACTTCGAGGACGAGTGAATTCCTCCCAAATTGCTCTAGAATTTTGGTCTTTTTTCACTGAATCCTCCTTTATGACTAAATTTAATTTGTTTACAGTGACAAGTGAGGGTAACAGGAGTATCTACATCACTAATTGGATTGGGTTTGAGCTGGTCAGTGCATAAGGAACTGAATAGAATGGGGTAGATCATTGTATAACCTATTAAATCACCCAAGCCAATTGATCAGGCTTCTTCTGTCAGTTATATTAAGTCCATCACAGGAATTCTACAATCCCTGTATCAATATCTTAACAAAACAATAATGTATTGGTATTCTAATTACAAATAATAAAAGAAAGAGAACTGAACTAGACTCAAGAAGTTATTTTTTGGTCTCATACTTCTATTAATTGTGTGTGTGTGTGTGTGTGTGTGTGTGTGTGTGTCTAGATCTGGAAGAAACAATGTACATTTCCAGGACAGCAGGGAAATGGGAGACAGGAGACTTTCATTCATGTCTTGCATCTTTGTAAGGGCGGTACTGGCAAGGTCTCAAGCAAGGCTTGCAAACAGAAGCCAAGACGCTTAGGCACTTGAAAGCAGAGATAATTCTTGAATAGACGTGGATCTAAAGTTGAGTGCTAACTAAAGCTCAAAAAGTCTGTGATGCTGGTACATTAAATTGATGAAATCCATGTGAAATACATACACATATATATGATGTAAGAGATTATGTATGCTGAAATGTATCGCTCATAGTTATTTTCTAGTTTTTCTTTAGTGAATGGTAACTTCAAGAGGATTTCATCATGAGAGTTGGCTGGCTGAGTAAAGCAGGATACATTATGTCATAAGTACACACTATTGTATCTTAGGTTTGAAAAGTTCTCCCCCAAAGTTCGTATGTTGAAATCTTGCTCCTCAGTGCTGCTGAAAATGGATTGGATCCTGAGGATATTAAAATGATGAGCATATTAATCTATTGATGAATTCTAGCTGAATGGGCTATTAGTAAAGGAGACTTAGTTGAAAGAAGGAATTTTAATGGAGATGTGTCTTCAAAGGGTGTTTTGCCCCCAGATCTTTTCCTCCCCATTAGCTCTTCCATTTCTTTCTTCTCTTTCTCCCCCCTTCTTTAATCTTTTCTCCCTTTCTCCTCCTTTCTTTGCCAGTGAAGCAAGCATCTTTCTGTGCCACAAGCTCTCAAAGCCATGATATTGTGACTCACCACAGGACCAAACCAATGGAGTCATTCCAAAACTTGGAATTAAAATAAATCTTTCCTCCTTTAAGTAGTCTTACTGCAGTATTTTATCAGAGCATTGCAAAGCTAACAATTAAGCTCAACCTTAGCTTTGCCTACCTATTCACACAGACTAGTTTAACTTCTGTCTTCAACATATTTTCCATATTGTATTTTCTTGTCAATTAGTTTGGAGTGAACCCAAAGAGAGAATGTCCTGTTATCCTTGACTCCATTGTAGCACAGTCTTTTTGAATGGAACAAAGAGCCTCCACATGAGAGACAGAGTCTATAATGCAGACAAGAAGAATTAATATAATCTTTCTACGTCTGGTACCTCACATTTATATGGTTGCTGATGATCTGCTAACTCAGTTTGTTGGGGTGGAACTGCAGTGGAATTTGTAATTGTACCAACTTCTGTCTGGATTTGTCTTCAGGTTCTATGATTTTGGTCAGGTTTGTGTGCATGTGTTTAGTTTCACGGCGGATGTACCAAGACTTTTCAGGATTCCTTGTTGAGGGAATAGGCATTGATATGGGGCTCAGTCTACTATGATTACAGTTCCTGCATGTGCTCATGGAGTGTCTATTCCATTTGACTTCCCCTTCCTGCCTGCCTACAGACCTCTGGGTACATTACTGCATTCTGTCTGCTTCGCCAGACTTCACATTTCCCCTTGAAAATAAATACATTTCCCAGGATGATGGTTGTACTTATGATATCTGATTTTAAAATACTGCAAAAGCAACTCATCTTTGTTAAAAATTAAGCATTCAAGGAGACTTGTTGTTGTTTTTTCCTGATGTTACTGATATGTAATATAATGTTCTCTTGTGATGCTAGCTACAGGATGAGGTAGCTCTCAGTCTGCCACAAAATTACGAGGTTCAGCAATGACACTCTGCACTATCCTGTTCTTTAAGCTAGGTATGATGTTTGATAGGTTAAATGTATTAGATATAATTTCAAGTCAATATTTTCAGCTTATAATGAGTTTATCAGAAAGTACTCTATCATAAATTGAGAAACAGGTATATATAATTAGATAAATAAGCACATCTAATTATTAAAATTTAAATGATACATGTATATTTCTAAATATGTAGGATGACTACTAGACATAGCATGCGAATCCTCAGGAAACTCTGGTCATATCTTTTACTGTACTGTCACAGTGATACTGAAAGGTACCAGACACTTGTCAGGATTCATTTTCATCTAATCTATTCTCTTCAGTTCTGCCCCCTGACGAAGGAACACAGAGTCACTTTTACCAACCATGAGACTTCTCTATGGGTGGCCTACCAGTCACTGATCTTTTCTGTTTTCTCTTTGTGTTTTGATCACAGATATAGGGAGATTATACACTCATTAAAAACTCTCACACTCATAAGAGACTGTGAACTAAACATTCACATAAGAATTTTTCTCCTTGTTAATCCGATACCCTATGATCAATTGCAATGGGGTTTAGACAGAACACCGTGAAAAAGTTCTCTGCTCTTCACTGCACTCCTTACCTTTGTAAAATAATAAAAGGAAGAAATCATCAATCCATGTTTGAGTAGTTGTTTTCCCACTAATTTAATATTTTGTTTATCCTTTTGGAGCTGAAAGGGGCAATCATGTATTGGTTCTAGTTTATGACTAGTGTATATAAATTAACATTTGTTGAGTATGGATTTTGATATGATATGTGAAATGTAGGTTTAACGAATTTTAAAAAGTAATTTTATTGCTCTTACTGAGGTTTTCAGATGCATTTGTGTTTTAGGAACTTAAAGCCATTCAAGGTTTTTGTTACAGTTTGTTATTTGACCAATAAGCTCAGTATCTGTTTTCTGAAATAAATATTTTTGTGAAAAGTAGCTGCTCTACTTTGGATCTGAAATGTGTGGTAAAGACTTCATCCCGCTTTGTGGTGCTACTCAGAGGTAGCAGATCCTGTAAGAGATGGAGAAATGGGAAGTTAGCTCATTGAGAATTTGGCTTTGATGAGGACATTAAGACCTTAGCTCTTTCCTGTTCCTCTTTCTGCTTCCGGGCTGATGTGAGGCGAAGGACTTTTCTAGCACAGACTCCATGGTGATGGATTATTTTGCTATAATCCCAGAAGAGATAAGGCCAAGTGTTCAAGGAATGAAACCCAATCAATGTGCCAAAATGAATGTTCCATATTTTAAAGTGATTTCTCCCAGCTACTTTTTGCTGAGTGTAAGATGATTAACATAGGAGTTTAAGTGATGCCTAAGAAAAATTAAAAGGTAACAACTACATATATCCTCCTTGTATCTATACTTTTAAGTAATTTTTTTCAGCTCCCCCAAATATCTTATCTTTTCAAATGATTTTCCCCAAATACTTAGCTCTGTGGGCCTATAAACGCAAGCCTAGGAAATCAAGCCCACCAAGGAAACAGATAGCAATAATTTATTGTGGAAACTCATTCACCAAATAGATATGAGCCAGAAGCTCAACTCTACATTGACAATTAATAGCCTGACTTTGCCTGTGAGGCGGAAGAACTCCCATTTTCTAATTTCCAAACCTATCGTAAATCTAAGTGCAGATCAAATAAACACATGATCAGTAAAACTGTTACTGAAAACTATCAGGCTGCACTTTGCTATGTAAACAATTTCAGCAGTCTATTTCACTGCATAGAAAATAAAATAGAATATATTTTCTGTATTTTATACATTCTTTCTATATAATATAGAAAAAATGTGTACCATTTGAGTATCAGTATCCATTATTGCAACCAGAAGTATGGACTATCATATATTTGACTCAACGTATTTCATGAATAGAAAAGGGAAAAACGAACACACTTTATAAGAAATTAGGAGAAAAATGAAGACAGGATTCTATGCTCACGTATCCCCGTGATCATAAGTTCTTATTAATATATCTCCATGGCTCCCACTCAATTCAAATGCTGTCTTGCATTTTTCTAGTCTGTATCTTCCATTCTCCATAATGTATTTGTCAGCTCAGTTTGTGGGTGTCATTCATTTCTTTAAAAGGGGCAGTGCCTCTTTGGGATGCTAGTTCAGCAATGGGAAAGTCACAAATTTCATAATGGAAATATAAGACTAACTATCATCGAAATTCAAGAGCTTAAAATCAGCTTCTTGAGTAAAGACACCACATTGGAGAGATAAGAAAAGCTCCTTGCTGGAAAGCTCAGTTAGTCACAACCAGGAGGAATTGTATCTCTGCCTTCCAGCTCATCCAAAATGTTCTGAGTGTGTGAAAGATTCAGGTGCTTTTGCTAAGTTTGTTTGGGACGTGGTACCTAGTTATTTCATGTCTAAGTGTTTGAATCTACTTTTTATATATCTATGTTCAGACACAGCTTTTTGGCCCAAAGAATACATTAGATAATATTTCTGTATAGATGACAGAAATGCACATAGATGAGACTGTAGTTGGGAACACAATGTTTAGATATTTAAATAAGGCACATGTTCTTGGAATTTCAGATTTTTTCTATTATTCCTTGCCTTGACTCTGTGAGATCTCTGGTAATTTATAAGGAACTATCTTTTGGTCTATGGAAAAATCTAACAATGGAAAGAGTCATCTTCAATTAATTGCTGGCTATCAAATTTTGAAGTAGATAATATTCACTTAGTGTTTATCTCCCTACTCTTCCGTTTCAACAAACTGAATCTTTCTATCAGTGCAGTACCCAGGGACGGCCCCTGACAGAACGTTCTCCTGATGCTTCTCATGGGGGTCTCACTCATTTTACACTTACTCAATTTAAAAAAAAAATTTTTTTCTTACATCATAAAACCACAGGTTTTGACAGTTATTTTTTCTATTCTTTTGCCATTTCCTAGCCTCTGGGACCAATCTTTCTGGAGGATAAATCCAACATTTAAAAACTGGAGCTGGGCTGGAGAGATTGCTTGAAAGTGGTTGAAAGCACTTGCTGCTCTGTAGAGGACCTAGGTTAGGTTCCCAGAACTCATGACAGGTGGCTCAAAACCACCTGTAATTCCAGTTCCTGGAATGCCCTCTTTTGACATCAATGGGAACCTTCACATATGGTGCATACACACACACACACGCACACACACACACACACACACACATTAAATAAATAAATATTTAAAAAACAATTAAGCACTATTTATTTATCATTCATTTTATTTTAACAAGATATCATTGTGTAGCCCTCCTTAGCTTTGAACTCACAGAGACCTACTTGCATCTGTCTCCTAAGTGCTTGGATTAAAAGCATATGACATCATACCTGACTGAAGTGATCAATCTTTTATCACATGAATTGATGTATTGAAAATCTTTTATATATAATTTAATAATGGACTCTATGAAATTTGATTTTTAATTAAATTACAGCATTGCTTTAACTACTTTGAAAAGTTGACTGAAATTATATTTAATATTCAGGACAAAAAAAGAAGATGAGGAAGTTATATTTGTTCATAAAGAATTCAAATACATTGAACTATAAAATATCCATGTTAGTTATAAGAATTACAAGGATTTATTCTTAAGTAAGTGTGTTATACAGGAAAATATTTTGTGGGTAAAACCATGGGAGAAATAGAAAAGTAAAATATCCATTTATCTACCTACCTGCCATTGGAATCTCATCTATCTCTCATCTCTCATCTGCCTAATATCTCTCCTACACCTTAGACTCAGCCTCTAAATGATCAGATTTGATCCAAACTTAATTATTAAGACTATCTCTTCGAATTTCCAAAGGCTAATAATTTGAACAAGAACAAACAGGTTAATAAAGGCATGGTAAAGGCAGGATTCCAATATTCATTTGTTATTCTCTGTGGTTTCAGAAATGGGAAAGGAAGTGCAATGAAACTTTATTTCTACACAAGACCATTGTTATATCTTGCTACCATTTTCATTTTCAATAATAATCTTTATAATTTTATTTTCTTTGTTCAGTGTTTTTTTAATTTAGTTTTATACATTTCAGACAACAGTTCCTAATCAAATTTGGACCCCCTCCTCCATCCATGACCCCAAACTCCACGAGACCTTATATACTCCACCATACATGTTAATTCATATCCAGTTAAGCATTTGTGCCCAGTTGTCCTTTTGTACAAATTCATCCACTGGAGTCTGGTCAGGCTATCTAGAGATTATAAATAAGGTATATGCTCCCTCTCCAGCAGTAATCAGTCTCTAATAATTCTCAGTCTAGATCTGTGCCACCACCAATTTCTATCCCTCTGTCTTTGGGTCCTTGTCTCATTTGAGTTGGTGTGAATTCTGTACTCGATGACACCATGACCCCCCGCAGCATGTCCCTCCCTCCTCTCCTCCCAGCCATACACTCCCACTTTCCCCACTCTCCGCCCCCCCAACATCTCTTCCCTGCCATCCCCCTTTCAGGTTCTTTCTTTTCCTCTTCCTCCGCGTAGCCTTGCTCTTTCCCTGGCTCCTGCTGTCAGGTTATAGTCTCACACATAGGATTGGTGCTACAGTCTGCAAATGAGGGAGAGCACAGTTGTCTACTTTTCTGCATTTGCATTACTTCCGTTAGTATAACACTTTCTAGTTCCATCCATTTACCGGCACATTTCATAATTTCATCTTTTCTCAATGCTGAGTAGAACTGGATTGTGTCGTTGAACCACATTTTCATTGTCCATTTGTCAGTTGAGAGAAACTTTTATTTTTTTCCCATTTCTTAGCGATTGTCAAGAGAGCAGTGATAAAAATGAATGTACATGTATCTCTGCAGTAGGATCAGTCCTTTCGGTATAAGCCAATGAGTGATTATGAGAAATTCACTTTTAGGTTTTGAGAGTTCTCCACACTGCTTTCCATGGTGGTTGCACGAGTTTACATCCCACCTGCAATGAATAAGTGTTCACCTTTCCCCACATCCTCTCTAGCATTTGGTGTCTTTCTTTCTTTTAATCTTAGCCAATCTGACTGGGGTGAGATGTAATATTAAAGTTGTTTTTACTTGCATTTCTCTAATTGCTAAGGATGTTGAGTACTTTACAAGGTGCTTCTTAGCCATTTTTACTCCTTCATTTGAGACTCTCTGATCAGGTGTATAGCCGATCTTTTATTTGGGTCATTTATTTTTTTCTTGCTTCTTTGTTTTTTGTGTTCTTTTTATATTCTGTAAATTAATCCCCTGTCAGATGTGTAGCTGATAAAGAGAATCTCCCACTCATTTGGGTTTCCTCTTCCTTTCCCTGGTTGTTTCTTTTGCTGTACAGAAGCTTTGTGGCTTAATAAGCTCACACTTATTGATGGTTGACCCTCATCCCTGATAAGATGATGTGTGACTTACAAAGTCCTTTCCTATGTCTATACCTTGTAGTTTACTGCATATGTTTTCTTCTAGCTGTTTCAGAGTTTCAGGTTTTACAATGAGGTCTTTGATCTATTTGGAGTTGACTTTTGTTCAGGGTGAAAGATGAGGTTCCATTTTCATTCTTCTACAGGGGGAGATCTAATTTTGCAAGTGCCATTTGTTGAAGATGCTGTCTTTTCTCCACGCTATGTTCTTGGCATCTTTGTCAATATCAGATGACTGAAATTTTCATGTAATCATGTTGAAGTCTTCTATCATGTTTTATTTTTGTGGCAGCACCATGCTGTTTTGTGATCATAGTTCTGTAATATTATCTGAGATCTAGAATGGTGATCCTCCCTAGCATTGTTCTTTTTGTCTAATATTGTTTTGGCTATCTGGAGTCTTTTGTGATTCCATATGACTGAAATTTTCATGTAATCATGTTGAAGTCTTCTATCATGTTTTATTTTTGTGGCAGCACCATGCTGTTTTGTGATCATAGTTCTGTAATATAATCTGAGATCTAGAATGGTGATCCTCCCTAGCATTGTTCTTTTTGTCTAATATTGTTTTGGCTATCTGGAGTCTTTTGTGATTCCATATGAATTTAGGGTGCTTTTTTTTCTACATTTGTGAAGAATGTCATGGGTATATGTTTTAGCATTTCACTGAATCTATAGATTGTTTTGGTAGGATGGACATTTTCACAATATTGATTCTCCTAATCCATGAGTGTGGTAGGACTTTCCATCTCCTAGTGTCTTCCTCTATCTCTTTCTTTCAAGATGTGAAATTTTCATTGTAGAGATCTTTACTGTCTTTAGTTAGTTTTATTCCTTGATATTTTGTTTTGGGGGAGTGGTTACTGTGAAAGGGAGCTTTTCCTTGACTATTTTTTCTGATTCCTTGTTATTGATATATAGACAGGCTACTGATCTTTGTAAGTTTATTTTGTAAACTGCCACTTTATTGAAAGGATCAATCATTTCTAACAGTTTTCTGGTGGAATTTTTGGGACCTCTTATGCAACAAATTGTCTGCAAATAAAGACAACTTGACCTCTTCTTTTCCAATTAATAATCCTTTAATTTTCTTTTCTTGTCTTATTACTCTTGTGAGATTTTCCAGTATTGTATTGAAAAAGAGTGGAGATAGTGGACAGCCCTGTGTAGTTCCTGATTTTAATGGCAATGTTTCCAGTTTTTCTCCATTTAGTATGTTGTTGGCTATGGATTTGTTGTATATAGCTTTAATTATGTTCAGGTATAATTCCTCCAGACCAGTTCTTTCTAGAACATTTAACATGAATACATGTTGGATTTTGTCAAAGGCCTTTTCTGCACCTATTGAGGTGGTCAAGTGTCTTTTGTCTTTAAGTTCATCTATATGTTTTATAACATTTATTGACTTATGTATAAGAAACCATTCTTGCATCTCTGGAATAAAGCCTACTTGATCTTTTTGATGTGTGTCTATATTCAGTTTGCACATATTTTGTTGAATATCTTTGTGTCTATATTAATTAGGGATATGGGTTTATAGCTTTCTTTTTTGTTGAATCTTTACCTGGTTTTTGGTATCAGAACAATATTGCTGTCATAAAAGGAGTCTTGGAGTTCTCCATCTGTTTGAATAATCTTTTTGAATAATTTAAGAAGTATTTGTTATAGATCTTCTTTGAATGTCTGGTAGAATTTACCTGTGAATCCGTCTGGGGCCTAGGCTTTTTTCAGGTGTATGGTTTTGTATTACTGTTTCAGTTTGCTTATTTGTCACGGGCCTGTTTAAACTGTTGATCTCTTTATGTTTTAACTTCGGTGGTGTCCATGATTTTAGAAATTCATCCATTTCTTTTAGATTTTTGATATCTTCAATTATAGATGTTTAAAGTATTTCCTTACAATGTTCTGGACTATTTTGTTGTCTGTTGTGATGTTTCCCTTTTCATTTCTGATTTTGATTTGCTCTTTCTTTTTTATTGCTTGGTTAACTGGACTAGGGATCTGTCTATTTTGTTTAACCTTTCACAAAACCAGCTCTTAGAACAATTGATTTTTTTTTACTGTTTTCTTTATTTCTTTTAAAATTAATTTCTGTTCTGATTCTTGTTATCTCTTCTCAATCTACTAGGTTTAGAGTTGGTTTGTTCATGTCTTCCCAGAGTCCTTAGTTATACTGGCAAGTCATTTACATGTGCTGTTTCTGATTTTTAAATGTAGGCATTAAGAGCTACAGAATTCCCTCTTGCGACTGCTTTTAAGGTGGCCCAGAGGATTTGTTGTGTTGTATTCTCATTTTCATTTAGTTCTAGGAATACTTTTGTTTCCTTCTTAATTTCTTCTTTACCCCATTCATAGTTCAGGAGTATGTTGTTTAATCTCCATGAGTTCTCCACTGGAGCTTCTTTTGTAGTTGATTATAAGCTTTATTGCACTGTGGTCTGAGATCACATGTAATTCTCTCTTTTTTACGTATTTGTTGAGATTTGTTTTGTATCAACAATGTGGTCAATTTTAGAGAAACTTTCATGGGGTGCTGAGTAGAATATATTCTTTGGTGCTTTGGTGGAATATTCTGTAGGTGTTTATTAGGTTCATTTCATTTAAGATGTAATTTAATTCAGATGTCTTTCTGTTTACTCTTTGTTCTGTTGACCCATCAGTTGAAGATAGTGAATTACTGATGTTTCCTAGTATTACTGATTTGGGATTAATCTGTGTTTTATAGTCCTGGACTATTATTTTTATAAAATTTGTTGCTCCAGAGTTTGGTGCATATATGTTCTTGATTGTTGTATCTTCTTAATTGATTGATCCTTTGATGAGAATGAAGTGACCCTCTTTATCTCTTCTGATTAATATTAATTTATAATCTATTTTGTCAGATATTGGAATTGTAACATCTCCTTGCTTCTTAGAGGAAGGTTTTTCCAGTCTTCCACCCTAAGGTGGAAGACTATATTTGAAGGTGAGATGAGTTTCTGGAAGACATCATGAAGATGGGTTTTCTTTATTAATTCGTTCATCTAGTCTGTATCTTTTTGACAAGGGAGTTGAAGCCATTGATGTTTAGTGTTATTATGTAAAGATGTGTGTTAAATACTACTCTTTTAATGTCTTTGAGTTTCTGGCCCTATTGAATGTTTCTGTTATTATAAGATTCTTTATTTTCTTTCTGTAGCCTCTTTGGTGTACTCATTCCTTTCTTTGGTCCTTGGCATTCCTTTGAGTATTTTATGTACAGCTGGTTTGGTGGACATGAATTCTTTCCACCTATTTATGTCATGAAAACAATTCTGCTCCCTTTCTACCATGATAGATAGTTTTGCTGGATAAAGTGTTCATGTACATTTAGAACTGGGGATATTTTTGTCCAGGCTCTTCTGGCTTTGATAGTTTGTACTGAAAAGTCAGCTGTAATCATGATGGGCTTCCCTTTATATATCATTTGTTTTGTTGTCCAGCAGCTTTCAGTACCTTCTCTTTGTTCTGTACATATAATGTTTTCACTATGATATGTCACAGGAACTTTCTATTCTGGTCATGTCTAATTGGTGTTCTATGTGCTTCTTGAATCTCTATAGGTGAGTCATTTTTTTTAATTTAGGGGTGTTTTCTTCTATAATTATGTTGAAGATATATTCAATGCCATTTGCCTGAGATTCTTCTTCTGTATGCCTATAATTTGTAGATTTAGTGTTTTCACATTGTCCCATATTTCCTGAGTATTACATTCCTACATTTTAAAAAAAATTACATAGTATTTGCTTAAAAAGTCCAAATCTTAAACCTTGTCATGACGTTTTGATATTCTGTTTTCTGTTTCACTCACTCTGCTTGTGAAGCTTTCTGAACTTGTTTCCAGTTGGCTTATTGAGTTTTTTAATATCATGCTCATTTCCATTTGGGTTTTATTTACTATTTCTATCTCTTTTATTTGAATTCACTTTACAAGTCCTAAGCTGTTTTTGACATTTCATTAAGGTTCATATTTGTATATTCTGGAGCTCCCATCACAAGCTTATGCCTTTACTCTTTGAGTTCCTTGGGTTGTTTGTCTGTGTTCTTGTGTTACTCTTGGTGGTTCTCATTGTAGTGCAGTTCTGTAGGACTAGTGGATTTTGTTGGTGACATATTTTCTTGGATTTTCATATTATTGGTGTTTCTGCACTGCTGTTTGAACATATGGATGTTCTTGGTACTTATGTGTCTAGTAGGAACTTCTACTCTGCTTTTGTTTAAATTAGTTTTGTTCCTATTTACATTGTTTATTTATCTTGCTTGCTTTTTGTTTAGGAACGGAAAATAAATTGGTGCATGTTTTAAGTTCTTACAGGGTGGTAGGCTGCTTGGTCAGGTTAGTGGGAGTTCTGGTCTGTGTCAGAGATCATAAGCCAGTGTAGGCTACGCTAGGGAGTTTAGCTAGTTAGAAAGTTTTTCTAGACATCTGAGGGAGATAAATTGAAACCTAAGTGGGACCAAGGTTGGAGGACAGGTTGGGGGTGGGCTAGAGGAATGGAACAGAGACACCATGGGTCTGACTTACCAGACACCTAGGTGGGTAGTCGGTCCAGCTCATCAGGAGCCTGGGAAGATGTGGGTTGGGAAATTGCCTGGAGAGGAATCTATGGTAGGCTGTTTAGCCAGTCTGTGTTAGGAAGACTGTGCCATGATGTTTTATTAGACAAAACTGTTATTGGACTAAATTATTCGGAATTATCAGTAATCCACCTGGAAAATCCAAACATGAGGATAATCCAGTAGAAACACAAGCTATATTTTGTTTAGTAAAGTTTGTTCCACTTTACTTGTAGAACAAGTAAACATGCATGCAAGGAATTCCATTGACTAATTCACCTATTTGTATATTAATTCACTTGATCTTATTTTCTTCAGAAACACAACTTAATTTCATTGTCTCTTCTCTACTATTCTAATGTTTATGCTAAGCTCAGTTGTTTATTAGCCAACCATTTTAGCAGAATGGCTTATTTTCCAGAATTACAGTACCTTTACTGTAGGCTAAAATGATTAATTACTGATTGCATAATTACATTATAATGAAACACAAAGAAGTAATGAAATAAAATATTTGAGTCTGTTTCTTTATTCATTTTTATACTATTGGATTTCATTAAATATTATTTAAGCCAGTTCAATGTTAACATGACACTATAGATTTAAAATGCCAAAGCAACTATGTACATATCCAACTTAGGAATTTTTAAATGTTACTACAAAGTAGCTTGCTTAATCAGTAGTGCTTGAGATTATAAAATGAAATATGTAATAAACATGATAATGGTGAATTGAGTGTTTCCAATTATAATTAGAACAAATGAGATTAATCTTGGAGTGTTAAGAGTACATTTTCTTTTATAGGCTCACAATTCCCATCAGCCCAAAGTAGTCAGCTTTGTTGTATTGTTCCAGATAAAACTATGTACAATCTATTTTCAGAGTTGGTTCTTCCCAAGTAATTTTACATCACTTATATGCTACTTCCTTTTCTATCTTCACAGAGAACAAAGAGAAAATAGATATTTTGTATTATTCTTGATATCAACCATGCAGGGTCAATTAAAGATCGATGATGTACTTCCTACAATGCTAAAAAATGAGAAATCAGAGCTTTTTGGTTTTGAATATTCACTTCTGGTCCTCTGGTCTCCAGGGAGTGATAAAGAAAAAATTATGTGCTGTGCTAAAGATTGGGTTACTAAGACTCTGGTATTTGTTTCAATATATAATTTTTATTGCATTTTTGTGCATCTCCTTCAATACATCTTAACTATATTTAGACTCTTTATATATCTGTATCCTCATACCGTCCACATGCATTATGTCATGTACGTTAAGACCTAATCATTCAACTTTGGGTCCCCAGATGTCCCTCGTTATAAGTTCATCCACTGTGGCCTGCTCAGTCCATCCAGTGTCACTGCCTTGAAAACTGTAAAGTTGAGAGAGTATCTCCTGTGATTATTATTCTAAGTTTTTCATTGACTTGTGACTTTCCCATTGAGTCACATTCAACTTTACTATTTAAATTAATATAAAACTTTTTAATCTAGGTCATTCCAGCTATTCGTGAATCTCTAATGACTCTCTAAAGGATACGCATTTGGACAAAAGTAATTGGCAATGGAACTTATCTTAGTATTGTATACTCCTGAGACAATTTTGCTAATATCCAATCTCTGAGATTTTGTTACCTTTATCTCTGACATTGATCTAACAGTCACTAAACTGAACATAATTTTATTTCATTTCTCAAGAAATCAGTGTAAACTTTCATCTATCTCGGACACCTTGAAGTCTGACACCTAATATTTACATACTACAAGGTGTGCTTATTGAATTTATTAGCTCAAGGTGTAATAAGAGCTAAAAGTCTTAAAAGTTCTAAGTAAAAACATGCTACCAAAGAAGTTGTTCGATTTTCTTGATGAGTTCCCTTCCCAAATAAAATATTTGAAAAATAGGATGATAACAGTTAATGTAGACTCACAACTGTTCAACGTGCTGAGAACAAGTGAGTGTGAGTGTTCTGCCATAGATGGAACATCTGTGTCAACCTCACTTCAAGGTCTAGGAAATTCTGAGTAAGAGAGTTTTGAAATAATGCACAAACCGGAGGATGGGGAATGGGGATGTGCTTTGGATTGCTGGCCTCTGGGCATGATGTGGCTGTGAAGCACATGTATTCACAGAAGTTGTGATTTCTTGCATAGGGGGAAACTGGAGTGGATATGACAAAGAGACATGATGCATATATGTTATATATGCATATATACATGTAACTTTATATATGTAATTTGGTGATTATTCCTTGATTTTGAGAGTGAACTAAAACCTTTAACCCAAATGTCACGAAATATTCTCTAATGCCCTTACAAACCAATTCTTATATATTTTTCCTAACTGATTCTTTATGTAAATTCATTTTCCTTTCATGAATTAAATATCATACTTTCATAGTAAAACGATCAGAACACAGCTTTTTGAAGTAAGGTAATAACCAGGAAACATTTAAATACTGACTTTTTTAAAACCTAAAACATAATTCTAGGAAAACAAGTACCTTTTAATTACAATGGAAAACTTTGCCTTTTCGTCTGTATTTTTAAATACTATTTTTTATTCTTCAAGTTTCTTTCCTTTAATACACCTACCACTGCCTATTTTCAACCCTTCCATTGTGCCCTACACCCTACATCACTCCTATTTACATATTCTCTTTATCATTGTTGTTAATCTCCCCATAGTCCAATTAGTGCTACTTATATGTACATGGATGCAGAGCCATCCACTGAGGCATGAGAAATCTACAAGCAGCCACATTCAGCTGTCCACTGCTGCTCAGCTAGGTGGGAGGCATCAGGAGCCCTTTCCCATCTATACTGGGATTTTTGTTTGGTTGATCTTTTGTAGGTCTTGCGCACATAACCACAAGTTAGTTGATGTTGGCAGTAGCCATATTATGCTCAAAAACATTTAATAGCTCCCCTCCTCCTCATCCCTTGACTTATTCTTCCTGCCCCCTCTGTTTTGAAGCACAGTGAGCCTTGGATAGCAGGCTAATATGGCTGATACATTCACAACTGATTTTAATGTGAAGAATAACACAGTAGTTAGAGGCTAAGTATTTCCTTAGGACAAGAAGAATGATTCAAACAACTATATAATTCTTAGATCCACTTTAGTGAAATGATTTAGAAACTATAATGCTCCTTTTCTAACTTCTGATAGTTGTTATAGATGACTTATTGTTAGATGGTGATACTAATCAGTTATAATGAACAATGTGAATTTTACAGGTCCGATCTTGAGCAGGATCAATAACTGACATTGGTCATTTTGTTTCTTATACAGCTTCTCACCATGTAATACTGATTGGCTTGGAACTCTAACTTGCTGTGTATAAACCAAGCTCACACTGAGTTCCTAGATATCCATCCAGGCTTGGCTGATTGTTTTGAGGAAATAATGAATGAGAAAATGTCTAATTGGAAATACAAGTGCTAACAAGAACTGAGATTCCTTAAGATCACTCATCCTGTGAACAAGACAAAACACCATAGCAAAGATTGGCCTAATCTAGTACCTTATCCTCCGGTATTTTGTAGTCAGTGAAATTGAAATCTAGCCCATATCATGTGTGGGTTAGATTGCTAGATATATGAACATAAAATACCACTTAATTAAAAAATATTTACCTATTATTTTTACTTTATGTATATCACTGTATTGCCTGAATGTGCACCCATGTCATGCTATGCTCACAGAGCTAACAGGAGGACTTGGATTTCTGGAACTGGAGTTATGGATAGTTCTTAGCTACCTGGTGGGTGTTGGGAATCAAACCTGGGTCCTCCCCAAGAGCAACCAGTGATTTTAACTGCTGAACCATCTCTCCAGTCCTACTACTTAACTTTAAACCTGAAATTTTCCATGTACTTTAAAGAGGGAGATGAATGCATGAAATTGCTTAATAATATTTTGTAAAAGAGTAATCACATTAATAATTATTACTTTTGTTCTTTTATTCATTTTACTTTTTCTGCTATTATTAATTGTTCAAACCTAATATTCATATACTCTGATTATCCCTAATTCATATTGCAAGATGGACAAGACATACAGAAATGGGTGATATAAGAATAATTTGGTTTATTCTCAAGAAAGTACTACACATTTTTAAAATCTTTCCCTTGTCTTCATAATGTGCGTGTTTGCGTGCATGTGAGCTTAACTTTAGTGGAGGCATTGAATTTAGAAATTTGTCCATTTCTTTTAGATTTTCTAAATTAATAGAGTACAGGTTTATGAAATATTCCTTTCTAACTTTCTTGATCTTTTTGGTGTCTATTGCGATATTTCTTTTGTCTCTGATCTTATTTATTTGGTTTTGCTTTTTCTTTCTTTCGGTTAGCTGGGTTAGGGGTATATCTATTTTGTTTATCTTTTTAAAGATCCAGTTCTGAGATTCATATATTTATTTTTTGTTTGTTTCTATTTCATTGATTTCTGCTCTGATTTTTATTTCTTCTTGTTTGTTGAGTTTGGGTTAGGTTTGTTCTTGCCTTTCAAACTCTTGAGTTATACCATTAGATCATTTATGTATTCTCTTTCTGATGTTTTATGTAGGTGTTAAAGCTATAAATTCCCCTTTTAGTGATGTTTTAAATGCATCCCAGAGGTTTTGTCTTGTTATCAACTTCATTTAGTGCCAGGAATACTTTTATTTCTTTCTTGATTTCTTCTTTGATCTGCTCAGGTGTGTGTTGTTTAATCATCACAAATTTGTATAGTTCCTGGAGCTTTTTTTGCTGTTGATTTTAAGTTTTATTGTTTTGTTGTCTGAAAGAATGCTTGGATCATTTTAATTTTTTGTATTTGTTGAGGTTTGTTTTGTGCCCCAGTATGTGGTCCATTTTAGAGAAATTTCTGTGGGCTGATAAGTAGAATGGGTATTGTTTGGTGCTTGGTTGGAATATTTGTATATGTCTGTTAGGTCCATTTGATGTATGATATCCTTTAATTCAAATATTTATCTGTTTATTCTTTCACCAGATGAACTGCCTATTGAAGAAAGTGGGTGTTGAAGTCACCTAGTACTGCTGAGTTGTTGTTAAACTGTGTCTTGAAGTCCAGTATTATTGTTTTTATGAAATTTATTATGCTATGGGACTTAATGACATGAAATTAGCTGTCCTATTCCCCTCTAAGGAAGTGAGATGACCAGGTTTATTCACTAGTAATTGAGATTGTAACATTAAGTGAATCTATGTGTTTTAGTGCCATAGTTTAACAAAGTTAAGATTTATACTGTTTGACTTCTCACACATCTTTCTGTGCTAATATTCTGTGATTTTGTAATTTATGAAAAAAATCTATATTAAAGTAAATCAGATTAATTAAAAACCCTTTATGAAGATTGTGGAGAGCTGGATCTGTGGGTTAGAGCCCTTCTTGTATAACCGTGGAGATCTGAGTTTGAACCACACACCCACATAAAAACTCAAATATAACTACACATATGCTCATGGCCCTGGTGCTGTAGGGAGTGGAACACACTGGAGTATGGCTGGGACTTCCTGGCCCCCAGCCTAGCTCCAGGTTCAATGAAAAATGCTGTCTGAAAGGAATGTGAAAGAGAGTGACATAACAGAAAAGCTGATTTATTTTTTCTTGTACTATACACCTACAGTGTAGTGTTTCTTACCTTGAAGGTGTTCACTAACTTAACATTGGAAAATGATTGTAGAAAGGATGTATATACTCTTCCGGTAACTTTGATTATGCTATTTTGGAAATAAACCTATGCCACTATTTTTGAGAAAAGCTGAGATACTATGGCTAATATCAACGCAGTATGGAATTAGAATTTTACCAAATAAGAAATAAATACAGTGCACTGCTTGATCATGACCTCGATTAAGCAGAAAGTGTATTTTAACACCTGTTGGGAGCTCTGATTGGTAATTTGTAAAATTTTTTTGTTTAGAAAACAGAAGCTTGGGCTGGAAGGATAGCTCAGTGGTTAGGAACACTGGCTACTCTTGCAGAGGATCTGGGTTTAATTCCCAGCCATACATGGCAGCTAACAACTGTTTGTAACTTCAGTTCCAGGGTAATTCATTTCCCTCTTCTGATTTCTGCAGGCATTGCACAGCAGGGGTATTATTAGATATGTGTAGGTAATACACTCATACACATAAAAATAATAAAATACTTTAAAAAAGTAAACAGAAGGTGTTAAAAAGCAGTTTTGTAAGAGTTGTGGTTTCAAAATGAAATATTCACCATTTTCTTAAATAATAAATTATTCTATGGTTTTTATTTAAAAGAATTTTATTTAAAGGAAAAGCTTAAAGTATGAGTATGATTAATAAATTACAAGGTCGGACAACTGAGAGATTATTTCTAATCTTGTTTTTGTTTTTAGTAGTCCATATGCAATATTGCCTTTCATCTTGCTTTAGGAAGAGAAGCATGCAATGTGTTTTTGACTAGGGCTTTGTTTTAGAATGCATCAGTCTCTCTAGATATATGGATTACCCATAAATACAGAAGTTCCCTTCTGACGGATATTTGACATTAGTGCCCCTGCCATTTGAAATGATGCACAAATATCCAATGCCCTAAAACTATAAAAGTATTATATAAGCAAAAGTTATTCTGCCATTGCTGGGACTAAGCCATGTTTAATGAAAGCTCATATTTACAAGATGATATTTATATAATGCAAGCTTATATTTAAAGCAATCACTGACCATATCTCTTTAGTAGGTTTTGGTATGACTGTATGTGGTGTTCTCTGACTTTTTTAAAAGACAGTACATGCTGCTTTGCTTTGAAGTATATACAAAGAGTGAGAAAAGCAATGATCAATGGTGATAATATTAGAAAGAACAGCAGGTCAGTACTGACTGGGTTGGTGGAAGAGGAGCAGAATTAGAATGGAGATGGAGGCGATCTGGGGATGTTGCTGTGCATAGAAAACCCACCCGCATTATTCTCTAGAACTAGATTTCTAGGCTTCCTACAGATTAATAGGTTTCAAACTCCATACTATTTCATTATTCTCTTACCACTCCAAACAAGCAGAAAGACTAAACCCTCTAACTTTAGGCCCTTACAACCATTTATACACGCTCCTTGTGTGAAATAAACTAAAAATTCATTCAAATAATGTTATTATCTATTGAAAACACAGCACAAGGTTGGTTTGATAATATTCAAGCACATATATATTACTCTTCAAATACATGCAAAATTTGTCAGTCAGAATTTAGCAGTACTGATGTACTAAAATGCTGCCATGTTTTGCCTCAGAATGCTGTTCCCTCCACCCAAAATGTTCTTTTCTATCATGGATATTACAAGTCTAAGCATTAAAGTTCACCTAAAAAGTGTTTGTGGATACTGGAGATACATCTCAGTGAGTTAGAACACTTCCTCTGCCAGCATGGAGAGCTGAGCATGAATCTCCATCACTGATGTTCAAAGCCGGGCACAGCTGCACATGCTTGTAACTCCAGCACTGGAGGACAGAAACAGACCCACATAGTTCACTGACTGGCCAGCCTAACTGAAAAGGCAAACTTCTGGTTCCATGAGAAGCCCTGTCTCAAGGAAAAACAGAAGACAGTGTCCTGCTCTGGTCTCCACACTCACATATCCACACACATGCCTGCAACACACACACACACGTGCACACACACACCACAAACAATAAAAGATATGCTTATGTAACTATTTATGATTCAAAATCCTTTTCCTATATGGACGTTTAAAATATACTGTGTATACTCCTTTATGTATTTCTTGCACAACCAGGCAGTTTGAATCCTGACACAATATGTCTAGAGCAACTGTGTCAGCTCAATCCCTCGACTCAAGTTGGATATAAAGAGGTCAGATCCAGAGAAGCTGTCAATCCAAACAAATACTGAGCAACTACACAAATTTCAGTATTATAGCACATTTATAGGTAAATCACTATGACAAAAATTCTCCCCCATTCTAATTAGAAGGCAGCAACTGTGGACACAATTTTTCGATGAAAATCGAGCATGTAGGCAAGTGACTCCTCCAGTCTGTATCAATAGTGTTGCCACAGAGGATGCATTACTAAGCATTCAAAATAAGGCATGGCTTAAAAGGCTCATTCTAATGCAAATACAATATTCTGATAGGAACAGCAATTTTGTTTAGATCAAAGAAAATGTGTTACCCGAACTGAAAAACTATCCTGAATGATGGTTTATGATGTTTTGTTTGTAATGATTTCATGATTCATTCTTGAGAACTTGGGAAGGCCTTGCAATGTTTCTAACCAAATACTCTCCTTGAGCCTCCTATCTATTTCACACAAGAAACATTACTTTATATACCACTGTACTGAGTAGTAAGACTGGTTTTATGTTTACACAAAAAAACACACAGATACGCACTCAGTACCACCTAGACTTGGTTTCATCCTTTTGAATGCAAACTGTTGCTAAAGCAAGCTACATGGAGATAAGTGCTTGTTATACACAAAGTGAATGTGTCACTACACAGAGAATAGAACACCTAGGAAAGTAATAAAAGAATATAACCTGGGAAAATACAAAAAAAGTCAAAAGGAAGAAAGAAAAATAATTTTAAAAGAGCTCCAATTGGAAGGGGGCATAGAAAAATTTCCTGATAGGAAGTATTACAGTAATATTGCTAGCTCATGACAGGAAGCATATGAAAGAGTCTAGCTGGAGGTGAACTTCACAGGTCCCTTCCTCATAGATACAATTGCCTATAAATATACATTCTAGCTAGGTTTTATTTTAAACTTTCAAACTGATTCTGCTGTGTTATTGTTTCCTTCCCCGGACCCAATATAATGACTGCATATAATAAATTCTAGCAAGTAGTTACTCACGTAACAATAATATTACTTTCTTCACACAGGCAATAGTTATCCATGCAATAATAGTGTTATTTTGTTCACATATTCACTGGAAACAGTCACAGGTCTCACCAAGCACTCCAGGAGTTAAATGAAGAATGCATGTGGAAATTGCTCTTGGAAACATTGCCAAATTACTTATGAATTCTAACTTCAGAATCCAAGCAGGAAATCACAAATTTTCCCCTATGTAGATATCTCTTCTCTTAAGCATTGTGATGATGCGTAATCTTTACAACAAATGTAGGTATGATTAATAAGATTCTGTTTCAGAATCTACTGCCTCTCTGCAATCCACATGCTAGCTAGCTTCAAACAACTAGTAGTTCCAAAAGACTGAGCCACAAAAGTAGAACAAGGACAGGACTGCATAACCATATGTGGTCTTATGTGTGTAATGCACTGGGGAGCATGAGCAGCAGCTAGAAGTGAACTCTTGCAGCATTGCTGGAAAAGAACAAAATGCACTTTCATTTTCTAAGTTTTTTTCTTACTTATTAATATGTGTCATGTGGACATAACACTTCAAATGTTCAATAACAGTAAAGTAAGTTCAATTGGATATTGGAATTTGCTTGCATATGAAAGTAAATTGAAAAGCTGGGTATGTTTTCTATACTTTTTATCTACCATTTTAGTTCTCACTTATTAATGCCACATATTTGTATATTAGAGAGAGATGGAATGAATATGTAGTATATATACACCTATATGTACAGTTATATGTTCCATATGTGTGGAACCCAGAGGATGTCAACAGTCCTGCTCTAGCACTATCTGTTTTAACCACAGGAGACAGAATCTTTCACTCATCTTTGAGTTAGGGTGGCAGCCAGCCAGTAGGCCCAGCTGCCTCTACCTCCAAAGCACTCTAGGATTACATATGGTCACAAGCAGAACCAACTTTTTATATGGGTACTGGGAATTGCAATTCAGATCCTCATAGTGCAGAGTAAGTGTTCTTTACCCAAGGAGTCATCTCCCACCTCTAATATTACATTTCTTACATTCTCTATGTATTTGAATCAAAAGATTCTGCGTATTTCCAATTTGTAAACGAAATGCTAAGTTGTTACTTCAACATCAAGTTAATTATAAGATCTCTAACTTCACATAGTTAGTTTACAAAATGTTTCAAAATTCACCACTATTTCTACTGCACACAATTACTGCCATTTCCACGGTACCACTAGCAGGGTTTTTAAAAGAGTGAAATATAAACTGCACCAATAGAGCATATGAACAAACTGCAGAAATATTAGTACCATAGAAGACAGGGGAATAAAAATGCAGCATACCATATGCTAATGATCAGATACTAAGTATTGCCCAGCTCTGCTTCAGTAAAAATTTAACTCATCCAAACACCTGAACCCCACATTTATATACACAGAAATGTTCATGCATGCATGGTAGGAACAGTCAAGACCTAGGAGTAGCATATTCTAGAAAGTAAAATACAGACTTACCTCTCACAGGGAGACAGAGTATTAAAAAAAGTGGTGAGAAGAGGAGCCAGGAGATTGTCACAAGTTTGAAGCTAGCCTGGACTGCATAGTGAGTTATAGGCCCACCTGGGTAAAGATAAAACCTCAAAAGAACAAAAACAAAAGAGTAGAATGAAAGGGAGAAAGAGGAGGAGCAGGAGGAGCAGGAGGAAGTGAAAACAGAATGCTGCACTTGTGAATGCTGATATGACCTAAGCCAGTTTAGTGACAGCTATTATGAAAACATTTTGGCAAAATTGTGGAGCAAACAATATTGCAGGATAAGTAAAGACTGATTAATCTATCATGCTCTAATTGTATAATTCACTAAAACCAATCTGAAATCATAGTTTACTCCACATCACATGTCTTAGATAATTACTTACAAAAATTCACAAAAAATTGTTTGTTATAATATCTAAAAGATAACATGCAATTTTCTATCTTTTGAATACTCTGATCTGACATTAAAAATACAGTGCTTGTAGTTGAAATAAAATACAATACTATTATGGGGACATTATTAAAAACTTAATAATGACTGGAGAAATGGCTCAGTGGTTATGAGCACTGCTCTTACTAAAGACCCAGGTTTGGTTCCCAGCACCCACATGGCAACTAATAAGTATCCGTAATTCCAGTTCTAAGGGATCTGATGCCTTATTCTGACCTCTTTGGGCATTACATGACATGGGTGCACTTATAAACATGCATAACATACACATAACATAAAAATAATAAAAATAAATAAATGATTATTTACAATATAGATCATCAAACACTTTCAATCTGAGAAGACATTACTCATTTTATTAACATATACAGATCATGCTAGCTTAAAGAGTATCTCTAAAATAATTGTCAAAGTCACACATATTTGAAAGAGCATTAATTTCATTAAAGAGTAATCATTTATTTCATATATGTGTATATATATATATATATACATATATATACCCATTACACCTGGCAAAATAATAATAATAATAATAATAATAATAATAATAATAAATTTGTAATTCAAAACTCCCAGAAGGAAAGACAAGGCCAGAGAAGAAAGTACCATGGTCACCAAGATGCAGAAAGTAAGAGGAGAGGATGAGCTTTCCTTGCAGACTCAGAAGAAAAGAACAGGCTAAGTGTAAAGTCATAAGATGCTGTGCTAAGTAATCTCAGTGGGCCCTGAGATATGGGGTCAACCCTACTTGTTTGGGAAGGGCCCTGGAGTTTATTAGGCATAGCAATTGGTAATATTCACTGGGAAGACTGAAAGGGGAGGTGAGGGTGTGTCTCTGATCTCTGAATATGAGTTGGCATATGAAAGGTGCCTTCTGGCATATGTGTACCCTTAAAAACTGGCTAGATGGAGGAGGAACAGTGAATTCAGGGTTAGAGAGGGAAAGATTTCACAGCATGGGATATACAGAAAGCTGAATTTATCATTCATAGGTGATGATATAAGGAATATGTGCTTAATTCCTGGAGAGCAAACACACACACGCACACACACATTTGAGACAAGGCCTCATGTAATTCATGCCCATCTTGAACTTTGGGTATCTACATTTGGCCTTGAATTCCTGATCCTCCTGCCTCATCCTCCCATGTACTAGGACTGTAAGACTGTATCACAATGCCAGGCATCTATACAGCATATCTCTAAGTAGTAAAAACCAATCATAACAAATAATAAACTAATTAATAAATATATAGTCTCACCCTGAGGTCATTTTAGAATCTGTGTGCTTTCTTTCATATCCGTGTATTTCATGCACATGTGCTACACAATCCTTTAATTTATATCAATAAGAATACTTAAATAATTTATATATGTGTTCATATTTGTGTGTCCACAACCACAATTGAGTGAGACACTATCAACAACCTCACAATATTTGTTTTAAATAATAAGTTAGCTATTCCAATTCGAAGTGCTCAGAAAGAAACCAACCACAATAAGATATTTAATGATAACACAATCTTACATTTTGTCTTGTTTCCAAATATAACATTGAAATGGAAAATGGGAATTTCTGATGTTAGAATCCAAGGCTCATCTTATCAGATAATTTAGCTTTATTTTCCTTGAATAAGCTGGTTCTTTAAAAGGGAAAAGGTTTCCTCATTAGCACTGAGAAAATTCCTGAAGTGTGTATGCAGCGGAGGCAGAGAATCCTAGGATTCTTGTGATTTGAGTATTGGGTCTTGGGCATCACTAAAAAGGACTGGAGCCACAATCAGAGGTTGAAGGCCAAATATTAGATCATGTTAAAGGGAGTCAAAGAGAACATCTTGGAAAATATCATAAAGAGATTCAATGTCATGATAGAAAAGTCTAAATCAAGACAAGGCTTACAACAGAAAAGCCAGGAGGTTGGGGAAACCTAGAAGCTTTCATAGAATAGGGAGCTGAGTCAACCCAGAGCTAACCACTTTGCACTGCAGAATATCTCGATTCACCAAACTCTAAACACAGAGGTAAAGATTCACTGGCAAATACAGAAGCAGAGAGTGCAATTGTTTTTAGATTTTGCTTGCTAGAAGAAATCCACTTCTTCAAAAAATGATAACTGAAAAAAAAAGGAAATTCAAATGGGGTATTTTTTCCATCGTAAGTGCTTTGCTTAACAACACACGTTTAATTACTTTGCTGGTTAACGTAGGAGGCAAAACTGGGGACTAAGGTCTTATGCTGAATTAGAATTGATCAACTTCACAACAAGTTCTTAAATTGAAGAAAAGAAATAACTTGACCCTTGAAGTCATCAGACTTATAAAGTTCCCTTTAAAAAACATAATTTTCTCTTGGGGTAGTTTGATTGATCACTTCTAAGAAGGCTGTGAGCCAATCTTAAAATTTTCCAATAATTTATCCATCTAAAGATGGAGGTTGCCATTCAAACATAAATAGAATAAACATTATTTGTAACCCCAGGTAGGTAAGGGAGTAATTTCCAATTTATATGCAAAACATTAAATATACTTAATCCATCCTTTCCAACCTAATTACTTAAAAGAACGCATGAGAGAAATGGACTTAGCATCACTGGACTGTGAGCATAAAGGTGGTATCTCCAAATGAGGTATCAAATGGCTACGTCTAGACTGTGTCAGGTCATCCATTAACACATCTAGGCTCTGTTCTTTTCTCCAAAGCACACAAACCAAAATTCATAGACGATCAAAATATCAGCTTGGAGACTTACCAGATTAGGAAATAAGATTATGACTGTAGATTCACAAATAAGGGATATTGTCATGTTATAGCTATACTTTCAATTGTACTTCTTGGAAAAGAAAAAAAAAACCACTTAAATTTTTAATGAAGTCTCAATGAAGCTTACTGTACCCTATCTTTTAAAATTCTTTCTCTCCTTTTCTCTGTCCTCACATCATATATGTATAAGAATTGAACATTAACTTTACAGTTAAATGAAGTACAGAAAGTATATAAATGGATGAATTTTTATAATCTTTATTTTAAGACTATTGAAAACTTGCAGGGACAACATACCAGGGATATGTATGCAAACAACAATGGGTTTGGATCATACAGAAACATGGCAGTTTTGCATTTCAGTATAAAATCAATACAGTACAGTCAGTTCCTACACTGTAACCACTTGACAAAAGTAAGTATAAAAGCTGCATCTGAGGGATTGGAGAGATAGCTCAGCAGAGACATGGCTTTCAGAGGACCTGGGTTCGATTTCTTGTTAGCATAGGTAAGTCAAGTTCCAGGAGAATCCAAGGTCCTTTTTTGACTCCTCTGGCATTTCATGACGTGGGTGCACTTACACATGCAGGCAATACACTCATACACATAAAGTAAAAATAATAAATAAAATATTTTTAAAAGTTGCAGCTGAACAAATAACACCTTGTCTAGATTGCAAAATGTGTCACGCTAGCTCTTGTGGCATATGCCTGCATTTTCTTTTAAGTGAGAAGACTCTCTTTTTCCAGCAAGCACATGAGCAGCAGGTAACTGCCGGAACTTCCCTTGCTTAACCTTGCACGTGAACCTCCCTCCGTCGAACCTGTGAGTCAGACCCACTATTCCTCATGTGCTTTCATTTCTGTTCCAGTCACTGATATGTTCCTTCTCGTGCAACAGAGAACCTGCACATTGTTTTGGTTAGTTACTGCTTACAACCTTAGATTTGCACCACTGAGCCATTCTTTCCTTCCCACCGCAGAATGTAATTGTCAAGAGGCTTTGAAACATCTACACATAAAAACGGCCAAATACAGGGCTGGAGAGATGGCTCAGTGGTCCAGAGCACTTACTCGCTTGCAGAGTACCCAAGTGTGCTTCCCACACTGGGCAGCTCACAGTCACCTTCAATTCCATTTTCAGGGTATCCCATGTTCCCTGGATTCTCTGGGCACCTGCACCCAATTAGTACACATAAATTCACATAGGCATGAATAAAAATAATAAATAATAGAAAAGTCTTTTTTTAAGATGCTAAATAAGTACATACAAATATACGAAAATACTTCTAAACACATAAAGCAATAAATATCTAAAATAACCAAAAGTAATTGTGTTAACAAATGTTTGCATATGTAAACTAATATTGTCAGTAAGGTACAGAGCTAATCAATAAATAATTTACAGTTTGCATGTATTATTCACAAGACTATACAAAATAGAGCAAGAAAATTTTTGTATTAGCCACTTTACGTATTTGGAGACATTTGAAAATTTGAAAAGAAACATGTTTTAACACTACTTTCTCAGTGAAATCATTCCTGTTTAAACTCATTTTAAAACACAGAATATTTCTTTCTCTTCTTGAGGGTGGTGACTGCTTCTACTTTGTTTTCTTTGTGGTATTCCAAAACCAATAACCCTCTATACAATTTTCTCTATTTATTTGAAGATAATTACATTTATTTATTTGTTTATTTATTTATTTATTTATTTATTTATTTATTTATGAGTGTATGAGAATCCATGCACATGAGTGCCATAATATACATTTGCATGTGAGAAGACAACTTGTGGGAATCAGTGCTTTCTTTCTATCATGTAGTCCTCGTTGTTGAACTCGTGTGTCAAGTTTGGTGACAAGCGTCTTCAGTGCTGAGCCATCTGGCCAACCCATTTCTTTGTCTGCATTTGTATATTATCTACCACAGAAAAGGAAGCTCCATGAAAGTTGAAACTTAAATTTGTTTTGATCATAGTTAAATCTGCAATAGCTAGTAAAAATGCATGAAAGTGTTTAAGTGTAACCTGAACTAGTTTTTAAGTTGGTGATTTTTAAATGAGGAATCTGTATGGAATAGTTCACCTGTGACAGGAATGCACAAACAGCGATGCTTTTTAAAATAGTGCTTAAGGTGTGTCCAAAATTTTAATCTAATACGAGATTCTGTAATTTTAAATAACTTTCCTAAAATTGGTTTGTGAGTAAAAAGCCTACTCCATGTGAAAATATATACATTTAATCATGAAACATTCCAAGTACAGTGCAGACCCCAAGACATAGTTGTATGATTGATACATTTGCATATACAACTAAATCTGGTGTGTGTGTGTGTGTGTTTATGTGTATTTAGATTAGTGAGTTCCAGCTAGAATTACATACAATAGTATGCTACATGCATTAAAATGATTCTGAAGAGACCTGAGACAAATATTATATAAACATATTTTAATGAATTGATTCATCGGGATGTTTCATTAGTATCACATGATAATGTGGATTAGGAGCTCACTGCTCTCAGTTACAGTGATGGACATCTATAGCACCTGCTTTGAGGCCTAGGAAACATCTTGGAAGAGGAAACAGAAACACTATATGAGCCAGAGAGAACAGGGAAGAGTACTGTAAAATGCTGTTGTCTTGATAAGACATGGCTATCACAGTCAGGAACATACATCAGCTGTGATGTGAGCATAAGACCTGCACACACACCAGAGAAGAACGGAACAGAGAAGGGAGGAGACTAAGGGACTATTTGGGAAGTAAAGTGTGTTCAGCAAGCGTGAGGGGAATAAGAGAAGTTAATGTCTCCACTATGAATTTTTTAAATCATTGAGTGCGTGTACATTTCCTATAACAATTCTTAACCAAGATAATTTAGCATAATTAATGCTTATTCCTTCCTAAAAACACTTGATTTATTCAAGGTACTTTTGTTAAATTTATTTATTGTTTATTGAATCATTTGGTATTTCATACAGAATATCTCAATCAGTATTAATCATCTTTATAGCCCCTTTCCCACTGGCAACCTCCCGAAGCCCCTCAACTGGAATCCATGAACTCTTTCATCTGTGTTAAGGTTTATTGTTTCAAGTTACTGTACTCAAATATTCCTCAGTGCAGGTTCATCCACTGAGGACTAGTCCATCTACCCAGAGTCCCTCAGTTTAGGAAGATTAGCTCTTCCTCACCCAATAGTAATCCATCTCACCCAATAGTAATCCATTGCCAATATTTCTTCAGTAAAGTTTGGGGTCTGGTACCAATTTCTCCAGTTTCATGCTGTTTTTTTTTTTTGTTTTTTTTTTTTTTTAATTTGTCTGCTGTGTCTGCATGAGTCTTGAGCATGATGAAACCATTGCTGTAGGTTCCTATGAGCAGGGTCTCAGGAGCTTGTAGGATTCTATTTACATATGATCACACCCCCTTCACTGGCTCTTACAATCTTTCTATCCCCTTTTCCACAATGACCTCTGAGCCTTGCGTGAGTGAAAGAATATAAGAGTTTTATCCAAGGACCCACACTCTGCAGATTCCTATTCTCCATTCTTTAGTCATTTGTGATCTTTTGTATTACTGGCCCTTTGTTGGATACAGAAGCTTCATTAATGAGATCTGAGTGATTCACTAGTGTCCTCTTTACCCCTTATTCCAAGTTGAGGTAGCATTGTAGGCGTGCTGCTTAGGCATGGGAAATTCACAGAAAAGATCTGTGTGTGACCATTTGTGGTACTCTGTAGTAGTCTCTGTCTGGTGCAGCAGAAGCTTTTCTGATGAGTGGTGTGGTGACTGGGATACTTAACTGTATATCTAGGGATGGACTTAGTAAGAAGTTAAATTTTGAATTAGCCTAGGGATGTGACAGCCTTGGGTATTTCTCTATATATGACCTCTTCAGCCATCTGTATTTGGCTATGATTATATTACCACATATGAGTGGACTCTGACACCAATCAGGTAGCCATTGATTGGCCCCAAGATAAAGATGGCACTACTGTACCAGTGTTTAGTGCTGTGTTGGTCATTGTTGTGACTTTTTGATCATGAAGCTGGTGTTGGGGCTTGATGTTCTTCCTTGTCTGTTGCATAGTACTCTCTCCAGAACTATGAGAGGGAAGTGTTTTCCACATCAGTTCTAGTTCAATTGCTCCAAATATGATCAAGTCAGCTTTCCAGCAATAGGGTCTTATCTTCAAGTTCTGGGACGCAACCAAGGGCTGTGGCAATCGCTTGTGTAATTTTCGCAGTCTCTTGGACCACCCTGGGCAAGAACTCAAAGGAAGATTTCTCTTGTCTCACAGTTGTTTTTATTATGTAGCCTTTAGCTATGCACATGGACATATGTAGAGATATTGTATGTAGAATTTGTCATTAGGTTGTTAGACTAATATGATTCTCTCTGGTGTTTTACACTAGCTAGACATTGTTTATCTCTACTCTCTCCCTCTTCCTCTCTGTCTTTCTCTCCCCCTGTCTAACCCTTTCTCTTTGCCTTCCCCATTCAAAGTGCCCCATTTCTCTCTTGATAATACCAGTATTGTATGCCCCACCTCTTGAGCTCCTTCCTTTCCTTTATCCCCATAGTTCCTTGTATAATTCTTCCTTTCCCCTCCTATTGTAATACCCCCTTTTACCAATTTGTCCCTTAGCAACACCTGTCTCCTACTATTCTTCTCTCTTAGGTTCTTTCTTTCCCTCTCCCTCCCTGGTTCCTTTACAGTTTTCCTGGTTCCTGAGGTTACATCAGGAGGCATACTCACATATAAGGGTTTGGGAATAGGGTACACAAATGAGGGAGAATATACACGGCTTGTTTTTCTGAGTCTGTGTTACTTAGCATAAGAGTTTCCAGTTCGATACATTTACCTGCACATGTCATGATTTCATTTTTCTTTACTACTGTGTAGAGCTCAAATGTGGAAATGTATAACATTTTCATTATCCTCTCCTCAGCTGAGGGACTCTTAGGTTGCGTCCATCCCTTAGTTATTGTTAAAAGAACAGTCACAAACGTGGATATATAAGTATCTCTGTAATTGAATGAGTCCTTTGAGTATATGTCAAGAAGAGGTATAACAAGGTCAAATAGTAGATTCATTTTCATTTTTTAAAGAGTTCTCCACACTGCTTTCCATAGGTGGTGTGTGATTTTATGATCGTACCAGCAGTGAATGAGCATTCCTCTCTCCCCACATCCTCCCTAGTATCATTTATTCCCTTGATTTTAGCCAATCTGACTGAGATAAGATGATATCTTAAACTGATTTTAATTTACATTTCCCTAAATATTAATGATGTTTAACACTTTTAAAGATATTTCTTATTCATCTTTATTTCTTCTCTTGAGAATACTCAGTTCAGATCCTTAGCCCATCCATTAATTGGGTCACCTGTTTTTTTTTTTTTTTTTTTTGATTCTTTGTATTGGAGATCTTTTTATATTCTGTATTTTGAACTTCTGTCAGATATGTCAATGGTGAAGATTTCCTTCCCTTCTGTGGGTTTTTCTCTTCACTTCCCTTGTTGTTTCTTTTGCTGTACAGAAGCTTTTTAGTCTAATGAGGTCCCACATATTGTTTATTGATCTTAATTCCTAAGCAAGTGATGTATGGTGGGATTTTTTTTCATTTCTTAGGTATAATATCATGTCATCTGCAAAATAGGATAAGTTGACCTCTTCTTTGGCAATGAGTACTCTGTAACTTCCTTCGCTTGTGTTATTGCTCTAGCAAGAGTTTCAAGCACTATATTTAAAAGGAGTGGCAGGAGTGGACAGTTTTGTTTGGTCTCTGATTTTAGGAGTTATGCATCTAGATATTTTTTTTCCATTAAGAATGATGTTGGCATAACTTTAATTATGTTGACATATGTTCCATCCAGTCTAATTACCTCTCAGACTTTTAACATAAATGCATGTTGAATTTTGTCAAAGTACTTTTCTGTATCTATTGATATGACCATCTGACTTTTTTCCTTTGAGTCCATTTATATACTTTATGATGTTTTTTGACTTACATATATTGAACCATCCTTGCATATTTGGAATAAAGCTGACTTGATCATGGTGAATGATCTTTTTGATGTTTTTCTATATGTGGTTTAAAAGTATTTTGTTGAAAAATTTTGCATCTATTTTCATTAAGGTTTTGAGTCTATAGTTTTCTTTTTTGGTTTTATCTTTACTCAGTATTGGTGTTAGAGTGATGGTGGCTTCAGAGAAAGAGTTTGGGAGTTCTCCATCTGTTTCTATATTTTTGAATAATTTAAGCAGTGTTAGATATAGGTCTTCTTTGAATGTCTGGTAGAATTCTGCTGTGAATCCACTTTGGCCTGGTCTTTCTTAGTCATGAGATTTTGTACTGTGTGTCAATTTCCTTATGTGATATGGGTCTGTTTAAGCTGTTGAACTCTTGGTTTAGCATTGGTGAGTCCCATTCTTTTAGACACATACTTTTTTTAAGGTTATCAAATTTAATATCAGTATGCTTTTAAAGTATTCCCTTATCTTATCTCTGTATCTTTTTGTTGTCTGTTGTAATGTTTCCCTTTTCAGATCTGATTTGGAGTTGTGCTTTCTTTCTTTCCGTTAACTGGGCTAAGGGTCTGTCTATATTGTTTATACTTTCCAAGAACCAGCTTTTGGATTCATTGATTCATTATTTTCTTTGTTTCTGTTCATTAATTTCTGCTCTGATTTTTGTTATTTCTTCTTGTCTGCTGGATTTGGGTTTCATTTGTTTTTGCCTCTCAAGATTCTTCAGTTGCAATATTAAGTCATTTATTTGTCTTTGTTTTGATTTTTTAATGTAGGCACTTTGTGATATAAACTTCCCTCTTAGGACTGCTTTTAAAGTTTCCCTGTGTTTTGTTGTGTTGTATGGTTCCTCTTGTTTAATTCCAAGAATACTTTTATTTCTTTCTTAATTTCTCCTTTGACCCATTCATCGTTTAGAAATGTGCTGTTTAGTCTCCATAAGTTCTTGGAGATATTAGAGCTTCTTCTGGTGTTGATTTTAAGCACTGCAGTCTGATAGAATGCATGGAATTATTTCAATTATTTTTTTTTGTTATTGTTGAGTTTTTTTCATGCCCTAGTATGTAGTTGATTTTGGAGAAAGTCCAATAGGGTGCTGAATAGAAATATGAATTCTTTGGTGTTTGGTTGAAATATTCAGTCGATGTCTGTTTGGTTCATTGATGTATGGCATTGTTTAATTCAGATGTCCCTCTGTTTATTCTCTGTCCCTTTGACCAGTCTAATGGAGACAGTAGGGAATTGAAGTCCCTTACTATTAGTGAGCAATCATCAATCTCTATCTTAAAGTCCCGTAGCACTGTTTTATGAAATTGGGTTCACCAGAATTTTGTGCATATATGTTCATGAGTGTAATATCATCCTTTTTAAATGTTTCTTTTATCAGAATAAAGTGACACTATCTCTTCTGATTAGTTTTAATTTGAACCCTATTTTGTCAGATATTAGGATGGCAACTACAGCTTATTTCTTAGTGCCATTTTCTTGGAATATTGTTCCATCCTCTAACTTTAGGGTAGTGCTTGTCCTTGAAAGTGAGATGAATTTCTTGCAAACAACAAAAAGAGAGATTTTGGTTCTTGATCCATTCAACTATTCTGTGTCTTTTGACTGAGGAGCTCAGTCCATTGATATTTAAAGTTATTATTGAAAGATGTGTATTGTTTCCTATTGTTTTAATTTTTTTGCATTTTTGTTCTAACTTTGGGGTTCCCAAGTTATACTGTCATTTAGTTGCTTTCATTTGCCCCTTCTGTATACTCATTACTTTCTTCAGCGCTTTGTATTGCTTCAAGCATTATCTGAAGACCTGGCTTTTCTGGACCTGAATTCTTTCAGCCTATTCATGTTGGGGAAGATTTTTCTTTCCCCTTCAGCATAGACATGTAGGTTGGAATGCATGATCATTTAGAACTGGGAATACTTTGGTCCAGATTCTTCCTCCTTTCATAGTTTGCACTGAAAAGTCAGCTTCAGTTCTGGTGGGTTTTCCCTTATATGTGACTTGTTTTTTTTTTGCAGCTTTCAATATTCAATATTCATTCTGTATGCCTTGTGTTTTTACTATGATATGCAATGGGAGTTACTTTCTTGATCCTGTCTATGTGCTTCTTGAATTTGTTTGGGCATGCCTTTCCTTAATTTGAGGAAATTTTCTTCTACAATCTTGTTGAAGATGTGGTCAGTACCATTATCCTGACATTCTTCACCTGCCTCTATCCCTATGATGCATAAATTTGGTCTTTTAATGGTGTCTCATGTTTCCTGCCATATTCCATTCCTATGTTTTAAACATTTTTTGCATAATCTTTGCTTAAATGCTGCAATTCTTAAACTTTATCAAGTCTTGATTTTCCCTTCCCCATTTCATTTATTCTGTTTATGAAGCTCTCTCCTGTTGTTTCAAATTGGCTTATTGAGTTTTTCACTTCCTTCATTTCAGCCTGAGTTTTCTTCAATATTCCATCTGTTTTGTGAATTCAATCAGAAGTTTATCCCTATCTTCTTTTGGTGGTTTGGTTTGTTTGTGTGCTCTTTAAATTCCCTGAATTCATTGATATTTGTGATTGTTCTTTTAAACTCAATGTCCTGGATTATTTCTTCGCAGTTCTCATTGTAGAACTCTTCTACAGAGCCAGTGATGTTTGGTGGGTACATATCATTCAGGTTTTCGTGCTATTATTTTTATAGTATGATCACGGCATCTGGAATTCTTTTATTGTTTTCTCTTTGGATTTTTTATTGGCAGGACCAAATAACTCTATTCTAGCTTCTCAGGAGTTTCCTCAGAGGCACAATATAGGTCTGGACCTCTCTAGCCAGCAGGTACCAAATTTCTGGGAAGATTGCCCCTAGGAGGCTGAATTCAGGCTTTCTCAGGCAGTCTGCAATGGTCTGGGTCCCTACTAAGGGTCACAGAACCCTAACCCTTGCATCAGCGGGAGTGGCTACAGAGGGTACGAATGTCAGAGGGTGGGAACCCTGTGATTTGGAGAGATGACAACCAAGCAGAGGTAAGGTGGTAGTCTAGAGATCTGGGCTACTTAGAGCAAAATGTGACAAGAACCTGTGTAATTTGGGGAATCTTTTGGACTACCCTGGCCAAAAACTCAAATCAAAGTTCTTCCTGTCTGGCACAGTTTCTTGTTATGAAGCATTCAGGCACACACATGGACTCATGTAGAGATATACGCTATATGTAATTTTTCAGTGGGATATTGGACTAATATAATGGACTACCCTTTTTATACTAGGTAGGTGTTATTTATCTCTCTTCTCACTTTCTCCCTGTCTAACCTTTTCTCCATAATCTTCCCATTAAAATATCTCCATTTTCTCCCTTGAGAATGTCTGTCTCCTATGGTGACACCTCTCTTGATCTCCTTTTTTCCTTTATTCAAATAATTTCTTGCATAACCCTCCTCCTGATCTCCCTTAAATACCCCCATTTCCCCACTTTTCCCTTAGTAACCTCTGTCTTCTGTTATTCTCACTAAATTATATTTTTAAACAGTAATTTTAAGATAAATCAAGGAAGAAAGAAAAGGGAATCTTAAAGTTGTAGTCATATTGCCAAATTTCTTCTATGTAACTGTCATTCTTAATGTTTGATGCTGTTCTATCCAGGTAAAACAGCTATCCACTGTAATTTAATGAGATCTTGGGATTTGTTAATTAAATTTTCAATTATTTATGATTAAGAAGTATGGTAGTTTCTAAGCTAAAACATCAATTCTGTACACAAAAAGAAGGATCACACACACACACACACACACACACACATATATATATATATATATATAATGTTATAGTAAACTTGAATGAAATTGCTATCAAATTGAAGAGCATGCCTTCATCATTGATTAGCTCAGTGATTTTAAGTGGAAAAATTTGGATGGGAAGTTTTTCACTAAGCATTAAAATTACATTATACAATGTATAAAGAGAGCTGAGTTAGCCTGGTGACCATCATCACCCATATCGAATAGCACTGTTTTCAGCCAAGAAATTAATGCAAATTTGGAAATACACCATGGCTCCATTATGATGACAAATTATTTTATCCTTGTCTTTTATCTCCTCTCTCATATCTCTCCCATTAACTTGCCATTAAGACTCTTCCAGCAGCAGTGCTTTTATGAGAAGAGATTCTTTAGCATCTTCTCTCCATCAAAGACAAGAGAGGAGGGAGCACCCCAATTGTCCATTGCTGTAAGTGAGGCACTATGAATACATAACTAAATCCTATTTCCTTCTCTGTCCAACTTTGTAGGGCATAATGTAAGGTGGGCCTTAGTCAGGTCACGTGCTATGAGGATTAAGGGAGTGTGTATGAATGGCATAATTCAGTGTGAGCCTTAGGCAGGTCACCTGCTATGCAGATTAAGGGAGTGGCTCCTGTGGGCGTGGTGCTCCACTCCAGCCAGGCATGACACCAGCTTCCGCCCTGTGTCCGGAGAGAACCTGCACTGAGATGATCCATCTGGAGACAGAATATTATTGGCCACAGTTGTGAACCACCCTATAGGGGGTTGGCTAATCAGACTCATAAACCCCCCTGCACTTCCTTGAATAAACGAGTTTTGCTGCTGCTTGCCCTCCGCATGCATCGCACTCAGCTCTGGGGGTCTGTTGGTGTGTTTTGACTCCAGGCCTACTCACCCCCTTTCGGTGGAGACCCTTCATCCAGCTCAGCTGGCACCTAGCAGAGGGACCTCAACACAACTTAGCTTTAATTGTCAACTTGACACAACTTTAAATAATATAGGAAAACCAGGCCTAAGGAATTTCTTAGATCAGATTGGCATGTGGGCATTTCTGTGGGGTTTTGGCCTGACTGTTAATTCATTAAGAGGGATCATCATACTATGGGAAGCATATGGGAGCAAGTAGTGTTCCTACATAGTTTTTACTTAAAGTTCCTTCTTTAAATTTCTTGCCCTGGAATCATCCCTCAATGACAGACTGTGACCTAAAAGTATAAGCCAGATACAGCACCCCGCCCCCCACTGCAACACACAACTGTGTTTGGTCAGAGCCTTTTGTAGTAGAACTGAAATCAAATTAGAACACTTTGTAGTTAAAATTGTACCTAATAATTAGAATATATGAACCAGAAAACAGAAACAGTAAATGTGAAGCTCTGTTTATTACTTGATGTGATTTCAAAAACTGATAGTAATATCTGAATGTTATCATGGGAAGAAAACATTTCCTTACACCTTATGGTCATTGGTGTTCTTGGTGTGACAATATGATATTTGAAAAAACTTCTGTACGTGCCTCTCAGAGAAGAGATTACACAATCACAGCTTGTCTCCATATCGACAGGAGGCTCTCAAAGAAATCATGATGAACAAAACCCATGATGTGGAAACTGTGAATTTGTGGTTCTGTGAGTGAATATCTTGATATCAATACATTGTTGATGTGTTGCATTGATGTAATAAATAAGACTGTAAGAACTCTGAATCCAAGTTTTACATTCTGGGAATGTTAGAATTGTCACTGAATCATGTCTTTTATTATCACTTAGTCATGGGACACTGTCTGGAGAGAGTGAGTTTAGGAACTCCAGACATTTGGTAATGAAGGAAGTATATGAGTCCATTCATATACTTATCCACTGGCTCATCACTTCTCACAGTATCTCCAAAGTCACATGTAGAAGAAAAGCACTGTGCTAATGTCTTTTTGTATTGTGAGATTAAAACTTGATTTCTTAATACAATGCCTTATCTAGAGTATATTTTCTTTAATAATGATAATGATAATAGTAATGACTTTTATATATGTCATAAATAAATTATTAAATATTTGTGATGGAGTTCTTAACCTCATACCCAAAAGACTGTGTTTTTATTTTATACTTTGCATACCTCCCCTGAAACTGTGACATTAACTTGTTTTCTTAAAATCTCTCCAGGTGTAGATTGTTTTCTTATCCTAATTGAAACTATAGAAAGAGGGAAGTCCTAGTTTTTGTTTTTAACATGCTAAATTACAACAGCTTGAAATATTTCCTGAGCTATCATCCTGCTGGTATTTCCAATGATAATTGCCATTCATTGAGCAGCTGTGATCTATAACAAAATAGGCTCAGGAACAGTAGACACCTGACTTATCTATCAATGCATATGTTATTATTATTTATTCTGAGTCCATTTTAGTAGCCATTCTGTTTACAATTTCTTACCACTAACTATGAGTAAATCCTGTATTCTAGGAGCAGATTAGGAATACCGAGGGCCAAAGACAAGAATTTAGAAGATGCTGTCCAGGATTTGAGAAACACTCCTTGTGTCTAATGTGAAAATCTACTCTGAAAGAGCTAAAGAATAAAATGGTACCAATTATTATTTTTTTTAGTGTGTTAAAGCTATGTCTAAACTCGGCCTTCATTCTGAGAAATTTGAGGACATAGGAGTGTAGAGTTATAAAAATATGAGGCCAAAGGCAGAATCCATGAACATGATGAGTCAAATACATTTTTCCTGTCCTGTGTGTGAAAATAAACAGCACATGTACTTTCACTGTATCTCAAAGTCTTTAAAAGCACATTCCATTTACATATTTGTCATATCATCAGTTCCTTTGTATGTGTGTGTATGTGTGAATCTGAGAGCATGTGTTAATGTTTATATGTGTGCTTTATATGATGTGTGTACATGTTTGCATACAGATGTACACATCTCCATGTGCATGTGTGGACGTTAAATGTGGGCAACCTGCTCTATCACTCTGCCTCATTCCTTTGAAGCAAGGTCTATTACTGAGCTGGTCAGGCAGTTAGCAGACCCTAATGTTGTCTTGCCTCTGATCCCACAGCACTGAGGTTACAGGCATGTTCTGCCATACCCAGGTTCACTGAGTTTTTAAGATTTATTCATTTTATTTTATGTGTATGAATATTTTGTTTGAATGTATGTATGGGTACTATATTGGTACCTGGTGCCTATGGAAGTCAGAAGGCCTTGGACTCCAAGAAACTGGACTTACATATAGTTGTGGGACACTATATGGGGTTTGGAGCTGAAACTCCGTTCTCTGCAATAGCATCAAGTTCTTTTAACGTCTGAGCTTTCTATCCAGTCCCACACATGGGTTCTTCCATAGGTGCTGGGTATTTGAACTCAGATTCAGTTAATTTTTAACGCCCATTTTTAATTCAAGGCATGCACAGTCATTGCCCTGTCTTCAGGGAAGAACCTCACACAGCACATCAGTGCTGCCTTGCTTTCAGGGCCATCTGTAATTCCACAGTAATTTTCTGAATGTTTGGAATAGCAGAGGCTGGACAGCAGATTCATTGCTGGGAAATATAATCTCTGTAATGGCCTTTGTCACATTTTGCAGCTTATAAGACTTTCCTGGGAGACAAATGTGACTCACTTAGTTTGCTGTGAGCTCTTTAGGGTCCATCCGTCTTCACAGATGTGTCAGAGGAGACACTAAAGGCACGGTGGAGTGTGTTCCTCAGGAGAGTTTCATCTGCTCTTTAATACAGCAGCCATTTGTAAAATGCTGCTGGAGAAACCAGTCACTTAGAAGAAACTCATCACGGGCAATACCACCTTATTTTGAAAGGTGGTAGAAATGAAGTAAGCCAAACTGATTTTGTCTTTGTTGTCTACTGACTGTCCCTTTTGGGTCCAGGGTAAATTAATGTTTGATTTGTTGCTTCTTATGCAATGGTGTGCCACATCGAAGGGTGGAGGGTTTTCATGCACAGGTCACTTCACCTTTCCTTTCATCTGGCTAAGAGGACTCTGAAGTTCATGATACGCACAATTTTTCTGTGTTATTCCCAGGGATAAAGACATTTATCTAGATTATTAAGATTCTCCTTAATTGGTTTTATGGTATGTGAATGCTTAACACAGCCTCAATGTACAGAATTAAAAAATATGTCATTGAAACATTGTGATGGAGGCCTAATTCAAGTACAAAATGAGAGCTGATTCTTCAGCATTTTAAATGGGGCAAAGTATTCTATGTGCTCTTTCAGATAAAATAATTCTTGGAAAAGTATATCTTTTAGAATATCTTTATAGAGATATCATTGTTAACTAAAATCTATTCACTCTGTGTGTAATGCATCATGGATAGCTACAGATAGAGGTAAATATATTGATGAGAGATAGATGGATCGATAGAGATGATAGATATAAATAGAGAGATAGAGATCAATAATAGAGGTAGATAGATGATAGATAAATGGATGGAGATATATGATAGATAAGAGTTTATTTTGAGATGTGGTAATGCTGTGTTTTCCAGAATGGCATTAATACCACTCTGCAGTTCAGGTTGAGCTCAAGAATGAAACCCTTCTACCTCACTCTCCACAGTGCTGGGACTGTGCCATGTCACTATCCTTAGAGGAATACAGCATTTTAGACTACTGTAAATTCTGTCTCAACTAATTTCAAGTATGCTAATCTGTCCCCAGGTCTTGATGACCACTATCCTATACTCTGCTTCTCTGACTAGTTTATTCCAAATTTAGAGGAAACCTGTAGCATTTTTATTTGTCTTTATAGTTTTGCATGGCAAAACATGTTCTAGATCATCGGTGGTACTGAAAATAGAATATTTTTTCACCTCCAATGATGAGTAATATTCCATTAATTTTATATTTATTTTTCAAGTGATATTGAAGGTTTTAAAAATATTTTATTATTTTTGCTTTATATGAATGACGGTATTGCTTGCATGTAAGTAGGTACACCTTGTAATGCGATACCCACAGAGGTCAGAAGAGGGCATCAGATCCTCTAGAACTAGAATTATAAATGGTAGTTAGCCACCATGTGGGTTCTGAGAAGTCAATTTGGGTCCTCTGCACAAGCAATCAGTCCTCTTAACTTCTAAGCCATCTCTTCTGCCCCAGGTTTTTTTTTTTATTATTACAGACACGTTAGCAGTTATGAGGTAGAGTCTGCATATGGTTTCAAATTCTATTAAAACTCTCTTCCTGTCTTCATTACATTTGGTAGCATTACTAATTTAGGTTTCTTCATGTTTCCCTATTTATTTTAGGACAGCTGCTTTTAGTATTTAAGTACCAGAGGAATATTGATAGAAATCACATGGAATCTGCAGATTGCCTTAAGTGCTATGGCATATTGATAGCATTGCTTGTATGAATTCATGGGCATGTGATGCTTTTCTTTATGTTGTTTTAATTTGTTTCATCAGTGTTTTAAGCTTTAGTATAGGAGGCTGGAGAGATGGCTCAGCAGTTCAGAGAACACACTACTTACTCTTCGAAGATATGCCTTCGGTTCCCAGCACCCAAGTCACATAGCTCACAGCCAGCTGTAACTCCAGTTCCAGGGGTCTCAGCTTTCTATGACCCAGTTGGGAGCACACACACACAGACACACACACAGACACACGCACGCGCGCACACGCACACAAACACACACACACACACAAAGCATGTAAGTGTGCTCATATACACAATTTAAAAGGTGATGTGGTGGTGCATAACTTTGATTCCAGCACTCAAGGAGGCAGTGGCAGATGGATCTCTATGAGTTCAAGGCCAGCGTGGTCTATATACTGAATTCCAGGTCTGCTGGAGCTACAAGGACACCCTGACTCAAAAAGACCTAAATAAATAAATAAATAAATAAATAAATAAATAAATAAATAATATACCTGTTAACTTGCAGCATATATATCTTTCATTTTGAAATGTTCTATGTAAGAAGTTACAGAAGGCTAAACATTAGTAGTTTTCTGTGTGTTATAGTTGTGTTGCAATAAGAAGTTTAGACTGCCTGTGGAAAATACGCTTTTGTAGTATTCTTTTAGCTGTCCTTATGTGTATGTTTCCATTAGACACCTAAACTTTTAATACCATCCCCACTATCATTCTCTATTTCATTGATCAAGATCCATCATTCGTTGCATTCCTGTGTGCCTGTCTTGTACAGCGTCCTTGATCTAATATCGGAATAATAAAACAAATGAGCGAAATAATTCTAAGCCGAGTGGAAATAACTGTTTGTGAAGATGACCTTCTGGAGAACTGGGAAAGGTCGCTAGCTTGCTTTGATCTCTCCATAAAAGTAATTACATAGAAAGTATTTAGAGTTCATGCAAATTTAGGAAAGGACATTATTTTGGAATTGGTTTCTCTCATTCAATTTTCAGGTTATAGCTATTCCTTTGCAGCCCACTGCTCTTGTTCACTTTGGATACCTTCTTTGTCTCTGCATCTGATGTTCTAAATGAGTTTTGCATGGAGATAGATATTTTATCATGTGTAGTAAAGGCTGTCATTGAATATTTTACTGGCTACTCCATTTGGTATCTTGATATCTGTCAAGCAAATGAGGAAGGGGAGTTCAGAACCATAAAAATCAGACAAATTACTGAAAGTTGCAGTAATTTTCCTTGTAGTCAACCCACTAGAAGTCCTAACTGATTTGATAACTGAACAGCAGAGAATCAGTTATTTTTAGTCATTTAACAACATTCCAAGAGAAGAGGGAGAGGGAGAGAGGTGAGAGAACTGTGCCTTGGGGAGAGGAAGGAACGGGGAGGAATTGGGGAAGTGGAGGAGAAGCAAAGGGAGGTTAGGAGACTTTTTTTTCTTTTTCATAGTAGGCATGACTTTTACTCCTAATTGATTTTTCTGTTGAGATTGAAAACACCAATAACATCTACTTATTAGAGAGCTGTAAACAGTTAGCCTAGCCTAGACTTTCTCACTTCCATATTTACTGGAATACACACACACACACACACACACATTGTGTTAGTCCATACTGACTTTATCTTTATTGTTTCATTTTGCTGCTGTTGCTGAAATTCCTGACAGACACAAATTAAGAGATATATGAATTAATTTGCTCATGACATAAGAGGGTTTAGTCCATTCAAGTGAGGTTTTTATCATGGTGGAGAGAGGGAGAGAGAAGGAGAGAGAGAGAAACAGAGAGAGACAGAGTGAGAGAAAGAAAGAACCACAAGCACCTGCTCCATTTTAAGTCCTTCCTTCTTATTTACTAATTTCATACTTTTAAACTGCAAAACATACTGAAATAACCCCACCTTCTGGGAACAAAGCATTCAAAGAATAGCCTATTGTACACATTATAAATATATTTCATATACATTGGCCTATATACTGTTAGCTGGAATTGAATGAAAATAAAAACAAAACAGACCAAAATCTACAGAATACAATGAAGGCAGACCTAAGAGAAAAATGTATAGCATTAGGTACCTGCACCAGAAAATTAGAAACATCACATATAACTAAATTAAAAATGAAACTAAAATTAGATCCCTACCTCTTACTATGCACAAAACCCATTGCAAATGGATCAAGGACCTCGACATGAGTCCTGATACCCTAAGTGACAGAAGAGAAAGTAAGGAATATGACAGAACTTATAGACACAGAAATGGACTTTCTTAACAAAACTCTTACAATGTAGTCATTAAGTCCAACAATTGCAAATGGGATTTTTATGAAAATAAAGTCTTCTGTACAGTAAAGGACACCATCATTTGAATTAAGAGGCAACCTCAAGAATGGGAGAAATTACAGCTGTATCTCTGACAGAAAGTAATTACATAAAATATACAGATAACTCAAGAGACTAAAAATAAAAAAATTAAATATTGGGGCAAGTAGGTGAACAGAGTGCTCTCAAAAGATGAAACACAAATGGCTAAGTGATACTTTTAAAAATGTTGATCCTTTTACTTACAGGGAAAAAGCAAATTCAAACTGCATTGAGATTTCATCTTACCATACAGAATTGTTAGGATCAAAAAAAAAAAAAAAACAAGGGCAAATGTTGGTGAGTATGTGGGGAAGGGGAATTCCTACCCCTGATGATGGTCGTACAATCTGGTGCAGTCATTATGGAAATCAGTGTGGAGAGTCCTCCTAATTCTAGGAATTGATCTACCAAAGTATTCAGACAGTTTACTCTTGGGCATATATCCAAAAGACACAACCCTACTACAGAGATAACTGTGCATATTCATTGCAGCAGCTCTTTTCACAATAGTCAGGAAATGCAAACAAGGCAGATATCCATCAACAGATGAATGTAAAATGAAAGCATGGGGCATGTACAAAAGATAATATTATTAAGTTGTTAAAATGAAATTATGAAATTCACAGGTAATCATACTGAGTGAGGAAACCCAGACCCATAAAGACAAGTGTTGCATATTTTCATTCATAACTGGATGCTGGCTTGAAATTCTTAGATATGTGTCTTTCAATTGGAAAATTCAGAAGCTCAGGAAAGTAACAGTCAGTTGGTTCAAGGCTTCATGGGAGGAGAGGTTGAATGTAGTGATATAAAGGGGGAGAGGGAAACATCACACTAGGAATGGTGGGGAATGGCACACCATGTCAGAGGAGGGGCACAGTAGAGACAAGTCACACTAAAAGCCTTTAGAAAACCCTACATGGATCTTACCTCTATAGAAGCTTCTTAAAGTATACAAATGTACATTATGCAAAACCCTTAAGGGAGTTCGTTTATATCCAGGGGCAGTGTCCTTTCTAAACACTATAAACTAACAAAAATAAAGCTCAACTTTAGTAGTGGATTACCTTTTTGAAGCTGTTGCTCTGCGGTATCATAGAGCCTCAAAAAATATACGCCATTGCCCCGCTCTTGGTTACACAAAAAAGCTTGATGGCAAGAAGCTAGGGTTGAAGAGTCTATATTCCTGAGCTATGGAGCAAACAAGAAGTCTAGCTGCTGCTCACTTAAATTCTACTTCTTTACTGCCAAGCTTTCATACTGCAAGAAGGTAGCATGCCACCAAAAGAGAAAATTAGTCATCAGACTAAGTGGCAGAAATATTATAAGAGGAACCAATTACTTTCCAATTGGGTTTAAGCTTCCCTTTATAGAATGAAGCCCATAACCCGACATTGATATCAGGACTAAGAACCTGAGGTTAGACAGTCCACAGACCATGGGAGAAAGCCCAAGACAACTTTCATGCTAAATAAATATGGTATTAAACTGATTTCTAATGACTTCTGTTATACCTACAGATTTCTGCATATCTCAACTCTTAGCAGAGAATTATTATTATACAGCAGATTGTGATTAATACAGAAAACCATAACTGAAAACTATGCAGAGAATAAGAGACTTCAGACTGTTTATCCCTGATTACGACACCTATAATCAAAATCCTGCCTTCCAAGACTCAGGAATCATTGTGTAAGAGGAGGCAGAAAGACTGTAAGAGTCAGAGGAGGTGGATGACCACAAGGAAGCAGAGTTTTTCAGAGAGCGCTCAGTTACTCATAGGAGCTAACAGCAATGGTGAAAACACTCATAAGTCACACAAGGTTAAGCCATAAAGCATGCCTAAATGTGGAGAAGTTCGTAAGAACTCCAACCCTACGGGAGGAGCTATTGACAACCCATAGTTACTGCAAGGGGGTGAGTCTGTCTCATTTAAAGATGAGTTTCTTGATAGGTTGTATAAGATTCACAAAAACTTAATTAAAAATAAGGGAGTAGGGCAGTGATGAAGAACAGTGGAAGAGCACCTGTTGAGCAGGTGTGAGGCTCTCAGCTTTATCTCCAGAATCATAAAGATTAAAAAGAAAAAAAAAAAGAGGGGAAAATATCAATTAAAACCTTTAAGTTTGTGGGACTGATTTTATATATCAACTGTATTATAGGCTCATAATGCTTAGTTATGATCTAATATTACTGTGGATATCTTCATGAAGGGATATTGTCCTCAGTGGCAACTGACTGACTCTCTGAGTCAGTTGAAGGCTAGGCTAGATCAGAAATCTGGCTAGCTCTGAATAAGAGAGAATGTTCTTGTCTGGTGACCTTCAAACTGGAACAAATATCCATCAGAGATCTATAGTAGATCTGAGTCTTGAACTTGAAACTTGAACTGAGACAAACATATGATGCATAATATTTTTTATGCATTGAAAATATGAAAAAGGGGGCTCAGTCAGAGATGTATTTGGTCAAGTCCTTATCATGCAAGCATAAGGACTTGATATCAGACCTTAGAACCCACCTAAACTGGTGGATGTGGTGGAGCACAATTATTATTTCGGTGCTGGGAAGGAGAGACCCTGGAGCTTATGGCCATCCCAGTCCAGCCAGTGACCTCCAGGACAATAGAGACCCTGTCTCCAAACACAAGGTACTAGGTTCCAAGGAAATGAAAGCTGAGGTTAACCTCTGGCCTTGATATACACCCGTATTCACACAGATAAACATAGATACGGACCTGCACACATAAGACTCCCCCCACACACAAATTTTAGATATTTTTAATGAAATTATTTTTAATAGTCAACATTCTTGTTGTCAGCCCAGCATCTCACAAACGAATGTATTATGACAATCTGCATGGGAAATTTGAGAAGAAAAATTGTTCCTTATTATAATACGTACCCATGCCATGTACATTTTCACTTGGGCATTTGAATTGTCCAGTATACATGAATATGTACTTCATTAATACTTAAACTATAATTTTCAATTTAGTCTGAGAAAAAGTTCAAATAATGCCTAAAGCAACAATGCTGATCGTCAGTGATAAAATGGTCATTTCACTTAATTTGATTGAGATTGAGAAAAATGAAATAATAATTTCAAAGATCAGCCCGGATATCAAGAATCCAGTTTGCACTGTCTATTCAAACCCAATCAACACAGTGACTCATGTAATTATCTTTCTTATTTGCTATCTTATAAAAAGTATATGTAATAACATCTTGAACAGTAATTTCAAGTACTTCAATTATCTTGATTCTTCCCAAGATCGTGCTTACAATGCCTGCTCCTTTTCCCAATTCCCCAGTGAGTTTTCATTCATCAAACAAGTTAGATATTTCTATTCTCCCACTTCCTTTTGTATTTAGTGGATAATTCTCTCTGTGCTCTAATTATCTCCAAACATAGATTTCCATTAGTATCCATTGCATATTTAAAAATAGGTTTGAACTGTCTCCTGCATCATCAGGCTGGTCCTCTGGCAAGACAGGCATTATTCTGGCTTCCCAGAGTTGACAACCGCCTTCCTTGACTGGCTTTCAGTCTCTTTCCTAACAGTCTCCTCCTTGCTCATGTAAATGGTCACTTTGCCAGCATTGACCTGCTCCTTGATTGCATCCCAGGAATTCAGTGTCTCTTTACTTGTGCTCCTCACTGTCCCTTCTCTCCTGTGTCTCTTCTCTGCTCAACACAACTTGCTATTCTCTCACCAGGAATGTTGCCTTGTTTCAGCTTTTTGTAGGTTTATGCTATGCTTCTACTTCTCTGACGAGAATATAAAATTGTCAATCTTCTTTTTCACAATAATTTTACTGTTTAGAACTGTTATTGAAATGTAAGCACTGAGTAAATAATGCAGAAAGGAAGAATGTATAAAATGGAGGCTCTGATCTAAAGATAGGTGATACAGCAGAAAATGTCTGTGACCTGAAGGTACGCTTTCTCATACAGCAGTCCACCTGGCTCTGAGCACAGGAGAAATTATAAACCAGGCATTGTGCCCACAACTTCTTGAGTGGAACTAGACTGCTTTCTGGAACGGGCAGGGGAAAGTACCTGCTTTAATAATTAAGAAACATCATCTAGGACACTAAGTATCTACTAGTGTCCTTTGCTTTCTTTTTCCTCTTTAATTGAGAACATTTTAAGGTTTTTTTTTTTTTGCTTTCGTATTCATCTTCCATGGAGTACTGAAGTAGAGAGTTTGGAAAGTCTTTTAATTTTAAGGATGTGTTTGTAAGAAAAAAAGGGTATAGTGACTGGGATGGCTCAGTGGTTAGGAGCAGTGATTGCTCTTCCAGAGGACCTGGGTTGGAATCCCATCACCCACATGCAGCTAGCAACCATCTGTAACTCTAGTTCCAGGGGATCTGATCTCGGCGGGCATTGTACAACATGGGTGCGCTTACATACATGCAGGCAACACACCCATACACATAAAATAAAAATAATAACTAAAGTAGTAAAAAAGAAAATAGAATACAGAGTTTGGGGACTAAGAAGATGAATGTGTATAAAGCATTTTATATATGAGTCCAAGGATTGGAGTTCAGATCCCAGGCAACCATGTAAATGCTGGGCTACTGCAGAGCCTGACCTGGAATTCCATCCCACAGAAGTCAAAGACAGACTAGTCAAATTCGTGAGCTCTGAGTTCAGAGATAGAACCTGCCTCAATATATAGGTGGAGAGTAATGATGCAAGATAATGTCAATCTCTGGCTCCACATATACACATACACACATGCATGCATGCCCATCCACATACATGAGAACACACAAATGCGCACACACATACACACACACACACACACACACACACACACAAACTTCATTGTATTGGAGTTGTACTGGAAAATGAACTAGAGGCAAGTTCTGACTGCCTTATTTACCAGAAGCAATCCTGAAGTGAAAGGCTATTGCCATCAAGAAATGAAAGATTTAGTTTATTGGAAGTTTCACTATAAGGAGCGAAGGAGGGCTATGTAGAAAAATTTCCAGAATATGATATGTTTCCTGCAGATAGCTGGATCCATCCCAACTCAGTTCATTTTGGGATCCTGTCCTGCTTTTATTTTTCTGCCCCCGTACGTATGTGCAGTCCCGCTCAGTGCTTGTGTGGACGGGCTCTGTGCACTTCCATGCTCATTAGCGTTTTCTTCTGAACTCTTCTCAGTACAGGTCGATTGGAAGCAATGATGCTGTCTGCCCAGTTCAGATTTGACTGCCACCAGCTTCTTCAAACAGCTTTTGTTTTGCACAGATAAGAGTGTGTGATCCTTTTGTTGTTGTTGTTTCCAGTTTCTCTTCAACATAATCACAAGAATACGACGTTTATGTGACTAGAATTAGCCTCACGTTGCCTCATGAAAGGAGACTCTCCAGATATTTGCAGTGCTGGTTTCTGTCTCTTTCTCTTAGCACTAAGGATTTGGTTTCAACATCTCTAGCAGTCTTCTAGCACATTAGACCATTTGCTGCAGGGCACACTTTTCAGAAATGCAAACCTTGCCTTGACATAGAATATGCAGCACTTTAGAGAATAACTCCTTTGCTTCAATATCTATCACCTAGAGAGAAATCTGAATTAGCCTGTAGTCAATTGCAATGTGTTGCAACTTCTGTGGGAACCTCAGACTCCCCTTCTGTGACACAGACTCCTCTGTAATCCGTTTTCACAGCTGCTTGCCCAGAGCTCCTTAATTGCATCAGTCATAGCCACTTGTCATATTGGGCCTGTGAAACCAAAGAGAGGTGATAATTTCCTTTACCACTTGTGAGCTCCTAAGTGAAACAGATCTCAGTTTTCAAAAATGTCCTAATAACACCCTTCTCCTGGAAACAAAGCTTCTCTTACTGTGTGAGTTTGATGGAAAATTTTCCAATTTAAATTGACATGTTGTTAATATCGCTCAACTGTGAGGCAGACTGATGCCTGGTGAACTGTAAATTCGGCTTATGTACATTTTCACTCTAAGGAAAAAAAGACCTTGCATTCTCATGTCACTGCTTTTCCATCATGACCTATCATGATACATTCTTTTGGCATTCCTGTTGCAACAGGAGGCAGTTAGTCTAATTATGCTATTTTATGTGTGTGAGAGAGAGACAGATTAGACTAGCCTCCAACACTGGAACCATTAGATCCTTTTTCTGGGATTACAGCCTGTTGATGCACTTTACCAACTGAGCTACATCCCCAGACCCGAATCCTTTTTTCTTTTATTTATCAGAGAGAGATGTTCAGTTTTTAGACTTGCATTGTCTTTGTAATTGGTTCTTATTTCATTTTAAGGTAATAAACCAAAATGCAGGTAGGAGCTTGATGTAGGGTCAAATGGACTGCTTAGAACCTACAAATTCCCCCACAGTTCCTTACCTGTACTACATACTTTGTCATCTTTCATCGTTTTTGAGATTATATCTTCAAATCACTAAATATCCACATTATGCTAGTGTGATGCTTGATTTTTATTGTCAAAATGACTGGGTTTAGAATACCAAGGAGACACATCAATGGGGCCTGTATGTGAGGGTGTTTCCTATGATAGTTGAGTGCTTGAGTCCCAGACTGAATTAAAAGGGACAAAGCAGAAAGTAACGTGAAAAGAGATTCAACTCCTTTGTGTCCTGACACTGGACTCAGTGTAACTAACTACTTCAGTATAACTAATTCCCCATCATGTCTACCTTGCCAGGATGGACTGTCAAACTTTAAGACAAAATAAACCTTTTCTTCTTTGATTCTTGTCTGTTATTTAGTCACAGCAATGAGAAAAATAACTAATGGACTGATAATACAGGAATCACCTGTGATAACACTTCAGAGGAACAGCACAATATGTGTACTTGGCAGCGCCATCTCACAAACAGTTTTCAAATATACGAGATTGCCAATAATTTCTTCCTCAACAATTCTACTACACTTGATGTACTATTGGAGTTAAGGCCTACTCTTCATGTCAAATGCATATTACCAAGGCCAACCTAGCTTCCCTTTGGAATAGAGCACGCTTCACACTGTTTTAAACAAAGGGACTGGCCAACTAAATAAAACAATTTTCCTAGTCATAGAGATAAAAAGTGTCTTTCACATCTTGGTCAAGATATAACAAAATAACCATTCAAACAATCTCATGTTTGTGTATTATAGGTCAACTAAGATTCATTGTTACTGTCAAACTTGGAACTTAGCAAGAACATCTTCAGTGAAACACACCTGAAGGTCATTCTATTCTGTAGAGTTTATGATATTACCAGACACTTGAAAATTGGAAGAAAATAATTCTAAAGTCAATATTCACTTCAGGCACACTGAGTAGTGATCTTAACGGCAGTTAATGAGATGGAACAGTGTTGGAAGAACCAATCCTGTTGGTTGAATTTGAGCTGATGGTTTTTTGCTTTTATTAATTGAATTGATCCACATACAACCTTGTTTTTCTACAGTACTCTGTTACATCCCCCATAATCAAGGAGATTTATCACACAGAAGACGTGTTGGCCAGGCTGTTTTCTGCCTTTGCCTAGCATAAGAAGGCATTACAAGAATTTCCACAAGGCAAATAGGAATTCAAAAGGAATAAAAAAAACTTGCAGGAAGCAGATTGCATAATACAGACTGACACACTGGGCAGAAAAGTGCTATAATTTAGTAGAGACTCCAAGGTTCATCTATATGTGTTTAAAATAGGCCCAGTAGTTGCAACCAAAATTATGCTACAGTATTAACATGTCTAGTAAAATATATACGTAATGCCTTTCAGGTTCGTTACATTGCTGCAAATAAAATTACATATTCTATAGGTTGCAAAAGGTTAGTATATTAGGAAAGCTTATCAGGTTCTCTATTAAAGAGCATCATTGTAATTTTTTGTGTTGAACCGAGAAAGCAGATATGATTTATAATAAACAAATATTTAAGCTCTGAAATGTTGGAATTGTCAAGCAATCTGAAGGGAAAGGGTTCAGGGTTCCCTGGTAAACAAGGGGCTCATTATCTGTGACATATTTTATAAAGCAGCATTATCCAAAGGAAGGAACATTAGAATTACACATTCAATGCTTATGTAATTATACATTTCTTCTTAATTTGTGTTTGCTAAAATAAGAAATAAGGTGGATTGAGTAGATCATGTTACATTTCAGGTAATATATATGTTTTTATCATCAAATGTAATAAATATAAGTTTGAATTAATATATGTTTTTATTCTAGATAGTTGAATTGCTCTGAGAATTTCAATTGCTCTTTGTTATGGCTTGTGTTTTAGTTACTTTTCTGTTACTATGACAGAATTCCCATCAAAAATCAACTTATAGGGGGAATGGTTTATATTTGGCTCAAAGTTCCAGAGCGATAGAGCCCATCAAAGCTGGTAAGACAGCGATAGGCAGGGAAGTCTTGACACCAGGATCTCCAAGCTGGCTGAACACATTTCATCTACACACAGGAAGCAGAGGGAGAACAGGAAGTGGAGCCAGACTACAAAACCTCAAAGCTGGCCCGAATGATGTACTCTTCCAGAAAGAGTCCACCTGCTAAAGGTTACATAAATATTCTAAACAGCTCCACTATGGAAGGACCAAGTGTCAAACATGAGCCTGTGCAGAGCCAGAATTTTGTATTCAAACCAAAACAGATGGGATCCTTTTACTAATGGGAAATTTCATTACCATTCTTTTAAGTTAGCATCAATGTATCAGACTTCATTGAGGCATTTTGATGCATTTGTTTCTGCAGATCCCCCTCCTCCCTCCACTTCCTACCCCTCCCCAATTCTCTCGTTCTTCACTTCCGGTGGCTTCCTCTCTACTCTCATGTCATGTGGTACATTTCCTCTCCCCCCTTTTTCATAACTTCTGTTCTCTTTCTTGTATCTCCTTTATAGTTTCATGACCTATACCACACACACACACACACACACACACACACACACACACATACACACACACATATTAAATAAAAACTAGTCTGCAAATGAGAGAGAACATGCATATTACTTCTGAGTCTAGGTCATTTCAATATAATAATAATTTCTACAGTCACACACTTTCCTGCTTATATCATATTTTTCCTTTTTTACAACTGAATAAAATTCCATTCTGTGTATGGGTTCACTTATTTGTGGATATCTAGACTATGATTCCATGTCCTTGATATTATGAATTGAACAGCAGTGAATGTGTATGTGTTAGTATATAGACTCCTTGGGGCATATGCCCGTGAATTTCACAATTAGATTATATAGTAGATCTACTTTAATTCTTTGAGAAACCTCTATGCTTTCTATGGTGGATTTAGCAGTTTTAATCACAAATTCCCTGCAGAGGCCCATATGCTACAAGCTTGGGGGTCAGCCTATGCCTCTGCATGGAGGCAGCAGAACTTGGAAGATGTAAGGGCCTCTGGAAGGAAATTAGGCTGTGGGACATGTACCTTCATGGGGGTGGGGTAGTCCCTCCTTTTGTCTTTTTGTTTCTTGGCCATCATGTGGCAAACAGCTTTATTCAGCTCTCTATTCCCTATCTAATGCTTTGTCATAGGCCCTGAATCAGTAAACAATTGTTTACTGAACATCTAAAATCAAGCCAAAATAAATTTTCGTCTTTATTAGTTGATTTCCTTAGTTGTATGGCCACATAAATAGAACGTAACTGGCTAGTACACCACTGAAAAGTGGGCTGGATGTTTTTATTCGCTACTTGTGTGTGTTGATGGGCTGTGGAACTAGACAACGCAATTAGACGTGTTTCAGATGAGGCGTGAGAGTCATTCCATTTTTAATACTTACTTGGCTCTTATTTAATTATCAGATCATAGTAGATCAACTACCAAATATCTGGGAACTGGGAGAGGAAGTGATTAGAGGGCACTGATCAGTTTTGGGAACAAGGGACAACATGGATGATTTTGGCTACTTTCACATTATCGAACTACAAATAAAACAAAAAGAAAACAACGTAGAACAATTCAACAAATGGAAAACATTGAGACAGAGAAATCACATAAAATTTGTATTTAGTGACTACTGACTTTATAAAATAAAGGGAAGCCAGGAGTAGCTAAACTTTGAAGACCAACTAATGATTAGTATGAGAGAGTGTCTCAAAGCAGCTCTCTGAAGAGAAAGTATTCTAGAAATTAGCCAAAAGAAGTCATCAGTATTAGCATTTTGAAGTATATATTGATGAAAGTAAAGGGCCTGGGCTGTTTCCAGAGGACACACAGAGCTTTCACAGTGACAAAGGAAAATGTTAGAATAAACCTGGGCATAGTTCATGCCTTAAATACCTGAACTCTGGAGATAGAGGCAGGCGAATCTCTGTGAGACTGAGAGTTTCAGGTCAACTGGGTTGAAGGGCGCATCATTTGTCTCCAAAAGACAGAGGAAGAAGAAAAAGAGGAAGGGGGAAGAGGAGGAGAAGGAGAAGGAGGAAGAGGAGGAGAAGAAGGAGGAGGAGGAGGAGGACGAGGACGAGGACAAGGACGAGGAGGACGAGGAGGAGGAGGGAAAAATGTCAACAGAAGTAACTCATGAGAATATCAAAGGAACTTTTATTTTTGGTGGTCATTAAATATTCTGGGTTACAAGGATACTTTTGCACTTCATTTATCTATTCAGACTACAAAACAGATTCCCCACTTGGGTTTTAAGATCTCAGCAAATTTAAGAGCTACCACAGCAAGCATTACAAATGTGTCCTTTGCTTCTTAGCCTTTGTCATCTCTATTTCTTCTTAATGCTATAGTCACCCATATAAATGGGCACTTGTTACAGCCAAGGCCTACCTAGAAGCGTAGTGCAGAGGTTAAAGGCATAATTGAAATGAGATACCTATATCAAACAGCTGATCTGAGTGTTTCTTGACCAAAGCATAGAGAACTCAGGCTGGGATTAAATGCCAAAAGAACAGAGTGCATTTCAAATGAATAGGATGAGCCGACGTGTTTCAAGTTAGACAGGTTAAGTCCAAGGTTTCAAATGCTCTAGGAGAGAAATGGAAGCTATTAGCAGCAAAGAGTCAGATGCTTATTGGAATTTTATTTGAAAAGCAAATTCTCCTCTATCCAGGGTTAGGAAATATGCTTGGTATTGTGATACGACTAAAGAAATAGGACTTGAAGATATTTCCTTTTCCTCGAGACATAGGTGGTGATTATCAATGACTCCTCTTTAATATTTATCATTAAACTTATTGTCAACTCCTGTGGGAACTACTCTAAAAATATATTCAGAGCAATAAAACATTTGCCATGCAAGCATGAGGACCTGAGTTTGGATCCCCACACTCCACATAAAGCTGGGCACTATAGCATATGCATATCTGAAATATCAGTGCTTTTTAAAGGAGGTGGGACTTGGAAATGTGAAAATTCCTGGAAATTCACAGGCCAGCTAACCTGGCATATATAACAGTGAGCAAGGGTCCTAGCTCAAATAATGTGGAAGGTGAGGCCCTACATTGAGATCATTTTTTTGGCTTTCACACACATGCCATGGATACACACACCCACATATATAAACATGAACATATACAAATACACACAGGCATAAATGGGGACACGCACACATGAACATCTATTCGTGTGTGTGTGTGTGTGTTCCCAAAGCTCTCATCCCTCAGTACTTGCAATGGATTTCCAGCTAGTCCCCACCCTACCTTTCTCTGTTTTCTCTTCCAGAGGAGCAGGATCCTTTAAACATGAGTCAGATTTTGGCACTCTTCTGTTCAAGATCCTCTGTTTCTACCTTACTTATATTGAAAATGCATACCTCTCTCCGATCTAAAACTGTGTGATGTTCCTCTCTCTCACCCCCTGCAGCCACTTTGCTGACTTTTATACCTTTATTTTTTAAAATTTCTTCACAGTACACACTAGAATTCTCATCGCTTATGTAAAACTAGCCTTGAAGTTCACTTCCTCATCTGTGACCTTGTGTTCTGCATCAGAAATGTTGATCTCAAGTTACTCAAAGAACACAGACCTTGTATCATACTCTTCTTAGTGAGTCCCTCTCTAGCCATCACACAAAAGTTTGCCTTCTCCCTGGATATCTCCAACTCCTTCTTAGAATCTAATTATTTACTTCCTGAGAATATATTCTTCAACATACCACACAGAATTATCACTGTCCATGCCAGTGAACTATAATCCCCAAGGTGAAATCCATGTTTGTTCTACTGTGTTCTACTACATTCACAGTGCATGATCCATTTGAGGAATTTAGTGGTTAGTGATTCAGTGCATTCTGAATGACTGAATTAATTAATGATGCAGAAGGAGTCAGAGAATGCATTCATCATGTATAACACAATCAATGGTGGATTACAGGTATGAAAAATTGGTGACATCAGTTACTTTTCTAAGAACTCAGTAGCTAGGCTTCATGGGTATACACCAGCATAGCTGAAGGTTATGGCAGACAGGCAGAGAAAGAAAGCAGACATCTACTGCTGAGGAGCCCTGGTGGCAAACACTGATTACTAAATAAACATAATGCAGGCATTCCTTCAAAGGTCCAGAATACAATAATCTGTCTTTGAAAAATGTTCCACTAGTTCAGTCTACTGATGGCAAGGAAATGAATCCAGGACAGTGTTGCTCAGGACTGAAAAGCAGATGCACATTTTGTGCCAACACTGAAGTTTAGAGACACTTCAGACTCTACCAGTCCAGCCCAGAGAGAGGGACTATTGTGTATTTTGAGTGCAAGTGAAGTTTTACCCAAGAATGCCTGCAATCAGTGAATCCTAAGACAGTTACCTATGATTGATATGTGTTATCTGCTTGTTGATTTCAGAATCAAATTAGAAGTAACTATAAATCCCTTCCCCATATTTTTTCCTAAAACAAAACAAACACAGGAATCAAAAACTCCAAAGAAGTCCTGTACAACCAACGAACTTTTCCTCCCATGCCAAAGAAAAACTGAAAAAGAAAGCAGGTAACAATTTGTATGTGTGTACATGCAAGTGTTATATAGATATGTTAAAAAGTGGTTCTTGTGTATCGCACTGTTGGTTTTTCTTACAATCAGTGGGAATAGTTTGCTGGTGCCAAACTTTTCACATGTAACTTTGTTATTTATTTATTTATTGAAACTTGTTATGTAGTTCAAACTTTTCACATGTAACGTTATTTTTGAATCTTGCTATATAGTCCAAGCTGACCTCAAACTCATGATCCTCCTGCCTCAGCTTCACAAAAGTTTGGATTACAGGTACACATTATCACTGATGAATAGATTAACATGGAATAAATTCACAATTAAACTTCCTGCTTTGTATACTAATGCCACAAACTGTGTCAATGTCTGTCAGCAATAAATAAAACCATCTGTGTCTTTAAAAAGAGCCCAGAATGCTACTGCTCCTGCTCACTGCAGTGACATCAACATCCATGTACCAAGCTAACTCCTGTCTTCCTAGAATTTCCTGGTCAAATTTCCCCTATGTTTTCTCTGCAGGGTCTCATGCATAAGGAATGCCCCCCTCCCCAACATGCAACCTCCACATGCCAAATGAGCATCCCGTGCTTCTTCAGAAACAATCATGTTATGTCTGTGATTAGCATCAAAATTCTCCAACTTGCCACACAGAGACGCTCTGAGGAGTTCACTAGGAAACCCAGGATGGTGCTGGAGAGACAGCTCGGAGTTTAAGAACACTGGCGGCTCTTGCAGAGGACTTGGGTTCTGTGAGATCATCACCCACATGGCAGCTAATAATTGTCTATAACTCTAGTTTAATGAGATATATTACCCTTTACTGGTTGCCTCTGACATTGCACACATATGGCACATAAACATACATGCAAGCAAATATTCATACACTTAAAGAAAATTTTAAAAATATTTTTTTTTAAAAAGCTTTGCATGTGCCGGGTATACATTTTATTATCCTAACAAAAGGCATTCTGAACAGCAAACTTGGTCTAAAAATATCTGTCTAATTTATATGAATCAAATACGTATTATGGCAATTGCAAAACAGTTTGTCATACCCCAGAAATACATGGGAATGTTGAATTATTACTGGTAGGCTAGATAGTTCTTCGTTACAATAATGGTATATTTGAGAGAGTCAACATATAAAAAGAAAACATTCACTGTAGTTCACGTTTTGGGAGGTCTCAGTCTTTGGCATTATTCGGATTGATCTGTGATGAGGTTACACTTCATAGCTAAAGTTTTGGTGAAGAACAATGGCTTTCATCTCACTGTAAAGAAACAGAAAGTGAAGACAAAAGTTCCCACAGTCCCTTTCTGGGGCTCACTGGCAATAATCTCCCAGTGGGATTCTCATTTTAAATGTTTCACCAATTACCAATGGAACCTCCTTGGGCACAAAATCTCCAACTTATATGCCTTTGTAGAGGGCATTTAACAATCAAATTATGACAGTTTCTGAATTAAAGATGCCACCCTCAATAAGCTACTCTATTTCTACTGCACTTGAAAAAGACAAAACTATTAGCTGTAGAGAAGAGGTTGGAGGATGTGAAGTTCATGTGAGATTAGGTCAGTAAATCTGTTGCATATGAAAATGTTACACTGTGCACATACAATTTATTGGTTTGGGAAAATTCAAGAAGCTTTGCAACAAAGGAAATAAAACAATGCAATATAAGTTCTGCATGAAAATTAATGATGATATATGAATAGTTGGTTATTGTTTTTAACAAAAGTCCTACAACAATGCCAAGGCTATATGACAGTGAGGGGATGGGGCTGAGAATTTCACAAAGCTACCTAAACAGCTCTACACATCAGAGACTGACTGATTCTAGGCCTTCTCCTTGCTACCAAATCTGCTGATGCCCAATTCCTTCATAAAAAATGGTGCAATATTTGCATATAACCTACGCACACCCTTCTGTTTTACATTAAATTACTTCAAGCTTATTTGTCATATTTAATAAAGTATAAAAACTATTTAAATAGTCATTCTTATGCATTATTTAGTGGATGACAGAGGAAAAGTCAGGGTCAGTGTTGCAACCAAATATTTACGATCCATGCTTGGTTGAGTCTATGAATACAAATCCTTCATACATGGAAAGCTGGCTGTGCCATTGTTCATTTATTCTGTATATCTAAAATTGTATTAGAAATAAAGCTCAACAATTACTTTAAAATAGAAGAAAGAAGAAAAAAATATGTAGTTTTATGTAGTTAGGGATTAAACATGAAAATGGTTCCAGTGGCCATCCGCTTAAAGATTAACAATAGCTATCCTCTGCTTGTTTACTGCTCATGTTATTGTTGTGAGTGTAAATTAACTCCTAGCATAAATGGCCTTGTACATTGTAAAGTAAATCTCCTGACTTTTATGCATTCCTAAATGGGTTCTTAGCATGTAAATAGTCTCCCTTTCTTCTCATATAAACGCTATAAGATTCTAACGACACAATAAATCAAGCAATAGGAAATATTGGGATGCCAGTGGTTTGTTGCCTTTTATTTTAAAACTTCTCATAGGAGAAATGTCAAGGTAAAGAAATGAATTCAGCTACTGACAAAGACAGACAATCCCCACCTTAAGGGTATCAAGGGCACTAAGGCTATTGACTATGAAATAATTTTTTCTCTCTAAAATACACATCTGGAATCCCATAGTTGATAATATTTAGAGTCTATAAGCAAGTGGGTAGCTTAAATGGCAAATTTATTGTCAGTGTTGAGGAAAATTTTGCCTAGTTCCAAGATCATTTTTCTTTCCCTTTTGTTGATTCTATGTGTAGAAATCGATGATCTTATTGCTTATAACATTGCAGCATTAAAAAAAAAAAGAGGAATATTAAAACTTCAGTTCTGGAGGATGGTGTTGTAAAGGTGATGACCTTCTTATTGAGGGGACTGAGAGGAAAAAAGGAAGGCCAGGGAATTCACAGGGAGAGGGATATATATCCTCCTGTCTCTTCTTGGGCAGCCAAGAACCAGCATTCAGCCATGGAGACTTATCTCCGTAGCCGCCCTTGAATCTTATTTAATCCTAATTGCACGTCCAAACTCTCACCTCTCCCCACTTACTTAATACCTTAGAATGAGTATTCATAACACATTAACACCATGAACAAAAAACTGCATTTTCATTTTCTGTTTACAAATTCCACTTTTACTTTTGGAAGAACAATGATGAAATAAAAACACAGTCAATTAGCTCACAAATTAAATTCTATTGAATGAGTTCTGCTAATACTTATTACCATAATTATATGATAAATACACACTTCTGCCAAGTTTCTTTTCTTTTAGGTTGTCCATTTTAATGAAGGCATTCTATATGTATAAAGCTTTGCCCATAGCTTCTGTGATATTGTAATGAACCTGGTTTTTGTAGCTGGATCATATTAGAACTCAAATTTCTAAAACAAAGCATTGTACACTGAAAAAAGTACTGGTCATAGCAGTTGCTCTTGACATGACTTTTACAATTAAAATGTTAAGTTTGCTAGAGTTAGCCAAATTAATATTTTATTCATCTTTTTATCTATGAAACAGAATCGTGTCTGGCACAACTTAGTGGCAAAATAGGTATTTCTTAGATGAGTGGACAAATAATTAAATACTTCTGGTAAGTTTTGCTTGGAATGTTTAGATCAATTTATGTCTTTCTCTTGAAATTTCAAATATCATACTGACTATTCCTTAATCTGATGACCCTCATATTATGAACTCCAAATAAAATTAAAAACTCGAGTAGCATGTTTCTGTATTACCTGTCAAGCATAGCAATACTATAATTGTTAGACATAATTAAATATCCCCATTTTTATTCTTTTTCAAAAAATAATTTTATCTACAATGCAGTCCCTACACCTAAGGTTCATGAAATATAGAACAAGAGGTAAAGAAGACATAATCTCTCCACTCTCATTAAAGAAGCTTCTGTATCCAACAAAGGGCCAGTAACACAAAAGGTCACAAAGTGCTAAATCATGGAGATTAGGAATCTGCAGAGTGTGAGTTCCTGAACAATACTATTATATTAAGTCTCACTTACTGAGGCTCCAGGGTCATTGTGGAAGAGTGAATGGAAAGATTGTAAAAGCCAGTGAGGAGGGGCATGAAGTAGAATTCTACAAGCTCTTGGGACTCTGCTTATATGAATTTATAGCAATATCTTCAGCATGTTTAAGATCCAGGCAAACTCAAGTAAACAAAAACCTAGCATGACACTGGGGAAGTAGGTCACAGACCCAAACCTTTCTTTAAAATATTGGCAGTGGATTACTGTTGGGTGAGGATGAGCTAGTCTTCCTAAAGCTAGGGATTCTGGGTAGGTGGACTAGACCTCAACGAATTAAGATCACTTGGAGACACTCATTTGACACAATAGACCTTAACACAGATGAAAGAATGCACGGATTCCAGTTGGGGGACTATGGAGAGGTGTTCCAGTGGGGAAAAGGAGATAAAGATGATTAAAATTTATTGAGACATTCTGTATGAAACACAGAATGATTCAATAAAAATTTGTTTTTTAAACTCAAAAAATTTTTAATTTTTATTTTATGTGTGAGTGTATTGCCTGCATGTATGTAAGTGCATTGTTGTGTGCAGTGCCGATGGAGGATAGAAAAGGGCATCAGATCCTCTAGAACTGGAGTTACAGATGATTGTTAGCAGCCATGTGGGTGTTGGGATTTGAATCCTGGTCCTCTGCAATATCTGTCATTGAATGTTCTTAACAGGATTATTTTAGTGTTCTAAGTAATTGGAAATCAGGATTTGAGTATTGCCATAATGACTTTATATTATTTTATTTTTATATGTTAAAAATTAAATGCTATTAAGGTACCAACATTTTAGATGAGTTTGAAGTGATGGGACACATGGTGAAAATGTTTTAAGTCATGGACCAGAGATGGAAACATGTGGAGTAATAAAGGACTCAATTTTTAACCATGTTGTTTATGAGAACTGGGGATCTTTATTGCTGACCTTTGAACAGGGGCAGTTTTTCTGAGTTTTGACCAATCTGATGTGGCAGAAATAATGATGGACACTGTATACTATGAGTCATGGAAGCTGGCAGGTTCCACTTTCTGCCCTTTGATAAATCACCTTGGGGCTCTGAACTGCTATTATCAGACTATCTAGGAGAAGACGCTAGATCAAGAGCTCTAAGAATTTCATTATGTGGAAGAATTTTGTTCTTATTCTTGCCCTCCATTCCTACTGATAAGGTGCTGCACAAATGAGACTAATCACTAGAGGGGAATTACTAAGTGGCACCTATGACAATCATCGGAAAAACAGAATGATCCAATGGCATCCTGATTAAATAGAATTATTTCTGGTGCATATTGCAGTCTTGTGATAATGATATGGCAAGGAAAAAATCAGAATTCCCTGGGAACAAGACTTATTCAACTTATTTCAGGAATAGTCCCAGTCAAGACTTAACACAGAGCATGAGAAGGTGAATTAAGAAGATGCTACAGAAGTGGGAAATGCAAATAGTGTTCTCATTAGGCTGCTTGAGCTTTGTTTTAATTTAAGTATAGGTGACATAGTTGTTTTTTTAAAGAATGATAACTGGTTTTACATTTCAGAAAAGCAAGATAGATCTGAAAAGAAAAGACCAATCAATATGCCTTTGACATAGTTCAAGAAAAAGATGGTAGTAGTTTGATTACTTTGAAACACGTCAGCACAGTCAAAATAGGCAAAATTTAAACACATTATGCACTAAGAATTGGCCTGTGTTTTGCAAAATGAATCTCTTCATTTTGCCATTTGTCTGGTAAAGACAGCCATTTTTATCTATCAGCAATCAGTAGTGAAAAAGCAACTCAACTGCCCCACAATACAGGCTACTATGTAAGCAGTGACCATGGAAAATGTTCTGAAGCCAAAGCAGGTGGAAAACATTAAACTACACAAGCGGGAAGGCCTAAGGTTGAGGCTTTATTCACAAAGTGATTTTTCAGTTTGCTGAAGACATCTCCTGTTCATAGCTGCTCGTGTAGGAAGCTAAACACTTTAGAAAATGAACACATGAACTATTTGGATGGATGATACATACTTCACACTGGCCACCAGCTTTCCACAGCATTTTGGAAACAGTGTCTATCCAGCAAGTGTTTACCTTGGGAGCCACTGAAAATGACAGTTCTTCGGTTTGAGAGAAGTAGACTGTGCACTGCCAGGATGCTCAGGGTGAGTTACTAAGGTCATTTTCAGTTACTTGGGCCCATATTTTGAAATAAAATATTGATGGATAATAAATTGCAGTGTTTAGTGGATGAACAGTAGGAATCACAACCCCAGATAAATTCCAGGATTTGATGAAAAGCCTAGTGTTTATACGTGTTAGCATTTGAAAAGAGATGTGAGGACTGGTTTTAGGTAGAAAATAATAATTTGTTTTACAAATGATACAGTTTAGATTATTTATAAGACAGCTAATAAGAAATATAGACATATAGTAGATGTTTGTATCTAGGCTTCAAAAGCAAAATATGACATGTGGATATCATTTTGGAATGGTAAGAATATAGTTGGAATGCACTGTGGCTATTTACTCATGAGTCTATCTACCTATTCATATTGTACTAAAATAAAGAAAAAGTACAGGGTTTGGAATCTGAGAGTTGAGTCACTCCAGATTTTAAAAATTATTGAGAAATAGAGGCTACACTAAGCTATTAAGATTAAACTGCAGGGGCGTTGAAGAGAAACCAGCAAATTATTTTTAAGTGTGTCAAAGGAAAGTGAAAGGTGTTTGAAGAAAGGGCAGGAATGCACATTTCAAATACTGGAATGAGTCTAGTAAGAGGACTCTAAATTCATACCTAGGATTCCTGTCTGGGCACTCTTTCTTGTATTACAATAGCAGTAGAGTGTTGGGGATGAGTGTCCACAGGGGTGAAGGAAGGAGAACATGAGAGGACAAATAACCAACACATAAGTGATATAAACAGTTCCTTTGGGGTGCGTTGCTAGAAAAAGAATAAAAATGCTGCTGGCTGTTCTGTACTTTGTCAATAGTTTCATATAAACACAGAAATGCATTTGTACATTCTCTCAAAAAACTGTGAATACAGATGTAGGCGGGTTCTCTTAGAGGTGATCAACTTTAGAGGAAATTTAACTTACTTTCCCCAGTTGAAAAGCTTTCTCAATAGCCTTCAAATACTCTCAACGCTAGTAGGAGGCAAACTGTGATAAACATAGAGATCAACTTGTCAACATTTTATCTTTCTTGCAGGAACATGACAAAGAAAAAACAGAGTTTATTTAGAAACATGTTTCATTAAAGTGTAACAAGATGACACAAGAAATCTATACAGGTTACAATCTAAAATTCAGTGAATCAATAAAAAATAAACAATGTATATACATAATTCTCAGGTCATAAAAAACAACATAATATTATTTACAAATCCCTGCTTTGCTCCATTTAATGACTAGTCTTTTGCTCTTTCATCATCATTTCCAATATATGCAGACACAGATATAATGACATATTATGGTGATTAACTTTCTAGATTAGGTAATGGAGTTGGAACACCCACTCAAAATATGGGCAGCACTGTTCCATGGAATAAGATCCCGGGGACTAACTAAAAAGGAGGAGCCAAGCAGAACATCAACATTTCCATAGCTTCTTGACTGTCAATGCAGTGGGGCCAGTGGCCATGTGCTCCTGTAACACAGCTTCCTAGCTGTGCTTGACTGTATGCTCAAAGTATGAGCCAAACCAACCCTTCCTTCCTACATTGGTTTAGTCATGTCCTTGATCAATGTAATGAGAAAAGTAACGAACACATACACCTCACCCTGTTTGCCACCTCCCCAGCTTTAACAATGTTCATCTCATGAGCATGACCATTCATCTATCAAATGATTGTCAAATCGTAGTCCATGTCCCAGCTCCATCAGCATTGTCCAATAATTCATTAGTGATGTAAATCTCCTGGTTTCATCCTAAACTTCAATCATCAACTCTGGGGAGGATGATTCTTATCAAAGTGCATTTTAATAAACCTTTCTGCTAATTTGGATTAGCAATACTGCTTGATTTGCATTGATCTAGACTCATATTGATGCCTTTCCTCTGGTAGGTTAAGTTTTGCTTGATTCATATTTTCATTTCATACAAGTAACAATACCTTGTGAATATTAGTAAATATCAACCCAGTGTTCACATTCTTTCACATATGTTAAGTTTGTTTGCTTGAGTCAGAATCCAAATGTCTCTGAACAAATATTGCTTAAGCTTGTCCCAGTTTATTTTGTCCCCCTTTCCTAGTGTTCTCTCTTTTTTAAGATTTATTTTGTTATTAATTATTTGTATTTTTGTGTGTCTGTGTGTGGATATGTGCACATGAATATAGGGCCCATAGAGGCCAGAAGAGAACACTGGATCACCTGACCCATCCCTTCAGCCTTCAGATCTCTCTCTTCTGTCTTTTTATTTCTGACACCATTTCTGACTCTACTCTTAACTACATCTTCATTATACATTTTTTACAATGTAATTGTTAGATGAAGTGAATCCCCCATCTTGAAGTTTCCCAGAAGCAAAGCATTGCTTAGTACACCTCTGTGACTGTGTCTATGTGCACATGTGTGGAATTGAATGGTTTAATCTGTCCCTTGCATTTTCTGAATATTGTAATCAGATATACTAAATTTAGTTTTCTCTGATACCTAAGGGACTTGGAAATTTTTACTGTGCGTTGTATTAACATTGCATTTTGAAGGGAAACAAATAACTAAAGAAATAGAAATAGCTGGTTTCAGCAGAACATGCAGATTGTAAGGACAGAGTGGACTGGACAAGCACTCAGACGGAGGAGGAAGTAATTAAATTGGCAGGAGTGTTGAGCTGAGATCCTGCCTGAATGGGAAAAATGGAAAATGAGAAATAATTGAGGGAATGATAAGAAAAATAGCCTTGGTAGCTGACTATCCACGAAAAAGGAGGTGATTTCGTCAAAGATAAATCCAGGGTTTAATCCTGCTTGCTTGAGACTGTGGTCATTCGCAAAATATTGTTTTGATTAATATTAAAAAATGGAAATACTTGTGAAGTACAGTGTTGCCTTTAATTTATATTTAATTTCATAAATTGCATTTATGAAAGCAATTTCGATGATCCACAGAACTCTGCAACCATCTCAGATAGGCCCTGCTCTATTTTTTCTCTCCTTTGATGCTTCTCTAACAAGACTGCCTGCCTTGACCAGACTGCTTCATCTTTTTACCATGCCAAGCAATGAAATCTTGAACTCTTTGTGTTTCTGGTTAGACTAGGAGCAACAATTATTCTTTCAGTAGGTTTGTTTAATTTGCTATTTTAATAATATGGAACTCTCATTTCACACACATTAATGTTTATTTTAAATATTATTTAATGTGAAGAAAATACATATGAGTGCGATGATCAGTTCACCATGTACACAGATTGCTTTCATGTTGCTTGTTATTTCTGGACCCTTTCTTGAGGGAATCTGCTATTTTATGAATAATGATTCCTTTTCCTGTATTCTTCCCTTCATACACATAATCCACTTTGTAGCATAAAATATTTTGATAAATTGTCATATGTTGCTTGTCCTTGATGAAAGTAGATTCTGGGAGAGAAGAGCTCCATCTCTTGTCTCTGATCCAAGCATGTTTACTTCCAGTGTCCTCTAAACCTCCCTCTCCAACATCTGACTGATAACCTTGCTCTGTAACTGGGAAAAAAAGAAACAGCAAAGAATTAAAGGTATTAAAAATGTGCACTCTTGGGGCTAGAGTGATGCCTCAGAGCTTAAGAGCACAGACTTCTTTTGCAGAAGACCCAGGTTCGATTCCTAACACCCACATGACAGCTAACAAGTGTAAAATCTCCAGTTCCACAGGATCAGATGACTTCTTCTGATCTCCATGGGTACTGCATGACAAGGGCGCACTTACAAAAATTCAGGCAGTCACATAGAATAAAAATAACTAGTAAATACTTTTTTTTAAAAAAAAGTGCACTCTTTAGCATATCTGGGAGGCAAAACATTTACAACAGAAGTTACAATTGTTTATCCCATTATATAAAAATGCCTGGGGTGGGAGTGGAAAGCTGGAAGCTCATCTGTGGAGAACTCTCTGCTCAGCGTGGGACTCACAATCAGAAACTCCAGCTTGACTGTTTCCGCAGGGCTTCCCCAGAAACTTCTGCTTGATTATCTGAAGCACCTGGTTGGATGATACTTTTGCCAGGCCTCTTAATCAGGTGTCTCCAGACCTCTCTGCTGGATGTTGTAAGCATCTGATGGAGGAAGTTTTGCTGTCTATTCACTACTTGCTTTCTCTTTTCCATTTTTGCTTGCTATACACTTAAAAAGCTCATTGAAAACCAAAGCATGGGTATTATGAACGATTCTTTATATGAAATGTCTGCAAGAATCCATAATTGCTATATTTTTTAATTGATGATTTTAGAGGAAAGGATGTTTTTAGAGTGTATCTGAGGGATTTTATTACTCTTGAGACAACATTTATTTTTATGTGATGTCAACATAAATGCCTATTCAGTGGTTTAATTTGTATACACAGTATAAATGACTATGTTGTTGAATGATTACAATAAATAAGCATATTTACTTTGACAAAAACCAGAATAAAACTTGGATTAGGTAAGACCTGTGGCCTGTCTACATGAACAGTGCAAACTACCCATTTTTCTTGGTATAGTCATTTCCTTCATGATTTCTATTCCAGATGTGGTAGAGTTGTTAAAAATGAGAGTAACACAGGAACTGTGGACCATATTCCTTGACAGTGTCCTCTGCACAAATCCTGCCTTCCTCTGTTCCACATGAAAATAAGTCAAGCTCTCAGAGAGTAATAGACGAATGAATATACAATGTCCAAAGAATGAAGACACTTTAATAAGTTACTCCTCAGAAAGTTACATAATTAAAATAGAAAATCTAAAATATGGTAATTGAAGGAAACAGGAAAATAACTTACAGAGAATCTATTAAATGTTTAATTCAGATTTCTAACTTAACACATTAGAAATTTTAATATTCCCTTATTGAACTCCAGCAGTAAGCACATACAAAATACAGTTCAAATTAGTTTTTCATATACATCTCTTGAGCCTTGCTCACAGAAAAAAAATAGTACAAGTGCCTTGTAGACAATAAAAGAAATATATTTCTATTTGAGTTTTAGCTCATGGAAATAGTAAAAGAATTTCTTTCTCCCGTGCCCCTCTCTCTACTTTATTTATTTGCTTTGATTCCTCTCTGCCTTGTGATCCTTCTTCAAAAGCTGAAGAAAAAAATAGAGGTGGAAAATTCAAGTGTCAAGACCTTAGTTATTCATTCCTCAGCCTCATAAAATCATTGCGTATCGAGTTCACAGTATGAATGATGTTTAATATTTGAGTTAAATACATCATAAAAGTCTGTACACCCATTGAAATTGTTTCCATAGAAAAATTAGTTCCCATTGCTTTGTGTATAAAGCAAATCAGAAAAATAACGTTTTTCATTACATTTATTGAGATGCTTTTTTCAGTATAAGGTATTTTTTATAACAATAGAAACAGATGAAAACACTACTTAATTCTCCCATACTTGACATGGGAATGCATTCTATGTTATTTATAATATAAAGTAATAACATGATGTTTATGGTATAGATCTATGTGTATAGATAATGTCAGATACTCAAAGCACTCAAGTTTCTATATTTATTGAGATGCTGTGTAAACATTGAACAGAAAAAAATACTGTGGCATTTCTGTGGAACACATGTGAAGCCTTCAAGTCCATTATTAGTTTAAACACAGCAAACAGGAAATATAAACAAAAAAGTATAAAGGAAGCTCATTTCATCTTTATATTACACATAACACTGATATGAGGATTGTTTATAAAATTCCCTTGTAGAAGCTTGAGAGATAGCTCAGCCATTAAAAGTACCTACACTCTTGTCTAGGACCTGAGATGACAGGTACCTATGATCATTCGTGCACATGCTCACACAGGCATGCACATGTGTACATAATTAGAAATAAATAATTAAAAAGAAACACCCATGTAGATTAAGAAACACTAACAGTGAACACTTTCATCTTCAATGATGCTAATATAAGAACAATATGCTTATTATTTTCAATATCTTCTTATAGCACATGAAACACGCCTGAAGAATTTATTTTTAGTGACAGTTAAAAGAAACAGTTGATTGCTTTTGGCAGAATGGCCATTTCTACACAATTAATCCTAACAATCCATGAAAATGGGAGGTCTTTCCATTTCTGGAGTATTCTTCAGTTTGCTTATTCCCTGCCTTAAAAATTGTGTCAGACAGATCTTTCATTTTTGTGGTCTATTTGCAAGTGTTTTTGAGACTACCGGTTTTTGTTGTCATTTTGTTTTTGTTTTATCTCAATGTATATTTTTATTGAAATTTTGTTCATTTCATACAATACACCTTAATCATATTTAGGTTCCTTCCCACATCTACATCCACCTCATAACCTCCCCCACTGGATTTCATGCATTCTGACATAAATGTTAAGGCCTGCAGAGTCAAGTTTGTGTACCCAGATGTTCCTCGGTGTGAGTTCCACTGAAGTCTAGTTAGTGTATCTAGAGTCTCTCCCTTGAAGTTCAACTCTCTCTCACCTAGAAGTGATGATCTGTGGTTGGAGCCTGTTGCAAATTTCCACAGCTCTATGTTGCGTTTTTGTCTACTTGAGTTTGCTTGGGTCTTGTGCATGCTGTCACCATTGCTGTAAGTTCATACGAGCAAGTTCCCAGTGGCCTGGTGGGCAGTGTTTCCTTATGATCATGCACAAACCCTGGCTCTTACAATCTTTCTGCCCATCTTTTCTACAGTGATTCCCTGAGCCATGGGTAGCTGAACTTCAATGTAAGAGTCCCCTCCAGGGACATGCACTTTATAGTGTCTATTCTCACCAATTTTGCCAGTTGTGGCCGCCTGTGTGAACCACCCTTTGATTTTTTTTCCTTTCTGATTTGTATTTCCTTCACCTGTCTTATTGTTCTAGTTAAAATTTCACGCACTGCATTGAACAGGAATAATAGCTGGCTTAACAAAATATGTCCATTGACATAATCATAGAGCAAATACTATGGAAGTAACTACTCATTTTCTGAATGGATTTAAGGCCCACCACACAAGATTGGCCTATACCTTTCACCATTATCAGTGCCAAGAGTCTGTGGCTAGACACTCACAGGCTACAGAGGAGAACCTGCTATACTTATACTGATAATTGAAGATATTGTTAAACTGAGTCTTGGTGACTTATTTTTATACCTATATATCAGTGCATCTCTCACGTCTTCCCAGAGATGCTTCTTGTAGCAGATGATGATGATGAGCAGCACAGAGATGAATAACTGGTCAATGAGCAGAGAATAAGAAACCTTGGAGTGGTCAGCACTAAACGAGACACCTATGCAATACAAGCTCCCCCAATACTCTGGAATCATTGTAGAAGAAAAATGGGAAAGATTGTATGAGCCTGAGGTGTTAGATGAATACAAAGAACCTATGTTGCCTGGAAACCATGGATTGGTTGCACTTATGAGCCCACAGTGCTCATGGCAGCATGCACAAGACCTATGCAAACCAACCAATGGCAGACAAAATCCCAGCACGGATGGTGGATATGCAAGAAGACCCTGATGAGGATCTATTGACAGTTGATAGCTACGAGGCATAGACTTGTACCCAAGAGCAGTTGGAAGGACAGATTAGACTCAATGGGCCTTATAACAAAAGATAAATATTAACAAAGGACCGGAAGTCGGGGGAAGGGTGGTAGCAATGTGGGGGTGCAGAGGGGGCAGGGAATATGAATATTCCTATTCATATTAAATATGTAGTATGAAGTTCTAAAACCAATAGGAAAGCATATAAAATGCTTGGAGGGAGACAGAAAAGAACCCCAGGTTAGCTGAATAACTATTGGTAATTGATACCTGCTGGAAGGGAGTCAGTGTTCACTTAAGGTCACACCTGGTAGGTTGACCAGATTCCAGGGGATGGATCTATATTCAAAAGGATTTGAAGAACATAAATTAGACTCAATAGGCCTTTAAAAATAACAAAGGACACTTGAGACAAATTTGTGTCCCTAAATGTCCTCTGATATGCATTCATCCACTGAAGCCTGGTTTACCTATCCAGCTTCACACACTTGAAGAAAACAAACTCTGTCTTTCCCAGTGCTTACTGATTGCCAATAGTTCATCAGCTAAGGTTGGGGCTTTTTGTACACCGCTCCCCTTGTCTGGCTTAAGGTTACATGGGTCTTGTACATGCTATTACCACCCCTGTAAGTTCATATGAGTAGACGATCAGTTGTCTGGGAAACGTTCTTTGTGATCATCAACCACATCTGGATCTCACAATCTTTCTGCCCTTTCTTTTACAATGATCCCTGAGACATGGGAAGAGGTTTCATACAGGTATCCTATTCAGGGACAAAGTCAGGGAATAACCTCTTATTCTATACACTTGGGTTATTTGTGGCTTTCTGGGTAATCACCATCTGTTAAGAGGAAGCTTGAGTATAATAAATCTACAAGCATCTTAGTATTTGGTGTTTGCTATTTATTATCAGAGGCACAGTTTCAAGAAATATTTTAGAACAATGGCAATGATACATAGCTTTGCTTAATTAGTATAATTAGTATCAATATTCATTACTAAGCACAGAATTCCAGATAGAGATTTATGTGCATGGAGAAGTTTTGGAAAATATTTTTGAAGAATACCAAGTAAGGTCTTGAGAAAAGGCAGGCAGGTGAGGGGAGAGGTCCTAAACAGGACTGAGATTTGAGGTAACATCTGGTTTGAACATGATCTTGTAGAGGAATCCAGAGCATAAATAGCATCAAGGATATTTCCTATCCAGTGAGGGCTGTATATATATCACTACATCACATCTGCTCATCACATCTGCTCAGTCCTTCCTAACAAGGGACTTGGCTATCTGACATTCAAATCTCATTACAATTACACCATCTAACCCAAGTGCAATACTTTAGAAATAATTGCATGTATGAATCATTGCCTAAGTATCTGTACCATTCAGCAATAGACACACAGCAAAGAGGCTTATAAAAGTTCTCAGCTCAGGAGTTGGATAAGATAGTAGCTAATTATTCTTTAATAACAAAAGGAAAAACACCCCTCACCGTTCATGTTTTTCCATAAAGTCATCCAGCTTTTTGCTGTGCTGCTGGTTTTTTTTTTATTTAAAGTCATCCTTAGTCTCATGATTTGGGCTGTGAAAGTATCACAAGAACCAAGGCATTAAAGGTTCCCCCCCAGTCTGTGGGAGTAATAGAAGATGGTAAAAACTTGAGATAGGGCTTAGATGGAGATTAGGTCACTGGAGGTATGTCTATAGGAGGATACAAAACTTTGCTTCTAGATGTCCTTTCTCTATGTTTCTTGGCTGCCATGACATGACCAGGACTCCTTGTCACATGCTTGTGCTACAATGCACTGGACTCACACAAACCAGAGTCACTGGGGAATCAGTCATGAACTGAAACCAGAACTCAGAATCAACCAAAATAAACTTTTCCATCCTTTTGAGTTGATTATTTTAAATATTTTGTAACACCAGTGAAAAGCTCAAACACAAAGTTATTTATGCTTTTATTAATTATATGCACTGATGAGTTAATTATGATGTTTACATACAAACAGGTCTTTCTTGCATTTTGACAATATCACCCACATTATCCTTTCTGGTCATCCTTCCTCTTTTTCTGATGCCCTCTCTTTCTTCCCAACTAGTGCCCTTTCTGCATTCAAGTTATTTATTTTTATGTACATTGATGAATAAATTCAGTGTTTATACCTATATAAGAATTCAGCAAAATACAACATTGTTAGGTTGATATTGATGTCAGCAAAATTATAGAGCATTCAGGAAGTAGACGTTTTGTGTACATTTATCAAAGAAGACAAAAATAGATAACAATGAAAGTCCCTTTTTTGTGCCAACAGGAAAAAAAAACATTTACTTCATTCTAACATTTCTAGAAATGCTAACTTATTATAAATATTCAATTCGGTCCAGGAGATTGCATAATGTGACTTGGTAAAGCTTTCTAGGAAAAGGGGCTATAGATATATGTTTCTCAGTTACTTTATTTTTGTGATCCTCCAGGCCCTAGAACAGAAATGATTAAACTGTTTTTGCTTCCTTCTACCTGTGACCCTTTGGTGTAGCTTTATAGTTCTTTCTACAAGCCAGTAGCACCAACGATGTCTACAGTTTCTCCACCTTGACAACTACACAAGCAGTATATGTTGGTTTACTGTTTAATGGATCAGTCTTCAAGTATCACAGGCAATCTGCTCTGAGATTCCAACCAGTAGGCCAGTGTGAGGGTTGTCATTTTTTGTGGTGGTTTGCATAATTGATTATTAACAGGAAGCTCACAAAGGGACAGCTGGTGTAAGGTCAAGTCAGGTTTTTCATTATTATAACAGTATATGGAGTACTACTGGCACATTGTAAGTTGACACTAAGGATGCTGATGGAATTCCTGTGACTTCCATGACAATCCTCCTAAGAACACAGATTGAGATCTGAAATATCAGTGGTGAAAGGGTTCAGGAGATCAGGTCTGAACTGAAGTTGCATGACCATGAGCTAACTCTGAAATAACATTGATTGCTGTCTAGGTAGACTTTCTATAAACTTAAAAAATAGATGCTTCTTGATGAGTATGACAGTGCATGCTTGTGGAGACTGAGTTGAAGGATCATGCCCTTGACATCAATATGGTTTATATAGCAAATTGGAGTCTCTCTTGGACTATATATGAATATCCTGTAAATAGCTGTCCCCACATTCTCTCTTTCTTTCCTTTGCCCCAATCAGGTAAATCTATCCAGAGATTACGTACTTAATCATATCTATCTATCTATCTATCTATCTATCTATCTATATAAACATTTTATATATTATTGTATATTATATATAATTAATGTTAATAACCACCACTTTCCTTGTAGCCCACTTTCTACTTTCAAACATTTGTCCCATAATATCCTCTTCACAGGCTCCACTCTCTTGTATTAATGCAGTTGAATTAACAAATGTTGCTTTCCTTTGACCCATTTTGTTATCTATCTATCTATCTATCTATCTATCATCTATCATCTATCTATGTTCTATCTAATATCTATCATCTATCTATGTTCTATCTAATATCTATCATCGATCTATCATATATTATCTATGTATCTATCTTATACTTAAACTTTATCTGCATCTCTATTTTATCGATTTAGGCATGTCTGATTGCTTTACATTTCCACATGTCTCAACTTCGTGGCATCATCTGAATCAGTACCTGACCTCTTTCAGTGAACTTGACCCTTTCAATAGGCAAGATTTGTAGTGTAACGCTCAGTGAAAATGGCTACTTCCCGCACCACATCTTTCGTATTTTCTATTGTCTCTCTGATTTGCTTGGCAGGATGAATGCAGAATGCAGTTTTCCAAGACTAACAAGATTAATTCCTTGAAAGTTAGAGAATGTTCTTCATAAATCCATGTTGTAATTACTTCTCCTTGAAATTTTAAACCTGAACCAACCACTAGATATGCAAAGTACTCACAAATACCAGTTGTAGGTTAGGTCACAAACAGATGAAGCTCTCTTGATTTTGAATCCCTTGGAAAGTGAAGCAATTTTGTGTTTAGCAGCTGTAAAGTGAGCTGGAAATTGGTTCTCAAGGGACAGCTATTAAGCCACAGTCATTTCTAACCTGGACTCATTCCTAAATGGACTTGTTCTGGTATCTTATTTGCATAAATATCTGTCCCATTTCTGCTCAGGAAAATGAAGACAAATTAGTCATTTGCAGTGTGTCTGCTTGACCCACCCTTCTCTTCTCCCTTTGATTTCGGAGATGGGAAACAAAACAAAAAACAAGAAGCTATAATTTAAAGATTTGCAAAAGGCCTGTCTTAAATATCCAAGCTAGTAACTTTTTATTTCTTCCTACATTCTAGGATACTTGTTTTCCGGGCAGCAACACTAGGGGATGAAAATAGGCAGATCATTGTAGATACACACATTAAAACCCAGTGTCACCAGCCAACTGAGGCACACAGGCAGGCAGACTGCACATGTACTTACTTTATTTCCTACACTGTCCCGATGAATATCAAAGGGAAGAGAAGCAATTCTGCAGTGCTCAGAAGCTCTCAGGAGTTCACTTGCTAGGGCCTTCTGCTCAGAATTCAGAGAAGCAGATGTTAAAATCATCATTCTATCAAGAAAAGATAAAACTTGTTATTTAAGTTAATACATAATGAGAGAAAATCTGATTGTGAATATCTCAGAATATTTTAAATTACGTGTATATAATGTCAAAGACAAACAGGTTAAAGAACAAATTTAGACTTTTTGAGAGTAATATAGAGGGGTTCAGTGTACCTCTGACCCGGTTTCCCTTCTAGTACAGTGGAATAGACATCTTGGCTGCACATAAAAACAATACTAAAGATAAAAACACACTATTAAATTAAATTGTTCAATTTCTATTAGCATTCCATTCTTGTTGCTACAGTGCATTTAACTTTGATATTTCTTTGGGCTCTTCTAGAATGGATTGGTTTTTCAGGGTACATTTTATTTACTTGCTTACCATTATTTATTTATTTGTAATAATCTTGGCAGATTTGAAGAATACTCTGGAAATGTGTTCTAATTTGGTTTTACAAATGCTTTTCTGATAATTAGATGTTGTCAATTAGTTTTTTTTAAGGAGGACTGTAAACATGAAGAACAATTTATCACAGTGTGTCAATATACATGTTATTTAACAATTTGATTAGCCTCCATTGACTTTCTCTAGCAAAACCAGATTGAATACCCGAAGAAGAGGCTCAGAAAAATTATGTATTTCTCCCTCACAGTTTGAATATTTTGCTTTCATTATGCTTCCTTTGTTCTTTATATAATTCATAAAAAATATTGGTGAACCAATGAGGTTTGTAATGTAATGCTGACTCCCATATCATTTGTTTAATACTTTCCACTGCCTCTGATTCGCTTGGCAGAACACATGTAGAATGCTGTTTTCTAAGACTAACCAGACTAACTCCTTGAAAGTTAGAGAATGTTCTTATTAAATCCATGCTGTAATTTTTTTTTTTGAAATTTTAAACTAAGATCATCCTGTGGACATTTTGTGTCTAGCCATGAATACCATTTGTAGGTTAGGTCACAAAAGATGAGATTTTCTTATTTGCAGTCCCTGGAAAAAATTTTGTGTTTAACAACTGTAATGTGAACAGATATTGGTACTGTCTCTCTGGATACTCTTGACCCTCCAAAGATTGAGGGAGGGATTGTCCAATGACTGTAATTCTAAAATGAATCAATGAGAACATAATTGATTTACAGTTTGTTTAGCTTTTCTTGTTGTGATAGGAATAATAACCTCCCAATTCTGACTTTTCATTAATAAAGGGATCAGAACACTTCCCCCACCAGAAGTTTGGCAAGTCATTCAACTTAAACAAATTAGATAACCAGGTTAAGAAACAGACATCTCTGAAAACTTAAAAACTCTGTTCCTGTGAGCTACTGAAACCACCTTTAAATAAAATGACCCTAGTCTCAGATTACATAGCCCTTGTCCTGATTGGACTTGAATGGTATTCTTGAACTTGTAAATTTATTTTAGGAAAATTTGACATTTTATTTATTTATGTGTGTGTGTATTTATCTTATTAGGTATGTGCATTTGTGCATAGGTCTTTGTGATCACCAGAAGTGAACATTCAAAAATAAACCTGGAGCTGCAGTTACAGATTGTTCTGAGCTGTACAACACGGGTACTGGGGCTGAATTATGATCCTCTGCAAGATCAACCAAATCTCTTAAGTTCTGAGTCATCTCTCCAGTCTTCGCTATTATTTTTAACTATATTTTTCTGCACTATTCTCTGCTCTATCCTTCTGGAAATCAGCTTTCCACACATTATACTATCTGATATTGCTCCATATACCACAGAGGCTCTTTTTTATGTTTTAATTTTCTATCTTAGAATGTTAACTTTGGAATTCTAGTTGTTTTTTTTTCTTTAATTTACAGTTTGTGCTTAAAAGCCCAGACTTCTTCCCAGTTCTTAATAAACTGAACCAGTTTATTTGATGCTGTGATGGATAAATTTGGTTGTCAACTTGATACACTTGGAAAAAAAGGAAACTTCAGTTGAGAAATCACTGTATCAGATTGGCCTATGGGCAGGGCTGGGGGCATTTTCTTCATTGTTAATCCATTTGGGAAGGCATGGGCCACTGTGGGCAGTACTATTCTTAGGTAGGTGGTCTGCATAAGAAATCTAGCTCACCATGAGCTGGAAAGCCAGCAGTAAGTCCCCTTCCTCGAGGGCTCCTGCTTTACCTTCCTGACCTGCTTGAGCTCCTTCCTGACTTCCTCAATGATGGCTCCAGTGTGTAAGATGAGATCAGTCCCTCACTTCCTGTGTTACTTCGGTCATGTGTATTTATCACAGAAGCCTAAAGCCTTTAAATAGATGGGTAAAGTTGTTTTAAGAACCTACATTTATTAGTTCAAATATATTGGTTGCATTTTAATGGATATGTCTATTTGGTTTTATTATCAGAGACTAGGTACATTTTCTTTAAAGATTATTTTATTTTATATTTATTTTGTGTGTATGATATATGTGTGTTAGTGCTGACGTGTGCATGCCAGGGTACACATGTACTGGTCAGAGGACAGCCTATGGCAACCAGTTCTCTTCTGTCATGGGTTTGGGAGACGTAGCTAAGGCTTTCTTGCTTCCACAAGTGCCTTTACCTTCTCAGCCATCTTGCAGGCCCTTGTTACATCTCCTTTTTCTCTTGAGTTACATCTCAGATTTGGTGAATTTTGTGTTAGTTGTTCTGGGTTCTATTTTGAGCCTTTTCAAAATGTGATTATAATCACTATTGTTTTAGTATATACCTCGTTTCACTCAGCTAACTGCGGACTCCGACTCTCATCTACTGAAAAGCATCTGCAGGCTTTACTCAGATCTTTTCACCCTTGCATTCTGCTCCAGCCAGTGGTGTTCCTGGACGTTCTGAGCTGCTCCTCTCTGGGTCTCTGCCTCCTGGTGTTTCTGTAGTTCCCTTCAGTCCTAGTTTTTGCTTGCATGTTTCAGGGCTTGTCATTCTCGGGGGCTTGTTTAAAGTGGAAAGGCAGAGAACATGGAGGGATGCCACTACCTTTCGTGCCTGCCTGCTCTTTTCTTAGCTGTGCCTATTCCACAAAGATTCTCTGTGTGCTCATATTCCTCCTTGCATGTGTATATATTTCTCCAGTAACGGAAGTTCTATTGGACTTTGATATTTTCTCATTATGAAGATCCAGAAACTTAATTTTCTTCATTTTGAAATTTATTTACTTTTAATTTTAATTATGGGTATGTGTGTAGAGTGTCGTATGTGCATATTAGTGCAAGGCGCTTGAGTAGGCCAAAGGCATCAACTCCCCCGGGAACAATAATTCTAGGCAGTTTTGAGATGCCTGATGTGGGCATTGAGAATCTAACTTGGTTTCTCTGGATCTAAGTATGCATTCTGAACTGCTGAATCACTATTTCAGCTCAATTTTTGTCATTTTAATTTACATTATAAAATGGATTACTGACTTCATCAATTTTTACTTGATGTTTTGGCCATTCATAAATGGTTTCTTTTTTAAAAAACTTTTAAAATAAGATTTTAGAATTATTTGCATTTATATTTTTATTACATTTATTCACATACACACACACACACATACACGCACACACACACACACAACTTACAGGACTTGCATGCCATGATGTCCGCATGAATATCAGAGAGTAGCTTGTAGGTGCGAGAAATAAAAACCAGGTCCTCAGGCTTGATGGCAGGAACCTTTACCTGGTGAGCCACATTGCAGGCTCCACAGATGGCTTATGCATGTGTTCAAATACATCAAAATACATGAAAAACATGTGTTCAAAAAAGAAATGTTCATTTCTGAGGAACAGTTTGAGGGGAAACAGCATATCATGTTGAGAAGGCACAGTGTGGCATGCTCACGATTCAGCTGGCCACACTGAGGCCTCAGTAAGGAAGCCGAAAGGGAAAAGAAGAGAAGTTGGGTTATGAAACCACAAAACCTGGCCCTGGACTCACTTCTTCCTCCAGCAAGTCTCCAGCTTCTCTATAGTTCTACAGTCTTTTCAGACAACACCAGCCACTGAGACCCAGGTCAGATACATAAACCTGTGAGGGAAATTTCAAATTCAAACCAAAATCTAATAAATAACCTTCTGAAAATTGTCATTTTTAATGTTTTTCATTAACTAACTTAACTATTGAATATATAAGCATCTTGCATTTTTAGAACTTGTATCATTTTTTTCCTATAGTGTTTGTATTTGTTTTAAAAGTCTTATGTCTTCTGCAGCAGTTAAGAGCACTGTCTGCCCTTGCAGAAGACCAAAGTTCAGTTCCCAGCACCCAAATATTGGCTAACAACCATCCGTAATTCCAGTTCCAGGAGATCTGACACCCTCTTCTGACCTCTGCAGGCATTGCATGACACAGGTGTACTTACATACACACAGACAATGCAATCATATACATAAAATAAAAGTAATAAACAAAACATTTAAAAAAGTCATGTCTTTTGTCATTAACTTTTGTATTTTATCTTTCAGAAATTGACATGATCTGTGATTTCATAAGATATTAATTTTATTTTTCACTAACATTTTATTGGCATCAAAATGATAACAGAGATAAGATTTCTTTTATCTATTTATCTTCCAAATTTAGTCCAAATTTAACCACTTTTTTGTATTTTTTTTCTATACTTGCTTTAAGAATAATTTATGTGAATGAAATGTGGTCATATAATTTATAATATTTTGCAGACTACCTCATTCAAGAATATATTGAATCTTATGTGTATGTGTGTGTATATCTATATATATACACACACCTAGTATAATTGTTAATTTTAATACATATATTAAATAACCATTTCATGACTTTTTATTTGGTTCTCAATTTTGTTTATATAAAGAAAACTGATGTGAAAATCTTAAATTATGAATTGGTGAAAGCCAAATGTTAATCACTTTAGGAAAAAAATATCAGAAGTGGATTCTTTAAGTCAAAGGACATCGCTATTTCTAAATCCTTTTAAAATTGAAGCTCAACAAATAACTTGGGTCTTTAGTGATAACAAGAAAGTATCCTGCAGTTAGAACTTACTACTCTCAAAACAACGTATGGCAGTATGTTATGTAACTGTGTTAAACCAAATGGGAACCACATATGTCTCCCAAGACAAATTCTCTCAAGGAATTCTTATGAAAAACCAACTATTTACAGTCAGTCCAGGTTTTACTGATGAATTTATTTTGCTAGGCAGACCACTTATACATTGATTAAAAGAAAAGGCTTAACTCTCCTGGCTTCTCCTGTGTTCTTCACTGAGTAGTTGTATGGATTTTTCAATACCTTATTCTCAGATGACTACATCGCCAATGTAAGTGTCAGTGTGCAAGAGTTCCCACAGATATGACAAATTTTATTCCTTATTCTAGACTAGACAAACTGTTTGCTCTAGTTTTATACTAGCTGCTTGTGCTGAAAAGAATACAAAGACTCAGTGTCATACTTCTCACACCATGTACTTTTTCTTCAAGCCACTTTATTTTTCACTTTAATGTTCTTTTAGAAAAATTGCTAGTCTTTTTCCTTTTGCTTTTCTCTTGGATAATTGGAAATAATCTCTCCTTTTTCCATCAGTGCTTTAGGAACTGAGTGCTAACTAAGGAGGATATTTGTAAAGCTGTCAGCCAGCCAATTTAAAAGAGAATATTTAGTATTGCAGGAAAATAACTTTTCTCTTTTGTAATGTATTTAAAAGGAAACTGGGGGCAACACAGGTAGTTTTGCAATTGAAATATAGATATTATTGTTGGCTTTGTGTATTTTTGAAAGCAATTTTCCATAAAATCATCATTACTGCTAAAATGCTAGGTCATTTTGCACAATCCTCATTTAGGAGAATTACCCTTTTGTATAAATATTAGTCAAGCTAACCATGCAAAATGAGCCAACATATTAACCCCTTTAAACATATGGCTTATAAAAAGAAAGGTGTTTTTCAATATTGCAAGTAGTATCTAATTATCTCTAATGCCTTAGAGGACATTTCTAGCTGACTAAATTCCATAATGTCGTGCTTCAACTCCAGTGCCTTCAGAAATTATATGCCCTGTTTTGCATAGATCCAAACTGCCAGGCAGTTGCTGAACTATCTTCTAAATAGTCATCAACACAATTATGAGTCAAAGAAAATTTCCCAAGGTAATTTCTGCTGAAAGTTATTTGTTGAAAGTTATTGAAACCCTTCTCTTCTTCCTTTTCCTGCTGGTAAAAATCAGAGAAACTGCAAATTTATGGGATTTGCCTTTCATCAAGAGACACCCTGTCTCTTTTTCATGGACAAATGGAAAACAAATTTAATGTGACTACTGTGTAATTTAAACATTCTTTGCCATTACCTGTGGTCTTAAGGATCTCTGGCATGTGTATAACCTGAAATGTATTTTAAATAATTGCCACAAGGCCCTGCTCATATTTCAACTTCGTTGATAGAGTCAGTGAATTCGAATCCTTAAAGATTTTAAAAATACATGTTGAGTTACAAAAACCAACTTACAACATTAATATTTGATGTAGGCTCTATTTATGAGTTGAAGGCAGGCAATAAAACTTTATTTCTTATTTTTTTTGACTCTGCGATGAGAATCATGACATTTCTGGTGTGAAATTCTCTGTACTGTGTCCCCAGCCCATCTTAAAGGGCCTCTGAAACAATAATTCCTTATCCAAGTGGGTTAGAATTGCCTGAAAAGTTAGTTAACCTTACAGTTTCCAGGTACCTCAGACTAAGTCACAAAGTTTAGTATTAGAAAATAGATCATATTTGAATATTAATAAAAGTCTCAAATTATTTTAACCACAGATTGTACTGAACTTGCATGTTTTAGCAGATTCCTGCTAAGTTTTCATTGACATAGAGTATTTTACTATACTATCATCTCTGGGATTTAAGTCCACAATTTTATGCTTTACTAGGGCAAAACCCAGTGTTCCACAAGCTCTGAGGTACGTTTGCCGCTAAGGGGAGTAGAGGGCATCTGCCTGCCTTTGGAAGAAGCAGGAACCTGCTCCTGCTTGCCATCTCCCTCGCAAAGCTATTTCTCTCTAGCAAAGGAAGTTTTCTCAAAAATCTCCAGCTGATGTCCGTTTGTACTCTTTTCAATAGTCACAGAACCAGTTAAATTATATCTCTTCTTTCCACCTTTTCTTGCCTTAAATTCCCATTTGCCTGATCTTTTCACTCTGTTCTTATTCCACAACTGTACCTTCTTTCCTAGATGACCACCCTTGGATAAGCATCAGTGTTCTGTTCTCATCAGTTTCCTGTTACCGGATAAAAAATTCTTTGGTTTAAATTCTCTTTCTTAAATAAATTTGTGTTTTTTCTACTTCTAGATAGACAACTATAGATCCAAGCCTCAAAGAAATCAATTCACAGCCTGCCACTCCAAGAACTGTGTCAGAATTCAGGTTTCTCCTGAAAAATTCTCCTTTACCGCAAATGTAGTTTCTCTGTCTCTGAAATACACTCCATGTTTCCGTGCAGAAAGCAGAGGCTTTGTCTACACTTAAATCAGAGGTGAAACCACATGTAACTTTGTATCGTTTAATATCTTATTTTCTATTTCAAAAATTGGAACTGGAGATATGGATCAGGAGTAAGGAGTACATCCTGCTCTCTCTAGGAACCAGAATTCAGATACTAGCATCCACATTGGGAAACTCAAAATACCTGTAACTATAGCTCTGTGGTAACCAATACCCTTTTCTAGGCACCACTGTACACACAGACACATGTACAAATACTAATAGAATATAAATGAACAAAGTAGAATATTATGATCATTTTTCAAGAATACATATTGTCTCTTATCTTTTCAAATAATACTGCTATTATAAATGCATATTTACATTTAGGTTGATTAAAATAACTCACTTGTTTACTAATACGTAATCTATAAAACTAGGAAGTGCTTGGGCTTTTTTATTTTGAAAGAAATTTATTTATTACTATTTTATATGTATGAGTGTATTTCCTATATGTAAGTCCACCCATGTTGTGTAATGCCCATGGGTGAGAAGAGAGTGTCAGAGTCACCTGGAAGTGAAGTTAGGAATGATTGTCAATCACTATATGGGTGCTGAGAATCGAACCCAGGTCTTCTGCAAGAGCAATCAGTGCTCTTCATTGCAGAGCCATCTCTCCAGCTAGGGATTCTTTTTCAGTATTTTCATTTTATAAAGAATTACTTGTTACCTAAAAGTCCAATGATGTAAGATAAAGTACAGACATTTATCCACCTATAAACAACCTTTTGTCAAGGGAATTAGAAGCATACTAAGGAAAAAGGCCAATTTTTTCAATAAGTTTTTCTGGGAAAACTGGATACATCCAATCTGAAATCAGGTCTCTTCCTTTCACCATATTTTTTAGCCTCAAGTGGACAAATGACTTAAATGTAAAGTTCCAAATTACAAAACCATAAGAAGAGACTCCAAGGAAAATATTTTAAAATATTAATGTAGGGGTGATATCCACAGTCATACATAACGAAAGCAAAAATAGACAGATGCTGTGTGTCGGATGGCTTCTTCACAGCAAACAATGCAGTCAAGAAACCAACTTTGAGAAAGAAGAGCCTTTATAGAAGATGTAATTTTAAAATATTTAATCTCCCAGTTCTCATTCTGCTTTGATTTCATTTACAACAACCAAAACTGTTTGTGGCAGCCTGTTGGTTTGCTTGAGCACTTGTAATTGTATTTCCTGCCTTCTCACCTTGAGGCTGGAGTCCCACCAGGCCAGGATTCTTTGCTAACTAACTTATTTTCATTTTTCTCTCTTTTGTCTTTATGTTTTCTCTTAATATTTTTAAGCCACTTGGATAAAAATTTTTGTGAATGTAGTTAGTATTTATAAGTATTAATAGGCTACCTTAAGATAAAATATTGATGAATTTATTTCATTTGTTTTCATGCATACATTAGTAAAATTATGGGATATTTTGGTTGAGCATAAATTTTCCAGAACATCATTTTTTATTCCTTTAATCTTAACATGAGTCTCCTCTACCCATAAGTTCTCAAAAAGTTTAAATCTACCTCTTCCTCATCGATGTTGCCGATAATTGTACGCCATTTATGCAAGTATGAATTCTGAAATACTAGGATGAGATATCCTGATATGTGTTTACAAATAAGTTTTACTTTTTCAAATTGTGTACACTTAATATGTAATTTTGGAGGGTGACTTTTCTTTAAAATCACCAGCGAAAACATTTAATTTCCTAATTATCTATTTCCTATCACAAAAAAGGGAAGATGAATGATGAGAGGACGTAAGTGTAAAAAGGCAAAATGACCTGTAGGTATGAAACATGTAATGCCAGAAACAGAAGTTTCATTATTACTTTAGTGGGAACAAAACCTAGAAAATTCTGAAGATCCATGAAGGAATAAATACATAAACTATACATAAGTACACATGAGAAAAAAAGAAGATATTGTACAAAGAAAATGGACACGGAACCAGCAAGCTGTGAAAACAGTGTCGAGAAAACTACTATTAGTGAAATTACAGTTCTGGAGAGGAGAAATGACAAAGGGGACACAGGGCATCCATTCTGAAGAAATAAAAGCCAGAATAACACTAGATTTGACAAAGTTCTAGGAAGCTTAATAAACACAAACAGAAAGGAAGCGTACAGACACATATGCCTGAAGGAAAATTACAACCAAATATCCTCTCTCTCTCTCTCTCTCTCTCTCTCTCTCTCTCTCTCTCAGCACACATACACACACACAAACACACACAATGAAAGTACTTTAAAAGGTAATAAAAGATCCTTCATAAGGATAAAAGTGATGCTATCAACCAGTTGGTACATTCCAACCTTCTCTAGGCTCAAGTACATCAGCATCAGGAATGCTTGGATCATTCCACAGGCTTTAGTGAAAGGCAGCGTACTGTCTCATTATTCCACAAGCTTCCCTATTTTCACTTACCATCATGAACTCCTCAGAGATTTTCAAAGTATCTGATGTGATTCCTGGCACTGACACCACAAAAGCATCTGGCTTTTTCAAACATGTAAGGAGCAGTTCACATCCACTGTTGCCGTTTCGTCATGCATTACACCTCGGAGAATGATTCATGTGCCATCCAGAGATACTACATCTGCCTTCTGCATTTGTTACACTACTGTGAAGAATTTGTCAAATAGTTCTGTTAGCTATATTAATGTCCTACTATGGAAATTAACCCAGAATATAGACTATGCCAAAAATCAGCTCCCAATACAGTTGCTAAACCAAATAAGTTCATTTCAATTCATATGTCAGTCTTATTAGAAGAATCTACAGTGGTAGTTATGAAAAGGAAGTTTCCTTTATTTTTATATTTATTATTAGAAGAAACATATGTACACTTGTATACCCTGACACATGACAGCAAAATCAAATTTTTCTCGTGGGAGCTAAAGATTTCTATAGTTTGTGGACACCGTTTCATATATCCTATGCTGAGATATTAGTCATATGTACACAAGAAGAGTTAGAGAGAGAGCAAAGAATAAAATCTATCAGGTTCAACAAATTGAGATTTGAAACAACATTGTCTTCATTGACATTCTTGATCACTGGCAACTAGAGTTGGGGACATCTAAAAGAGAAAACTGAAAAGACTGTAGAAGGTTTTTGATTATTTTATATATTACTGATTAGTTTCACAAAGTATAACTAAATTTTATAATAAATTATATAGATTCTGACTTGTAATCACTTAGATTATCAGAACTGCCCGTATAATTGGGTAATTCTATGTTATTTGTGTCTGTAATTATTTCCTAGTGTTGATCATTTTGATGTATTAACAATTTTCAATTAAATCTTTAACGAATAGCTATATGTTTATCCATTTTTACTTATTATTTGCTATTTTTAAGGAAAAGATAAGGGTGTAGAGAGAGATGACTCAGCAGTTAAGAGCACTGGGTGCTTTTGCAGAGGACCTGGCTTCAATTCCCAGAACCCAAGTGGTGGCTAACAGCCTTCCATAACTCCAGTTCCAGGGGCTCCAATGACCTCTTCTCACCTCTGTGACATCAAAAGACGTGGGTACACTTACATACACACAGGCAATACACTCATATAGATAAAATAATAATAAAAATAAAACATCAGTTTACATATGAAGTTGTGGTAAGAAAATGAATGTGTTATAAATTTTAATATTGATATTTCCATCTTCAGGAAGACAAATAGCATTTGGGATTACAAAGAGAATAAATAAAGAAATATTGAATATTTAAAACTTACCATGTCTGAGGCGATATATTTGTTCCTAGTTACAATATTAATTCATTCTTAAGAATTTCAATTAGGGCGGAGAAATAATAGGAAAATGCATCTACCATCCTCAGGATCTTCTTGTCCAACCCTGAAAATTTACTATGGAACAATTAGTGTGTATATTCCAAGAGAAGTCCTGTAACACATGGCTGTATAAAGAACAATTAAGACACAGAGAAAGTCTGGTGTTATCCGCCTCACTCTTTGTGTCTAAGTTGCAACAACAATTCCCTTTGTAGTTCTTTTGAATCCCCCAAAGCTACATTTTATTCCCTGGCTAATATAAAAGAAGAGACTTTCTATCTTTTGTTTACTGTGAAAAGACCCCATGATATTGTCCAAGTTATTTGGCCCAATCTCTCACCTTATCTTCTTCTTTATATGTATCCCCTCGTTGCCCTTGCATTCGCCATGTCAGGAAAATCAGTTTCAAGGACATGCAGAGCAACATGCTCCAGTGATGTGGGTAAAGACTCAACTGAAATACAGGGGTCTGGAGAATATCTTAGAAGAGATAAGATTCTTATATTTTTACTTCAAATTCATTATGACTCTTTTTCTATATATCCATTTTAAGTACGATCATTTCACACATCAGAATTAATTACTCTTTATTTTAAGAGAAAAAATACACATAGTGTTTTACAGTCTTTTTTTTTTAACATATGTGCTGTGCATGCACAAGTGCACGTGTCTATGAATTCAGAGGCTGACATCGGGGCTTTTCCTCGCTCTCCATTTTATTTAGCAACATGCAGTCTCTTGATAAGCCTGGGCTTATAAATTTGGCTAGTCTAACTGGTAACTTGGCTGACCAAATGTTGCTAATTTAGGAGGGTCACCAGAGCCGCTTTTAAGTGGTTTCTGGGAATCCAAACTCTGGTTGTCTGGATCACATGGTAAGCACTTTATCCACTCAGTCAATTCTCTAACCTCTTTATATTTTCTAAATGTAAATAAAGTGACTCTGTTGTGTCAATGGATATTTCATTCAATGTTTTTTAAGGTTAAATGCCGTCATTTTTAGTAAATAGTGATTGAGCACAAAGTAGAATGAGACCTAGCAGCAGGTAACAAAAAGCTGCCTAAGTAGGACTCTTGCTCTTTCTGAAATTTTTATTATTGGAAACAGTTGATGAAGACTGTCCATTGCCAAAAATTAAAAAAAAGAAAAAGACTGTTACTAGAACACATTCAGTGGTCGTTTTAGAAGTCTTATACTTAGGGAATGAATATCCAAGTGTTTTGAAAAAAAAATTTTAACAACTCAATATTCTGTTGAAATGAATAAGTTAAGTTTGGTCTGCTTCTTGTAATTCTATTTGTCACATATTTCCTTAACTCAGCTCTAGTATCAAACCATAGACTCAGCCTCTAGTTGAATAGGCAGGTTGATGCAGGCAATGACATTATATGCTGTATGTTTATGCTATAGATAGTCTACCTATATCTATATATACCACAGTATAATTTTTATCATCATCTTCAAGAAATTTCATTTTGTTCTAAAGTACACTGTAAACAGCAATGAAATGGTTTCAGCAATCAAATTCCTTACCAAGAGGAATGTCAGAAGAATGTTAAATAGTGTATGAACAAAAATTCGCTTGTGCTGGTATTTTTATTATATCTCTAATCCTCTCAACTCAAACAGCCACTATGTATTTACCATTGCCAATACTTTTCATTTCAAAATAAATAAAATTATGTAGACTAAAACCTTTAATGATCAATCCTTATTCAGTCTGTTTTTTGGTGATTCATTAAGGAGTTGTTTTTTATCAGCAGCTCATTATTTTTGTTGACAAGCAATATTCTATTGTACAGACAAATTAAAGTTTGACCACTTACCTACTGAATGATAGCTAGCCAGGTTGTTTCCATTTGGATGCTATTACAATATAGCTGCTAAGAATATATGTTTGCCGACTATCATATAAATATATTTCTTGTTCTAGGGAAAAATTAGAAATCAAATTTACTAGGTTGTTTGGAAAAGACATATTTATGGTTTATAATTATAGTTGTGTCCATTATCATTGTGTTTCACCACTCAGGGCCAGCCTGAGTGGACTTTGGGGGGCAAGCCCGACGGGTTGATGCAGAGTCAAGCCACAGACTTTGTTATTGATGGGAAGCAGCCCAAGCATGTGGCACTGGAAACTCATTTATTGAATAGGTGTCAAGCTCATATAGGTCTGGCTAGCCAATGACCTTATGGGGTGGGGTCTTAAATACAGCCAGTAGTAAGTTTGTCCCCAGGTAGGCAGGGATGCTGGTCGTACAACTAGCCAGAGCAGAATGCCACACCCACAGGAGCCATTCCTCTATTCCTCCTAGCAGATGGCTTGGGGCTAGGCCCACCTTGCCTTATGTCCAACATATAATAAACTACCCAAATTTTCTATAGGGGCTATAACATTTAATTTTCTAATGAACAGAGAATAAGGGATACAGACCTTTCACATCCTAAGAACATTGAGTGCTGCAGCTGTTATAATTATTTTAATAGGTGTTTTTGATAACACATCTTGTTTAATAAACACATTTTCCTTTGGGCTAATAAGTTTGAATATGTATTAAAGTGCTAATTTTCTATATGTCTATTATTTCCCATGGATTTTCTCTTCATGGTTTTCTTTTATTTTCTAATTAGAGTGCTAGGACTTTTAAATATCTTAAAAAAGATGGGTTCATGAGCCTCACTGGTGGAAGCGTTACATAGTACTCACGGGCATACTCAGACACAAAACAGTGTAAGGAAAACAAGGAAAAATTGAACAATATGGCCTGAGCACATGAATTTAAATATCATCTTTGTGTAAAACACTTGTTATACTATTCCTGAGGACAGGAATTCAGATCCCCACACCCATCTCAAAGACGCTAGATGAAGGTGATAGAGAGATGGATCAGTACTTAAAAACACTGACTACTCTTGCAGCACCAACACGAAGGCTAACAACTGCTAGTAACTCCGGTTCCAGGGGATCTGTTGCCCTTTTCTGCTCTCCACGGCCATTGTACACATGGGTGCGTTCCATGCATGAAGGCGAAACATACATACACATAAAATAAAAATAAATATTTTTCTAAAATAAAGAAAAAAGAAATGGTAGGTGAGCATAACAGCCTGCTTGTAACTCCAGGGCTTTGAATGAAGGAACAGGAGATCTCTGGAATAAGCTGACCAGGTAGAGTAGATGGTCAGGAAGGCAAGTCTAGCTAGAATAGCCTTATGGCAGGGGGTGGGAGGAGCTCCGGGTTCATATGAGAGACTTGCCTCAGTGAGGAAGGTAGGGAGCAATCAAAGAAGATTCTCAGCATCAATATCAGCCTCCCACAAACATGTGCACCCATGTGAATGTGCACACATGTATCTTTGTGTATGAGAACAACCATACACACACATGTACTGAACATGTTTGCAGGTAAAAATATACATATGCATCACTTCTTCAGTACAAACATCTGTTGTATTAGTCTGCTAACATCTGCTGCATCTACTATACTAACATGTTTTCATGACTAACAGAGGAAGAAACAATTTATATATATATATATAATTCAAATCACTTAACACCAAAAATCCAAACAATCCAATGAAATCACAGGTAAAGCACCCAAATAAACCCAATAGATATGTTTAAAGAAAAGCAGTCTCAATACCCAGGGCTGAATAGATGGCTCAGCAGTTGAGGGCACTGTCTGCTCTTGCAGAGGAAACACGTTCTTTTCTCAGTACCCACATGGTGGCTACCAACCCTCTGTAACTCCAACTCCAAGGGACTATTACCTTCTTCAGACCTCTGTGGGCGTTCCATAAGCCTCTTATACTCACATACACACAGGCAAAACATTCACACATAGAATAGAAATACTTAAAAAATTGAAGGGGGGCATCTCTTAGACCACATTTTCCTCCATCTAAATTTAAGTAAAAAAAATTGTCTTAAGAAATGTGGAGCCCAGGATTTCTTTCCTTCCTGAAAAGAATAAATTAGTTGGTCTTGCAGTTAAGTTCATATATGTTTTAGCCTTTTCCTCAAGAGTTTACATAAATTTAAATGGCCACAGGCCAGGTAAGGAATGTTAGACTTCTACCCCTATGAGCTTCGTTAAGTGATGTCAACACAAAACACAGATTTTAGCTAAGAGGGAATAAGAGATTTATTATTAGCCAAATTTGAATTGTGTCAATCCTTTTAAATTTATTTTTGATAATAAAAAAGAAAGGTTTTGCAAAAAATAATAAAGTCCATAAATGAGATTGAAAAAGTTCTGTATTTATGTGGTAAGGAATATAGCTTTATTTTCTTTTTTATTCATTATTTTTATTTTATTTTATGTGTATGAGTGTATTGCCTGTAAGTGTATTGCACCTAGATCGTGCAATGACATGGGGGTCAGAAGAGGGCATCAGAGTCTCTGGAACTGGAGTTACCGACAGTTGTTAGCCTCCATGTAAATACTGGGAGTTGACCCCGGTTCTCTGCAAGAGCATTCAGTGCTCTTAGCTGCTGAGTCATTTCTCCAGCCCTGACATTACTTTAAAAAAAAAAAAAAAAAGAGTCTATGTTTTTAATAAAGGGAAGTTCTTTGGAATCACAAAAGGAAATTATAAAGACCCCAAAGAGAGTTTGAGATTATGGGAATGTTCCCATGTTGTACATACATTTCTTTTGCTTATTACTTCCAGTGGAGAACGTCTGATGGCTAGGTTCACCAGTTATCCATATTCACTGCACTTGTTCTGCTCTCACAACACTGAAATTTCACATCCGGGAAAATCTCACGTGGTAGCAAATTCCAGGAGACTTGTATGAGACACCTTAAGTTTTAGGAAAATATGCTTATAAATGAGTTTATATTTGTCTGTTTCATAGTTGACTGTGATCTTCATGATTGTCTCCCATTTAAACACTTCTAATGATTAGTCCAGTGAACATAAAAAAGTCAGTTCCATTCACTTAGAAGTGGAAGAATGACAGAAGATATTGGCTTTCTACAGGCTTTAATATACAGTACATGAAGCACTGAAAAAGAGACGAAAAACATTAAATAAACATACACAGTAAGTTTACATTTGTCTATATTATCTCACATATATTAACGTCCCAAAACTTTAAGTTAGCCAAAATCATACGATAATTTGATATTTTATAATACATATTAAGTAAAGATTCATATGCAAAGTAGCATTACAGAGCCAAATTTTGTAGGGAGTTGATTCATTTTATTGAGTGAGAAACTGCTTAAGAAATGTATTTTATACAAACTCTACCCATAAAATACTGATTGCAATATTATTTATTCTTTCATTAACTTAGATACAACAGTATTTCTAAGCAGCAAGCTATTGCTGGCTCTTATTTAACTTACTATAAATACTTGCAAGTAATACAATTAAAATAATGCATATGAAAGCATTTTATAATAGTAAGCATATTATGCACATGGTTTTCACAGTTTCCTGCCTATAAAAATACACTGTAAGTCTTGTTCTCAGCTAATCAAACCTCAGTTTCCAAATAAATAAAGATTTACTTTGGAAGTATGTGTGAATTCTGTTTGTGACTTATCTCAATTGAAACTACTTCCTCTTGACAATTCAGACTCCCCCCCCGCTCTATATTTAAGTGTATGCACTATTATCTTCAGTGATATAAACTGACCCATTCTGGCATGAAAGATGATATGTTTGTATTGATTTTTCTTCTGGTGCTAAAAAGAAATTATGGCTGTGTGCAACTTTGCTTTTAATAAGACCTACCACACTGACTATAATAATAAAAAGGTCCTTCCTCTTTTCTTGGTTCTGTTGTTTACAAGATGGTAAATCCTGTGGTTTTAGGTGACTAGTTAGATTTTAGTACACATGAAGGACACTGGGGATATATCCTTCCCTCATAATCAGTAGCTTTAGAAACCAAAGACTGGAACTTCAGGGAAATGATTACTGATCAAAGGAATGAGGCTTTAGTCATATCTCTGGACTTGGGAAGAATGATATGACCTCTTAAGCTGCCCAGAGGCCTTTAGTTGTTAACTCTCTAAATCTTGTTCCCAGAGCCCTAAAACTTAGAAGATTATTATCTAGAAAATAGAACTTCTGATAAAGAGCAAGGACATACCATTGACCTTCTTCTGTAAAAGTCAATCTAAATGGGTCCATCAATTAAGCAGATAAGAAAATGCCCCAGGAAAGCAATATGTGCCAGAGATTTTAGAAATAGTATTAAGACTGCCTGATAGGCACAGTGCACTTCAACACAGTCCTTCTGGTCATTGTCTGCTCTGACCCCTTCTAGGTGCTCCATTTACTCTGTAGTAAACCCTGCTCTCCTCTCTCTTACTCTATGTGCATCTTGTCTGAATTTTTTACATGACCAGGGAAGTACAGGGGAGGGTAGGTCAGGTCCCCCTTGACAATGGTGCTTGTTACTGGGCTTTCAACATAAATAAGCTGCAGACATTTAGATGCTTGCTTTTCTTTCTCACCTCTTGTTGGTGGCTTTTAAGAATTCTATTTCTGTAGCCAGAATCGAGTGTATTACATAAAATATCCATAACACTTACAACAGAAAGAATCCTCTGAGAAACTATTTTGAGAAAATGGACAGAGAAATTTGAAAAGACTTGCCACAGTTCATTGTTTGAAGCTAATAAAGATGAAGCAGCTAGTCATTAGAGAACAAGAGGCTGTACAGGCTAGGCTACATCAGAGCTACCCAGCCCTGTGGTGATGAGGGCATAGCAAGACTTCATTTCATCATGACAATATTTCTTATGAGACAGACTTTGAGAAGACATGGAAGGAAGAGATAAATATGATGAGGAAACTCAACCTCTCAACCCATCTGCCTTGGTTGGCCCACTGCTTCCTTCTCAATTTATGCCTGCAGTTTCCTTAATGAGGAAATTGGCACAGCCTTGGCTCTCAGTGCAGTATCCTGATACTAGCTCGAGAAAATGCTACTGTATTTAAACCCATCTCTGAAGTAACTCTAGACTCAGGAATGAGCTAAAACTGATTCTACTTGTGGTAATTTTGATGAACTTGATATATATTCTCCTGTCAGTGAGGAAATTGCCTCTTCCAGATAACTCAGTTATAAAAGAATGACAGAATGACTGATCTTTACAAACATAAGTTATATACCATTGTAGGTATATTCAACCTCACTTGCTTTCTTAACTTGAGGCATTGAACGCTCTTGCTACATTATGGCTTAAAGTTGGTTCAGGCTTATATTTCTACAGTGGCTGTTGCAACAGCTATAGAACAAGGACCTTACCTGTGCAAAGTAACTGATACAGGCAGATAACTGTCATAACACACTCGGGATTCTGATAGAAAGAACCCTTGGTAGCCTAAAAGCTTAGATGAGAGAGTTAATGGTATATCCTCTTCATAAAGGCTATTCATGATCTGTAGCCAGGCTTTTATAGATGAGAACAAAGAGTCAAAAGAAGCCGTGAAGTTACTACCTTAATCAACTTCATCATGTCTCACCAGTTGTATCTGAGTTTCTGAGGATGCCTTGCCAACAACTGTGTATGGTGAAAAATGCGGTTCTTTTAAAGGTTTTATCATTCAACTTTCTTGTCTCACTTGTCACTTCCTTTCACTTTTGCTCTCACTCCTGTAACAGGACAGCATTGAATCTTTTGTCCTGGTCTCTTTTATCTATGGAACTTGAGTAAAGACCATTGAAGTACTTATTTTGTATTTGTTCACACCTGTTATTTTTCTTTTATATATGTGATTCATAGTTCATGAATTTGAGTCAGAACTCTTAGAATGTTAAAAATCGAATGCATGAGTGGATGGAAAAATAGCTCAGCAGTTAAGAGCATTGATTGCTCTTACAGAGGACCTGGGTTCAATTCCCCGCATGCACAGGTAACTAAGAACCATCCTTAACTCCAGTTCCAGGGTATTCCAATGTTTTCATTTATCATCCACAGCACTGCATGACAATGTATAGATTTAGGCAACAGACTCATACAAATGAAATAAAAATAATACATAACTTTAAAGATTCTGATATATGCTGTAGGCATTAATATTAGAAAGATTTTTCATTGTAGTATGAAGAACAACTATGGACAAAATATAGTTTAGTAATTTTTTGTACTTTATGCATTTCTAGGAACTTTTTGGGGGGTCATGTCTAACTTAACTCAAATCTCTTGACACTTGATGTCTACAATTTTCTATCAGACAGCAGAGCATTCTGCATTTTCTAGTTACCCCCACTTGTAACATTATTTACATTTCAGTGTATGTTGTCTGTGATTACTGTATTAGATAAACCTGTATCCAGACAATTGCTAGGTGGTAAAGGACATCATTTGGTAGCTAGAAGTGTTTATATTCATGATTCTCAGATACATACAAAGTATATCTTACTAATTGCCTAGTGTTAGCACACCATCTCATAATTATTCTAAGTATATGAAACTTTTATTGGAATTGTTTATGCTAAGGTAGATAACTGACCCTTCTTTCAAATGAGAATAAAACAGAGTCATCAATTTCCACTTCTTGACAGTCAGTGGATTTTCCTACTGCTCAATTCAACAGTCGTTCAATACTTGGAGAACCACTCACTTACTAATGTTAGAGCATTTCCTGTCAGCTTATAAGTCCCATAAAAATGCCTCTCACTTTCTCTAACCAATCACCAGGTAGCAACTCTCACAAGTAGAGGTTCATTTCATTCATAGGAATTTATTGAACTAAAGAAATTTTTAGGGTGTGAAACTCTTCTAAATCTTCTATGGTTCAATTTCCTTTAAACCCCTGCTTCTTTTTTAGGAGCAAAAAAGCAAACAAAGAAAAAGCAAAAATAACAACAACAAAACTCCTTTATGAAATAAAATACCATTAGTGGCAGCTGTATTTTACTGGATAAATATTTAGTCTCATTTTGACACATCAAAATGAAATTTTTGCTTATTATTGTTAAGTATTTCCAAATACAGTTAGTATTCCTTTTTCTTTTTTAAAATTGCCTTCCAAGATCTAAGGTTTCCATATGGGGCTTTCATACCTTTCATTTTGGTTGTTGAAGCCTGTCTTCCTGTTCCCTATTATTGGCCTGCTCCCCTTTCCCTTTATGTGAGTTTTCAACCCCTGCATTTAACTTCCAGCCTTCTACTTCTGTTAACTTTCCTATCCTGCCTCTCTTAATGCCTTCCTCTTCCCAGTTTAACAGGTTCTTTTCTAGTTTCTGTAACTACATTTGATATCACCTGGATATGATTAATTGACAATTAGAAGCTAAGATCTACATACTAAGGACGTACAGTCTTTTTCTTTCTGAGGTGGGGATATCTTACTTAATATAACATTTTCTTTTAACATCCGATCTACCCTTCCGCACTCTTAGATATTTCTACAAGAAAGAATTCATCATTCTTCTATTTAAACAGCATTGTCAGATACCACACAGATCAGTCCTGTAAAATGTAGACACCTAGACAAGAAGTGTAAGTTCATTGGATCTCTGTTTTCCATTTTCCCATGTTTTTTCTGACATCTGATTCATATCTTGTAAAATTGGAATAACAATTACATTTGCAATGAGGCAGTCTGGAGATGACCAGAGGAGCCCAGCTCCAGCAATGGATTCGAATATTGAATGTTACGTTTGTCATTTCCAAATCTCCTTCAAACATGATTTATAGACCAGCTCCTGGCATCCTTAGAAGTATTTTTTTTTCTTCAAATGGACATTCTGTTGATTTCAGAATCTATTTTTTATTTCAGTATTATTTCATCCACATACAACAATGCTTAGGTACAAAGAAAAGCTTCTTTTCAGGGACATCTGGGTGAGCTCAGTAATATTCTTTGCATTTTAAATCCACTGACACTACATGTTCACATTCCCCCCTTTACTATAGTCCTATTTGAACTGATATCTTTGCCTGGAGGGATAGCAATTACGAGCCCTGTCTGCTCTTCCTGAGGACACAAATTCAGCTCCAAGCACAAACATGGTGATTAACAACCATTCATAACTCTAGTTATGGAAGAGCTGAGGCTAATAACCTTCCATAACTTCTGTCCCAGAGGACCTGATGCCCTCGTCCCCCCTCCACAGGCACTGCATGCATATGGTACGCTTATGTACACACAGGCCAAACACTCATACACGTAAAATTAAAATATTAAAAAATTCCAGTCTTTTCACTTTAGTCCCTCAGTCCACTTTTTCCCATGGCCAGCCAATTTCTAAAACCATCTACAGATTACATGTTGAATGTAGAAGAATTGTAACATAGATCCTGAGTAATAAACAATAATTGAATTTAATATATGTGTGTGAAGAACACAGACAAAAGTTATATTAGTACCTGCCTTAAATAGTGAATCAGCTCAGCCTGGTGATCCATACCTTTGATCCTAGCACTGGGGAGGCAGAGGCAGGCAGATTTCTGTGTGATGTGTGATCAAGGCTAGCCTGGTCTACATAATGAGATTCAGGTCAGCGGAGGATACAAGGAGACCTCATCTCAAAAAATTAATAATAATAGTAATAATAATAATAGAATAAATGATTAAATTGAAACCATTGCATTGCATTAAGCAAAATTGCAATGTTCTCTTCAATTCTGGATACTTTCATTTTTGTTTCACTCACATAACTTTACATCAGCTAGAAATTATGTTAGAGCCTCAGTTCTAGCATCTCCACCTTGCGCTTGCTCCCCTACTCACACTAAGAATGGTGTGACAGTTTCCTTACACAAACCAATGCAGACATTCTGTGATCAGTACACACTAAAATTTCAAGTTGGAACTCACAGTGTGTTCATGTACCGATCCCTGTATTGTTTTCCCATTTATAGTTTCTAACATTTCTGTCTTTCCCCAAAACTAGGTCTTCACATTTTGAGATTCCCATTACTTTCAAAACTTTTCTTAACTATTTATTCATCCCAGTGCTTGATTTCAGATGGAATTTCTCAGTGTGAGGATAACTCTGCCTTTTCAGGGAAAAGGACGAAGTAATTGCATCTAGTGACTACTTCCTATCTAATAGTTTAATGATATAAATCAAACCTATTAAAACAGAAAGCTTTACTGAACAACTTTTGCTCATTAAACACCATTGGGCCAGAGAAGGTGGTAGACTTTTATACAAAGTCTTACTCAAGTTACATGTACTATCCAAAGCATCTGAGAAAGTGCTGATATATCATTGTAAAACAGTTTTATACATCAAGATAGTCACTCCCTCATATACACAGCAGTACCTTACTGTATGGCAGGAATGTTTTTTAAATGTTAACTTGGATATGTTTGAAAGAAAAAGAATTTCCAGTTCACTAGGACTTTCTGCTTTTGTTCTAGGATGGCACCGTTTATTATTTTCCTTCTCTTCTATATTTCTTTGCTCTACATGTTGTTTTTTTATGGTTTATTAGAAAATAAATCAATTATCAATAGTCTATATTTTTGAGATAGTGTCTCATCTAATCCTGCTGTCTTCAAACTCGCAACACATCTAAGGATGATCCTAATGTTCTGTTCCTCCTCTAGCAACCTCCTAAATGCTGTAATTGCAATCATTCACTACTGCTCCTGGTGTAGAAGGTGTTGATGCTTGTATGCAGGGTCTTACACATGCTAGGAGAGCACTCCACAATGCGAACTATAGCCCCAGGCTGAGCACCAAATAATTTCTTTAAATATCCCTGTTTAGGCCAATGTCTTACGTGTATGTATAGCCCAAAGCATGTAAACACACAGAGCGAGTCTTTCTCTTCTAGGTAACCTTTCCTATTGCTCCATAAGTGCTAGGAAAAAGCATTTCTACCTGAACCGTGTTCCTATAAAACCTTTGCAATCATCATGACCAATGGGAGAGCATATAATTCTTTTCACCATCTCATACTGTAATGATTTTAGAAATATGGGTAAAACTTCTTTGTAATCCTATAATGAGCAAAAGAGGCTGCTTCACTAAAGAGATTGTTTTACTCTTTGTTTTAAAAAGCGATTCCAGTTGTTTTTCAATAGATAGGTAATATTGTAGTAAAAACATTCTTGATGCCATTTTTCTTGCTAATTTTTTAGTTTGCCAAATATAGACATTTTGAAGAATTTAAAATACATATTGTAGCATCTACTATGTAAAGGATAGTTTTATTACAAAGAATAAGCTGCTACCTACCAGCATATAAAGGAAAATCCTCAACCCTGAGTGAACTTGATTTATTTACAATCAATTTATCCTTCTAAACCAAATACTTCTGATAGACAAAAATATCTAGAATTGCATTGGTCTGTATGTGACATGAGTTTTTCCATATGGGCCTGACCTGTTGTTCTCTGACTACATTACTCTGCTATATTTTCATTGGCCAGATTCAGCACTGATCTCATTTTAAGGACTATATTAAGCTTCTTTATGACATTTGTCTGATGATTACAGTCTCAAAACTTTTTTTTTCTGATTTCAGAGAGAAGGAAGAATAGACTTGATCCAGAAATACCTTTGATGAAATCGATGTTCACTTTGCAACTGAAACCTCATAATCCCTAGACTTGAAAAAAAAAAAAAACATGATGGATTTTTTGTTGTTGTAAGAACAATAAAGATTAGCATAATTCCCAGTCTTCTAGCATGTTTGTGATTACTGATATTCCCAACAGGATCTCTGAGATCCTCACTAGGAGCAAAGAAAACGAGAACAGCTGCGATGCTCCAGTTGGTCAGTTGCATAGGTTGGAATACTGCAACTGCTCATAGCAACAGGATGGACACCTCGAAATTGTAAATGACACATTAGAGAATATGGAATCCTGTTTCAGAGCAGGGAATGTAACATTAAAGAAGTTAGAATTAGGACTTCTTTGCAGACTGTCTGCTGTCTATCTCTGGCACGTAAAACCTGAGAAGTTTCTGAAAGAATCTCGTATCTTGTCATGAAGCAGCAAATCGCTCAGAAACTTCTCAGTATCTTTTTTCATTCATGATGGGTATGAACCTTGGTTATACGTTAAAACTCATTTTACATGAATGTGTACGGATTTTTCTTTATCAGTTTCATGGATATTTTTTTCTTTCAATGGTATCTATATTTTTTCCCAAGAGAGAGATGGACAGATCTCATCATTAGAATATTTTAATCATAATTCCTTCTGTGATTTTAACAGAGAGACGCTCACTCTTCTATATTTCATGTTGGGGATGGCATTACCACAACAACCCAAATGTCAAACTCATTTGCTGGCATGACAACAAAACTAGTTTGATCAACAGAGTGACGGATCTCATGGCACACCTGGCCTCTAAGGCATAAGAAGCCCTGAACAAACCACTCTAGTAAGAATGCGAGATGAATAGAGAAAATCTCAACTGCAGGCGTGTCCTTACACCAACACCTCAAGTACCTCCCCTCACAGTTTCCATCCCTGATCCCTTGATGGGGGCTGGGATAGGGAGAACTCCTTTCTCAGAAGCCATCAATAAGGTTTATTGCATCCTTCCAATATTTTTTTAAAGAAAGAAGTTGTTACCAAAAATAGATGAGTATTTGAAAAAAATGGGTGGCCCAATAATAGAGGGATGCAGTGGTGTCATCTGTTGTGTTCTCTCTTGCTTGCATCTGAGTAGTGCTGTTCAAGGATAAAGCACAATTCAGAGGGAAGACATCAATTAGCACACTAAAATTTAAAGGACTATTATTTAATACAAAACTGATAGTATTTGGCCATACTCTTAGCTGTGAATCAGATGTCCTACTTATAATTTTTCTGGATTTCATGAATCTTTGCATCAGAGTTCTTTGAAGTGTAATACTTTAGTGTCACAGCATAGAATTGGGATTGGAAATGTCTCCGAATATACTGGTTAATAGCATTTCACTCAGGAATTCAAGCTCTAGTTTCTGGACAAGAAAGCACTATCATTGCATTCCACTTCTTTTTCTTCAACAGAAGGTACACAAAGGTGGTCTGAGATCTACCTTTCTCATTTCCATATCTGTTTCCCCTTGCCATGGGGATGTTAGTAAGTTTCAGCCAACTTACACTCTGTAAACAGGTCCAGATCATACAGATGAATTTATATGGTGGTTTGCCTCCAAGAAGTCCCTCCTGACATGGGTAAGGATGATTCAGAGACCAGTGCCCCAAAACATGTCCCCTATGTCTTTCCATATTGCATGATGAGATTGTAACTGAGAATAACTATTTTACTCTACAAGATTAAAAAAAAAAAACTATCAAACCTATATTTCCCTAGACAACAAGAAATTTATATTACTGTATTTTCTACCAAGTTTCATAAGGAAAACAACAAAGATGAAGAAATAAGAAAAAAGAAAAAGAAGATTATGAAAGGAAAGTGTAAAAGAAAATAAAAAAAAACACTTCTTATCCTTGTGATAAAATTATTACATGATGGAGTGATGGAAAGTTCTCTATAAGTCTTTGCAAGGTCTCTGTACTTACAATTTCAGTTATAATAAACTCAAGAATATGAGGAACAGCTGGAAATAGGAATTATATAGCAAAAGAAAAATTTTCTTTCTGTTTTTAAAAGTGCTTAGGCATTTGAAGAAGAAAAACGAACATTGCCAGTGTTAGGACAGCAAATAAAAGGCACATTCATTAAAAGTTAATGGTGTAGGATACAGATAATGAGAAATAGAAATGGAATTCATAGAGACATATTATCTTTGTGATGCATGGCAAAATTTAATATATAATCAACATTACTCCACAGTTCCAAGGGCTATTTTTATCCCAGTGCCTTTAAAATCCAAGCCCATTAAAAATTCATGATCCCCAAGCCATGTGTTTTGCACAGTAAGAAACATTTATGTCATGTGGGCAAACTGCTTGCTAATAGAAACATTTGCTATATTGCATTGTAATGAAGGCTGCATCAGTTTGCATAACAGCCAACAGCTCACTCTTATTCTGCAAGCACAAGGTGAGTATAAAAGAGTTGGTAATATAGATAGTGAGAAGAAAGCTACATGGAGAGAGAGAAATAGAGAAATGGAGGGGGGGGGGAGAAGAGAACCTGGAACTTAGGAGAATCTAGAATAACATAGGAGAGAGACTCTGGGAGACAGACTCTGGGTGTCCCCATGAGGAAGTTTCCAGGTTGTGTTAACTGAAGTTGGGAAATTCTTCTAAATGTTGGTTACACTATTCTGTGGGATAGAGTCCAGGATGGAATAAAAAGAGGAGGTGGAGGAGGGAAAGGCGAGTTCCACCGCTGATTACTCCCTGCTTCTTGAAGGTGGTTGCAGTGAGACAAGCTATCTCATGCTCCTGTCACCATGACTTCCTAGCTATGATTAACTATGCTTTCAAACCACGAACCAAAATAAAGTCTTCCTTTCTTTTGTTTTAACTCTATGCTTATTTATTATTTTTATTTTATATATATGAATGTATTACCTGCAAGTGTGTAATCTCCCACCAAGTGCAATTTCTGAGAAGGTCAAAACTCCTGAAAATGGAGTTATGGGTAGATGCTAGCCTCCACATGGATGCTGGGAACTGAGCTCAGGTCTTCTGCAAGAGTAGTCAATGCACTTAAGTGCCGAGCCATCTCTCCATTCCATCTTTAATTGCTTTTATTGGGTATTCTATCATAGATATGGAAAAATAAATTAATATAGCTACTGTTAAGATTTGGAGAAATACAATAGTTTGTAACTCAATTTTTCCGAAGAGCCTGAAATGTTAGATGGAAAGCGTTGTCCATTTTTTCAGCATTGGAAATCAGAATGGTCTATACTTGTGTTGAGCTCTTTCTATCATGCCCTATTCTGTATGCATTTTGACGATACAGACTAGCGCTCTGATATTACTCTACTGGCACCACGTCTTCCTCTGCCGTGTAAGTCCTATAATAGTTTGAAGTAGGATAGGCAGTTTTGTCAGTGAAGCTTCTCATAGATCAACAGCAAACAATCAGCACCTCTTTCATGCTTGTAAGAGGTGACCAAGCTAAAGGGGGCAGGTAAATTTATCTGTAAAACACAACTTTGTCTATTTTGATATTGTCAACATCAGAATTAATAATCTGTTTGGAAAAACACCATAGTGTATAGACTTAAAAGAGAGAAAGAAGACATTAGTATATAATAATATGTGAGTGATTTAAAATGTTTCACCTTTAGCATGAAAAATATGCCTGTAAAAATGAGCTCTAGATGACAAATGAGAGTCGACATTCTTAATTGCTTTTCAAAAAATACTATAGAAGCACCAGCAATTCAAGTACATCCCCCTACTTGCCCTTTGCTCTCACACTTTCAGTCTCAGTTCTAGTTCACAGTGTACTTTTGTCCTGCCTCCTCCTCCACATGACATGTATGGCACCGTCATCACGATCTGTATGATAAAGTTACAGCTCTCTTTTGTGCATCTGCCGTTTCCTCATCTATCCAGGTTTTATCTCTTCCTTTTCCCCTCCATTTCTTTCCTGGCTCTCAGTTCTCAAGATGTAACAAATCACTCATTCTGAGAACCAGGTTTCATTTCTACTTTAGTATATTTTGTTATATAGTGTTAATCTAAATGCCTCCTCATCATTGAATGATAATGAAAATGTAACGCAAGTAAGCAATTCTGTGCCCAAATTCAAGTAATTTTATTCCACCTGCATCAACATAGTAGGAGCTCACCTTTGATTTAACCCTGTATAAAACCAACTTGAAATTAACTAGTCAGCTTATTTTTCTCATCCAATTTCTTGGTTTCCACTTTATGAAACTCTCTGATCCTCCAGAGCCCAGAGGATGTTCTCATTTTATTTATGTGGAGGGTGGTGCAATGATGAATGAAGAGCAAAACCAGTCCAATTAGAACCAAAGTTCATTATCTTTTTGGGTAATATTTTCTACCAGCTAATGATATATAGATATTTGTAGCAGTAGCCATTATAATCAAGTGTAATACTTTGCTCACATTTATTATCATTGTCAGATATGTATCTAGAGTTTAATTAGAATTTCTTGAAATTACAATCTGAGATGAATAATTTTGTGAAGGCTATTTATTGGAAAATTTGTGGGAGGTTCACAGATTAGGAAATGTGGAAGGCAGGAAATGAGCTTATAGGAAATCTCAATTTGGAATTTGTCTGCAAATGAGGCTCAATTAATCCATAAGAACTTCTACAGTGGAAGACCAGGCTCTCCAGAACTTCCCTGAGATGCATCATGAGGTCCTTGATTGTCTATCCTACATCAGTATATCTCTGACTAAAGTTGGTTCTGCAGTTGATATAAATTCTACAGATAAGTATTGATTGTATATTCCCTCATATAATATTCTAGGACCTATATGAAAGAGGAATTATTCCTGAAGATGGGTTCTTGGTAGTTTAGTATATATACTAGTTAATTTTTTTCAACCTGAAATAAGCTAGAGTGACTTGTGAGAGGGAACCTCAGTTTAGGAATTTCCTCCCATTGGACTGGCTTGTGGTCATGTCTATGAGCCATTTCCTTAATTGCTCATTGATGTAGGAGGGTCTAGCCCACTTTGAGCAATAGTGCCATCCTTAGGTAAGTGGGACTGGATCTACAACAAAGGTATCTGCGTGAGCTAGATGTGGCAAGCCAGTAAGCGGTATGCTTCTTCTGGTTCCTCTTGAGTTCCTTTACTTCCCTCAGTGATGAACTATGACTTAGTTATTGTAAACTGAAATCCACTCTTCATCAACTTGGATTTGGTCCGTGTATTATCACAATAAAAATAGAACAGTCTACTTACCACAGTGCTCAGTAATAACCGTAGTCAGTGAATACACTTCACAAGGCATGTTTACAGAATACATGTGTAAAGAAGGAAGGACATTAGAAGACTTGATTTCCCAATTTTATGGTCCAGATCATTCTGCATCATTTGATCCGTGGTACTACACTGGTTCTTAATTGCTAATTAATGTAGGAGTGTCCAGCACACTGTGGACAGTACCATTCCTGGGGAGGGTTGCCTGGACTACATAGAAAATTTAGTTGAGTAAGCTAAGGAGAACATGCCAACAAGCAGTACTTCTCCATGGTCCCTGCTTCAGTTCCTGCCCTGACTTCCTCCCTTCAGCTCCCTTCATGAGGAATGATGGGTCACAACTTGTAAGGTAAATAAACACCCCAACTCACCAAGTTACTTATGGTCAGAAGGTTCTATCACAGCAACAGAAAGGAAACTAGAACTGTCATATATCTTAAAATATCTTTTATTGGAACTTCATATCATTCATATCTACTTTCAGTATTGAAAATGCTTTAAGGTTCTTATGTATAAGAACATGTTTTATTTGGAATAATGGTTTTACTTTCTGATCCTTATCTGTGATTTTTTTATCTTTCCATAAAAATACACATACTTGTATATTTATGATCTTCCCTACAATGAAATGAGATATTCTGCATTGGTTATTTAATCTGTAGATGCTTTATACTGTATTAGTTAGTTTTTGGTTGCTGTGATTAAAAAAATTAAAAGACCAACACAACTTATAGAAGGAAGATTTTATTTGGTTTATGGTCCCAGAGTGATACAATCTTTCATGGAAGGACGGTGTGGCTTAGGTAGCCAGGGCACAATGCTGAGCACTCATCTTCAGGCAGGCAAAGAAAGCAGCTAGAGAAAATGGTTTTAATTTCAATGACAGGAGGAAAAGACTCTGGTGCTTATGGATTACTGTAATCTGCCTTGACGCCACAGTGTTAATGTATAATTATGCCTGTTTTTTATGGCAATGTGCATTGGAAATTCTAGTTATGTTAGGTGCATACTATATTAGATTTGAACAAAGAAAATCATGAATAATAGTAATGAGAGCCAAACTGCAAACGTGAAAATGGGCAGTGCTGAAATATACCTGGAGATGTTGATTTGGACGGTGAGGTATCAGCATGACCTCATATAAATGCATTTTTAAATGTGCTTGCTTCAGGAGCACATAGATTAAATGGCAATTAAACTGGTAACAGCAATGAAGAGCAGTAAGATTTAAAATTAACCTTGAAGAATTAACCTTGTGTAATACTTTTAGGTAAGGATAGATTTTTTTTAATTAGCATGAATGACATGTCTTGACTATTAATTTGTTAAATCCCAGTGATCAGGATTGAAATAGTTTAAGAAAAGTATAAATACTGATAACATTGTATTGTAACTTCACAAAGATTTGCTGGTAGATTTCAATTACTTCTTTCATTTTTAATGCAAATACCTTGTGTTTGAAACCTACTGAATGTTTTGGATATGCAAGTTTATAGTTCATAACATTGGAAAATCTTTTTCATTCTTTATTCAAATGTTTATCATAAATTTCACTTTTTTGATTCCAAATATCATGCTTTTGAGATCCACTGAATATTCTGGATATGTAAGTTAGAGTTCATAATATTTGAAAATCTTTTCCTCATTGTTTAAATATTTCTTATGATGTCAGTTTTTGTTCTTTTGAGAACATTACTTCTATTTATATTAGGACATTTGAGTCTGCAGCTACACTCTGTAATGATCTTGTAATTATATTGTTAAATTAAAAAAATCTCCTTCCTATGTTTGCTTCTGACTAGTTTATTTGTTCAAGTTTCAATTTATTGAATTCTTTCACAATGTAAAATCTGTATACATAATATATATGTCAAATCACATATTTTAATGTTCATTTTATAACTTGCTTTGGTATTTTTGCAACTTCATTGTCTTTTTGTAACTTCTTGAGCACTAGGGATTCATTTATTATTATCTCTATGAATATCTTTACTAGATAATAATATACCAGTTTGATTTCTATTGATTGATTTTCCCTTCATCTTGAACTTCTTTGCATGCAGGATAATCTTTTACTGCATGTTGAACATTGTGATTTCCTAATAAGAGAATGGAAAGTTTTGTATTCTTAGATTATTTTCTTATTCCAACATTGAAATGACTTGTCTTCTAAAGGCTTGCTTTGATAATTATTAGATGAGGTTAGAAATTCCTTTAGTCTTGACCGTTCTTCATTGGTAAGGCAAGACTGCTCTAAGAACTCTCCTTGAATTATGCCCTTTGATTCATATGTTTTCTGAATTTGACTAGTAGAGGCAGGCATTCTTCATGAGCAGCAAGTATTGTCTCATCTTACAGGTCTCAGATTCTTCCAGTGCTCAGTAATGGTTCCCTGAATCTATTAGAAATATCTTTACACTGCATTATTTTCTTCCTTCCTTCCTTCCTTCCTTCCTTCCTTCCTTCCTTCCTTCCTTCCTTCCTTCCTTCCTTTCTTTCTTTCTTTCTTCCATTTCTTTCTTTTTTGTTTTTCTCATTGTGTGATAACAGTGCATATTGTCTGGTAGGGGGATCTGAGAGGTATAGTTGGAGGAGGGGGTCTAAATGTGATCAGAAATAAATGTATGAAATTCATGAAAATTAAGAAAAACAAACTGACCTTGGAATTGTAGGAACTGTCTACATGTATTTTTGCTGGGTTTGAAAGAGAAAAGCATTCATATCTATACAAAGCTAGAACCCGGGTTGGAGAAAAAAAAATGTGGCATTTGTTTTTCTGAGATAAATCACTCAGAATGATCATTTTCAATTCCATCCATTTACCTGTGAATTTCATTTTTGAAGAGCTGAATAAGGTTCCATTGTGCATATGTACCACACCTTCACTATCAGTTGATGGGCATCTAAGTTGTTCACAGTTTCTGGCTATTATGAAAAAAGCAATAATGAACATGAATGAAAAGTTATTTCTGGAACTGAGTATAGAGGTTTTGGGGTATCTGCCCAAGAGTGATGTAACTGGATCATATGTGTGATCAATCTCATGTTTTTGAGGAGTATCCACACAGATTTCCACAGTGGCTGGGCCAGCTTGTTCTGCCCCCAGCAGTGGATTAATGTTCCCCTTTCTCCACATCCACACCAGCATTTGTTTTCTGGTTTTTAGACCTTGCTCATTCTGTGTGAGGTTAGATGAAATCTCAAAGTGGATTCAGTCTGCATTTCCGTCATGACTAAAGATGTTGAACGATTTTTAAAGTTTTTCTTAGTCACTTGTGTTTCATTTTTAGGTAACTCCCTATTCAGTTTCTTGCCCTAATTTTTAACTGGGTTGTTAGGTTGTTTTTTTTTTTTTTATGCTTAGTTTTTTTGTGTTCTTGTATATTCTAAATACTAACCCATTTTTGGATATAAAGTTGTTCAAGATTTTTTTTTTCCTATTAGGTAGTTTGCTTCTTCTTTTGAATAATTATGTCCTTGGATGTACAGAAAAATTTTTAGGTGGTTGTGCTTCTGTTTGTCAGTTGTTGAACTTATTGTCATTTCCCTACGAGTCAGGTTGAGAAAGTACTTTCCTGTCCCTATAAATTCCAGCATATTCCTTACTTCTCCTCTTTCTGATTCAGAGTATCAGGGCTTATGTTGAAGTTCTGGATCTATTAGTTGTTGAGTTTTGGGTCAGAGATAAGGATCTAGTTTCATCCTTCTACATACCTCTATCCACTTTGACTAGCACCATTGTTGAGATGTCTTTTCTCTAGTATGCACTTTTGGTTCTTTTACAAAAAAATCAAGTGGCCATAAATGTGTGGATTTAAATCAGGTTCCTCAGTTCTATTATTTTCATTGCTATGTCTGATTTTATGCCAGCACTATGATGTTTTTACCACTATGATTCAGTAATATTTGAGATCAGGGATGGTAATGTAGTTCTTCATGTTTTAGTATGAAAAGCCATAGAAGTAAAAAAAAAAAAAAAACAAAAAACTGATAAATAGTTTTGTAGGGGTGGGGCAGGTTTCCTCAGAGAGGTGGTAGAATGCAGTGATATGAAGGGGAGAGGTGAAGTATTAGATTAGGAAGTGTTAAATTGGGTGGGAATGGGAGCGTGGGGTACAGGAGGGAGAATGTAGAGGGATAAGTCACACTAACGGCCTTTCGAAAAGTTCATATGGCAATCTGCCACTCTAGAAGCCTCTTAAACAATATAAACATACTTTATACATGTAGAATAAAAGGAGTTACCTTTTAAGAAGGAAACACCATCCCTTTAAGACACCATGAGCTAACAAAATAAAACTACAGTGCTAGAAATGGAATCACATCCTAGAAGCTGTTGACTAGTGGCCCCATAGGCTCTCAAACAACACTTGTGTTGCCACTACTCTTGGTTACCAACCAGAATTCGATGGTAAGACCCTATTGCTGAAGATATTACAGATGTGAACTACAGAACAAATAAGGAATAATCAAGCTGTGCTGATTTCAGATCTTCATCTCTACTGGCTAACTGACATAGTCCTGGAAGTTACCAGAAGGAAAAAAAATAATCATCAACTTTACTCAGCTGTGTATTCTGTGAACTGCAACCAGCCAGGAAAGTTATACTCACTGATGACATAAATACTATGGGATTAACCAGCCACTCTCTAATTGGATGTAAAATCTGTTTTGTAGGATGAAGTCCATATTTTACATTAATATCAGGCTTACGAACCTGAGGGTCGAAAGGTCACAAAGCAAGGGGACATTTGATTAACACAGAAACCCACAATTGGCCAAATACAGAGTGCTTATCAATGAATAGGGCATCTATACAAAACTTTTGCTTCCCAAGGCTCAGAGGTCCTTGTGGAAGAAGCAACACAGATGGTAAGAATTAGATTTTGTAGATGATCACAGGGACATCAAGTTTTCCAGACAGCAGGAAACGAACTCATAGAAACTCACAACAATAGTGTCAGCATGCTTAAGTCCCCAAAAGCTCAAACCAGAGAAAATCTCAGCACAGAAGTGGGAATGTGACTGAAAATTCCTAACCCAATCGAAGGAGCTTTTGGTAAAAGATGGTTGCCAGCAGGAGCAGAGAATATCTCTTTCAAGAATGGGATTCTTGATAAGATAACTAGACTCCAGTGAGTGAATCCATAATGAAGGACATTTGTGAACAAAAATTAGACTCTATAGGCCACATTTTATAAAAAATGGAGTACATTAAATTAGGTGGGAGACAGACAGTAAAGGGAGGTGTGGATAAGGAAGGGGATCTACATACCTTCAAATTACATTGTATGTAATTCACCAAAATTAAATTAAAACTCTGAAAAAATAGAAAAACAAAAAGCAAAGTTCATTGTGATTTCTACAGTTCCATTCATGGAATTTAACTTTTATTGGGACATTTCATTCTACCCTAATATTTCTTAAAAATATTTTATTTTTTATAAATAAAAAATATTTAAAAAATATTTTATATTTTATTTTCATGTGAATGAGTACATTATCTGCATGTATGTAAGTGCACCATGCCATGCAGTGCCACGGAGGTGAGAAGAGGAATTTGGATCCCCTGGAATGGGAGATATGGATGATTATTAGGTACCATATGAGTGTTGGGACCTGAACCCAGGTCTCTGAAACAGCAGCCAGTGCTTTTAACTGCGGAGCAATCTCTCCAGCCCCGTGATTTTTCATTCTTTATAGAACAGAATTCTGTGCTCATTCATCAGACGGTACATCCAATGGAAAGCACTACTCCTAATAGCAACTCCCTGTCTCTAGACCTAGCCCAAGATACATAGATATGAGAAGAGTTCATGACTTTAGGAGTAGTGCCCAGGGAACAGGGGTGCAGATTGCACAGTAAGTCGTCACCAGCAGGATGGCTTCCCACTACATATAGAAAGAGAGAGGTAGGGCTAATGTGATGTCGTGTTTTATATCTCATCAGCATATTTGCATAGCCTGATCCTTCTCACACAGATTGTTCTTTCCCTCACTTTTGATATGGCCATTTATAATAGTAACAAGGTATAACCTGACCATGATGTCTGAAAATAGTGTAACACAGAGTACGGATGGATTGAAACTTTGTCAGCACAGGTAAGTCGTAAAGGAAACATATTTTATATATTTGCAATAATGGAGATCAGGAGGTAAGTCTAGAAAGAGAAGTTTTCCTCAGAGGGTGGATCTTATTAAAAGGAATTATATAATATTGATAAACATGAATTATATTTCATTGATTTGTTTTTTATATTATTCTATTCATATGCCTATTTTACACTCTAAAATAATATGCAGTAATGACAGTGTGATGGACATGTTTTTCTTTCAAAAAAGATTTACATTTTTAACACACATAGGTTTTTATTCTTTATGTGATATTTACTTTATTTCTGTCATATACACATGCATACAGAAACACAAGCACACTTACTTACAATGTAAAACAGGTAAATGTACATACATGCAAAGAGAATAATTAAGCAAAGCAAGTCAAATTCACTAAAAAAAGAAGTTGATTCATTTACATATGAAATAACAACAAAGAATCTCAAAAATCTCTCGGAGTTTATGAAGTGTGATTTGAAAAATGACATTTAATTTACCAGAAGATTAAAAAATAGGGTATAACTTGATTTATTCAGATTAGATTGGTGTAAGACAGGGGAAATTCTTTGTCACTTCTTAAAAAGTTAATAAAGGAGCATACTCAGCGTAAGGCAAAGACAGAGCTGAGACTCAGCTGTGACAGTATAATTGATGATCATTAATGAGTTCCTGATGCCTTGCACATTTGTGTAATAGTAATGATAAGCATAAAATTTCCTCACAATTTACATGAATCATTGTTTGGCTTCATGGCACTTCATACACATGCTTTTAAGTATCTTTCTATAATGCTTCGTTTTCTTCTTCTGCAAAATACTCAAGCAAGACTCAGTGTGGTATTGCATTTCTGTAATCCAACACTCAGGATTCAATTCAAAACCAGTCTCAATACATAGCAAATATGAGGATTACATGAGATCCTGTCCCAGACAGGATTAGAGGAGTTTTAAAATATCTTCCAGGAAATGTAATAATTATTGTAGTGGTACCATATCACATTATTTTGATAAAAAAATAAATACTAATGAATCAAATAATCCAGACTCATCCTCTAAAGCAAAACTGGAACCGAGCCTCTTTTGAGAACTTGTTTCTTCAGATTTCTCCCAGAACTGTACTCCAAAACAAAGGTCTTTCTCTCTCTGGACTGAAATCAGTTATCCAACATCACATGGGCAACAAGCAACTTATTTGTCAGATGACTATATTCCTTGTGACCACTACTGACATAGAGTAGCACAAACAGTGGCAAACATGTCTTCAACTTAATACCACCTGCTGTTTGCAACATGGATTGGGTAACAATACATTGCTTTCCATGAGCATTCAATACTTTCAGTACCTGTTAGTCTCAACATATTCATACCTGCAATATTCTGGGTCAAGGACGAGGAAGGATAATGCCTGATTATGTTATAATGTTAGGTTACAAGAGAAGCCCAAGGCCTAATAAACTTATTTACATGATAAAGATGCTGAAATAGTGTTAAATGATCTTAAAACAGAAGATTATGGTTTTGGTTTCATTTGTATAGCTTTTCTCTCTATTTACAATGGATTTTGAATGAAGATATCAATACTGCTTCCTTGAAAAATTTTACAGTAATCACAGGAAAATCCATCGAGTCATACTTTGCATCACTAATGTGTTTCATTTTGCATCTGAAATATAAGATTTGCATCATTTTGCTTTGAAATAAACATAGGAATGAATGCTTCTAATGAAAATATACAACATTAACTGATTCATTTACAATACTGTTATGTGATTATTGATGAAACAGATATGTAGACTTTAAAGATGATGAGAAACATAGTTCCAAACAAGAGAATCAAACTTTTATCATTGGTGGCAGAAAGTCTCTGATAGAAATAGAAGTTAAATGCTAGGGCACAGCAGACAAAAATTCTTAGAGGAATTTTTCTTTTAATAATTTATTTCCTTAACTTGAAAGTTTTGAGAAACGTCTGTTTTCTATTCTGTAACATCTTTATTTTCATCTAAATGTCTAACATGTTGAATTTGTATTGTTCCGACTATTTATGTCAAAGACTTGAAGGCCCATTGAAATGAAGAGTGAATATTTTAATGGCAAAGGAAGTTGAGGTGCTGCATGCTGAATTAACTGAAAAACATCCAAACACTTGCTAATTAGCATGAACTGAGGTTCATGAGGTTGGTGGTCTGATAAAATGTGCAGCAAAGCTTTCTGATTAGAAGAAAACCTCAGCTGTCCAGTACTTCATTGGATTAGAGCATTTCATTTTGGTTGAAGTAATAGCAATCAGTCCATTCAATTTGGTAATAAAATTGGACTTCTATAATTTACTGAGAATATTTTTGACCTTTTCTTGCTTCCAACATTTACTTTAGCCAATTTTGTCCATATTTTTTGTCATAGCCTGCTACCTAATATGCATATTTAAATATTTTAAGAAATAGAAACAACACAACAAAAGAAAACAGGGTCTATGTGAGCTCAAATCAGACAAAATCCCAGCATAGACATGGGGAAGTGACTAGGAAATCCCAATACAACCTAAGAAACTTTTGGCAACTGATGGTTGTTGGGAGAGGAAAAGACAGTGTCTCCCAAGGCTGGAAGTCTTAGTAGGCCTAGTGTATTTTGCATGCTACCTTTCGCTGTTGTCAATGTATCATCTACACCATGTTGTACACCAAAGATGGAAGCTAGTAACATAATATAACAGAGTAGTATATTTAAATGCTTCTCAGAAGAAAAGGATTTTGTCCTTGTCTTAGTTGCCTTACATGTTTCCGTGACAATATCTGACCAAAAATTTAAAGACAAAATTATTTACTCTGAGTTACAATTCCAAGGGGATACAATCTATGATGGCTGCAGAGGGATGAAGGTGTTCCTTCACATTACATCTGTAGAGAAGGAACAGGAAGTGGGCCGGACTAGAAAAGTCAAGCCCCACCCCAGTGACATACTTCCTCAAAAATGCTCTGCTCCTTGAAGGTACCACATCCTAGGCTAGCAACAACACCAGCTAGGGACCAAGTGTCAAACACATGACTCCATGGGAAATCTGACACTTTCAAACCCTATCAGTCCTATTTCAGAAACTTACTTGGTCTCTATAAACAGATTGGGCTAAATAATCTTTCAACTATCTTCCACAAAACGTTTCAGAAACAAACATTCTTGCACTGCATTTCAATTAATTTTATATCTGCAAAAGAAGATGGATTTCAACTTTAAAATCCTAAAGTGTGATTTCCAATACAATGATGAATAATATATCATAAAATTCATTCCATACAGTTCTTATCATGATATAGCTTACATAGAAGTCAGTTCAGCCCATGGTAATTGAGTCCCATATTTGAAATCTGCATTTTAGGCTTTAACTGCTTTAAGAACTTTAATCTCTCTATAAAGTTATATCACGTATATCAATTAGAAAATTACTTAATTAGTAAGAAATCTATGCATTCCTTATCATCTGATAGTAATATTTATGGATTTTTAACTTTACCTCAAAACTTCATAAAGCTTTCAACAGATATCAAAAGGGATGTGGCTTTAGTGTTCTCACAGGATCAATAAAAGCTCACAAGTTTACTAGGGTTACAGAGTTTCAATACAATACCTAAAATACAGGTAGAAAAATTCTTCCGTGAAATCTTTCTCTGACCTTGACAACTTCCTGCAAGAAGAAATTCTGAACAGAACAGTACTTCTTTGTGGAAATAGAAACAGTCTTAAATTATACCTAGTCAGTAAGAAGTCATTTTTCTTTAAATATGAGTGCTTAAAATGTTTTCCTTTTTGTTTATTCATATAGCCATATGCCATGTATTTTACTACTTAGTTTATATCATCTCTCTCCTGCTAACAGAAAAAAGAAAAGCTCATGAAAAAGTTTTCTCTGCTGTTTAATTTTGCTTATCTCTCTAGTTCTAGGTGTAAGAACACTGTATGGATGAAATTAGCTACTTGATATGTATTTACTGAATAACTGAATGAATAAATTGATATCATTTGATGTAAATTATATAATGGTCATAATTGATGACATCAAATCAAGAAGCTGGCATGTGGGCTTTCCTTGTGGGGCTGAGCAGCTTTATAACATTACTTTTATGAACTTGTTATTCAACAGATATTCACTCACTGTCTTTTATGTGCATGGCATAAGAGAGGAATTACGGTGAATCATCTATCTCCCTAACTGTAACATGATGAAATTAAAATAGTTTCCATATAAATTATATTCCCTAAATAACTCTGATCCACAATCTCCTTTCCTGTTTTCTCAGACCCTTGTAGCAATAAATCTGAAAACTATGGCATCATATGCATGATTCACATAGCCACTATTCCAACATTTAATCTCCTTGGCAATTAAGATTAAGAGTCTATTATGAAAATGGTATCTCCACCTTAGTTCTAAAATTTGAAAGTAGAGAAAAATATGCAATATTCATCCCACACATTTGAATCATGAACACATAAAGAGGCTACGTGTAGTTCACACATCTGATCTTAAGAAAATTATTAAAATAACATGACATTTATTTATTTGTTTTTTGGCTCTTTGTGTGTATGCATGTGTTTATGTTAGCATGCCATGAGATGCATCTCCATGCATGTAAAGGTCAACATGGGAGCATTGGTTGTCTCTTTTTTCCATGTGGGTATCAGAACTTGAATTCAGATCATCTGGTTTGACAGCAAACATCTTCATCTGTTTAGACATTTCACTACCCAGAATTATCACTATTAACTAATATATTCAGTATCATTCTATGAGATTCATCATACTTTTGTGTATATTATTAAACAATCTCATAAAGTTCCAAAGAGTTTCCATGAAAATAAATACTACAATAAATATACAACTTTGATAACAGATTTTCATAAGCAAAAAGCAATAAAGGTGTCAAGGATATCAGGACAGAATTAGGCAGATAAAATGACTTTACTCAGAACTACTTAAAATGTGGTTAAGAATATTGGCAAAGGGAGATTGAATTCATCTCTGGAGTCATTTCTAGGGGAATGAAACATGCTTGTTTTTTTTTTTTTTTAATTCTTAATGCTGTCTTTTTGTAAGCATCAGGATGATGTAGTTTTTTAAAAGGTAGAGAAATAAAGAGGTTTATTAGACCACGTGACTTGATAATCTCTGTTTACAGTTAGGCACATATTGAAGTCTAACTATTGGGGGATTATGTGGGATATTTTGCTTGATTCCAAATAGGGGCCTACCAGGACTTTAAGAAAACTACCACAAGACAAAAGCTCTCAAGAGCGTGTATCTCTATAATATTCTGTATAGTTCTATTAAGCAGAGAACAAATTTATAATCACAACATTTTTATAGAACTTTTGAGAATTTCATGCTGTGTATTTGGATCATATTTAGATCCCTTCCCATATCTGCCTCCCTCTTAGATTCTGTCTTTGAATTTCCTGAGGTTTTTCATATACATGTTAAGGCCTATTGAGACAAATTTATGTCCACAAATGTCCTCTGGTGTGTATCCATTCACTGGAGCCTAGTTAATCTATTTTATGTCACAATCTTAAAGAAAACCGACTCTCCCTGTCCCAGCAGTTATCCATTGCCAATAGTCTTTCAGCTAAATTGGAGCTTCTTACATCTTTTTTTGTTTGTTTGGTTTAGTTTGGTTTTTGTTTGCTTGTTGTTGTCTTTTGGTCTGGTTTGAGGTTGTATGGATCTTGTACATCCTGTCGTGATTGCTGTAAGTTCATATACGTAACTTCCTGACTGTTGGGAAAACTGTTCCTTTCCTTGTAGTCATCAGCTATCTCTGACTCTTACAATCTTTCTAACCCCTCTTCAGCAACGTTTCTAGAGCCTTGTGTGGCAGGGGTTTTATATAAGTGTACTATTCTGGGATAAGCACTCTGCCTTCTCTTATTCTCTGCACTTTGGCCACTTGCAGCTTTCTGGTCTAATCACCACCTGTTGATTCAGGAACCTTCACTGGTGAGAGTTGAGAGATGCATTGATATTCTTTCCACCTCCTGTTCCTCTATGTTTCCTGAGCCTTAGCTGTTGAGGTGGTATTATAGATGAGCTGAGCACCCCACAAAAGTAAATGTTTGTAGTGATCCTCCTTGTCCCTTAAGGACAATAGTGCTCTGCCCTGTTAACAGGCTCCAGGCACTTGGCTCACTAAGAGTTAACTAATTTCTTTGGACTGTTAATATGGAAGCTTAAGGAGAGGGTACTGTGGTTCCAGGTTGCTCGACCAGATCAATTAGACAACTGTCTCTGGAATGCCAGGGCAGGTGGGCCTGTCCCCATTTATGTTTCTGTACATATCAACACAACAATAGAGGTCTGTTACTGGGCATTGGGTGCACTGTGCTGTTTTCTCCCCATTGTGATGGGAAAATTCATACGTATTTTACATTGCTTGAGCACTTATATGTAAATTTTGTGTGAACTTTAAACACTTCAATAAAGACTCTCAGAACGGTGGTGAAATTGCTCTGAAATTAGCTGCTGGACTCCTCATCTGATCTCAGGTTTTGGGCACTGTACAAGCAGGAGGCTACATGCAGAACTCACACAGGTACCTGACAGGAACTTGATGGAAGGATAGGCGATCTACTGATAAGCACTGGAGAAGAATGGAGCTCTGCACTGAAATCCCATTCAAGTGTCGAAGCCAAACTATTATAAAATACAAAAATCACACTCTCAATTATATCTATCTAAACAAAAAGGGGGAACTTGTACCACCCCTAAAAAGCAATTATGGCTCTTTATGCCATTAATTAAAAAATTTTGCGAGAGCAGGGGTGTTCTATGGTCTAACAATATTAAACTAAAGGTCTTAAATTGCAAACTATTTGGTGATAGGATCTAATCTCTAATAAATAAAAGCAAGGCCCTGTTAAAGTATGGGGTCAAGATTACGCTTGGATATCCACAAATTATGGTGAGAATTTCTGGGTGCTGGTGCAAAGACTAATGCCATGCCATGAAACACTGAAGCTCTGACGATGTAGAACCCTTGAGCTCCTTTCAAAGAAATGCGCTTTCTACCTTCAACAATGACAGCATGCATCATACCCAGCAAGCCACAGTCCAGACCTAAAGCCAGACAAAGAAACTCACTCAAGAGACCGTGCATTAAATTAGAAATATGGTCCCTGAAGTCTCCCCTATGAGCATGTTCTTTCCCTTCCCTATGAACTGCTTGTCTGTCCTCTTCTTTTTCCTCATTTTTTTTATTATGTTCAATATATAGAATAGATTTTAATCAAATGTAGACTCCCTTCCCTTTCCCTGATCTCATAGTCCCACCAACCAGATTATGTGCATAATGATTTTTGCTTTAATTCAAGTTCATGTTACGCAGAGTGGTGTATGTCTTCTGTTGCCCAAGAAGGACCAGCTGTTGTTGAGTCTCCTCTGAGACTGAACTGTACCTTTTTATACTCTGACATGTTATGGTGTGTCTCTTTGTATAAAGATGGGAAAAAATTAGTCAGTCATGTTAATATAAAAGGACCTTGAATAAATAGCACTGATCACTCAATAATAATTAATAATAGCAATAATAACAAAAATTGGGGGATTTAGAAAAAGTCACATATGTTTGAGTCATAGGACACTATAGATGAACTAAGTTTAGAAACAGAATGTCTGAGGATATTAACTATTCCAGTGCTATCTTAAATACATTCCTCTCTGGGTTCAATTGGCAATAGATATCATGAATAAATGTGCATTCTGTGTAAAAGAATAGAACTCAGTACCATTAGCTAATACATCATGGACTTGTCTGTAAGGTACAAAATATGTTTGTATTGCTGAAGATGACACCACTGGTCAAAATCGCTTTGTGTTTCATGCAGAGCAAGTATATGAGTTTCTTTTATGATTCTACAAAGATGTTTTCATGCTGATTGTATTGTTTCTTTACCACATTTTAAACTGGTCTACTGGAGGTAACATCTCTTTACCCACTGGCAAAAGATGGCCTGTAAGATGGTTCTTTTATGTAATGGCTCTGCTTGCCAAGCTTTGCCTGCCAGATTCTCTGGGATATGCTCCATCTAGCAGATTTTCCCCATTACCATCCCTTCTCCCACTCATAGGGTTGTTCGGATCTTCCTCACTGTGATGGCCTATTGCCTCTCCTGAGGCCTTGTCAAGTTGCGATTATGGCAGCTTTTATCTGACTTGTTCCAGGTCGAGTAGTGAGGTTACAGAGAGAAGTTTCACAATTGGCCTATAGCTGCAGCAAGGCAGCCAACCTCACTGTACAGGCATTTGCAGAAATTATTCAGGAAATAAAAATCTCAGCACATAGATTCTACAGAATCAAGCCAGTATCAATTTTCTGTTACTAAGACATCATTTAGGCTGTGAACAGTTTCCTAAAATGTGTTGCTTCAATATTACCAACAATTCTAACTTATTCAACAACAAATATACCAAATTTAAAAAGAATAATTTCATTTGTGTTGGTGGTGGTGGTGGCAGTGGTGTCTGTGTCTGTGTTTATGTATCTGTATGTTTGTGTGTGTATGTGTATGAGTGAGCGTGTGTGTGAATGTGTGTGTGTGTCCCTGAGCACAGGTGTACGCATGCCTTGATGGTTACTCATTTCTGTTCATGCCAACCTTGCTCGTGTGTTGAGTTTCTATGTATTCTCTCACCTCCACCTCTCAGCTCACTTAAGTCACTGAAATCAGAAATAATCATTGCTCTACAGCTTTACTTAAGTTCTGGAGCTTTCAATTCCAGTCCTCAGTTTATGCATGGAAAGTACTTGTGATGGTTTAAATGAGAATGCCCTCTGTAGGCTCTAAGTATTAGGACACTTTTGTCCCCAAATTGGTGGCCTTGTTTTGGGAGGTCTCAGGAGGTGTGGCCATGCTGGAGGAAGCATGTCACTGGGGGTGGGCTTAAAGACTTCTTAAGCCTTGCCAGATTACCAGTTGCTCTCAGCTTCCTGTGCCTGCTTGAAGATGTGAGTGCTTAGCTTCTGCTTCTACTCTAGCTACCTCTGCCTCCATGCCTTCCCGCCAAGATGGACGCTTGCCCCTTTGGAACCATAAGCTAAATAAATGCTTCTTTTTTTAATTTCCCTTGGTCAGTGTTTCTATGACAGAAACAGAAAAGTAACCCAGGACTGTATCCCCTGAGCTTTCTAAGTATGAGAGTGAGAAATAACATGCTTCATCAATGTTATTATTTATCCTCAGACAAATATGTTTTATTATACAAACATGAAAAAAAATCATTAATTTTACTTTTAGTCAGAACCTTTCATTTTACTTTTGGTCAGTTCCTTGGCATTATGTTCAGAAATATTTGCATATTCCAGTTTGCAAATGAGACTAACACAATTTATAATGAGGAATTTTCTACTTTAATGAATTGCTCAAACTTTTAAGAAAATCACCCAATTTGAATTTTTTAATTGTAGAAAACAATGTCTTATTATTTTTGCTTTACTGAAAGAGTCATTATTGTCTCCACTGATGTCATGCCTTATCCCTGTCAATGGACCGAAATTCCACCAAATCACAAGGTGTCTTATTCTATTATGCTTGCCAATTTTTAATAGAAACTTTAAATGAATATTGTTATAGTTAATATCACTTCATACTCATACTATATCTGGTAGAAAAATTACTGCTTTCATTATTCAGAATTTTCTTAAATAATTTGGAATTTGCATATGTATATATATACTCATTTGTATATTAGAATCCTTTTGTTTCTTGAAATATATTTTGAGACTATTATTGAAGTAACCATGATACAAACATTTGCCAGAAACTGCATTTCTCTAAAAATGTACAATGACTAGGGAATAATTGTAGACCTTAAGCTTGAGGTCTTAAGTGAATGCAACTCAGAATAATGCCTTTTTCTTCTTCATCTCTGCTTCTACTGAGGGTTCGCCATATCAGACCCCTCTAGGGTCTCATCTAATTTCAGACCTTCACAAATATACATTCAGTGGCCCAGAACCTGGTTTACTTGATAGATTTCCATTGGATAGTTCACAGTATTCTTTTTGAAGTCTAGTTAATGCAGGAATCAAGTAGCTGGTGAGTGAATATAGAAGGAAGAACAGATATTATTAACCATAAGAAAAGTATAAGGCTTCTTAAAAGGCATGTGATACTTTTACTACTATTCCAGTGGCTTCATTACTGCAGAGATATTTTATTGTGTTGATAGGCATACAGGGATATTAACCATATATAACAAAGGAATAACCTGAAAAAATATTATCATTTATTTGGAAACCTTAATTTCAGTCTTGTAGCTACCCTTGGCTTATGGTAGTTATTAATTTTGCACTGTGGAAATAAAACTCTGAGGACTGACAAGACAGAAATAATACATACTTAGGAAAAGCTATAAAGGTTTCAGCAAATCTTGTCTTTCCATACATTCAGCAGACTGGCAGTTCAGAAACACAAGTAGCATGGATGCATATGACATTATTAACTCCTACATTACCAGCACTCGTATGTTTGAGTTATGACCAACAGGATAAACCTTCCAGAGACATTTAATTCTGTTGGAATGCTATCCTGAACAGCTTCTAGCTGTTTCATCAGGAAGGCCTGGAATTAACTTTAAATCTTAGTTCATTCATTTATTGAAAAATAAAGACTGCGATTGATTTACTCTCCAAGCTGTCAAATTTGTATTTGCTACATCTGCAAATTTTGAACTATTACATCACATCCATTGTTTTATTCTAGTCAAATCCATACATTGCAATACATATCTTAAATCATCACAAATACCCTGCAATGGTATGAAAACTTGGGGAAGGCAGGCTCTTCCTTACAGAAGTCTTCAACTTCAATTTACCAGCATGTGTTGGTAGTGCTTTTGGTAAGGCAGCATTTGACATAGGCTTGTTCACTTGTATCTCGAGGTCCAGTCTATTACTTATAACAGAACTACTTTAGGCTGATGTAATTGAAAGACTGCTTACTCACAAAATTGTTGTTGTACTTTTCCTAATACTCATGTGTGTACCTGTCTGTAAATTATTATTAACGTATTTTGGATCAGCTGCTTGGATTTACATGTGAAACGTCACATCAGAGATCGTAATAGATGCAGATTACTATAACACTACAGTATCTTGTAGTTTTGCATTGAAATAATGAAATCCAAGCTTTATAGAATATACCTTTTTATTACAAAGGCCATGAATCAAATGAAGAGTAAAAGAGACAAAAACCCTGGTGTTTGGACAAGTGTACCAGTTATAGTCTCCCCCAAATGGATGTTAAGCAACAGTGTTCAATCAGAGAAATTAGTCACCCACAAAATTACTTCTGCCTAGTTAAATATGTAAAATATGTTAAATATGCCCAGATAAAATATAAAAATCCTCACTTATGAGTGAAAATGCCTGATCTAAGGATGTCATGTAACTCCTAATGTTGTAATAGTGAGATGATTTGTACTGTGCAAACTTCATCTTTTTGTCAAACATTTAAAATATGAACAATAAATTCATATGCTTTCTCTCCTTAATATTCAGCTTGAGGGAATTCTGTTATTTTTCCCTGGCTCCCTCTTAATTAGAAACACATAAAGCAGTTTTGCCTGTTTCTGATCCTTCCTAATGAAGAAGGAAGAAGAGCACAAGCTAAGACAATTGATGGACGTACAGACACAACTTCTGCTACTAAGGAGCGGAAGAATGACAAATGAACATATGATAGAGCCTTTAATTTTTTTTCAACTATTGTATGCCAAGAGATCTCTTCCTTAGGTTTAATTTCTCAAACAGGTACTGTTGTGAAGATACTTTATAGGAATTGATACAAGTCTAAAATCCAGTCACAAAGACAAGAAAATTACTCTGAAGAATTTGAGGATGTTACCGAGTGATAAAAAAAACTAATTCAACTATTCAAGCCCTCTCTAGCAGTGGACACCTTTACAGATGAATTAATGAAAATAATTAGAAATGTTGATTGAGAGTCTAGGAAATGAGTTCATCTTATATTACCCATGAGTGCAATAAATTGAAAAGTTACTAAAGATAAATGACAAATGCCCTAGAAAACTGTATTATACAATATATTTAGCAAGGTTAATAACTCCCTTCAGCCCTTCAAAAATGTGTAATATCTTAACATTAAGTCAACCTGTTTCATCAGATTGGGAATCCTTCGAGGATAAACTTAACCATTCAAAGTAATTCATCCTAAAATTAAAAACTGTCTTCAGAATCCCTAAATTACAAGGATAGACTGCTTTCAGGAAACAGAGATTACTCAATGTTTCTTCAGACATTTCCTCTCTGTGGTTAAAAGTTTTGCAACATTTTTAGTTTTTAAAAAGTTCTCCGCACTGCTTCCCATAGTGGTTACACAGGTTGACAATCAACCAGCAGTGAATGAGCGTTCCCCTTTCTCCACAGTCTTGCCAGTATTTGGTATCGTTTGTTCTCTTGATCAATCTTAGCCAGGCTGAGTGGGGTGAGATGAAATTTTAAAGTGGTTTTGATTTGCATTTCCTACTTATTTTCAAAGTGCTTTCTTAGCCATTTTACTTTCTTTGTTTGAGAACTGTCTGTTCAGGTGCTTAACCCATTTCTTACTGGGTCATTTGTTTTCTTGTTTCTCTCTCTTGAGTTCATTGTATCTTCTCAATATTAATCCCCTGTTGGATATGTAGCTGGTGAAGATTTTCTCCCACTCTGTGGGTTTCTTCTTGACTACTCATTGTTTCCTTTGCTCTGCAGAAGCTTTTTAGTTTAATGAGGTGCCACATGTTGGTTGTTGATCTTAATTTCTAGCAACTGATGTCCAATTTTAAAAGTCCTTATTGATACCTATCTCTTCTAGGATGCTGCTTATGTTTTCTTCTAAAAGTTTCAGAGTTCCAGGTTGCACATGGAGGTCTTTGAGCCATTTGGAATTGACTTTTGTGTGGGGCAAAAAATAAGGGTCGAATTTCATTCTTCTACAGGTGGAGATCCAGTTTTGCCAGCACCTTTGGTGAAGATGCTGTCTTTCCTCCAGTGAGTTTTATTGCAACCTTTGTCAAATATCAGGTGACTGAAACTGCATTTTTCATGTTTGATCTTCTAATGTTTACTGTTGATCTTTTTTCTGTTTGGTGCCCGTACCCCAAATAGCCCCAGCTGGCCTGGAACTCACTATGTGGACAAGGCTGGCCTTGAACTCTCAGAGATCTGCTTGCCTATGTCTCCAGAGTGTTGGGATTAAATGCTGTGCCACAACTCCTGGTGTTATACTGGCTTCTTAGAAGCAATAGTGTCAGCATGTGTAAGACCCATGCAAGCTCAATGAGACAAATACCTAGCACAAAAAAGTGGGAAAATGTGCAGGAGGTCCCAGTCTTAGCCAAGAACTATTGACATCTGTGTACTGCTCGATGAGGGAGAGTGGTTATTTAAGGGAGTGACTAGTTAGCTTGACTAGACTCCAGGGGATGAACTTGAACTGACAGACATCTGGGTTCCCAAACTTGACTAGAAAGGCCTTTGCATATATGACAGAATGCATGACATCTGGTGCTGGGGGAGATATGTGAGGTATGGATGGGGAGGAGGTTTAAAGATTATTAAGATATTTTGTATGAAATGCACAAAAAATCATTTAAAATCACATCAAAGATAAAGCAAAATGAAATAAAACTGTAAGAAAGTATGGCTAAAAATGATTTTATACCTTACGGAATAATATTTTATATTAAGATATATTCTAATTTCAAGTTCAGTTCATATTTCAAGAAATAGTTTCCAGTTTCTTCCAGGGAAGAACATTTTTCTTTGGATAACACTATTGTTGCCCTTCTGAATGCAAAAACCACACTGAATGCTTAAAACCATAAGCAGTCTGTATAAAGTCTGTCTACTCAGAGAGCTGGTCGCCTACAAGATCAAACTTGGGAGATAACAGTAGCAATGTCACCTTATAAGGATAATTTAAAAAGAAAACACTGAATGTGTGCTTTAGTGAAGCATATCATCAATATAATCCTACATACTTAAGGTGTGCAAGAGCCCACATTTACATATGTGTAAAAAAATCACACAGGAAAAATTCTGTCTCAACCCCAGCCTTTGAGACACTTTTTAAAAATTTAGTTTACAGTTGCTAAGGGAGGGATGAGTCCATAAATGTGGAGGAGGCCTGGTGGCAGAAGGTGGCTAGAACAGAGAGCAGAGTGGTCACCATTTCAAGCAGACACAGGAAGCAGACAACTGGAAATGCCACAAGGCTTCAGAACTCTCAAAGCCCACCTCAGTGATGTGTGCTTTGAGCAAGGCAACAGTAAAGCCTCCCAAAACAGACTACCACCTGGGTTAAGAAACTCCAGATGCTTGATGCCTAAGAGGCATATTCTCATTCAAACCACCAAGCTTGCTCTCCCTTTAAATCTAATAAGAGATTTGATCACTGTCCATGACAGTAATCACATCTTGTTTATTAGATGGAGTTAATTCAAAGCTCATCTTATCAAATAATGAAAAAGTACCCAACAGTGAAGATTGTTGGCAATCTGTAATAGAGATTGGGAAGAAAGAAATATCACCAGGAATAGACTGAGTAGAGGATATCAAAACTAATTTACTATAATAACAGCAAGAATTTTTAAATTTTTATATAAAATAAATATATGAAGTCATTATTTTTGTATAAAATCATTTTGTAGAAAGGTGAGAGGAAAATTAAACTGGAGATAATGACAAAGAGAATATGTAAGATAAGAAAGAATACCAAGGATATTGTGAACATAATAACACAAATATTAAAATCTCATTTAGAGATTAAGTAGGACTAATATTTAGTGACTGAATCCTGACTTAGAGTAGAAATATCCCAGGTTCCTCCAAAAATTTTCTTTGGAAATATTTAAAATTTTCAGATATTAGTAAAAAGGATATGTGTTTTTGATAAAAATTAACCAAACTGAGAAGAAATTAACCCCCCAAAATGGCCATTATTTTATGGTAATAATAATGTTACATAAAATTCCTGATAATTTGTCTACAAAAGATAACTCACATATATTCAAAGAAAATAATGAGGAAAATTGTATTTTGACAGTTCTGTATCTCTTAAATGCATGATTGTTTCAAAGAATGTCTCCACCTGAACAATTTAGTCATCAAACATACACATGGTTCATTATAAGCTTAATAAAAGGTGACTTTGTGTTAATTTGTTTTTAATATACTTTACTCAAAAATTTACACAAGTAGCATGATGTTCTATACAGTTGTATATGTTTGCTAATATACTCTCAATGCAAAATTTTGAACTAGCTAACTTTTATTTTTATGACTCATTTTTATTTTTATTTATGTGTGTGTGTGTACACTGTGGTTGTGTGTATATGCTACATGTGTGTGGGTGCCTGCAGAAGCCAAAAGAGGCAACTGCTACTCCTAGAGCAGGAGTTACAGGGAGCTGTGGGCCACCCTATATGGGTACTTGGTATATACAAGACTTCTGGAAGAGTAGCAAGAGCTGTTAACCTCTGAGCCATTTCTCCAGAACCTAGAAAAAATTACAGACAAGCTGTCTTTAGTTTTGCCACCTGAGCAAAGAGGATGGATACAGTGTAGTTTGTCTCTACTTTTATAGTTAAAATGAACAAACAAACAGAAAAACCTTGAAGGAAGTCACCTCTGTTTATTTGAACAAAGAATTCATGAATCATGAGGTCCTCTGAATCATAAAAATTTCAGAGAGGTGTAACTGAACCATATATATATTCATAGTTGCATTAATTATAGGCAGATGTTTACCTTATGTGGGCATGATGTATTGCATTCTCTATCATTGGCTGAAACTCAGGTGCCTGTGATTACCTGAGAACAACACATGCTGCAATATTTAGACTCCGAAATTAACTTTCAGTTTATTTATGCACTAGATTAGACTCCAGTTTTCACAGAGGAATGACTTAGAGAGACCTTCAAAAGCTGCTACCGCCTTGCTTACTTTTTAAAATATTAATTTCTTATTTTTAAAATTTTGTATGTATGCATGTGTACCAGAATGTATGTATATATGCCACCAAATGTACGTATATGCCCACAGAAGGTAGGAAAGGGTGTTAGATTATTTGGCTCTGGAGTTATGGGAAGTTGTAAACCCTTTTACACAGGTTAAGAAAACTCAACCAAGGTCCTCTGGAAGAGAAGCACTTTTTCTTAAAATCTGAGTTATCTCTTTATTCTGATTTTACCTTTTTAAATAATACTATTAATATAAAATATTAGTACATAATAATAGAATAATGATATCATCGAGCCTGACCCTATTTACTGAAGATGTTACAAAGTTCAGTTAAAAGAAGAGCAAGCAATTTGGCTTCACTGCATACTAAGTTAATAATTACCATGAGGGATTCGTTCCTGAGAGTTCTTGAAAAAGGGATCAGTGAAGAAAAGTAAGCACCAGGACTCTGGAGAGGTTCTAGTCACAAGGTCATCGAGTAACTAATATAGAGGAGTGGAGGGGAGAGAATTCAGTCTCCAGTGAGTCACAAAAATCTAGGACAAGAGAGAGACTTCAGAGTAAGTAGTTTCCTAGAAAACACTGTTTGTTTTCCATTACTTTATTCTCTATGTCTTCTTTTTTATTGTTTGAGAATTCCGTACACACATGGTGATATGTTTTGATAAAATCGACCCAGCCATTCAATTTTTCTCCTCCATCATCACCTTCAGTATTTTCTCTCAAGTTCATAAACTTTTTCTTTTCCAATTTTTGGAGTCCATTTAGTGCTGTTACTATGTCCCTGGGTTTAGGTTATCTACTGGAGCATGGGTAGTGCCTGAGAGACCATATCTCTAAAGAAAACCGACTCTCCCTCTCCCAGTCTCTAATTGCCCCTCAGCTATGGAAGTGATTAGACTACCACCTCCTCCCTCCATGCTGGGATTTTGCCTAGCCTGTGCTTGTGCAGGTCGTGTGCTGCTGTCAGCGCAAATGCATCCTGCTTGTTTTGTCAGGAAAACAGTTTTTTTGAGGCCATTCACTTCCTCTGATTCTTACAATCTTTCTGGACTCTCTTCTACAATTTTTCCTGAGCCTTGAGAGGAGGACTAAAAGTAATAGAGAAACACTGAACTGAAATAAAAGCATCATTTAAATATATAAAGAAATTTCTCAAATACCTTTAAATATTAATTTAGTTAACTATTTTCTTTAAATTACTCCTATCCTGGACATGTCTCTATAAAAGAAATGCAACATTAATGTAGATGTTTGTAGTCACTAAATTTTCACTACTGCTTTTCCTTTATGATAAAATCTTTGGAATCAATTTTGCCATTTAATGGAATTGGAAAATATGTTGAATTAATATACTGTTTCCTTAAGGTCACCAAGAGTTCAACAGAAAGTATTCTGTGACTGTTAAGAGGAGCAGCTATGGAAGTATATAACTTAAGGATCCTTTTGTTGGTCAGTGATTCATCCCGTAAGAAGGATAAGTTGACATGGGTGTTATAGTTCATGAGAATGAAGAAGTTTCACAAACTACTTCAAAAATGAAATAAGACTCTGTCAAATAATTAGCATTGCTTCATTTAAAACTGATCTTAGATATAAAAGTTGGCCTTATTTCTTCAAAAGTACACTGTATAACTTTTGAAATAAAATATGTTCTTCCAGTGTGTGCATATAAATTTTTCATTATATCTAGACACAGTTTCATATGCTTACCTGAAACACTGCAAATTCTGTGTAATAAACTAAAAGATACTGTCTTTGTTATTTTTCTATACTTTATAAAACACAACTGTACTTCAAAATACAGACCACCAGTTGCCTTTGTGATAATGCTGTCCCCATAAATAGAATTAAATATTTAGTTCCTCATCATTACCACTTGGTTTAGGAAAAGATATTGTATCTGTTCATAGGAAGAATAGGGTGTTTGCCAAATTTTCTTATCTTCTGTGTTAATCATTGGTCATGATTTTCTCATGGTGTACTGAATGTAAATGAATATAGTACGGATTATTTCAATGCACATTCTTGTGGAGTTTGTGTACCATGTATCTTGTCTCGTATTGTACTTGTTTGCTACATTAACTACAGATATACATCAAGAAGAAAAATCTTTTAGTCTGGATTATTGACAGATTTCAGTGAATAGATTAAGAGAAGAAATGTCAAGTAGTCCCACGTATGATGAGAGATTCCACTGTATTTTACATTGAGATTTTATAGTTTTCCTTACTATAGTATAATCCGGCATGGCTAGACGATCAAATATAATTTGGTAATTGACATTTTCAAAGTCGCATTTCTTACTTCAGGACTTGACTACTTAGCAGTATATGATACATTGTCTGGTTTTGTTGGTGGTGTTATGTCTCATTTCTTGCTTTGTCTTCCAATGGGAAGAAGAAAATTCAATCATAAGAATTTGAAGGATATATAATATTGACAAAAAGGCAAAAAAAAGCATTCTGGATAACCTGCTCAACTTTTTTCCCATTAAATGAGTAGTTCCAATTATTTGGTTGCTACGAAGAAGGTTAAAGTTAAGCCAAGACTTATGCCATTAAATATGGAAATTTTTAGACAATGTGTATTTAAGATTGATTATAATTCAAGAAAATTAACTGAAAAGTCATGGCTGTCAGTCATACTTGATATGACTCAGTAACTTGGAGTTTATTAGTAACTACTGGGTCAATAAATATAGATGCAAAATATTTACCTCACTACAGGTCATGTTATGGCATAGTGGGATTATTGATGAACAGAACAAACCAGAACAACTAGAGAGGTGGCCCATTAGAAAAATGCTTGCTGATCTAGCATGGAGATGGGAATTTGGAGCCCCAGAATCTGTGTCAAAGGCTGGGCAGCTTAGCAATCATCCAGCTGCAAGGGAGGAAGCTGAGAAAGTTTGATCATTGGAGCTTATTAGCCAGTTAGCCTAGCCTAGAGCTTGCTCCAAATTCAAGGAGGGATCTGGTCTCAAAACAATTAGACAGAGAATGATTGAGAGAGATACCTTATACAGAACTTTAGAATTCTCACATGCATGCATGCATGCACACTTGCACACTTGTGTACACACATGGAAACATCCATTCAGGACATAATACAACATAGACACACATACAAACACATACACATAAGCACATAAAATAAAATAATGAACAAAAGAGAAATTCTCACTTACGACCTAAAACCTCATAATGAAGAAGTGTAATTATAATTATTAAGTTATTCTTGATTTTTTGTTTTCTTTTGAAACAGGGTCACCCTGTAGCTCAGGCTGGACTGGAACTTGGTATGCAGATCAGACTGCAGACCAGACTGCCCTAAATCTCACAAAGATCTGCCTTCCTCTGCCTCTCAAGTGCTAAGAATAAAGGATTTCCAAAAAATCTTGGTCAATTATTCATGTTTTTAAGAAAAATGTTCACATGGATGGAGTGGTCATAAATTCTACAGGAAAACCTGGAACTGTTGGATCACTAGACAGACATGATTTCTTTACTGTATGATATATATGTATATATATATATATATATATATATATATATATATATATATATTTGCAGACAAGAATACTTCTCACCACTTAACCCAGGAGCCTCTTTTCTGCAAGAGATGGAGGCTATTACAGAGTTCCACAATGGATCAAAGATAGAGTAAGTGTCTGTGAGATGCCCAGGCCAAAGTGAGTAACTGCAATGGAGCCTCTATATATCAGGCTCACAGAACATTAGTGGAATGGGGGTAGAGAGAATACTAATGCTTCTCTCAGCTCTCACCGATGAAGCTTCCTAATGCAGCAGATGGCGATTAAGTCAGAGGCCACAACCCGCATAAATGTAGAGACAAGAGACTGTGGAATGTGTGTACCTGAATAGGATTCCTGTATTAAACCCATTCCACTGAGTGCCCAGGGACCATTGGGATAGGAATAAGATTAAGATATATTGTATGAAATGTACAAAACATCAATACATGTATATCTATATTTTTAATTATTTATTTTTATTCTATGTGTATGAGTGTAATACCCACATATGTACAAGGGTACCTGTGTTGTGCAGTGCCCACAGAGAACAGAAGAGGGCATCGGATCCTCTGGAACTGGAGTTACAGACTGTTGTTAAATGCTATGTGGGTGCTGGGATTCGAAACAATCTTCTACAAGAACAGTGTTCTTAATCACTGAGCCTTCTCTCTAGCCCCAATTTAAAAAAATATTTAAAAATTAAACATTTGGAATTTTTGTATTATTATTTGTCAAGAATCAAGTAGCAGAAACAACTTTGAGAATATTAGAGCTGCTTTGAAAGAAACAAGAAGTATAGGAAACTTTAGAGGAACAGAGTTGTATTATGCAGACAGTGATGAACTTTGTGGGTTCTCTTTGCCTATCAGCTAAATAGGAAATTTCCTGAACCTCTGTACATCTTGCTTTCCACATTTGTAAACCTGAATTGAAAGCAGTGTTGTTCATGTGAAGGGTAAACAAAACATAAACCCTCTTAAAATTGAGGGCAGCATCTGAGCATATGAAGAAAAAGGCCAGTTGTAGACAACTTTTGCCCCCAAAGAATTCAGTTTCCTGACTTTTCTGAAGCTATCCTCACACCATGTGTTAATAGAACATGCTAGTATGTCCTCTGTACTCAAATAAAGCAACAACCACTCTGATTATAAGGGTGATAAGGTGCTTTGCCAACATCAAATTAAAGAATAAAGAGACTTGGTATGTCCCTCCTGGGAAGAATGAAAGCAGAGATACATTAAGAAATTGTTTCATATTTATAGAGTTCCTTATTCTGGCATATATTTTAAGTAACAATTAATTTACCTTAGCTTGCAGTTACAGTGTGTATATGAATCTATAGCAAGAATATGAAATAATCATCTAATTTATTTAAAATATCAAATATATATACTTTTTGATTTCAAATACATTTTAGTATGCAAGAGTTTCAAATTCAAAGCTAGATAAGATAGAAGACAAGAGATTACTGGAAATATATATTGTAGGATATAGGTATTTTGTGGCTATCAGAGTAATCATATAATCGTCTGCAGCCAATTCATTGTCCCTTGAATGATAATCAAGTGTGAATTTATCTTATGTTTCCTTATCTATAGTGAATATCTTGAAATAAGCATTACTATTAAAATGAAATTTCATGTTTGAGAGAAATTAAATATCTTCATTTAGAAATATGTAGTTGTATCTATGATACATATAAGGCAAAATAATCAGGTTTTCAGGGGTAAAATGAAATTACAATGGGGCCTAAGAGAGTCTCAATCCCCTCTTGGAAAAAAATGTAAATAGCTTGAAGATAAGTTCATATTTATCATCTTCTCTACAATGCAAGGATATGAGGCACAGAGAGTTCGTGATGATAACTTATGCTTCCCACAGCCTTGGCTTCCAAAGCACAATCATGAATAACAAATATACCTGGGAATATACGTTTATGTTCCATAATTCTTTCAAACATTTTGGTAATGTTTCCATAGAATGTAGAAATCAATAGTTTAAAATTATGCATTTGTGAGTCTCAGCTAATACTTAAATTTTATACTTTCTGAGACTCCCAACTGAATGCTTTTGGAATAGTGTTACTGAATTTCATCACTCTGCAGTAAGCACCAAACATTACAACTACTGCATTTAAAATGCAAAATGCTTGCAACTTCTGGGTATTATGAAATTTCCCTTTCTTCTGTATAACTGTTCATGCAGTCTAAAGGATAAGGTAGATACCTATCACAATAATGCATTATATAAAATAGAGGATTTTGAAGAGAGGATGTACCCACTATAAAGATGTAATGAGAGCTTAGTTTGTGAATATGCAGTGATCCTGAGTGGATTACCACCTCATGTATACATGAATTGAAACATTGTACTTAGAAATATGTGAAGATTTGATGTGTCAATCAAAAAATAATTAAAGCATAATGCATAGAAATATATAATTATTTTCTGTAGAAATTAAGACTTTTGATATTAAAATGCCTATAGAATGTCCTTTTGCTAAAATTGATCTAACTTTCTGTTATACAGTCTGAAATAAATTCCTCTGTTATTAAAATATGTGGATTTTTTATGGTGTAAGAGAATTGGTTTATATATTATGATAATGTGATAATGTTATCTGAAGAATAAATTTGAGAATGCTGACACCACTAACCCATCACCATGATCTGACAAATACTGTTAATTGGCTTCACAATGATAGTTAATCCCCAATAAAATTACATTTCCTCCGGTAATGAAATGAGAGATCATCTGCTAACACCCAAAGAATAGAAATGACTCAAATATATTTTTTTAATTTACTTTAAAATATTTTGTTTTCATTTTTTAAATTAAGTTACTAACATATCCACATGATATTTTCATATATCTGTTCTATTTTGGTGAATTCTCCCTCTCCCACTCACTCTCAAGGCCCTGTCTCCTTTTCCTGCTGTGTGTCTTCACTCCCAGTATCACCCCTCTACTTTGTGACCTAAATACACCAACTTTGTGTATAACAAAAGGACTCCACATCCTACTCCAAAGATACGCCCACATCCGTGTGTGTTGCTGCTCTTTCCATAACGGCAAGGGGATAAAACTAGTCTTGATATCATTCAACAGATAAGTGAATAATGAAAATATGTTATATACGTTCAATGGAATTTTACTCAACTGTTAAAAAATACAAACTGTAAAAATTTCTGGAAAATGGATAGAACTAAGCTGAGATAAGAAGAAAGATAAATTCTTTGTTTTTGTAATTGGACACAGTCTGCACTAGGCCAGGCTGGCCTCAAACATGTTATGCATCTTAAATGACCTTGAAATTATGGTCTTCTTGTCTCCACCTCCCAAGTGCTGGGAGTGTAAGTGTACACTCCAGTGCATGGGTTATGGGCAGTTGGGGATCCAGCTCTGGCCTTTGTGCATGCTAGACAAGCATTCTACCCACTGACCTATATCTTCAGACTCTCAAATATAAATGTTATCTAAATAAAACTGTAATTTCTACTGTAAACACTAAATGTTTAATTACTTTGATGCCAATTAAAAGTTAAAGAAGGTATTATAGTAACTTATAAAGCAAAATTTCCAAACATAAATATCAGGCCAGCAGTTGGCTAGGAGCATATGGATCAAATTGAATTTAATTTCTTGACACACATGGATGAAGAAAAGACCCAATTCCTACACATTCTCCTCTAAGGCTCTGATAGAATGGCAATCGACTGTGATTTCCCATCTGTTAGTTTTCTAGGATAAAGGACTTGGATCTTTCTTTTGAAAGCAAAGGGAGAACCTACTGAGTGTTAAAAGAAAACCCCATAGCTCCAGGAACATAGTGGACACACCACTATCTCTGCTATCTCTCATGAGGATTCATCATGCTTTACATATGGGTGTTTATTGGATAAATAAAAGAACACATAAGGGCAGAAAAATCTAAATTTTTCTATGAGCACATTTTTTAATATTTAGTTTTACCTTTAAAAGTTAGTGTGCAAAATTCCATTATGACATTTTCATATGCACATTATACCTTGCACCGGGTTGCTTCCCCACTGTCCTTCTAGGACTCTGTTCCTGTTTTCTCCATGGATATCTTCCCTTGATACTTCCTTTTTGTAAAACAGTTACTATTTGGGGATGCAGAGATGGCTCAGCAGCTGAGACTGTATGTTGTTCTAAGGACCCAGGTTCTGCTCCCAAGACCCACCTGTAACTCCAGTGATGAGACCCAACACACACGTCTGGTGTCAGTGTTCTCCTCCTGCTCCTGTCTCATAAAAATGCCCATTATTCTATCTGTTCATGTGCTCATCTCTGTTCTGGGCCTTGTTCAATCTAAGTCAGCCAGAACACAGCTCACAAAATCATGTTGAGCCTGAACTTACTGAAAGAAGGAGAAACCAGGCTCAAGGTTTATGTTTTAAGTTCTGAATCAATGATTGTGAATTCAAAAAGAAAAATAGCACACACCTTCAAGTGCATACAGCTCACATCTTGCCTAATCGAACTGCTAAATTTTACCTTGTGCAAATACTTACATTGTGGATTGCATAAATATTTATTTCTAAAAATCTGATGCTGAACACAGTGGCTGGCTTGCAAAATACATTTTTGCAAAAGGAGTGATTGGGAGGGGTTGCAGAAAGCTAAAGCCTCTCTGAGAAGCTACATTTTGTCACATACAATGATTTATTTTGTCAGGAAAATAGATTATATGAAGTACTGTAAGTCCCTTTGGCAAGAAAATTCATTTAGTCAAAACCTTTAATCTATCCTGGTGACAAAGTTTTCTCCTTAGTTTATAGCTTAAAAAATGAGTTTTATGCATTCTATGAATTTTTAAATGCAGAAAATTCTTATTGTATAATGATCATATGGTGATCTCAGGTCACATAAAATATTCTGTAGTAATTTAAAATTTTAATATTTAAAATGAATGGTTAGTTTTGATATAAATATTTATATAAAACAAGATCATTTTCATGTTCCCTCATTGCTTTTACTTTATGGTTGCAAGTCTTGAAACATTTACCCCATTCTTTAAAAGGACAATGATTTTATCATACCAAAGTTGTCTATTCCCTTAAAGAGAAAGAGGGAGGTTAGAGAGATAGTTCTAGGGTTAAAAGTACTATCTGCTCTTGCATAGGAACTGGGTTCATTTCCCAGCACCCACATGGCAACTGACAACCATCTGTTACTCCAGTTCCTGGGGATCTGATGTCTCCTATCACCTTCTGAGGCACTGCATGCACCTGGTGCATTTACATATATAGAGGCAAAACATTCATACACTTAAAATGAAAATGAATGAACAAATTTTTTAAAAGGAAAGTTAAGTTTTTAAGTCACTTTTCTCCTTAACTAACCATGTTTTACCCATAGGATAGATCCAAATAGTTTCATCTGGTATTCTAAAACAGGTGCAGTATGTCAAACCTCTGGGTACTTACAGAAGGAACCTCATTTCTCCAACTCGTTTTGGATTTACATAGCAAATTTATAGCTTTTCAAATGGAGATGAGCAATCTCTCTAGCCCCAGCCCCCATTGTACTTTGTTTGAATTATTTTTGACATTATTCTACAGATACTTCTTCAAAGGTGACTGAAAAATGCTTAGCATGGGGCCAAAGAGATGGTTTATCAGTTAAAAACATCAGCCCTGACTTGATTCAGAGGACCCACATGGTCAATAACAGCCGTTCATAACTCCAATACCTGAGCATCGGTCACCCTTTTCTTGCCTCCAGTGGGTACACTCACAAACATGTTTGCAAAACATTCAAACACATAAAATAAAAATAAATAAAATAATTTAAAATAAATGTTCAGAAGGTGCATGAAAAAGTGTTTATAATCACCAACCATTGGGAAAAGACAAGTCAAAGTCATCGTGACGCCACTCATAGAGGTAAGGTGACAATTATCCAAATGACAAGTAATGATGTGTTGATGAAGGTGTGGAGAAAGGGGAATGTTTGTCTAATGTTTTTGAGCATGTAGATTGCTATATCAGACGGAGAAATGAGTTAGAGAAAGTTAAAAATAGAATCACAATACAATTCGGCAATCTTTCAAGACATATACCATGAGAGAACTATTTTTGCCTGCCAGCCCATGGAAACACCTTAAATGTTCCTCAGTGAATAAATGGGTGGAGGAATCATGGGGTTTTATCTATGGAAAGAATTCAATGTTGTCCAGACTTAAGGAAGAAGATTTTGTCACTTGCCACATGTGTACATCTGTTGAACATTGTGTTAAGTGACAGGAGACTCCAAAGACAGATATCCTGACCTCTGTATTGCAAAGCAGTGGAGACCTTGACTGGCTCCTGAATGTAATAAGAACTATTCCAGTTCTTTCTCCATTTAGAATCATGTTGGCTATGGGTTTTTGTACATAGCTTTAATTATGTCGAGATATATTTCCTCCAGTCAAATTCCTTTTGGAATTTTTAACAAGAATACATGCTGGATTTAGTCAAAGGCCTTTCCTAAATCTGTTGAGATGACCATGTGATTTTTTCTTTAAATATATTTATATGATTTATTATATTTATTGACTTGTCATATACTGAACTGTTCCTGCATCTCTGGAATAAAGCTGGCTTAATCACGGTGGATGAATTTTGTGATGTATGTCTGTATGTGGTCTGAAAACATTTTGTTCAGAATCTTTTGTGTCTGATTATTAAGCATATGGGTCTATAGTTTTCTTATTATGGCTTTACCTGGATTTGGTATTGTGAAATTATGAAAACTGCAGGTAACTGGATGGAATTATAAAATGTTATATTTATTGAAGTAACACAGACTCAGGAAAACAGGAGACATATGTTCTGCCTCATTTGTGGATCTTAATACAAATCCCTTACATGTGTGTAAATACCCTGATGTAACAGCAAGATCCAGACAACAAGAAACAAAGCACAGAGGTAAAGGGAAAGAGAGCCGGAGAGAGGGGGACAGAAGGAAACAGATGTTATCAAGGGGGAAATGGGGAAAATGGAGTTATTCAACTGGGAAGGGAGGAGGGAAGCACATACAAAGAACTCTGGGGCAAAGGAGAAGAAAGAACTTAAAAGAGATATTTTATCAAGGGGAAAATAGGAACAACTAAACTGGGGAGAGGAGGGAAGTTTGACAGAGAGAGACAGATATATAAAGCTTAGGTGGCATAAGAAAGCCCAAGGGAAATGTATTAACTCAACCTCCCCACCCCCGAAAAATACACATACAGTATCTGAATGAGTGCATGTGTATACCCAAAGGCTATATAGCAAGAAACACATTGCCAGACAGGAGAAACTCTCTTGGATTTGTTGGTTAGGGAAGTGTGAGACTTCCCAAATAAAACAGGCCGTTGCCAAAATCCTTGATTACCGCCAAGTACTTGAAGGTAAGATACTTTTTCTGGAGACAGGTCATACTTAAGACACAGGATTTAGAACACTGGAAACTTTCTCCCTGAAGTCTAGCTCTCACAGTTCTAGAGACTACGATGCAAGATAGTAAGGGAGAAAATCAGTTAATGGACCAATGCAGCTCCAAAGCCTAATAATCAAAATATCTGGCACAGCAAACTATCTCTATTGCAGTACTGGCACTTTAAAACCCTCTATCATATCTCTAGATCAAATAAAATTTCCTACTATATGCTAAATATAAATTCTCAGTTATTTTATTTATAGACAGGTATACCATACATTACTTACCAAAGAACTTTCTTTTTGCAACAGATGGAGAATATTACAGAGTTCTACAACTGGTCATACGCAGAGATTATGTCTGAGAGATACCTAGATCTAAGTGGCACATCTAGAGTAGAATCTCTATACTTACGGCTTGTGGATCATAGTTGAACAGGGGGTAGTGAGAATGCTAAAACATCCCTCAACTCTCACTGTGAAGCTTGCTCATACAAGGGAGTGAGACTGCAGAGTGTATGTCCCCGGATAAACCTCCTATATTAAACCACACCTACTGGGAAAAAGGTATGATAATATTGTAAGAGTCATGGTTTGTACATGAACCTAAGGAAATAGAAGCGATTGGGAACTTGTGCATATTAACGTAAGACAATGGCGATAGCATGCACAGGACCAATTAGACAAATTTTGTCTCAATCAGACAAAAACCCAACATAGGATGAGGGAAACAGGCAGCAGACCCCAGCCCTAGTATGAAGAACTATTGACGACAGCTTACTCATAGGTGAGGGAGAGTAGAATTTTTTTTAAATTTTAAATAGGCTGAGTAAACTCTGGTGGATGAACTACCTGAACTGAGGAACATCTGGATACAAATGCTTGATGGACTAGGATATAACATATATAACAGAACACAGGAAATCTGGTGGAATTGGAGGCTGTGGGCAGGCATGGATGGGGGAAGGAATCTAAACTTGATTAAGACCTATTATATGAAATTCTTAAATAATAAAATACTTTTAAAATAAATAAATACAAAACAATATAAACCAAGAAACAAAAATTTTGCATTTGGTAGTTGACACGGAGAAAACAGTAAATTTTCTGTGACTTTGCAATCTGCAGTTTAGAAACAAGCTTGAGCATAGAACTGCTCTAACCCCTGTGTGCTGTGAAATGTCCACTATTCCTATCTGCATGTGTGTCTAGAGTCAGGTCCAGTGGCAGCCTGATTTTGTATAATACTTACCTGAGAGGTGAAACAGGAACCTTACACTTGCAAAGCCGGGGTATGATAACTTTCAGTAGCTTTCTCTAAACTGAATTGAGTAGATGCAAGTACATATTTCCACTTTGTAGTCGTGTCTGTTACCATCGTGTCTCACCACTTGGGGCCAGCCCGAGGGGACTTTGGTGGGCCAGCCCTAGGGGTTGGGGGTCAGTAGACATAGAGTCAAGCTGCAGACTCTGGGAGTTGGACAGGAAGCAGGCCAAGCACGTGACACTGCAAACTCGTTTATTGAATAGGTGCACAAGCTCTTATAGGTCTGGATAGCCAATGACCTTATGGGGTGGGTTCCAAATACAGCCAATAGTATGTTTGTCCCCAGGTAGGCAGGTTCTTTCCAGATGCTGGTCACACAACTAGCCAGAGCAGAACGCCACACCCACAGGAGCCATTCCTCTATTCACCCTAGCAGGTGGTCTGGCGAGGCCCACCTTACATTATAACCAACACCACTTAAGTCCAAACTCATCTGGATTATTGAGAGTGTAACTTTCCAAGTTCATATTGCACATCTTTAGCCCATCAAGCAATATCACTGTTACCTTGAACAGTGGCCTATCTGTAACTATCGTTCCTAACACAGCACTGCAGAAGCATAGGCTTTCTTTACACTGTTCTAACATATTCACTATTTCTCCTTTGGAATAATTCATCTTGTTATCATATGGTTGGTAAGCAAATTTTTCATCACTCTCATTGAGTTATTTCTTCAATTGAGTTATTTCTGTTTTTTCTAGGTTAATTAGAACTTCAAGACCTTTAAAGGTAAGCAATTTAAATATTCAAAAGCAACTTAACACATTGGGGATTCTGCATGCATTTTTCAAAGAGAAATAAAGGATAATTTTGATTCCGCCAAAACTGTCAGCTTGATTACCACTTTGCTTTTATTTCTTTTCTAAATTTGGATAATAATTTAGCCCCTATTCCGAAGACTTGTTGTAAGATATTTAAACCAATATCTATAACAGTTTTTGAGAATTGATTGACAACAGCAGTTCATTTATATTCATTTTTATTTCTGAATTATTTAGCAGTTAGTATTATTATTAGTATTGTTGATGATGACCTCTTTCTATAGAGGAAATGCTGTATCAATATTGTAGGCTGTAGTTCTTTTATTTATGATATCGCAGTTATGATTTGCTATTATATTTATGATCCACCTGGTATGTGGCAGGGAGTCAAGGCAGCAGGATATTAAAGCACTGGGTCATATCATATCCACAATCAAGAGTCAGAGTGCGATGATGAAGGAATAACTGAACTTTTGCTCAGATCATTCTTTCTATTTCATACTGTATGCCATTCATTGATAAGATGGGCCTTACTACATTATTTAAGTCAATCAAGATAATCTTTCATAAACATGCCCAGAGTCTATCTCCCAGGAGATTATTGATTCTGGCAAGTTTATAATTAACTGTATCTCTCATGTACATTGTCTATTGATGTAATTAAGAAGTCCAGTATAACCTGGAATTCTATTTTGTATTAATCATCTGTTTATAAGGAGGAGGGCATTCCATACTTTACTGATAAAAATATACTATACTTAATAAGTAATATTTATTGCGTTGTTTGTGTGGTGCTTTTACCAGATTTCAAGCACGTAGATTTATTTACATCAGAATTACTGCAAATGATACTGCAAAGTATCAGAGTCTTTGTCTATCCTTATGACCAATTTCTAGAGCTACTTCTGTTGTTGAATATTATTAGTTATAGTAACATCTACTTTATGATACCAAAATCTGTCATCAACAGCTATGACTGCCTTAACAGAATACCACGGAATGGCAGTCTTATTAATTTAGGCTGTAAAATATTACATTTCCAAGTCAGATGGGAAGCTGAGGCAGGAGAATTGAGCATTTCAAAGAAGACTACATTATATATGTATACCCTGTCTCCAAAAGATTCCATTTATATTTTTATTAAATAAAATATATATTTATTAGATAAAATATTTATAAAATATATCTTGTATTTATTTTCTTGAGGAGAAAAAGATTCATGTTGTCTTTTTCTAACTTACAAATATGTATCTTGTAATTTATATTGATTTTTTGAATGTATTATTTTTAAAAATTTAATACATATATCCAATATGTATTGTCATACATATTAACCCACTCCATTTCCTAAACCCAACGTCCTCTGGTCCCCCAACATATCTCTTCCCAACTTCATTTCTTCTTTGAGTTTGTAGAGGATAGCAATTAGTGCAGATACTCTACTATTAAGTGTTGAGAAGTGACGTTAGTGCTCTGGCCTGGATGGAACACCTATGTCACCCCATCTCCCATATTTCATGCTTCAGGGAATATCAAAAAAGAGGAAGCAAAAAGAATGTAGAATTAATTTTGTTTAGTAGGTACTGTTCTACGCAGAATCCTGTAATGTGTGTTAAAAGAAGCAGAAAAACACACCGATTCAACCTGACTGGCACCTGTTAACAAAGAAATTCTTCTCTAAGAGCAAGAGCTTACTGGCTTACTAGGTAAACATCTATTTTATTTAATTTCAAGCGGAGTAAATAATGTCTGAGCAGTGTAGGAAAAAAAAAACACATTCTGTGACTACATAAGGACACAACTGTGATTGTGTTTTAAAAGTCAGTCTTAGTGTTACAGACTAAAGTGGGCTCCCAACCAAATTTATATAGTGAAGCTTCAGTTTCTAATACCATTATATTTGGAGATAAGAGTTTTTAGATGAGTAATCAAGGTTAATTGAGGCCATATGGTGAAACTCTTTCAGATATAACCAGAGTCCTTATAGGAAAAGGTCCCACATATTCCTGTTACAGAAGAAAGGTCATTTGCCCTATGCAAGGCCAAAAAGTGGCTTCAGGAAAATCCAAATATAAGAACTTTATCTTGGATTTACAGCTTCCAGAACTGTGCAAAATTAAACATCTGTTGTTTAATTTACACATTTGATTATATTTCATTAAGGTAGTTGGAACTGACAAGCTCTGACTTTGGTTCTAAGAAGCACATATTACTATAAGCACTAATCAGTAATGGTAAATGGCTCTGGAACTTGGTAATAAGTGAACACAAAATTTTGATGGTTGTGTTAGAATAAAAACGTAGGTATCCTGGAAGAAATTTTAATAAGAATATGTGCATTAAACACGATACTGAGAAAGTTTGAGGCGTAAAAAACATGTTTTTGAAGATGACATCTGTGAACGTGAGAGTGAGTCGCCATTATTTCAGTATCTCATTTCCAGGTCCAAATGCCCCATAGCGCCCCAGCACTATGCAGAAGCTCAGCAGTGTATTCCCTCTGCTCTTGTCCTAGCAGATTATCATACGTTCTTCAATTCATTTCTATGTTGCCGTTTCATACTATAAACTACCAGGAGGATCAAGTAGTCCTTTAGTAATTGGATTATAAATACCATGTACAAAGGAGGTCAGAGGCCCGGAAAGGAACCTACTACTATTGTTTTGCTAAATGATATGTTTTCAAACTGCCTTTTAAAGACTCAGATAGACACCTATAGATTAATGCTGCACCAAGCCTTTTTCAGAGAGGCTTATTATTTCAGTGGGCAATGCTAATGCAGAAACCTGTAAATGACTGAAGTACTGAAATCATGTGATGATATAGTGCTTGGCCTTAAATGCAGCACTTCGGTGGGCCCATTCAAGACTCAGGAACAGTCATGGACGAGGGTGGCAGAAAAAATGCAGGAGTCAGAGGAATGGAAGGTGCGCAGCCAAGCAGTAGCTTGTGGACATGACGTAGCCATTGATCTCATAAACTCACTGCAGCTGTGATCAACTTCTGGACATGACATAGCCATTGATCTCATAAACTCACTGCAGCTGTGATCAACTTCTGGACATGATGTAGCCATTGATCTCATAAACTCACTGCAGCTGTGATTATCTGTTCAAGACCTGCAAGTGACTGAAGGCTTCAATATTACATCAAGAATGGGGGAGTACCCCATGGTTACTGAGGGAGGATTGTCATTTTTGTTGGAGGTATAGCAACTGATAATTTGCTCTTGCTCCAGTAAATAACTTCTCATCCACACACAGGCAAGAAACTCTAATTAAACTTAGTGGGTAACACTTGGAAAAGAAGACATGAAAATGGCAGGTAAACTTTTTAGGAAAAAAGGGTTTCAGAGGAGGGAAGCAACAGAGTAGGATGGTGTATGAAAATGAGCAAAATTCATTGTATAAATTATAAAATACCAAACACTAGAAGCTTAAAAAGCTGAAAGATAGAAAGAAATACCCTGAACAAATTATTCACTGTTACCATTTATCATTTCTACTTTCCATGAAAACTCTGAATGAAGGTCAGTTAAGGGTATTGTCACTGTGTATTTCTACTTTCTTTCAGTGTATTCCTCATAAATATCCAAATCTCTTCAAAAGAGAATTTATTAGTTACACTTCCATCAATATTATGCTTACAGCAACTTGTGTCTTTTCTATTATGTACATTAAGATTCACACAGCCTCTTCTCATCAGTAATTTCACAGGTGTCTGATTTTTTTCAGATGTTTGGTACACAGCGCCCCACATCTAACACCAAATATGCCTGGTACTTACTGTGCTGTGCTTTGGTTTTAATGTCTTTCAACAGATACATTGAAATGTAATTGCAATAATGATATTTCCAGGAGAAGTTCAGGAGGGCTGTGCCTTCAAGAAAGGATTCAGATTTTTAACATGGGAATGTATCTGATTTAAGTTAAGCCCCTCTACCACATGTTTGGTACTGAATATGCAATATGCTTACTTACTCTTCTGCTCTGTTATGTTGCAGCAAGAACACGTGGCTTCTTGTTGGCACCAGGGTCTCTACATCCAGAATGACCTGCTGAATAGATTTCTCTTATTTTGTGACATTTCTCAATCTATACTATTTTGTTATATCATCAGACTGAGTCATGCTGCCACAAGAATATCTATAGACAGGGCAATTTGTATGACAGAATTCTCACAACAGTAGAAGCTACATATCTAAGACCAAGGCTGCATCTAATTCAATTCCTGTCTTCCTGGTTTGCATAAAGGGATGTCTCATTGTCTCCTCAAGAGAGGAACGGAGAGAGGGGATGATGGAAGGAGATGAGTGGGGGAGGCTTATTGTCTCTTTATTTGAATACACTTTTCGTATCAAATTAGGATTCTATTCTGATGCTTTTATTTTACCATCAATACCATACTCTAGTCCTTATCCATAAATACAGACACTTTGGGATTCAGGTTTTTAGTGAACACATTGAAGAGGATACAAATGTCCAGATAGAATGATGTCCTCTCTGAGAACTCTGGGAGAGAATTAAGATACCAACAGAAGTCCTGAGCTCAGCATTTTCCAGCTATCTTTGTTTCAATCAATGAGAGTATGCAGACTTTTCCTGTTGAATTATGTGTGTGTGTGTGTGTGTGTGTGTGTGTGTGTGTGTAGTGTGAGGCATAGCTGCTTCTGAGAGGTTGAAAAAATTAAGTCTTTAGTTCTTATAATTACAACATTATGATATAAGCTATTCTTTATGTAAAAACAAAACAATAAATAAATATCAGAACAACAAAAGAGCCTAAAAATGAATATAAAACAATCAATGAAGTTCAGAAAAGTCAAGTGATTGCATACCGACCACTTTTCATGATAGGCTGCCACTATCAGACAGTGTATTAATTTACTCATTTATGGAATAATAGCATATATTCAATACGATTTGAAAAATATCAATTGGATGTTTACTTATTTGTCCACAAGACTCAGCGAACTAGATCTACTGTGCTCTGTTCTGGTTACCTCAAAAACCCACATGCACTCTGATTTTGAACAAGAAGCATTTCTGTCCCCTTCTTGCAGGCTGCCTTTGTAATCTGACTGTGCTTTGTGTACCAATCACCTGCAACCATCAGCATTAAACAATCATGCCTGAGATTGTCACACCTTCAACTGCTAGCTGTAAGCTGTGGTTTCTTTGACTTGACACATATTGCTTAGCTGCTGGCATGGCAAGTTGTTTTCCCTGTGAAATTCCACTAAACCGCTATTGATTTTGGCTGAATGGCAAAAAAGGAGATGTTATCTTGTTATCATCTGTCTTGCATTGGTCTTTACAGTTCTCTTCGACTTAGGCAACATTCCCATGTATGTTTACCTAAAAATTTCAATTTCAAGTAGTCAGAAAAGAAAAATGCTCACACTGTGTTTTTAAAATTCCTTCTGCTTTCTTAATTCAATGAATTAAGTAGGCATTCAAAAACTCTCAGGTATATTTTAAATGATAACTGATTCAACTCTTAGCAAAGCACTTCTTGGCCACAGGTATTCTTGTGTCTGTCCAAATGGAAAGATTTTTATTGAAATATAAATGTAAATCACAATTCCAGAAAGTCAGTGTCTTCAATAAATATTCTTATCTTTCATTTAAAGATCTTCGTAGAGCAGTTTTATGTTCATTAAAAGCTTCAGAGGAAGGAACAGAATTATTACATACCATCCTTCTTGTCTGCGACTCTATGGCCAGCCATTATCAACATCCCTTTCAAGAAGAAATACATTTTTTTATGTTTGATAAAACTTCTTTGTGGAAGTTGGTCTGAAAGAATGTAAGAGCTAGAGGACTGAGAGAAATATTGTGAAGCACTACTTTCTGCATAACGTGAAATGGCTGCTAAATTCACAAAGTCTGCACAAAACCTGTGTAAGACAGGGCTCACAGACCTTCCATCATGGACAGTGGAGGGGCAGCTAAGGTCTGTCTATTACCCGAGGAGTTATAAGCATAAGCAGTTCATGGTTGCTGGGGTAGAGGGAACTGTATTCCTCAGCAGCACAACTTCTAATAAGTTGCCCTTGCTTATAACCTTTCATGCAAAGAGCTTTGATTATTGCAGTGGGACCCCAAAAAGGAAAATTATGAAGGGAAAAAAGGGACTTGTTGGGAAGAAAATATTTAGAGGTAACGGAATAAGGTAGGATATGGTAGGAATTTCATCAAAGTGCTTTATATAGAAGAGAAATTGCTGAAGAGCAAATTAAAAAAAACCTTCATTGCTTTCATAACTATCCAGCCTCTATGGTTATATGTTATATGAATAGCACTTTGGGTTTTTTCATTCTAAGGGTTTGTACAATTGTATGATGACATATGTCTAACAGGATGGTGTCATAGAGGAATATTGCAGTGACAGCTCATCTCTTTCATCATCAAGCTCCAGAAAACAGGTTTTTTCACTCTTTCAGAGTTATCCTTTATTTGAATATCTTATCATAGGTTTATCTCACTAAGGTACACTCCTTCAAGTGTTTTCACAGTTTGACAGTTCATTTTGTTCTAGAAGTCAAATAATATCTCATTGTCTGGTTGTATCACAATTTATTTGCCCTTTCAATTATGAAACATTATTTAATGAGGTTTTAACATTGTTTCAGTCATTAATAAAGCTCACATCCCTAACCAGCTTTTGTGTGGATATATTTCAGTCTCCTTGACTGAGTACCAAGGATAGTAACTGAGTTTTATTTTCAGCATTCAAGAAAACCATTACTGACAGTTAATTTGGGATGTCAAGTCAAATTGTGGGATACTTAGAGAACTAATAAAACATGCTTCTAGGTGTGCCTTTCAGGTTTTTAACAACAACTGTTGGTCTGTGTATGAGCTAGCTGAGACCTGGATGGAAAGGAGCATGCTTTCTTCCACTGCAGCATTTAGAAGCAGATTCTGAAAGTTTTTCTTTAGACTCTGAATCATTTCTTACCATTTTTTTTGTTTTCTTTTTTTAATGTATCATGATTTTGACATTGAATCTGGAAAGCCATTACCAATGAAAATTATCCACATTTTCTGCCATACTGCCATAAAGGAACTGTGTAGTCCTGTACGTTAAGTGATTGATTCAATTTTATTTACTATTTGAGGCAGACCATAAGGTCTGCACCTTGATTGTTTTTTGCTTGTGAATGTTCAGTCGTTCTGACATCATTGTTGAAAGATTCTCTTTGCTCTATTTTATTGCTTTAGATTCTTTGTTAAAGAACAATTCATTTCATTTTGCTGGGTCTCCGTGGTTTCTTTGCTGTTCTTTTGAGTTATTTGACTATTCTTTCATGAATCCCACCCTGTCTAGATTGCATACCTGTATAATCAGCCTTCCAGTCAGATAGCATGTGAGTACATCAACTTTATGCTTCTATATTATGTTTAAACTTTCAAACACTCATATAATGATTAGAATTAGTGTGTTAACATCTACAGTATGGGTTGTTAGTATTTTAATCGCTATTGGTTTAACTTATAGTCAAGGGGTGAAAATTGCTACTTAGATAATATTGTATCTTACTAACCATGAAAATAGAAGATATTTCCATCTACTTTTTATCCTATGCCTTTTATTAGAATTTTGTATTTATTCTCCTCTGAATCTCAAATATATTTTGCTTCGATTTCTATTAAATTATTTTGCTATTGAGATATTAACTTAAATTTTGTCAAATATTTAATTTCAAATACCACATGTTCCTTACAGATATATAGGGAAGCAATTAGTAAGAATTTTGCTTACTAATTCCAAGAAGTTTTAAATTGTCATTGATGAGAATGATAATTTTTCACTTTAATATACAGATGACCATATCTTCTATAAATACAGTTTTACTTCCTTGATAGCAAACCTATATAAAATTTATTTCCTTTTCTTGTCTTATTGAACTGCTATTGATTACCTTTTAATAGTCTGTTTTGAACAATTACAATGCAGTAATTTTTCAGTGTCTCATGAATGTATCCATCTCGCAGTAGAAAAATTGTGAGTCATTACAATTAAATGTTCTTTTTAAAAATTATTTTATTATTTTTATTTTGTATGTTTGAGTGTATTGACAGCAAGTATGTAGATGCACTCATGTCTTGCAATGCCCACAGAAGTCAGAAGAGGACATCAGATCCCCTGTAACTGGAGTTAGCTGTCATAGTTGTCAGCGGTCATGTGGATGCTGGGAACCAAATGCTGGTCCTTTTCAAGAGCAGCCAGTGCTCTTAAACACTGAGCCATCTCTTCAGTCCCCACAGTTGAATATCATTATTCTGTACTAAAAGTTGTCACTCTTGCAGGAAAATTTCATAGTGGGAATAAATATCTTCTGTCTTGAGACACAGTTAAGCAAGTTGTTTTTGTAATAAAGATTCTATTTAATTATCAGTTGTCTTCATAATAGATGAAAGATAAAAATGCAAAGGAAAACTAGGTAGAGAAATTAAACATTTAAATGATCCTTACTATTATAAATGCAAATACTGTTTTGGTTACTTCTGACCAACACATTCGTAAGAATCTTGTGAGCATTATTCTTCATTACTCAGTGTAGAAACAAATAAATTGATTTTATTTATTTCATTTTACAAGTCTAATGATGAGGTATTTTAACAAAAGCTTTCTTTTCATGGTACACATGGTGTGTAATAAGTTGAAGCAAGTCTAGTTCAAGTCTTCTCTTGTCAAACCTTGTGATATAATTCATGATGATTCTACCCTGAAGTTCAATATTATATTCCTTATCCATAAGAATTGAGTGTTTCTTGATATTTCAGGCCAACTTTCCTCTTTAAAGAAACAAGTAAAAAGCTGGTGAAAACAAGAGGAGGCATCCAAAACTAATAATAATGAAATATAAAAGATAACAATATCAATTGATGAAAAACATATGAAACTTTTATATACAGTACATTTGAAACATGTAATGTAGAAAATGATATAAGGAACTCAGGAACATGACCTATTTGGACCAAAGATTTTCCTAGAATTTATTCCAATTTTGTTTCCCACTAGATATCTTTTAATAGAAACTAATCATTATTTCAGATTAATAGATCAATTGAATTTAAAGAGACTTGTGTGGAATTCTGATTTTAAATGATTGAGCAGCAGAACATGGTATCTAACCTCTATTAAATACTCCTTGAAAAGGAAGAAAATTTGTCACACAGAAAAAACTACTTGCTTTGTTTTGATGTTTTTATTCAGGAGTCAATCAAGAGGAGTTTTGAGCCCCCATTTATCTTGCCTTGCTAGTAAAAACCACCCTCCATTGCTGTCATCCTGCTCCAGTACTAGGCCATCATACATTACTGAAGAGCTCCTGATGAGCCTTTCAAGTATACCTTTCATCATTTATCAAAGAAATATGGATGATGGAGACTATTACAAATTTCTACCACAGTAGTCAAACACAGAGAATAAGTGTCTGTGAGGAGCACAGCCTTAAGTTACACACCTAGAATATGAACTTGAGGCCTAAGGTTCAGGGAACATCCCAGAACAGGAGATGGAAGGATTATAAACACAGGCTTCAACTCTCTCCAATAAAGTTTCTTCATAAAGTAGATTCTGATTAACCAGGAGAGTCACAGCTGGTTATAGTTCAGAGAACAAGAGACTGTAGAGTGCTGATCCCTGAATAAGACACATACCAAATCTCTGCCACCCAAGGCCCAGGGATAATTGGGTAAGAGGGGCCAGAAAGACTGTAAGATCCAGAGGTGGCAGATGTACACAAGGAGATAGAATTTTTCAGGCAACTGTGAAGTTACTCATATGAACCCGCAGAAATGGTGACAGCATGAAGAAGACCCACATAAGTGAGCTTAAATCAGACAAAATCCAAGCATAGAAGTGGAGAAGTTGATAAGAAGCTCAGTCTTACCTGAGGATCTATTGTCAATCAGCAATAACTGGGAGAGGAAGATTTTGTTTCTTTAAGATTGTGATACTAGATAAGTTAAACAGGCACCAGTGGATGGACTTACACTGAAGGACACTGGGAAACAGATTTAACTCAATAGGCCATAATATATGTTTCAGAGTACATGAAATTTAGTAGGGTGTGTTAAAGGGATGCAGATAGGTGATGGAGTCTAAATATGATCAAAATATATTGTATAAAATTTTCAAATATTCAATAATTTTCTTTCTATTTGACAGTATGCTATTTTCTGTTATCAGGTCAAAAATAAGTAATACATTATGTAATAATATTCCTGTCTTATTTTAAACAAACTGAGATATTATTATACCCTTTAAATTGTAATATGCCTCAAAAAAATCCCTCAGGAAATAAAATCAGGCAGAAAACAAAATAGTTGAACTTGGATTAATAATTTTACAGTATGCACTCAGACTTTCTTAGATAATTTGAGACAAACAATATCTAGACACAGAACATCATTTATATGTTGATTATTTTCAGTGTCATATTTACTGTTAGAAATAGTGCAACAGTTAACATGAGTACATAATATACATTGCTTGTGAAATAGTTTCAGAAAGGCGAAAGGAAAACTGTGAATCAATACAGTTTCAATAATCAAGTCATTTTAATTCCTAATTGTCTAGAACTAATTGCATCATTATAACAAGGGTGTAGTATACAAGGGTGGAAAAAATTTTCAAATATTTAAATACTTTGTGTGTGTGTGTAAATGAATACCAAGGAAATTGATGGTGGAAGCCAGACCTCTGATAAGTGGATAGTACTGAACAGATAAACAAAGCCAGAAAGCCAGAGTGACTTATTCAGAAGTGAACTCAATTTGGAAATCCTGGTGTTAGTCTCTCACCTGAACTGAGACATGAAGGGAAGAGAGAAACAACAGCACTCATGAAGCTACCAAAAACGACAAGACTTGGGCAACTCAAAAATCCACAGGATTTAGAAGATGCCTCCATGACAATTGAAGAATTTGGGGCAACAATCAGATTCTTTTTGGTGGAAATATCTGCAGTGTGTGGAGGGAGCCATGCAGAGGCAGGTTTTGAGAGTCTTCATCCACCTTAATGTGTGGTTTTGGTGATGCTGTTTCCTTCCAGCAAGCCACACTAACCATAAGCATTAATTTGGGCTTCTGTATGCAACCTAAACTAATTGATTCACCCAACCAGAACTGAGAGATTATCTTCCTTTGTTATGTAATTGATGTCTTATTTGAAATGAATGGAATTTGGTCATATCTCTCCTGAAAATCTTCCAAAAAATTACATTTCAAAACCTGAATAAGGATGAAGAGGACAAAAGATATGTTGCGGAGAAGCAGTTCCATTGTCCCTGTAATGCATCTTCTGGGGACAGATTTGTCTGCCTGAGCAGTTTGGTATGGTCTCTGCAGCCTATGTGATGGCTGGCCTCCTCACTATAGTGACTACAAGAACCTTCCCTGTAGCGCCCGCCCTATGTTTGTTGACCGAGTCCAGATTGGCAGAGGGCTGTGGATTGAATGATGCACATCTGATGTAGAATGAGGAAGTCTGTGGTCAAATCAATAAAGGTCAAGTTGTTTACTTTAGAACCACAACTGACAAGATTTGGCTAGCTCTTGGCAGAGAGTCTAGCACTAAGAGAGAGGGCATGCAGGGGGGCCAGAGCCCTACACTTCCTATGAGTGATCAAACATGCAACCAAGACTGAAATGTCTTAGAATGATATTGGAGGATGGGGGAGACTTCTAGGGTGACTGTCTTTGTGTTAAGTGATATGTTATATCACCTCGATGAAAGAATCCCTCCTCTACACCCAAAATAGTGACTAAAGAATATATTTCAGTCCGTAAAAGGAGCATGAACAGGGTGGATTTTTAAGTAAGCTGTGAGATCATTTGTGTTTCGTTCGCTGTGTGTAATAAGACATGCAACTGAGGCTCAGCTGTGTGGCTAGAATTAGCTTGCCCAGAGATGGAGGAAGTGATAATGGGAAAAAGACATGAAAAAAAAGTTAGAAACAAGGTGTGAAAAAGATGGAGGTCTTGGCTTGATGTTTCTTAAAGCTAACAGGATACTATGGAATGGGAATACAAATTTAATTTTAGCTTATGCATCCTTCCTGTGATCTAAGTCCTTATAATTCATGGAAAGCAATGGACTATAAGGAAGAAAATAATATAGGAGAAGTGATAGATTATAAGCCTCTGGTTTGACCTTTAAATGGAGGGCAGGAAATCCATGATTCAGCAAACAGATGGCAGTTTTGTTAATGGACCACTATTGAACTATTATGATAATCATGAAATAATTTGCTTCTGCAGTACCTGAATACGGAAGTACTTTTTAAAAAAGTATTTCCTGGACTGTGAGGCTGTGATTTGTGCAGGAGGGTGTATTTCTCTGAGTACCATGAAAGCCAAATAACTGAGTAACATAGCCACTCATTCCTCCTTGAGACATGTGCTACATCATCTGAAACAACACGAGAATCAGTCCGTTATGGACTGACACTCTCATGTATGCCATTAAGGACATCTGATTATCACTATCTGAGGTCCCTATGATGTCAAGATTTGGAAACTAATAAAGGAGGCACAGATACTTTTGGAGTTACTGGGCATGTGAGAAGCCATGTTTAATGTCCAGTTGACTAGTATGAATAGAATTATATTCACAAAACTTTTAAGAAGGAGATTTATTCATTACGTTATCTAAGGATGGATATGGGGCTTTATTGTCCTGCCTAGATGAGTTGAACATAAATGTAGGAAGATTTATGTTAAGTTGGATTATCAAGGGAAAAAAATTGAGTGAAAGTCAAATTCTGTGACAATGAGGTTTTGCAAGGCTTTAAAGCCTTGACAGCAGTCCACCAAGTGGATGATAGCAGTAGAGTTGCAAAGATATTAAACCTGTTGCATGGGGTCAGTAGATCTGCTCCCCCACCTCTGAGTATTTCACATATTAATACGTTTGTCCCATAAAGAAAGCACATTGGTTATGCAAGTTGTTTGTGCAATCCTGGCCTTTTCATCGACCAGATACTGTTCGTGAAGAACCGTTTGCCTTGACACCAGCCTATAACATGCGAGACCTAGGACACTAATGCTAGAAGCATGTGCACTAGTGAGAATGTTGCACTGATCTCCTTAGCCTCAAAGCTTCTGAACTATATGTACTGACTCTGTGGAGTCTACTGAGGTTGAGGAATGTGTAGCAGCCATATCTCAGTGTCCTCAGATAAGGAGGCAGAATCCTTCATGTTATGGCATTATACCCATTGCTCATTTGATGCAGTTGAGATGGCTGGTGTAATCTTTAAATTCTGCTTTGTATCACACTAATGTTTTGTTTTAGACATGCAAGACCAATTGGTACTACCTTCAGAGAGAGATTCAGTCTACACTGTGTAAAAAGGATTCATTATAGACTGGTAACTATTAAATGCACCATGGATTTGGAAAAATGATGTGGATTTTAGTAACAGTTAAAGAGCAGTGTGTATGGGTAGAGAAAGGGACTCCCAGAAGTAAAAAAAAATATCATAAAAGTTGGTTAAAATTCCAGTATCAGGGATGAATTATGTCCCTATGGGGTATTGACTAACTAGGGAGGTCCCTGAGGCCCAAGGATTCATAAACACTATTTCTACTGCTGTTGGTTGCAGGTCAAGGCTAGATGAAAGTTCTTTATGTATTATGAAATTGGATGCTTTTATCGAGAACTTGGGGACTGTGCTGAAAGCAACTTTCCTATTGGCTGGCACTTATAATGCAAGAAGGTACTGTGCACTCTGGTGGTAGAGAATTGCCACAGTTCTTTTTGAATACAGATTCTGTATTATATCACAAACACACCATCAAGATATGACCATGGGTGCAGGAATGAAGAATGATATGAACGTAACTGTTTTCTGACTAGATTTACGTATTTAAGATTTAAAGACTGACTAGATTTAAGGACCTGATTGGCACTGTAAAATAAAAACCTGTTGTAGGGGAGATGAGTGAACTCAAGAGCACCCAAAGAGTAGCAATTGCTATTGTTTTGCTAAATGGATACAATGTGCCTGTCAAATTGTCAGATGATCACAAAATATTTGTGGTTTTGTTCTGAGAATACTGTTCCTGTCAGTCTCAGTCATGAATGAATGTTCTTTTGCTTTAGCAGTAGTTGGTAGTTACTGCAGATATCTATAACCGATGGGACAAAATAATGATGCAACTATATCACCTTCCAAGACTTAAGGAATATATCAGAAAGCAGCAGAGGAGAGAATCTAAGAGTTGAGGAAGGGTGGAGCACCGTATTGCTGTTTTCTATGAAATGAAACACTCCTGGAGCAGGGAGGAAGGTTCATAAGACTCAGAATTCTAACAGTGCTTAAGACTCTGGTGTATCAGAAGTCAAAAGGTTCATGAAGCTACTATGTAAGACTTCTTCTCTCTGTATATATTTATATCTATATGTATCCCATCTATATCTATATCTATATCTTCTCTCTCATATATATATATATATATATATATATATATATTCTGTAAAGAACTGATGGAAGGAAGGGGACTTTTACTTTTGAGCTGTCTGCCAGTTTTACAGGGATTCCTGGGGTGACATTTTGATGAGTTCGTCACTCATGCTGGTGTGGGATTTTGGTAATTCAGGTGCCTTTGGATCACACATCCTCCTATAAGTAACCACTTGCCCATGGTCCTGTTAATAATCTAAATAAATGTTTTGAATCACCAAGATGGACTTGGTAAAATCACTTCCTTGGTCTGTTATTGCTGCCCTGTCTGATGCAAATAAATTTTGGTACATAACAACACAGAAAACATCAGAGAGAAGAATAAATGTATATTAAACTAAAGTAGTGTGAATATAGACAGTTACATAATGAAATATTTGCAAACAAACATACTTATGCTTAAAACTAATAAGAACATGTATTTTAGTTCCATAGTTTCAGGGGTAAATGATATTCTGACAATTAAAACATGTCTAACATCTATATTTTGGTTTTAAAATAATTCATAAGTTAAATGCAGACAGAGAACCTTAAAGAAATAGTTTATTCTAGGAATGGACAAGAAAACTACAAGGAAAAACTAAAGAATATCAAGAACCCCAAATGAGAAACTCCCTATAACATACCCACAGTTTGATGGAAATCACAGGGGTCAACTAAAATAGTTTCTAATATCTGAACAAACTCACCCAAAACAAACAAGCAAAAAAATCTGTTTACCTATCTATAGATTATTCGATTAAATAAGTGCTTAAATAAGCATAAAACAAACACTATTGTGTCCAGAAAAATAAAACTAAATCATTAGATAAGTTAGTAGAGGAAAATGATGTTCTCCAGTAAAAGGATTGCAAATAGTACATTTTAGATAATAGCAGAATATTTTCATTTCCTTTAGAAAAACAAAACTCTAAAAGGGAGAAAAAATCTTTACAGTGAAAAATAGCATATAAACCCTATTCCAGACATGAATTTATGTCAAGTATTATCAGTCAAATATCATGATAGTCATATGTATATACTGTGGTTTGAAAATGATATATCCCGCGTATGCTAATATGTTGCACACTTTGTCCCCAGCTTAAGGCACTGTTTCAAACATGGTATCTTCAAGAGGTGGGAAGAAATCAGTTTCTGGGCCTGGGTGTTGGATTCCCTTGGAACTGGAGTTATGGATGGTTGTTATATGCCAAATGGGTGCTGGGAATCAAACCCTCTGTAAGAGTAGCCAGTGATCTCAACTGTTGAGTCATCTCTTCTGCACCAATATGGATAATTCTTTTAAAACTAAAAATAAATCTACCATATGATTGAGTCATACCACTTCTTATCATACAACAGAAATACTTAAAGACTTGCCCTCCTACACTGATGCTTGTGTTTGTTGCTGTTCTTTTCAGAGTAGCTAAAAAAGGGAAACAACCAAAATGTCCCTCAAACGATGAATGGATAATGAAAATGTGGTATATTTCCAAAATGGAGATATGTTCAGTGGTTAAAAATAAATAAGGAAATTGTGAAATTTGGAGATAAATGGATGGATTTAAAAACTGTTATACTAAGTAAAGTAACAGACTCAAACAAACAAGCAATATATGCATTTTCATTTGTGTGCCTTAGTTCCAATTCCTTAGATGTGAGTATATATTGTGATGTAACCACAGGGACCAGGAAAATGAAAAAAAACATGTGGTTAAAGGGAATGTAGGAAGTTCAGTGCGGGGGACATTAGGGAAAATGTGTAATTAAGGGGAAATGGGGTTACTTCTCGGGGGATGGAGTAGGAATGGTTTTCAGGGAGAGTAAGAGGAGAGAGAAACAGCACCTAGATGGTGTTTAAAACTGTGTTAGTTCATAGTCCTGCTGAAAATTCAGGGAAAGTACACACACAAGTGTATGTGTGCGGTCGAAGGCTTCATACCAAGAAACACTGGGCAGGAGAGACCTCCCTTCGAGTTGCTGGTCATGCCAATGTAAGAGACTTTCAAAATAATACAGGTTATCATCATAGCCATTGAGTCCCTCTCACAACATGAAGGAAGTATCCTATTGCTTAAGACAAGCCATAGTTCTAAAGATTTGGAACAATCAAGCTGGTAATGAGCTGAAGCCTCCTCCCTGAAAATTATCTCTCATGGTATCAGAGAATACCATGCAAGCGGTCAAGTCAGAAAACCAGTCAATGGTCCTACGTAGATATAAGGTAATAAATAACAATGCCAGACCTAGAAAACTATTTTTATTCATTTTGTTAAAATAGTAGCACTTTTATCTTGGTGTAATGAACAGTGATGTAACTGGAATTAAGGCATTCTCAACGGGAGGGAACTTATTTGTGGTACTCTAACATAGCCAACTACACTTGACTAATGAGGTGTATAGATCCTAGGGGGAAAAATCATATTTTGTGACATCCCTAGACAAATATAATTTCTTACTTTATAAGTATTTTCCTATTTATAAACAAGTGTACTTTGCACCTCTCCTCAAAGAACCTTCTTTTTGCAACTGATGGAGACTATTACTGAGTTCTTCAACTTGTCAAGTACAGAGAATAAGTGCTGTGAGATTCTTTTCCCTAAGCAACACATCTTTGATGCAACTTCTACATGTAAGATGAATCCGTTTCTCAACTCTGACCAAAGAAGTTTATTATGCAGCAGATGGTGATTAACGCAGAAACACACAATTGGCCAATGTGCAGAGAACAAGAGGTTACAGAGTGATTATCCCTTAATAAGAGCTCATTTTACAGTTATGCTTCCGAAAACTCAGGGATCATTGTTGAAGGTAGAGCAGAAAGACTGTAAGAGTCAGAGGTGGTGGATGACTCCAAGGAAGCAGTTTCCCAAACAGCCAGTAAGTTACTCATATGAACTCACAGCAATGGAGATGTCATGCACAAGGCCAGTTCGAGCTTAAACCACAAAATCCTAGCAACAACATGGGGAAGTGGTTAAGAAATCCCAAGTCAGCCTAAGGAACTTATGGCAAATGGTGGCTGCTGGGAGGGGAGAGACAGTCTATTGTAGGAATGAGGTTCTTTATAGGTTAACAAGGCTCCAGTCAATGGACCCCCACTGAAGGACATTTGGGGACACAAATCAGACTCTTTAGGCTGAATCTGTCTATCTATATCTATATCTTTATCTATCTATCTATCTATCTATCATCTGTATACACACACACACACACACACACACACACATATATATATATATATATATATATATATAGAGAGAGAGAGAGAGAGAGAGAGAGAGAGAGAGAATAGAATACATTAAACTGGGCAGGGACAGTAAGGGGAGGTGTGGGTGAGGGAGGGAATTCAATACTATCAAAATGTATGAAAATGATAAAAATTCCTTAAAAGTACTTATTTTTAAAGTATGTAATATAGATCAAAGATTGCAAAAATATAAAGTGAAATAAAATATTTTAGTACAAATAAATACTTGATAAATACTTGTTTCCAGATGATATTTTAAAGTATGTTTAAATTCATTAGCAGCATATGTCTTTTAAATTGTCAGTATAAATTTGTAATTATGTTTCCAATGTAATTAATCTTCGGTGGACTGCAAATGAATAAACATAAAGGGTCCAATAAGATTCTGAAGAGTAGGAAGATAAGTGGGGTTAGGAGTTGAGGCACAGACAGCCCATGTCAATGGATCTCTCCCTCAGGGAATGCTGCCTCACAATATAGATTCTTTGTGTAACAGGATCATATCTGAGGTGTGTTTTATTGTCATTTCCCAGTACATTTATTTTAAGCAAGAAAACTGTAAACTTTTGCATTTTTCTCATGTTTTCCTCTTGAAAATTATCTGCGTTAATTATTCCTCATTGCATAATTTCTAATGCATGTTAGGAAGAAATCAGAATGAAAACATCATTAATAATTTGAGCACTTTTATTTGTAATTTTTAGTAAGATCAAAAGTGTTATTATCTTAAAATTAAATTTGGCAATAGGTAGTAGGACTATGATAGTTAAATTCTTAAAGTACTGTGTCCTAGTACCTCTACTATTAATCTAAACAGTGCAAACTGGGAAATGTACACAATGTGTACCACTATAAGTTAAAAAGCTTGCTTAATAAAATTCTCAGGAAATTAAATTCATGTCTGAATTGGGCCCTAGGGCAATGATTGATCTAACTATAAATTTTACAGCTAAGAGATAAACCTCTGAAATTGCTAGTTTATGATAAAACCCTGTCAGAAATTTTAAAGTTAATTTCTCTATCAATGTTCCTATGGACATTGTGCTAATGTGAATTCCAGTCTTTACTTGAAAGTTTTAGGAACAATAAGAACTTCCTAAGATGCTATTAAGGGTCAGTGTAGCCAAGTTGCTCCTCCTAGTAAAGAGGCAAAAACACCAAAGTTCATCATGGGGAAAGTTTCTTCATATTCAACAAGTTTTTTGAAAACATTTACCTTATGTGCACTAAACACAAAGAGCTATACCTTAAAAATAAACCTAAAAAAGTGTTTACAAGAATGTAACTAGCAAGACTGAGAAAACACTGCAGTACTAGAGTGCTCTGCTTTTCTTCTTTTTTCTTTTTAAATATTTTATTCATTGTTACTTTTGTGTGTGTGTGTGTGTGTGTGTGTGTGCTGCCTGCAAACATGTAGTGTACCTGTCTAATGCAATACCTGTAGAGATCAGTAGGAGGAGCAGATTCCCTGGAATTGTAGTTAGGGACCATTGTTAGCCCCCATGTGGGTACTGGTAACTGAACTCAGGTGCTCTGCAAAAGCAGTCAGTGTTCTTAACCCCCGAGTCACCTTTCCAGCCTTTTGTTCTTTTTTCTTAAGAGAAAGTGTAAAAATTGTTTGCTTCATCTGTTTTGAAGGCTTGTGTTGATTCTCTTAGGAAACGAGACTTTTTGTAGTAAATTAATGGTGTTTAAAATGAGGCAGTGATTTACAGTAAGAATTAAAATGTAGATATTAGCTAAAAATAGGATTATGGAGATGGCTCAGTAAGCACAGGTGCTTATCTTAAACACTGATAACCTGATACTCACAAAGAAGTAGAGAACCAAGAACCAGCTCCTACACATTGTCCTCTGTCCTCTGTCTGCATGCACATAAGGAAATACATGCAGTCACATACAATACACACACAAATAAAGAAGGAAAGAAGAGGGAGGGAGAAAACGAGGAAGGGAAGAAGGGAGTAAGAGAGGGAAGGGAGGGGGTGGAGGAAAATATGAAGAATAGTAAGAGGAAGTGAGGAAAGAAGGAATTAGAGAAAGGGAAATAAATAGACTAAAACAGAAAGGTTTCGAAAACAGCATTAGAAGAGGCAACTTCACCATACAGAAATATAGCAAACTCAACATCAGCTTGATTAATAATGGCCACATCAATAGAGATGACTTAAATTGATATTTGGACCCTTGACAGGATGTAATAATTAAGGTATTTCACCATGGTGATGTTCCCCACAGAAAATTCTTATCCACTATACATAGTATTCACACAAGAAAAGCAAAATGTCCCCATTGGAATGGTGTTCTACAAAATACATAAATAATAATAGTCTCAAAATAATCAAGAACATAAAAAATCTGAGAAATTGTGGTACCCAAGAAAACCCTAAAGGAGACTGAACAAAAAGTACAAGCTCTTTTTAAAATATTTTAAATTTACTTTTACTTTATGTGTATGAGAGCTCTGTCTGCAGGTATGTAAGTACGCCCATGTTGTGTAGTGCTCTTGGAGGACAGAAGAGAGCATAAGATTTCCTTGAACTGGAATCATGGATGCCTGTTAACCTCCTTGTGTGTGCTGGGATACAAACTCAGGTCTTCTGTAAGAGTAGCCAGTGCTATTAGTTCCTGAGCCATCTCTCCATTCTCAAGCTTTCATATTAAAAATAACCCTGGAACAGAAAGCAAGTATAAAAATGAAGGAAATTTATGTCAATATTTATATTACATAATAATAAAAACATTAAAGTATAACTACAATTATAGTATAGTATGCTATATTATTATATAAGATTGAATATAGGGAAAACAGCATTATTAAAGAAAATAGTTAAATATATAAATATGCAATAAATTTTTCCCCAGAAATTACATAAATCTTTGGTATCCATATCCTGATACAGATACTTTAAGAATGATAAATTGGTCTAAGTAATTTGTGAAATTGAAGTTTGAAAGGGAAGCTGTCGACGGTATAAATATTACCCAGAAATCAGTTAATAGTAAAAAAAAATCAATCATTAATACAATCAATAATAAATTAAAATAAATTCCTGACACATTTGGGCCTTTCAGAAGAATGAACATTGTTTTCTTGACTTGGATGCTTAGAACTCATCAGCTCTGTTGAGGACGTAAGGTTTGTAAAGGAAGTAAGCAGAATTACAAGTGCATGGATTAACCCATGAGAATGACCAGGACAAGAGTGATTATCTTGAGAACAGTGGATAATGGTTACTTTTCTCTACGTTTAAGTATTATAATATAGATTGATAGCAGGTTCATGTTCAGGCAGTGAATAATGCAAGTACCCAAGGATGTTAGCATTGTTAGCTCAACAACTGTCAGTAAGGAAGAAAGCACCACAGCCAGGTCATGAAGGTGCCTAAAGGTCAACACTGGCCAAAGTGGCCACTCAGTGCTTAGCACAGTATCATCCACACGAATGTAAATATAAACAATCTATTTGATGTCCATAGAAAGTCACATGCTCTACACGACAGGCAGGAACCACCTTTGAAAGAAAAGGAAATGTAGGAGTGTCCACAAAGGTACCAGAATTTATAGACAATGGATTTTTAAATAAAATATTTCAAATCAGAATCTCTTGAAAAGTTATTTGGAAGCAGTGTTTTTAGATTGTGTTGAATGTTACTCCTCTATCATGATGAGTAGAGTAAACAGAGTTACTGTTTTCTCAAATCTGGAGTCTACAAAGCAACAAAAGTGAGAACAATCGACTTTTTAGCCAGGGGTCGGAGGGTGAGTTCTCAACTCCTTAATTGACATTACTTGCCAAAGTGGAAGTACGAAGGTTATAAGCAAAGATTTAGAATCTTGTGGATGTATGTATTGTTCCTGAGCTGATAACACTTGCTGGCACTCTGAACTTCAACCCACAACCCTCCTCCTTTGATATCGTTTGTCTTTACTTCTTTGCAGCTTTATCTCCTCACCTCAGCTAGGCCTCATTTCCTCTCTCCAGTTGCCAACGCTCTGCATCCAAGCTCTGTTTATTGAATCTTTCCAGTCTTGTGAAATCTGTGTCTTCTATATTGAAGGAACTTGGCAGATGTTTCAGGAATCTACATAGACAACAGAACAAGAGGCGCTGCAATTCTTCTGAATACGGACGGCTTCTTCCATATTTCGTCTTGCAGGAAAAGTGTCCAAGTCCAGAACTATGGTTGTAGTGAAGTTGGCCATGTTACATGTAAGGTTGAAAACAGAGACTCTTAAATACTCTACTCGTCATATTTACGGTCATGTCCATCGTTCTCTATATCCTTACATCTAAATTTCTTCTGATACTCAGAGCTATTTTCTGTAAAATAGGGATAATAACTACCTTATAAAATACTATAAAAAGAATTCGAGTATATTCCCAGTATTCATGAACATAACCAAATATGGCCATGAGCCTGTCCCCAGGAATTGGGTAGGGATATGAGACAGGATGCCACTGGAGTTCTTGGTCATTGGTCTAGCCAAAAAATAGTGAGCTCAGGTTCAGTGAGAGATGTGGACTTAAGAGAATGAGACAGAAAGTGATAGAGGAAGACCCACATGTGTGTCTGTAGAAATATGCAAACTCCAAACACACACACACACACACACATACACACACACACACACACACACCACAACCACCACCAGCAACAACAGCAACAAACATGCTTTTAAAATGTACACTTCCGGGATTAAAGATGGTTCATTGGCTAAGAACACTGTCAGTTCTTAGAGAGAACTCAGGTTTGAATCCCAGGACTCACATGGCAACTAACAACCATCTGTCACTCCTGTTCCAGGGAATCTGATGCTGTCTTCTGACCTCTGCCAGCATAGAACAACACAGGTGCACTTTATACATGGCCAGCAAATACACTCATACACATGAAATAAGAATACTAAATAAAAAATTTAAAAATTATTAAAAATGTATTTCTGCATATTTTCATCATGCTGATCAAGCTTCCTGTGGTTGAGGTTGTTTTAGATAAGTTATTTCAATAATTAGGACAAATCAGTTTCTGCACCTACAGTTGTTTGGCATCTGTAGCACTATTCACTGCCAAATAGCAGCCAGACATCATAAGTGATTGTAGCTTAAACATCCTAAAACATTTTCCAGATAGGAAGTAACTTCCACTTTAAAATTTCTCTGTTCATACAGATAAGAAAGAGTTGTTTTATTAAAGAGCCAAAATACTTCCTTTGATAACCATGTCTTTAAGAGGTTTAATATCAAAACAACAGTCCTCTGCTTGTTTGGCTACCCAGGAGACCTTCAGAAACTTTGTGTTATATTGGTTTTCAATGATGCATGAGTTTGCTGAGAATTAAAAAAGAAATGGAATTTTGATTTCCAGGTAGCATTTTGTTGTTGTTGTTGCTGTTGTGCAGAATTACCTTGGCACATGCCCAGCCCTTCTTATTTGAACCTGAAGTCATGAAAACAAAATTCTGAGTTTTGATGCAGAATTGATGAATTATCACAAACATAAAAGCCTTTTTTCTTTGAAATAATGCACTTTACAATCTTATATCCCAAGTATTACCTAATCATACATTAGGGTATTATTTTAAATAAATGGCAACATATTCATAGCTATTATATTTGTTGCTTATTCAAAAATCTTATTTTTTCTTTTATCTTTATCAAAGAAATTAAATTCTCTTCATCTGGAAAGATGCCCAAAGCAGGAAAGCAGCGTTGAAACTGATCATGTGGCTTAATTCACCAAGAGCTGCACAGAACGCTCACCTGCAACTATTCTAACACATCGGCATAACAGCTTATATAGAGAAAGCAATGACGTCTATTTCTATGGAAATTCTTCAATGAATTATAAGATTCAATTTAATCTGTCTTCCTGAGCTAACTACAGAAAACAGAAAACAAAAGACAAACAAACAAAACGAAGACATTGTGAACAGTGATAAGAGCATACCTACATATACATAAAACGTCCATTTCTGAGAGTACAATTCCTGATACACACACAGCTCAGATTCCATTGTCTGTGTCTGAGGACACATGGTGATTTGACTTTGAACACTTCATGTCCCTCATGAATTTCTCTCTTTTTTTTTTTTTTGCTCTGTTTCAAAAAAGTCTGGGAGCTACTGAAAAATGGGAAATATTTTGCCAACATAGAAACCAGGAAAATAGGGAACTGAAGAGATGGCTCGCTGGTTAAGAGTATGTACACTGTTGTAGAGCACAGACATTTGATTCTCAGCATCCAAGATACAGTTGTCAACTACTAATAATTCCAACTGTATGGAACTGACACCCTTTTCCAGCCTCTGTGTACATTTTAACTCACATGCACAGACGATCAATTAAAAAATAACTTAAAAATTAAGAATTTTTTTAATGTTAAAAATCACAAAAATATCAAGCATTGCAACTCAAACCAGATTAATTGTCGAATTAAGTTCCTAATATCTTCACAGTAGTAAGTCACTTCAGTACCTGGCTATGAATATCACATGTACATAGATCCTGGTGACTGTTAACTACCTTTTCCATCTCCACAAAAACCTAATTTTCTTTAGGCATTGTGTCTTGATAATGGAGAGCTCTGTGCTTTATGTAAAATCTCAATAGCAGTCATACTGAACTTTCTAGTGATTAGCTTCAGCAGGGCTTTGTGACAAAGTTTCAATCAATACACTGTAAGGATATCTATTGTGGGGGTGTCCTTGAAATGTTAAATCACTGATCAGTGTATATTAGAGACAGACAGGAGTAGAGCTCAGGAGGGATTTCTTTCTACATCTCATATTATCATATTATCACAGGGCTGCTGTTTCCTGACACGCACTCTTTCTCTGAAGTAGTGGTGATGGTATATTGTTTTTCATGAGTCAGATAATACAGGAAGCTAAAGCAGAAAGTTAAAAAGGAACCAGAGCAATATGCAGACAATTTGCATAAAATAACAGCTCGGGAGTTTTAATTAAATCAATTCTTAGCCTCCCCAGAGCAAGAATTTTAAAAGTTATGAAAAATGAAATGGAAAATGCACCCTTAAAATATTTATTTTTCTAATTTTAATTATGTGTCTGTGTGAGTATGTGCACATGAGTGCATTGCTTGAAGATGCTGGGTGAAGACATGGCTTTCTATGAAGATGGAGTTACAGGCAGCTGAGAGTCATCTGATGTGTGTGCTGGGAACTCAACTCTGAACCTCTGCAGGAGTAATACACACTATTAATCAGTGAAACATGTCTTCAATCTCCAGAATGATCAGTTCTTTTGCTTTGAATTTATAGCATCCTTAGACTTTAAAAAATATTTCCTTAAGCATCATCCCACCTTACCTTTCTTGCAATCCTAAATGGACATATTCCTTCCTGTCCCATTGGCAGTCAAAATGAATTTCTAAAGTCGTCAATTTTTGTGAGGTCTTATGAATTGGAAACCTAGAGTAGCCTGGAGTTCAAGATTTGGGAAGCCGAAGGTTCTCCCTTTGCTTGTTCAGTGCATTAGGTAATTCTCAAAAAGAGTAAGATGGAGAATTTTTTTCTCATTGTATCGTAATAAATACATTACTGTGTTTAGAACACAAAACAGAAATATGATAAAAATAAAAGATGAAGAAAATAGTGTCATAAATTGTACTGGAGAGATCGTTTGATCAAGACAGCCAGTTTAGCAGGCTAAGTAAGATTTCCTTCCACACAGTATTTTCATGTTCTAGTCATCCTTTCCTTTCTGAAGTCCAATTTTTCTTGATTTCTCCCCAAATGTACTCTCCTATACTATTTTGTACAACTTAGTATTTAAGCTGTATTTTCAAGCGTTCTACACCTCTTTTGTACTAATCTTAGTTTTTAATGTTATTAGTTAATTACTGGTGACATTCTCTGTGAAATACATACTATTTAGATCTTTGATTGTGGTTTTCAGATAAACATATCCTGTTGTTATAAAAAACATTCCTCTCCACATTTGATTCCTCGTTTGCCTCTAGCTATGTGATACATCAAGTATAGCATCAAACTGTCCTCGGAAAAACAGACCAGGGACATCAGATGCCTTCTTCCCAAGCTTGGTTGCACTGAAATGCGTAGGATCATTATTAACGTGACTGATGATACTCTGGAAGAAAGGAGGGACAGAGGGTGTCAGTTATGCCTCTCAACCAACCAATTGGCTGCAGCTGGGGGAGGGACTAAACATATAAGTGGAGAAAGCTGGCTTTGGGGATGTAGATTTTCCAGTGCGGCCGTAGTAGATGAGCCCCCGCACTGCTGTAGTAACACCTCACCTACTGCTCTGTGAGTAAGTCCAATAAAACTGCCATGCAGCTTGGCAGAATCGTACTTTGTTTTCTCTTAGGGACCAAGGAAAGAGGGGTCTGGATATATTACTGTCTGTTTAAAGCCTAAATCTATCATCTATCTATCTATCTATCTCCTATCTGTATATCTATCTTACACCTGTTTGTTTTGTTTTGATTTATTTCTCAAAGGCATCTTATGAATGTCCTTATTTCAAAATATTCAACCAGAGAATTCTTCCACTAGTCTCAACTCTGAATGTAAAGTAGTGTGTTTCAGGAAGAATGCCTTTATGCCGGCATGAGCAATTTATTCTTTCTAGTCTCTTTCTCCAGCATTGTGCCTCCTTTGCTTTGCCATAAACAAATTTTGCTGCTTTCATTCATCCATCACAAATCGTTTTACAGGTTCCTCCCCACCATGGCCTTGCTTATCAGACTCTTAGGGCATGTTTTGATATGTGTCTGTTGCAACTGAAATGCATTTATGTTGGTGACTGCAATTGCCAGTACATGTCCATAAATAAGCTGCAATTTTAAGCATATTTTACTGGGGTGATTGATGGTTTATTTAACCTAAAAATGACAGATATCTGCTTTGTTACTGGGCTGCACTGCATCATAGTCATTTCACCACTGATGTTGCTTGTCCGTCATTGTTCTTTTAACTGCCGAATTCCTGCAGTTTTATGCAAGTGAATAAAACAAAGGAAAATCAAGGCAGCAGTGGGCAAAACCTTGTGCCTGTCAAGCTTTTGTGTCATATCACTTGATCACCCAGCACCTTTCTTGCAGTGCACATGAAGAAAGCCTCCCTATCTTAACCCTGTGCTGAGAGACAAACTCTAACCTCAAGGAGAAGGGAAGTGGGAGACAAGGTTAGAGGATGTTTGCAGAGTAAATAATTGGTTAATCTGATCCTCTGCTCCCAAAGCCTCTTTGCCCATTTCAGGGAGCGTTTTCACCACTGTCTTAACTTCTTTCTCTCAGGTTCAGTGATTCAGTAAATTGTGATTTGTGTTATAACACTACATTAAAAAAAAATCAGTTCTAGGCGCTGGAGAGATGCTCTTGAAGAAGATGTGGGTTTGATTCCCAGTACCCATGTGACAGCTAACAACCGTCCCTAACTCCAGTTCCAGGGGAATCCAACACCATCTTCTGACCTATGTGGGCACTGCATGGCATGGGTGCAGCTACATACATACAGGCAATACACAAACACATACACAACACACACATTCGTGTGCACACACACACACACACACACACACACACACAATCAGTTCTCTTTAACAAGAGAACAATCTTAACTTTCTTCTCCAAAGCAAGACAATGCAAATTCAGTGTTGTTAAGACTTTATGATATTTATTATGAAGAGACAAGAGAAATAAAATAACAAACCTGATGAGCTTTCTAGGGCCTAGGAACTTCCACAACTTTCCCTGGCATGATCCTAGATAGACCCAGTGGTTCCACCCACATCCTTCTCATTAGGTTTGATGGGTGAGTGCAATCTGGTAATGAGAACTATGGAACACAGAGAAAACGAGGAAGATTATGAATAGATATTGAATCATTTTTCTGACTATATTTCCTCAGAGTTATCACATCTTGAAACTGTAATTTTATGAAAGGAACTATCATGAATATTGGCTGAAGAGTTAGTTGCAAATTACTTATTGTATTAGTAAAAGTGAATTAGTGGTTTCAAAAAAGGGCTGATTGGCTTTTATTTTCAAAGTTCTACCTTGTGTGACTCAGCAAGATGGTGCTTTCCTTGTGTCCTGTGACTGTTTTGTCTATTTATAGTCCATTGACCCTAAATAACTTTGTATTCCTTCAAGCACCATACAGAAAGTCTTTTCTTACCCAGTCTGCACATGTCCCATGCATGTTCTCATACTATCATGCACATTGTTCTGTTCTGACAGAATTCTGCAACCCCCCTTCCAGGAATAGAATACATTAGATATAGGGAACACTTAAGTAGTTACTTTTCTGTCAAAGACTCAGGAATAGGTGACAATTGTACCTACATTGTCTTTTCTAAGTACTTAGTATTGCATTGTGATTTCATTCACCTAATAGTCCTGCTGGTTTGTTCTTTCTTACACCTTATACCTGTATCATATATATATATATATATATATATATATATATACAAATATATATGATAAATAGGGACATATATATAACCTACAGCACTATTTTCAGGTGATGGAATAGTTCTTCATACCCACCATCACACGCATAATAAATCCTGTTTTCATCTGTTCATTTCTAAACAGAGTAATTATATATAGTACTATAAATGTTTTTTCCTTCCCTGTATGAGTTGCTCTGAACAGGGATGGCACCTCAACTCTCAATGGACTAATAAATTCCAACCGTTCTGTGATTTTTTACACTTTTGTATTTCTTTGAACCTCTTTTAATCTGTAAATCTTTCTGCAATGGAGATTAAATTGCTGTTTCTATATTGCCCAAATGTTTAGTGTTATGCTACAAACTAAAATTAGGAAGGATTATAAATCGTTTAAAGTTGGCAATCTTTAGGATTAGAAGGCTTATCAGTATGATGGCATTACAAAATGTATTATGAACTCTGTATCTAATAATGCTTCCCTTTACATGAGAATGACTTTTCTGGACAAATGTGTTGTTATCTAAATTTGTAATAAAACTAATGGTATGTTTTGAGATCACTTAATACTATTTTCACCTTGTTTGCGGTATAAACAAACTTACTAGGCCTTGGGCTCCTTTTTAAACTAAACATATAGCTTTATTCTCTCATGACCCATCTTTGCCTCTGACCTTGAGTGTGTCTGTTGTGAAAAGGCCCTGTGATGGAAACAACCATCATTGGAAACAATGTGTTATCTTTGGAAGCATTAAACTAACCTGCTTATGTTGCAAACAACAGGAGAGATGGAATTGACAATATCTGCCTGTGGTTTTGTTTGCTCTTCTAAGTCAGTATGTGTCAGAAGGGGCCTAATCCTCTGATAAAACAGCCTCCTCTTTTCCCACGTGTAGCTGGATTCACTGTTTCAATAAAGGTAGAGCAAGGTCTTTGTCAGAGGACAGTTCCAAGAGTATAGTTCTGAGAGAAATCTGAAAGAACAAGTTCTCAGAACAAATGGGGCCTTACTCTTGGTTTGAGTGGATTCTAAGATTCAAGCTACTTTTGTTGGCATTGGGGTAATGTGGCACTGCACTAACTCACCAAAACATACCACCAGATAAGCTGATTAGTTCCTAGATCTCACATTTCAGTGGTCACATATTTTTTTTCTTCTTTCATTACTGTACTGGTTAGTCACCTGCTAAAGGAGGAATTACTTTATCATGTTTTCCCTCAGGCATGCCTGCATGGAAATAATTTTTATTGTAAAGTGATGTAGAAAGACTCTGCCCATTGTAGGTGGCACCATTCCCTAAGCAGAGGTCCTCAGCAGTATGAGAGGAGAAAGTCAACTGAGAACAAGCAGGCAAGGATCTATGTGCTAATTCTTTCTCTGTCCCTAACTGTGAATGTGATGGTATAAATTCCTGCCTTCACTTCCTTGTAATAAAGAATTATAACTTGGAATTTCAAGTTAATAATACTCTTTCTCCCCTAAGTTTCTTTTTTTGTCAGGATATTTTATCTTAGCCAAAGAAATAAGCAATTTCTAGAACAATTATGCTATTCATTAGGGTTCTGTCCTTTCAATAGTTGCATGGATGATAAACAGATGATTGTTCCAGAACATTCCCAGCCCTGACCAGGCTCCTGGTGCTTAGAACCCTATGCTCCTTTGTCACAGAAATGCACTAGAAGTGTTCATTTGCATAATTAAATGGGTCTGTGTCACAATAAATGTGCTTTAAAATGAGCCTGTTCTTGAACATCCTGGCTCATTTTGACAGATTATTTTCTGCTATAGGTTGAACTGCATTCACCATCAAATTTTAATCCCAACGCTTCAGAATGCCAGTGTGTTTTCATAAAGGTCATCTCAGGCAGGTACTAAGAAATATATCAGTTCCTCAGGGTGATCCTTAATCAAGTTTGACTGGTGTGTTGCTAGAAAAGGTTGTTAGAACATGCAGATGCCAGAGTTGTGTATCCACAGATAGCATGAAACAGAAAAAAAAAAAAAAGTGTATTGTGCATGTCCCAAACAAGGAGAGAAGTTTCACGTTAATCCTTTGAGGATCTTGATCTTAGATTCCCATCCTCCATCCATGATAGCAGCCAGTCTCTGCTGGGGCGTTGCAACCCCAAGCAAACTAGTATGTTTTCCTTTCAGCAAAGTTAGGGAGAACTTTCCATGATCTCTCCAGTGGTTAAATTCTTACTTATTCTCACTCACCAAGCAATCCTAAATCCGTTATGAAAGGTGCTCCTGGGTTTTTCTTTCCTCTGTTGCCCAAATCCGCTTTTACTTTACTGCTCACTCAGTTCTCCCAGCTATTTCAGAGATGATTTCAGTACTAGAATTGTAATAAAAATGTGTTATCTTAATATCTCTGCTTTATCTTTTTACTTGTTAATCATAAGAAGGAAGTCCTTTTGCATAGTAACCCTAGCTTTTGTGAATTCTCATTCACTGACCTTCTCAAACTCCTCATATGATGAGGATAGCTAGGTGACAAATGATGCCCATGTTTATATAGGTCTGGAGCTAGGCTTTATGCTAGCTTGCGGGTGTATGTGTCATACACTCTCTCTTCTTTAGTTAGGAAGGTGTTTTGTCCCATGTGTGTACATGTTCAAGCCTCTGAATTACATCTGTTCTTGCTTCCTTTTCCACAAATAGGATACCTTGTGACTGCCAAACACCAAGACCAGATTTTGCTCTAACATTTATTCAGAGACCTACTATAATTGCTGAAATAAATGGAAGTATTTGTGGTTACAGGAATGTTTATTTTCAGTAAAGAAAATAAAAATAAAAGAGATACTGGCAAGGAATTGATTAACAGTTCCACATAGACTGAGTAACTAGTACTTTAATTCCTGTTTCTTTATTAATAATGTCAAGGTGAATCCAAACATTATATCCATCCACATACTAAAATAGGCCAAAGATTATTAATATACAGAACCAGCTGTATATATTATCATTGACTTCTGAATTAGGAAATCTATAATATGCTATGGTTGTAGGCTATATTCATTGTACTCAGAAGGAAAATAGCATCTTCGCAGATGAGAGTTATATTTGGTCAGGGGGTACAGAAATGAACCGAAATCCCCAAGTCTCAAAGATTACACTGAACTGTGTAAGAGGCTGTATATCTGAAATGAGGCCTGTGCACAAGGATATGTATCAAGGTCAGGTCTAATCCATTCATCCCCTATCAGGGTCTGGGACAAAGCAGTCATACTAGCCAAATGTTCTGGTGATCAAAGCATGCCATATAATGAACTAAAGCCAATGTAACTTAAGGCAAGTTCTGTGACGTACGCAGCACATTGTTAAGGGCGGAATGCCATTTACAGTTACTTAAATTTGTTAAACTTGACCTGGAAGTCTCCCCGAGTACAGCCCTTTTCGTGAATATTGTGAAGATATTATTAAGCTGTTTGAACAGAACAAGAAAGTCAAAATATTGCTTTCTGGTTCCATTCTCTACTTCAAGGTATATAACTCTAATGCAACCCAAGATTAATGAACTACATACAGTATTATGTGCATTTCAGATTTGGTGAAAGGAGACAATATGACATCATATATTGAATAATTTGATATTGTTGAGGCTTTTATTAGCATATATTAATTGTCCATAATTACTTAAGGTTGTGTTTTAGTAAGACATGTTTTAACTTAGTTATTATTTTATGTGAATGAGTATTTAACCTGCAAGGATGTAAGTGCACCATGTGTGTGCACTGTACCACCGAGGTCAGTAGAGAACATAAGATCTCCTGGACCCAGAGCTATGGATAGCTGTTAATGGTCATATGGGAACTAAGAACCAAACCCCAGTCCTCTGCTAGAGCCACCTGTTTTCTTTCTAGTCATCTCTCCAGCCCTCAATATGATATTTACATACGTGTATAAAATGGATTTTAATCATTGTCAACCCCTTCACTACCCTATGTTATTGCCTCCCTCACTGGTCCACTTCCAAACTTGTGTCCTTTTACTTGCAGGAACACAGATAAGGTGTTGCTCACAGGAACATGGGAATCTTATCAGTGAATGCACCATTGAAAAAAATGTCTCTCTGTCCCACAGTAACCATATGCCTATAAATTCTCAGGGAGCCCTCCCCTTTCTAGTCCAAGATGGAATGTTGATAGGCCCAATTTGTGTTGTTCTTGTGCAGGTAATAATTGCTACTGTGGGTTCAAGGGTGCAGTGACTATACTGCCCAGAAGATAGAGTTCCAGCACACTCCACCTCCTCTGGCTATTACATTCTTTCTAATCTTCCTCTGCTTTATTCATTGACCAAGGTGTATCTGGAAGCCATTGAATCTACACACAGCATGGTGTTTCTGCATGTAAGAAGCCATGTGTATGAGAAATACAAGCTGTAACTGTGTAGGTACATAGGTTGTATAATTAAAAACACATATAGACTAACTTCTATTAAGTGAATTATAATTACAAATTTTATACACACCAATATTTTAATTGTTTTGCAAATTACTGAACAAGCAAAATATGTTAGGCTGTTTTTATTCAAAGCAAGCTCATCTGCTAAGCTTTCTAACTAAGGCTTGGCCTGGGATACTAAGGAGGTGAAATCACATGACTGATTTAACTTATGGCTTGTATTCTGTGTGTTGAGAAATAAATTTAGTAATCAAAGAAGTCTCAGAATATATTTCTCAATTATGTCATTAATGCATTTCTCATCCAGTTACAAACTGAGCATGTTTTAATGAGAAGGGCAGTAAAACTATTTACCATCTCTAGTTTTAATAATAGAATGTTTGATACTTTTAAAAATGCATAGCACCTGAGCTGGTAGAAAAATGGTCAAATTTAGAAATACATTTCATTTCAGTAAGCCAAATGGAAGTGTAGGTGAAACAAAATCATTACATTAAAATTGTTTTAAATCTTAGAAAGATATTTATTTTCATATTGTTTCCATTTTTAACTCATCTGGGGTTACTCCTAGAGTGTAAAACAGACTCTTCAATGAGGAACTATTTTGTAAGATATCACATGAGTTACACAAGAAGATCAATATAACTGTAGACGTCATGGTACAGTTTTTACCAGTTTCAGCTCTTCAAAATTGAAATATAGATAAGAGTCACAAACTCTATCAGAGAGATAAAGTCAGTATCAGAGACAGAGGAGAGACAGGAGAGTCAGAATCATAAAGACTTAATTTTAAGTTTTGAGTATTTAAAAGAGAAAGATATTGTGAAAGGAGTTATTTTAGGAATAAATTGGGAGTATGAGGGCACAGGCACGAAGTTACAGTGTTCAAGGCTTGATGATTTGGCCTCTATATGAGGGTGGAATTATAGCCTGGACGCAGAGCAGAGAAGCAGATAGTGACGAGGTCCTGGGAGAATGAAGTGCGTATGCGTTTGAGGTAGCTATGGAGAAGACATGGCTTGGCCAGCCACACTTCTGCCCCTGGATGCCATTCTGGTGTTCTAGTCAAGTTTTTATATATCATCTTTTTTTTATTTGATATAAAGAGTAATAAATTTTCTGTAACCCAAAATAATTTTCCTCTTTCTTGAACTTCATAAAAGGTGCTTGAAATATAATTTCACAGGATTTGGGAAATTCTGTTTATGTGGAAAATAATTATATCTTATGTGAGGGAATTGAAAATTGCTTCACAGTGGTAAATTTAGAGAAATAACAGTCTGTTTCTCATGCCAAACTTTCCTTGTAGCATTATAATTTTGTCTGAATGTTAATATAACCCTTTAAGTTTTGCTTTTGTGTATGAATAAAATTTTCCTCCAAAGCATGAGATGAGAGTTTCTGTACTCTGACCTGGATTTGTACTGGATTAATTATAAATTAGAATTTACAACTCAACAGAATAGTTCATATAAAAATGTGTTGAGATGGGATCATATGAACAAAAATCAAAGGAGCTAAGAAACATTTTCTGGAAACATATCTGCAGAGATGGAAATAGGAAGATAAAAAACCGATCAATATCAATATGGGTGAATATGAATAAGCCCTTAGGTACATAAGATTGCTTTCATCTGTAAATAAATAATAGTCACTGCAAGTATGAGAAAAAAGAAAACATAAAATGACAAAATAAGATTTTTATAAAATTATAATGTTTAAAATATTAAGCAATGATTAAATTAAAAAAAAAAACTCCAAAACTAGAAATGAATCTACCATTGACCTGATTATACCACTCCTTGGTGTAGGCTCATTCTATTGCAGAGATACTTGTACATCCATGTTTGTTGCTGCTCTTTTGACAATAGCTAAGAAATGTAAGAAACCTAAGTGTCCCTCAATGAAAATGTACTATATTAACATAATGGATTTCTACTCAGGGGTAAAGAAAGATGAAATCATGGCATTTGCAGTGAAAGGATGGAAACAGAAACTGTTATACTGTGAAGTATCACAGAATTAGAAAAAAAAAGAGCTATGTTCTCTCTCATTTCTTGATCTTAGCACCAAATCCTAATATGTGAGTATGTATCCTGAAATAACTGCAGGAACAAGGAAAATGGAAAGGAATCAGGGAGGTAAAGGGACAGAAGGAACCTAAGAGAGAAGAATAGTAGGAGACAGGTGTTACTAAGGGAGAAATAGATTAAGTGAGAGTATTTAAATGGGATGCAGAAGGGAGGATTATACAAATAACCATGGTGATAAAGGGAAAGAAAGAGCTAAAGAGAGGTGGGATTTTAGAAGACTGGTATTATCAAGGGAGAAATGGGGAAAATGAGTCACTTCAAATGGAGAACACATGAAAGGAGGCTTAGACAGGAGAGAGAGAGAGAGAGAGAGAGAGAGAGAGAGAGAGGAGAAATATCTAGCTAGTAAAAAACATATTAGTCTAATAAGCTAATGACAGATTCCACATACAATATCTCTACATGAGTCTATGTGCATAGCTGAAGGCTACATAACAGTAAATAGTGCCAGACAGGAGAAACCATCCTTTGAGTTGTTGGCAAGGGTAGTCTGAGAGACTCCCAAAATTACACAGGCTATTGCCACAGCCCTTGATTGTCTCCAAAAACTTGAAGGTAAGACCCTATTGCTGAAAACAGGACATATTTTGGACACATGATTTTGAGCAATGGAGCTGGTACTGACCTGGAAGCCACTTCTCCTGAAGGCTAGCTCTAATAGCACTAGAACACACTGTACAAGCAGCTAAGGGAGAACATCAACAGATGGCCCAACACCAGCTTCGTGACCAAATAACCACATCAAAGACTAGCCCAGCATATAACACTGGGTCAGTATTTTTAGGTGGAGACAATCAACACAGCTAACAAATTGGTCTTAAAGCCCACTCAATGGGAAGAAACTCATGTGTGGTATTGTAATCATAGTCAAATAGACATGGCTGGAGAAGTCATAGATCTTAAATAAATCCCTAAGGCTATCACATCCCTAGACTAATGTGACTTCTTACTAAGTGAAAAAATATGCATCCTTATATTACCAGTCAGGCATCCCAGTCACCACTCATCAAAGAAGCTTCATTTGTACCAGATGGAGACAACTACAGAGTACCACAACTGGTCACAAACAAGCATTGTCTTTGAATTGCCCAAGCCTAAGAGGCACATCTATAGTTCAAACCCTACACCTAAAGTTCACACAACATAGAACAAGGGGTAAAGAGGATACTAATGAATCTCTGAAATCTCATTAATGAAGCTCACTTTTGCAGCTGAGGGCCAGTAACACAAAAGGTCACAAATGACCAAAGCATGAAGATTCGGAATCTGCAGAGTATGAGACCCTGGACAAGACTCCTATATTATGTCTGACTCACTCAGTGCTCAGGAACCATTTCAGAAGAGCGGGTAGAAAGTTTGTCAGAGCCAGTGATGAGGTGTGGGACCATATGGAAATTGAATCCTACAAATTCCTTGGACCTTTGTTTATATGAACCTACAGCAATGGTGTCCCAATGCTCAAGTTCCATGCAAACTCAAGTATCAAAAACCAGCATGGAACTAGAGAAATGGGTAGCCCATTCCAATTTTGGGTGAAGATACATTGGCAACTGATTATTGTTGGGTAAGGATAAGGTAATCTTCTTAAAGTGAGGACAGGCTGGATAGGCTGACTAGACCTCAGTAGATGATCCTGCACTGAGCTACATTTGTGTACAGTAACTTGGCACAATAGAACTTAACGCAAATAAAAGAATGTATTGATCCCAGTTAGGGAAATTATGGAGGGAGTGCCAGTGGTTAACGGAGTATAAAGATGATTAAGATTGATTGAGGTATTCTATATGAAATACATAATGATTCAATAAATGTTTTTAAAGATTGAAAAATATGCTATGCACGTGTACATATAATGTGGTTGAGGGTAGCTGCATAAGATGTAAATATCAAAGGGAAAATAACAATTTGAAAGAAGATATCAAGTTTCTAATTTTTCAGAAGCATAAACAATATAATGTAAACAAATTCACTGCAGCAATAGAAAGATATGTGTTTAAAGAAATAATTAAAAATCCAGATAAACAGAATATGCACTTTTCTGAATGTGTGTGATAATGAATAATTTGATAATATGACTCCCCTACATTTTTCTTTCTTAACACTGTTTTGACTATTAGTAGTTCACTGTAATTTTGTATGAATTTCAGAACTGTATTCTCCCTCCCTGTAATGAAGATATGGGACGTTTACAAGAATGACATTGAATCTTGAGGTAAACATGAGGATTATGATTGTCAAGTTTTCAATCTATGTAGGCATATTTTTGTTATACAGGTTTTATTTAATTTATCCATATTGTATAATATTCAGTGATTAAATTTATTTCTATTTTCTTCTTTTAAATGCTATTATAAATGGAATTGTTTTGTTTTACATTTCCTTTTAAAATTCCTCAGGCATGAAATATATAGAAATGAAGCTTATTTGTTAGAGTTGACCTTCTATTCTAAAATTTTGCTTAATTCATTTATTAGTGATACAAGATTTCTGGGAAATCATTAGCAATTTCAAAAATAAAATCATATAAATTCTAAAATTTTGAATGCCTTTTTTTTTATCTTCCTTGCCTAGTTGCTTTGGCATGACTTCCCAGTACAAATCTGAAGAGTGGAGGTGAGCTCAGCATGGTGGCATACACCTTTAATCCCAGAACTCTGGAGACAGAGGCTGTTCATGGGTTCAAAGTCGGTCTGGTCTACAACACAATTTCAAGGCCAGTTAGGGCTGCATAGTAAGACCCTGTCTCATTAAAAGTGGGGGAGGATAACTGTTAGTGTCTTGATCTTGTGGTTTTGATTAAAGGGAAACAATTTCTTTTCCATACTCATAAGAATGTTTGTTGTTGTGTGTTCCATAAACTGCCATTCATGCTTTTGATGAATGTTCCTTCTAGTCTGAATTTATCTAGTGGTTTCATTATAAAAAATATATAAATGCATATATATACACACATATATATATTGAATTCTTTCAATGTTTTGTGCATAAATTGGAGAGATTGTTTATTTTTTGTATTCTATTCTATTGATTCAAGTTTAGGTGTTAGATCACTCATAAAGAGGCAGAAAAACAAACAAGAGGTTAAGTAGGGATACCTGTATGGTTTTTTACTGTTCACATCCACATTGTGTAATAATCCACATGTCAGCTTAGATCCTTCACCTGCACATAGTATACACACACACACACACACACAAAAAAAAACCACCCACACACACAAAGAGAGAGAGAGAGAAAAAGACAGAGAGACAGAGAGAGAGATACACACAATCGCACATACAAAACCCTCCAAATAGTGTACCTAATAACCTTAGAAAACTTGACCCCTCACCTGCACTGGGATATATATAGTGCCGTCTCTGAACAGTTGTATGTTTTCCCTCTCATGGTAATAATAAAATTTAGATAGTTTCTATTAAAGTAACAGGAGTAGAATGATTGATCCAGCCTGACTTAGCTTTAAGTACCTGCTCAGGAAGGACATGTTTGGCAGACAAATGATTATAGACCTAGAATATCAGTCTAAATAGAAAACCATACAAACTAAGCCCCTGAGCAACAAGTCCCTCCTTTTCTTAGATTACATAAACAAGAATGCCTGAACTGCAGCCTGGAGGCATTGTGTACTCTTACCCTTGAGGTCCATTATCTATCTGAACTTTGAATTCACTAATCTATAAGAAAGCTTTGATCCAATAAAGTT